>JAZHRO010000063.1:23660000-24921875 GCA_037157565.1 Thalassia testudinum | reverse complement strand
TCAAAAATGATGGGCTGCCTCCCGTTAAGCGCTGAGTTTAACGCCATCAGCCGGGCGCAATGAGCTTAGGGAGAATGGAGGGTAAAAGATATCTCAGTCAAATTTGTATTGGTGAGTTCAATGAACGGTTTGAGTCTCTGATCGTTCATGACAAAAGGTTCTTGATCAGGGTGAACAATGACCTGAAGGATTTTCTTGATATCCCGATTCGATAGCTCAGCTAAACCGTTGGTTTGGGGGTGATAAGGAGTAGAGATTCAGTGTGACACCCCGTATTTGGTCATCAGTGATCTGAACTAAGCATTCGTGAAATGGGTCCCTCCATCAGAGATTATGGCATGTGGAATCCTGAATTGAGAAAAGATGTTCTGATGAATAAATTTGATAAACACCTTATGATCATTGGTTTGGGTTGGAATGGCTTCAATCCATTTGGACACGTAGTGTTAGTCATGCTAAGTTGGGGTTTAAAAAGTGTTGTGTTGTAGTACATCCGAAATAGCGTTCAAAACAAATACAATTTTATTACTAGAAAAGATTTCGAGGTCAAACACAGGGAGTAAATGGAATTCACACACTAAACTTAGCAATTAATGAAAATTGAACACATAAAATTACTCAAAAAATAATTAGGAATGTAGAGCATGAGTATATGAAGAGTAAAAATAATTGTAGACAAAATAATAGTTACTCAAATTGACTAAAGAAAGAAATAGGAATTTAGATGGCTGATTTTGCAATCAGATGTCTTAAATGACTTTGCTACAGTATCCTTCTTCTTTTCTTCTTCTGATTTCTCTGTTGATGTCTTTCTTCTTCTTCTACCTTCTGCCTTTAGCCTTTTCTTCTTCTTCTTCTTCTTCTCTTCTTGAGGCTTTCTTCTCCTTCTTTATTCTACCTTAAGCCTTGCGGTCCTCCTCTTCTTCTTCTTTTTCTTCCTCTTTCTTCTCAGAATCCAGCTAAGTGTGGAGCCAATCTCTTCAGGTCAAAAACCCCCCTACCCCTACGCAGCTCTCCTCTCTCTTTCTCTCTTTCTATTTCAGTCTCGCTCTCCCAGAGCCTTTAGCCGGTCGGGTAATCGGACCTATCACATACCCGGGTCCAGGCTCACCGACGTGTGTGGTGGCGAGGAGTGAAGGTCGGGTCGGGTAGTTGGGTCGGCCAGGTCCGCATGGACAGTGCCGTGGACGAGCCCAGCGAAAGGGGGAGGAGGAACTCACCCTCAGTGTTGGAGGCAAATAGTCGGTGGCATAAAATCAACTTATGCACATGAAAGCGCCCTTCCATTTCCAAGGTGGGACTAAATGTCCCACCTGTCTTCCACGCACCGCAGCAGAGAGTGGCCCTCTCAATTGAAGGGGCTGCAATTGTTCAAGCCTCTACGTGAGGACTTGATGCATGCGGGCTACTAATCCACGCAGCCTGGAGGTAGCCCCTGGGATAGCAGCACCTGGGACTACAGCAGGCAAGCTTCAAGCTTTGGCAGCAATGGCGGCCATTGACCTACTACCTGAAATCAAGAATAGGGGCTTAATGGCCGCATCAGAATTCTCATTAGGGTCGCTGTGGCATGGCGAATGTGACGATGGCCGTGGCGTGGAGCGAGGGTGGCTGTGGTGGCCGGGCGGTGAAGGGAATGGCCGGTGAGAGTGGGTCTATTCGGGGAGGTGTTTGGGTAGTTGATGGAGTGATTGGAGTGAGGGGAAATGATATGGAGGTGCGGTGGAGGTTGTAGGTGGTCGGCGAGGTGGATGGAGGTGCGTAGCGGTGGGAGGACCTTGCCGGAGGAGTCGCCGGAGATGGAGGAGGTGACAGTGGTCAGTGGCATCGGTGGTTGATTTTTGGGAAATAGAGAGAGGGAAAGAAAGTGTGAGAGAGAGGGAACTTAAGAAACCTAATCTAGGGATGAAAAGGATAGGGATCCCAAGCTGGTGTGGTTGCCAGACGTGGGGAAGATGAATCCTCCATAGGTGAGGTGACGGCGAAGATGGGTAGGAACGACGTCGACGGGTATTGTTCGACGTGGAGGATGGAGAGGGAGATAACCCTGCCATTGGTATTGTGGTTGGGTGATGAGAGAGCTAGGGAGAAGCCACCGGAGCTTGCAGAGGATTGCGGCAAGAGGGGAGAGGAATGGAGGGAGAACCAGCCCAATTTCAAGCTGAGGATACAGTTGGACCCTGGGGAGTCTTTAAAGAGGGATCTGAGAAGGTTTTGTGCTTGGAAGCCAAGCTTCCAAGCAAGGAATGCTTCGCCGGAGATGGAAACTTCAAGAGACCCAAATCTCTCATGTGTTCACATGAGAGATTGGGAAAGAATCAGGGCTTATGGATAGGTTCATACTGGAGGGAATTTATCAGAGAATCTTCCTTCCAATTTTGGAGGAGATTCTCTAAGCAACCAGGGAGAAATCTCCTTTCAATGGTCGTTGGAGTAGGATTCCTCTGCGATAATGGTGGAGGGACCTATTTGTGAAGATGACGAAGAAGTTAGGGGGCTGATTGCAAGGGTTTTTGAATGTTAGGGTTAGAAATGTAATCAGATAGGACCTTTTTGCAAACTAGATCAAGATGAGTTTCCTTTAGGTACAAATTTTGGTACAAACCTAATTTGGACATAAGGAATCTAATGGTGAAGTTGAATTTTGGTTTTGACCATGTTTGTCTAGGTAATTTATGTAAAAATCTAAATTAGGGCAAATATCTATCTGAGACCCCATTCTAGGTCAAGATGGGTTCTAATGGCCAAATTGAAGGTACTAAACCATAGAGAATGTTTTTATATGATTTTTAGAAAGTTTGGGTGAATTTTATCCTAACTAGAACCTGAGCTAATTAAGTGGGTCTATTTTTAGGGTTTCAAAAGTCATTTAATTCCCAGAACATACACAAACCCTTTTTTGTCTAATCCAACCAACTTGTTATCTTATTAAGACCATTTACCTTTGTTGAGCCCTTGAGAAAACCCATGGTTGTAATACATTGGTAAAATTACAGTTTTACCCATTGTTTCTTGTGTTTTTCTCAGAAAGGTTATGTAGTGAATTATGACCTTCAGTTGGTTATGTAGGAGCATTTATTCTCTTCATTGGGTCAAAATGAGCTTGTTAGGGCTCATGATGGTGTTCCCATCATGTAGTCAACAACGAGAAGAATGTATTTGAAGACGTCCGAAACAGGAAAGGGTCCCATAAAATCAATCCTCCAAACATCGAAGATTTCACATACAAGAATTGGTGTAAGGTTATCATATCACGGTGGCTCATGTTGCCTAAGGTCTGGCAATGAGTGCATGCCTTACAGTGATTGTATGCATCTTTGAAAACTGTGTGCCAATAGAAGCCGCACTAGAGGACTTTTGATGCGGTTTTATGACTAGAGAAGTGTCCACCGCATGCCTGATCATGGCAGAAGGACAAAATGTCCTGAATTTCTACTTCCAGAATACATCATCAGATGATTTGATTAGCACCAATGCGGAAGAGATATGGGTCCTCCCAAAAGTAGTACTTAGCATCAGAAAGTAATTTGTACTTGGCTTTTGGCCAATCGGACGGAATCTGATGTGATGCCAAGTAGTTTACTAAATTAGTAAACCATGGAAGCCCTGTATTGATAGTCAAGAGGTGCTCATCAGGAAAATATTTAGTAATGGGTTTGGAAGGGTTGATAATATTAGAAGGAAGGCGGGATAGGTGATCAACTACCACATTCTATTTTCCTACCTTGTTGCAAATCTCGAGATCAATGCAATAGCAAGATCCAGCGGATTAGTTGAGGTTTCACATCCTTCTTCGCAAGGAGATGCCTTACAGCAGGGTGATATGAGTAAATGATAATACGGGAACCCAAAAGATACGATCTGAATTTTTCCAAGGCAAATACTACGCTAGCAGCTCTTTCTTAGTAACTGTGTAGTTACGCTGAACCTCGTCAAGTGTCTTGCTAGCATAGTAAATGACCATGGGTTTCCCGTCTATTTTCTGCCTAAGTACCACACCTACAGTAGAGAGATTGCTGGTGCACTAAGTCTAGTGCAAGGACTCTTAAGTTTTAGATAATTAGATGATGATACTTAAGAGTTGGGCATAGTTTTAGCTCTCTGTTCCTGTGTGCGTACTTTGTGTGAATTCCTGAGAGTCACCAAATAAGGCAGATACACAGAGATTGAGTCTTGATAAAGCTATGGCTATGGTAGATGGTTATGACTGATGTAAACACAATTCAACTACTTAAAATGTCTATTTTTGCATGTTCTTAAGCAAAGGATTGCATTTCAAGATATAAATATTGCATAACATGCATCATCCTTGCATTTAGAGTAGTTTGAATAAAATGGAGGTTAATTGTCTCCTTTTATGTGCTTGGATAGGGCAAATATTTTACCAGGGCCTCGGATTAAAGATCCAACCGTATGGGTGTGATCAAGACGACGATTGGAGTTCAACGACTCCAAGATCGCCCTAATCAGCCATCTGTAGCATCAGATAGTGACCCGGGAACCCTAGAAGATCAAGGGCCAGGATGGTGTAAATCTGCACTTCAGACGACAAATCCAACCGCACGGATGAATTCAGATCGACGATCGTAGGCCAACGACACAAAAATCGAGTCAATACGACATCCGTGGCACCATCTACAACTTCCAGAAGATGGACAGCCAAGATGGTGCCACGTGGCGCCATCTCGGCAGCGCAAACGGCTGCACGCAATTTCAGCAGTCTCCACATCTGCCTTTCCTCGCCGTTGGATTAAGATCCAACGGCTGTGACGCACCTGTGCTGAAGTCAGGCGCTCGACATAAACGCGACCCGAGCGCATTGGTCAAGCACTCTAACGCGAAGCGGGGACGCACGTTCGAGCCTCGCCACGCTGAAATTGGAGCAGTGGCACGCCTCCGATCGACCGCACGATCGCGATCCAACGGCCGTGCGCGCTCAATCAGGACGACGTGCGATTGGACGCCCGCACGTAACGCGCGATTGCACGCGGGCGGGCACGCAGCGCAGTGGGCGAAGATGTGTCTTAAGCCGTTCGATCTCGCGATAGGACGGCTGAGACTTCGCGGACGTGCGTATGCGTTACGTGCGTGGGTAGCTAAGCGGGCGCATGTGGGTGCGGAGGCTACGCCCACTTTGGGGGCTTTAGCGACGGTTTTATTCGTCACTAAAGACCCCTTATTTATTGTTTTGAAGTTGTAATGTCCATTTTGCCCCCACTCCTTGCAACTATAAAAGGAGACCCCCTCCATACTAAATTCTCATCCCTTCTTTCTCCTCTCTACCCCTCCAAAGCTCAAGAGAAGCTTGTCCCACACCCGGGATGCTTTTCACGAGATAAAGTCCAATTTTCGTTCCCCTTCGGAAGTGGATCCTGCGACGACGACGGCGTGCTGCTTCGTTCCCGTTCTTGTGCTTCGTCCTCCTTCATCCCGCTTCGTTCTCCTTCGTCCAGGTGTCGTCCCGTCCGGCTCATCCTCCAAGCAACCGTCGAGGAGGATTTCTCTCTCCCTATTCTTTTTACCGCTTTCTAGTATAGATTTACTGCTTTCTAGATTAATCTACTCGTCCTCTAAGCAACCGTCGAGGAGGACATTTCTCCCTCCATTCTTTTAATGCTTTCTAGAGTAAATTTATCACTTTCTAGAGTAATTGTTTTATGCTTTCTAGTTGTAATGAACAATCTCTTCAATGCAAAAATTCCTTGTTTATTCTACATCTCATTTTGATTTCTCTATGTAATATTCTCTTTCTCTCTTACTCTCTCTCTCTCTTCTATTTATTGTAAATAATTAGATAGTTCTAAATTGAATTATTCTGTAACAAATAAAAAGAAATGCGTAGTTTTTAAATAAACGTCCGCCTCCCTGTGTTCGACCCGGAATTTTAATTTCGGTATAAATTTTATTTGTTGAACACGAATTCTTCGCTTTCGAACTACAATGACAGGTTTTCCAAAATCGAACACGTTAGCGTAGGTTCGTAAACGTTCGCGCGCGCTCAACCAGAACGACGCGCGATTGGACTCCCGCGCGTAATGCGCGATCGCAAGCGGGCGGGCGCGCAGTGCAGCGGGCGAAGATGCGTCTTAAGCCGTCCGATCTCGCGATCGGACGGCTGAGACTTCGCGGACGTGCGTATGCGTTACGCGCGCGGGCAGCTAAGCGGGCGCATGTGGGTGCGGAGGCTACGCCCACGTTGGGGGCTTTAGCGACGGTTTTATCCGTCACTAAAGACCCCTTCTTTATTGTTTTGAAGTTGTAATGTCCATTTTGCCCCCACTCCTTGCAACTATAAAAGGAGACCCCCTCCATACGAAATTCTCATCCCTTCTTTCTCCTCTCTACCCCTCCAAAGCTCAAGAGAAGCTTGTCCCACACCCGGGATGCTTCTCGCGAGATAAAGTCCAATTTTCGTTCCCCTTCGGAAGTGGATCCTACGACGACGATGGCGTGCTGCTTCGTTCCCATTCTTCTGCTTCGTCCTCCTTCGTCCCGCTTCATTCTCCTTCGTCCAGGTGTCGTCCCGTACGGCTCATCCTCCAAGCAACCGTCGAGGAGGATTTCTCTCTCCCTATTCTTTTTACCGCTTTCTAGTATAGATTTACTGCTTTCTAGATTAATCTACTCGTCCTCTAAGCAACCGTCGAGGAGGACATTTCTCCCTCCATTCTTTTAATGCTTTCTAGAGTAAATTTATCACTTTCTAGAGTAATTGTTTTATGCTTTCTAGTTGTAATGAACAATCTCTTCAATGCAAAAATTCCTTGTTTATTCTACATCTCATTTTGATTTCTCTATGTAATATTCTCTTTCTCTCTTACTCTCTCTCTCTCTTCTATTTATTGTAAATAATTAGATAGTTCTAAATTGAATTATTCTATAACAAATAAAAAGAAACGCGTAGTTTTTAAATAAACGTCTGCCTCCCTGTGTTCGACCCGGAATTTTAATTTCTGTATAAATTTTATTTGTTGAACACGAATTCTTCGCTTTCGAACTACAATGACAGGTTTTCCAAAATCGAACATGTTAGCGTAGGTTCGTAAACGTTCAACATTTTAGCGTCGTTGCCGGGGAGGCAACGATCTTTGATTTCTCTTCGCGTTTTGTAACTTACAAATCATTTACCTCACTTTTCTCCTTTCTTATTGTAATTGCAGGTACTCTTTCGAGACAGGCAAAGGCGGTAGATTGGAGTATAATGCTGTAGAAGGTTTTGTGAGTTACCCCCCACCTCCCACCCATTAGATTTCATTTCATCACATAATAGCTCAAACATCAATCAACCTAGGTGTTTTTATAAACTCTAAGGTTAGATTGTTTGTTGTTTGACACCCATACTCACCCCAACCCCCACATTAAAAAGAAAAAAAAAAAATCTCACAGAGGTACACAACCTCATCTGATTTTCAAACTCAACCGATAAACGAATCTTAGGAGCCGGTACACACATCCAAACACATAATTGAGTAGAAATCAGATTAGGTAATCATTTGTGTGCCTAATTAAGTGGTGCAACAGGCCAATTGTTTGAGTTGATTGGGCCGCACCACTTCAAATAAAATCAACTTATCAAGTAGCTGCCAATTAGGTTCAACTCTTAGGGATTTACCAGGCACTCCACATTCTTTTTAAACTTTAAAGGAAAACATCTTCACCTGTGCTTGCAAAACCTGGTATGCTAATGAAACTTGATTGAAAACACCTAAAGTTGAATCCTAAAAGCTACTAAGCAAGATTTGAACCTTAAAATTCACCACATCAAAAACAATCTTGCTTGAAAACCACTGGTTGTGCACTCACACACGAATCAATCAATCATTAAGGGCACAACCCATTTAAAGGGCCCATCACATTCCAAAGCACATTCAAACCTAGCCCTAAATAAAATAGAGTAGACGGTGGCCTTAAGGATTGGACTCGCTCTTCATGACCTAGAACGAGATTATTTTCGATTAATCTGTTTCTACTGTTCAATCTGATGTCTAGCTAGGGGAGCAGAGTCAAACGATCGCGGCTGGGGGGTACACTATGAACTGGAGGCGCAAGCCGAAGGAAGAACCTTCTCCCCAGTCCCTCCTTCTAACTGATTGGATTGAACAGACGGAAGTAGATCAAATCATTCCTTTATCTCAAGATGGGTTTTGAGAGTCTGTAGGTCTTTAGGCTAACCTATTTAAGGACAGGTTTGATTGTTTGTATTTCAGGGCACCTTTCTTCCTCCCGTGTATCATGAATCCTTCCACATATTTCATGCATTCCCGCTCTTTCCCTTCTGTTGTAAATTATCCTCAACATGACGATTATCCCTACTCGTATTGTAATCGACCATCAGTTAGTTGGGATAATTCAGATTGGGGATACAATTCCGGACCCCCGTGTTTAGGGTCTAACCCTGAACACTTTGATTCTGATTTCTATCCTTCTCAGAGCTACATCGATTATAGATTGTCTTCCTTTCATGAACAGCATAATACGATCTACAATCAAGAAGGATACACCGATCCTTACCCATCCTTTGATTTCACTGCCTTTAGGTCATCACCATCTTTTCAGCAATCTGAAATGACCTATTATCAGGAAGGGTATAACGAATCTCAATTCGTTAATTCCCCTGCATTGAGCCCAAACCCGCCCAACCCTGAACCAACTCATTTGGTTCAGGTTAACCAGGTTCAAGATAAGGTTCTAGCTAACTTGAGGAATATCATTCAATCTTTAGAAGTTCAGCCAATACCTTGCATTGAGAGATTGGAGCCCCTGATTGAAATGATTGATGATTTAAACAAGTCTTTGTTGGATTGGCTCCAGGATGTTAAGGATAAGAACCCAGATGAGTTTCTACTTGGGAAATTAGCAAAATTGAGGATGCGATTCGTGGTTGCTTTGATTCAATCTTGGAATAATTCCCAGGATGAACCCTCTTCAGGAAAGCCAATGACAGAACCCGCTCAGGCACCTGTTGGGGGGGACACGTGTTACGAGGCTGACCAGATTGAATTAAAATAACCAATGAAGGATGATCTGATTTCTTCACCTGAGATCCATAAGCCAGGTTACGAGGAAACGTATGTCTCCTTGGAACACAAAGTGACAACTGATTATGGGACATACATTGATACGGATCCAGATGGTGAAGATTTAAGTTGTGAAGTCTCACGCGAGTTTTTTGAACATGATTTCTGTGAGACGATTGGGCCTGAGGAATCTGATAGATCATTTGATAGCCCAATAACTGAGGAAACTGATCTTATTAGGGCACACATTACGAATCCAGAATCGCATTTTCTGGAGGAATCAATTCAATGCCCTGATTATCAGTTACACCCTGTTGAGCTTATTGATGATTCTAATTCTGAGATAATTAGACCCAAGTCAATTTTGATTCTACCACATCATTTAGACTTGGAGATTTCAGACGGGGTGACAAATATACAAGAGGTCCTGGAATTTGATAAGCTGAATGAGGAGAATAGGAGCTGGGAAGTTCTGATTTAGGAAGTCAATTTTGGAGGAAATAGAAGATTGAGTCGAAGGGTTCCTTTTAAGCTGAAACCATCAAATCAGAACCCTTACGACATTTGTTTCGAGGATGTCAAACCCAAGCACACATTCAACGATTATCCTTTTGAGCTTCAATTCTCTGTAACCTGACTTTTTGGTCTTGGGTTGCATCCTCATAAATCGTAGGCCCGACCCCGCTTGCATTCTGTTTTTAGGTTTTGGGTAATTTTTATCCAGAACCTAAGATATTCTTGATTATGGGGTGTGGGTCTGTACCACAATCTGGTCCACATCTGTGGACCTCTGCTGACAGGTCAGAGGATTCTTCTGTTCATTCTGATTTTGACCTGCACTTGTGATTTCTTCATTTCTTTTCTTTGTATAGTGTGCCTAGCTGAAGGCACTAAACTCAGCACTTATACAGTTCTTTTTCGTTTTCATCTTGGAGCGGACCTGATATTCATGCAATTCAGGTGCTTTCTACGCTTTTCCACTCTGTTTTATGTCTTTTTAATACAATGAGGACATTGCATTAGATAGGCATGGGAGGGTGGATATTCATCTCTGAATTCATTTGTCAGCTCTGTAGATTTGTTTATTTTCTTTTTAAAGTAAAAAAAATTTTGGAATTAGGAAAGAGAATTTGGGTTTAAGAAAATTTTCAAGCTTAGGAAATACTACATTATGATTTAAACACAAAGACCCTTCAGGTCTTTGGACTTAATCAGCCCGTGTATCCACTAAAATGTGGATTTGTTTTTCGAGTTTCTTGCCATCTTAATTCTTTCGTAATTGGAATAAATCAGTTTGGGTGATAAGTACACGACTTATCAACCCGCCCTCTGATTTGAGGGAATTTTGAGTCTTAAGCATCTACACACTTTCTTTGCACTGACTCGTTGTTCAACGATTTTTACGAAAATTGGATAGCTAATGAACCTTCTAGGGTGATATGGCTGGCAAGTTATCGTGGGTAACAGCCCATAGGTAAGTTGTCCAGAGCCCAGTCACTGGACCTTTCTCTTTTTCCTACCCTTAGGTAAATCTTAGACCAGGGAAGTCACCTATTTAAAAAAAAAAAAATCAAAAAGAAAAGGAGAAAAGAATAAAAAGAAATAAGCCACACTTCCCTGCACGAGTATGGCTGGCAAGTTGTCGGTGGTAACAGCTCATCGACCGGTTGTCCAGAACCCAGCTCAGAAAATGTACTAAAAATTCCCAAAACACTTAGGAAGAAGAGGAGTAGAATAAACCGGGGAGATATACACTGGATTCACCCTTGTGTTGACCCCGTAAAAAAAAAGAAATAAAAGTAGGGAGAAAGCTACCGGTTGTAAAGATACACCTTTAGGCAGAATTCTTTTTGAGGTCACCTAGAGGCGTAGAAATCCGAAGTCTGTCTTAATTGCCGGTCAACGAGTCTATCACAAATCACAATAAGATGCTTAAAGCTTAGGGTTCTCATCAAATCTTGGGTGAGTTGAATGGCCGTAGAAAGCCACTCTTAAACCCTAAAATTTGAAAATCCAAAAAAATTAGAAAAGAGTAAAAAGAGAAAAAGAAATTTTTCTCTGAATATGGCGAGGGCTTGAGGCGGTCTACATTTTGGCTAATACCTGGGTGCTGTTGTGTCTTTGAAAGTTCAGTTCCTAAGTAGACAATTTCTTAATGATTGAAAGTGACTCAGGTCCAAATAATCCAACCTAATTCTTTTATAAATAGCATTAGTTTTTGCTAGGGACTAGCAAAAGATAGGCATGGGGGTATGATGTAAACACAATTACACTACTTAAAATGTCTATTTTTGCATGTTCTTAAGCATAGGATTGCATTTCAAGATATAAATATTGCATAACATGCCTCATCCTTGCATTTAGAGTAGTTTGAATAAAATGGAGGTTAATTGTCTTCTTTTATGTGCTTGGATAGGGCAAATATTTTACCAGGGCCTCAGATTAAAGATCCAACCGTATGGGTGTGATCAGGACGACGATTGGAGTTCAACGACTCCAAGATTGCCCTAATCAGGCATCCGTAGCATCAGATAGTGACCCGGGAACCCTAGAAGATCAAGGGCCAGGATGGTGTAAATCCGCACTTCAGACGACAAATCCGACCCCATGGATGAATTCGGATCGACGATTGCAGCCCAATGACACAAAAATCGAGTCAATCCGACATCCGTGGCACCATCTACAACTTCCAGAAGATGGACGGCCAAGATGGCGCCACGTGGTGCCATCTCGGCCGCCTAAACGGCCGCACGCAATCTCAGCAGCCTCTGCATCCGCCTTTCCCCGCCGTTGGATTAAGATCCAACGGCTGCGACGCGCCCGCGCTGAAGTCAGGCGCTCGACATAAACGTGACCCCAGCACGTTGGTCGAGCACCCTAACGCGAAGCGGGGACGCGCGTTCGAGCCTCGCCACGCTGAAATTGGAGCAGTGGCGCGCCTCCGATCGACGACACGATCACGATCCAACGGTCGCGCGCGATTGGACGCCCGCGCGTAACGCGCGATCGCACGCGGGCGGGCGCGCAGCGCAGCGGGCGAAGATGCGTCTTAAGCCGTCCGATCTCGCGATCGGACGACTGAGTCTTCGCGGACGTGCGTATGCATTACGCGCGCGAGCAGCTGAGCAGGCGCGCGTGGGCGCGGAGGCTACACCCACGTTGGGGGCTTTAGCGACGATTTTATCCGTCACTAAAGACCCCTTATTTATTATTTTGAAGTTGTAATGTCCATTTTGCCCCCACTCCTTGCAACTATAAAAGGATACCCCCTCCATACGAAATTCTCATCCCTTCTTTCTCCTCTCTACCCCTCCAAAGCTCAAGAGAAGCTTGTCCCACACCCGGGATGCTTCTCGCGAGATAAAGTCCAATTTTCGTTCCCCTTCGGAAGTGGATCCCGCGACGACGACGGCGTGCTGCTTCGTTCCCGTTCTTCTGCTTCGTCCTCCTTCGTCCCGCTTCGTTCTCCTTCGTCCAGGCGTCGTCCCGTCCGGCTCGTCCTCCTCGCAATCGTCGAGGAGGATTTCTCTCTCCCTATTCTTTTTACCGCTTTCTAGTATAGATTTACTACTTTCTAGATTAATATACTCGTCCTCTAAGCAACCGTCGAGGAGGACATTTCTCCCTCCATTCTTTTAATGCTTTCTAAAGTAAATTTATCGCTTTCTAGAGTAATTGTTTTATGCTTTCTAGTTGTAATGAACAATCTCTTCAATGCAAAAAATTCCTTGTTTATTCTACATCTTATTTTGATTTCTCTGTGTAATATTCTCTTTCTCTCTTACTCTCTCTCTCTTCTATTTATTGTAAATAATTAGATAGTTATAAATTGAATTATTCTGTAACAAATAAAAAGAAATGCGTAGTTTTTAAATCAAACGTCCGCCTCCCTGTGTTCGACCCGGAATTTTAATTTGGGTATAAATTTTATTTGTTGAACACGAATTCTTCGCTTTCGAATTACAACGACGGGTTTTCCAAAATCGAACACGTTAGCGTAGGTTTGTAAACGTTCAACAATGACCATCCTTCATAGAGTCCTCGGTTGAAGGAGGGTAATAGTGTCAAAGGTCAGAAATATTCCTGTCTTATCCATTCCTTCATGCTGCTGAGAATAGGCACTTCCACCAAACAAGTCACACAATATCCTCTTGACCATCATCATTGCTAATAATGCCTCATAAATAAAAGTTTGTATCGTGTTTTGTTGATTAATAAAGAAAGAAGAAAAAGAGAAGAAAATAAAGAAAAAAAAAAGAAGAAAAAGAAGAAACAGTTATATTACAAAAAAAAAAGAAAAGAGAGAGAAAAGAAAAAGAAAAGAGTCTAGGGTTATAATTTTATCGTTGCAACATTGTTTCTGAGGCAACAAAACACCTATCGCATTCCACCAAATATGACCCATACCTACCTTTCAGTATTTCTGATCGCCCGAATACTGGTTGAGGACTCTAACTTAGTTGTAGAGTTATTGGAACTTTAATTGAAGTGTGGATGCCATGTGTGGCCACCAAACAGTGAGTAAAATTACTAAATTTGGTGAGATTTGTGATCTCAGAAAGAAAAGAAAGAAAAGAGTAAGTGCCTAGGAACATAAAGAGAGCACAGTTGTTTAACCTCTCTCTGAGTTAACTTGTCTAATAGCCTAGAGATCTAGAGTCTGTAGTACTAGATTATATGTAGCACTAGATGAGTGTGTATCACCAAATACAAATCCATTCAACTCGATATCTCCTACCTAAGCCAAAAGTTGAGGTCAAATTACAAATTATCTTCTGCTTTATCCTTAAGGGAAGTAGTTGCCTATCCTAACAGAAATATTTACCAAGGGTGAAGTACGAACTCCCATTGCGAAGTGGCTTTTCACGTGGATCTATTACCTAGGCTATCATCACTTCACATTTGTCTGGATCTCTAACGTTCAGAAATAAGAAAAGAAGAAATCGTATGATTACTTCTATTATTTTTCATTTTTGCTAGGGACTAGCAAATGTTAGGCATGGGGGTATTTGATGAGTCCATTTTAATGGACTATTGTTACGCCTAAGTACTTCAATTCCAACATAGTATGTTTGTTAATAGTTACATTAGGTCACTAAATAGCTACATGCATCATTACTTGAGTTTTTATCTATTTTATCGCATTTTATAACTTAGTATGTAATTATTTTATGTTTTGTGGTTGCATGAATGATGGTGGAAAAGAACAAGGAGGTGGGGGGGATAAATTTCCCCCAACAAACTGACGCCTCAACACCGCCCTCATCTTCCGGCCAGCCTCAACACCTCCCTCAACAAATGAAAATGGTGTTGGCCATATTTAGAAAAGGATTTTGAAAATCCCTTGGGAGGCGGAGAGAGGAGATATAGAGGAGAGGCGGAGGGGATTGGGAGGACCCAATTATGCAACCAGCGTGCACTGTGCACACCATCACCGCACCCCCTTCGGCACCCTTGTGCGCCACCTTCAACCGCCATCACGCTATTGCACCAAGCACCGTCCACCACGCCCTGCAACCACATGCCCGCAGGCGCTCACAACACCAACCAGCGCCCGCAAGCGCTGCACAACTGGCAACAGTAAGCCACGCCATCACTGTTCCAGCACCCTCGCGCACCTGTAGGTCCTGCCTCCACGCAGGTGCTGCGCTCCCTCCAGTGCCCTCGCGCGCCCTCCAGCGTTGCTTCACCTTCTACCGCACCCTACTAGCCTCGCCCGTAGGCATTGCACAGCAGGCAGCGGACGCTTGTGCCCGCAGCGGACGCTTGTGCCCACAAGTACCGGACCACAGCCACCCGCAGGTGACCGTAGAAGCCACAGCGCTCTTGCGCGCCCTCACCAGCACCCTTGCGTGCCCCCTCCAGCGCCCTTGCATGCTCGCGCGACAGCAGCAGCGGCGACAGCCCCTTGCAGCAAGCTCAGCCGGCGTCAAGCTCTCCGGCTGACCGCCACATGCCACCTTTGGCTGTGCTTCCCCTGCCATCTCGATCACCACTCTCCTGCGCATTGCCGACAAGCCTTGGACGGCGGGCCACCAAGCTTCCACACGTGCAAAGAGGAGAGAGGAAATTTCCTCTGTTTTTGGTGATATTAAAAATTACCATTTGTGCCATTGCCAAAAACCCTATTGCAATATTTAGTTGATTATTATATTTGAATGAAATTGCATGCATGCCCTTACATGTTATAGTATTTCTTTCATGCACATAACTTTTAAATGGTGATGTGATAAATGCATAAGATCTCATCCATACACTCACATGAACTAAAAGAGAAAGCCCCATGTTTTGAAATACAACTATGTTACATGCCATTACAAGTCATTTCATGAAAGGAAAATTACATCCATATCCCTGCATTTCTAAATAATTACGTGTTCCTTCTTTTCACCTTGTTTCACATCAGATTTGAACACGGATTGCACACGTGATTGAATAAGTACAAAGGAAAAGAATATTTTGTGAACTTATTAATCTGTTCCTCCCTGTGGATATGACATCCTTTTCTTGGTTTAAAATTCATATCTATGTTAATCTTTGATTGAGAGATTTCCACCACATTAATTACAACGACATATCCTTCTTTTGCTATTATAAATAAGCAAAACTCTCTCTGTCACCCACCAAGCCATCCATTATTTTGGGATGCCCCTTCTTGGCCACAGCCAATGCCTCTATCAATTGTAGATCAGGGGCAATTAAAATGGGCTTTGGGAACAAAAAAATCCGGTTGAATGTTTTTGATACCTATAAGCAATTCAGATCTGAAGATTGTTCTTAGATTGAGGTGGTTGATGAAATCATTGAAGAGACTACTCCAGTACTCTTATGTAGAGATCGCCTTCAAAAGGTCATATCTAAGGACCATCCTCCGACTATTGAAGAAACTGAAGGGGATATGCCCAAATTAGAAGAGTTGACGAGGGTACACATAGTCTCTATCCCCTCCTTGGACTGTGAAGGTAGATCTGCGACCTAAGGTGGGGACATCTCAACCTAAACCCTCAATCCAAAAGGCTCCTGAGTTGGAGCTGAAACCCCTCCCGAGCACATTGATCGTTATTATCTCATCTGCATTATCTGAATCGCAGGAGGGAGCTCTGCTTAAGTGTTTACAAAGGCACAAAGAAGCAATTGCTTGGTCAATTGCTAATATTAAGGGTGTTGATCTCTCCCTTTGCATGCATATATATACACGGATGAGTCCATGAAACCCTTTCGAGACATGTAGAGAAGGCTCAACCCCAATATGTGGGAGGTTGTTAAAAAGGAGATTCTAAAATGGCTGGATGTAGGAATTATCTATCCCATTTCAGATAGTAAATGGGTCAGTCCTATTCATGTGATCCCCAAAAAGGTAGGAATCACTGTGGAAGAGAACAACCAAGGAGAATTGGTAACCACTAGATCATCAACTGGTTGGAGGGTCAGCATTGATTACCGCAGTTTGTATACAGCTACCTAGAAAGACCATTTCCCCTTACCATTTATCGATTAGATTTTGGAACGACTGGTAGGGAACAAGTACTTTTGTTTCCTTGACGGGTACTCTGGGTATAACTAGATAGCCGTCTTTCCTGACGATCAGGAGCATTCTACCTCACGAGTCCGTATGGTACATTTGTGTTTCGCTGAATGCCATTCGAGTTATGTAATGCTCTTGCCACTTTCCAACGTTGTATGATGGCTATTTTTTCTGATATGATCGATGAGTTTGTTGAGATTTTCATGGATGATTTCTCTATTTATGACTCATCATTTGACCTATGCCTTTTGCACCTTGATAAAGTCTTAACCCGTTGCGAAGAGGCAAAGTTGGTGCTTAGTTGGGAGAAAAGCCACTTGATGGTCCAGCATGGCATTGTGTTAGGGCATGTAGTTTCCGAGAGAGGATTAGAGGTGGATACCACAAAAATTGATTCCATCTCTAAGCTTCCATTGCCCACCAATGTTTGTCAGGTTAGATCTTTCTTGGCCATGCTGGGTTCTATAGGCGCTTCATTAGAGATTTCAGTAAAATCTCTAAGCCACTCTACGACTTGTTAGTGAAGGATGTTTACTTCGATTTTGATGATAAATGTGGTAAAACTTTCCAAGTCTTGAAGAAAGCACTTATTACCATGCCAATTCTCCAAGCACCAGATTGGACCCTCCCGTTTGAGCTAATGTGCGATGCTTTTGATTTTGCAGTGGGAGTGGTCTTAGGCCAAAGGGTTGATGGCAAACCTCATGTGTTGCATTATGCCAGCAAGACCCTTATGGATCCTTAGCAAAACTACACGGTCACTGTAATGGAGCTTCTTGCTGTAGTGTTTACTTTGGAAAAGTTTCGATCTTATATTTTGGGATCGAAGGTTGTGGTGTTCACTGATCATTCTGCTTTAAAGCATCTTCTTGCTAAAAAGGACACCAAACCTTGCCTAATTCGTTGGATTCTGCTACTCCAGGAGTTTGACCTGGACATTAAAGATAAGAAAGGAGTTGAGAATGTGGTAGCAGATCATCTGTCTAGGATCCCTATTAAGGCATCAACCCCTACTGGCAGTATCCAAGAGACTTTCCCTGATGAATCTTTGATGACAGTGGAGGCCAAAACTCCTTGGTTTGCTGACATAGTGAACTATCTAGTCATGGGCATTACCCCTAGTACTTGGGACAAATAGAAGCAATACAGGTTTCTTGCTGATGCTAAATTTTATCACTGGGAGGAACCCAAGCTTTTTAGAATAGGCCTTGACCAGCTTTTCCGCCGTTGTGTGCCTGACGAAGAACAAAGAAGTGTTCTTAGTTTTTGCCATGTCCTCCAATGTGGACGACATTTTAGTGGAAAAAAGAGTGCCCATAAGGTTCTTCAGTCTGGCTTTTGGTAGTGCACATTATTCCGAGATGCACATACATATGTGGTCACATGTCTACGTTTCCAGCAGACGGGAATAATCGAAAAAAGGGACGAGATGCCCCAGCAACCTATTCTCCCCGTTTAAATCTTTGATATCTGGGGCATAGACTTCATGGGTCCCTTTCCTATGTCCTTCAAATATGAGTATATCCTTATGGCTATGGACTATGTATCAAAGTGGAAAGAAGCCATACCCATGTAGACCAATGACCAGTCCGTGGTCTTGGATTTTGTTAAGGCTAATATCATTTTCTGATATGGGTGCCTAAGGACGATCATAAGTGATGGAGGACCTCACTTCAAGAACGTGCACTTCACAGGACTACTCCAAAATTTGAGAGTCAACCACATGATAGCCACACCTTACCATCCCCAAACGAGTGGAAAAGTTGAAGTGTCTAATAGGGAGATTAAATGAATTTTAGGAAAAACTGTCAGGCCTGGCCGTAAGGATTGGTCTAAAAAACTAAATGATGCTCTTGGGCCTACAAAACAGCGTATAAGACTCCCTTGGGCATGTCTCCTTTCCAGCTTGTCTACGGAAAGGCGTGCCATCTTCTTGTTGAAATCGAACACAAAGCCTATTGGGCTATTAAAAACGTTAAATTGAATTTGGATAAAGCGGGAAAGGCACGTATGCTAGAGTTAAGTGAGCTTGAGGAGATTTGTAATGAAGCCTATGAAACTTCTCAAGCTTACAAGCAACGTACAAAGGTCTTCCATGATAAACACATCATTAGAAAGACCTTTGAGCCTAACCAGTGGGTCTGGCTTTTCAATTCCAGACTTAAATTATTTCCAGGAGAGCTTAAGTCCCGTTGTGATGGGCCATACGTTGTTATCAATGCCTTCCCTCATGGAGCTGTTGAGATTCGGAACCCTGCTTCTGCGGTGAGCTTTAAGGTAAATGGCCAATTACTTAAACCTTATGTTACTCTTTCAGGTGGCCAAGTTTTGGATGCACTTCGGCTTGAGGAGCCTTAGCTCCTCCCACTCTCTTCCTCAGGTGATATTCTTCTATTTTTCAATGTGGACATTGTCAATCTTAGGCATGGGGGGTATAACCTGAGGATATTTATAGCATCTATAAATATTTGCATGCATTTAGGATATGTGCATTAGTCTTACAGAAAAAAAAAATCCCTTTTGTTTCTTAAGCTGAATTAGTTAGTCCCAAGCAAAAGTTCTTATCAAGGAGGTTTTATTAAAGATTTTCTTCTTAGATTATTTCTAAGTTTAGAATCAAGTATAGTTACTTCACTTGAACGTAGACCGAGTAATGGATCTTTGTAGAAAATCAATAAGCATTGTTGCTCTATTGAACCCTTGGATAGTTAATAGGGAGTCAAGCATACTATCTTCTATTAGATCCACCTAATATTTATGAGAGGAAAGTAGAGAGACTACTGGTGCAATAAGTCTAGTGCAAGGACTCTTAAGTTCTGGATAATTAGATGATGATACCTTAGAGTTAGGCATAGTTTTTGCACTCTATTCATGTGTGCATTCATTGTGTGAATTTCTGAGAGTCACCAAATAAGGCAGATACACAGAGATGGAGTTTTAATAAAACTATGACTATGGTGGATGGTTATGATCATCCTTCATAGAGTCCTCGGCTGAAGGAGGGTAATAGTGTCAAAGGTCAGAAATACGCTTGTCCTATTCATTCCTTCTCGGTGCCGAGAGTAGGCACTTCCACCAAATAAGCCACACAATATCCTCTTGACTATCATCATCCCTAATAATTCCTCATAAATAAAAGTTTGCATCATGTTGTGTTGGAGTTATAAAAAAGAAAAAGACAAAAAAAGAAAAAAAATACATATAGAAAGAAGAAGAAAAGAAAAATATTTATATTTAGAAAAAAAAAGAAGAAAAAAAGGGGTCCAAGTTTGGAGTTTTATCCTCATATCAGGTGTCCATGTTTTTGAGGCAACAACAAAAACACCCATTGCGATCCACCAAATATGACCTATACCTACTTTTCAGTATTTCTGATCGCCCGAATACTGGTTGAGGTCCTATAACTTAGTTGTAGGGTTCTTAAGAATTTAATTGAAGTGTGAATGCCAAGTGAGACCACTAAACATTGAGTACATCTACAGAATCTGGTGAGATATGTGATCTTAGAAAAGAAAGAAGAAGAAGAAAAGAGAAAGTGAGTGAGCACAAAGGAACGCAAAGAGAGCATAGTTTTTAGCCTATCTCTGGGTTGACTTGTTTAATAGTCTAGAGACCTAGAGTCTGTAGTATTGGACTACGTGTAGCACCAGATGAGTGTGACCACCAAATATTAATCCATTCAACTCAGTTTCTCCTACCTAAGCCAAAAAGCTGGGGTCAAATTGTAGATCATTTGCAGCTTTATCCCCGAGGGAGATAGCTGCCTATCCTGATAGAATTTTATCAAAGGCTAAGTACAAACTTCAAATGTAAGTTGGTTTTTCACTTGAATTCGTTACCTAGGCTACTATCACTTCACATTGGTCTGGATCTATAAATTTTTGGAAAGAAGAAATCTTTTAGTCACTTCATTCATTTTCCACTTTTGCTAGGGATTAGCAAAAACTAGGCATGAGGGCATTTGATAAGACCACATTTGTGGGCTAATCGTATGCATAAATACTTAGTTATTAGAATAATGTCTACATGTAAATAGCATATCCAGGGGTGAGAGGGCGAGAGATGCAGACAAAGAGGACATGTGATGGCGATTTGTAAAAACCCTCTGATCTGCTTGGCGTGCAGGGGTGAAGGGCACAAACGCGAGTCGTGCCCTAGGAGGATTCCTATGCAGACAAAGAGGGTATTCTCGCACCCTGTCTCGAGGGTGAAGAATGAAACCCGATCGCTGCTGCCACCGGTTTTAGGTAGACACTCAATTGAAGTTGAGATCCCGACTTCTGAAGAGATCTCGTCTGCAGAGATCATACTGAGGGGTGCTTTGATTGGCGAGATCATGGCAGGCAAACCATCGATAGATAAGCTTCAAAACCTAGTATGTTCTTTAAATCTCCTGTCTGCGGGCTGGAAGGTAGCCATGATATCCCATTCTCGATTCTTGGTATATGGTTTGGGTATGTTGGATGTAGAACGACTGAGATTTCGTTCAAGCTCTTTTGAAGATTTCATTGTGATTTGGAGAATGGTATCTCCCTTTGATGGGGCTCTTCCTGATCGGCCTCTGCAAAGAGTGAGCTCTAGGAGGATTCTTCTTGAGATTTCTGGACTGCCGCTACATCTGAGATTAAAGGGGTTCGTTTCTAAAATGCTAGCAGGCTTTGCACCCATTTGTGATGGATCTGAAATTTTGATTGGAGAGGGGGACATCAGATCTCTTAGAATTAAGGTTGATGTCATCAGTGCTGGTTCAATTCCTGATATGGTCACAATTAGATGTGGGGGAACTTCTTGGCTTGTTCGGCTAGCAGTACTTGGACAGGTGCCTGGGCAGGTTGAACAAGGACAGGTTAAGTCATCTGAGGAAGGACTAATGCCTGGAGCCAACACTAAGGTGAGAAAACAGAGTGATAGGTGTGGCCGCATTCCTCTTGTTGATGCTCTTGAGCCTAAAAAGAGGAAGGACTATCACCTGGTCTATGCTGAGGAGGATCGGATGGAAGAGGTTGATATAGCTGACGATTATAGACAAGCCATGATAATCAATGAAGATGGTTATCTGGAGGTTGCGGAGAATTCAGTGACAGATTCAGAGATGCATAGCAGTAAGGAGGTGGGCAGGACAGGAAGAGATCTGGTGCTCAAAGAGGCAAACCAGATGTAGCTCTCTATTCCTATTGATCTGAAGTAAGGCAGTGGTTCCAATCAGAAAAGAGGTGTGGGTAGATCTCCCTACATGTTGAGAAGGAGAAGGAAGGAGAACTTGCCCCCTACTGAGGAGTAGAATATTGCTAATTCTATTATGGTTGAGTTTGTGTGTTGTATGGCCCAAGGGAGTCATTCCAATGAGGAATGAGAGTGATGACTTGGAATGTGCGTGGGTTGCGCAATAAACAGAGAAGGACTTCATTGTGTAGATATCTCTCTGAGTGGGAGATTGACTGTGCTCTCATTCAAGAGACACACTTGGAGATGGAGAATGGTCAAGAATGGGATTGTTTTAAGCAATTTGGTTGCAGTGATGTTGTGGTTAAGGGTGCCTCTGGAAGGTCTGGTTGATTGGACTTTTGGTGGAGAAAGTCTTCCATCTCAGTAACTGAAATTATTCGCGACAGGTACATGCTTTCTTGCAGATGTCAGTCTCCCCAAGGAGATATGGAATGGTTTATATCATGCATTTATGGTCCTTGTGTGGCTGCAGATAAGGTTGGCTTGTGGGAGGAGCTCTCTGCAATGCATCAAAGAGTGCAAGAGACCCCATGGCTGCTAGGAGGTGATTTCAATTGTTATCTCTCAGGTGATGACAACCCAGATGGGAGAGTGGACAGCTCTATGTAGGCTTCCAAATGGCTGTGCAGAGCATGGGACTGACTGAATACCCCATCAGTGGTGTGGAGTTTACTTGGAGGAATGGCAGTGGACAGGTTTCCAAATTGGATAGATTTTTTGGCAGTCCTAGCTTGTTGAAAAGGTATCAATTATCAGCAGTTATAAGCCTTGATAGGCCTTTCTCTAACCACACTCTGCTTGTTTGGGACAGTGGGATGAATTCATACATTGGATCATACTTCAAACTCAAGAGATCTTGGTTTAGGGAAGAAGCTTTTGTGCAAATGGTATCCCAGTGGTGGCAAAACAAGGTAGTGCAAGGTACTACTACACAGCAGTTGGCTGCAAAATCGTCAGGCCTGTGTGATGTGCTGAAGGAATATGGGCAGGCTGTGACTCTGATCTGAGAACAGAAGAGGAGGGAAGCTCTGGCAATAATCAGGGATCTGGATCTGAAAGAATGAAGGCAAGCTTTGAACCACCAGGAGCAGCAGCTGAGGCAATAGATGCAAGCCGCAGTGGGGGATGAGGATCTGAAAATAGAAATGGATTGGCGTGAAAGATCAAGACAGCTATGGCTCAAAGTGGGTGATGCGAACACGAAGTTTTTCCATCTTGCGGCCAGTGCTAGGAGGAGATTCAATCTTATCTCATCTATTAAAGTTGAAGAGAGAACTGTTACCTCTGTTAGTGAAATCAGAACTGAAGCAAGTAAGTTTTTTAAAGAAATTTCCAAGGTTGCTCCAAGAGGTTCTTGGAGGTTGGCATCGATGGACTTCCCATGTGTTAGTGATGATCAGAGAGACATGCTTGTCACCCCTATATCTAAACAAGAAGTACTAAAAGCTATTAAAGATTTAAATAATGAAGGTGCTCCTGGTCCGGATGGATTTCAGGTGTTCTTCTACAGAGAGCTATGGAGTGTTGTTAAGGTGGATGTTTTAAAGGTTATTCATGAATTTGAACTGGGCAACTCTGGATTTGATAGGTTGAACAAATCCTATCTATTTTTGCTTCCTAAGAAATCAGGTGCAGAGAGATTTTCTGATTACAGACCCATTGCACTATCCAATTCCATCTACCTTATTATTAGTAAGGTTATAGCTAACAGATTGTGGGAGGTTTTAAAGGACTTGATAATGCCTGTTCAGTCAGCTTTTCTTCCTGGGAGATCATTACAAGAGTCCTTCATTGTTGTGCCGGAGATGGTAATGGGTTGGCACAGTAGAAAGTCCAAGGCTTTTTTATGGAAAGTAGATTTTTCCAAGGCCTATGACTGAATCTCCTGGTTATACTTGTGGGAGATTCTTAGAAGAAGGAAGTTTCCACCTTTATTGATACAGTGGGTGAAGAGGTGCATTACGACAGCCTCTTTTTCCCCATTGATAAATGGTAAACCATGTCATTCTTGGATTCAGCCCTAGTGTGGAGTTAGGCAAGGCTGCCCAATTGCTCCTCTGATTTTCAACCTTGCTGGGGATACTTTGGCTAGATTCGCCTGCAAACTGGCAGTGGATGGTTTTATAAGGGGGTATTCAATGTCTAATCATAGGGCTCTAGCCCCTATACTTCAATATGCAGATGATACTATTTTTTTTGTGGAAAGGGGGAAGAGAGAGGCGCAAGCACTTTTACATATGGTAAAGATTTTTGGAGAGATTTCTGGTCTCAGACTGAATGGAAATAAATCTTCCCTGGTCTGGTTTGGGATGAACAGTGTGTTACAGAATGACATCTCCACCATTCTGGGTACACCTGTCGTTCCACTGCCTATTAAATATCTGGGTCTGCCTTTAAAATGTTCTAAGATGAAGAAAGCAGATTGGTCTTTCCTTTTTGAAAAGGTAGCTACGAAATTGGAGGGCTGGAGCAGTAGATACCTATCAAAAGGGGGGAGGTATATATTACTGAATTCCGTCATCACTTCGATTCCAGTATTCTTCTTCTCTGTCCTTAAAGCCCCGAACTCTATCTGGAAAAAGCTAGATGTGATGTGGAAAAGATTCTTTTGGAAAGGGGCCTCTCATCAAGGGGATTTTTTTCAACCTTTGAAGTGGGAATCAATTTGCAAGCCAAAAAAGATGGGAGGTATGGGTGTTAGATCCCTTAAGGAATTCAATGAAGATCTGCTATTGAAGTGGGCTATTCGGTTGCTGCAGGGAGAAAAAAAAATCTGGACAGAAATTATTTAGGACAATTATGGGACTGCCAATGATGAGAATAATCGTCTAAACCCCCGTAAACCTTCCCCCTTTTTGGTCTTCTGTGGTGCATGCCCTGAGGGACAATTGGAATTTTTTCCAATCTGTATTAGGTGATGGGAAAAGCTTCAAGTTTTGGCTGGAAAATTGGGTACATGGAGGGATGTTTAAAGACAGGTTCCCCCTTGCTTACACAGTGGCTCCAGATAAAAATGTTGTGGTGTTCGATTATTGGGATGCGGAATCCGAGCAATGGCTTCTCAATAATGGTGGGGGGAATAATCATGAAACAAGAACACGAGTAGAGAATGAACGTCTCATGCAAGAACTTGCTGCCTTCAAACCCATGCCTCATGAATATGACACATACAAATGGGAGGGTAAATTTTCAACTGCGGCTGCTTACGACAGATTGATAATGTCCTCCAGGATGGCGGAAGCTGATGAGATGGGGAAGAAGCTATGGAAGTTAAAAATACCACTAAAGATACAAATTTTTTTATGGCTCTGCAGAAGGGACGGCTTGATTACTGGAGATCTGAGGCACAGGAGGATGGGTACACCCACCCAGTTTTGTCATTTATGTGGGATGCATAATGATTCTAGCATTCATATCTTTTCTTCATGCACGATCATTGATTATGTATGGAGGAGAGTATGTAATGAGTCTCTACCCACATGGGAGAATTTGTGGCGCTGTCTTGTGGATGGGAATAAGCCATGTTTACATATGGTGGCTGTGTTATGGGCTGTATGGAGGGCTAGAAGTGAGTGTGTTTTTCAGGAGACCCTAGTGTATGTGGATATTATTGTAAATTTTTGTTGGAGTCTCATACAGCATTGGGGTTAGATCATGTAATTATTTCTTTATTATCAATAATAGCTCTCCTGGTTTGCTATCGGTGATTCGATAGCATTCCTTTCTTTCTCAAAAAAAAAAAAAAAAGTTAAGTTTATAAATAGATTAGTTTATAAAAATGATTGTATGCATATTTTATACATTGCATTCACAAGTATTAGAAGGTAATGTGCATTATGGTGGCATGCATGCATTACATAAATTATTGTGGATTACCTTTGTAAATAACCCATTTTTTTTCCTTTTTTCTTTTCCCCTGCAGAAGCCACCGCTTCAATGAGCTGCATCCACCGCTACTAGACTTCTTGCAACAACTGCAACGCATCCCCAACGGTTTATATATATTTGTCGGGATGCTAGTCGAGATGCGCGGCGGGGGAGAAACAAACGGGAGAGGTGAGGCATTTAAAAGAGGGTCGAGCTCTCCATCTTCTTCCTTACTCTCCACAGTGAAGAAATGCCTGCACCATGCGTCCTCTGCTCGCACCGTGAGTTGGGCATGTGATGAGTCCATTAAAATGGACTAATATTAAGCCTAAGTATATTTAATCGTATAGTTTAGGTGTGTTAATAATGGCAATTAAGTTATAGAATATTTGTACGCCTTATAATTTGAGTTTCTAACATTCTATAACTTAATTATTTTGTTATTTTTATGTGCAGGTAATAAAACCCAGAAAGAACAAGGGTGGGGGGATAATTTCCCCAAATAATCGATTCTTTCCCCCCTCCCCTGCCGGACATTGGGGCAATCTTCTCCAACACTCGCCGGCCAAAAACAGAAAGGGATTTGCAAATCCCTAGATTGGCACACAGAGGGAGAGAGAGGACTTAAAAAGAGAAGAGGCGGCGTGCACAAGGAGGAATCTTCCCCCCCTGCGGGGAACGGCTCTCTCTTCTCCACTGTGGAGAGGGCGAGCATTGTGCCGCTCCTTCTCTACCTCAAGCAGTAGCACCCGCGTGCCCATCACCTGCCTGCACCCAACACCGCACCCGCCAAGCGCCCACTGCAGCGCGCCTACAACTTTAGGCGCAGCACCATCACCGCGCTCGCACGCCTCCGCCGGCGCATCTTCCTTGCGCGCTGCAGGCACCTACGCGCCCATCACCTTCCTGCAAGCAGATCGCAGGCGCCCGCTTGCCATCTCCCACGCCTGCATCCTCCACCAGCCATCCCTGTAGCACCCACTCCATCACCTCCGCGTGCTCCTCTCCAGCGCCTCAGCACACCCATCTTCCAGCGCACCACCAATTACAAGCGTTGCGTGCAGAGCGCCCGCACACCCCGCCGGTGCCTCCCACCTCTCTGCAGGTGCACCCATAGGAGCTACCGTACCCGCAGGGCCCACTTCGCCCATCTGCAGGCCACAGCTCCTGCACGGCCGCCTTCGCAAAGGACCTTCTCACCTCAACTGCCCATCTGCAAGCATCCGCACGCCCATCAGCAGGCGCGGCACCACTCGCCCGCGCACCAAACCCACCGGCGCTAACTGCAGACCCGCGCCACAACCGCGGCCACAGCAGCAACCTTCTTCGATCCTCATGTCCTCCGCTGGCTGGCCACCTCCGACCATCGCCGTCGACGCCGCTGCCACCATCGGAGAGCTCCCGTCCTCGCCATCCTCCTGAGCCTCGCAACTACCCCGCCGATGTTCTTTGTCTTTCGCGAGGAGGAGAGAGAGCAAATGCTCTGTTTTCTCCACCATTAAAATTTACAGAAAATGCCATTGCCAAGTTACTATTCATTTATTTTCTGAATTAATATATTGCTGCACAATTTACGTGGACACCCCTTGCTTAATTCAAAATTACATATAATTAATTTCTCCTTCTGAATGACATACAATCTGAGATATTAATTATAGTGTTATTAGTTAGGAGATTAACATTAACATTGTTTGTTATTACCAAGGTCATTATTTAGAATATTATATTATGGTAATTTTGCATATGCACCCTCATCTTCTTGATTAATTATCTATATTGCAAATTTATGTGAGAAAAAGAAAAGCATGAAGTAGCATGCATATCTATTGAGTTTCCTGAATAAACGTGACACTATGTATTAAATTAAATAGGCTAATTCCTCCCTGTGGAGATGACCTAACTATTCGTGGTTAGATTCTGACAATTAAAATGTTTTTGAAAAGCGATTTTCTACCACGCGATTAAATACAACGATACATCATTTTATGATAAAGTTTTAAATGAAAACGGAGATTGCTCTTTCAGCGTGCCCTATTTCCTTCACCGCCGACGAGTGCTCGGTGACAGCGTGCACTCATCAAGCACCACCAGCCACCATGCCTCTCCCTCACGGCCAAAAACCACTCGCATCCTTACGCACCCGCGGCTACGCAGCAACAGTCGTGTGCCCTTACGCGTGCTAACCAAAGTGCAGCCATGTCTGACCTTGCCTGCAGCCGCACGCATTCACAGTGCCTTCCATGCCTTGCCTACATGCATGATGGGCATCCCCGCCCACACGTGTGGGTGTACCAGCAGCAACCACGTGTTTGCACTTCAGCCCGCACGCGCACGTAGGCACCTGCGCTCTAGCCTGCACGCAACCCATCGGCTGCCTCTTCTTCCTCTTCTTCTCCTTCTCCTTTGACACAGGAGAGGAAAAGAACCCAAACAAACTGCCACTCCTCCACTCGTAGCCACCTCCATGGACCGTCATTCTCCACGTCGTCGCTTCTATTAAGCTCGTAGTGCCCTCACGAGCTCGGCCACGCCCTCAAACGCACCCACCACGACCCGTGCGCATGCGTGGAGTAACCCACCGTCGGCAAGATCTTCCTCGCCGTCCAGCGACCTTCGATCGCCGCCGTCAATGCCACCACCATCATCGGGATCCCCTTACCACTGTCGACCTCCTTCCAGCTGTGAGCCTCCAATAGGCCTCCCTCTCTGCATGTGCATGAGGGGACGAGTTCCCCTATTTCTCTATAGTGGAGAACCAATTAATAATTACATCTGAGTGCCATTGCCAAAATTTTATTTTGATTTTAATATTTGATATATTGAGTGAAATTGCAACTTCATTCTCATGCTTTCTCATAATTGCTTGGCTCTTGTTATGTACATCATTCAACATTGGATTTGGATTAAGATTTACACAATTTCTCTCTAGTTCATGTGCAATTGGAAATTATATAGATTGATCACATATTTATTGAATATTTTATTGAGAAAAAAATTTCACATGTAACCTTACATTCTCGAGTTATTGTGTGTCCCATGTCGGATTTGACCACAAATTTTGCACTTGATTGGACAAATACAAGGGAAAAATATTCATGAATTTATAGATCTGTTCCTCCTTGTGGATATGACATCCTAACTATTCGTGGTTAGTTTTCATTGATATATTTTTGTTCGGGATTTTTCCACCATGCGATTTCACTAAGATGACACATTATTTCTGCCAAGCGAAAAACACCTGATCACCTAGGTAAGGGAGGTGTGAAGGTCTCTATATAGTGGATGGGAGGGGGCTAAAAATGGTCACAGGGTAATTAGCGACCTCTAGGACGTTGCTGTAGGTCAAGCTCAAGCATTGCCATAGCCAACTCACGTTCTCATGCGTGTGCTCCTCTGGCCCTCCATCACGCATGCGGATCACGCTTATGCCCTGTTGGTGGCATTGGAGTGCGCAATGGGGTGCGCCTGGGTGCACGTTGTTGGTGTACGTTGGCCTGCACTGGTATACGTTGGCGTGCACGTTGGCATGTGCCCAATTGGCGAATTGGGGGGGTTTGTGGGTTTCAAACTCGCACCCCTCCCTTGGGGTCAAGCACTTCCACCATTATGTCATGCCAATGAGATTATCGAGAGGATGTGTTGTGGGCACGCGGTGGAGGAGGGCTCTTAGCCGTTGGATTTTCATCCAACGGCTGAGATCTCTTATTGGATGGTCTTTTGAAGTACGTCGGGTGACCTTGGACGCTCCAGATGGTGCCATGTGGCACCATCTGGACCATCCACCTTTCCTTACTTGCAAAGGATGCCACGGTGCGCAGATCGAGGTGATTTCCACGTTAGACTGTGATCGTCACTTTGGATCCATCTGTATGGTCGGATTCTTCATCCGATGCCCGTCAAGATGTCGCATTGTCTCCTGGCCATAAAATGTTAGAATTACTATACAATATACACAAATTATCCTAAATGCAGTGTAATGCAAATTATGCACTATTTATACTTATGGAATGCAATGCTAGGCTTAGGAACTATCATAAATAAGCATTTTATCATGAATTTATGCGTGTTTATCAGACTCGGATTTGAACCAAAAGCTCATACGAACCCTTAGGAATTCAGATCTTCTTCCCTAATTTTTTGAGCTCCTCAAGCTTGTTTCCTAGCTTGAAAGCCTTCCTGAGCTCTATAAAAGCTTCCTCATTGCAAAACCTAACTCCTTAGATAGGTTCAGCCCACATTCTTCAGAAATTCTCACTCTCCAGCCACCTTCGCCGCAGCTCCGGCGACTCCTCTCCAACCTCTGTCATCGCCCACTGCCACATACCATAGGTAGCGAGAACGTCTTCATCTCCTTCTTCCGCTCCTCGCCAGCCACAACAGAAGTTCCCAGATCCCCTCGTCGTCGTTGCCGCTTCCACCAGAGGATTCATCCTCTTCGGTGCCGGCCAATCATAGTCGGTGCCTCCCTTGCCATGTCGTCCATTAATTTAGGTCTTATCTTCTTCCTCTCCCTCTTCTGAATCTCCCCAACCTCTTCTTCTTCTATTTCAACCACTGTTCACCGATCTCCCCTTCTGTCTTCCTTTGCTTCGGCTGAGCTTCGGCGAACCACAAACCACCAAACACCACCTCCATAAGCTTTGCTACACCTTCACAAATAAAGCCCCTGTTCCTATTTCCCATTCTATCCACTCCAAAGCTCCACCGAACAAAACCACCTACACACCTCTTCTCCGATTTCGCCACACCACCACACACCACCTCACCCCCTAATTCCACCATTGTTGCACTCTCTGTGGTTCAGCTAAGATCTTGAGCATTTTAACTGGGGCCCAAGGCCTGTTTTCTTATTTTTCAGGTTCGGCTGGAGCTTCTCGATCGCCGTCACCTCTCCAACTTTGGCTGCAATCCTCCAACCACCTCTAGCCACGCAGCTACTTCCAAGACTTGCAGACTCCCCTCAAAAACAACTCCAAGTCTTCAATTGATGCAGCAAGCTCCCATTTCATCCTCAATTGAAGCCTCTAACATATGCTGCACTCGCCGAAAAGAGGAGGTGGGATAGTCCCACCTCGTAAGCAAAAAAGCAGCCAACAACATATAAGTGGATTTTGTGATATCTGTTTATCACTTAAGACATCGGAGGTTGGATCCCCACTCACCTGCTTATGCACACCACTCTTGTGATCACACCCCCATAGGTCTGGCCCATGTTCATGACCTGATAACCTAACTAAATACTCGCTCACTCAGGTTTGAGAGAGAAGAGAGGAGGAGAAACTTCTGAGAGAGAGGGGGTCGATTTTGCTCTGAAGAAAATTGACCCTATGCTGAAAAGAAGGAGATGCATACACACAGCCTCTAAAGTGTTAGTTGTGCCCTGTGTTGAGGAAGGGAAGGCTTTGAAGAAGAAGAAGAAGAGAAGGCTCTCTTTAAGAGCCTTGTGCTTGTGTGTGCCTTTTGCGAGGCACTCTGCTATGTGAAGGTTAAGTCATCTGTTCTGTGAAGGTGACGTCTAATCTGATTATTCTGAGCATTGTTGAATTATTTAAGTACAAAGTTAACATTAATTAAATCAATTGGAGGTACTGTTGAATTATATGAATAATTTGAGTATGAGATATATGCTTAATTAAGATGAATAATTGGTGATTCAAATCACCATTATTTTATCTTTTCTATTCTTTTTGTCTCATGATCTTTTGAATATCAATCTAACAAGTTATATTCATTGAATATCTGTTATTGTTGCTCAATTGATTGTGCTCAATTATTTTAAAATGAAGATTAATGTGAGTTCCATATTTGCTCCTTATGAACGACCTCAGACTCCCTTTAGATTCTGAGTTTATAAATTTAAATGATTTGTTGTGCGATTTAGGAGTGTACTACAATGAACACATATTTAAAACTCTTATCTAGTCCCAACAACATTTTGGCGCCGTTGCCGGGAAGCAATGCGCAATTCACCATTACTCTTATCTTTCTTGATTTTTATCTGAGTACTTACTCTGTTTACTTTATTTGTGATTTTGCGAGGTACATCACGAAGAGATCTTCTGCGTAGTCAACCACTCCAGGGGTAGGTAAAATTTCTCTTCTTCCCTAATCAATCTCCTAATCTTAGGAAAGAGAAAAAGGAAACAAATTAATTAGGATTCATCTACCTTATTTTCTTAGTAATTATCATTCAAAGGCAAGTTTCCTAATTTCTGAATTCAAATCAATATCTGATTTCCATACCCTGATTTCTTGTACCTACTAGGGATTTATGCTTAATTTCTGATCATCTTGGACTACACACTTCTTGTTTGAGTCCAAGGTGTTAAATTTGAGATTAAATTAGACTTGGAATAGAGCTAATTAGGGTTCTGAAGTGTTAGTTTCACACTGTTTGTGGCATAGATCACGTAAAAATGAGCATGTTGTAGTATAGCACGAAATACGTCTCGAGCAAATAATTAATGGAACTGGAGAGTTCTGGTCGATCACAAGGGGCAAAAAGCACTTTTGATTTCATGTGTTTGTTCTCAATATGATTACTAAATAGTATAGACACAATATTGTAGTATATACATATATCAATCAAAAGAGTTTGAACATGAATTGCATACATCTAACTAAACAAATTCAACATAAATGTAAACTACTTATGCAACAGAATGAGGGCACCACGGGTGGTTCGTGGTGGCCTTTTGGAGAGGTTGGGAAGAGCAGCAACGATCCGTCGAGGTGGCCCAACGGATGCTTCAGACGGAAGTGCAGAGACGGAGGCAGAGAAGATGGGAAGAAGATGAACAGAGAGAAGTTGTAGAGGGAGGAAGAAGAAAGTAAGAGAATTGCCTTTCAAAGGGGGCCCTTAGGCCTCTTTTAATAACTTTAGTGAAGGGCATTTAAGGTATTTGGGCCCTTAAATTCATGCAAAGGCTTTAGATTGATCAGATTCGCAGATCAAGAGATCAACGACCTTGATTAAGCCTTCTAAATCCTTCTCTAATCCTCGATTTAATCTGGTGCTGCCACGTGGTAGCCTATGCACCCTTGGATCTGAATTTGATGGCTCCAGCTTGCCTGCTGCTCGTTCGCACACTTGTGCGCCCGCCGCTCGCCCTCGATCAACGCTTTAAATTCTAAAGCTTCTCAGTCGTCCGATTTCTTGATCAGACGGCTTAAAAAGCATGCGTAGTGGCCTCTGAGTCTAAGGCACCTGTCATTGCGCTTGTCTGCATCCGACGCTCCTGTGCCCATGACGCATTGGCTGTTGATCTGCCCGATGAAGATCCGACGGTGGAATTTCATCTGCGGGTGCCCAACTCCCAATTGCATTTCAATCCCTCGTCGTGTGTGGTCTATTAGGCGCGCTCTCCACTGCACTACGCACGTGGATTGTTGCACTTTCCAATTCCTGTGAAGCCACCCTCGGCCATTGGATGGGAATCCAACGGTCGAGATCTCGGCCTCACTTGATGAGGCGGCTGGAGGAATGGGCGACATGGCTGCAACGCGGTTGTTGGATGACGATCCAATGGCCCATGACTCTCCTTTCTAGAGTAGGGCACGGTGAGGGGCGGCTGCGATGGTGCCACATGGAGCCATCGTGGCCGTCCATCTTCTTCTCCTTGTATCTGATGATGTAGGCCTCCGATTGAGTTGATTTCTACGCAGTTGGACTGCAAACATCTATCCAGACTCATCTGTGCTGTTGGATTTGTCATCTAAGGTCTAGATATTCTTCAATTTGCCCCTTGGCTCCTACTTTTATGGACTCCCTAGGGTGCTACAGGAGTCTAATTGATGCGCTCTTGGAAGCATTGGACTTCCGTCATTATTCCAAACAGATCTATAAGGCTGGATCAGTCATCTATAGCCTTGGATTACCTACAATTATTAATACCTCTCAAATAGCACATTATTATATATAAAACATATAACTCATCTAAGATGCAAAGCATGTTGTGTATGCATGCAGAATGCTCATGTTAAGCTAGGTTCTACCTTAATTCAGGCGAATGAGGGCCTATAATTGTTGTGCAATCGCACACTTGCTTGAATTAAAGGAAATAGACCCTCTTACATTTGTGTGCTACCCAAACTCTTGCTTGAGAAAATCTAATTAGAAGAACCCTAAAATCAAACTCGGAATTCACTTGAATCCTAAAATTATGGACCTAATAACTTGAGAGTCAATTCAGGGTGATCTTTGGGTCTTGACCCAGATTTCATTCTTCATCCTTTAGGATAGGTCAGGTGAAGTTGGTCTACTTTGTGGGCCAATAAACCTCCAAATTAGGTCACAAATTGAATTAACTTTTAAATCAAGTGAAATCCAAGGCACAAGTTAGGACTAAAATTGGTAGACTTAAGGTCTTAATTTGTACATTCCGGTCTACTTGGAACTACATTAACAAGGAAGGTCAGGTGGGGGAAACCCTGCAACCCGTGGGGATGCTCTACTGTGTAGAGGTCTTTGCGGGGCTCTCCTTTCCTGGCTGCCCAAGTACTTCTCGGGTGTGTGGATTTCTGATTTAGAGGTATCATCCACCTCGAAACAACCTTAGTCATCCAAAAATCTTTGGGTGCCTTGATTAGGTCCAATTCACATCCAGTCCCTCATCTGTTCTTTAGAGCACATACACAGGAGAGGTCCCTACGTTGTTTACCTAGAGGCCTTCATTAGAATTGATCTTCTTGGGGATTTCTGATTTGATCCAATCACTTCAATCTGAACCTGAATTTGATTCTACATCTTGATTCACCCACCTATTTGAAAATGTAACTTGACAATTTAGGAAGAATTCAGAGGAAACCTGAATCCCAAATGACCATAAAAGAGAAGATGATAAAGGCTTCTCTTATATATCATGATGAATATTACAAAACCTCTTATCCATCTAGGCACATTTAGGATAATGTGTCAGAAACAACAACCCTCATTATGAACATTGCTGGAATGATATTTACACAAATGATACATGGTTTAACCTAGAATGAGCTTTTATCAAAATACAATGAATTGTGGAGACTACACAATATTGGGTATGTACAATGTTTGTCAAATCCATAACTTTGGGAAATACATCAGGGTCTCATGCAGAAACGTGGGTATATGCGAAATACGTTACAATAAGGCATTGATTAAAAATACCCATATCAACATTCAGAGATTGATGAGACATCTTAGAACACTATTGAGGATCAATATGATTTCCTAAATCCCGAGTTCGAAAATAGGGGTTGTTGTGGACCCCCAACCCAAATGTAGTCAAATTCAAACTTTCTACAGATTGACATACCTGATCTTGATGTGGGTTGGGAGGATCCAATTGCAGGTGCTCACAATTCTTAACTACCCTAAGAAAGCCATGAAGTTGGTCCATCATGCCTTAATTTCCCAAACACCTGTAGTAAGCTTGAATCAGAACCTCTCGAGGATGTAATTCCCAAATCTTATCCAGTTAAGGTAATCCTCAAGAGTGATTCTGACATCCCAATAGAACCTAGTCCAGATTCTAGTGACCCAATTCCTACCTTTGACCCAGAATCTAGATTCAAGCCTATTTGGGATGATCAAGAGGCCCAATTTAATAAGAATCAAATTTTAGATCTGGACTATGATTCTGGGCCTATATTTGATGAGTATAGATCTCCAAACTCCTCAGAAATGCAAATTGATTTTTCAGAAGTCATATCTATTTATAATACTGAAACAGAGGAGTTGGAAGAGGTCGATTTTGACTGGGTCTATCCTAGGAACCAAGAACCTGAGCCTATGCCTAATAAGGACACCTTTGTAAGCTCGAAATTTGAGATTAGGTTAGATCCAAGCCAGGTTGTTGATTCTATGCATAATGATTCATTCTGTGGTGAAAATCTCGATCTAGAATCAAGTTTAGAAACTAATCTTCGCAAATTCTCTGATGATTTCGAATCTTACTCTGATTTCGGAGAACCTTTGTTTCCTGATGATTACGAACTAGTTTATGACCTCAACATCCATGATCCATTCTTTGATTCTGATGCTGAGGTCAATGATTTGGACCTCAAAGCAGCCACACCCTCTAATACATATATAGAACCTTCCAAATTCCAATCCCAGCCCTGCCCCACCACCGGAATCAACTTCTACTTTGATTCACCTCTATCTGATCCAGTTGCATATGATTCTTCTCCATCTGTTGACTGGGTATCAGACATTGATCAGATCATTAACCACTTCTTATCCTTTTCTAATCTCACTTGTAGGGTTCCTACATCCTCTATAGCTCCATTTTCTTTTGAGTATCCCTACTCTAACCAGGCTGACCAATTCAGCCAAGCCCTAGATTTTCATTTTCGTATCTCCTTGAGCAACAAAGTATCTGGTGGGCTCCATATCTTTTAATTCACATCCATCAACCCACCAGATTGATTGGGTCTGGGTTGCATCATCAACTTGTCGATCTGAACAAGCACCTAGTTGGACCAACCAGGCTACTTATCAAGGTGCTTGTTCTACAAAATTCATCTGATTTGACTACCCCTTCTCCGTGACCACTTTCTATTCGGTTGAAGGCATTGAATTTAATGCTTAATGGGAGGCAACCCATCATTCCAAAAGCCCAAGACCCTTTTGATCATCCTTTTTGAGCTACACTCCTATTGCACTTTCGAATCCAACTTTAGAACAGCTGACTCAACCTTTGGTACTTGTATCAAAGATTGAAATCATCCACAACAGTCATCTTGACCCGTTCACCCACCCTTTGACCTTATTCTAAACCTTGAACCAAACTGAATTTGTACCCTCCGGTTTGCAATGAGGACATTGCAAAACTTAAGCATCAGGGGGTGTTAAAGTGCAAACATATAGAAATTCAATTCTCTGAAGGGTTCTCACAAAAAATACATATTCAAAAATGATAAAAAATAAAAAAAAATGAAAAAGAAACAAGAAAAAAATGGAGAAAGTGGAGGAAATTTTGAAAACTAAATTGCAAATCTTTCTTGAGGAGGAAAAGAGGAGGAAATTCAAATGTCAAAAAGGAGCAAAATCAAAAATAAAAAAAATGATAGTCATAGCAATTGATTATGGAATGTACTTAAGTTCTAGACCTAATCAAAAGAGAAAAATTAAGTCCTGAAATGATAGAGACAAGGAGATTAGTATGAGTGCTGACCTTAGGCCTCTTGGACTTGTTTTAGGGCTTAAGCATTCACGTATTTGTTAAGATTCAGATTAATCCTTCCTCGGTAGCATTCCTCATCATTTTTTAAAAAAAAGATCCAGATTAATCCTCAAGTGGTTGAGGAAAGTACGAAGCTGATGTAGTAGGCCTAAAGCTTAGGGATTATTTGGCCCCGTTGCCTTCCCTTTGGTTTGCAGGACTTAGTAACCTAAGCACCCAAAAAGCACACACTAAGTCTGGTTCAGTGGGCTTAATAAAGAAAAATCATGCTAAAAGTGTTTTTTTTTCTGAAAAGCCATCTCAAAGATCTAGCTTAGGAGTGGCTCGACAACACAAGTTGATTAGACGAGTTCCCGATGCGGAGAGGTGGGAAATTCCCCTCAAAGATGTGTAATAACATATCATCTCCTCGGTGCTTGTCTCCTAGGATATCTAAATATCCTACCGAGGGCATGTAAGCACCTTATGCTGGTTCAGGTGTCATGGGCAGGATTATCCCGAAATGTAGATTGCCAGGGCCTAAATTTAGCTACAAAATACCATGGGTGGCACTATCCCGAAGTGTTGAAAGCTAGGGTTCTGGGGGTTGCCATGGGAGGTGCTATCCTGAAGCATCGAAAGCTAGGGACCTTTCAAGGATTGATGGTGGGGACAAGGAATCCGACATAGACCGTGTTTAAGGCCAGTTTGAGGTTGGATTCAAGGAAAAATAAAAAGAAAACGAGTAAACTCTCTAAATGAAAAATCCTTCTCTATCTCTTTCTTACAAAAATGCATTAGCAAACTGAACCTAGACATGCTACATTCTAAGCACAAGTGCTTTAACCGCTAGGTTCAATGAACCTCTGGGAAGTTTTTGCGGGCCTTAGAAACCTTCGCGGTAGACTCAGGCAGATGCTGGTTAGGTTTGGATCTTGATTGATACTTGAGTACCTCTAGGCTTATTGTTGGAATTCTGACCTAATTTCCAGAAATTAGGCATTTGAACATCAATGCATGGTCTAGAGATCTAGTTCTTTCAAGAAGATTTTGCTATGGGACTAGCAAAAGTTAGGCATTGGGGTACGATGATAACATCATCATGAGCCATAACTAGCTTTAATTAATCAGAATCAAGTGACAAAGGCTCCTACATAGTTGCCTGAATGCCATAATTCTTTACACATCTATTCTGAGAGGAATAAACTAAAATAAGGTTAATTATGTAGTTTTAACATCACATTCTAAAAGCAGAGTAACCACAGGATTTTGTAGGGGTTAATCTAAGGTCTAATGAGAACTAAAGTCTAATAAGAGAGTCCACATAGACAAAAATAGGGTTTCATGCATTTTGAGAATTAATTCATAACCTAAAACTCTAATTCCAGACCTGCTTGAATTACAAAGGTTTTGGTTAGGACAAAATTCATCAAAATTTCCTAAAATTCATAGAAAAATATTCTTTGAGGTTTGGTAACCTTGATTTGACCTTTGGAACCTATTTTGACCTTGAATAAAGTCTCAGATGAAATTCTATCCTAATTTGGGTTTTTAAGTAAATTTTTCAGCCAAAATTGGTCAAAATTGAAATCCAACTTCACCATCAATTTCCTAGCATCCAAATTAGGTTTGTACCAAAATTTAGGCCCAATCAGAGTCCATCTTAACCTAGTTTGCATTCTAGTCCCTTAAAACTCTATTCCTCACATCCAGGCCCCTAACTTTCAAATTAATTACAAATAGGCCCCCAACTTTGTCATCTTCTTCACAAAAGGGTCCTTGCCCCTGTGGCAGGTGTGAACCCAAAAGTGCCGACCTTCAATCAAGGATACCTCGATTTCTCGACCAATCCCTTCCAAAATTGGAAGAGATGATCTTGAGGAAGTCCTCAATCACCTAAACCACATCTTGGACTCAGATTTGAACAAAAAAGCTCGTGCGAACTCTTAGGAATTCAGATCTTCTTCTCTACCTTTTCAAGCTCCTCAAGCTTGTTTCCTAGCTTGAAAGCCTTCATGAGCTCTATAAAAGCTTCCTCAGTGCAAAACCTAACTCCTTAGCTTGGTTCAGGCCACATCTCTTCACAAATTCTCCCTCTCCTGCCACCTCTGCCGCAGCTCCAACGACTCTTCTCCAACCACCGTCTTCACCTACTACCACATACCATAGGCAGTAGGAACGTCTTCATCTCCTTCTGCTCCTCGCCAACACAGTAGGAGGTCCCAGATCCCCTCGTCATTACCACCCCTTCTGCCAGAGGATTCACCTCTTCGGCATCAGCCAATCATAGTCGGCTCCACCCTTACTGATGGGAACACCATCATGAGCCATAACTAGCTTAATTTAATCTGATTAGATTATTAAATGCTCCTACATAACCACCTAAGGATTGCAATTCATTGCGTTATCATTCTGAGAGAAAGATAAGAAATCAGGGTTAAAACTACAATTTTACCATCATAAGTTGAATACAGTACAACCACGGGTTTTCTCAGGGGTTAATTAAGGGTCAAATGGTCCTAAAAGGATAACAAGTGGGTTAAAACAGACAAAAAAGGATTTTCGCGTGTTTTGAGAATTAAATGACTTTTGAAACCCTAAAAACTGACCTGCTTAATTAACTGAGGTTCTGGTCATGATGAAATTCACCTAAACCCTCTAAAATTCATATAAAAATATTCTCTAGGGTTTGGTACCTTTAAATTAACCATTAGAACCCATTTTGGCCCAAAACAGTCTTAGACAGATATTTACCTTAATTTGGGTTTTTGTATAAATTACCTAGTCAAAAATGGTCAAAACCAAAATCCAACTTCACCATTGGATTCCTTAGGTCCAAATTAGGGTTTTACCAAAATTTGGACCCAAGTTGAGATTGTCTTGACCTAGTTTGCAACTTGATCCTATCTGATTACATTTATGCTCCTAACTTTCCAAATCTTTACAAAAAGATCCCTAACTTTGTCATCATTTTCACAAATGGGTCCCTACTGCCATTAATCCTAGTCCTACAATCTCCAGCGACCTAAAATTGGCAAGATCTCTTTGATTCCTTAATGAATCCCTTTCAAATTTGAAAGGGAAGTTCGTCAAGGAATTCCCTTTCTTTTGAGCCAATTCCCATGCCCCAAAACCTTCCCAATCTCTCATGTAAACACGTGAGAGATTAGGGTATCAAAAAAATCCCAACTTCGTTGAAGCTTTCCAAGCTTGGGAAGCTTGCTTCCCAAGCCCAAAACCCCTCTAAAGGCCTACAAAAAGACCTCTAGATCAAACTGTTCTCCCCACGCTCGAATTCGGCCTTGAACACCTCAAATTCTCTCCTCTTTCTTGGTCGAATAGCTCCTCGACGTCCGACGATCCTCCCTGCCTCCGTCCTCCCTCTGCTTGCAATACTAGTGGTGGAGCTATCTCTCCCATCTTCCTCCGCGTTGAGCCGTACCAGCCGAATCCCCCTGCGCTGTCTTCCTCGTAATTTCCTACCTCCCGGAGCTCCCTCTTATCCGGTGTCGGCCATGCCACAACAGGCGCCAACCCCTTTCCCTTTCATCCGCTACTGCTCTTAGCCGACTCAACTTCTCCTCAGCATGCCAGCACATCCAACACACTGTTTCGACCTCACCAACGCCCTCCACGACTCTGTCTTCCACCTTACTGGCGTACCTCCAACGAGCCCTAGCAGCTTCCACACTTGCCCAAATGCACCACTTCCATGCTCCATATCTCCGCCTCATCACGATGATCAAAAGCCCTCACTCATTGAGAGTTATTGATGCCCTAAAATGCCATCGAACACACCCACCTTCACACGCACAGTTCACCTCTGTCAGCCTTCATCACCCATGCCCATGCCTTGTCGACCCCCTCAGCAAGTTCGCCATGCACCGGCGATCATTCCTGAACATTTTGACTCAACTGAAAGGTCATTTTGATGATTTCAGGTACTGACCCCCACTGTCATTAACACGCAAGCTTCAAGCGAAGCTTGAAGCTGCTCCAGCACCTGCAGGTTCTAGGCGTCGCCCCCTGTTCGCGCGGAATTGCTCCAAGAGTTTGAGTGGACTAGCAATTGGAGCCTTTGACTGCCATCTTGTGCGAATTGGATGAAGAAGCAGCAGTGTAGCGTACGCAGAAGAAGGGAGGCGGGGTTAGTCCCACGTCGGAAGCTGAAAAGCGTCCACAGTGCAATAAGAGGAAAAAGTGTTAGTGGCTTATCGCCTCCTAACATGCGAGGGTGGGGTCCTCCTTACCCACTCAGCCCGCCCGTGGCACCACCACGAGGGCCTAACTCCGACCCATTAACCCGCCTATGCCCGTGTACTCCTCGGTTGCGACCCACACCTGCAGCCTTGACTTGAGTGCACTCTAGGTCTGAAACCTGGCTCTGGGAGAGCGTGACCCAAGGAGAGAAAGAGAGAATAGTGCGCGGGGGCAGGGGGGTTTTGGTCTGAGAAGGATTGGCTGACACTTTGCCAAAATTGACGATCCTTCCCCCTCTATGTGAAGAAGAGTAGAAGAGCAGAGAAGCTAAAGAGGAGCTGGACAAGAAGAGTAGAGAAGCAGAAGAAGGAAGAAGAAGAAGCTTGAGCTACAGAAAGGTAAAGAAGAAAAGAGTTCTAAAGAAGGAGAAAGGAGAAGATAAAGAGAGCAGTAGAGACAGAAGTAGAGAAGAGAGAAGGAAGAAACCCTTGCATCCCTTAGAAGCACTATAACAACTGACTATTAAAGCTGTCTGATACAAGCCTAGATTGTTTGACTGCATACATTTAAGGCTTTATTTCCTTGATTGATACTATTGATTTAGTTTCTCTTACTGTGAGGAGTAATTGGTGATTCAAATCACCATTTTACTCCCTTCTTATTGCACAATGATACTCGACATTATTATTATTGCAACCTTTTATCTCTTTGATTCAAATTGTGATCTTGAGTTTTAAATTGACATATTGCTCCCCATGTTCAACCTCGGACTTTCATTCGAGTAATAAATTTATTTGTTTGAGCGTTATTTTGGCTATATTACAATGAAGCAATCTTAAAACATCGATTTATCGCTTAAACACTTGCCCTCATCCATTAATTTAGGTCCTATCTTCTTCCTCTCCCTCTTCGGAATCTCCCCAACCTCTTTTATTTCAACCACTGTTCGCCGCTCTCCCCCTCCGTCTTCCTTTACTCTGGTCAAGCTCCGGCAAGGCCTCTCCGATGCCACAAACCACCAAACACCCCACTACCACCTTCATAAGCTCCGCTACACCTCCGTAAATAAAACCCCCCTTCCTATTTCTCGTTCCACCCACTCCAAAGCTCCATTGAACAAAACCACCTATGCACCTCTTCTCCGACTTTGCCACACCACCACACACCACCTCACGCACTAATTCCACCATCGTCGCACTCGCCGTGGTCCAGTGAAGCTCCTGAGGATTTTAACTGGGGCTTAAAGCTTGTTTTCTTATTTTTCAGGTTCAGCTGGAGCTTTGCCATTGCCGTCATCTCTCCAACTTTGGCTGTAGTCCTCCGTCCGCCTCCAGCCACGCAGCTACTTCCAGGACTTGCAGACTCCCCTCAGCAACACCTCCAAGTCTTCAATTGATGTAGCAAGCACCCACTTCATCCTCAATTGGGCGCGAGGAAAAGAGGAGGTGGGATAGTCCCACCTCGTAAGCAGAAAAGCAGCTAACAACATATAAGTGGATTTTGGGATATCTACTTATCCCCCAAGACATCGGAGTTTAGGTCCCTGCTCACCCGCTTATGCACACCTCACCTACGATCACATGCCCGTAGGCCTAGTCCCTGTTTACAACTCGATAACCTGACTAAATACCCGCTCACCTAGGTTTGAGAGAGAAGAGAGGAGAGACTTTTGAGAGAGAGGGGGTGGGCTTTGCTTTAAAGAAAATTGGCCCTGTGCTGAATAGAAGGAGAGGCATACACATAGCCTTTGAAGTGTTAGCCATGCCCTGTGCTTGATGAAGGGAAGGATTTGAAGAAGAAGAAGAAGAGAAGGCTCTCTTCAAGAGCCTTGTGCCTATGTGTGCCTTCTGCGGGGTACTCTGCTATGTGAAGGTTAAGTTGTTTGTTCTGTGAAGTCAACGTCTGATCTGATTATTCTGAGCACTGTTAAATTATTTAAGTACTACGTTAACATTAATTAAATCAATTGAAGGTACTGTTGAATTATTTGAATGATTTGAGTATGAGATATATGCTTAATTAAGATGAATAATTGGTGATTCAAATCACCATTATTTTGTCTTTTCTATTCTTTTTGTCTCATGATCTTTTGAATATCAATTTGACAAGTTATATTTATTGAATATCTGTTATTGTTGCGCAATTTATTGTGCTCATCTATTTTAAAATGAAGATTAATGTGTGAGTTCCATATTTGCTCCCTACGAATGACCTCAGACTCCCTTTAGATTCCGAGTTTATAAATTTAAATGATTTGTTGCTCAATTTAGGAGTATACTACAACGAGCACATATTTAAAACTCCTATCTAGTCCCATCAACACCCCATTAATTATGTTGCCCCTTTTCCTATTATTTAGTAATATGAAATTTATTCTTTCACTCTCCTTAGTGATCAGATTTTGGGAATCATCCCTCTCTACCAGAGGAGATTAAGATGCATCATTTCCTTGGATTTCTAGATCGATAGTCTCGCCCTGGATAGGGGAGAGGCTAGTAAGTTTGTTAATCCTCAAAAAGGCATGCATGTTCTCGATGTATCGAGAACGTTGCTAGCCTTCGTCAGAAGAGTCTGGCCTCTTGGGAGCTATCCAGGACTAAAGCTTACGACCATGAAGAGTAAGCTCGGTTCATGTCCAACAATAAGGTCCAATCACAGTTAAAAGATGATCATCATCATAGGATTGGCCAAATTGTCAAGCCACACTAATGCTCCCGCCAGGAGCAGCTCCTCAAAGGAGCATAGTCTACAGGTATTTCCTTCCAATTTGCCGTCAAACACAATCTCAACCAATCCATCACAGTACCTAGGCAAATTCCATACATACGAGCACCAAGTGAGCCTCTATCTATGAGTACCACGTACCTCGGCGTCCCTATTGTACAATTACCTTACATAGTTAATTAGTCCTTGTTAAGCTATAATATAAGGAGCAAGATAATCGAAACATTTTATAAATTTTTACTAGTTAAGTCCAGGTTGTTCACTGAGAGGCTAAATTAAGCATATCATACACCAATTATTTTAAATCACTCTTTATTTCTAATCAAAATAATTAACTAACTAATATACACTTAACTTGTTACGAACGCGTGCCCCAGACGTGTTTTAAGACGTCTGGGAGGTGGCCCAGACGTCGTACTAGACGTCTGGGATCACACCCAGACGCCTGACCAGACGTCTGGGATCGTTTCCAGACGTCTGGAAAAAAGTTTTTTTTCGCATGAGAGATTCGTCTACACGCCTGTGCGCGCAGACCCGCGATTCCTCTCTCTCTCTCTCTTTACCTCTCTCTCTGCGGCTGCAGACCTGCCGCGCACTCTCTTCCTCCTCCTCGCGCGGCCTTAAAAGGCCACACCTCCCCTCCCGTCGTCTCCGCTGTCCCCTTCCTCTTCTCCTTCCTGTGCACGAGAGCGAGCGAGCGCGAGGGCGGCAGCGGCGGCCGTAGTGAGCACGGAGGAGGTGCGGCGTGCGAGGGCAGAGCTCTGCCGTGAGGGCGAGCTCGCCGGAGCGGCTTGGCCGGCTGGCGGAGGGCGCAGGGGGCGCGGAACGACGCGGAGAGGGACCTGCTGCGGTCTGAGCAGCAGACGCGCGAGGTGCGACGCGGGTGGCGTCGCGAGCGGAGGCCGAGTGGCACCGTGATTCTGGAAAAATTTCCAGAATCAGACATCTGGGTTGATAGCCAGACGGCGAGGGAGATGTCTGGAAGCTCATACAGACGTTTGAAAGGTGAGTATTCCGCTTTCTTCTTCCTTCCTGTCGACTGACCGTACTGAGGGAGGGAGTTGGCTGTGCGCAGGCTCGCTGATTCGCCATCCTTTGCGAATCAGACGTCTGGAAGTTGTACCAGACGGCAGGAGTAACTTCCAGACGTCTGGGGTGACCATCGGACGTCCGGGAGCTAGGCCAGACGTCCCCACAGACTTCTGGACGTCTGGGAAACCACGCTGAACAGGTAATTCTCTGATCCACTTTTTAAGACGTCTGGAAGAAGTTCTAGACGCCTGATTTTACACAGTATCGTCTTTTTCGACCCGTTTAGGGCCCGTTCGGGCTCCGTTTTCCGCATTTTGAGTTGCGTTCTTTTCAGAATTAATTCCTCTACCCGTCTACAGTAGCTATACACTATTTTGAGACACTCCTTGTGTTTGATCCTTGTGATAGGACCTCGTTCAATTGCAGTTTTGGGAGTCGCGGAGGCACGCGGGATTCCCGATCATGCCCCCATTACTCCCATTGTACCTGGTAGAGTGGCTTAAGTTATTATTAAAATCTGTTAAAGTATGGAACCATAACTAGAACCTAGGACATTGCATGAATCCTAGGAATGAGAAATGTATGGAATGATAGCTCCTAGGTGTTGCATGAATCCTAGGGCTGGAAAACTAGTTGTATGCTAGATCCTAGGATGTGGCATGAATCCTAGGATGGAAAAACTAGTGGAATGTATAATACTGCAGTCTTGGAAGAAAAATGGAAAGGAATATAAAGTTGCCTGTAAATTGAATTAACAGCTGCCTGTTACGAATAAAGAAACATGAATGAGATCATGGGTCGTAAGAACGTGAAACTGGAAAGTGACACCTGGATGTTTGAGTTAAAAGGATGGAACCCTACGGGGAATTAGGAGTGGAACTCCTGGAAAGGGAAAGGAATGGAACTGAGATGTAGTTTGTACTGTCTCTTGGGTACGCAGTACCAAGGGAAGTACCTGTACCTGTTTAGTGTAGAGTGGGGCCAGCCACCCCAGGGACCTGGGGTTAGGATTGGCCGCTCTGTACCGACTTGCTGGCCCTCGTGTACGTAGTACCGAGGAGAGCTACTAGTGTTAGGAGAGTACTAGCTACCCCATGGGCCCTGGGATTCTGCTAGCCTCCTTCACCGACTTGTTAGGCCCACTAGGGCAAACCAGGGTAGTCAGGCGAGGGTGCGCAGACTGTGGAGGGGTAAGGCCCCGGTTTGGTTACTGTGGAGGGGTTGGACCCCTGTTACTGAGAGGGCTCTGCCCTGTACTGGTTCAGTGCTATGCTTTGGGCGCACCCGTTAACGGAAAGGACTGACCCCGTGCCAGTACGGGTTAGCTACCTGTGCGTTTATCACGTGTGCCGTAGTCACCGTTACGTCTGTCAGTGACCTTGGGGTGGTTGACTGAGGGTAGGATCACCACGGGGGACTCTCGCAGCCAGGAGAGCACCACGTGCTACTTCTACTTTTTGGAAAAGACTGCAATCAAGATCGTTCCCACGAGGAACATTCGAGATAAAGTAAAAGATCTGAGAAATAAATGAAATAGTGAGACAATTGAAAGATGTAAATAAAGAAAGTAATAGAACATAACAGCTACTGTACACTCTACTGTTGTCTTTAGTTTTAGTTGCCACTCTACTCAGCTTTTTGCTGACGTGTTACACTCGTTACCTCTTTCAGGACCTGGTGTTGAGCAGCTAGGGTCAGCGGTTGCAGAGGACGCTGGGCCGAGTAGGGTCCAGTAGAGTTTACCACAGTCTTTTGTACCTCTTTTGTTTCTGTTATAGTGAGTAGTTTTTGTTTCCGCTGTACTTTCTTTACCTACAGTTCATGTTATATGATAAATGTTGTTCTACTGTTGTGGTGGTATCTACTGTAGTAGTTTCTTTCCTTACTGCTGTACTTTCTTACTGTTAGTTATATTCATGATGAATGTGGTTTATTTTACTACTCTTTTGGTTACTTCCTCGTTGGTCGACTAGGTCTTGGGATTAGTCGAGTCGGTCCGGTTCTTGTGTCTCGTAGGGACTCGGGAGTCGGGTCATTACAAGATGGTATCAGAGCAAGGTCGTCCCGAGAAGTGAATCAACTGACTGGAAAATAACCAATTCGCATGTTTATAGCTAGAGTAGCCACCTCAACATATCTCCTGACTTGAGCTCTTAGAAGTTTCATTAGGTACCGTCTGTTTTGACGTTTTCGTTTTGTTTCGCGTCTCCTTGCAGGAGATGCCTCGTCGCGGGACTGGCGAGACGAGCCGCGGGCGCGGCCGAGGACGAGGTCGGCGAGGTGGACGTGTTGTCGTTGACGTCTCGGTGGACCAGCCACCACTCCCTGGCATCCAGGCCCAGGACCTCTCCAGACTGATACGAGATATTGTACGAGAGGAGCTCCACCCACCGCCCCGAGCACCTCCCCCTGGGGCTGCAGAGGGGGAGTCCTCTGTGGGACCACGCAACGGACACGGCGCTGGACATGTGGGAGGGGATGGGCCCCTGTCGCCCCCACCTTCCTCCGACACTTCTGTACACGAGGCACCTTCGCTTGGAGGTGCACCAGCACCTCCCCTACAGCGCCACTTCGAGCTTTTCGGACAGTTCCAGAAGCTGAAGCCCCCCTCCTTCAAGGGGGATGAGGACCCGACCGAGGCAGAGGACTGGCTTGAGCAGCTGGAGAAGATCTTCGACACCCTTCGCCCCCCGGTGGAGTGCCGCGTGGCCTTTGCCACGTACTAGCTGGAGAGTGCGGCACACCGGTGGTGGAGGGTGGTCCGGGGACAGGAGAGGGACGAGCCGACGTGGGACTAGTTCGTCACCCTCTTCTGCGAGCAGTACTTTCCCCAGACGTGGCAGGACCAGAGGAGGCGGGAGTTCCACACTCTCCGCCAAGGGACGATGTCTGTGAGCGCGTACCGCACGCGTTTCTTGGAGCTGTCCCGCTTTGCAGCGACAGCGGTAGCCACTGAGGAGGAGCGCCTTTGGAGGTTCACCGAGGGGCTCCGGCCTGCGATCCGGGGGTATGTCAAACCCCTGAAGCTGCCTACGTTTTCGAGGGTGGTAGAGGCAGCTATGACTTACGAGGAGACCAACCCGTCCGCGCGAGAGACCGACGGCGGGCGGAAGAGGCCCTTTCAGCCAGACTTCTCACAGGGTCGGCGAGAACGGAGACACGTGGCGTCCGCAGGAGAGCCGTCACGTTGTGCAGGGCCATCAGTGGCCTTTGGGGGCCCTCGACAGGGGCCAGTCGCTGACTGGTCGATCTTTCGCTTTTAAGTCGTTTGTAGTTTAATGTGGTGGAAAAATCGACTAATCAATTTTTAATAAGAAATAACCACTCGCAGAGGAGCGGGTCGTATCCGCAGGGAGGCAATAACGTATTAAAATTCGTGCCACTTAAAAATGTTTGTTCGGAGTCAATTTGGACAAGAACCAAGCCAAGATTGCCTTTAGATTAAGGTTTAAGCAAGAAACAATGCTGAAATGGCAATTATGAGAAACTACAGGATATTTTCCGCAATGCAGAGTGAATAGAATATGATTAAAATGTGGCAATGGCAGAAAATGTAAATTTTAATTAACGTTTTACTGTAGCAAAACAGGGGAATTTTTCCCCGTTGTCTTGCGCGACGAGTAGCCGATGGCAGGGCGCGGGAAGCTCGGAGGAGGTCCCTTGGATCAAGGGCTTCGAATCGGTGGTGGCGGCGAGTCGCGTGGCGGTCGGAGGTGGCCGGATGAGCTCCGGCGGAGGTGCTGCAGCCGGCAGCTTGCGCAGCCTTTTGGCGTGAAGTCCGCCGCCTGTTGCTGCTGCGGGGGTGGCTGCTGCGGCTGGCGTGTGCGGCTGGCGTGCGCGGTGGTCGGTTGGGCGGTCTGCAAGTGGTTGTGCGTGGGTGCGCGGAGGGTCTGTAGGAGGGCGCGCGATTGTGCGTGGGCGGTGGTCTGCAGGAGGGCGCTTGCGCGGTGGTCTGCAGGCGGTTGGTGTGTGCGGTGGAAGCTGCAGGCGGCTGTTGGAGGATGCTGCAGGCTGATCTGCAGGCGTTGGAGGAGAGCGCGGGCTGATCTGCAGGCGTGCGCAGGTCTGCAGCCGGTGAGCGGTGGAGGGCGCAGGCGGTCTCGTGGCCGGTTGGAGAGTGCAGGCTGAGGAAGTGGAGGTGAGCGGGTAACTTCAGACGTCTGGGAAATTTCCCAGACGTCTTAAGTTACTGAGAGGGTGGCTGATTAGTAGCTCGGTGGTGGTGGTCTGCGACAACGGCGAGGGAGTTGCACGCTAAGGTGCTCACGGTAATGCAGGCGAGCTCCGAATGGCGGTGTGGCCTGTCACACCACACGCCCACGGTGGTGGAGACTCGCCGCCACGGTAGAGGCCGGCAGTATGGAGTGGAAGAGAGAGGTTCTCTCTGCACAGTGGTGGGTCGGTGGCGGAGGCCTTCTGAGCTCGGCTGCCTCCATGCTCCTTTTGTAGTGGCCTGAACAAATTTGAAATCAGCGGCTGACCAGATCCACCGTATCCGCTCCCCCTTGAATGGCTCCTTCACTGCATCACCCGGGCGTTGGAGCGGCAGCCAGCCGTTCTAAAAGAAGACGAATAAAGAAAATATTATTAAAATATTAGGGTTATTTATGTATAGACCCTCAACTTCTATGTTAATAAAAATAATATACCTAATTGGTTATCTAATTAGATGAATGCTATTTTAAGCTAATTCTAAATGCACTTAAGATATGAATGCAATGTATGGATTATGTAATTAGATTAAAACTATGAATTAATCTATTTACATCCTAATTTATGCTAAATAAATGTTAGAATTAACCTAATGTGTAGGCACTTAAATACTTAAATAGCCCACAACTATGGGCTAATCAAATACCCCCATGCCTAGTTTTTGCTAGTCCCTAGCAAAATTAAGCGAAACCTAGCACTCTAAGTAGACTAGTCAACTCACTTAGTCTTCCTTCAGAAGCATATTAAGTTCAGGTTCTAAACCCAAGGTTCCTAAGTAGTTGCTAAGTTACAGACTAGGTCGGCTAAAGACGAGTTGCAAGCACAAGTTTCCCTGATTTCTGACTCTACCCTAAAGTTTATTGATCCCTGAGATTAAAGCATCCGTGCTTGTGCATTGGTCCGAGTTATTTGAGTTAAAGGAAAATTTTTTTTATATATATATACTTTTTTTTTTTTTTTGTGTTTGTTTGATTCTTCTAAGTCTAACCTCAGATCAGCTATCAACACGGTCTGTGTCGAATTCATTGTCCCCATTACCATACCTCGAAGGGTGCCTGGCTTTCGATGCTTCGAGATAGCACCGCCCATAACGACCCCAAGAACTCCTGGCAATCGACACTTCGGGATAGTATCGCCCATGGATTTCTTAAGCGAATTCAGGCCTATGGCAATCGGCACTTCGTGATAGGGCCGCCCATGGTACCTGAACCGCGCAATGCGCTTACATGCCCCCAGTAAGATGGATATCCTAAGAGACAAGCGCCGAGGAGGTAATATGTTACCATCGCATCCTCAAGGTGAGTATATACTCGACCTCTCCTGCGGTGGGAACTCTTCCAATCAAAATGTGTTTTCAAGCCTCTCTTAAGTCAAAACTAAGAGAACCAAATCTCTTTTCAGAAATTAAGTTAATTACCAGAACAAGTGTGAAAAATTTGGATGCTTGGGTTACCAGGACCCGTAAACCAAAAGGTAGAATAAGACTCCAGGTACTACCCCACCTTTTAACTCAAACCCTAGCTTCCCTTCCTCAACCTCTTGAAGAATGGTCCGCAACTTAACTCCTACTTAAGTTTTTAAGTCCACAAAGGACCCTAAAGGTCTAAAGCTAGTAGCTTATTTAGCTTCTAAAGTTTGACCCTAGAATTAATTTAGTCTACGCTAGAGTTCTGATTTGCTTAAGAATGCAGGACTTAGCCAGTTAAGCTCAAAACTTTTTTTTTTTTATATGTACAAATGTATGCAATTATGCTATGTATATCCCCAAGTACACCCCCCCATGCCTAAAATCTGCAATGTCCTCATTGCATAGAAGGATATTACCTGGGTCAAAGCTGGGCTGAATAGCCGAAGAACCTGCAAATCAGGTTCAAGAATTGCAGAAATAGGCCCTAAAAATGAGCAAAGCAAAGTTGGCCTAGAAAATAGGTAACCTAGGATGTTGGCGAGCTGATGATGAATCCCGATAGCAAATGCTCGCCCAACTAAAATGGGAATGAAATCTTCCCAGGTCACCAGAAGAGGTTCTAAAGGATAAACAGTTAAAATAACCTCCAAAGGGGTAGGGGTAGGATGACAAGGATCCTCCAAAAAGAATGGGGAAGGAATGGTATAGAGATAAACCCCCAAGGTAATGGACTAACTAAAGAAATCATCAATCCATACCCGATACTCCATTACAGAAAATATTGGTCTGTTAAGCCCCCTAGTCAGAACAAAAATGAGCAATTCTCTAAGGCAAGGATCGTCTAGGGTGTCCAAGTTACGAGGTTGTGGGATGGCCACAAGATCTAGGTTGGGTTTAATCAGCTTGGTGTCCATCCCAAACACTCTTTCTAAATCCTCAATTTCATCCCTAGCATTTCTTGCACCATCACGTGGATCTTCCTGCTCTTCATCAGGAGTCACAATTTCTCTTTCAGATATAAGCGAATCAGAGGGTGACTTCGAAGTGAATGAAGGCAGGTTGGAAGCAACAGATCTAGGGATTATCCTATCAATGTCATCCCCAGGTTTTTGTTCTTTACTCAAATCTTCCCTGGAGTCTATATGTGAATCCACATAAATCTTAGAAATTGCTTCCAAATTTTCCATCATTTTATCATGAGGAGAAATATCATCAATGGGTGTGCCAAGGAAACCTAATTTGGTCAAATTTGTGACATCCTCAGGGGCTAACTCTTCAAATAATACATAATCACCCTTAGTGTCACTCCAAATCTTGAATGTAGGTTCCTCATATAATTCATCTTCCTCCTCATCACACAATTCATCATGTACCCGAGGTCTAGAATCATTTAATATCTCAGCAGATCCCCTAGGGTGCTCTATCTGAGGTAAATTATTTACATTGGTTACATCAGACTCCTCAGATAGGTCAATTTCTTTAGGGTTAGGTTCCCTAAGGGTGGGTTTGAGTTCCATATCGTGATCAGAAGGGAGGGTAGGATTAACAACTTGACTTTGACCCACTTCATCAAATGTCACGAAAATACTATCATCTGGGTCGAGGTCTTCCAATGGTACCATCATTCCCTTCTTTTGACTCCAATATAAATCAGGTGGATACTCAACCTTATCGGGTTGCCACTTTTCTTCATCCAATGCATAGCTACTTTCATGTGTTTTTTCCTCCCACCTAAAGTGTAGATCTCTCAAGGAAGTGTCATCTAATGGGGAGGTTTCAAAATCGATCCTCGAAAAGTAGCTATTCTCCCCAGAATTTCCCTTCAACTTAAAGTGTAGCTTTCCCACGGGAGATGCATCTATTGTAGAGGGGTGTACGTCATCGTCAATGGGGCAGATTGCGTGGCTAATTTCATCTCTTTCTTGTTGGCCTGCTCTCAAAGATTCTCCTAACAATTCACTCATTTCATTTTGCATTTTCTGTATTTCCATCTTCAAAGAGGAGAGGTCATTTCTATCATAAGAGAAGTCAGGCTCAGACTTATAGTACCCAGGAGTGTTTGTCCAACCATTATAAGTTTTCAGGGAGGGTGGGTTGGGTATTTCTTTGGTATGTGGGATATTGGGCAAAGCAAATCTCGCTCCTGAGTTCTGCTCACTAATTTGGGGCTTAACTAGGCCAATACTCCTATAATAGGAGTAAAACGGATCCCAATGATTGTCATTATGTCCATCAAGGAATGGACCATCTCGGCGTCTGGGATCGAAGGATGCAGAGTGGGGGTGAGGGTGTGGGCAAGATGTGAAAGGATGAAAATCAATGTGGTCCATTCTAACTCACACTTCAATCAAAATTCCCCAAGCAAGACACAATTCAAAAAGGACCTTTTAGGTCTTTCCCAATTTAGGCTTTTTATTTTAAGTCAGATTGCAGGTGACAATACAATTTGTTCAATCAATTTACGCGCCTATTGTCGACCTACGGCTCGCCTAAAAAGACCTAGTTGGAGCTTAGGTGTTCTTCCCTAAATCTCAAATGGTCAAGTAAATCCAAAGACGGAAGATCGAGGGATGCAAGTAGGCCTAAGCCTTCCTTTGAAGCTGTGCTTTTGCGGTGCTCCTCAACTACCCCCAAAAATCCGTGACAGGGTATCCCCCTCTTTGGATTTACAAAACCTTTGATCTCAAGTTCCGAACACTTCAAAATCCAACAAAAGGAGGGCTCTTGTCCTAGTATTTCCAAACCTAAGGAGTGTCTAGAAACGTGCCGTGGTGCAAGTGAAATAAGTGTGCATACACCGTCAAAGATTTTCAACTTTGAATCGCACGCCAAGTTTGAAAATCAAATCCTTGGTTTTTAAAATGTCCTTCCTTTAATTAGTCCTTTTTCTAAAGAAAATATGTGACCACTTGTTAGATTTATTCAGTACAGATTAGGTGGTCTTCGCATTAAATCCCAAATGCAATGCGTGATCAAAAATAGGATGCAAAGTAAGAGAATGCGTACCTTGCCTCCAGCGATCTTCGATGCAAAAATGCACGCAATGCAGAAAAGCAAATCTAGAGGCTGCTCATACAGACCTAAATGGTTCGTCCTAGGGCAGGCAGCTTCTAGCAGGCAGCTCATTTTTTTTTTTCTTTTTCTATTTTTTTTTAGAACTACTTATGCACAAGCAAATAAAAGTAATAATAAAAAAAAAAAAAATAATAAACCTAAATCTAAAGAAAAGGGAACAGGCTCCCAAAAATTACCCAACACGGGTCCAAAACAAAATCGGGGAACAAACCCCTCAAAATTTACCCCAGAACAAGGGTTTCAAACTAACTGTAATGAAAAATTATGTCTTCAGTCTTAATTCTATTCTAATTAAATTAGCGATTAAATACAATGGTGTCCGTCGCGTCCTCGTCCTTCTCCTCCTTTCAAAATTGCTTTTCCACTTCTCGTCTGGCGACGTCAAGGGTCGCCTCTAACAGTGGCTGATTCTTGCACAAAATTTCTCGCACAGAAAAGAAAATAATAGATGGTCAAATCTCTGTGCAATTGACAAATAATGAAAATAAAATTAGGCGAAATTATTGCGTCTGTTGCCTCCCCGGCAACGGCGCCATTTGACCGGTCAAATGGTGCCGTTCTTGCACAAAATTTCTCGCACAGAAAAGAAAATAATAGATGGTCAAATCTCTGTGCAATTGAGAAATAATGAAAATAAAATTAGGCGAAATTATTGCATCTGTTGCCTCCCCGGCAACGACGCCATTTGACTGGTCGATCTTTCGCTTTTAAGTCGTTTGTAGTTTAATGTGGTGGAAAAATCGACTAATCAATTTTTAATAAGAAATAACCACTCGCAGAGGAGCGGGTCGTATCCACAAGGAGGCAATAACGTATTAAAATTCGCGCCACTTAAAAATGTTTGTTCGGAGTCAATTTGGACAAGAACCAAGCCAAGATTGCCTTTAGATTAAGGTTTAAGCAAGAAACAATGCTGAAATGGCAATTATGAGAAACTACAGGATATTTTCCGCAATGCAGAGTGAATAGAATATGATTAAAATGTGGCAATGGCAGAAAATGTAAATTTTAATTAACGTTTTACTGTAGCAAAACAGGGGAATTTTTCCCCGTTGTCTTGCGTGACGAGTAGCTGATGGCAGATTATTAAAATATTAGGGTTATTTATGTATAGACCCTCAACTTCTATGTTAATAAAAATAATATACCTAATTGGTTATCTAATTAGATGAATGCTATTTTAAGCTAATTCTAAATGCACTTAAGATATGAATGCAATGTATGGATTATGTAATTAGATTAAAACTATGAATTAATCTATTTACATCCTAATTTATACTAAATAAATGTTAGAATTAACCTAATGTGTAGGCACTTAAATACTTAAATAGCCCACAACTATGGGCTAATCAGTCGCCAGCACCGGACCCCCGCCTAGTCGACAGCAGGGACTCACTGAGGGCAGGAGTCGGGTTCCCCTCTGTACCAGTGTGGCCAGCCGGGCCACGTCAGGAGGGACTGCCCATCTAGGGCAGGAGGTCAGCAGATACTTCCCGTGCAGAGCACTGGAGGGCGCGCAGGAGGCCGCGGTTCCCAGGCACGAGGAGGAGTACAGCAGTCGCGAGGAGGGTACCGGCCAGCACCTACCCGTCTGACGCAGAGTGTGGCTGCTTCATCCGCACCTAGAGCTGAGGGGAGTATCAACGCCCTAACACACAGGGACGCCAGAGCTTCGGGATCCGTGGTAGCAGGTATGGTTTCAGTTTCTGGCAGACTCGTTTACACCCTTTCGATTCCGGTGCTACGCACTCGTTTGTCGCAGCCAGTTTCGCAGTTAGTTTGGACCAGGATTATACACTGTTAGAGAATCCGTTCGTAATCAGAGGTCCTGGTGGTCAGCTGTTTGTAGCTGAGGAGGTGTACACGGATTACGAGGTCAGCGTCGGGGGACATAGCCTGCCAGCTGACCTGATTATGATCCAGATGGAGGACTTTGGTGTGATTCTGGGGATGGATTGGCTACCCACTTACCACGCCTTGGTGGACTATTTTGAGAGGAAGATCGTCTTCTCCATTCCGGAGATACCTTCTTTCGAGTTTCACGGACAGCCAGTGGACGGAGGTTTCAGGTGCATATCGGCACTTCGGGCGGCGAGACTTTTGAGCCAGGGATGTGAGGGCTTCCTAGTTTGTGTGGTGGCAGAACCCAGCCCCGTGGCAGACTTCCAGAGCATCCCGGTGGTCAGAGAGTAACCCGACGTGTTTCCAGACGAGTTACCAAGACTACCGCCCGAGAGCGAGATCGAGTTTGAGATCTCACTAGTACCAGGGACCAGCCCCATCTCCACCACGCCATACAGAATGGCACCGCTTGAGCTGCGAGAGCTCAAGTCCCAGTTGCAGGACCTTTTGGAGAAAGGTTTTGTGAGGCCCATGCGTTTCCCTGGGGAGCCCCGGTACTGTTTGTGAAGAAGAAGGATGGGACCCTACGCCTTTGTGTGGACTACCGACAGCTGAATAGGGTCACCATCAAGAACAGATATCCGCTACCGAGGATCGACGATTTGTTTGACCAGTTGCGGGGTGCCACGGTGTTTTCCAAGATAGACTTGAGGTCTGGATACCACCAATTGAGGATCAGGGAGACCGACGTCTCCAAGACAGCTTTCCGCACCCGGTACGGACACTACGAGTTTTTGGTCATGCCGTTTGGGCTGACCAATGCCCCCGCTGCTTTCATGGACCTGATGAACCGGGTGTTTAGACCGTACTTGGACCAGTTTGTGGTGGTTTTCATAGATGATGTACTCATCTATTCTAGAGATCGGACGCAGCACGGACAACACTTGCGGATGGTTCTGGACACTCTGAGACGACGCAGGCTGTATGCCAAATACAGCAAGTGCGAGCTCTGGTTGAGGGAGGTGACCTTCTTGGGTCATGTGATCTCTGGTGATGGCCTGGCGGTGGACCCTGCCAAGGTCGAGGCAGTGCTCAGGTGGGAGAGACCGCGTTCAGTCACTGAGATTCACAGTTTCCTGGGATTGGCAGGTTACTACAGACGGTTCATCAGAGGATTTTCACAGATTGCGCGCCCTATGACACAGTTGACCCGGAAGGACGTGCCTTTCGCTTGGACAGACGCCTGTGAGGCGTGTTTTCTGGAGCTGAAGGAGAGGTTGACCTCGGCTCCCGTACTCACCATCCCTGACAGTAGTGGCGGGTTCGTTGTGTACACGGACGCTTCCTTGCAGGGGTAAGGAGGTGTGCTCATGCAGAGGGGTCACGTGGTCGCTTATGCTTCGCGGCAACTGAAGCCCCATGAGCATACCTACCCTACCCACGACCTAGAGTTGGCAGCTGTTGTCTTCGCGCTGAAGACATGGAGGCACTACTTGTACAGTGAGACCTTCGAGATTTTTACAGATCACAAGAGCCTCAGATATCTTTTTGACCAGAAGGAGCTCAACATGAGACAGAGACGTTGGTTGGAGCTCCTGAAGGACTACGATTGCAGCATCTCCTACCACCCGGGAAAGGCCAATGTGGTGGCTGACGCCTTGAGCCGTAAGGCGCCCACACGCTTGGCCAGTCTACAGTTACAGAGTTGGAGCCTTTTGGAGGAGGTGGGCAGTTGGCGACCTCTAGAGTTACGAGGATACTGTGGGGCAGTGACGATGACACGGCAGACCAGGCCAGAGCTGATAGACCGCATCATCACAGGACAGATGGCTGATCCGTATTTGCAGTCTTTGCGTGACAGAGTACTATCAGGAGACCCAGGGGACTTCTGTTTCACAGACCAGGTGCTACGCTTCAGGGGACGGTTGTGCGTTCCCAGAGACGAGGAGCTGTTGAGAGAGCTCCTGACTGAGGCACACGGTTCCAGATTCACCATACATCCCGGAAACACGAAAATGTACCACGACTTGAGACGCGAGTTTTGGTGGAGAGGGATGAAGCGGGATGTGGGTGAGTTCGTGCAGCAGTGCTTAGTGTGCCAGCAGGTGAAAGCCGAGCATCTGAGGCCTGCAGGGCCGCTTCAGCCGCTTCCAGTGCCAGAGTGGAAGTGGGAGAGCATCACCATGGACTTGGTGGTGGGCTTACCTGTTACCCAGCGGGGACACGACGCAGTCTGGGTAATAGTGGATAGATTGACGAAGACGGTGTGATTCTTGCCGATTCGAGTCACTTTGGGACCAGCACAGTTGGCAGAGAGGTATATCTGTGATGTGGTACGACTACACGGAGTTCCGCAGGAGATCGTGTCCGACCGGGATGCCCGCTTTACGTCCCAGTTTTGGGCTGAGTTTCAGCAGGCTTTGGGGACGAGGTTGAGGTTTAGCACGGCTTACCACCCCCAGACGGACGGACAGTCTGAGCGCACGATACAGACACTTGAGGACCTTTTGCATGCCTGTGTGCTGGACTGGAGGGGCTCTTGGGAGGAACACCTGCCCCTGGCGGAGTTTGCATACAACAACAGTTATCACTCGAGCATCGGCATGGCTCCCTACGAGGCTCTGTACGGACGGAAGTGTACGGCACCCTTGAGTTGGGTTGAGGTGGGGACCAAGTGGGAGGTTGGCCCCAGGTTGATCCGGCAGAGTCAGGAGGTAGTTGAGCAGATCCACAGACGACTCTGCACTGTCAGGAGCAGACAGAAGAGCTACGCGGATCGGAGACGCAGAGAGGTGCAGTTTGAGGTTGGGGACCACGTCTTCCTTCGTGTTTCGCCCATGAAGGGCCTACAGCGATTTGGGGTGAGAGGGAAGCTCGCGCCGAGGTTCGTAGGGCCCTTTGAGGTCCTGGAGCGAGTTGGACCCGTTGCTTACAGACTTGCCCTTCCCCTGCAGCTTTCTGGTGTGCACGACGTGTTCCACGTGTCCAACCTCAGGAAGTACGTAGCCGATTCCAGTCACGTACTGAGTCACGAGAGCGTCGAGGTGAGCGACGATCTGACCTACCCTGAGCGGCCAGTGCAGATCCTAGACCGAGCCGTCCGCAGTTTGAGACGAAAGCAAGTACCCCTGGTAAAGGTTTTGTGGAGGAGCCAGCGGTACGAGGAGGCTACCTGGGAGCCTGAGGCGGCAATGCGGGAGTGGTACCCGGAGCTTTTCGCGGGTACGTCTTTTCGGACCGGTTTCGGTCCTCTTTGAGTTTGTTATCGTTATTTGGACATCTTTTCCCTGCACCCTAGTTGGCACAAGTTTCAGGGATGAAACTTCCTTTGAGTTTGTTATATTGTTACGAATGCGTGCCCCAGACGTCTTTTAAGACGTCTAGGAGGTGGCCCAAACTTCGTACCAGACGTCTGGGATCACATCCAGACGTCTGACCAGACGTCTGGGATCGTTTCCAGACGTCTGGAAAATAATTTCTTTTCGCACGAGAGATTCGTCTGCGCGCTTGTGCGCGTAGACCCGCGATTCCTCTCTCACTCTCTCTTTTTCCCTCTCTCTCTGCGGCTGCAGACCTGCCACGCACTCTCTTCCTCCTCCTCGTGCGACCTTAAAAGGCCACGCCTCCCCTTTCGTCGTCTCCACCGTCCCCTTCCTCTTCTCCTTCCTGTGCGCGAGAGCGAGCGAGCGCGAGGGCGGCAGCGGCGGCCGCAATGAGTGCGGAGGAGGTGCGGCATGCGAGGGCGGAGCTCTGCCGTGAGGGCGAGCTCGCCGGAGCGGCTTGGCCTGCCGGCGGAGGGCGCAGGGGGCGCGGAATGACGCAGAGAGGGACCTGCTGCGGTCTGAGCAGCAGACGCGAGGTGCGACGCGGGCGACGTCGCGAGTGGAGGCCGAGTGGCGCCGTGATTCTAGAAAAATTTCCAGAATCAGACGTCTGGGTTGATAGCCAGACGGCGAGGGAGACGTCTAGAAGCTCATACAGACGTCTGAAAGGTGAGTATTCCGCTTTCTTCTTCCTTCCTGTCGACTGACCGTACTGAGGGAGGGAGTTGGCTGTGCGCAGGCTCGCTGATTCGCCATCCTTTGCGAATCAGACGTCTGGAAGTTGTACCAGACCGCGGGAGTAACTTCCAGACGTCCGGGGTGACTATCGGACGTCTGGGAGCTAGGCCAGACGTCCCCGCAGACTTATGGACGTCTGGGAAACCACGCTGAACAGGTAATTCTCTGATCCACTTTTTAAGACGTCTGGAAGAAGTTCCAGACGTCTGATTTTGCACAGTATCGTCTTTTTCGACCCGTTTAGGGCCCGTTCGGGCTCCGTTTTCCGCGTTTCGAGTTGCGTTCTTTTCAGAATTAATTCCTCTACCCGTCTACAGTAGCTATACACTGTTTTGAGACACTCCTTGTGTTTGATCCTTGTGATAGGACCTCGTTCAGTTGCAGTCTTGGGAGTCGCGGAGGCACGCGGGATTCCCGATCACACCCCCATTACTCCCATTGTACCTGGTAGAGTGGCTTAAGTTATTATTAAAATCTGTTAAAGTATGGAACCATAACTAGAACCTAGGACATTGCATGAATCCTAGGAATGAGAAATGTATGGAATGATAGCTCCTAGGTGTTGCATGAATCCTAGGGCTGGAAAACTAGTTGTATGCTAGATCCTAGGATGTGGCATGAATCCTAGGATGGAAAAACTAGTGGAATGTATAATACTGCAGTCTTGGAAAAAAAATGGAAAGGAATATAAAGCTGCCTGTAAATTGAATTAACAGCTGCCTGTTACGAATAAAGAAACATGAATGAGATCATGGGTCGTAAGAACGTGAAACTGGAAAGTGACACCTGGATGTTTGAGTTAAAAGGATGGAACCCTACGGGGAATTAGGAGTGGAACTCCTGGAAAGGGAAAGGAATGGAACTGAGATGTAGTTTGTACTGTCTCTTGGGTACGCAGTACCAAGGGAAGTACCTGTACCTGTTTAGTGCAAAGTGGGGCCAGCCACCCCAGGGACCTGGGGTTAGGATTGGCCGCTCTGTACCGACTTGCTGGCCCTCGTGTACGTAGTACCGAGGAGAGCTACTAGTGTTAGGAGAGTACTAGCTACCCCACGGGCCCTGGGATTCTGCTAGCCTCCTTCACCGACTTGTTAGGCCCACTAGGGCAAACCAGGGTAGTCAGGCGAGGGTGCGCAGACTGTGGAGGGGCAAGGCCCCGGTTTGGTTACTGTGGAGGGGTTGGACCCCTGTTACTGAGAGGGCTCTGCCCTGTACTGGTTCCGTGCTGTGCTTTGGGCGCACCCGTTAACGGAAATGACTGACCGCGTGCTAGTACGGGTTAGCTACCTGTGCGTTTATCGCACGTGCCGTAGTCACCTTTACGTCTGTCAGTGACCTTGGGGTGGTTGACTGAGGGTAGGATCACCACGGGGGACCTACTTCTACTTTTTGGAAAAGACTGCAATCAAGATCGTTCCCACGAGGAACATTCGAGATCAAGTAAAAGATCTGAGAAATAAATGAAATAGTGAGACAATTGAAAGATGTAAATAAAGAAAGTAATAGAACATAACAGCTACTGTACACTCTACTGTTGTCTTTAGTTTTAGTTGCCACTCTACTCAGCGTTTTACTGACGTGTTACACTCGTTACCTTTTTCAGGACCTGGTGTTGAGCAGCCAGGGTCAGTGGTTGCAGAGGACGCTGGGCCGAGTAGGGTCCAGTAGAGTTTACCACAGTCTTTTGTACCTCTTTTGTTTCTGTTATAGTGAGTAGTTCTTATTTCCGCTGTACTTTCTTTACCTGCAGTTCATGTTATATGATAAATGTTGTTCTACTGTTGTGGTGGTATCTACTGTAGTAGTTTCTTTCCTTACTGCTATACTTTCTTACTGTTAGTTATATTCATGATGAATGTGGTTTATTTTACTGCTCTTTTGGTTACTTCCTCGTTGGACGACTAGGTCTTGGGATTAGTCGAGTCGGTCCGGTTCTTGTGTCTCGTAGGGACTCGGGAGTCGGGTCGTTACATAACTTATATATATAATTACTATACATGTCTTACTATAGTTGCTTAATAACATAAGGTACTGAGCATAACTATTACTACTTAATTACTTATTAGTTACATATATACTTAAAATATATAAGTACCACTACTTAATAGGTATTAGGTTACTTAATTAAGTTAAGGCTTCGTACTTAATTACTATGTTAATTACTTATTATTACTAAGTACTTAGATTTCTACTTATATTATATTACTTAGATTATACTAATACTTAATATGATATAGATTTACTGTAGTATAAGTTAATATACTAATAAGTTACATAATTAACTAATTACTTAATTAACTACTTAATCTCCTACTTAATTAACTACAATATATTGACCACATGATTAATTTCATAGAAATACACAATAAATGCAAGGCAATCATTCCATAAGGAAAAAGAAATGATATTGCATTGAATAAGAAAAAGAAATTGTTAAAAATGTTGTTTTGAAACAACATATGAACATTCAGCATCATTTAAGACCTAAACACATTCTGATTAAACACATAGGCTTTGTGCCTTCTTTAATTTCACTTATCTCAGCCTTCACAGTTAGCTTTCTCAGCACTGATGTCAGAGAACATGCTAGATTAATTTGTTCATTGTAGCATACGTTTACGACATCAATTTTAAAAGAAGAATCGAATGTGAGTATGAGTGTCGAACACGAGGAGGGGTGAAATTGGATCCGTTAGTCACTTAATGTCACAAGTTACTTTATTTCGTTTGCTTGAGAAAAGAAGAGAGAGAGGGAGACAGAGAGAGAATAGGGTTAGAAATCTTAGGTAAAACAAAGGTCGTTAACTATGGCTGATAACATGCAACATAATGTAATAAGAACATGGATTAGCATGGATAGAGATGAATACTAAGACAATAGTTATGATAATGAGAACTAGTATATTGCATAAGCAGAATGTGTTGAAACTATAAGCAAGTACACTAAAGGAATGCTTAAAGACATGCAACACTATGCTAAAGAAAAGCAACAAAAATGAATGTATGAAGCAGGAGGGCATCAGGGTAGCCACGGCAGTGGGGGAAGCTTCCGTAGGTGGCTTAGTGACACTAAGGAATTGCTTTAAGCTCTAGAAGGTGGTGGGAACATGCTTGCTAGATGATGTTGATAGATGCCCTTGAATGGAGGGGTGTAGGCCTCTTTATAGTGGAAGAAAGGAAGCCAAAATAGGTATCACAATATTAATGATAGCCAGGACATCACTATAGGCCAGCTACAAGCGTTGCTATAGGCTAGTGCATGCGCTTCCTGTTGAAGGAGTGCGTGAACAGTGCCTTCACATGTGATCCACGTGCTCGCATCACCCATCGTTGGATCAAGGATCAACGACAGAGATTGCGTCTCACCGCGCGCTTAGGGTTTTGCCCATCGCCGCATGTACAATCATGCGTGCGCACATCATGTGCGTTTGGATGCTCCACGTAGTTGCAATCTACGAGTCTGATCGCGATCGAATGACTCTAATAGATTGAAGAGCGCGATTGCAAAGATTTGGAAGCGCGGCAGGTTTCGAACCTGCGCCCCCATCGTGTGAGTGAGGCGTGGGGCCGCTACACTGCCCTTGAGTTTGTGCCACGTGGATGGAATTTCTGCTCAGCGATGGAGATCGTTGGATGGTGATTACACGGTCGAGGCTGAAGCGAGACGTGGTGTGGCGCTCACCGTTGGATCTTCATCCAACGATGGAGAGGCATCGTTGGAGAGGCCTTCAGCGGGTGTGAGGCACGTGGGGGAGGAGTGGATGAGTGCCACGTGGTCAATTCCGGACTGTTGATTGTCAGATCAATAGCCAGAACTTCTTTAGCTCATTGTGGGAGCTACGGAGGTCGGATTGAGGTGATTTTGAGTTCGGTGGACTCCGTTTGTCGATCTGAATCCATTTGTACAGTCCGATTGCTCATCTGAGACCTACTTCAACATGTACTTGTAAACATGGTCATTAACATTAATTGTAAGCAATCTTAATAAAGGAATAACACAATATGCATGCAATACTCCCAAACCCACTGTATCGTGATATTTATGCACATATGTCTTTGAAGTTGATTCTAATTGATGTAATTAACGCTAATATTTGTAGAGTCATCAAGCACCAATACATATGGCCAAAGCTGACACGTAGCCATTTTTTCAAATTTTAACTTCTCAGTTCAAAAGATTAGATGGGGCCACGTGGCCATTCACAGGATCAACAACCCAGATGGGTTAGATCGGTACCATTACCAGGCCACGTGTCACTCATCTAGACCTTCCTCCTAGTGCTTAGAGGCCACCCCGTAGGGCCACATTTTAGCCCACGTACAGGCTCACGCACACACATAAACACACACATGCTCATTTCTTTGCACCCTATGCTTGTTGACTGTTCGGCATACGAGGCGATTCAATTTATATGGCAGCAAGTGTCCTTCAACTCTCGATGTGGGACTATGTATGCCCTCTATCTTCTTCAGCGTGACGCTTGATTTCAACACTTGATTCCTTGCAACTCACATATCCAAATCAAGCGAGTAACACTCGATTGAAAGCCCTTAATATCTACTTTTGATTATAGGCTTCAATTAGATCAAAGGACCACATTTGATCCTTTGAATTGAGCTCTCAAATTAACCTAACGCCATTGTTGCACTGCTGCAGCTCAGCAGGAGAGGATTTCTAAATCACCCTTAATATCTCTCAGTTGAGGCCTCTACTCAGTACGACAAACTATTCCGCATTGAATGGAATAGAAATGGAGGATCTGGGAAGCTTAGGGAAGCTTCAAAACTTCAGCCTTTAGCTCGATGGCTTAGAACAGGTGAAATAAGATTCAAATAGCCTAATAGTTAGATTAAAGCCTCAACAATAGTTTTAAACCATTCTAGGGGCTCAAACCAAATTGATATAGACTAAAATTGGCTTTAAATCTCGCATAAAGGTCACTGAACTCTACTAAAGCTCAGAAGGTACCCAAATTGTGAAGAGAATTAAAAATATTATAAACCTCAATAAAACTCATTCAAATTAGTTATAATAGACTCACATTGCTCCTAGGAGTTCAAATCAACCATGAAAACTAAGTTTCAATGTTTGAAACCTCAAGAACGTCTCTAGGTTGACCTAATAAATCCTGAGGTTGACTTTTTAATATAAAGCTTCTCAAATCAAAATAACTATTCAGATCGATCCTAATGAACCTCATAAACTTGCTCAACACCACAAAATCGTGTTTTGACCTATTAAGACTTGATATCAGACTCTTCTACCTGAGATCAAAAGGTGATTTGTTTGTCAGAAGACTCTAGAGGTTCTAAGGCTAATCTAAGGACATACTTAAATTCTCTAAGCTCTAGTGAAGGTTCTTGACCTATTGTCTCGATATGTAACAACCTAGAGAGTTCTCCTCAGCTCTACTGGAGCTAAGAACGATAGAGGTCAATAGGTTATTGTGATCATTAAAACATAGGATTGATAGGTGGAAATTACTCAGAAGATCGTCATAAAGAAATCTGGAGCTTTGCAAAGAGTTTCAAAAGCTGTAGCATAAGTTTAGTGTCAATGGAGCTTACCGGAGCTGCGGTGAAGGCTAGAAATAGTCACTGGAGATCAAATCTCCATGAATTGACTCAAGAATTGTCTCAAATGATTCTTGATTTTGTCAAAAACATCAAGAACACTTCAGTTGACTTAATTAACAAATGAATCAAATATATTAATTTAAAACCCTAAAAAAAATGCATATTGAGTTCACCAAAACTCAAGATAGATTGTTTCACTTGATTGAGATGAAATGATATTTATGTGCTTGCGAAGGTGTATGAAGTGTTAATTTGATGGAAGAACTCCTCTGAGGTCACCATTGACAGTGATCTTAGAGGTTGAAGGTGAAATTAAGCGTTTTAGGTGTGATCATGAATGTGTGCAATTAAAGAAGAGAATAGGTGATGGCACCACCATCATTCACCATAACTAGCTTGAAATAGTTGGAATCAAGAAATAAATGCTCCTAAATGATCACCTGAGGATCATAATTCCACTCTGATCCATTTTAAGAAGAAAATAATAAATATGGTTAATTCTACAGTTTTAACATCACATCACAAATGCAGAGTAACCATAGGGTCACCCAGGGGTTAATTGAAGGTTAATTGAGCATTAAAGTAAAAAAAGTGGATCCACATAGACAGAAACAATGTTTTATGCATTTCGAGGGCGAAAATAACACCAAAAATCCTAGTTAACAACCCACTTAAATTGAAGAGGTTCTCATCAAGATAAAATCAATTTAAACCTTCTAAAATTCATAGAAAAATATTCTAAGAGGTTTGGTACCCTTGGTTTGGCCATCTGAACCCATTTTGACCAAGAATAGAGTTACTAACGAAAATTTGCCTTGATTTGATCTTCTATGCAAATTGCTCAGTCAAATGTGGTCAAAACTCAAATCCAAGTTCACCATTAGATTCCTTGGGTCCAAATTAGGTTATCACCAAAGTTTGGGCTCAATCAGAGTCTATCTTTACCTAGTTTGCATTTTAGCTCATAAAAACTCTATTTCTTGCATTTAGCCCCCCAGGTTTCAATTTTATTGCACTAGGTCCGTAACTTTGTTGTCATTTTAATTTTATTCCTCAGTGTGCGAACATCAATCTCACCAAATTTAGTGGGATTTGGTGTAGGTTTGGTGGGGTTTCAAGCTTGGTTAAAGTTTGATGTAGCACGGTTGACCCATTAATGGTGACAGGGGCATATATGTGAAAGTAACAAGAAAGTTAGGGGGGTAAATGCAAGAAACTTGAAAGTGAGGGGTTTATTGTGAGAAATAAAGATATTTAGGGACAGAAGTGCAAACTAGGTCAAAATGGACTCTAATTAGACCCAAATTTTGGTCTTAACTTAATTTGGACCTAAGGAATTTAATGGTGAACTTGGATTTGAGTTTTGATCACATTTAAAACTCTATTCTAGGTGAAAATGGGTTCAGATGGTCAAATCAAAGATACCGAACCTCTTAGAATATTTTTCTATGAATTTTAAGAGGTTTAGATAAATTTTATCTTGACCAAAACCTCTTTAATTTAAGTGGGGTTGATAATTAAGGTTTTATGTACTATTTTGCTTCTTAAAATGCGTGAAATCCTATTTCTATTAGTGTGGACCCACTTCTTTGTCTTTAATGCTCAATTGACCTCTAATTAACCCCTTGAGCAACCCTGTGGTTATTCTGCATTTGTGATATGCTACTAAAATAGTGGAATTAACCTTGTTTTATTATTTTCTTCTCAAAATAGATCAAAATGGAATTATGGTCCTTAGGCAATCATTTAGGAGCATTTATCTCCTAGTTCCAACTAATTAAACTAGTTATGGTGAATGACGGCGTTACCATCATAACCCCATGCCTAACTTTTTCCAGTCTTTAGCAAAATCTCATGGAAAGAACTAAATCTGTAGACTATGTTTCTGATGTTCAAATGCTTGATTGTGCCTCTTCCTTAGAAATCAGATCAGAATACCAACAATAGGCCTAGTGGTTCTCAAGCACCAGCCAAGATCCAGACTTGACCAACTTCTGCCTTGGGTTTGCCGTGAAGGTTACTAAGGCCCACAAAAACTGCTCAGAGGTTCGTTGACCCCAGAAGTTAAAGCATTTGTGTGTAAACGTATCAAGCCTAGGTTCAGTTTGCTAGTGCATTTTTGGTAAGAGAGATGGTAGAGAGATTTTTCATTTTGTGTGTTTTCTCTCTTTTATTTTTATATTCCCCTAAATCAAACATTGGATTGGCCCTAAACATGGTTTGTGTTGGATTCCTTGTCCCCACCATCAATCCTTGAAGGATCCTTGGCTTTTGATGCTTCGGGATAACACTATCTGTGGCAACCCCCAGAACCTTGGCTTTCAACACTTCAGGATAGTGCTGCTCATAGCGTTCTGTAGATAAATTCAGTCCTTGGCAATCGACATTTTGAGATAATCCTGCCCATGGCACTTAAAGCAGAGCAAGGTGCTTACATGGCCCTAGTAGGATATTTAGATATCCAAGAAGACAAGCATTGAGGAGACGATATGTTATTACGCATCTTTGAGGGGAGTATGTTTCATTCCACCTCTCCGCACCGGGAACTCGTCCAATCAACTTGTGTCTTTGAGTTGCTCCTAAGCTAGATCTTCGGGAAAATCTTTTTCAGAACGGACACTTTTGGCATAATTTCCTCATTAAGCGCATGAACTAGATTGGTGTGTGGATTTTGGGTGCTTAGGTTACCAAGTCCTATAAATCAAAGGGTAGACAATGGAGTTGAATAATCCCTAAGCCTTAGACTTAATACATCAGCTTCGCACTTTCCTCAACCACTTGAGGATTAATCTGAATCTTAGCAAATACGTGAGTGTTTAAGCCTTAGAGTAGGCCCAGGAGGCCTAAGGTCAGTACTCATCACTAATCTCCTAAGTTTTAGCCTTTCAGGTTTTAATCCTTGTTTTGATTTGGTTTATAACTTAAGTAGATCCCATAATCAATTACTAGGACGATTTTGTTTTTATTTTTGCTCCTTTTGACATTTTGTATTTCCTCCTTTTTTCCTCCTTAAGAAAGATTTTCAATCAATTCTCAAAATTTTCCTCCCTTTTTCCTTTTTTTTTTTGAATATCTATATATTTTTATTGTGAGAACCCCTAAGAGAATTGGATTCCAACTTGTTTTGTACTTTAACACCCCCCATGCCTAATCTTTGCAATGTCATTGTAAACTAGGTGGGTACGAATTCAGCTTAGTTCAAGGTTTAGAATAGGGTCAAAGTGTGGGTGAATGGGTCGGGATGACTATTGCAGACGATTTCAATCTCTGATACACGTATTAAAGGTGTAGTTAACTGTTCTAAAGTTGAACCCTAAAGTGCAATATGCATGCAGTTTAAAAAGATGGTTAGAAGGGTCTCGGGTTTTCGAAAGGATGAGTTGCCTCCTGTTAAGGCTTAAATTCAATACCTTTAGCAGATCAGAAGGTGGTCAAGGAGAAGGGGTGGTTAGATTGGAGGAATTTTGTAGAACAAGCACCTTGATGAGTAGTTTGGTTGGTCGAACCAGGTGCTTCTTCAGATCAACAGGTTGATGATGCAGACCAAACCCAATCAGTCTGGTGGGTTGATGGTTATGAATCAAAAAGTGTGGGGCCCACCAGATGCTTTGTGGCTCGGAAAGATGTCGAAATAAAAATCTAGGGTTTGGTTGAATCAACTCAGTCTGATCAGAGTAGGGTTCCTCAAATGATAATGGATCTGTGGAAAATGTAGGAGCCCTACTGGTGGGATTAGAGGTAGACAAAATGTGGCTGATAGTTTGATCAATGTCTGATTCCCAGTCAAATTGTTATGGTAAATCGTATGTAATCGGATCAAATAGAGGTGAGTCTGAATAGAAATTGATTCCAGTGGTGGGTCGAGGTTGGGATCAATTTTTGAATGGCTTTGTAGTGGGTGCAGCTACATTGATATCTGGGTGTGGTATGGACTCCTCAAGAAATGATTCGAAGATGGGTTCATCCATAGAGTCTTTTTCATGATGTTTATCCCAATCAAATGTAAATGCCTGGAGAGTGCTTATAGGACCATGGATGTCTAAGTTGGTGAAAGATTCGAACTCTACCTTGTAGACACTCTTGACACTTTGTTTGATTCCTGTAGATCATTGATGAGCCCACATTTGTGGGCTAATTTATTATTTAAATACCTAAACATTAAGTTTATACTAAGATATACATAACATGTATTAATATGTAAATAAATTAGTTTATAAATATACTTTCATGCATATTTCATACGTTACATTCATGTGTAAATATGATAGCATGCACTAGAATCTAAGTGGCTAGTTAAAAATTAGTTTGCATGCATGCATTACATACATAGTTTAAATAGGAATAGGATTTAGTATTTCTTATGGGTTTGGTACATAAATAACCCATATATATATTTTCTTTATATTATTTAAATATTATCTTCTCGATGGCTGCAAGAGCTTAAAGACGGCAGCAATGGTGAGCGAAGAACTTGGGCCAGCACCACCGTCGTTTCATCTCCATTGTCGTTCTTGCCTCAATGACTTCCCTGCAGCTATAAGAGCAAATCACCTCTTGCCTTGCTAAGGAGGCCATCATCCCACACCATCACTGTGCAGAGCGTCAAGCTTATTTCCATTCCACCACTGTGGGTCTCAACCGTGTGCACAAGTCCACACCACCGTAGACAAGTGGGGTAACAGACCACCACACCACCAGTGGCTTGTGCAGCTTACCATGAGCGTGTGCCTAAAGGCTACGCAGTTATCCTTCCTCTCTTCTTCGTTTTCTCTTTCTTTTAGTTCATCTTGTTCCTTTGTTTGCTACTCCAACCCCAATATCACCATTTCCACCTCCAACAGAACCCATCACCACCACCATGACCTGCACGCAAGCCCGATGCCTCCCTTGTGCTTCCCACATCACCTCCATGCACCACTTCTTCCCCTTCTTCATTATCTTTTCTTTTTCTTTGTCTCCTCCTTCATCTTCTTCCCTTGTTTCAACTCCAACTGAACCCACCACCGCCACCTCCAACAGCCACCAACAACCCCCCTTGGCTATGCGCGACCATGCACAGCTATGTGCCCGATGCCCACACCTGTGTGTCCGCCCTCCACCCACGAATGGAGCTACCCAACAGTAGGAAATCGCCACCATCGCCTGTGCCACCACAACGTGCAACCTCGCGCGCGAGCCCTCTATCGTGAATCGCTCCAACACACACCGTCCTCTGCCAACTCCATCGTGCATAGTTGTACATCACGCCAAGTAGCCCTCTCGCGCCGCTCGCACGTAGCCACCACCGGCAGCACTGCCATTTCCAAGCCCGAATAGGGGCATGTGCAGCACGCACCCAACATCCTCTCCTAGATGTCCAGCCATCACCGGCCACTTCAGTTCACGTTGATGACTCCATCGCGAACCCTTCGTCCCACTCATCCTCCGTTGTTAGCCTCACCTCCATCCATGGCCGACCATGTGCACAGCGAGAGCATCAAGGGAATCCCTTGTTTCCCTTCCTATTAGTTATTACATGTGAAAGCCATTGCTACCATTTTATTTTTGGTTTATTAATATTTAATTATGGTAGTTTTATGATAAAAACCCTCATGTTTTACATAAATGCTCATTCAACATATCTAGCAATTGATAACATATTCTAGAAGGGATTTCGGCTCAATGTTTGGGGGAAATTTTTGGTGAGCAATTGTTTGTAACTTTTGTGAGTTTAGATGGGCTAGTGTCTCCCTGTGGACACAACCCGCTCCATCTGCGAGTGGTTTAATTTAAATTGTGTTGATTGAGTGTTTTCTACCATGCAATATATAACGACATTATCATTTTATTGGGATCATCTTGTTTTAGCGAAAATGTCTCTTTCAATCATAGCAAAATGTTTCCAAATCAATCGAATATGATTTTGAATCAATGCTCTTGGGATTTGGGACCTCAGAATCAGATTCAAAGAATGGGTCATGGATATTGAAGTCGTAAATTGGCTCGTAATTATCTGGAAATAATGGTTCTTTGAAATCAGAGTATGATTTGAAATCATAAGAGAATTTGCAACAATCAGTTTCTAAACCTGATTTAAGATCGAGATTTCCACCATGGAACAAATCAAGATGCATGGAATCAACCTGACTTTGGTCTAACCTAGTCTTAAATTCCAAGCTTAAAGAGATATCCTTATTAGGTATAGGCTTGGTTTCTTGGTACTTAGGGTAGATCCAATCAAATCCCAACTCTTCCATCTCCTCTGATTTTGTATCGTAAATCAGTGTGACTTCTGATAAATCAATTTATTCTTCTGAGGAGTTTGGAGAGGTATAATCATCAAATATAGGCCCAAGATCATAATTCAACCCTAAAATTTGGTTCTCATCACATTGGGCCTTATGATCATCCCAAATAGGCTCATATCTAGATTCTAGGATAGGTGAAGGAATTGGGTCACTAGAATCTAGACTTGGTTCTATTGGGATGTTAGAATCACTCTCGCGCACTACCTTAATAGGATAAGCTGCGAGAGTTACATCCTCGAGAGGTTCTGAGTCTAACTTGTCATCGGTGTTTGAAAAATCTAGGCATGATGGACCAGTTTCACAGCTACATATGGCTGGCTCATAATCGGGAACACCTACAATTGGATCCACCCAACCCATACCATGATCAGGTATGTCATTCTGCACGAAATCTGAATCTAGTTCCATTTGGGGGTCCATAACAACCTCTACTTTTGAACTTGGGCTTTGGGAAATCACATTGTATATACATTGATCTCCACATTGCTCCAAGATGTCTCATCAACTTTTGAGTGGTGATATCGGTATTTGTGATTAATGGCTTGTTGCAACATATTCATATACCCATGTTTCTCAATGAAACCCTGGTGTATTTTCCAAAGTGGTGGATTTGTCAGACATTGTATATACTCAGTATTATGTAGTCTCCACAATTCACTGTATTTTGATAAAAGAGCATCCTTGGATGAACCATGTATCATTTGTGTAAACATAATTCTGGCATGGTTTGTAATGTGGGTTGTTGTTTCAGGTACACTAACATGAATGTCCCTAAAAGGATCTGAGGTCCTATCAAATTCTTCCCTATGTCTAAGGGCAGCCTCGATCATTTTCTCTTTGATGCTCATACGGGATTCAGGTGTCTTGAATACTCTTGCTATGTTGTTAGGTTGCATTTCCAAATTAGGTGGTGGATCAGGATGTAGAATCAAAATTCAGATTCAGATTGATTTGATCGGATCAGATCAGATTTTCCCCAAAAAGATCAACTTTAATGGAGGCCTCTAGGTCAGACCTAGGGACCACTCCTGTGTATGTGCGCTAGAGAGTAGATGAGGGACTAGATGTGTATTGGTCTTAATCAAGGATCCAAAAAAAAAAAATTTGGATGACTAAGGTTGTTTCGAGGTAGATGATAACTCTGGATCATAAATCCACACACTCGAGAATTACTTGGGCATCCAGGAAGGGAGAGTCCTGCAAAGACCCCTACACGGTAGAGCATCCCCATGAATTATAAGGTTTCCCCCACCTGACCTTCCTTGTCACTGAAATTCCAAGTAGACCTTTAGTCCTAATTGTGCCTTGAATTTCACTTGATTAAGAAGTTATTTCAATTTGTGATCTAATTTGGAGGTTGGTTGGTCCACAGGGTGAACCAACTTCACCTGACCTGTCATAAGGTTGAGGATGAAGTTTGGGTTAAGGACCAAATCACCCTGAATTGATTCTCAGGTTATGAGGTCTAAAGTTTTAGAGTTCAAGTGAATTTAGATTCTTGATTTTAGGGTTTACTTGGATAGATTAGTTCAAACAAGGGCTTGGGTGGCACACAAATGCGGAAAGATCAATTTCCTTAATTGTAGTCAAATGTGTACAAAACTTCAAAACCCTAATTGGCTCTATTTTCCAAGTCCAATTTGAATTCAAAATATCATACCCTAGACTCAAACAGGAATGTGAGTACTCCAAGATGTTGAGTAATTTAGCACAAATCCCTAATAGGTATAGGAATTCATGATGGGATCTTTAATCAAATCATCTCAACTTCAATTGGATATCAATCACAAATCGGGAAATTCTTTGCCTTTAGGTGATGTTACCAAGAAAATAAGACAAGTGGATCTGAATTCATTTTGTTTCCTTTTTTCTCTTCCCAAGTTTAGGAGTTGATTAGGGAAGAAGAGATTTTACTTTCCCGTGGAGTGGCTGATTGCGTGGAAGAACTCTTCGTGATGTACCTCGCAAAACACAGCAAAGTAGATAGGGCAAGTTAGTAATCAGGTTAGAAAGAATATGGCTAGTGATGAATTGCACGTTGCTCCCCGACAACGGCTCAAAAATGTTGAGTCGAAAATCATTGATTTAGGAAAATAATGCATCATAGTACAATGATGAAAATCGATGCAACATTTAAATTTGTAATCTCAAAAATAAAAGGGAGTTTGAGGTCATTCTCAGGGAGCAATTCTTGCAAATCAATTCACTAAACACAATAATCAGAAACAATATTTGCAATTGAATCAAATAACCAAAATGATATGCAATATATGTCAGAAAATATATCTCAGAATGTAGATATCAAAGTGCAAAAAGAATGGGCTAAAATTGGTGGTTTGAACCACCAAATTTAACCCTACAATTAAGCTCTAATCAAACCCAAATATTTGAACAGTAATTCTCAACCACAAATGACAATTTCCATGTCAGCAGATGTATCCACAATATCAGAACCAAAGTGAGTAACCAAGTCAGACATCGCATCTAAGGCCTAGATGCCTTAACTCAAAGAGCCTCAGAATTGCTAGGTGCTAAGGAGAGGACACTCTTCCTGAGGCATGTGTGCATGCATCCCAAGGCATAAACTCCCCTCTCCCTCCTCAGATTTCTTCCTTCAGACCTGAGTAAACAAGCGAACAATAGCAGGTTATCGGGTTGCATATAGTGTCCAGGCTCACCGGCAATGGGTAATGAGCGAGGAGTGCATGGCATGTGGGGTGGGGACCTCACCCCCACTATGAGAGGTGAAGAGCCCTTGGCAACTATTCCTTTTATGCGTTGCTTTCAATTGAGTATGCCATGAGCTGTATTGAGTGTTCTTCTTAGTGCATATGCCGTGAACTGTAGTTGAGTATTGTGCTTCAAATGAAGGAGCAGAGAACTTAGGAAGCCTAATTGAAGACCCAGGTAGTTGGCTTTCATGAATCCGTAGCTTCTCGAGGTGGAGATGCGGTGCTTGACGGTTGGTAGTTAGTGAACGATGTCGGAGATGGAAGCTTCACCGGTATGAACCTAAAACACATAAAAATGGTTGTATGACCCAATTAAATGGTTCATGTTGGTCACTGGAGCTCGAGGAACATGATGGTTGTGTTGGTTGAGTGATTAGTGGAGTGAGGTGGCCAGACGGTGATGATGGAGGGTGTTTTGAGTGGGTGTGTCTGGCCGGGTGGAAAGTAGGGAAAAGCTTTCAATAAGCTAAGGGCTTTTGACCTATGTGGTGAGGGGAATCTTATGGTAGTGGTCATGGGTTGTTTGGTTGAGTGTAGCAATTGGACAAAGCTCATTAGAGCTTCGTTGGCTGCAAAGAAGATGGAGAGGGAGAGAGGTGAATAGTGGTGGAATTGAGGTTTTGAGGGGATAGAGCTAACCTAGGGAAATAGATGGAGAGAGAACTAGTTATCTAGACGAGAGGGGTAGGGAAACCGTGCTAATGTGATGGCCAGACATGGAGAAGATGAGTTCTTTGGTGGGGTCGAGCGGTGAGGAAGACGGGGTTGGAGACTCTTGCTTTGGCTGGGGAGGAGTAGAGGCAGGTGAGGAAGAAGAGGGACCGAACAATTTGGCTGTTGGTCGGCCTGAGGAAGATGTCGAGGAGGCTCACCAGAGCCACAATCAGAAATGGCTGGAGGGAGGAGAGGAAGACTTTTCTTGGCCTAAATCGGGCTCCCTCGAACATTGAAACCTACGGGAGATCTTATAGAGCTCAAAATCGAGCTCTAATAGGAAATCAGATGCCCAAGATTTGGATTTAGAATCAAGAAAATCCCCACGATTTCCTTGGATTTGCGTGCTCTTCTTGCTCAAGATTCCCTTCTCAAATTATGTTCAGATGATTCCTCAGCGTGTTAACATTTATCCCACCAAATTTGGTGGGATTTGGTGTAGGTTTGATGGGGTTTCAAGCTTGGTCAAAGGTTGGTGCTGCATGGTTGACCCATCAATAGTGGAAGGGGCATATATGTGAAAGTGAAGATAAAGTTAAGGGGGTAAACGTAGGAAACTTGAAAGTTGAGGGGTTGATTGTGAGAAATAGAGATATTTAGGGACTGAAATGCAAATGAGGTCAAGATGGACTTTGATTGGGCCCAAATTTTGGTATTAACCTACTTTGAGCCCAATGAATATAATGGTAAACTTAAATTTGAGTTTTGACCACATTTGATTGGGCATTTTGTAGAGAAGCCCAAAATAAGGCAAATTTCCGTCTGAAACTCTATTCTGGGTCAAAATGAATTTAGATTGTTAAATCAAAGGTACCAAACCTCTTAGAATATTTTTATATGAATTTTAGGAGGTTTAGATAAATTTTATCCTGACCAAAGCCTCTTCAATTTAAGTGGGGTTGATAATTAAGGCTTTGTGTACTATTTTGGGTCTCGAAATGCGTAATACCCTGTTTCTGTTAGTGTGGACCCACTTCTTGGTCTTTAATGCTCAAATGAACTCTAATTAACCCCTTGAGAAATCCTGTGGCTATTCTACATTTGTGATATGCTGCTAAAATAGTAGAATTAACCATGTGTTATTATTTTCTTCTCAAAATGGATCAGCATGGATTATGGTCTTTAGGCAATCATTTAGGAGCATTTATTTCTTGATTCCAACAAATTTAATATAGTTATGGTGAATGATGGTGTTGCCATCAATGGATAACCAGGAAGAAGAGCCCAACATTCATAATCAATTGTAGCGCCTTACCAAACCTATTTTATGCATTCATAAACCTGCCGCAGCGTGCACAAATGTAAGATCACTACAATCCCACTACAGTGGCTATCAAACCCAAGGTGCAAATCCTGGCTGGAGGACCTAATACTGAACTAAATTTGAATCTAATTAATGCTATCAATAAATTCCACAACTTAAACTTTGAAGATCCCTTTCAGCACATCAAGCAGTTGAAACATCTGGAACAGACCTTTGGACCACTTGTTCAGAATCAAGACATCTTGCTCATGAAGTTGTTCTCTTTCTTGCTTATGGATAAAGCTACCCACTGGTACTAGACTATGACTCGTTCGATCAATACTTAGGAGGAACTCCAATCTGAATTCCTAAAGAAATTCTTCCCAGTTGGTTGCACCAACGCATTGAGGCACTAGGTCACGCACTTCACGTAGAATGTGTGAGAACGACTTCATGAGGCATGGGACCGCTTTTTGGATCTCAAGCGAAAATTCCCCCATCACGGAGTTCCTAAGTGGGAACAAGTCCAGCCTTTTTACCAGGGACTCTGTGAGGATATCAGGCTATTTGTCAATGCAACCTATGGTGGCAACATCATGGGTCAGCATGAAGATACCATTTGGGAGATTCTCGAGAACATGTGCAAGAACTCCATAAACAATAAATCTATGGGTGTGTTCGACTGAACGACCACCCGTGCATTAACAAATACGTGAGGGGTACACGAGTATCAAGGCTGATCCACATCCATCGATCTACAGTTGGTGTTCAGTCGCTTGGATAAGGTCTCTATAATTGAGAAAAAAGTGGATGAATTGACTCGACATCTGCAGAGAGCCACCTCTGCATAGTAGAGCACATATGTGCAACCGCCCACAGGAAAGGAGGCCGTGCATAACATTCACCACCCTCTTATCATGGGATGGACCAGTATCCACCCCAGTCTAATCCTGGTTCCGGAGGAAACTCTGAACCTACCTACTTTATTTGGGAGAACTCTGAACCTCGTACTCTGACTTCTCTGGAGTTCCTCAGACTTGAGAGGATCTCCATGCCATCCAGAATGATCCATTCTCTAACACTTACAACCCTAGATGGTGCAATCATCCCAACTTCGCATTGTTGGGAAATAATCAGAACACGAGATCGTAATTCCAACCCTGACCACAGACACTGCACCCATATTAGCCTGCTCAGCCTAGGCCCGATCCGAATTACCAATCCAGGTTGTCACGGGAAGATCAAATGAATCTGATTTTACAAACCCTGGCTGACATCCCAAAGACTAATGCAGCTATGCAAAAATAACACAAAAATGAGATCATAGAGGTTCGAAATCAACTCGCACGAATGGCTAGGTCACGCCAGCCTGGTGCACTCCCATCTCAACCTCTGCCGAATCTGAATAACATGTTGAACTTGATGAGGTGTGGCTCATCATAGCTAAAATGCCCAAGTTAAGCTAGAAACTAGGTTAAACACTACTGAATTACCACATGAAAAGGGTTAAGTGTGGGAAATAGTAGAAATGACCTAAAACATCAAATCTGTGTTAAAATGAAAAATTATGGACATAAAATGAGATATTCTATTCATTAAAGAAAAGATGATGATCTAATTGCAAATTGAACACACATTAAGGTTCAAAAGCTCAAAGTAAAAGTGAAATCAACTTCTAAATTGTTCAATTGGGCCTCATTAAAAACTTAGTTGCATTAGACTTCTTTAAGGCCTTGCATTTATGGTTTCTCACTTAGGCCCTTAAGGCATTACCATTTTCTTAATGTTTAATGTCTTAGGGACTCAAGCGTAAGTCGCCAGGGGTCATTTTGTAACACCTAGGGACTACGTTGCAAGCATTCCTCACCACTTTTGGGCCTTGTCATAAATGTTCTATCGTTTTGCCCATAAGGACCTCTCTGTAATTTTCCCATTAGAACTGCACCCTAGGGTGCATTGTTCATCCTAAGAACTCGACCAATTTGGGCTATTCATCCTTTGATTTCTCGATCCAAGGGGCCAAACCAATTCAAACCTTCGCGTGCTTCTATGTGTGTGCTCACCTTTCCCTCTAGATCCTGTCTAATGGCCGACCTTTCGATTAAAAATTTCACGCGCCCTCGCAAGCCCATCCCACCTTGAAGCCCTAAGCGTTTGATCTCACCTTCACGGTGATTTGACTCACTCTCCTACCTACTTAAGCACCTGATCAGCTCACGTGCAGACTGAATCGCTCCTTCCCCTTGAGTGGTTCCCTTAGTCTACTCCCTCAGCTTCCCTCCCTCCTTCCTCGATGGTTGGTGACAGATACCATTTTCTCTCCCTCCGTCGATCACCTCCAACCGCCGGCCGTTGGCTCTTAGACACCTCCCTTGTCATCTGAAGGGTCTTCTCCCCTTTCTTCGTCATGGACGGACGGTGTCGTTGCGAGGATCTTCTTCCTGAAGGGAGGTGAGAGGACGACCACGGGATACTCCACGAATGGGGATGAGGAGAGGGAAAACTATTTGGTTTTCTACTCTAGAGGAGCATCCCAGGCTTGGGACAAGCTCTCTTTAGAGCCTTGGAGGTGGTGAGAGGATGAAAGGAAGAGAAGGTTTGGAATGGTGGTGGGTAGGCCCTTTTATAGTGGAGGAGGAAGAACAAATTCACATCTGGGTCATTATTGACATCCGTAAATGTTGCTACAGATTCACCCTTTTTGTCACTGAAGATCTGCACCTTCAATTCCTTTGCTAGCTCGCATGGACCATTAGTGACAGCTGTAAGCATTACTAAAGGCCTACGCAACTGTCGCTGAAGACCTGCGCATACCCCCTCTGGCACATGCTTCGCTGGCGCTGTGTGGTTCATGCGCTTGTGTCACGCGTGCTTGCACAAGCTGGTATGCGCTGTCGCTCTGCTGCGCGCTATCACGTTGCGCTGCACCCCGTGCACGCATGCCTTGCTGCTGCTTCACCCAATTCCTCAATTGGGGGGGCTGCGGGGATTCGAACTTGCACCCCTTCCTTGGAGTCTAGCGCCCCAACCAACACGCTAAGACCTCTGTTGTGTCAAGCGGACGACTTAATGCTTACGGTGGAGGAGAGCTTCTCAGCTGTTGGATCAGGATCCAATGGCTAGGAATGAAGGTCGTGGATGATGAAGAGGTGGGAGCGGGCGTTGCTGCCTAATGTTGGGTCACCTGGATGGCACCACATGGCACCATCTAGGTTGTCCATTCTTCTTTTTATTGTAGGGGGTGCCATGGTGCTCAGATCGAGATGATTCCCACGCTGCCGGACTACGATCGTCACTCTGGATCCATCCGCACGGTTGGATTTTCCATCAGAAACCCACATGGATGTTTCATTTCCCCCTATTCGTTGATCTTCCTCAGACTTCATATGATGCCACGGGTTTTTGATTTAGACGATTTTGGAGGTGTTAGACTCCAATTGTTGTTTTGATCAGATCCGTACGTCGGATCGTTTATCTGAGGCTCTAAAATGAATCTCCTTCTCTCCTGACCATAAGAAAAACCTAATTAGCCTAAAATATATACAACTATTCTAAATGCAGAATGATGCATTCTATGCAATATTTATAACATGAAATGCAAATCTAAGCCTAGGAACATGCATGAATAGTCATTTTAACCTAAATAGATGTGTCTATATCAAGTAGAATAGTTTCCTGCTTTCTGAATTAGTGCTTATTGCTCTCTAGATAGGTTAGGAGCAGAGTAGATTAGTTTTGATCCGCACCTCTATAATTAATTCCGATCAGAGAGGTTTTCACACACATTTCGATTGATCCATTAATTTCCCCCTTCATATCACTATTGCACCTTTTGATTTCCCTCAAGTTTTTATCATATTTCCCCCATCCATTAAAGCATCAATCAGATCTGATGCTATATAGCATTCAGATCTGATTGAGTGCTAATTCATCAGAGGACCCCTTCATCCACTCCATTGTTCACAAGAGTCCTCATGATGGTTTTAATTGGATGGAGTTCTCTCGATTAATGATTATTTTGGTTTGAACATCTGATTGGGACATTTGGGTTTTAATTTGAAATTTTAATCAAGTGAATGCTTTTATTAGAGTCCAATTTAGCATATAGCAATGAATTGGAACTCAATGAGTTGGATTTTGATTGAGTGTATGCTTTGTGCCCAGTTTGAATCATGGATACTATTTTTTCTTTCTTGGAGAGCCATGCCAAGGAAAGTTAGTGTTCCTGACTTGGGGTTTGAGCAAGGATCCAGTTGGTTTTACATGATCACTTAGAACTCTCGTACACCAATCAATGGTGTGTAGGAACTCTAGATGAACAATTCAATTAGGTGATTCAAATCAACAACCCATTTGGGGCAACATGGTTTTAAATTCAAAAATCAATCTCGATCTATGATTTTAGAGGAGTATGATGTTGGATTTACTCATCTGATAAGAGTTTTAACTACAGCAAAAGCTACAGCTAAGACTTTTGATTAGATGAATGTTTCATCTGCTCTTGAGTGGTTTATGGCAGATAACATCTAGTTTGAATGTTGACAGTCATTAAGAGGTTTGCTTTGCAAAGAATTCATCTGATCTAAACAGCAGTAGCACTGTATGCTGCATTTGAATAGCAGTAACAACGGCAGTCACTACTATGGCTGTTAGTAGCTGCTTGAATGGTCTGAACATGGATTTCAACTGGGATTTGAAGTTTGAATAGAAGCTGACTTGTATTTAGCGTTAGAACATAATGAGAACAAGCATTCATGTACTTTAAATTAATTGAAGTTCAATTAGAATAACTTCTAATTTAGATTTAAAATCTTTTGTTAGATATTTGAATTGAATTACCTATTTAAATCATAATTTTAGTGAAATGAGAGATGCAAATTTGGTTTAATTGCTCATTCATGTTTCATATAGTTTTCTGGGTGTTTCTGAATGTTTAGACATCTTTTCCAGCCCATAGTACTCCTTCTAGTGCCTTAGGTTCTTAGGTTTCAAATCCTTTTAAGCCCTAGAATGTGTGAACTTTGTTTATAAATAAAAACCATATAAAAATTCCAAAAAAATAAAATAAACCTATCTTGATTAAGATTAGGTATTTCCTTAAGTGTATGCTAAGTTTTAAGATAATTTGAACCCTCGACTTGGTAGAACATACCAACCGACGGTTCAGTATACCTTGGAACTTAATAAAAGAGCCAAACTTGAAAAACACCAAAAAGAATTCTATCTCTCTCATCTCACTCTTTCTCTCTCACCCCCTATCTCTACTATATATATATATATAACCATAAAAATCATAAAAGCACCAAAAATACCCAAAAAATTCAAAAATACCATGTATACTATGTATATACTTGTATATATATATTTAAGCTAAGCTATATATATGTAAATCTTGTATAATATGTATAAAATATATATATATATAACTTATGTCTATATTCTATGTATAATAAATAATATTTATAATAATTTATTATATATATAACTTTATTGTATTATTATATATTAGTTGTATAACTTAAATGTACACTAAGCTAAATAATTCTATAAACCTATTTAAATGTACATATGTATATCTAATACTGTATATATGTATTTATATACATATTATGAATATTATAATACTTGTACTTGAATTTAATTATATATTTACGGTAAATAATTAAGTTATTAAGTTAATTAGGTAATTTATTAACTTGAAATAAAATAAATTAGTAATTTAAGTTAATATTGAGATAAATTATATGGTATATTTGTAATATAATAAGTATTTTCAACTAATTTAAATCATATTTATACTGTATTATAGTATTTATAAATTATATATATGAAAAACCATCTTAAACCAATATTTAATTGTAAATAAATTAAAATAAAGCTTATAAAATATCATAAAATATGTAATATATAATTTATTATGAATATTAACACTGTAAAAAATCAATTACATAATTAATTAGCTTATTTATACTTTAATTAAGTAATTAACATCTAATTTAATATGTATAAACTGTAAACTTTAGCTAATTTTATTATATATTTAAATAACTTATTTTGGTAAACTAGTTATATAATTATATAGCCCTATATAAGGGCTTTTCAAATATATAATTTATTTGAAAATTGGACCTAAATTGGGCCCTCCAATTAAGGGCCAAAACTCACTCAATCGGATGCACTGTAGCGTCAATTTGGCACTAAGGGGGCACTTGTAAAGTGCCACATCGTGAACGTGGAACCTGGTGATAGGGTATAAGAGTTTTGTGTTCTCTTCTCACCAATCATCATAACATCAGGCACAAATAACTTTACCTACTCTCCTCTCTCGATCTGAATATGACTTGGCATATTTATGCGCATTTGGATATGGTGTGGGCCGAGGACTTGTGCATTGTAGCAGGGTCTAATTGGGCCTAAAATTGAGCTTAAATCCAGATGTAGCACACCTAATTAAGAAAACTAGGGTGGCTTTTGTAGAGGTCTGGTCCTACCCTGAAAGGGGTGTTGCATATACCTCTAAAAGGCCATCCACCCATTAAACCAAATTTTTGGGTTGAACCAAACTAGTTTGAGAGAGAGAGAGAGCTCTAAATTCGCTAAGTGTGAAGATGAGAGGAGTAGCCGCAGTCATTAGTGTGCGTGTGTTGTATGTCTATGTATGCCTATGTACATGTATATATGTATAGAATTAATGTATATGTATAAGTATAAATAGTATATGTATAGTGTAAATAAATAAGTATACTGAAATAGTATAGTGTATATGTGTAATATATGTAAAGTATATTGTTTGAGCTCTTATATGTATATAGAGCTTTAGTGGTAGATTCATCCATCACTGTAGATAGTTATATATGTTAGTATAGATCTCTTTTTGTGTTAAGTTATGTATATAGTTTATTAAGGTTTTAGCAGCACTTATATATGTTACTGTAAATATAATATATGTTACTATAGATATTAGTATATTAACTTAACTTAGTATTGTATATATTATTAGTTATTTTTGTGCCTATACTTAGGTATTACTTATAATAGTCGTATATAATTAATATAAAGTAAATATATATATAGTTTTTGATGCATGTTTGTGTATAAATGTTTTCAAGCATTACAATGTATTTTTATTGATTCTTTTGTATATAATTAACTAATTCATGTATTTATTTGATTCTTTCATTTATTCTTGTAAATAAAATAAACACTTTTGGAATAAAATATATTTTTCAACTTAAAGAGTTATGTATATCAATAATTGCCTCTTAGCGAATGACCTGGAATAAACCATTAAAAATTAAGTAAATAAATAAAATTGATGCGACATCGGTTTGCATTTGTGACATGTACTACAACAACGACATTTAAAGCACCACTTTTAGTGTGAACAGGTAGTTGACGATCATATATTTGGCACTAATAATGCTTTCTTACGATTGTTGATGTTTTGGTCATCATAATTTTTGGCACCATTGTCGGGGAGGCAACTCTTTATTTGCCAAAAATTTTCTTTTGTTCGTACATATTTTTACTTTCTTTTGTATGTAACTATTCTTTCATTTACATTCTTTGATGTATATAGATTCTTTTATTCATCATATTCTTTGATTTGTTTTGTATGTAATTGTCTTACTAATAATTTGTTGTTTTTGTAGCACTTGAGGAGTAGGAGGAGTAGTGTCTTCTTCCAGGTGGAGTCTTCTTCCTAGCGGATTCGATGTGCATCAGACTCGACTTCCTGGAGGAGTTTTTCTAGGTGGAGCTGCATTTCCTATTTTTTTAAGATTAGTTGGTAGTTTAGATCTAAGTATATTCATAGGATATTTGTGTTAGGCATAAGTTGTGAGAGCCTGTTCTCACACACATGTTGTAATACTTGGACTCTTTATCTCTATATCTCTCTCTACTCATCTCTCATCGATGCGGTTTTTCTGTTTTGTGATTTTCTGTATTAATTTCTTTTTGATTTATTTTTGCTTGTTGCATTCAAAAATAAAAAAAAATTATAAATCAAAAATACAAAAAGACTCATTCCTTATCAAGTAGCAACATATTCTAGGCATCCATACTTAAGATCACATTCTTCTTGCTAGATTTTATATCAAGTCAAATTGCATATTGTAGAATTACTAGAGTCAGGTACACATCTTCTATCCATTCTGAGCTCTTGCCATCCTTGCATTTGACTTAAATTTAACAAGACCATCTTGTGTTTGAAAGAAACTAAAATACGAGACAAGCTACATAGAAAACATCTTCTAATTACTTGAATCAAATTCAAAAAATAGATGCTAAAAATTATTTGAAACCCTAACTGAGTTTTTTACCGAAATTCTATTGATTGCTATTATGTATACACTACATGATCACTTAAGTCACAAACACACAGGTTTCTATCTCATCTCCTTGAGAAACCATAGGGTTTTGATTCGCACGCCAGTCTTATCTAGATTCTGGGTGGATTTTAGAGGTCCGCACTTTGCTAGGTCTTCCATATGACGCGTACAATTGTTCTGAAACATTTGTTTGTGTACTACTATTTTCACGCAGCAGACTTTAGGAAACATTTGATTTATCTCTCTTGCTTGTCTAATTGGTCTTTTTGATTGATGAGATTAATTGGGATTTCTAGTTTATTGTAATTGATTGAGAGATTGATCCTTTCTTTTGAATTGTGACTGATTTCAAAAACACATTTTTCAAAAATCGACTCAATGGAAGGTAGGAGATCCCAAAACCCTGAATTAATACCTCCTTGGGATGCTGGTGCCCAAGCTTCTACTTCCACCTTTATGCCTTCCACATCCAATCCTATACCTTCTAGGCCTCCAACTCCCATTCACCATCCTATTCATCCGGAGGATGGCAATGATTCTACACAATTTGAGGATTTTGAAGAAATTCCTCCACATCTCTCTACACATCATCCTCCACCACCACCACCAAACCATAGGTTTTATCCTCCTCCATACCCTAATTTTCCTAACCAACCACCACCGGAGAGAGGGCCTTTGCCTAGTTTACAACACCTATTTGAGACACAACTACAAATGAATACACTTACCCAATAGGTGCAATAGCTTGCTCAAGCTGTTAATCTTTTAGCAAACCCCCAACCTCAACCTAGAGCTCCCCAGGCATCACCTCAACCTCGTAGATGTCAACTATGGGATTATTATAATCTCGCAGTTGCACAACCTATGCCTGTGGTATGCTATCCCAATGGGGGTCGTGCTGCTGAACTAAAGCCGAACATCATAGCACTTATTTCTCACTTCCATGGTCTTGCTTTTCAGCATTTAGAGGAGATGAAAAATCTTGCTCAAACCTTGGGTCTGCAGGGTCATGATCAGCATATGCTTTTGATGAAAATGTTCTCCTTTTCATTAAAAGACAAGGTAGCCTTCTGGTTTAGAACACCAGCACGGACTACACCTATAGAAACTTAGACTTCTTTGGAACATGAGTTCCTTAAGAAGTACTTTCCTATAGGCCGCACAAATGCTTTGAGTTGTGCCATCACACCTTTACACTGAATTCAGGAGAGCAAATGCATAAGGCTTGGGAGAGATTCCATGAGCTTCTTAGGAAATGTTCCCACCATGGTGTCCCACGCTGGCAACAGATCCGGATCTTCTATCATGGGCTCCATGATGACACTAGGAATTTTGTAGATGTCTCTTGTGGAGGCAATTTCCTGTGTCAGGACGAGGACTCAGCTTTTGAGCTCTTCGAAAGCATGGCAGAAAACTCTATTAATAATACTTCGATGAGTGTTTTTAATAGAAAGTACTCTAATTCCCACTCACACACGGGGGTACATTTAGCCCAATCCAGCACCAAAGACTTAGAGATAGTCGCTAGTCAGCTGGATAAGGTAGGCTTAAAAGAAAAGAAAGTAGATGAAGTATGGAAATTCCTGTCTAAACCTTCATCATCTTCTTCTCAGTCACCTGCACCTCACAGTTCTCAATTTCCCATAGGGAGGGAAACTATGAACAATCTTTCTATGACACAACCTGCACTACTGGACTATTCATTTCCATATCCTTCACTAGTTGGAGGAACCTTTGTTCCTCCTTACACTGACTTCCCTGCACTTTCCGAAGCTTCGGAGGAGCTCCATGTCATTCATAATGATCCATATTCACAAACCTACAACCCTAGATGGTGGAATCATCCAAATTTCTCATGCTCAGGAAATTCACAAAGACCCACCTATCAACAATCTTCTGCACCACCACTTCACAATCTTATCTATGCACCACCTCAACAACCACACGGGTATCCACTGCATGCTTACCAGCAACCCCAACCCAGGCCCACCCAATGCTCTCAACCTGGGCCTACACGAGATGATTAGTTGGGGAATATCATGAAAGCTCTTGCTGACATGCAACAGCAGAATATTGCTATGTGGCAGAGACAGGATGCAGCATTAGTTGAGATGAGAGCCCAGCTATCACACTTGACGGAACCCCATCAAACACATTCACTCCCATCTCAAGCACAACCCAGACCTCCTTTGCAAGGTCAAGCAAACTACATATCACAAACCTTGCACGAACCTGAGCTTTATACCTATCCTAATTCTTCCTATTCTGATTATATTTCTCATTCTGATCCACAACCACCTATCCTACCTGATCCTAATTCATCGTCTACATTGCAATCTAATTTGAATGTCGTCACTACTAGGAGTGGTAGAAGCACATTTGATCCACCATTACCGACTTCTACATCTTTACCTGGACCTTCCATCTCCACTCCTGTAGCTGATTTACCATTGCCAACCTCTTCTGAGCCTTTGATTGATCCTCCTACTACCACTTTAGTACCTTTTCCGGAGGCCTTAGAAAAGAAGAGTGATGAAAAGAAGAAACCTAGTGTGGCACCTAAGGATGATTTGCTTAAGCTCTTTGAGCAAGTCCATATAAACATCCCCTTATTGGATGCAATTCACCACATTCCTTCTTATGCTAAGTTTTTGAAAGACCTATGTACACTTAAGTGTAAGGCAAGAATTCAGAAAGGTAGTGGTCCTGGCATTCTCTCAGAACAAGTGAGTTCCCTCATTTCAAACCTCCCTATTAAGAAGATCCAGGCACCCCTCTTCTTTCTTGCATGATAGGAAACACCACATTTAATAGAGCACTACTTGATCTAGGTGCTTCCATCAATCATATTCCAATCTCCTTATTGACACATTTCAAGGTTGGCAATTTGAAGCTAACCGAGGTGTCCCTGCAATTAGCTGACAGATCAGTTAAGACACCTCAAGGAGTGTTAAAATATGTTATAGTGTGGGTCAAGGACTTGTATTTCCCTGTAGACTTTATAGTCCTTGACATGAAAGTACCTGAGGATATCCATATCACTCCTATCATTCTAGGAAGACCTTTCTTGGCTATGGCCAAGGCGAACATCAATTGTGAGGAGGGCCTTATAGAGTTGAAATTTGGAGATCAGAGGATGAAAATGGATATATTTTAGGCCCAAAGGGGACCACCCTGTAGTTTGATTGAGGAAATCTATTCCTTGGATTATTTGGATAAGTTGGTTGAGGATACAATGATCGATTCACTTAATTTAGAGCCTCAACACCCTTTGGCCTTTGACTTGACTCTCCCTGAGACACCAACTCTAGCAACTGAGGACTTACTTCCTATTCCCTTAGTGTCTCTAGGATCTTCTGAGATCTCCACACCTACTCCTTCACTTGATCCTGTACCTATTGAACTTAAAGCTCTTCTAGATTCTTTGAATTATGTCTTATTAGGACCAAATTAGACTTATCCTGTGATTGTCAACTCTCGTTTATCTTTGATCAAGAATCACGACTATTATCTATCCTGAGAGCACATAGACAGGATATAGGATGTAGCCTTTCAGACTTGACTAGCATTAGTCATTCTTATTGCACACATAGGATTTTTACTGAAGAAGGATCTAGACCTACTAGACAGCCACAGCGTAGACTGAACCCTACAAGTCACGAGGTGGTTAAAAATGAGATGATCAAGTGGTTAGATAATGGAATTATTTTCCCTATATCTGATAGTCAATGGGTAAGTCATGTTCAAGTTGTGCCTAAGAAGGTCGGACTTACTATTATAACCATTGAATCTGGAGAAGTCATCCCTACACGGATTGCTAGTTCATGGTGAGTATGTATTGACTATTGCAAGCTCAACCAAGCCACGAAGAAAGCTCATTTACCTCTGCCCTTCATTGATCCGATATTGGAAAGATTGGCTGGGAATAGATTTTTCTACTTTTTGGATGGCTACGCAAGTTACAATTAGGTGGCAATTCACCCCAATGACCAAGAGGAAATGACTTTTACCTACCCCTACAGAACCTTTGCATTCTGTAGGATTCCATTTTGATTATGCAAAGCACCTGCTACATTTCAACAGTGTATGTTTGCAATCTTCCCCGATTTAGTAGGTGATTGCTTAGAAGTCTTCATGGATGACTTCTCGATCTTTGAGAGCACATTCGATGCATGCTTAGACCACCTGACTAAGGTCCTGCAAAGATGCATTAATGTGAATCTGGTACTTTCCTAGGAGAAATCACATTTTATGGTACCAGAAGGACTATTTCTGGGTCACCTTATTTCTGAGAGAGGAATATAGGTTGACTGTGTGAAGGTGAAATTGATTTTTGACAAACCATTACCTTCTTCAGTTAAGCAGATTAGATCTTTTCTTGGGCATGTTGGTTTTTATAGCCACTTTATAGCGGACTTCTAAAAAATAGCCCGATCTCTCACCAATCTCCTCTCTAAGGATGTAGACTTCCAGATCTCTGACGATTGTGTTCGTACCTATACGACACTTTGTGATCTGGTTATACTACAACCTTTGGATTGCTCTCACTCTTTTGAGATCATGTGTGATGCCTCTGATTATACAATAGGGGCTGTCCTTGGGAAAAAACTGGATGGGAAACCTATAGTCATCTATTATGCTAGCAAGATCTTAGATGAAGCTCAGAGGATTTACACAGTCACTAAAAAGGAATTGTTAGCAGTAGTATTTGCACTGAAAAAGTTCAGACCTTATCTTTTAGGTTCCTACATTATAGTCTACATTGACCACACTACAGTTCGACATCTTCTCACCAAGAAGGATGCGAAATCTCATCTGATTAGATGGATCCTACTGTTGTAGGAGTTTGACTTAGAGATTTGTGACAAGACCGGGAAGCAGAATGTGATAGCTGATCACTTATCCCGCCTTCCTTCTGAAGAGATATCTCCTTCACTTCCCATTACTGACAACTTCCTTAACAGGCAATTGCTGGTTATTCATTCTCATCCTCCCTGGTATGTTGACATTGTCAACTACCTAGCTTCTGGTGTAGTGCCCAATGGTTGGACTAAATCCTAAATCAACAAACTTAGAGCCAGAGCTAGTCATTACTTTTGGGAAGAACCTTGGCTATTCAAATATTACTCTGACCAGATCATTAGGAAGTGTGTACCTAATAAGGAGATAGAAAGAAAGCATTCTGTCATTCTGCCATGACTAGGAATGTGGCGGTCACTTCTCTGGCAAAAAGACCGCTGGTAAGATTTTGCAGAGTGGTTTCTTTTGGCCCACACTTTTCAAAGACGCATACGAATATAGTAGGGCATGTTCACGCTGTCAATCTCTCGGTAGTGTTGGCCACCCAGACATGATGCCTTTGAATCCAATCTTAGTATGAGAAGTCTATATATGGGGCATTGACTTGATGGGACCTTTTCCGAATTCCTATGGCTTCAAATATATCTTATTGTCTGTTGATTATGTTTCTAAATGAATTGAAGCCATCCCCACGAGGACAAATGATCATAAGATTGTAAACCAGTTTGTTCAGGATTACATCTTTTCTAGATTTGGGGTACCAAAAGCTATCATTAATGATGGAGGGTCTCACTTTAGGAACATCCACTTTTAGTCCCTACTTCAAAAGCATGGGGTGACACATAGGATTGCAACAACTTATCACCCTCAAACCAATGGACTTGCTGAATGGTCCAACTGGGAGATTAAGAAGATTTTACAGACTACCATTTGACCTGATAGAAAGGATTGGTCTTCCCACCTTTCTAATGCGTTGTGGGCATCTAAGATAGCTCACAAAACCCCATTAGGCATGCCTCCTTTTAGACTTGTGTATGGGAAACCATGTCATCTTCCTATAGAACTTGAGCACAAATCCTATTGGGACATTAGAAAGTGTAACTTGAACTTAGAGAAAACTAGTGATCATAGAAGACTTCAAATTTTTGAGCTTAATGAATTAAGGAATGAATCTTATGAGAGCTCAAGGATATATAAGGACAAATTAAAGGCCTTCTATGACTGTCACATCCATAGGTAAACCTTTCACCCTGGTCAAAAAGTCCTACTCGACTTGAGACTTAAACCTTTCCAAGGGAAACTCAGATCCAAGTGGACTTGACCTTTCAAGATCCTGGGAATCTTTGACAATGGAGCTGTTGAGATCACTGAGATTGACAAATCTGAACCTTTCACTGTCAATGGACAAAGACTGAAACCTTTCATTGAGTCGCATGTTCTCAGACTTGTCAAATCTACATTTCGTTCCAACATCTTGAACCGATTTTCAATGACACATTTTTTACTGGGTTTGCGCTTAGCTGAAGCCGTAAAACTTAGCAAACCTATCCTTTGTGTATAGCTATTTTCATCTTTCTTGTTTTCCATTTGTTTCATTAGGTGTCTACCCTTGCATTTTTAGCATACATTTATAGTCACATATGTCATGCATTTCACTTCTTAGCCTGGCTTTCCACTTTGATCTCGTATCAGACTTGAAACGTCCTCATAGAGATTTTTATCTCCTCATTCCGACTTCCTTCTGTCACCCAGTCTAAGATAGTGAAAAGTAGAGCATGCATTTGCATCTACCCTATTCATATAATGAGGACATTGCATCATTTAAGCATTGGGGGTGTAAATGGTGAATCATTTACTAAAATGCAATCATAGGCACACTTGTAGTGTATATAGTATGGTATTATTAAAATACCAAAAAAATTGAAAATTTTGAAAAGTTTGAAAAAAATTACAAAGTAAAAAATACAAAAAAATGACAAAAATAAAAATTCTAAAAATACAATAAGGGACTTAATCTTTATTGTTGAGGGAGAACTCCAAAATTGAAAATTGGAGAGAGAAAAGAATTGAAAAGCATTGAAAAGAATTTTAAGTGTTTAATTATGATCTTATAGCTGAAAACAAAAATAGAATAAGTGATTATGGACATTTAACCTTTGCTCTTAGACTTTCCGAGTCACTGTAGCTTGATTTGCTCAAGCTTTGGCCTAATACACTTTAAGCTTTGACAAAATAGACCACGATCTCTCCTAACTTAGGATGTATTCTTGTACCTGAGTCATTAGTACAAGATTCGCTAGTTTGCTTTGGCTTAGGAGTCTAAGTATCCTTGGTTTACACCACACAGTGTCGGGAAAGACCTTGTGAATTTGAAATTCAACCCTAGTGTTCATTAGGGAAGGTGGAGTCCTTACCTGTGCGAGTAGGTAGACTCTTTGTCCTAGTCTTTAGCCTTGTGTCTGGGAGAAGCTCTTTCCAACAAAGAACTCACCCACCAAATAAGTGTGCTCTACCAAATAAAATTGTCGGAGACATACTGACAATTGTTTGGAAAAAAAAAATATTATTTGCAATAGTCAAGTATGATCTCCAAAGTCCTGTAAAGAGTTTTCCACCAAAAATATTTTTAGGATGCAATACAAATACCCTGTTTCCACCAAATATTCTTTGAGCCACAATGCAAAAAGAGTTGGATTTGAGTATTCCTCATTTTCTAGAGTCAATTTGAAAGCATGAGCTGAATCTAGGACCAACCTAGACTTAAAAAGACGTGAAAACTCGGGATTGAGTTTTGAAATTCACCTGGTTAGTCTTGACTCATCACTGAGCACAGCTATAACCACTTAGCTTCTGAGTCTTGTGAAACCCCCTGAGTCCTAGAAATTGCACTTAAGGTTTAAATATTAAGAGTGCTTGTTAGTCGAGAGATGGTTTATGTCATATCAATCTTAAGTTCTGGTTAGTCTTCCTAAGTGACAGGTTCTCATAATGTCCAGACATAAATACAGTTGGTTTATTCGGAAAATCTTTCAGCTTAAAGATCATCTCTAAACACTTAACAAATTGAGAGAAAATGAAAATTGATATCTCATCCACTTACCTTGCTGATGCATAAAATGCTTCGTGCTTTAATGAGTTGTTTGCTAAGGGACTAGCAAAACCTAAGCATGGGGGTATGATGAGGTGTGGCTCATCATAGCTAAAATGCTCAAGTTAAACTAGAAACTAGGTTAAACACTACTGAATTAACACATGAAAAGGGTGAAATGTGGGAAATAGCAGAAATGACCTAAAGCACCAAATCTATGTTAAAAATATGAAATTGAGATCATAAACTGAGATTCTACTCATTAATGAAAGATGATGATCCAATTGAAAATTAAACACACACTTTGGTTCAAAAGCTCAAATTAAAAGTGAAATCAACTTCTAAAATGTTCAATTGGGCTTCATTAAAAATTTAGTTGCATTTGAACATCATTAGGACCTCGCATTTATGGTTTCTCACTTAGGACCTTAGGGCATTAACAGTTTCTTAACATTTAAAGTCTCAGGGACTTAAGTGCAAGTTGCCAGGGGTCATTTTGTAACACCTAGGGACTGCATTGCAGTCATTCCTCACCACTTATGGGACTTGCCATAAATGTTCTACCGTTTCGCCTATAAAGACCTCTCTGCAATTTTCCCATTAAAGCTGCACTTAAGGGTGAACTGTTCATCCCAAGAACTTGGTCAATCTAGGTTGTTCATCCTTTGATTTCTCGATCCAAGGGGCCAAACCAACTCGAACCTTCGCACACTTCGGTGCGTGTGTTCACCTTTCCCTCTAGATCCCATCCAATGGCCGACTTTGGATTAAAACTTTCATGTGCCCTCGCGAGCCCATCCCATCACTGAAGCCCTAAGCGTTTGATCTCACCTTTATGGTGATTTGACTCACTCCCCTACCTACTTAAGCATCTGATCAGCTCATGTGTAGAGTGAATCACTCCCTCCCCTTAAGTGGTTCCCTTTGTCTACTCCCTCAGCTTCCCTCCCTCATTCCTTGATGGTGTGATAGAGACCATTTTCTCTCCCTCCGTCAATCGCCTCCAACCACCAGCCATTGGCTCTTAGACACCTCCCTTGTCAGCTGAAGGGTCTTCTCCCCTTTCTTCATCATCAGCCATCGGTTGGTAACTCGTGGACATCTCCTTCATCCTTTAGATAGATTTACATGCTTTAGTAGCATAGTTTTCTATTTTCTAGATTAGTTCTTATTGCTTTCTAGATAGGATAGGAGTAGAGTAGATTAGCTCTGATCCACACCTCTCTGATCAATTCAGATTAGAGAGGTTTTCACACATTTCCATCGATCCATTAATCTCCCCCTTCATATCACTATCGCACCTTCTGATTTCCCTCAAGTTTTTATTATATTTCACCCACTGAAGCATCAATCAGATCTGATGCTATATAGCATTCAGATCTGATTGAGCACTAATTCATCAGAGGACCACTTCATCCACTCCATTGTTCACAAGGGTCCTCATCATGGTTTTAATTGGATGGAATTCGCTTGATTAATGATTATTTTGATCTGAATGTCTGATTTGGATATTTAGGTTTTAATGTGGAATTTTAATCAAGTGAATGTTTTTATTAGAGTCAAATTTAGCTTATGGCAATGAATTGGAACTCAATGAATTGGATTTTCGTCGAGTGTATGCTTTGCGCCCAGTTTGAATCATGGATACTATTTTTTCTTTCTTGGAGAGCCATGCCAAGTCAGTGTTCTTGACTTGAGGTTTGAGTAAGGATCCAGTTGGTTTTACATGATCACTTAGAACTCCTGTACTCAAATCAATGGTGTGCAAGAACTCTAGATGAACAATTCAACTAGGTGATTCAAATCAACAACCCATTTGAGGCGACATGGTTTAAAATTCAAAAATCAGTCTTGATCTATGACTTTAGAAGAGTATGATGTTGGATTTACTCATCTGATCAGAGTTTTAACTGCAGTAAAAGCTGCAGCTAAGATGCCTGATTAGATGAATGTTACATATGTTCTTGAGTGGTATTTCTACAGATAACATCTGGTTTGAATGTTAACAGTCATTAAGAAGTTTGCTTTGCTAAGAATTCATCTGATCCAAATAGGAGTAGCACTGAATACTGCATTTGAATAGCAGTAACAGCAGCAGTCGCTACTATGGTTGTCAGTAGCTACTTGAATGGTTTGAACTAGGATTTCAGCTGGGATTTGAAGTTTAAATAGAAGCTGACTTGTATTTAGCATTAGAACTTAATGAGAACAAGCATTCACATAATTTAAATTAATTGGAATCTAATTAGAATAGCTTGTAATTTAGATTTAATGTCTTTTGTCGGCTATTTGAATTGAATTAACTGTCTAAATCTTAATTTTAGTGAAATGCAAGATAAGAATTAGGTTTAATTACTCATTCATGTTTCATATAGTTTTCTTGGTGTTTCTAAATGTTTAGACATCTTTTCCAACCCATATTACTCATTCTAGTGCCTTAGGTTCTTAGGTTTCAAATCCTTTTAAGCCCTAGAATGTGTGAACTTTGTTTATAACTAAAAATGATATAAAAATTTTAGAAAAATAAAATAAACTAGTCATAAGTAAGATTAGGTATTTCCTTAAGTGTATGCCAAGTTTTAAGATAATTTGAACCCCCAACTTGATAGAACATACCTGCCAACGGATCAGTATACCTTGAAACTTAAATAAAGAACAAAACTTGAAAAACACCAAAAAGAATTCTATCTGCCATCTCACTCTTTCTATCTCATCCCCTATCTCTACTATATATATAAAACCATAAAAATCAAAAAAACACCAAAAATACCTAAAAACATTCAAAAATACCATGTAAACTATGTAATACTTGTATATATATATTTAACCTAAACTATATATATGCAAATATTGTATAATATGTGTAAAATATATATATATAACTTATGTCTGTATTCTATGTATAATAAATAATATTTATAATAATTTATTATATATATAACTTTATTGTATTATTATATATTAGTTATATAACTTAAATGTCTACTAAGCTAAATAATTCTATAAACCTATTTAAGTGTACAATTTATATCTAATACTGCATATACATATTTATATACATATTATGAATATTATAATAAATGTAATTGAATTTAATTATATATTTACAGAAATAATTAAGTTATTAAGTTATTTAGGTAATTTATTAACTTGAAATAAAGTAAATTAGTAATTTATGTTAATACTGAGATAAATTATATTGTATATTTGTAATATATTAAGTATTTTAAACTAATTTAAACCGTATTTATACTTTATTACAGTATTTATAAATTATTTATATGAAAACCAAATTAAAATAATATTTAATTGTAAATAAATTAAAATAAAGCTTATTAAATATCATAAAAATATGTAAAAAATAATTTATTATGTATATTAACACTGTACAAAATCAATTGCATAATTAATTAGCTCATTTATACATTAGTTACGTAATTAACATTTAATTTAATATGTATAAACTGTAATCTTTACCTAATTTTATTATATATTTAAATAAGTTATTTAGGTAAACTAATTATATAATTATGTAGCCCTATATAAGGGCCTTTCAAAAATATAATTTATTTGAAAATTGGACCTAAATTGGGCCCTCCAATCGACAGCCAAACGTCACTCAATCGGACGCACTGTAGCATCAATTTGGCGCTGAGGGAGCACTTGTAAAGTGCCACATCGTGGACATGGAACCCGGTGACAGGGTATAAGAGTTTTGTGTTCTGTTCTCACCATTCATCATAGTATCGGGCACAAATAACTATACCTACTCTCCTTTCTCTATCAGAATATGATTAGGCATATTGATGAGCATTTGGATATGGTGTGGGCCGTGGGCCTGTGCATTGTAGCAAGGTCGAATTGGGCCCAAAATTAAGCTGAAATCCAAATGTAACGCACCTAATTAGGAAAACTAGGGTGACCCTAGTAGAGGTTTGGTCGCACCCAGAAAGGAGTGTTGTGTATCCCTTGAAAAGGTTATTCGCCCATTAAACCAAATTTTTAGGTTGAACGAAACGGTCTGAGAGAGATTAAGCTCTAAATTCTCTAAGTGTGAAGAAGAGAGTAGCCGCAATCCTTAGTGTGCGTGTATATATGTATAGAATTAATGTATATGTATAAGTATAAATAGTATATGTATAATGTAAATAAATAAGTATATTGTAACAGTATAGTGTATATGTGTAATAAATGTAAAGTATATTTTTTGAGCTCTTATATAGAACTTTAGTGATTGATTCATCAGTCACTGTAGATAGTTATATATGTTAGTATAGATATCTCTTTTTGCCTTAAGTTATGTATATCGTTTATTATGGTTTTAGTGACACTTATATATGTCACTGTAAATACAATATATGTTACTGTAGATATTAGCATATTAACATAACTTAGTATTGTATATATTATTATTTATTTTTGTATGTATACTTAGGTATTACTTATAACAGTCATATATAATTAATAGAGTAAATATATATAGTTTTTGATGCTTGTTTGTGTATAAATGTTTTCAAGCATTGCAATATATTTTTAATGATTCTTTTGTACATAATTAACCAATTCATGTAATTATTTGATTCTTTCATTTATTCTTGTAAATAAAATCAACATTTTTGTAATAAAAGAATATTTTTGAACTTAGAGAGTGATGTATATCAGTAACTGCCTCCTAGTGAACAACCTGGAATAAACCAGTAAAAATTAAGTAAATAAATAAAATTGATGCGATATCAATTTGCATTTGTGACATGTACTATAACAACAACATTTAAAACACCATTTTTAGAGCAAACCGGTAGTCGACGGTTATATTTTTGGCACTAATATTGCTTTGTTATGATTGTTGACGTTTTGGTCATCAGAATCAGAGGCATGTTATGAACCCGAATCAGGGCTAAGCTTGCTACGTGTATTAGGTCCTGATATAGATTTTATGCACTTTGTAAAATACGTCGTTGTAATGCGTAAAATCGATCAACTCTTAAATTTACAAAACCTAGATAAGGAAGTATCTAGGTTCGTCCAAGGAGGCAACTTTTTGCAAAATCAAATCTCTCACTTCAAAATGAAAATCAACTTTCTTTTTGGTCTTTTGAAATTTATAATTTTTATAGTTTTGAAATAACAACGAATGTGCGAGTTGTTGGTGGGAAAGTAACTAACACCTGCGATCACTAACCTAAAACCTAAGTGACAATTAATTTCTCTCCCTAACTCACCCTAGGCACATGGAGCCCTAGAGTAATTAGGTAGAGGGAGTGAAGAGTGCTAGAAACAAAGAAAACAATTGCAACAAAAATGAAAAGAAGGCAAATTGATTTAATAGAATTTTTATTTTACAAAAACATGTAGAGGAATGCTTCTACTTGAAATGGAAAATATAAAAGCAATAAAAACACAAATCCTCTTGCAAAATCTGGTGAAGAAGGGAGTCTTCTTGCTCCAAGCCTAGCTGCTCCTTGGCTTGAAAAGAAGGGCTCCTTCTCCTTCCTTGAATGGTTCCTCCAAGGTGGATGCTCTCCACCTCAATCCTTTCCTCCAAGGGTGGGTGTGCACCACCCAAGTATCTCCTCCAATGCCTGGCTGTCCTCCTTGATGTAGAGCTTGCTCCTCCTATTGGTCTTGCACAAGGAGAAGAATGGAGGGGAAGAAGGCACCAAGGAGGCAAGGGATACCTCCTTAATCTCCTTCCTTCCTTCTTCTTCTTGGCCGTGAGTTATAGGTGGATTTAGGGCAGAGTTAACACTAATGGAGGATGGGAATTATGTGGTGGTAGGGTAGGGTATTTATAGGATGGGAAGGGGGTGGTTATGGTGTTTTTTTGGAGGGAAATGAAGGGGTGCTTGGATATTTTTGGAGGGAAAAATGGGAGGGAAATGAAGAGGTGCCTTGGTTTTCCCTCTGAAAATACCTCCTAGAAGGTATTGATTTTGGAGGGAAAAAATGGAGGGTGGAGATGGGTTTTGATTGTGGATGTAGGGTGGTGATGGAAGGGATAGTTGGAACCAAAATAAAGTAGGAGTAGGTGGTCTTTTTGCTGGGGCTTAGGTAGTAGGGTAGCAGGGTAGTAGGTTTTGGTGCCATGGAGGTGGACTAGCTAAGCTAAGCTAGCTTAGCTAGTAGGGAGTAGGATTGGAGGCATTTGGAGCTAGGGTTTTGAGGGAGAAGAGCTGGAGGTAGTCATCTTGAGCTGCATTGGAGCTGGTGGTTGCTAAAGAGAGCTGCAAGGAGCTACCTTAGCTGGCTTAGCTTACTAGTTCTTTGCTAGCTGCTAAGCCAGGCTAAAGCAAGCTGGTTTCTACTGAAAGGAGCTAAGGTGAGCTAGGTTTAATGCTCCTGGGGAGGACCTAGCTAGTTGAGGTAGCTAAGGTAGCTTAGCTCAACTAAGTTGAGCTAAGCTGAGTCCCCGAGAGCTGAACTTGAGCTTTTTTTAGCTAGGATGAAATCATCTTCAACTGGCTAGAGTTGAGTGGAGTTGGATGTAGTTGGTCCTGAGTTGAGATGAACTCCAGTCAACTCAGCTGAGCTAGCTAGAGCTCCTAGTGAACTGATAAGAGTTGAGATGAGCTAGACCTAGTTAACTTGAGCTGGATCTGAGCTGACTTGAGCTAAAGTGAGCTAAGATGAGCTCTCTTGAGCTACCATTCAGCTGAGATGAGCTGAATGGAGTTAGGATGAGCTAACCCTAGTTCAAGTGAGCTGGATTCCACCTATGGTGAGCTGGATTAAGTTGAGTTTCAGTTGGTTTAAGCTTCTCCTTCACCAGTTGCCTTCTTGAGTGCTAGGGTTCTTGGGATTTGATAATCTGTTTATCCCTAACACTTACAAAAGCACATCAAAAACACAATAAAAAATGCAACGCATGCCTAACCTAATTATTGCCTAAATGCAACCCAAAAACCCGTTTGCAGAGTAAAATCCTTAGAGATAGGTTTGCTTTAATGCATAAGAACGATTATAAATTGGTGTTTATCAAGCCCCTTCTACTCCATCACTTGATGAGATGGAGGCCTCGGCATCATATTCGAGATATCAGCAGCAACCACCTCTTTTGTCGACTCCAAATGAAAACCAGGCAGGCCATAATGCTGTTTCCGCCCATAGTGGCAAATCTACTCAGGTTCCATCTTATCCTAGCCACTCTAAACCTGGTAGTTCAAAGCTTAACCCTAGGATGGTCATCCAGGATACTCCCATCCCAGATCCAGAGCTTGAACCAAACCTAGAGGAACCTACAGAGGTTCCATTTCCTGAGGCCTTAACCAAAGGAAAGAGGAAATCCAAACTAGTGGCACTTGAGGAAGACCTAGTCAAGCTCTTTGAGCAAGTCCAGATAAACATCCTCTTGATGGATGCAATCCACCACGTGATGACTTACACGTGATTTCTGAAGGACTTGTGTACACCAAAACGTAAGCTACGAAACAAAGATGGTAGTCCAATCGTATTATCTGAGCAAGCCAGCTCAATCTTCCTGAGCAAACTCCCGTAGAAAGTGAAAGATCTTGGTACCTCTTTGATCTCCTGTAAGATTGGAAATCTAGAGTTTGATCGAGCTTTATTAGATTTTTGAGCCTCCATAAATTTGATCCCTACAACCTTGCTAGATCATTTCTACGAAACTAAGCTCAAACTGACTGAGGTGACCTTGCAGCTAGCAGATAGATCAATCAAGTCACCTAGAGGAGTTCTCGACGATGTTCTAGTTAGTATTCAAGATTTCTACTTCCTGGTGGACTTCATTGTATTGGATATGGATACTCCTAAAAATCTGAGAGATACATCGATCATCTTAGGGAGACCATTCCTAACCACAACTAGGGAAATTATCAATTATGAAGAAGGCCAGATCGAGCTAAAATTCGAGAACAAGACATTACGGATTGATATCTTTAAGGACCAGAAAGGAATAAATTGTGGGGCGATCGAAGAAGTATGTGACATTAGTTCATTGGTTGAGGACTCGATTACAGAGGAAAACCCGATTATTCCAGAGTCTCAACAACAAAAAGATCTTAACCCACAAATAGAGAAGCCCGAAGCTGATCTAGACCTACCCATAGCTTCCACCTTATCCTTTGAGGCCCATCCCAAACCCCCACCCACTGCTGATAACCTAATACTTGAATTGAAGCCCCTCCCAGATCATCTGAAGTATGTCTTCTTGAATTCCGATCAAACGTTTCCTGTGATTATCAATTCCTGACTCACACCTGATCAGGAAACAAAGCTGATTTCTATCCTCCAGCAGCATCGAAGAGCCATCGGATGGACTCCTGATGACTTGATTGGGATAATTCCCTCGTATTGCATACAACGTATCTACACTGAAGACTGCTCACAATTATTGAGAGAAATGCAGAGACAACTCAATCCAAATCTTCAAGAGGTTGTCCAGAAAAAGATCATCAAGTGGTTTGACACTGGTATCATCTACCCAATCTCTGACAGCCGCTGGGTGAGCCCCACTCAAGTTGTGCCTAAGAAGGTAGGGTTCACCGTGATTATGATCGAATCTGGAGAAACCATCCCAACTCGTATTGCGAATTTGTGGAGAGTCTGCATAGACTATCGGAAACTGAATGCCTCCATGAAGAAAGATCATTTTTTGCTCCCGTTCATTGACCAGATTCTCGAGAAATTGGAGGGAAATAGATTTTTCTATTTCCTGGATGGGTACTCTAGATATAATCAGGGGGTAATTCAACCCGAGGATCAAGAAAAGACACACAATGTTCTTTTGGCTCACAATGTTCAAAGATGCACAATCCTAAACTGCAGCAAAGATCCTTCATTGTGGGTTCTTTTGGCCCTCAATGTTCTAAGATGCACAATCCTATTGTAGGGCATGTGCCCATTGTCAAACCCGTGGCAACATGGGCTCACATAATATGATGCCCTAGAATTCGATCATCGTGTGCGAAATCTTTGACATATGGGGAATTGATTTCATGGGACCCTTTCTATGATCTAATGGCTTTGAGTACATCTTACTCATTGTTGATTATGTCTTGAATTGGATCGAAGACGTCCCCACTAGAATGAATGATCATAAAGATGTTCTTCAATTCATTTAGGATAACATCTTTCCCTGGTTTAGGGTTCCAAAAGCCATCATCAGCGATGGCGGGTCCCATTTCGCGAGTGTGCACTTCCAGTCCCTAATGGAAAAGTATGAGGTGTCACACCGTATCTCGACTCCTTATCACCCCTAGGCCAATGGATTGGTTGAACTATCCAATCGGGAGATCAAGAAAATCCTTTAGGTCACTGTTTGACCTGACAGGAAAGATTGGTCTACCCACCTTCCAGAAGCCTTGTGGGCCTATAAGACCACCCATAAGACCCAATTAGGAGTGTCTCCCTTCAGACTCATGTACGAGAAGGCATGCCACCTCCCTGTATAAATGGAGCACAAAGCCTACTGGGTAGTACGGAAGTGCAATCTAGATCTCATGAAGGTTGGAATCCTTCGCCGGTTACAAATGAGCGAGATTGAAGAACTATGCAATGATGGTTATGAGAACTCGTGTTTCTATAAAGAACAAGTCAAAGCCTTCAATGATAGGCACATATCCCGAAAATCCTTCCATCTTGGTCAGAAAGTATTACTCTTTGATGCCAAGCTCAAGCTCTTCCCAGGAAAACTAAGATCAAAGTGGATTGGACCATTGCTCGTTTCACGAATCTTTGGAAATGGAACTGTCAAAATTAGTGAAAGCAGCCTCGACTCAGAACCATTGTCGTGAATGGTCAGAGACTCAAACTGTTCCCCGAACTCACCAATTAGAATCTGGCTGCAGTATTTTTTGATCTCCATTCTCCCTAAGCTACATTATGCCTAGGTAATGGCTTTAAACTAGTGCTTAACAAGAGGCAACCCATCATTTGAAAAACCCAAGACCCTTCTGACCTATCTTTTCGTTGAAATCATATTTCTCTTTAGGGTTCGACCATTAGAATAGCTGACTCCACCTTTGACACTTGTATCAGAGTTAGAAATCATCCGTAATAGTCATCCCAACCCGTTTGCCACCCACCAAACCTGTTCCAATGTATGATTGATGTAGACACATCCACTTAGGTTAAAATGCATATTTATGCATGTCTCTAGGCTTAGATATGCATTCCATACTATAAATATTGTATAGCATGCATCATTCAGCATTTAGAGTAGTTTGTGTATATTTTAGGTTAATTGCATTCTTTTATGGCCAGGAGAGAAGGATATTTAATTTGGAGCCTCAGATTGATGATTTGATTGTATGAATCTTCAAGATGATGATCAAAGTCCAACGCCTTCGAAATTGCCTTGATCGAAGTCCCGTAGCACTATATGTAGTCCGAGGAAGATCAATGGCCGACGAACTACGTGATGCAATTCAGAACTTGAGACGACAAATCCGACCACACAGATGGATTCGGGTCGACGATTGCAGCCCAACGGTGTGAAAATTGACTCAATCCGACCACTATAGCGGCCCCTACAAAGAAACAAAGATGGATGGGCTAGATCGCGCCACGTGGCGCAACCTGGGATGCCCATGAGCATGCATGTGCCACTGCACACACACAGTAGTGTGGGCATGCGTGCATGTGGAGGCATGCATGCACAGCAGTGCAGTGCACAGTGCAAGGCACTGCACGTAAGGTAGCAGGCACGTATGGGCACAACGCAGCGGGCCCATAGTGCACGTGCGTGGCGACAAGGTTGTGTGAAGCGTGTGCCAGCGCAACAGCAATGTGGGCGCAAGGCTATCTTTAGCGACGTTTGTGGCGGATCTTCAGCGACATTTTTTACTATCACTAAATGTCCTGTATACGAAATTGATCCTTTCCTCCACTTTAAAAGGAGCCCTACCCCTCCCATTCTTCTTCATCTATTCCTTTCTTCTCCTCACCACCTCCAAGGCTCTAGAGAGAGCTTGTTCTAAGCCTGGGATGCTCCTTTAGAGTAGAATCAAATATTTTTCGTACCTCTCATCCCCATTCGTGGAGCATCCCATGGCTACCCTCTCACCTCCTTCTGGAAGAAGATCCTTGCCGCGATGACATCCTATCTTGTCCTCCTTCTTCTGTCACTATTCTCCTTCATCTCGCTCCTCACCACCTTCTTCAGGGTGTCGTCAGAGCGAGCCGTCCTCCAAGCGACCGTCGAGGGGATTCTTCTCATTTATCTCTATCTTTTCACTTTTGTAGTGTAGTTTTCCCACTTTCATAGTTGTAGAAACATTTGTTCATAAATATATGATTGCTTCTCTCTCTCTCTCTTATATTTTTCAAGTAGATTAGTTAGATAATGTTTTCATCGATCTAATCTCTTGCTTGATAAAAACACAAAAAAAATTATAAAAGATAAAAATGACAAATAAATAAAAGCGAAGCGTGGATTTTTCAAACCAAATGCTCGTCTCCCTGTGTTTGACCTGGGACTCACCTCAGGTTTCAGTTATAAATATTATCTAATCGATGGATTTTCTCATGAATCGAACTACGACGATGGGTTTTCCAAACTCAAACCTTTTTGCATAGAACCTTCGCTCATCATTTTGGCGACATTGCCGGGGAGGCAACGCTATTTGGTTCTTTCCGTGTTTCTTCGCATTACTTACATATTTTTCTAACCTATCTTTCTTCTTCGATTCACTGTCTTGCAGGAACCCAATCGAGGAGCTGAAGGCGATAGATTAGAGTAAAGTGCGGGTAGAGATTTCTGTAAGTTTCGTCCCCCCATCCCCACCCACTAGATTTCATTTCACCACCTTAATAATCAAGACCTAATCTACTTAGGTGTTTTCACGAACCCTAGGATAGAAATTGTTTGTCTTGTTTGCCACCTCCACTCATCTCACCCCTGCATATATAAAAAAATAAAAAAATAAAAAAAATACTCTTCTCTTGTGGGATTTACTGAAAGAAATAAATATTAACACCCACAAGTATAAACTTAAGGTGCACCACTTTACATCGATTCTACCACTTAACCGGAATCTGACCTGTGTATCCGGAACACCTTAACTCAACACACAAATAAGTGAGTAGAAAATTTGAATAGGTTGAACATTTTGTGTGCCTTAATCAAGTGGTGCAACAGGCCGATTGATTGAGCTGTTTGGGTCACACCACTTATGATAAAAGTGTTCCATCAAGTAGCTTGCCACTTAGGGTTGAACTTTAGGGATGAACCAGGGACTCCACATTATTTTTTTTTATTTTTAAAGGAATATATATCATCACCAGTGCTTTCAAAACTTGGAGTGTTCTACTAAACCTGATTGAACGAACCTAAAAATTAAACCCTAAAAGCTACTAAACAAGGTTAAAGCCTAAAATACACATCATCAAATAACCTTGTTTGCAAACCCTGGTTATGCACACACACACATTTTAACTGATCTTTAAGGGAACAACCCATCTAAAGAGCCCATCACATTCCAAGAGCATGATCATCCCAAGCCAAACTAAAACTGAGTAGAAGTTGGCCTTAAGGATTGATTCGCTCTTCGGGGCTAAGATTGAGATTATTTTTTATTAATCAGCTTCTACTGGTCCATCTAATGTCTAGCTAGGGGAGTAGCATCAAACGATCACAGTTGGGGGGTATTAAAGGAACTGGAGGCACAAGGCAAGGGAAGAACCTTCTCCCCGACCCCTCCCTCTAACTGGTTGGATTGATTGGATAAAAGTAGACTAAATCATTTATAATCTTAGGATGGGTTCTGAGAGTCTATAGATTTTTAGGCTACCCACCTAAGGACAGGTTTGGTTGATTGTACTGCAGGGCACCTTTCTCTATTCTATTTTCCCTCCTACTTCACTATATATCCTTCCACATCTTACACACATTTCCCATCTTACCCTCCTACCACTACCTATCCCCAAGATGATTGCTATCCCGATATGACTTATGACTTCCCATCCCCTAGCCGGGACAACTTTGATTGGGGATATGAATCTAGACCTCAGTGTCCAGGGCCTAACCCTGGACAACAATACTATGATTACTATCCTTCCCTGAGTTACAATGATTATAGATCTACACCCTTTGATGACCAAACAACCTGATCTACAATCCGGAAGGATATGATGATTATGACACTTACCCTCCCTATTATTCCACTGAATATAGGTCACCACCATTCTTTAAACAACCTGAAATGACCTACTATCAGGTAGGACCCCGAGAATCTCAATATCTTGACTCCCCTAGATTTAACCCAAACCTACCCAACCCTGAATCGAACCATTTGTTCAGGTGAACTAGTTCCAAGACAGGGTGTTGGCTTGCTTGAGGAACATCATACAATTCTTAGAAGCATAGCCAACACCATGCCTTGAAGCATTGGAGCCTATGATTAAAATGACTGATGAGCTTAACAGCTCTTTATTGGATTTTCTCCAAGATGTTAAAGATAGAGGCCTGGGTGAGTTTCTACTTGGGAAATTATCAAGATTGAGGATGAAATTCGTGGTTGCCTTAGTCCAATCTTGGGATGATTCTCAAGATGAACCCCCTTCAGGAGAGCCAATGTTTGAGCCTGCTTAGGTGCCTATCAGGGGGGATACATGTTTTGAGACCGAAAATGACTAGGTTGGTCTAAAGCATCCAATTCAGGATGAACCAATTGCTTCACTCGAGATCCCCGAGCCAGGGAGTGCGGAAAAATGTCTCTATGGACCAGGAAATGACATACGATTTTGAGACATATGTAAATGAGGATCAAGAATTCTTTGACTCTGAGGGTGAAGAATCTTTAGGTGAAGTCTCACTTGAGCTTAAGGAAGAAGATTTTAGGCAGACGAACGGGCTCAAGGAGCATGACGAACCTTTTGATAGCTCGATTATTGAAGATTATGATTATGTTGGGGCTAACTTGGAAGATCCGAATCCTAATGATTCAATCAGTAGCGCCATTGCTCAACCACACCCCAAAGAGCTGAATGATCATACTTTTGAGATCATTGTGCCCAAGTTAATTTTGATTTAGCCACAACTCCTAGACTTGGATAATTTAGATGGGATGTACAATGATCTAGAGGTCCTGGAACCTGAACACTTGATGTTGGAGGATGGAAATTTGGAAGTTAAAATCTGGGAGGCTAATTATGAAGGAAATACAATTTTGGATTTAAGGGTTCCTGTTGACTTGAAACCTCCTACCTTCTACCTGGACACTTAGGATAATTTTGATATTGAGGATGTGCAACTCAAGTACATAGCAATTGACTATCTTTCTGAGATGAACTCTAAGTGGACATATGAACCTAGTAAATCAGATCTACCAATTGTCTGATATTTTAGACTTGGGTTGCACATTGCAAAACTGCAGGCTCAACCCTGCAAGCTCAATAATCTTCAGTTCTGGGTGATTTTCATCTAGAGCCTTAGAACCACTCGACCCTGGGGCATGGGTCAACACCATAATCTGGTCCACGTCTGTGGACACCTTCTGCTAATGGGTTTAAGGATCAATATTTTAATTCTAATTCTGACCCGTACCTGTGAATTCTTATACTCTTCTTTGTTTGTATTTTATGCCTAGTTAAAGGCATTAAACCTAGCATGTTTGTATACTCTCTTCTCTCTGCGGAGCTGACCGGATTGCCATGTAACTCAGGTGATATTCTGTTGCCCGTTTCATGTCTTTATTTCTACAATGAGGACATTGCATCATTTAGGCATGGGGGGGTGGATAGTTAATCCTTAAATTATTCCGTTAGCTCTGTAGAATTTCTTTTATTTTCTTTAAAAAAAATTGAAAATTCAAAAAGACAAAAAAAAAAAAAGAATTAGGAGAAGAGAACTTAGGCTTTTGGATGTTATTAACTTTAGAAAATGATACTTTAGGGCCTGAACACTTAGACACTACAGGTCTTCGAGCTTAATTAGCTCAGGTGTCCACTCGAATGTGGACTTAGTCTCGAGTCCTCACCAAGCAATTTCATTTTAATTTGGTAAATAAATTGGGGTGATAAGTACACGGCTTATCAACTTGCCCTCTGATTTGAGGGGACTTTAAGTCTAAGCATCTACACACTATTTGCACTGACTCACTTTTTGGCTGTTTTTACGAAAACTAGGTAGCTAATGAACTTTCTAGGGTAATATGCTGGCAAGTTGTCATGGGTAACAACCCATTAGCCAGTTGTCTAGAGCCCAGCTACGTGACCGTACTCATTCTACTGCTTTTAGGTAAATCTTAGATCAGGAAAACTACCTACTTAGAAAAAGAAAAAAAGATACTCAAAAATAAAAATAAAAAAGAAGAAAAATAGAAAAAGGAGAAAAATAAAAATAGAAAACCACACTTCACCGCACGAGTATAGTTGGCAAGTTGCCATGGGTAATAGCCCATTGGCCGGTTGTCCAAAGCTCAGCTCACAAAAATGCAAAAATAATTCTCAAAACACTTAGGGAAGAAGCGTGGAAGTAGAATAAATTGGAGAAATATACACTGGGTTCACCCTTGTGGTGACCCCATAAAAAAAAAGTAGGGAGAAAGCTACCGATCGGAAAGACAAACCTTTAGGTATAATTTTTTTAGGTCACCTAGGGTCGTAGAAACTGAAGTTCGTTTTAACAACCCCTTAGTGAGTCTATCACCCTTTCACAAGATGTTTAGCACTTAGTGTCTTTTTCGAGTTTTAGGCAGGTTGGATAGTAGTAAAAAGTTATCTCGAAACTCAAACTCCAAAAGTCCAAAAAATTAGAAAAGAAGAAAAAGAAAAAAAAGGTATCTTCCCTTTTCAAAATAAGGCAAGGACTTGGGCGGTTTGCATTCTAGCAGATACCTGGGTACTATTGAGTTTTCATAGTTTAAGACCTTAGTTGAAAATTTCTTTTGTTAATAAACAACAAATGCCTTAAATGATTGAGCCCTAATTCCATTTTTATACATAGCATATAGTTTAATTATGCTAGGGAATAGCAAAAGATATGCTTGGGGGTATGATGTAGACACATCCATTTAGGATAAAATGCCTATTTATGTATGTCTCTAGGCTTAGATATGCATTCCATATTATAAATATTGTATAGCATGTATCATTCTGTATTTAGAGTAATTTGTGTATATTTTAGGTTAATTGCGTCCTTTTATGGCTAGGAGAGAAGGAGATTTAATTTAGAGCCTTGGATTGACAATCCGACCATACAGATCTAATTAGGACAACGATTGGAGTCCAATGCCTCTGAAATCGCCTTGATCGGAGTCCCGTAGTTCCATATGTAGTCCAAGGAAGATCAACAGTCGAGCAACTAGGTGATGCAATTCGAAGCTTCAAATGACAAATCTGACCACACGGATGGATTTGGGTTGACGATTTTAGCTCAACGATGTGAAAATCAACTCAATCCGACCTCTATAGTAGCCCCTACAAAGGAAGGAATTTGGATGGTACAGATAGCACCATGTGGTGCAACCCAGGCCGCCCATGCATACGCATGCGCCACCGCACGCACACAGCAGCGCGGGATCATGCGCGTGTGGGGCATGCATGCACAGCAACGTAGTGCGCAACGTAAGGCAGCGGGCGCGCATGGCCGCAACGTAGGGAGAGGCGTAGCAGGCCCAAAGCGAGCGTGCGCACGCGACAAGGGCACGTAAAGCGCGCTCCAGCACAATGGTAGTGTGGGGGAAAGGCTATCTTCAACGACGTTTGTGGCAGATCTTCATCGATTTTTATGACCTTCACTAAATGTCCTTTATGCCAAATTGAAACTTTCCTCCACTATAAAAGGATCCCTACCCCTCCCATTCTTCTTCATCTCTTCCTTTCTTCTCCTCAGCACCTCTAAGGCTCTAGAGAGTGCTTGTCCCAAGCCTGGGATGCTCCTCTAGAGTAGACCACGGTCGTCCTCTCAACTCCTTCTGGAAGAAGATCCTTTGCCATGACGACGTCCTCTCATCCTCCTTCCTTCGTCGCTGTTCTCCTTCATCCCATTCCTCACCACCTTCTTCGAGGTGTTGTCAGAGCAAGCCATCCTCCAAGCGACCGTCGAGGGTGATTCTTCTCACCTATCTCTATCTTTTTGCTTTTGTAGTGTAGTTTTCCCTCTTTCATAGTTGTAGAAACATTTGTTCATAAATATATGATTGTTCCGCTCTCTCTCATATTTTGCAAGTAGATTAGTTAGATAATATTTTCATCGATCTAATCTCTTGCTTGATAAAAACACAAAAAAAATTATGAAAGACAAAAATGACAAAAAAAATAAAAGCGAAGCGTGGATTTTTCAAACCAAATGTTGGCCTCCCCATGTTCGACCTGGGACTCACCTTGAATTTTGGTTATAAATATTATTTGATCAACGGATTTTCTCGCAAATTGAACTACGACAACGGGTTTTCCAAACTCAAACCTTTTCGTGATGAATCTCCACCACTGCTCCACTCCACCAAACGCACCACCAACACTCCCAGAAGCTTCACCTCGACTCCACCTACAAAAGCCCTAATCCTATTTAGTGTTTCATGCACTTCACCATGTCGTCGAACACCGCACCCCATCGCTACCTTCCCCGACATCGTCACATCTCCACACGCCACAACACCTCCCACAACCACCACCATCACACTCCTCACACGTCGGCGACCCCTCTGAGCATTCTAATTGGGGCTTAAGGCCTATATTCTGATTTTCAGGTCACCATCGGAGCTTCTCCGACGCTGCCAATTCTCTGACCTTGACAGCACCACTATCAGCCCTTACTCGACCAACTAGTGATCTCGCTTGAAGCGGTCTCAGGTGCTGAAGTCACTCAGACCCTCAATCAAGGCAGTAGGTAGTAGCTTTGACCTCAATTAGAGCATCCATTTAGCTGCTGTTCAGAATGAAGAAGGAGCTCTTCATTAGTCCCACATCGTGGACTTGGTGCCTCGTGAAAGCGCATAAGATGAATTCGGTGAGAAGGCTCTTTTCCTCTGAACGCACAAGGGTGATGTCCCTCACATGCCCCCACAGACATGCTAGCGCATGCCCTCACTCGTGATCATGCCTACAGGTTTGGGCCAGATCTGTTTGCCTAGTTACTGTTTACCTAGGTTTGAACTTGAGAAAGAAAGAGATCTAAGGAGGATGAAGGGGGTTTTTGCACTGTTGACCTTGGGATTCATGCCCCTCCTCTCCTTGTTCAACACTTGGCCACCCTTGAGTGTTGCAGAGCCTCGTGCCTCTGTGTTTATGCCTTGGTTCTTTCTGACCTTGAGGTTAAGGTGTCTGAGTCTTTGTCTTGATGTTTTGTGGGCTGTTTTCTTTGGTTTTGATACTATGGACACATTTACTGAGATGGAAATTGCCTTTAGTGGTTGAGATTTACTATTCAATTATTTGAGATTGATCAGAGCTACGGTTGATTTCGTGGCTCAAACCACCATTTTTACCCATTCTTTTTGCACTTCGATACCTGACATTCTAAATATTTTTCTGATATATAGATTGGTTATCATTTTGATTCCACTTACATATTATTCTTGATACTATGATTAGTAATTGATTTGCTATAATTGCTCCCTGCGAATGACCTCGGACTCATTTCTGTTTCTCAGGCTTATAAATTTAAATGTTGTATTGATTTTCATCACTATACTTCAAGGCAATCTTTCTATGATAATCATTGACACAACAATGGGGCCCTGATGGTGTGGATATGTAACGACCCGGTTCCGAGTCCCTACGAGACACGAGAACCGGACCGACTCGACTAATCCCAAGACCTAGCCGTCCAACGAGGAAGTAACCAAAAGAGCAGTAAAAATAAACCACATTCAGCATGAATATAACTAACAGTAAGAAGGTACAGCAGTAAGGAAAGAAACTACTACAGCATATACCACCACAACAGTAGAACAACATTTATCATATAACATGAACTGCAGGTAAAGAAAAGTACAGCGGAAACAAGAACTACTCACTATAACGGAAACAAAGAGGTACAAAGGACAGTGGTAACTCTACTGGACCCTACTCGGCCCAGCGTCCTCTGCAGCCGCTGACCCTGGCTGCTCAACACCTGGTCCTGAAAAAGGTAACGAGTGTAACACATCAGCAAAACGCTGAGTAGAGTGGCAACTAAAACTAAAGACAACAGTAGAGTGTACAGTAGCTATTATGTTCTATTACTTTCTTTATTCACATCTTTCAATTGTCTCACTATTTCATTTATTCCCTAGATCTTTTTCTTGATCTCGAATGTTCCTCGTGGGAATGATCTTGATTGCAGTCTTTTCCAAAAAGTAGAAGTAGCACGTGGTGCTCTCCTGGCCGGGAGAGTCCCCCGTGGTGATCCTACCCTCAGTCAACCACCCCAAGGTCACTGACAGATGTAACGGTGACTACGGCACGCACGATAAACGCACAGGTAGCTAACCCGTACTGGCACGCGGTTAGTCGTTTCGGTTAACGGGTGCACCCAAAGCACAGCACGGAACCAGTCCAGGGCAGAGCCCTCTCAGTAACAGGGGTCCAACCCCTCCACAGTCCGCGCACCCTCGCCTGACTACCCTGGTTTGCCCCAGCGGGCCTAACAAGTCGGTGTGGGAGGCTAGCAGAACCCTGGGGCCCGTGGGGTAGCTAGTACCTCCCTACACTAGTAGCTCTCCTCGGTACTACATACGCCAGGGCCAGCAAGTCAGTACAGAGTGGCCAGTCCTAACCCCGGGTCCCTGGGGCGGCTGGCTCCGCTCTGCACTAAACAGGGGGACAGTAGCTCTCCTTGGTACTCCGTACTCAAGTGCCAGCTCACTTCCCCAATACTATTCCATTCACTTTCCAGGAGTTCTACTCCTACTTCCCCGTAGGGTTCCATCCTTTTTACTCAAACATCCAGGTTTCACTTTCCAGTTTCACATTCTTACAATCCATGTTCTCAACCACGTTATTTATTCACAACAGGCAGCTGTTAATTCAAATTACAGGCAGCTTTATATCTCTTTCCATTTTCCAAGACTGCAGTATTATACATTCCACTAGTTTTTCCCATCCTAGGATTCATGCCATATCCTAGGATCTATCATACAATCTAGTTTTCCAGCCCTAGGATTCATGCAACACCTAGGAGCTATCATATATTTCTCATTCCTAGGATTCATGCAATGTCCTAGGTTCTAGTTATGGTTCCATACTTTAACAGATTTTATTAATAACTTAAAACCACTCTACTAGGTACAACGGGAGTAATGGGGGCGTGATCGGGAATCTCGCATGCCTCCGCGACTCCCAAGACTGCAACTGAAGGAGGTCCTATCACAAGGATCAAACACAAGGAGTGTCTCAAAACTGTGTATAGCTACTGTAGACGGGTAGAGGAATTAATTCTGAAAAGAACGCAACTTGAATCGTGGAAAACAGAACCCGAACGGGCCCTAAACGGGTCAAAAACGACGACACTGTGCAAAATCAGACGTCTGGAACTTCTTCCAGACGTCTTAAAAAGTGGATCAGAGAATTACTTGTTCAGCGTGGTTTCCCAGATGTCCAGAAGTCTGAGGGGACGTCTGGCCTAGCTCCCAGACGTCCGATGGTCACCCTGGACGTCTGGAGGTCGCTCTCGCCGTCTGGTACAACAGCCAGACGTCTGATTCACGTTGGATGGCGAATCACCGAGCCTGCGCACACCCATCTCCCTCCCTCAGTACGGTCCGTCGACAGGAAGGAAGAAGAAGACGGAAAACTCACCTTTCAGACGTCTGGAAGGTCTTCCAGACGTCGCCCTCGCCATCTGGCTATCAACCCAGACGTCTGATTCTGGAAATTCTCCCAGAATCAGGGTGCCACTCGGCCTCCACTCGCGACGCCGCCTGCGTCGCACCTCGCGCGCCTGCTGCTCAGACCACAGCAGTCCCCCCTCCGCATCACTCCGTGCCCCCCGCGCCCTCCGCCTGGCCGGCCCTAGCAGCCCCGGTGAGCTTGCCCTCACAGCAGAGCTCCGCTCTCGCACGTCGTACCTCCTCCGCGCTCACTGCGGCCGCCGCTGCCGCCCTCGCGCTCATGCTCACTGGCTGAAGGAGAAGAGGGAGGAGACGGTGGAGACGACGGGAGGGAGCACGTGGCCTTTTAAGGCCGCGCGAGGAGGAGAGAGAGGATGCGGTAGGTGTCTGCAGCCGCAGGGAAAGAGGGAATAAGCGAATATCCGGTCTGCACGCTCAGGCGCGCAGACGACCCACGCGTGTCGAAATTAACGGATTTCCAGACGTCTGGAAACGATCCCAGACGTCTGGTTAGATGTCTGGATGTGATCCCAGACGTCTGGTCCGACGTCTAGGCCACCTCCCAGACGTCTTAAAAGACGTCTGGGGCACGCATTCGTTACAGGATATATGATGGACCCTAGTTGAGTGTGGGATTAACTCTAAGGATCTACCATGGACAGTGGATACCTCAAGTGATGGTGAAGGTTGGATTAAGCGAGCAGATGAGTAAATAAGTGAACTAAGATGTGATTGATAATCATGAAGAGATAAATAAGATTATCAATATGAAATGGAAGTGAATTGAGCTCCAGCAAAGCCTGAGATGGTTCACCGGAGTCAGTAAGAAGATCAAACAATCTTGACAATTAACTAACTATCTGAGTTATCTAACTACCTAAATCTAATCTACATTAAAAACTAAAGGCTTGCCTACTGTTGCCTGGATGAATGGGGGAAGGAGACACCAGCAATGCTCTGTTGGAGTGGAGGAAATCAGAAGTTTAGAACATAAGTCTGGCAAAGGAAAGAACGTGGAGTAAAGAAAGAAATGGTGTTGCAACCCCAACTAGAGACGCGATAGAGGAAGAGGAAGACTGAGGAGTGGTCTCCCTTCTCGAAGAAGACCAGAAGAAAGGGGAAGAAGGTTGCCGGAGTATGGAACAAATAGCCTATTAAACAACTCCAGAAAGAAGAAGGAAGGGAGTTGCTAACCTCTGATCAGAGTTCTCCGTGGGTATTTAAAGGGTTCAGCGTAGGGTAGGGGGAATGTATCTGGCTGGGAAAAGGTCTAGGTACACCGAAAAGTTCCATGTTGTCTTCGACAACGGCGAGGCATCCAAGTGTTCTTGGAGCACGTGCACGACATCCAAGCCGTTGGATATGGAGAGTTTATTGAGGGGAATCTTGCTTTGCGCGGAAAAGAAGCTACACCCTCCGATGCTGTAGACATCAGAGGAGAAGAACAAAAGTGAACATTGACCATCGACTTCGATGAGAAGAAAGTAAGAAGGAAAAGTATAAGGGCTTGGATGCAAATGTAAAGGACCTGTATGTGATTAAAAGGACTCAATTGACATGAAACCTAGGGATTAAAATGCAAACAAAGACTTTTGAAGCTTATTTTAAATTATTTATTTCTCAACTTTTTCATATTATTATAAATACAGTAAATAATATATTATTGACATGAAATTACATTTTTTTCCCTTTTAACGATATTTATTTATGTGGTTAACATTATTAAGTTAATCAACAACTTAGGTCATATAAATAGTATAAATTATATTTAATACTTTATATATAGCTAAATGATTAGGTTTAAATCCTAATTATTAATTAAACATTAATAGATGTTTATTAAGCTTTAATTTAGTTATTTTATCATATAAATAAGGTCCTTAGTATTTTTACCTTAATTATATAATTAACCCTATTGTATGTTATTCGTTAGTAATTTAAGTAAGAAAACTAGCTATTAATGATGAATTAGGTCCCATGATGAGTTTCTCATCATAACCCCATGCCAAATTTTTGCTAGTCCCTTGCAAAATAACTAGTAAATATGATGAATTAAACACTAGGGTGATTAAATATAATATAATTAATTCTTAAGTAAAGGAATGATTAGATCAAATTTTTTTTTGAAATTTTTATCATTTTATATTTTTATATTATTATAAATAAGTATCCATAAATAAAATAGAGCATTTAATGAGAATCCTCTTACCAAGGACTCAAAATCCTAGATACCTTTTAAAACAAATACTCGTGAAAAAGTAGACTCTTGATGGGAATTCAAATCCGAATCAGAACATTTGTTACCCATTTTGTTATCTGTATACCACTCTAAACACTAAAAATCAGAGAGATCAAGATGGGTAATGTAACAAGACTCAAAGACTGGAAATCAAATTTTAACTCAAAAATTCAACAGAAACAGGTCAATCCTTAAGCTTGTGAATTTTGATTCTTACCAACTGAAGCTTTTGTAAATTAACTAAGCACCCTTTATTAATCAAATTCAGAAAATAAGTAGGACCCTTAAACCAACCAACCCACAGCATCAAGGATAGACTTCTAGACGTAGGGCATTGTCAATCTGTCTCCTTTAAGCCTCAACCGTTAGTCTCCAAAACTCGATTTCTTAGGCTTCATTGCCCACTCAAGGTTTAGTAGCTATAAGGTTAAAATGTCCGTGCAGGTGGAGTAGACACATCCTACAAGCATCGAAAGTTGTAAAAATCCAAACCTCAAGACATCAAGATCTTAATCCAAGTCATCCCAATTCAAGCCTTTGGCTTGGCCTTAGATTTGGTTGCTTTCCCCTCACCCATTTTTATCTCAAGGTCAACACTCAAGGTGTATATTTCCTCGGTTGGACCACTGGGTCGCTTATTCCTAGTTTTTATCTCCATATTTTTCTAATCCATTTTCTATAGGTTAAAACACCATTTGTATTGAGATGTTTTTATCATATGAAGGAGGGTAGCATTCATTTGTAGTGTGATGCTTTATTTTGTAGATAAATGCATAAACATCCATTTGTACCGAGGTGCATTATTGCGGGGTGTAATATATTTTTTTCTCATGTATATTTTCTTCTCGCCTTCTCATTTTTCTTACTACTAAGAAAAATCTCCAAGTCTTTTCTAGGTGAGTGGCACATTCTTGACCCTTTCAAGAGCTACCCAGTGGAAATCCTTGGAGTAAACAGGATACAAGATCTATCTCTTGGTCTCTGTGTTTTCATGGTCTCAAATGCCTGTAATACAATTCTAATGTGTGTGAAGTTTGGACACTTAGGTTACTTAGCTCGCAAATCAGAGAGTGGACACCAAAGCCTTTCACTTTTAGTTCCCTTAAACCCTCAGTATCAACCTGCAGGATCTATAAAGATGCAACTTGCCAAGTCTAGACGAACATCCTCGATTGATTAAGCTACCTATAGCATGTTAGATCTTATGGTTAAGGATCCTAACTAACTTCTTTACTTGATTAACTCTAAGTATCTAGTCTTTTTACTCAACTTAGTGATAAAAATAGACCTTCAAAGGCAAAGGGACATAACCTAGTCATATTAACCAAGAAATTTACAACTTAATTATAAAAATTAAGTCATATATAAGAATTAATGACATCTTAGTTACTCTATTTTTAGAGTGAAGAGCGGGAACACAAATCGCGTACTTGGGTTTTAGATTCTTGACTCGAAAAATCCTATGTCAAAAGTAAAAAATAAGTACTTGTTTTGAAAAATATTTAAGAAAGTTCAAAGTAGGTATTCATTGCTCTTACTTATGTATACTATTTACATTATAAATATAAATATATTTTTTATTTCTGACCTTAAGAAATTCATAACTCTTTAAATTATTTAATTACATATAAATATTAAATAAGGTCCCTTAATGATTTCTTCCAAAATTCTTCTTGTTATGAATGAATTCCTGTCGAGATGATTGTAATACCCCATAAAAAGGGAAATATTTTTGTTATTTTTGTTTTTATACTTCTATGGTTTATAAATTTTCAAAATTTTATGTGTTTTCAAAATTTTAAATTTTTAGGGTTTTCCAAATTTTTTCTTTTATCTATTACTACACTTAAAGTATTAAGATTCACTTTACAACCCCCTACCAAAATCATTTTTTTTGACAAAGAGAAAGGACTACTACCATTTACAGTAGTCATCCTACTTTAATCATAAATAGAATTAATTTCAAAATGTCCAACCACAATTTGGCATTCAATTCTACATCACCACATATATTCTCATCCCACACATTACCACCACTAAACATCGCATCATTCCTTGCTTTCCACATAGCCTAAAGAATAAAAGCCATATACAAAAGCACATAGCTTGTCAATAGATTAAAAGCTAGACCACAAGGCATCCCACGCGGGGAGGGAAAGCTGCCAAAACCTGCTCCACACTTCATTGGTCACCAAGCATGTGCTGAACAGGTGTTGAGTATTGTCCTCCTCATAGCGACAAAGAGCACATTGGATTGCAGTGGCCCCCAGAGTTCTCCTTCTATACGAACTTGTAATCAGTCCTTCTCTCCTGGCTAACCACAGAAAGATCTACACCTTCAGTGGAATCTTCAACTTCCAAAGTTGGGAGCATATGCGTCGATGCTTGTCATTCCCCTATACGTCACATAGGATCTCATAGGCCTTTACTTTGTGCATCCCATGCCAAAATCTTACAATGTCATCATTGTAAAGAAAGGGTGAAAAAGACTGTGCACTTCACTTAGTATAGGGTGATGAAAGGAGTTGAATAGAGGAGATCAACAGATCCCAGGCGAACAATTTCTATTATGACAAAAGTTGGAGGGGTCGGTCAGACTAAGTGAAGGATAGGTAATAAGGAAGTGATATGATAAAGCTCAGACTCAAGTGTAGAAGTAGACAAAGATGAGAAAAATAGAAAAGAAAGAACCGAAAACAATTATATACAAGTGCTAAGTTTTATGCCTTCAGCTAGGCGTAAACTCATATGAAGTGCTAATGGAGCGTGTAACATTCTCCAACAAGACCTAAGGCATGTGTTTCAAGATAAGGTTTAAGGCATTGTCCATTTACTTTGAAGGGTTGATTCTTGCTGGGTTCGGTGATTTCAATTGCTCCATTGTTGAAGACCTATGTAACCTCCAATGGACCATTCCATTTAGACCTAAGTTTCTTTAGACTAGTCCTTTAGGTGGGCATCAAAGAGAAACACCTTCTAACCAGGTGCGAAAGATTTGTGGAAATGTCTATCATGGAAGGCTTTTAACTTATCGTTATATAGCTCGGAACTCTCATAGGCATCACTGCGAATCTCTTCAAGTTCGCTAAGCTGCAATCTATGGTGATCTCTAGCCTTCACGAGGTCAAGATTGTAGTCTTTAATAGCCCAATAGACCATGTGTTCGATTTCTATGGGAAGATGACAGGGTTCCTCGAAAACAAGTCTGTATGGTGACATGCCTATGGGTTTCTTGCGGGTGATTCTATAAGCCCACAAAGCCTTATCTAACTGAGAAGACCAATCCTTCTTGATTGTAGATCAAGTTGGTTTGATCATCAAAGGATCGAGATCTGTAATCATTGTAGCTCTGGGAAGGATAGTAATCATAGTATTGTTGTCCAGGGTTAGGCCTTGGACATTGAGGTCCGGATTCATATCCCCAATCAAAGTTATCCAGGCTAGTGGATGGGTAATTACAAGTTAAGTCGACATAGTAATCATCTTGGGGCTAAGTGGTGGTAGGAGGATAGGATGTGAAATGTGTGTAGGATGTGGAAGGGTACATGGTGAAGTAAGGAGGGAAATCAGAAGAGAAAGGAGCCCTGCAATACAAAAATACAAGCCTGTCCTTAGGTTGGGTAGCCTAAAGGTCTACAGACTCTCAGAATCTGTCCTAAGATTATGGATGATTTACTCTACTTATGTCCAGGCAATCCAACCTGTTAGAAGGAGGGACTGGAGAGAAGGTTCTTCCTTTGGATTGCACCTCCGATTCCTAATGTACCCCCCAGCCTCGGTCGTTTGACGCTACTCCCCTAGCTAGACATCAGATTGACTAGTACAAGCAGGTTAATCGTGAACAATCTTAATCTGGATCGCGATGAGCGAATGAATCCTTAGGGCCAACGTCTAATTGATTTTATTTATGCTTGGGAAATTGGTGCTCTGGAATGTGATGGGCCCTTAATGGGTTGTGCCCTTAATGATTTGTTTGAGAATGTGTGAATGTGCACAACTAAGAGGTTTTCAAGCAAGATTATTAATGATGAGGTGAGTTTTAGGATTCGAATCTTGCTTAATAGCTTCTAGGATTCAAATATCAGGTGTTTTCAACCAAGTTTTATGAGGCAAACCAAGTTTGTTGTTGAAAGCACGTGTTCAAGTATTTTCCTTTCGAAATCAAGAAAAATATGGAGTGCCTGGCTCAACCTAATTATTGAATCCTATGGGGTAGCTAGAAAATGAACCTCTTTTAAATTAGGTGGTGTGGCCCAAATAATTCACTCAATTGGCTCAAATGCACCACCAATTAAGGCACACAAAAAGGTGGTTAACCTAATATGATTTCTACTATTTTATGTATTGAATTCGTGTACTAGGTCCACAAGTCGGAAGCCCGGTTGACTAGATGAAAATCAAGTCCAATTATGTGCCTCAAATGTGGGTGTATAGAGTATGTATATTGATTCATCCCACAGAAAGTATCTCTCTCTCTTTTTTTTAAATGCGGGGGTGAGGTGGATGAAGGTGGCAAACAAGACAAACAATTCTATCCTAGGGTTTATGCAAACACCTAAGTAGATTAGGTCTTGGTTATGAGTGTGGCGAAATGAACTAGTGGGGGGGAATGTGGGGGACGCTTACAGAGCACTCTACCTGCACTTTACTTCAGTCTATCGCACTTGGATCTCCATGCTAGGGTACTGCAAGATGATAGACGAAAGACAAGTAGGGTTAGTGCTATGTAAATGCAAAGAAATACAATAAACAATAAAGTAAATTCCATTGCCTCCCCAGCAATGGTGCCAAATGGTCAGGCGTGTTTCGCATGTTAGAAATACGGGTAACAAATAACCTGTCGTCGTAGTTGCAAAACACGTCAATCAGATAAAATTTATACCAAAACTCCAAGGAGTCCCGGGTCAAACACAGGGAAGCGAAGTTTACTTTAACTGAAAATCACAAGAGATATGGAACAAATATGATATATATCACTTCCAATGTCAATTACAATAAGCTATGAAAGCATAAAAAGATAGGGGGTGAGAGGAAATATCCTGAATCGGCTATTCAGTGAGACGACAGCTCCTGGCAGAAGCTCGGACGAAGGAGGTGAGGAGTAGGACGATGGAGGTGAGATGCAGAAGGACGTCCGGTAGAGGAAAGCTTCGACGTGGCTCCAGAATGGAGGTGAGAAGATGGAGATGATCTGCTATCGGAATGGAGGTTGGAGGACGACTCCAAGGTGACTTATGATTGGGGATGGGAAGATCGACGAATATTTGGTGAGGCAGATGTTTGCTACACTAATAGGAGCCTTGGGAGCTTAAGAACAAGCTCTAATGGAGCGTTGGTAGGCTTGCTAAAGCTTGGGAGTAGGTGGGAGTAGAGTAGGTAGAGATGGCTTGGAAGGAAGGGGGTGTAGGTCCTTTTATAGTGGAGGAGAAGAGGCAAAAGTAGGTATGGGACCATTAGTGACATTCAGGCCGTCGCTAGAAGCGTCACTGTAGGTAGCTCATGGCCGCTTATGCCGCTCACACCCACAGCTGGCTTTGCTAGTGCGTGTAGAATTAGTGACGATTGTAAGTGTCGCTGTAGGTCCAACTCATGCGTCGCTGTAGGCCAGCTCAGGTGTTGCTGGCACGCACTGTCCCTGCCTTTGCCGCGCCCGTGCAGGCTCATGCACTGGCGGTGCACTGCGTGCCTTCGTGTGCACGTGTGTGCGCATCCATGCTACTGCGCACGTGCGGTGGTGCGTGCATGAGCATGGGCGGCCAGGGCTGCGCCAAGTGGTGTAATCTGTGCTGTCCATCTTCTTTTTATTATAGGGGCTGCTACAGTGGTCGGATTGAGTCGATTGTTATGCCGTTAGGCTGCGATCGTCAACCCAAATCCATCTGCACGGTCGGTTTTGTCATTTGAAGCTCCGAATTATGTCACCTAGTCCCTTGGCCATTGATCTTCCTTAGACTGCATATGGTGCTACGGGACTCCGATTGAGGCGATTTCAGAGGCGTTGGACTCCGATCGTCGTCTTGATTAGATCTTTACAGTCGAATTGTCAATCCAAGGCTCCGAAATAAATATCCTTCTCTCTTGACCACGAAAAGAACGCGATTTTCCTAAATTATATACAACCACTCTAAATGCAGAATGATGTATGCTATGTAATATTTATAACATGAAATGCAAATCTAAGCCTAGGAATATGCATGAATAGGCATTTTACCCACAATAAATGTGTTTACATCATACCCCCATGCCTATCTTTTGCTAGTCCCTAGCAAAATTAAACTACATGCTATGTATAACATCAAAACTAGGATTAGATCACTTAAGCCTAAGTCATTTATTAATAATAGAAAATTTCAACTAAGGTCCTAAACTACAAAAACTCAACAGTGCCCGGGTGCCTGCCAGAATGCAGATCACCCAAGTCCTCACCTTATTTGAAAAGGGAAGATACATGTTTTTTATTATTTTTTCTCTTTTCTAATTTTTTTGTACTTTTGGAGTTTGAGAGTTCTGCGATAACTTTTTACGGCTACCCGACCCGTCCAAGACTCGAAATGGATTCTAAGTGCTAAGCATCTTGTGAAAATAGTGAAAGACTCACTAGGCGGCCATTAAAACGGACTTTGGGTTTCTACAACCCTAGGTGACCTTGCCTAGAGGTTTATCTTTTCTATCAGTAGCTTTCTCCCTACTTCATTTATTTATGGGGTCAACACAAGGGCGAACCCAGTGTATATCTCCCCGATTTATTCTACTTCCCCGCTTCGTCCCTAAGTGTTTTGGGAATTATTGTGCATTTTTTTGTGAGCTGGGTTCTGGACAACCGGCCGATAAGCTATTACCACTAACTTGCTAGCCATACTCATGCGGTGAAGTGTGGTTTTATTTATTTTTTTATTTTCTCCTTTTTCTATTATTTTTTTCTATATTTTATTTCTTTCTTTTTCTTTTTTTTTTAAGTAGGTGGCTTTCCTGATCTAAGATTTACCTAAAGGTAGTATATTAAAAATGGTCCTGTGATTGGGCTTCAGACAATTGGCTAATGAGCCGTTACCATTGACAACTTGCCAGCCATACCACCTTAGATAGTTCATTAGTTACCAAATTTCTAAAGAAACCGCTGAAAAGTGAGTCAGTGCAAAAAATGTGTGTAGATGCTTAGGCTTAAAGTCCCCCCCAAATCAGAGGGCAGGTTGATAAGTTGCGTACTTATCATCCCAATTTATTAGCTAAATTAAAAATGAATTTGAATTGGCGAGGACTCAAGACTAAGTCCACATTCGAGTGGACACCTGAGCTAATTAAGCCCAAACACCTGAAGAGTCTAAGTGTTTAGGTCCTCTCGTATCATTTCCTAAAGTTAATAACTTCCAAATGCCTAAGTTCTCTTTTCCTAATTTCTTTCTTTTTTTTATCTTTTTTTTTCAAATTTTCATTTTTTTTTAATTTTATAAGAAACTAAAAGAAATTCTACGGAGTTAATATAATGATTTCAAGAATTGATTATCCACCCCCCATGCCTAAATGATGTAATATCCTCATTATAAAAATAAAGATATGAAAAGGGTAGAGTAAACAGAATATCACCTAAGTGTCACGAAAATCCGGTTAGCTCCGTAGAGAGAAGAGTGTATACACACGCGCTAAGTTTAATGCCTTCAACTAGGCATAACATACATACAAAGAAGAAATTGAGAATTCACAAGTGCGGGTCAGAATCAAAATCAAAAGGTTGATCCTAAAACTCGTCCGTAGAAGATGTCCACAAATGTGGACCAGATTATGGTGCAGACCCATGCCCCAGGGTCGAGTGGTTCTAAGGTTCTGGATGAAAATCACCTAGAACCAAAGGTTGTTGTGTTTGTAGGGTCGGGCTTGTAGTTTAGTGGTGTGCAACCCAAGACCAAAGTGTCAGACGAGTAAAGATGATTCAATAGGTGCAGTTGTCCACTTAACATCTAGCTCAGAAAAATAATTAGTTATTTCGAGCTTGGGTTGCATGCAAAAGTTATCGTAAGGGTCTTGGTAGAAAGTAGGTGGTTTCAGGTCAACAGGAACCCTTAAATCCAAAATCAAAGTTCCATCAGAATTAGCTTCCCAGATTTTTAATTCCAACTTCCTATCCTCCAAAATCAATGTTTGCGGGACCTCCAAATCGTTGTACACCCCATCTAAAGTACCCAAGTCCAACAATTGTGGCTGAATCAGGATTGACTTAGGTTTGGTGATCTCAAAAATATCATCATTTAGTTCTTTAGGGTGTGTTTGAGGAATGGAGATACTGATTGAATCATCAGGATTCGAATAATCCAAGTTAGTCCCAACAAGATCATAATCTTCAATGATCGGGCAATCAAATAGTTTGTCATACTCCTCGAGCCCGATTGTCTCACTAGAATCCTCTTCCTTGAGTTCAAATGAGACTTCACCAAAAGATTCTTCACTCTCAGAATCAAAGAATTCATGATTCTCATTTATATATGTCTCAAAATCATATGTCATTTCATGGTCTGTGGAGACATATTTTTCATCATTCCCTCGCTCTAGGATATCTGGTGAGAAACTCAATTCATCCTCAAAGAGTTGCTCTAGACCAACCTGGTCATCTCCAATCTCTGAATATGTATCCCACCTAACAGGTGCTTGAGCGGGTTCAGACATTGGCTCTCCTGAAGAGGGTTCAACTTGAGAATCATCCCAAGATTTGACTAGTGCAACCACAAATTTCATCCTCAACCTCGACAACTTCCCAAGAAGAAACTCACCCAGGTCCCTATCCCTAATGCTTTGGTGCAAATCCAATAAAGAGCTATTCAGCTCATCAATCATTTTGGTCATAGGTTCCAATGCTTCAGTGCATAGTGTTGGCTGAGCTTCTAAAGATTGGATGGTGTTCCTCAAGTTAGCCAACACCCTATCTTGGATCTGGTTCACCTAAACCAACTGGTTCGATTTAGGTTTGGGTGGGTTTGGTTTAAATCTAGGGGAGTCAAGATGTCGAGGTTCTTGGGTTCCTCCCTAATAGTAGGTCATCTCGAGTTGCTCAAAGAATGGCGGTGACCTATATTCAGTGGAGTACTAGGGAGGGTAGGTGTTATAACCATCATATCCTTCCTGATTGTAGGTTGGGTTGGTTTGATCATCAAAGGATTGAGATCTATAATCATTGTAGCTCTGGGAAGGATAGTAATCATAGTCTTATTGTCCAGGGTTAGACCCCGGACATCGAGGTCTGGATTCGTATCCCCAATCAAAGTTATCTCGACTAGTGGATGGGTAATTACAAGTTAAGTCGACATAGTAATCATCTTGGGGGTAAGTGGTGGTAGGAGGATAGGATGTGAAATGTGTGTAGGATGTGGAAGGGTACATGGTGAAGTAAGGAGGGAAATCAGAAGAGAAAGGAGCCCTGCAATACAAAAATACAAGCCTATCCTTAGGTTGGGTAGCCTAAAGGTCTACAGACTCTCAGAATCTGTCCTAAGATTATGGACGATTTACTTTACTTATGTCCAGGCAATCCAACCAGTTAAAAGGAGGGACAGGGGAGAAGGTTCTTCCTTTGGATTGCACCTCCAGTTCCTAATGTACCCCCTAGCCGTGGTCGTTTGACACTACTCCCCTAGCTAGACATCAGATTGACTAGTACAAGCAGGTTAATCGTGAACAATCTCAATCTGGATCCTGATGAGCGAATGAATCCTTAGGGCCAACATCTAATTGATTTTATTTAGTCTTGGGAAATTTTTGCTCTGGAATGTGATGGGCCCTTAATGGGTTGTGCCCTTAATGATTTGTTTGAGAATGTGTGAATGTGCACAACCAAGAGGTTTTCAAGTAAGATTATTAATGATGAGGTGAGTTATAGGATTTGAATCTTTCTTGATAGCATTTAGGATTCAAATATAAAGTGAGTTTTGTGAGGCAAACCAAGTTTGTTGTTGAAAGCACATGTTCGAGTATTTTCCTTTAGAAATCAAGAAAAATATGGAGTGCCTGGCTTGACCTAATTATTGAATCCTATGGGGCAGCTAGAAAATGAACCTCTTTTAGTTTAGGTGGTGAGGCCCAAATAATTCACTCAATTGGCTCAAATGCATGACTGATTAAGGCACACAGAAAGGTGGCTAACCTAATATGATTTCTACTCCTTTATGTATTGAATTCGTGTGTCGGGTCCACAGTGTAGGATCTGTAAATGACAAGCACACTAGAAGGGGGATGAATAGTGTGGGAAATAAAAAGTTGCAAGACAAATCAAACCACAAAAGGCACAAGATGTATAGTGGTTCCCCTCACCTGGGTACTCCACTACCTAAGTCTCTCGACTTAGGATTTTTAACCTGATTCCCTCAACTCAGTGGGAATCAATTTACTAATATCAGAGGTAATTAATGAGTTACCTCTACCCAGTTACAAGATATGAAGAAAAGATAAAGATACAAGTGTAAGCAAAATGTAAATAGAAGCTTACAACTATTTCCTAAGTTTCCAACAAGAATATATCTTATAACAAGTATAATCAAATCTAATGAGAAAAACTAAGCCGTAAAACAAACGATTGATTTCAGAAAAATACGATCGCCTTTGATGATTTATTGCAAATGATGAGATGCCTTGAAATGTATGCAACAAAACAAACTCTCTTTCAGCTTGAAAATGGAGAATTGAAGGTGTAGGCAAGAGTATATTTCTTAGCTTAGAGGTGTGTCTAAAACAACACTCAAAGAGTGCTTATATAGACCATTAATCACCTCTCCCACGAATTCTAGCCGTTAGGGTTATTTTAGGAACATTAGAATTATGATTAATTGCAAATTAGCCGTTCAGATTGGTCACAATTGTTAGTTGTACCGGTACTGAACTCTTGGTACCGATACTGACTACATACAATTAGTACAGCCAAATCACTGGGTACCGGTACTCATTGTGAGTACCGGTACTTATGACACATAGTCTTGGGTCCTGTGACCTACATGTACCGATACTCATGATGAGTACCGGTACTCATGAAGAGTACCGGTACTTGTAAGGTCCAGGCAAAAACCCAGTTCACAAACTATAACCACTTGATATCGGTACTCATGATGAGTACCAGTACTTGATGTTCACAGTTTGGAACATAGGTCCAAACCTGTGCCAAGCAAGTACCAAAGATCATTAGTGTTAATCAGTTGAGAAATCCAATCTACTCTAGGTGACTTTGTTTTGAAAGAGTCGACTTTGAGTTAAGAACCAAGAAAATGAACGATATTTTGAATCCTAGTTATCTCTACTTTGATTTTAATACCTAGATTATATTTTACTTGTTTAGAGACATACAAAAATTCTAAGATACAATAAAAGCTAAAATCTTCAAAAAACTTCTTCCTTCATGTGCAATCTTTTTGCCTGCATCCATCGATTCTTTTGACCTGTAATCACTTCATAAACATATTAGAATTTAAAATAATTTTGTTAACATCAAAACACAGAAGAGAGATGAAACTAGGGTCCAACAATCTCTCCCTTTTTGATGTTGACAAAACAAACAAGATACTCATATTAAAAATAAACAGAGACTTAATAAGAGAGTCAAGAACCTCCCCCTCAAACTAAGCTCTCCCTATTTTAGAAATGAAGTATCCATTCATTCATTTCTCCCCCTTTTTGTCAAGTAAGCAAAAAATTGAGCAAATACCATAAAAGTTTAAAATACATAATCAAACAAAGCATCAAATTTCATAACTTGATAAAGTTCATTACACAAAAGAAATATTAAGAGCCATAGAAATTTAACAATGTTAAGAGTCATACAATCAACAATAGGCTTACATATTCAAAAACTAAACTAATTTCTACGACGTTTTCTAATAAGTGGTTGTTCATCTTCTTCGTCATCTTCATTGTCATCGTCATTGTCATTGGTGCCGTCGTCATCATCATCATCATCGCTATCGTCATCATCATCGTCATCGTTTTCTTCATATGAAACATTTTCTTCATCTTCTGTGTCTTCTTCTTCCTCATCTTCATTAATAATTGGTTCTTTTTCTGCGACAAGAGATGGATCTTGGAAGTGTTTCTGTCTTCTTTCGCTGTATTCTGGAGGTGCTTTTGGTTGAGTCTGCTTCATTTGCTTGGTATGTTGAGTAGAAGATGCAACATAGGAAGACTGAAGAGACAAAGAAAGACCATTAAATTTGCGTTTCATTTAACAGAAAGCAAAATTCAGATTGGTTAAATTTTGGCCAATGTAATTGAAAGTGTTGATCATGTAGGGATCGGTGCCAGACTCAAGAGAAAGGTTCTTCCAAGGAGTTTCGGCTTTCGGAAATGATAGGAAATGGGGACAAAAGCTGAAGATGATTCGGGAGGTGGATGAGAAGAAGATTGAGCATTTGGATCAACTTCATCTTCTTCATCATCACTAGTAGATTCCTCTCTAGCGGGTTTCACTCCCATTTTCCAGAGTGTGGTCCATTTGAAATAACCACTTTTCTAAGAGGAGTGAAATTAGAAAGGTCAATTTTATTTTTATGAAATATGTGAGACACAAAGATATCCAAAGGTAAAGTCGATGCATGGTAATGTGGTCTAAGAAATTGAATGAAAATCGTGTTCCAATTGATCGGAAATCCTGTAATGATAGCATAAATTAAGGGTAAAATGTCAACGGGAATTTTGTGAAAACCCAAATTTTTAGCCCTTAAATTCCATGCTAAAATACGGAAAAGAACACGAGCAAAAAGAGTCATATTGAAAGCAACCAATGCTTTGCCCTGGCAATTAGGAAGCAATAAAGTTTTATGAATTTTGTGAGTAGGAAATTGCTCTTTAAGTGTGTTAAAAGGATGACCTTCATTACGACATTGGGTGATGGTTGATAAACATTTAAGAGTGATAGTGATTTTTTGACCAAAAACTTTGGAAGTTAAGACAAGATGGCCCCAATTTTCTTGTTCTTGGATATTAGCAAAAAAATAGACAATTAATGTCAGGGTAAACTCCAGGAACATCAGCAAAAAATGCCTCATTGAAGAAATGCATAAGATGCTGATTGGAAAGATAGGTAGTGAACTCATAGATTTGTAGAGAAAAATCTTTCCACTCAATAGGCCTGCAGTGATGAAGTTTTAGGCCTTTATACCAATCAAATTTAGATTTAGCATCCTCATTGATGCAAAACTTGTGGAATGCATCTTGAGGTGCTTTTCCCTTACTTTTAGATTTTGGTGCCATCTGAAAACATACAACAATAAGAAATAGGAATACAATTAGAGATAAAGATTATGTGTTCAAGTAACAACACATTTAAGTCTGCATGTACCGGTACTGGTGATTGGTACCGTTACTGGTTGGTTTCTGTCCCAACCAGAAATACGAGCTAGTACCGGTACTAATCTTCAGTACCGGTACCTGCTTTGTAAAGCAGGCACTACTGCACCCAGAGAGTACCGAACTGATGATGGGTACTGGTACCATCTGGTACCCGATGAAAAACACATTGCAGTAGCAGAAATGACGTCGAGAAAGAAAAAAACAAGATGTAGAACAACTTAAGGAAACAAGATATGATGAGAAGAGAAGAATGTACCTAGGGTATGAAGATTGGAGATGATTCTTCTTCTTCTTGGCAAGGGCTTGGAGAGGCTTGAGGTGGAACTAGGGTTTGGTTGTGAAGAAATGAGGCAAGTGTTTGCACTTGACCTCTTTTATATGGGATGGGTCATGTGCTTGTCACATGACCACTTAAGTGGTTGAGAAAAAAATATTGACAACTTAGGTGTTGAAAAAATAATGTGATCAACAACCTAAGTTAAGCAACCAAATTGCAAACAACACCCTGGTATTTCTAGACATGTGACAATGTTACATTTTACCCTCTTTTAGAAAGCATGGGTAATTTGCAAAAAAGCCCTTAGTAATTTTTATAAATGCAAACAAAGTTTATATCAAACAAAATGCTAGATTAGAATCTCTTTTATTGTACAAAGTCCTAATTTTCTCCTTATAAAGAAGAATCTCTCTGCTGCAAGAGGTTTTGTAAAGATGTCTACCAATTGGTATTGAGTGTCAATGAATTCTAATTGAATAAAGCCTTGAAGTACATTATCTCTGAGAAAATGATGTCTAATGTCTATGTGTTTGGTACGTGAATGATGTACTGGATTTTTGGATAGATTTATTGCACTTGTATTATCACATAATATCTTGGATTGCACAAAAATCAATCCAAAGTCGAACAAAGTCTGTCTCATCCAAATGACTTGAGAGCAAGCAAGTGAAGCTGCAATATACTCAGCTTCAGTTATAGAAAGTGAAACACAAGTTTTCTTCTTAGAGAACCAAGAGACGAGAGATTCTCCAATAAAATGACATGTGCCGCTAGTGCTCTTTTGGTCTGTCCGACTCCCTGCATAGTCTGCATCACTATAGGATAATAGATCTAAAGATTGTGCTTTACGATAGAAAAGACCGAGGTCTTTTGTGCTGTTTAGGTATCTAAATATTCTTTTTACTACATTATAATGAGATTCCTTGGGTTCGGACTGAAATCTCGCACATAAACATGTAGCAAAAAGAATATCAAGTCTAGAAGTTGTGAGATATTTTAGTGAACCTATCATTCCCCAGTATTTATTTTCATCTACCCACTTGCCGAATAAATCTTCATCAAGAGAAGTAGATAGAGCAATCAGAGTCTCTTTGCCATTTACAGTTTCAAAGTCAAATTTCTTGAGAATTTCAAGAACATATTTGGTTTGACTAATGTAAATTCCTATGTCTAATTGTTGAATTTAGAGTCCTAAGAAGAATCTGAGTTCACCCATCATACTCATTTCAAACTCAGTCTTCATAGTTTCACAGAAATGTTGACACAGGGACTCCTTATTTGATCCAAATATAATACCGTCGACATATATTTGAACCAATAAGATGTCATTACCTTCTTTTACAAAAAGAGTTGAATCAACAACTCCAATTCTAAAATCGTGTTGAAGAAGAAAGGTCTTGAGCCTATCATACTAGGCCCTGGGAGCTTGTTTAAGTCCATATAATGCCTTATTGAGCTTGTATACATGCTCTGGGTGTGCTGGGTCCTCAAACCCAGGAGGCTGATGGACATAAACTTCTTCCTTAATATAACTATTAAGAAAAGCGCTCTTGACATCCATTTGATATAACTTGAAGTCCTTTGCACTTGCAAAGGCAAGTAGCATCCGTATGGACTCCAAGCGAGCAACAGGAGCATATGTCTCATCAAAGTCAATACCCTCCTGTTGGTTGTAGCCCTGAGCTACAAGTCTTTCTTTATTCCTGATCACTGAACCATATTCATCCAATTTATTTCAGAACACCCACTTGGTTCCAATGATGGAATTACCCTCAGGAACGAGTACCAAGTTCCATACATTGTTCCTAGTAAATTGGAGTAGCTCCTCCTGCATAGCCACAACCCATGATTCATCCTTTAATGCGTCATCAACTTTCTTGGGTTCAAGTTGTGAAACAAAAGCATTAAAGACAAATCAGCACTAAAGTGAGATCGGGTTTTTACACCTTGTTCAATATCACCAATAATCTATTCTTGAGGGTGATCCATATGGTGTACCCATTCTTTTGGAAGATCATGTGCATTTTGTGAATCTTCTATCTTTGATACATCAATGAAGGGGGTATCTTCATCATCAGGATCTAAATGATTTGTGTTACGACCCGATTCTCGAATCCCTACAAGACACGAGAATCGGACCGACTCGATTGATCCTAAGACCTAGTCGTCCAACAAGAAAGTAACCAAAAGAGAAGTAAAATAAACCACATTCGTCATGCATGTAACTAACAGTAACAAAAGTACAGCAGTAAAGAAAAGAATTACTACAGTACACACCACCACAACAGTAGAGAATTAGACAAGTACATAAACATGATGCTTACAATAAAAGAGTACAACTGTAACAGAAAAAACTCACTACAATAGAAGAAATGGTACAGTAGGTACAACACAAGTAAAACTACTGAGCTCTACTATGCCCAGCACCCTCTGCAGCCACAGGCTATGGCTGCTCAACACCTGGTCCTGAAAAGGTGACAAAGGTGACACATCAGCGAAACGCTGAGTAGAGTGGCAACCAACTAGCTAAGGAAAACAGTAAAGGTGTACAAGTGGCTATTATTTTTAGTTTCTTTCTTTATTTCTCTATTTACTTATTCTTGAATTATTTCTCAGATCTTTCTCTTGATCTCGAATGTTCCTCGTGGGAACAATCTTGATTGCAGTCTTTTCCGAAAAGTAGAAGTAGCACGTGGTGCTCTCCTGGCCTGGAGAGTCCCCGGTGGTGGTCCTACCCTTAGTCAACCACCCCAAGGTCACTGATAGATGTAACGGTGACTACGGCATGTGCGATAAATGCACGGGTAGCTACCTCGCACTGGCACGCGATCAGTCGTTTCCGTTAACGGGGGTGCCCCAAAGCACAGCACAGAACTAGTATAGGGAAGAGCCCTCTCAGTAACAGGGGTCTAGCCCCTCCATAGTAACCAAATAGGGGTCATGCCCCTCCACAGTCCGCGCACCCTCGCTTGACTACCCTGGTTTGCCCAGTGGGCCTAACAAGTCGGTGTAGGAAGGCTAGCAGAACCCCGGGGCTCGTGGGGTGGCTAGCACTCTCCCTACACTAGTAGCTCTCCCTAGTACTGTGTACGTGAGAGCCAAAAGTTGGTACAAAGTGACCCGACCTAACCCTGGGTCCCTGGGGCGGCTAGCTCCGCTCTGCACTAAACAGGGGGATAGTCTCTCTCCTTGGTACTCCGTACTCAAGGGCCAGCTTACTTCCCCAATTCCATTCCATTTACCTTTCAGGAGCTCTACTCCTAATTCCCTGTAGGGTTCATACTCATATTTCTCTTGCCAAGCCATTTTATGTTTCATCATTTCAGTTTTTATTCCCATATAGTCCGTGTTTTCAATAATTAATATACATTCACATACAAGCAGTTGTTATCCAATTACATGCAATTATCATTTTTCTTTCTATTTTTCCAAGACTGCAATTCATGTATTCACGACATTCGTTTCAGTGTTTCTGTTCCTAGGATTCATGCCACACCCTAGGATCTATCATTCAATCTAGTTTTCCAATCCTAGGATTCATGCCATACCCTTGGATCTATCATTCAATCTAGTTTTCCAGTCCCAGGATTCATGCCATACCCTAGGATCTATCATTCAATATAGTTTTCCAGTTCTAGGGTTCATGCCATACCTTAGAATCTATTATTTATCTCACAAGTGCATAAATGTTGATAAATAATCAAAGGGAAGCCACTCTACACGCAAAATCAGGAGTACTGGGGGTGTGATCGGTAGGTCCGCGTGCCTCCGCAATAAAATGAGGTCCTAACATAAGGATCAAACACAAGGAACTACTCAAAATAGGATACAAGTACTTTAAACAAGTAGAGGAACAATTTCTAAGAAGAACGGAATTTCAAATGCGGGAATCGGACTTCGAACGGACCCTAAATGGATCAAAAACGACAATACTACCCTAAATCAAACGTTTGGAACATCTTCCAAACGTCTTAAACGATGGTTCAGATCATACCTCACTTCTACGCTATTCTTCAGACATCCAGGATCCCGCTGAACTATCTGGACCTAGTTCCAGACGTCCGACTGTCACTCCGATCGTCTGGAAACTCTCCGCCGTTTGGTGCTGTGCCTAGACGTCCGATTTGCATGGCAGGGCGTGTCCTTGCACCTTCCCGAACGAACCCTGCATGCGTACGCAATCGATCTCAACACGGCAAAGAGGTAGAACTTCAGCGGAATGGCATGCATGGTCGTACCCGTGGAAGGAACAAGAAAAGAAAAATTATACCTTTCAGACGTCTAGATCTCACTCCAGACGTCCCCCGCGTCGTTTGGATGTAGGTCCAGATGTCCGATTCTGGGAAAATTTCTTAGAATCAGGACCTCCTCGCTGTCCACCTGCTGCGCTGCGCTCGCCTGCTGCCTGAGGTGCAGCAGCACCTGGGCAACTTCCCCAGCACCGCTCTCCCGCTGTGTGCCCGCCGGCCGGCCCTGGCTGCTCCGACGAGCTCGCCCTCTCTTCCTCACGCGCTCCGCCTCTTCTCCCTCTCACTGCACCTCCTTCTCCCCGTGTGCACCCGGCAGTAGCTGCTGCCCTTGCTCTCTCACTCTCACGCTGTCACTGGAAGGAGAAGGAGGAGGAGACGGTGGAGTGGTGGTGAGGGAGAGGAATGGGGGGCTATTTGAAGGCGCCGGGGAAGAGAGAGAGGAAGAAAAAAGAAAAGGCACCTGCAGGATGGGGAGGGAAGAGAGAGAGGAAAAGAGGGCGGTGATTTCAGTCTACGCGTACATGCGCGTAGACTCTCAATTGTATGCCGCAAAAATTAATTTTCAGACGTCTGGGAAGGCTTCCAGATGTCTGACCAGACGTCTGGACCAACTTCCAGACATCTTAAAATACGTTTGATGTCATGGGTCTTAACAATTTGGTTTTGGTTTACCTAAATTTGTTTCATCAAATGAAACATGCAGGGATTCTTCAATGACAAAAGTCATTTTATTAAAGACTCGATAAGCTTTGCTTCTTGTTGAATAGCCAATAAAAATGCCTTCATCACCTTTAGCATCAAACTTATCAAGCCAGTCATGGGTGTTTAATAAATAACATCTACTTCCAAACACCCTGAAATATGATATCCTAGGTGACTTCTCATAATAAAGCTCATATGGTGTTTTCTTAATAATAGGCCTTAAGAGTGTTCTATTTAGAACATAACATGCCATATTAATGGCTTCAGCCCAGAAATATTTTTGAAGCCTAGACTCAAGAGCAAAGTTTGGGCACATTCTTGTAGAGTGCGATTCTTGTGCTCTACAACACCATTTTGAGATGGAGTTCGAGGAAATGAAAATTCATGAGTTATGCCAGAATTGACACAAAAACTTGAAAATTTTTCATTTTCAAATTCATCCCCATGATCAGTCCTAAGTCTAAGAATAGAAGATGATTTTTCCTTTTGAAGTCTTTGAGTAAGACTTAGGAAGGAATCAAATGAGTCATCCTTATGTTTCAAGAAGATGACCCAAGTGAACCTAGAGGAGTCATCAACAATAACTAGGAAAAAATTTGATCCATTTAGATTCTCAAATCGTGTTGGTCCAAATAATCAAGGTGTAACAACTCTAAAGGTCGTGTTGTTGAAACTAAGTCTTTAGGTTTAAAAGAAGTTTTGTGCATTTTTCCGAGTTCACACAACTTGCACAAAACATCCTTTTTATAAGTTAGTTTAGGTAGGCCCCTTACTAACTCATTTTTGGCTAACCTTTTAAGATGTTTGTGATTAATGTGACCTAGCCTACGGTGCCAAAGATCTACTTCAATATGGGAGGTAAGCAGACATTTTACATACTTCTCTTTTGAAAAATGAAGAGCATTGATATTTTCATATCTAAATCCTTCAATTAAAACTGTATTTCTTCCTTCTTTTAATATTTTAAATCCAACTTTAGTAAACAAAACATCACATCCATTATCACATATTTGACTAACACTAAGCAGGTTATGTTTTAAATTTTCTACTAAAAGAACATTACATACCTGCTTAGAAGAGTTTCCTATTGTACCTTCACCAATAATGTGACAACGTTTGTTGTTTCCCAACTTGACGTGTCCTCCATCTTTGATCTTGGTCCATTTGATAAAGAGGTCGGAGTGTCCCATCATGTGCTTGGAACGCCCACTATCTAGGATCCATTTGTCCTTTTTGTCCTGCAAGATAATTTATTAAATCTATTTTAGGTACCCATTTTCTTTTGGGTCCTTGATGGTTAATACCTTTCAAATCCTTAGGTTTATGGATCATTTTTGTGTTAGATCTATAATTCTTAAGATTATTGACCTTTTGATAAATCCATGCTTGTCTAGGTATATGTGATTTATTTTGTGAGTACTTTTTATTATTGAACTTAGCTTTTAGATTATTACGAAATTCCGTATTCAACCTAGTTGTTGTTTTTAAATTATTCAAAGTATCTTCAAAGTGTTCATAAATGTCTTCTAATTCTACTATTTTTGCATGTAATTGATTGTTAGTTTCTTTGGACATATCTAATTCTATTTCTAAACAAGATTTCTCTATTTCTAGAGTTCAATAACTATCATGCAAAACCTTATTTTCTTTTTTAATCATCCTACCCTTATTATATAAATCTTCATATGCTTGAACTAATTCAGTAAAGGTAAGTTCAGAATCTACCTCATTTTCCGAGTTGTCATCATTTGCCATTAAGCAAAGATGTGCAACTTCTGTTTCTTCAGATTCTTTGGAAGATGATTCCGTGTCGGAATCACTATCATCCCAAGTTGCCTTGAATGCCTTTCTTGAAGTCTTCTTTTTCTTTTGATCAAGTTCTTTGTCCTTTTCTTCCTTCTTCTTCTTGATCATTGGACAATATTTTTGTACGTGCCCCTTCTTCTTGCACTCAAAATAAATAATGTCATTTGAAAATTCATTAACTTTCTTACCTTGTTTTCGGATGAATCTTCTGAATCTTCTTGTTAGAAGAGCAAGCTCCTCTTCTTCGTCAGAATTTGAGTCTTCAAAGTCTGATACCTCCTTTAAAGCTTTGAAAGGAGGCTCCTTTTTCTTGCTTATGGATTTTTCTTCATTTGTCTTCATATTTTCTAACTGGACTTCGTTTGCCATGAGGCTTCCAATTAACTCATCTAATGAGAGAGTAGAAAGATCTTTTGCCTCTTGAATGGCTGTGGTCTTTGGAGACCAGTCCCTTGTAAGGGATCTTAAGATTTTCCTTACAAGTTGTTCCTCCGTGAGTTTGACTACAAGATTCTTCATTGGATTCACAATCTCTCTAAATCTTGTGCACATCCCTTTAATTGATTCACCTTTCTGCATCCTGAAACACTCATAGCTTTTTGTTAGAATAGAAATATGTGTTTCTTTAACTTTACTCGTACCTTCATAGGTGACTTGCAATGTGTTCCATATCTCGTATGCAGACTCGCATGAGGAGATATGGTTAAATTCTTCTCTTGATAATGCACAATAGAGTGCGTTCATCGCTTTTGCATTTCCCGCGATCCTTTTCTTTTGTTCTGCCATCCATGCCACTCCTTCTTGTGGCTCTGGATCCATGTACTTCTCTTGGATAAACATCCATGAGTCCTCATCCATGGCCTTGAGAAAGATTTGCATCCTCCTCTTCTAGTATCCATATTCCATCCCATCAAAGTAGGGAGGATGTGTGGATGACTGTCCTTCGATGCGCTTTACTGGAGATGCCATAGCAAAATAGAATTGTCACTTATTTTCTCAACCTGCTTTGATACCACCTGTAGGATCTGTAAATGACAAGCACACTAGAAGGGGGGATGAATAGTATAGAAAATAAAAAGTTGCAAGACAAATCAAACCACAAAAGGCACAAGATGTATAGTGGTTCCCATCACCTGGGTACTCCACTACCTAAGTCTCCCGACTCAGGATTTTTAACCCAATTTCCTCAACTCAGAGGGAATCAATTTACTAATATCAGAGGTAATTAACGGGTTACCTCAACCCAATTACAAGATATGAAGAAAAGATAAAGATACGGGTGTAAGCAAAATGTAAATAGAAGCTTACAACATTTCCTAAGTCTCCAACAAGAATATATCTTATAACAAGTATAATCAAATCTAACGAGAAAAGCTAAGCCGTAAAATAAACGATTGATTTCAGAAAAATACGATCGCCTTTGATGATTTGTTGCAAATGATGAGATGCCTTGAAATGTATGCAACAAAACAAACTCTCTTTCAGCTTGAAAATGGAGAATTGAAGGTGTAGGAAAGAGTATATTTCTTAGCTTAGAGGTGTGTCTAAAAGAACACTCAAAGAGTGCTTATATAGACCACTAATCACCTCTCCCATGAATTCTAGCCATTAGGGGTATTTTAGGAACATTAGAATTATGATTAATTGCAAATTAGCCTTTTAGATTGGTCACAACGGTTAGTTGATACCGGTACTAAACTCTTGGTACCGGTACTGACTACATACAGTCAATACGGCCAAATTATTAGGTACCGGTACTTGTGACGCATAGTCTTGGATCCTGTGACCTACATTTATTGGTAATCATGATGAGTACTGATACTTGTAATTCACAGTCTTAAGTCCTGTGACCTTCATATACCGGTACTCATGATGAGTACTGGTACTTGTAAGGTCCAGGCAAAAACCCAGTTCACAAACTATGACTACTTGATACCAGTACTCATGATGAGTACCGGTACTTGATGTTCACAGTTTGGAACTTAGGTCTAAACCTGTGCCAAGCAAGTACCAAAGATCATTAGTGTTAATCAGTTGAGAAATCCAATCTACTCTAGGTGACTTTGTCTTGAAAGAGTCGACTTTGAGTTAAGAACCAAGTAAATGAATGATATTTTGAATCCTAGTTATCTCTACTTTGATTTTAATACCTAGATTATATTTTACTTGTTTGGAGACATACAAAAATTCTAAGATACAATAAAAACTAATATCTTCAAAAAACTTCTTCCTTCATTGCAATCTTTTTGCATACATCCATAGATTCTTTTGACCTGTAATCACTTCATAAACATATTAAAATTTAAAATGGTTTTGTTAACATCAAAACACAGAAGAGATATGGAACTAGGGTCCACCACACAGGTCGAAAGCTCGGTTGAGTAGATGAAAATCAAGTCTGATTATGTGCCTCAAATGTGGGTGTATAGAGTATGTATATTGATTCGTCCCACAGAAAGTATCTCTCTCCTTTTTTTTTTTAAATGAGTTGATGAGGTGGATGAAGGTGGCAAACAAGACAAACAATTCTATCCTAGAGTTTATGCAAACACCTAAGTAGATTAGGTCTTGGTTATGAGTGTGGCAAAAAGAACTAGTGGGGGGCGAATGTGGGGGATGCTTACAGAGCACTCTACCCGCACTTTACTCTGGTCTACCGCCTTGGATCTCCATGCTAGGCTACCTGCAAGATGGTAGATCAAAGACAAGTAGGGTTAGTGCTATGTAAATGCAAAGAAATGCAATAAACAATAATGTAAATTTCGTTGCCTTCTCGACAACGGTGGCAAAATGGTCGGGCGTGTTTCACGTGTTAGAAATTGAGGTTACAAGTAACCCGTCATCGTAGTTGCAAATCACATCGATCTGATAAAAAATATACCGAAACTCCAAGGGAGTCCCAGGTCGAACATAGGGAGGTGACGTTTACTTTAACTGAAAATCGCACTTCGATTTGTTCCTTTTTGATATTTTAGGGTTTTGTTATTTTTTTTGTATTTTTGAAAGAAGAAGACAAGCAAAATGAATCACAAGAGATATGGAACAAATTTGCTATATATCACTTCCAATGTCAATTACAATAAATTATGAAAGCATAAAAAGAGAGGGGGTGAGAGGAAATCTCCTGAATCGGCTGTTCCATGAGAGGACGGTGCCTGGTAGAAGCTCTGACGAAGGAGGTGAAGAGTGGGACGACGGAGGTAAGATGTAGGAGGACCTCGGGTAAAGGAAAGCTTCGGCGTGGCTCCGAAATGGAGGTGAGAAGACGGAGATGATCTGCTGCCGGAATGGAGGTGGGAAGTTGGAGGAATATTTGGCGGGGCAGAGGTTTGCTACCCTAATAGGAGCCTTGGGAGCTTGAGAACAAGCTCTAATGGAGCGTTAGTAGGCTTGCTAGAGCTTGGGAGTAGGTAGGAGTAGAGTAGGTAGAGATGGCTTGGAAGGGAGGGGGTGTAGGTCCTTTTATAGTGGAGGAGAAGAGGCAAAAATAGGTATGGGACCATTAGTGACATCCACGCGTGCGTGAGGTGGAGTGTGCGTGTGGTGGCACGTGCGTGCACATGGGCATCTTGGGTTGCACCACGTGGTGCAATCTGGGCCATTCATCTTCTTTTTATTGTGAAGACTGCTATAGAGGTCGGATTGAGTCGATTTTCACGTCATTAGGCTGCGATCATCGACCAAAATCCATCCGTGCAGTTGGATTTGTCATTTGAGGCTCCAAATTATGTCACCTAGTCCCTTTGTCGTTTATCTTCCTTGAACTGCATATGGTGGTATGAGACTCTGATCGAGGCGATTTTAGAGGCATTGGACTTCAATCGTCATCTTGATCAGATTCGTATGGTCGGATCATCAATCCAAAGCTTCGAAATAAATATCCTTCTCTCTTGACCATAAAAAGATGCATTTAACTTAAATTATATGCAACAACTCTAAATGCAGAATGATGCATGCTATGCAATATTTATAACATGAAATGTAAATCTAACCCTTGGAACATGCATGAATAGGCATTTTACCCCCAATAAATGAATTTGCATCACGTAGTAAATCACTATAGGATTTTCCTTGGTTTTCTGCCCAAAAACAGCTCCTGCGTAGTCAGATGCATCGCACATGATCTCAAAAGGTAAGTTCTTGTTAGGAGGTTGCAGGATAGGAGCTTATGTAACTCTATTTTTCTATGTATGAAATGCAGTGATACACTCCTCGTCCATCTCAAAATCCGTATCTTTCGTGAGGAGGCTCGTCAAAGGTCAGGTAATATTCGAAAAGTCGAGAATAAATCTCCAATAAAATCCAACATGCTCGAGAAACGATCTTATGCCCTTGACCAAGTTTGGAACTGGTAGGTTCAAAATTTGATTAATCTTCATTCAATCTACTTGGTACCTTGCTCATACACGAGGTGACCAAGTACCATGCCCTCAGGTACCATAAAATGGCTCTTCTCCCAACTGAGGACCAAAGTAACTTCGATACAATGTTTCAGAATCTTTGACAAATTTCCTAAGCAGATGTCAAATGTCTCCCTAAAGATGGAAAAGTCATTCATGAATACTTCCATATAATCACCCACAATCTCGGAGAAAATGACTAACATGCATCACTGAAAAGTCGTATGTGCGTTGCAAAGCGCAAATGGCATCCTTCGAAAAGAAAAGGTTCCAAAGGAGCAGGTGAAAGTCATTTTCTTTTGGTCTTCAAGGTGAATCACAACCTAATTATATTCGTAGTAACCATCAAGAAAAGAGAAGAACTTGTTACTAGCTAGTTTCTCGAGGATTTGATTAATGAATGGTAGAGGAAAGTGGTCCTTCTTTGTTACGGAGTTTAGGTTTCGATAATCAATGCAATCTAGCCACGAATTTGCAATTCGCGTGAGTATGGTTTCTTCATATTCAGTTTTAATTATGCTGAGCCCTGCCTTCTTTGGCACCACTTGAATTGGACTCACCCAAGGTTTATCAGATATAGGATAAACGATATCTGCATTTAGCCACTTGATTATCTCTTTCTTAATGGCCTCCTTAAGGTTTGGATTTAGCATTCGCTGTGCTTCTTTGAAACGTTGTGCCCCATCCTCCATATAGATATGATGAGTATAGTAATTGGGGTTAATCCCAGTAAGGTCGTGTAAGGTCCACCCAATTGCCTTCTTATGTTCTCGCAGGATAGTGATCAATTTTGTCTCTTGATCTTTAGAAAGATGTGAATTGATAATCACAGGATAAGATTGATTGGGTTCAAGATATACGTATTTTAGTGTGTTAGGCAAGGGTTTTAGTTCCACTTTAGGTGTAGGATTAGCAGACAGAGTTTGGGGCGAGATTTTCCACTGAGTAAAGAGGTAAAGATGTTTCAGATGATTCATCCTCTAGATCAAGTGTAGAGTCGTAGAGCGGGATTTTGTCCTGAGGGATAAAAGATTCAAAGGATGGTTCATCTAAACTATGGAAATAGGCTTATCCTAAAAAAAAAAGTGCTCTTACTTCCTTGACCCGCTTGCAATCTAATCCTCTAAAAGCTTTGAATATATCAAGTTTAAGTGTCATCTCCCCAAACTTAAGTTCCATCTTTCCAAATTCATAATCTATGTTGGCCTTTGCAGTGGCCAAGAAGGGTCACCCTAAGATGATTGGGGTATCCTTAATCCATTCGGGTACTTCCATATCTAGCACTATAAAATCAACTAGAAAGTAAAAGTCCCAAACTCTTACTAGAATACCTTCTAAAACTCTTGGTGACTTAATTGATCTATCGGCTAACTGTAAAGTCACTTCAGTGGGTTTAAGATTTTCTATGTCAAAGTGCTCTACAAGAGAAGTAGGAATAAGGTTTATAGAAGCTATTATGTCTATGAGGGCTCTATCAAAGTATTGGTTCCCAATTACACATGAAATCAATGGAGATCCTGGGTATTTCTTCTCTAAAGGAAGCATACTTGAGATGATTGAGATAATTTGCTTGGAGAGTACCATAGCAGCTTGCACTTTGGAGTACATAAGTCCTTTAGAAATCTCGCATAAGCTAGAATGTACTTAATAGCATCTAGGAGTAGGATGTTTAGGTGTACCTATTCAAAAAACTTAATTAAATCCTCATCAATGGTAACATGTTTCTTTTGTTTCCTTGATCTTTTATTTAAGGCTTCAGGAAAAGGGTCTTGGTTTCCCTGTCCTACAAAAGTGCAAACCTGATTAGAAGAAGTAGCGGGAATATTATATTAGTGGGATCAGGTAAATTACCTCTAATGGATGTAGGTACATAAGCTATTTTGGATGAACTAGGGTCCGAAGGATGTACTCGTGGATCTACAAGGTCTGTAGTAGAAGTCCCTTGGTGGGTTGTAACAAAGTTAGTACCCACATGCGATGAAGATTGCGAAGTTGATTGCAGATTTTGGAGCATAAATGGATTTGGAAGCAAAGGTTCAGTCCTTATGGATTGTTGTTGATGTTGTTTCAAAAACTCATATTTGGGAGGTACAGAAGGTGGGTTTTGATTCAGAGGAGCCCAATGTATGAAATGAGCTTGGCCCTGATTCAGATTCTGTCCTCCTAACTTAAACCTAGGTTTAGGAAGGTTCTTATGGTTTGGAACTGGCTAGAATGGAAGGGCCCGTGGTTGATGAGACTCAGCCAACTGCATGATTTGGCCCCTGAGGTCAACCAATTCTATCGCACATTGCCTTTGGACTTCAGCGGGAGCTTCAGCATTTTGTCGCTAGCTGTCATTCACAGCTCACAAAATCTAATCAAGTTACGAATCTCTATTTGGCCCCAAGTAGCTCTACATACTCTACTGGGTGTGCCTCGCTTGAGGTTGCTGAGAAGGCAACGTTGGTGGGTTTGGACGGGTCTGATTTGGATAGGTAGGTCTTTGTGAATGATTAGACCAAGAGAAGTTGTGATGGTTTCTCCATCTAGGATTGTAAGTGTTGGAGTACGGATTTGATCTTGTGTTGTACCCTTGGATGGTGTGTAAATCATTAGGATGCATCGTGCTTTCCATTATAGGGTAAGAAAGAAGTGGGGAAAGAGGAGGAAAGGATGGGACAAAGGTCCCTCCTTGGGTTGGTGCATGAGTTGGGAGATAACTAAAGGAAGACAGATTTCGTAAATCCAGATTATTCGCAAACTCCCTCCACATGGGAATTTGAGAAATAGTATGAGGCATGGGATTTGTAGCAAGTAGAGGTGTAAGATTTTTGACCGTGTTTCTATCCTCATCAAGATTCTTAGCTATGATTTTGACATTGTCCAATTTCTCTGCAATAATCTCAAGATCTTGTGAGTTGGATTAGCTCTCAACTTCATGAATGCCCTTATGATGTGGGTTCTGATGCAGGTTTCCTTGCATGAATTGCAACATGGAGGTGTTGTTGATCGAATTTTCACCATTCCCTTGAAAAGTTCTAAGGTGGATTCTTCGTCGTGGTTCAAGAAGTTTCCTTCATAAGAGGTGTCGACCACATTGTGAATGCTCTCTTGCAATCCATAGTAAAAGATGTGCATTAGTTGCCAACGAGGGATGTCATGATGTGGGCACTTTCTTTGTAATTCATGAAAGTGCTCCCATGTTTCATGAATTGGTTCTCCTTGATTCTGCGAGAAAGTCATGATTGCTCGCCTAAGGAAATTAGTGCAACATATAGGAAAGAATTTCTTTACGAAAGTAGATTCGAGTTCGGCTCAAGTCATGATAGGTGGTGAAATAGTTCGAGACCAATAGGCAACCTTATCCTTAAGGCTAAAGGAGAACATCTTCATGAGTAGGATTTCCCAACTCTAATTTCGCAAACCCAAAGTCTAAGATAGATTCTTAAGATCCTCAATATGTTGGAATGGATCCTCAGAATTGTTTCTATGAAAGTGGGGAATAAGACTAATGTTGTTAGGCTTAACCTCAGGGTTGTTTTCCCTTATGGGAATTCTAACACATGGCTCTACCTGATGGTCGCTTGTGGGGAGAGAAGAGGAAATGGTGACAATGGGTGGAGGAGGGTTGAGGGGCTGTGCCTAGAGGGAGGAAGAAGGGGCTCGTTGGGTGGTAGGGGTCTTAGTGGCTGGCGAGAGGAGGGCGACAAGGTTGGGGGTGATGTGGGAGGAGGAGGTCGACGTGCTTTGCTATAGGTGTTGGGAGGGAGGGCATGTGGCAGCTATGCCGCAATACTCTTGTGTGCCTCACATGTGGAGGTCTAGGGCATAGGCGAAGCACGTATAGCAAGAAGGAATGGCAGGAGCAAGGTGGGCCATCAATATCGAGTGGAGGCCCACGTGGGGATGCGCCAAACCCCAGCGGGAGGAGAGGACGTGCATGGTGATCCTAGGGGACTGCATGAAAGGGAGAGTCTTAGGGTTGCTAGACATGGTCATGCAAGGAATTGGGCCCCCTCTTCACTGTTAGGTCCTTCCCTTGATGTGGAGGTTCTATTTTCATCAGAGGTCGTCACCACCAAATTGCTTCTTCAAGGTGCCCTCATCAGGGAGGTTATGGCAGGTGTTTATAGTGCATTTCTCAACACTGCTAATTAAATTTATTAGTCTTAATTAATCGTATAAAGTTAATGCTTAGGTTAACTCGCTTAATTAATTTGATGTTGTTAATTGTAGTAAAGGGCGTAAGATAACCTAATATTTAGAGTTATTCTTTTTAATTGGTTGATTTTAGGTCATTCACTGGGAGGCATATTAGCATATTTATTCACCATTTTTATTCTAAGTTATATAAAGATTAACTAGTTATGTTAATTACTACTTTACTTAAGTTATTTACTTACTCACTACTATTACTTATCTAACTTACATTACTCTATACTATAGGTTATTATACTACTATACACTTAACTAAGCTACTTTACTTAGTAGTTTAATTAACTAATAATTACTAAATATGTAACTACATGAACAATTGCATAAAAATTGAACATTAAACTTGGCAATTATTCCATATAAGAAAGAAATGTTCTTACAAGAATGATATTACAATGAAAAACAAGTAAGAATTACAACAATTGAATACAAACTAAGGCATTAAAAAGAATGATTAACACTTAATTACAAATGCCTTTGTCCTTATTACTTCATTTAACCTTCTCAATACTTGACCATTTCAGCCCTCACATCTCTCAGCTTTCAGCCTTTTCAACTCAACACCTAGTCATTTTGAGGAACCCATCTCTCTTCATATTTAGACAAATTATTTTTAGTGGGCGTGCTTGGTCCTCTCAAAGGATCAACAACCCATTGCTAGGCTTGATCAACCACTACTAGCAACCAGGCCCTAGTTCATTTTAGATTCATTTTCACACCAATTTAGGCCCAATAAGCCCACGATAGCCATGGCTCCTAGCCCACACATGGTCAGAATATGCTCAGTTATTCTCATTTTAACGTACACCGTATGTCACGTGAAACATTATATGCAAAAGAACGGATCCTCTCCCCACCGATATGGGTCTGTCATGGTCAATCTTATTCAGCGTAGTGTACTTTAGGTTGAAACTTCAAACACCAATTGCGTGTGCTCACAGATCCGAATCGAGCGACCAATGGCTTGATGGAAAGCTGATGAACTCCTCTTTCGATTGAAAGAGTCAATTAGAGATCGGATCATGAATAATCCATGAAATCAAGCCATAAACATAGCTTGTTTACCATGCTTATTTATGTGTTGTAGATAATGAAATCTGGTTAAATGACCTTTAGATCATTTAGTCCTCACTATTGAGGATGTAGGAAAGTTTGTTGAATCATTCTGCATGGAATGAGGAAGTATTGGAGTTAGAGAAGATTTGGAAGCTCAATAAGATTCAGAACATCAAGCTCGAAGTAAATGTACTTAATTTAAAGTTCAAATAGATTAGCAGAAGGATTTATGCCTCAAGACTCGATCTAGAACTGTTCTAAGGATTAAAATAACTGATCTGGGCAGGATTTGCCACTAAAACTTGACCAAAATGCTCTGAACGTCATTGGGTTTTAGAAATAACCCAACATACTCAAAAATTGAAATCCTCATTAAATTTCAATGAAAATCACTCAAATTAGTTTCAGAAGATTCGCAAACACATTAGGACTCAAATAGCCCTTTAGATCTGAGTTTCAACTCTTAAAACACCAAAATTGACTCAACTTTGACTTTAAGAGCATGAAAGTTGACTTTCCAAATTCTAGAGTTCCATATCAAATTGAAGGCTTGATTAGACTAAATTCATCCTGAGGAATCTGTTACGCACCTCAAAACTGAGTTTTGAGCACTCCTTTATGCTCCCAAGCTTCCTTACTGGAGGTCAAACGAAGAGTTGTTTGATAGAATAAACCACAAATCCTCAGACCTAAATAAAGATTTAAATGGATTCTATGAGGTCTTCTCATGCTTTTTTTTTTACTTTCTTTTTTATTCAAGGAAGGCAGAGGTGCAAACCTACAACCCGAAGCGAGTGGCGAGCCAATTGAATACGGGGGAGGAGATGGGAGACAGAGATGTAGACCTACAACTTAAAGCGGAAGCCGAGCTTGACCACACAGGGAGGAGATGGGAGGTGGAGATACAAACCTACAATTGAATGCAGGTGGCGAGCCAATCAACCACAGGGTGGAGATGGGAGATGGAGATGAGGATATGAGGACTCGAACTCGCACCCCCAAGAGGGGGAGGCACTTATTGGGAAGGGTGGCACCAACTGCGCTACTGCTCAACCCCTTAGGTCTTCTCATGCTTATAGACCTAATAACAAACTTTAATCCTCAACAAACTTGTCTCCTCAGCTTTGCTGAAGCTAAGGAAGATGACATCTAATAATGAAGATTTAACATCAAAATACATTTCTAAGTATCAGTATTTAATCCTCATCTCTAAACTAGGTGATTTGGAGCTTTACAAGGTGTTCCAAGCTTTTTTGCTTGTGTTTGAGATTGCCAAAGATTTCTGGAGCTCCAATGAGGCTGATATTGTTGTTTGGAGATTAAATCTCTATGAAACATGTCAAGAGATGGTTGAAAAGATTCTTGAGGTCACATGGAACCTCAGGAACACTTGAATTAGGTCAATCAGTGATTAGAAATGAAGATTGATCAATTACACCCAAAGAATCAAGTCTGAGTTTGAACGAATGTAGAGAAAGGGATTTCACTCAATTGAGTGAGGTAAAATGGTTGATTGAGTGTGATGATGCTACATGATGGAGGAATTAGCGTAAAAACTCCTCTTGAGCTGCCATTGACAGTGAGCTCAAGAGGTTGGATAAACTTAGGCATTTAACATATAAGCGATTATAGATGAAATTATAGGCGTCAATGGGGTTCTGATGAGGTGAAGTGATGAAGGGCCTTGGTTTGAAGGTGGATCGCTTTTGAGACCTCTACCATAGACAACGGAGGTGCTCATATGTGCGTGAGGTGGATTAGACGTGTAAGGTGATAAATAGAAGCATTAGAAGGTTGAGTGTGATCGTGAAGTGATGAGAAAGATGATCAAGTGAGTGAATATTTGAGTCAAACTCCAGTGAGGTCAGATTTGACCTCGTTAGAGCTAGGGAAGATGAAGTTAAAATTGATCTAATTACTCCTACTCATAATAATTAAAGACTTTAAACTAAACTACAAACTATGCTAAAGATCCTAGGGTACTTACCCGATGAAGGGGGTGAGGGATCTCACCATTGGCAAGGCGAGATCGGGAGGAATTCCGATGCAAGTTGAAGCAAACTCCGACGAAGATTGAAGCGAAGAAGAGGAAGAGACGATGTGCTTCGTACTCTGTCATAGCTCTAGAGAAGAACAGTTGAGGAAGACAAGCTTCTCTGGTGGAGATGCTCTGAGGAAGGAGAATTAGGTCATCGGAGATGGAGGAATAGCCTATTGTTGTGCTCAGAGTGGAGAAGAGGGTTAGGGAGCCGACCCTTGAAATTGGAGGTGTTCATGGGAATTTATAGGTGGAAATGAAGTCTAAGGGGGATGTATTGGGATGGAAACATGGCTAGATGCATGGGAACCAGGGCATCTTCTCTGATGCTGGTGAAGTTATTCACCTAGTCTAAATAGGATCAAAGAAACATCCGATTTGTTGGATGTGAAGATGAAGGTGAGTTTAGCAACGACGGCAACAATGGTAACTGTTTGACACTAGATGGAAGGTGATCAGAGGGTGCAGGCACTGGAGCTTCTAGGCCGTCAAAAAATAAAGAAGTGGATGAAGAGGATGTGTATACAGGGATCGGTTTACAAATAAAGGACCTATAAGTAATAAAAAGGACTTTATTGAAATGGAACTTAAGGGCTTAAATGTAAATAATGGATTCAAAGGCTTACTTTAATTTATGTATTTTTCAACATTTTATATATAATTATAAATAATGTAAATATAATATTTATGCCTTTAAATTACACTTTTTCCCTTTTTACCTATATTTATTTAATTGATTAAGTTTATTAGGTTAATTAACAACTTAGGTCATTACTTCATTTAAGTTACATTAAATACCTAATACATAGCTAAATGATTATGAATTGAGTCCTAATTATTAATTAAAATTATATTAACATTAATTAAACCTTAATTATGTTATTTTAGCATATTTAATAGGTCCTTACTATTTTACCCTTACTTATGTAATTAACAATGTATTAATGCTATTCTTTGGTAATTAGCTAGGGAAGCTAGTTAATTAGTGTTAATTAGGACCCATGATGAGTCTCTCATCTGGCATGCTCTCCTTGGAGGATCTCCAAGGCTTTGTATGATCCCTCTTACTCTCATCTTCGATGTGGAAGATCTATGTGTTGAACCCATAGAGGTTCCTGGTTTTTGGCTTCTTAGATGTGGATGTCGATTCGCTCAAGTTTTGATCATTGTGCTTTGATTCTGCATCTATTATATGGTGCTTGGTTTCCCTGTTTGATGGTGCATCGAGTGAGATCATCATAGAGGGTTTTTGTCAGAGAAGGCTCAATGGAGATCAGGGGACTCCCTTTGCATCTGCATTCAAATGCAGTGGTGGGTAGTGTTGTGGCCACATTTGCTTCCCTAAAGGAGGGCTCATTGGTTGGCCTGATGGAAGGAAATGGTAGTGTTGTGAAGGTTGACGTCAATCTCCGGCACGGGGGTCCCTTTCATAGGAAGGCAATGCTAAGATGTGGGGATTCTTCATTGCTCCATACCATCAGCATGTGGGTTTGTGACTTGGCAAGGAAGATGGAGGAGGAGGAGGTATAGGCTGCTGGGCTTGGGTTGAGGGGATCTATGCAGTGGAGAAGAGTGTACAACGAATAGACTTCTGTGTGTGTCAATCAGAAGAAATGCAAGGTGAGTGAGGGGAGGGAGTTGGCTTAAGATAAGGAGGGAAGGGACATGGCTAATGAGAAGATGTTTGATTGTGGAGAGGGCAAGGCTACTATGATACACAGGGAGGGAGCAGCCTTAGCTAATGTAGAAGGTTTGGAGAATACTCCACGTGCTTAGCCTAGTTACAAGTCAAGGGAGGATACCTTTGCTTTTTCCACTCCAGCAGAGGTGATGTATAATGCAGGTTCTTCTTCCTCTTCATGAGCAGGGACATCTACCAATGGGAGGTACAATCTTCGGAGCAGGGGATGACCTTGTGTGGATGTTAGGCATACTGAATGTGGTACACACGAAGGATGTGAAGGGGGGCAAATAGGTATCCTTATGTTAAGGGTTTTTGCATGGAATGTATGGGGGTCAAGGGATCACACAAGAAGAAGCATCTTGGGGAGATACCTCAGAGAGTGGGGAATTTAATGTGCTTTTTTACAAGAAACCCATATTAAGGGTGAAGACACGGGCTTGTGGTATCCACTACTTGCAAATGGGGAGGCTGATTTGAAGTGGATACCCTCATGTGGGAGATCTGGGGAGCTGTGGGTGTGATGGAAGCCCAGTGATCTACAGTTGCTGGATGTGAAGATGGGGAGTTTCTCTATTACTTGCAGGTTCTCCAGAGTCAGTGATAGTGTTCATCTCAACATCAATTCTATTTATGGGTTGTGTACTCCGAGTGAGAGACTGCTTTTGTGGGAGGAGTTGAGAGACATGGCAGTGTGGGTCTAGGGGGCAATGTGGTTCTTGGGAGGTGACTTCAACGCTACATTATCTTCAGATGATAGGACAGATGTGTAGACTGATTCCGCTACCTTTGGTTTTCATAATGTGGTGTCGGATTTGGAACATTCCATCTTCGGGTGCAACATATACTTGGAGAAATGGGGGAGGCCTATTGTCGAAGATTGACCATTTCTTATGCAATGTGGACTTGATTGGGTCCTTTCACATCGCTTATGTAGTGGCGTTGGGGAGGCCCTTTTCCGACCATGTCCTTCTTTGTGTGGGAGAGCAACGTGGGGGTGAAGGTGTGCCCCTATTTTAAATTTTAGAAGTCGTGGCTAAGGGAAGATGGGTTTAGAGTTATGGTGTCTTCCTGGTAGGTTGCCAATGGAGGGGAGGGGTTTGCTACACAAAGGCTGGCAGCCAAGCTAAGAGGATTACGTCTTATTTTGTTTGAATTTAAGAAGTCCCTAGCACATATGAAGGTGCAGAAAAAGGAGGTGATGGAAGGGATGAAGTACCTTGAAGAGAAGGAGGAGAGGGAGATGTTGAGTAAGGAGGAGAGGGTGAGGAGGAAGGCCTTGCAATCCATTATAGAAAAGGAGGACCAGTTGAGGGAGATTGACTGGCATCAACACTCTCGTCAGTTGTGGCTTAAGGAGGGGGATTCAAACATGAAGTTTTCCCATGCAGCCGCAAGTTCTAGAAGGAGGTTCAACCTCATATCGCCTCTTCGTTATGGAGACCAAGTGGCCACATCACCCCATGGAGATATGCAATATGGCAAATAACTATTTTATGGATATCACTCGTGTCGGGCTGTAAACTATCTTGTTCAGATATGCCAAATTTAGGAGAGGAAGAAGGTCGCCAGTTATGTAGTGCAATTAGGGAGGACAGGGTGGTCTCTACATTGAAGGGGCTGAAGGTGGAAGGTTCACTAGGACTCGATGGCTTTCTTATCTTGTTTTACACAGAATTTTAGCCAATGATCAAGATGGATGTCATGGCAGTGATTGAAGAATTCCAGAGAGGGAATTTTGGTTTGGAGAAGACCAACAAGTCTCTTATTTTTGTCCACCCTAAGAAGGCGAGAGTTGAGTTGCTTTTTGATTTTCACCCAATCGCACTTTCTAATTCCATTTATTTAATAATTGGAAAGTCTTAGCAAACTGTATTTGGGACGGTATGCAGAATATTATAAGCTTGGTGCAGTCAGCTTTTTTGAAGGGTAGTTCACTAAAGGAGTCTTTTATCTTGGCATAGGAGATGGTGTTTGAGAGGATTATAAGGAGGAAGAAGAAGGCATTCATATGGAAAGTGGATTTTTCCAAGGCATACGACTTGGTCTCTTAGGCATATCTTTGGGAGATCTTCAAGAGGTGGGGCTTTCCGGAGACATGGGTACAGTGGATAAAAAGATGTGTGACCACATCCTCTTTCTTGCCTCTGATTAATGGGCGACCCACAGGGCATTGGATATAGCCTCAAAAGGGAGTCAAGTAGGGGTTCCTAGTAGCCCCTCTCATTTTTATTCTGGCAGTGGATACGTTGGCTAGGTTTGCATTCAAGGCATGCTTGGGTGGCTTGACTCCCATCTTGTTGTTTGCTAATGACAGGATGCTTTTATTGAAGGAGGGGTACAAGAGGTGGAATGGCTCAAGTACTTGGTGGACATTTTTAGTGAGGTGTTAGTATTATAGATAAATGGTGCTAAATCCTCCCTTATTTATTTTGGGGATGCATGCAGATTGAAGGAGTTGTCCCATACTTTGCAGATGTTGGTTGTGAGCTTTTGATCAGTGATCTTGGCTTACCTCTCCAAGACAAGAAGGTAAAGAAAAAAGATTGGTCACAGTTGCTTGAGTGGATCTCTTTCAAGATGGCAGGGTAGTGTGGACATTTCCTATACAAAGGTGGGAGATTGATCCTTCTAAATTCGGTGTTGTCCGCTATTCCAATTTCTTTCCTCTCTATGTTTAGATCGCTTGGTTCTGTTTTGAAGAGCATTGTTGTGTTACGGAAAAGATTCTTCTGGAAGGGGTCAACACATAGTGGACTATTCATGCAGCCAGTCAAATGGCACATCATTTGTAATCCAAAGAAGTGAAGTGGCCTGGGAGTTTGAACACTTAGAGAGTTTGGGGATTCACTCTTGCTCAAGTGGGGCATGGTTATCTTGAGGAGTGATGATGGTCTATGGCAGACAGTGATGAGAGCCTGATCATGAGCCCTAACTAGCTCATTTTGATCCAAGAAAGAGAATAAAAGCTCCTGCATAACTTAGAAGAAGGCTTAATTGGAGGAATAAGTGTTCTGAGAAGAAAACATGAAATAAATGGTAAAACTACAATTTTACCACTGCAATACATAAACAGGATTTCTCATAGACAAAACATAGGTCAAATAATCTAAATAAGATAAAAAGTGGGTTGATTCAATCAGAAATGGGTTCATGTGCAATCCAGGAATTAAATGACATCTAGTAACCCTAAAGCAGACCCTCTTAATTCAACAAGGTTTTGATTAGGATAAAAATCAAGTGAACCCTCTAAAATTCATGAAAAAATATCCCCTAGGGTTTAAAACATTCAATTTGGCCTTTGGAACCTAGTTTGACCTAGATTGGGGTCCTAGCTCATCAATTGACCTAATTTGGATTTTTGCACAAAATGTCTAGTCAAACATGGTCAAACCTAAAATCCAACTTCACCACTGGATTCCTTAGGTCCAAATTAGGTTTGTGTCAAAATTTGAACCTAGGGGGAGGTCATCTTGACCTACTTTGCAAATTAGTACATCCAATTACATTTTATCTTTTGAAAACCATTACATAAACCCCCTAGCTTCCTCACAACTCTTACAAACAGGTCCCTCCTCCATTAATGGGGAGGAATCCTTCTTCTGCGAGGAAGGGAGGTGGGATACTCTCTGATCCCTTAGAGATATCCTCCCAGAATTGGAAGGGAGATTCTCTAAGGAATCCCCTTCCATCTGAGCCCAATCACAATCTTTGATTTCTATCTAATCTCTCATGTGAACATAAGAAAGATTTGGGATTCCAACTACCTTCCTTCTCCGGTGAGACAACGGTGGCTGGAGGCTTGCCCTCCATGCACCAGAAGCTCGGCCAGCACTTACAAAAGGACCCCCGACCCTCTGCGAATCTCTCAGACTTGTTTTGGCCGTAGAACCCACCAAATTTCATCTCTCCTCTCTCTGACCAAGAAGCCCACAAGCTCCGACGATTCTTCCTCCTCCCTCTCGTCGCTCTGCTGCCATACTAGTAGCAGGGTTCACTCCGCCTCATCCTCCCGCATCGCGCCACACCAAGCACACGCCTCCCAAACCTCCTTGTTGGTCGGACCTGGTTAGGTTGTTAATATGGTGATTTTATCATTGAAGTGTGTATAGTGGTTAACCTAAATCGAGCCTAACCATCTCTTTACAAAATATTTTTTTTTTACCTGGCCTACTTGATTTTATCTTGGTCACTTTTAGGCCAAGGGTTGAACTCAGGGAAGTGGGGTTACAAGTCAAGTTTCTATGCCTTTCCTACAACGAATCTCTTCCATTCGTTTATTGTGTTTTTGGTGTTTTTCTATTTAAGATTTTTTTCTGATAATTCTTGTCCTTGAGGCACACCCTCAAAATTAGGTTCTTGGCTTTGAGCCAAGTCAGGGCTCCAAAAAGGGTCGTGTTATTCGCAAGACGGAGTACCTGCAAGTCAAAGATTATCTTTTCTCTTTTATATATTTCTTTTTATCTTTTTATTGGCAGGAAAGAGAAATAGAAATCAAGTAAATATAGTATATATATAGGTATATATTATATATGTATAAAGGGGTGGGGGTGGAGGCGACGATGGAGTGTAGCACGGTGTTGAGTCGGTCGTCGTCTAGAAAGACGCAACCAACAGGACGAGGTGTCGTATGGAGTGTAGGATGGATGGTGGAAGATGTGTGTGACCACGCTTTTTGTATGCGTGTATCGGGGAATATCAGCAACTGGTGCAGATATTCCCTCAATACCACATATGGTAAGTAATGTGAAAAAATATATATACGTATATATGTAAATATATCTATATGTATATATGCAGTTATATGTATATATGTATGTATATTTGTATATATATATATGTATATATATAGGTATGTAAATATATGTATAGATAGATATATGTATATGTATATGTATGTATATATAACTATATAGATGTATATATATATGTATGTATATGTATATAGTAATATATGTATATATAGATATATGTAGCTAGATATGTATATATATGTATATATATTTATATAGATAGATATGTATATATGTATGTATATTTATATCTATATATATATATAAGTATATGTGTATATATATGTATATATATATGTATACATATATAAGTATATGTATATATGTAGATATGTATAATAATACTTAGTTATATAGGTACTACGATATATATATAGATATAAGTATATATATATATACACACACACATATATATATATATATGTGTGTGTGTATAAATATATGTATATATGTAAGTATATACGTGTATATATATATATATATATATATATATAAGTATATATATAAGTGTATATATATATATATATGTATATGTATGTATATTGACTAATACATAGTTATATAGGTACTAATATATGTATAGGTATATGTCTATATATATATATATATATATATATGTATATAAGTATATGTATATATGTAAATATATATGTATATATATAAGTATATAGATAAATATATATATATATGTATGTATGTATACTAATACTTAAGTATATAGGTACTGCTATATGTACAAATATAAGTATATATATATATGTATGTATATATATGTATATAAATATATATAGATATAAATTTATATATGTGTATATATATATATATATAAGTATATAATAGTGTATAGGGGTGTGTGTGTATGTGTATTTGCAGAGAGAGAGGGAGAGTGTGCTGTGAGAGAGAGAGAGAGAGAGAGAGGGAGAGAACGCCTGTTGTGAAGAAGAGGCAGGTTAAGCCGTCTGAGCTTCAGGGCTGATGTCTGAGGCTTCTCGCACACATGCAAGCGCGTATGCACGCAAAGAGGCGCGTACTGGAGGGCGATGGGTGCGGAGAGGACCGCAGCGCACCACGCTGCGCAAAGGGCTGGAGCGGGTGCACACAGAGGGATGCGGACGAAGGGAGCGGGCAAAGGGAGCGGGTGCTGGCAGAGGATCGCACACAGATGCGCGGGTGGGAGCTGGAGTGGACTCGGTGAGGGACGTGGGTGCGAGCGCTGGCCGGTTTGCGACGCGCCAGGTGACTGGATAAGTAGAAGCAAACCAACGGATCCTGTACTGGTGTCTCAGGTGCAAGAATACATCCTTAGTTAGGAGATTTTGATCTATTTTGTCAATGCTCAAGTGAATTAAGCCAAGACTGAGCGAATCAAGCTTCTGTGGCGTGGAAAGTCTTCAAAACAGAGGTTGAATATCCATAAACACTTATTGTATTTTTATTTCAGCCTTCAGATCATTACTAAACACTATATATATATATTTGTTTCTTCTTTTTCTTGCATATTTATAAATAGGTGGAAACTGCATGATACCATAAAATACCCAGATCCTTTGGATGCCTATCCACCCCCCATGCCAATCGATGTTATGTCCTCATATGCATGCAGGGAAGGGTACAGAAAGGACGAAAGATCGGGTAACGAGAGCTGAAGTGGAGGGTATACAGTAGGGTGGTAGGGTGGGTGGATGGTGGGTGGTGAAGTGAAAAGTGAAGTGATCATGACAGTGGCGTGAAAAGTGATGGTGGATGGTGAGAGATTTGGCATTTCTTGGGACGAGAGTGTCTCAGGCGAATCAGAAAACAAGTCAGGAGGAAGAAATTGGCCCTCAGATTGGCCAAGAAGAGGGGCTTCTTGGATAGATGGATCCAAAAGGGAATAGCTCCAGTGAGTAGGATGTGGGCTCAAGGTCCGAGTGTGGAGTTGCAACACCGCCTGATTTGGTGGGAAAGAAAGGGCAATCCGGTCTTCAAGAGTGTGGACCGGCGGTGAGTAGCCCGAATATGACTCAGACCATGAGGTACGGGAGGTGGATAAAACCTCGTCAGAAGTCTGGTTAGGAGAAGGTACAGGACAAGGGAGGGAAGGGGGAAAGTCACAATATGTGATGGTCAGGCAATTGTCAGTGTTTACAGGTAATTTGCAATAGTCTAAATAGGTCCTAATTAGTCCGATATACGCACTGACGGCCATGTCCTCGTTAGACGTGTCATCCTCAATACAATCGCAATCAAAGTTCTTGGCTGCCTTGAAGATGTTTAGCTTGAGCTTTTCAGATCCAATGGCAATCTCAATACAGCCCGACTCGCAGTCGATAAGGGCACGGGCTGTGGCCAAGAAAGGTCGACCAAGGATGATCGGACAATCAGAAAGTGAGCTAGGAACTTCCATATCTAAAATAAGAAAGTCAACAAAAAAACAGAGACTGTTGACCCTAACCACCACGTCTTCCACCACAACCTTCGGAATTTTGACAGAACGATCTGCGAACTGTAACGTAACAGGGGTGGGTTTCAGATTTCCTGAGGAAAATTTTTCGAGCATGATGGTTGGTACAAGATTTATGGAAGATCCTAGATCAAGCAGGGCACGATTAAAATTGCAGCCTTGGCTGCTACAGGAAATCAGTGGTGTGCCTGGATCTTTCTGCTTCGATGGTAAGTTTGACAGTATAGCACAACTCGCATGAGGCAAGAGAACCACCGAAATTCTTTGACTATCGCCTGGGTGTTGTGTAGTCTTTGAAAAATCAAGCGACAGTAGGTATGTGGTCGATAGCCTCAAGCAGGGGTACCTTGATTTCTACATCCCTGAACAAATTACGCAGGTTATCAAAGGCCTGCGTATCTTTCTTTTTGCCTTTTGGCTCCCTCAGTAGAGCCTCAGAGAATGGAATTGATTTTGGCACCAATTTGGGTGTATCGTCTTCTCGCGAATGCGGTGCACATTCTGAATGAGAAAGTGATGAAGAAGACGGGCCAAGATCAGGTCAAGGCAGATCAACGGTTTGCTTACCGCTCCTTGTAGTGATGGCATTGGATGATGCGGGTCTAGTGGGATCATACGGCGGAGGAGGGTTTGCAATAGGGACATAAGAGTGCGGTGCTGTAGTGGGATTAGCCAGAAATCCCACTGGAATGCTCGAAGCTTGCAGAATTTGATGAACCTGCCCCTGAGAAGGTCGTACCTGTGGTTGAGGGCCACACGGTATGAAATTTCACGGGTTTGGAACAGGTTGGGTAGGAAGAGTGCCCTGAGATCGAGTTGCCATGCGTAGTTGACTGATCTCAGCATTCTGCTGCGCCAATTGGTGCTGAAGAGAGGTCATGTTCTCTTCATGGCGCTTTGACATTTCCGTCATCATTCGCATCAATTTATCAAGAGGACTTGATGCGGGTTCGATTTGCAGTATGCAAGGGTCTGATGTCGAATTCGCCATAGGATTAGACTGGGCCCTTGGGATGACGGGTGCGGACGGTCGCATTGGTCTACCCGTGGAGTTTTGGCGCTGCGGGTTGTTGGATGAAAATGGCGAACTGCGGTGCTGCTTTGTGTTTATTATAGTACAGTCGTTATAGTATAAGACAAGACAGCTACGGTTGTCATTACAATAGATTTTTTTTTTTTTAACTCGGAAATAGTTTTCCCGAGGTCGAACTCAGGGAGCTATTGGAATTCTAGAAGTACAAAGTTTCTCTATTGGATTACAAAAATAAGAGAGAGAGAGGGGGGAGAGAGAGAGAATTTTCTGTCTTGGCTTCTTCTTCTTTTCTTCTTCTCTCACGGCTATGCCTTCTTCTTTCTTCTTTTTGTGCTTTCTGTCCTCTTCCCTCTTCTTTCTTCTTCTTCTTCTTCTTCCTGGCTGTTCGTCTTCTTCTTCTACTCGTCCTATCTTCTTCTCTTCTTCTTTCTTCGCTTTTCTTCCTATTTCTTTCTTTCTCTTTCTTTTGATTTCTTTTTCTCTGGCGGCCAAGTCTTCTTCTTCCGCTCATCCTGTCTTCTTCTCTGCTTTATCTCCTCTGGCCGCTGCTCAACCGTCGTATGATGTAGTGGTCAGACGACTTAACTGCAGGTCTGCTATAGTGCTTCTCTTCTTCTCCTTCCTTTCTTCCTTCGCCACTTCTTCTTCTTCTGCTCCTGCACACTCACACAACTGGTCAGAGCAAAACCTACCCCTACCCTTCCCCGCGTCTCTCTCTTTCTTAGATTTCTCTCATAGGATCGCTCTCCCAGAGCTGAGTATTCAGGTACGGGTATCGCGCCCGGGACCAGGCCCACTGGCGTGCGGTGGTGGGCGAGGTGTGCGCAGTGTCGGGTATTCGGATCCTTCCCAGACCCGAGGGGCGTGAGTGCGGGCGAGGGCGAGCGCGTGGCGCGCACGTGCGTGAGGGACTTGACCCCTATGTTTGAAGGTGAATAGCCTCGAACACTTTTACAATTTATGTGCGGGCACTGAGCCATGCACTTCCTAGTCCCACCTCCCGACTAGCGTCCGCAGGCGTGAAGGCTACAGGCAATTGCAGCAACTCACGAGGGGTTTGCCTCAGCTACAGACCTGGGAGTCTTCATAGAGACACTCTGCGCGACCTGGGACCAGCGCCTGGGCTAGATCGAAGCTACAGCTGCAGGTGAAGCTACAGCTGTAGGTGAAGCTTTTTTTCGCAATGGCTGTGAAGTGGGCGTGACTTGAAAGCAGGAATATGGCCTCTCGGCCTAGTCAGAAGATGTAGGGAGCCTCGCCGGAGTGCGGCAAAGCCAGTGCGGGTGGTGGCGAGGCGTGAGGCAGTGTATGGCGGCAGCCCTAGGTCGGACTGTAGTCGGAAAAATGGGTTTGTTCGGGGGGTCGTTGGAATGGCAGTGGAGGGGCGGTGGGTGTTCAGTGTGATGAGGCGGAGCTTGTGGGACGGTCGACGAGTTGTGTGGAGCTGCGGATCGACGGGGGCAACTCGCCGGAGGGTGGCCGGAGACGGGGAAGGTGATGGTGGTGAGGGTCAGTCGAGGGTTGATTTAAATGAAATAATGTGGGGAAAAGAAAGAGGGGAAGATTGGGAGTAATTGTAACCTACTTGCAGGGACAAAAGGGGCTGGAGAGGTGAGCTGCCATACCGACTGTCGCCGGAGAAGAAACACCCAGAGGGAGAGAGCGGCGGCGAGGAAGAGGGCAGGGAGGCGTGCGCTTGGTGCGGCGCAACGTGGGGAGATCAGGTGTAGGTGACTCTACTGCTGGTATTGCAGCACGGCAACGAGAAGGAGGAGGAGCCACCGGAGCTGGTGGGTTCCTGTCGGAGTGGAGAGAGAGGAAGGGTTGAGGGATTCTCCGTCAAGACCGAGTTGGGAGAAACTGCTGGCGACGCTGGTCTTTATAAAGGCGGTGGCGGAGGGGCGAACGCACGCTGGCGACGTGCGTCCCTCGTCGGAGTATGGTCGGAGACGAGACCCATACCTTCCGCACATTCGCACGGAAGGTGTGGGCGTCGTCAGGTTGCATGGCCGAGTCCCTGCGATAGCAGACATCGCAGGGAACTCTGCGTTCTCTTGGCAGGACGCCCCCCTCACCCTGCGCGGCGCCATGCTCCGCGCAAAGTCACCGGAGCATGGTGCTGCACAGAGACTTGCAGGAGGGACCAAAATGCAAAGAACGAAGATGAAATTAGGGGCCAAAATGCAAGGGTTTCAAAAGTTGAGGGTCAAAAAGTAAATGATGAAGACCAAATTGCAAAGTCGGTCAAGGAGGTCTCTTCTTAGGCTCAAGTTTTTATACATGACTAAGTTGGACCTAAGGATTTTAATGGTGAATTTTTTTTCTAGGTCAGACCATGTTTGACCGGCCAATTTACGTAAAAACCCAAATTAAATCATTAATTGGGCATGGTTCTCAATGTAGGTCAAAATGGGTTTCTAAGGCCAAATTGAAGGTTCTAAACTCTAGAGATTATTTTTCTATGAATTTTAGAGGGTTTAGTTGATTTTTACCTTTCCTCGAACCACGTGAATTGAAGTGGGTTTATTTTAGGGTTACAGAATGTCATTTAATTCCCTGGAGTTGCTATAGCCCTTGTTGGATCAGATCATCCCACTTTCCTTCTTATTAGGTTAGTTTGACCTGTGTTTGGACCCTGAGTTACCCTGTTTGCAGATTATGTTGGTGAAATTGCATTTTTACCCCTTATGACTTATTTTCTTCTTAAACTAAGAATTCTCTGAGTTAAGCCTTTCTTTGAGTTATGTAGGAGCTTTTTATTGCATACCTAGGTTAGATTGTGCTAGTTAGGGTTCATGATGAGGTTGTCATCATACCCCCATGCCTAGCTTTTGCTAGTCCCTTAGCAAAAACTTAAGGTTTCAACCTTTGTTCTAGACCATGAAGTTCTTAATGGTTTTACATAAGTGCTTTTGTCATTTGAACCTAGATTAGGTCTGAATGCTGACCATAGGCCTAAAAGATACTCTAGTACCAACCAAGATCCAGATCTGTCTAGCCTCAGCCTCAGTCCTTAGCAAAGGTTTTTAAGGCCCATAAGAACTACCTTAAGATTTATTGGACTTTGTGGTTAAAGCACCCGTGCTTGAAATGATTTTAGCCCTGGCTTAGTTCGCAGTGCATTTTATAAGAGAGAGAGATAGAAGATTTTTCTGTTTGGAGAGTTTTCTCTCTCTTTTTCTTTTTAATTCTAGCTTAGGATTGGCTTTTCAACATGGTCTGTATCAGATTTCTTGTTCCCATCATCAATCCTCAAGGGTTCCTGGCAATCGATGATTCGAGATAGCATCGCCCATGGCAACCCCCGGAACCCTGGCTATTGAGATTTCGAGATAATCCCATCCATGGTGTTCCGTGGTCGAATCCAGACCCTGGCAATTGACACTTCGTGATAATGCCATCCATGGAATCTGATCCAGCAGAGTGCTTACATGCCCCCAGTAGGATATGTAAATATCCTAAGAGACAAGAACCGAGGAGATGATATTTTGTTACGCATCTTCGGGGGGAATTTCCCACCTCTCCGAGCTGGGAACTCATCCAAATCAACTTGTGTTGATCGGCCGCTCCTACTCTAGGTGCTCTTTTCAGAATTTTGTGACGCTTCTGCGTGATTTTGATTTTTATGCTTACTGAACCAGGCTGTGTGTGAGGTTAGGGTGCTTAGGTTACTGAGTCTCATAAACCAAAAGTTAGTTAATGAGGCCAAATACTCCCTAAGCCTTGGACCTAATACTTAAGCTTTTCATTTTCCTCAACCTCTTGAGGAGTGTCTAGATCTTAATGGGTACTAAGAGTCTATCCAAGAATGCCTAAGGTTTGCGTTCTTACTAATCTCACCATGCACTTTTCATTTCTTTTCTTGAATGAGGTCTAGAACTTAGGTCAATTCCCTAGTTTCTTACTAATGACTATTACTCTTTTCTCATATTTTTGTGCTCCTTTTTCATTTTGTTTCTTTTTCTTCTCTCACAAAATTTCCTTTCTCCTCTTATTCTCTTTTTTTTTTTCAAATTTTTTTTTTTTATTTTTATGGTGTTTTTGGCATATGTGAATTTTTTTGTTTAAAACCTTTTCTTACAAGTTTTGCACTTTCATACCCTCCCATGCCTAAGGTTTGCAATGTCCTCATTGTGACTTAGGGGGGTTTTTATTCGGCTTAGTTCATTCCTTAGGACAGGTATTTTAGTGAGTGAATGGGTCGAGGTGATTGTTGCGAATGATTTCTAATCCCAGATGCAAGCATCTGAGGTGGAGTCGGTTGTCTTAAAGGGTGAACCTTAAGTGAACAAAGGTGTCAAAAAGGTTTTAGGTTTTCAAGGAAAATGATGGGCTGCCTCCCGTTAAGTGCTGAGTTTTATGACATCGACTAGGCACAATAAGCTCAAGGGGAATGGAGGATATAAGATGATTCAACCAAATCAGTAGAAGTTACATCAATGAACGGCTTGAGTCTCTGACTGTTCATGATGAAAGGTTCGGAATCGTGGCTGAGAGGACTGATTTCGATGGCTCCATTTCCAAAAACCTATCGGACCAAGTATGGTCCGACCCACTTGGACCTCAACTTTCCAGGGAAAAGTTTGAGTCAGGCATCAAAGAGTAGGACCTTCTGACCAGGATGAAAAATCTTTCTCAAGATATGCCTGTCATGGAAGGCTTTAACCCGCTCCTTGTAGATTCACGATTTCTCATACGCGCCCAGGCGTAATTCATCGATCTCGCTGATTTGAAGCTTTCTGTGGGTTCCAGCCTTCGAAAGATCTAGATTACAGTTCCGTACTACCCAATAGGCTTTATGCTCCAGTTCGACGGGAAGGAGACACGCCTTCCCATACACCAGTCTAAAGGGAGACATGCCTGATTGGGTTTTATGGGCGGTCCTATAGGCCCACAAGGCTTCCGGAAGTCGAGACGACCAGTCCTTCCTGTCAGGCCGAACAGTGACCTGCAGGATTTTCTTGATCTCCCGATTTGATAACTCAGCTAGACCATTAGTCTTGGGGGTGATAAGGAGTAGAGATTCGGTGATACACCCCGTACTTGGTCATCAGTGACCTAAACTGAGCATTTGTGAAATGGGTCCCCCATCTGAGATTATAGCACGAGGAATCCCGAACCTTGAGAAAATGTTTTGATGAATGAATTTGAGAACGATTTTGTGATCACAGGTTTGGGTCGGTATGGCTTCGATCCATTTGGACACGTAGTCCACGGCCAGTAGAATGTATTCGAAACCATCCAAAATAGGAAAGGGGCCCATAAAATCAATCCCCCAAACATCAAAAATTTCACATACGAGAATCGGCTGCAAAGGCATCATGTTGCGATGGCTCATGTTGCCCAAAGTTTGGCAACGACTGCATGCCTTGCAGTGATTGTATGCGTCTTTGAACAGCGTGGGCCAGTAAAAGCCGCAATGGAGGACTTTTGATGTGGTTTTATGCCCAGAGAAATGGCCACCGCATGCTTGGTCATGGTAGAAAGAGAGGATATTGTTGACTTCTTCTTCCGAAACACATCTCCGGATGATTTGATCAGCACCTATGCGGAAGAGGTATGGATCTTCCCAAATGTAATACTTGGCATCAGAGCGCAATTTGTCTTTCTTGGCCTTCGGCCAATCAGACGAGATCTAATGAGATGCCAAGTAGTTTACTACATCAGCAAACCATGGAAGGCTAGTACCAATAGTCAGCAGGTGCTCATCAGGAAAAATGTTCCGTGAGGGTCCGGAAGGGTTGATAATCTCAGAAGGAAGGCGGGACAAATGGTCGGCTACCACATTCTGTCTTCCTGCCTTGTCACAAATTTCGAGATCGAATTCTTGCAATAGCAAGATCCATCGGATTAGTCGGGGCTTCGCGTCCTTCTTGGTAAGGAGATGCCTCACAGCTGTGTGATCCGAGTAGATGATGACGTGGGAACCCAGGAGATACGATCGAAATTTTTCAAGGGCAAGTACTACGGCTAATAGCTCTTTCTTCATAACCGTGTAGTTACACTGAGCCTCGTCAAGTGTCTTGCTAGCGTAGTAGATGACCACGGGTTTCCCGTCAGCTTTCTACCCCAGGACCGCTCCTACAGTGAAATCAGACGCATCACACATGATCTCAAAGGGTTGAGACCAGTCAAGATATTGTAGGATAGGTGCCTGGGTGACTCGGTCACGAAGGTTTTCAAAGGCTAGTGTGCATTCCTTGGAGATTTCAAAGGGTACATCCTTAGAGAGAAGAGTAGTCAAGGGGTGCACGATTTTTGAGAAATCAGGAATGAATTATTGGTAAAAACCGACGTGCCCCAGAAAAGAACGGATGTCCCTGATCGAGTTAGGCATAGGAAGGCGAGAGATTAGATCAACCTTAGCTCTATCCACTTGGATGCCTTTCTCCGAGATTAAGTGTCCCAGGACAATTCCCTCAAGCACCATGAAATGGCTCTTTTCCCAGGAAAGAACCAAATTCACATCGATGCACTGCCTAAGTATTTGGACCAAGTGTTGGAGGCAATCGTCAAATGATGCTCCAAAAACTGAAAAGTCATCCATGAAGACTTCCAGATAGTCACCTACCATATCTGAGAATATGGCAAGTATGCACCGCTGAAAAGTCGTGGGTGCATTGCAAAGACCGAAAGGCATCCTTCGGAATGCGTACGTTCCGAAGGGGCAGGTGAACGTGGTCATCTCTTGGTCCTCAGGATGGATTGCCACCTAGTTGTAACCGGAGTACCCATCAAGAAGGCAGAAGAATCGATTTCCCACTAATTTCTCGAGAATCTGATCAATGAAAGGTAGTGGGAAATGATCTTTCTTCGTGGAGGAATTGAGTCATCGGTAATCTACACAGACTCTCCACGAGTTGGCTAATCGGGTAGGAATGACTTCTCCAGTTTCAGTCGTTATGGTGGTTAGCCCTGCTTTTTTAGGCACAACCTGAATTGGGCTCACCCAATGACTATCGGAGATCGGGTAGATGATCCCTGCATCTAACCACTTGATGATCTCCTTTTTCACGACCTCCCGTAGATTGGGATTCAAGCGTCTCTGCATTTCACGAGAAGGTCGTGCGCCCTCTTCTGAATAGATATGATGAGTACAATAAGAGGGACTTATTCCAGTCAGATCATCGAGAGTCCATCCGATGGCTCCACGATGTTGCTGGAGAACAGTAATCAGACGGGATTCCTATTCAGGTTTGAGCTTGGAATTGATAATCACAGGAAGGGTCTGATTAAAACCCAGAAAGATGTATTTCAAGTGATCAGGAAGGGGCTTTAGTTCGAGGATGGGGTTATCAGCAGCAGCGGGTGGTTCAGAATAGATGTGAGGTTTAAGGGTAGAAGTTATTGGTTTGTCTAACTCTGGATTCGACTACTCTGTTTGCGGGTTAAGATCTTTCTGCGGTTGATGAGGTATAATCAGGTCATTCTGAAAGGGTGTTTCATCAACCAAAGCCCTAATGTCACAAATTTGTTCGATGACACCGCAATTGATTCCTTGTTGGGCCTTAAATATATCAATTTTCAGGGTTTGATTTCCAAATTTGAGTTCTATTTGGCCCTCCTTAAAGCTAATGTTGGCTCTAGCAGTAGCCAAGAAAGGTCTCCCTAGAATGATTGGTGTATCCCTAGGGTTTTCAGGTGCGTCCATGTCTAAGACTATAAAGTCTACAGGAAAGTAGAAATCCCGCACTCTTACAATAACATCCTCGAGAATCCCTTTTGGTGACTTTATAGATCGATCTGCTAATTGTAATGTCACCTCAGTTGGTTTTAGCTCAGATTCTTCTAGACGGTTAAGTAAGGATGTGGGTATCAAATTTATGGAAGCACCCAAGTCTAGCAATGCTCTATTAAATTGGGTATCACCTATCTTGCAGGAAATCAGGGGAGTACCAGGATCTTTAGCCTTGGGTGGGAGTCTACTTAGGATTACAGAGCTGGCTTACTCTGACAGTACAATTGGACTCCCACTTTTGGTTCGCGGCTTACGCTGGGGTGTACACACATTCTTTAAGAATCGTGCGTAAGCCGGCACATGGCGGATTGCATCCATGAAGGGAATGTTTATGTGGACCTGCTCAAAGAGCTTGACCAGGTCCTCCTCAGGTGCCACGGGCTTGGTAGTCTTCTTTCCCTTGGTCAAGGCCTCGAGAAATGGAACCTTTGTTGGTTCTTCTAGGATAGGTCCAGGTCTTTGATCTAGGACAGGGGTAGGAACATCCTGGATTACTGTCCTAGGCTTGGGATCACTACCAGGCTTGGAGTGGTTTGGATAAGGTGGATCTTGGGTTTCCTTACCACTACGGGTTGTCACGGAATTAAGTCCTGCCTGGTTTTGGTTAGTATTGGGTAAGATGGGTTGCTGCTGATAGCCCGCAAAAGAAGTGGAAGCCTCCATCCTGTCGGGTGAAGGAACAGAGGGGGCCTGATAAATCATGTGGGCTTGGCCCAGGTTTGGGTTCATAACGTGCCGCTGTGTTGGCACGTTATTACGGTTAGGAAGAGGTTGGGAAGGAAGTGTGCCTGGCTGGCAAGAATTTGCCAACTGGGCCAGTTGATTTTGGACCTCTGTAAGTTCGTCCTTGTGTTGTTTTTGGGTAGCCGCATTCGTTCTTTGAATGTCAACCAGAGTCTGAAGGATAAGGGACATTTGATCCTTGTTTAGCCCTGATGGATAAGTAGGGTTGGGCCGAGGCTGAGGCGGCTGGTAAGGACGAGGGGTTTGTGGGTGGGACTGAAAGGGTGGTCGTTGGGTTTGGGAATTTCTTGCCCACTGGAAGTTGGGATGGTTTCGCCATCCAGGGTTGTAGGTGTTGGAGAATGGGTCGTTCTAGATGGCGTTGAGGTCCTCGCAAGTCTGAGGAACCTCCAGAGAATCAGAGAAAGGGGGAATGGAATTCCCTGGGCTAGTATAGAAGGGATCGGATGACCCTTTGATCCGAGAATCAGATGGGGATGGGTATGGATCCATCCTAGGAGAAGATCGGTGGAGAATGTTTTGCACAGTTTCCCATGTGGAAGGAGGTTGTGCAAAGGAGCTATGCGTAGAGGTGGCTCGCTGCAAGTGCTGAGTCAGCTCATCCACCTTCTTTTCAATATTGAGACCTTGTCCAATCGACTGGCCATTAATTCCATGTCGACTGATGCGGACAGGCCCTGCGTCTCATGTGCTCCCCTAACTTTCGTCGATACGTGGGAATTCGTCCTATCGAATAATCCCATGGAGTCATTGTTGATGGAGTTCTCGCACTTGTTTTCGAGAATCTCCCACACGGTGTCCTCATGTTGACCCATGATATTTCCTCCGCAGGTTGCATTGACGAAAAGACGGATGTCTTCACGGAGTCCCTGGTAAAAAGACTGGACTTGTTCCCATTTAGGAACTCCGTGGTGGGGGCACTTTCTCATGAGATCCTGAAAGCGATCCCATGCCTCATGGAGAGGTTCTCCCGTTTGCTGAGGAAAGTGAGTAATCTGATGGCGCAAGGCATTGGTTCGACGAACGGGAAAGAACTTCTTCAAAAATTCAGACTGAAGTTCTTCCCAAGTGTTGCTCGGCCGAGTCTGAGTTTGATACCAATGAGCAGCCTTGTCCATAAGAGAGAAGGAGAACATCTTCATGAGAAGAATGTCCCGATTTTGTGCATCTGACCCAAAAGTTTGGGCCAGATGCTTCAACTGTTTGATGTGCTGGAAGGGATCTTCGGAATTAAGCCCATGGAATTTAGGTATAGCATGAATCATATTGGGCTTTAATTCGGAATCAGGTCCTCCAGCCAGGATTCTGACTCGAGGCTTAATGGCCACCGCAGCAGGATTATAATGGTCCCGCATCATAGGATGCTGCGGTGGGTGCACAAAGTTTTGGAAGAGGTCATTGAGTCGCTGGAGCTGGTGCTCTAGATTGTTTTCTTCCTCAACTGGCTGAGCCATGATGGGGGAAGAAGAAGAGCTTGGTTCTGAATCAGATGAGAGAATAATGTGGTGGGGTTGCTGCACAAACACGGGCGTCGAGGCTTGGCCTTGACGAGAGTGAAATTCTAAAGGAGGTCTTAAGGGTAGTCTTAAGGACCTCCTACCGTACAGGCACTGTTGGAATAGATGAGTTTAGAAGGTGCTAGACCCAATCGAGAGACCCAAAAATTGTTGGGTGATTATAGAGGTGCGGGGCAGATGGACCCCTTGATCAAAAAGATCATCCACCTGAGAATTACCTAGGTAGCCAGAGAGAGTGAGTCCCGCGAAGACCCCTACACGGTAGAGCGTCCCCACGGGTTACAGGGTTTCCCCCACCCGACCTCTCTTGTCACTGCTGTTCCAGGTAGACCATAATGGGGACCTTGACCTCTTAAGTCTACCTCTTTTACTTTAAGATCAAGGTGTTTAAGGTTCCACTTGAACTTCTAAGTATTTTGAGTGAAAAAGTGACATAATTTTCAGGTTGGTTGACTCAAGGGGTCAAAACTTCACCTCTTGTTCCTTTTGAGAGCTTTTGGGTCCTTTCTTTTAAGGTTCAAATGGATTTAAGAGGTTGATTTGCTTAGGGTTCCTCTTGTATAGATCTCTTCAAACAAGGTTTAGGCACACCTCTTTTTGGGAAGATCTTTTCTTTGTTAATAGAAGGTGTGTCTCTAAAAACCCTAGCTTTTCAATCCTTGAGTTGGCTCTAGTTGGTCCATTTTAGTTGCCTCAAAATTTAGTAACTAGGGCTCAATTAAGAAGGTTTTAGCCCTAGTTACCTTAATTGGATGGACAGTTAAAATGTGTTGAAATGAAAAATTAGGCAACTTTGATGAGTTACTAAGTATAACACAGGTAGCCCTAAGTTGATTCTTCTTTTCATTTTTTTTAGATTTCAAGGGAGTTTAGGAGAGGGCTGATGAAGATTACCTATTTGTTGGAGTGTTTGTTGTGCGGCTGCTCTTCCAATTCTTTTCCTTTACCTGCACACAAGAGAGAAAAAGATTAGCAATTTTTAAAGAGTTCAAAACTTCTAGAATAACCGTTGCTCCCCGGCAACGGCACCAAGTGAAAACGGCGAACCACGGTGCTTCTTTGTGTTTATTATAGTATAGTCGTTATAGTATAAGACAACACAGCTACGGTTGTCATTACAATAGATTTTTTTTTTAACTCGGAAATAGTTTTCCCGAGGACGAACTCAGGGAGCTATTGGAATTCTAGAAGTATAAAGTTTCTCTATTGGATTACAAAAATAAGAGTGAGAGAGGGGGAGAGAGAGAGAGAATTTTTTGTCTTGGCTTCTTCTTCTCTTCTTCTCTCACGACTGTGCCTTCTTCTTTCTTCTTTTTGTGCTTTCTGTCTTCTTCCCTCTTCTTTCTTCTTCTTCTTCTTCCTGGCTGTTCGTCTTCTTCTGCTAGTCCTGTCTTCTCTTCTTCTTTCTTCTCTTTTCTTCCTATTTCTTTCTTTCTCTTTCTTTCTCTTTCTTTTTCTCTGGCGGCCAAGTCTTCTTCTTCTGCTCATCCTATCTTCTTCTTTGCTTTATCTCCTCTGGCCGCTGCTCAACCGTCGTCTGATGTAGTGGTCAGACAACTTAACTGCAGGTCTGCTACAGTGCTTCTCTTCTCCTTCCTTTCTTCCTTCGCTACTTCTTCTTCTTCTACTCCTGCACACTGGTCAGAGCAAAACCTACCCCTACCCTTCCCCGCGTCTCTCTCTTTCTCCGATTTCTCTCATAGGATCGCTCTCCCAGAGCCAGGTATTCGGGTACGGGTATCGTGCCCGGGACCAGGCCCACCGGTGTGCGATGGTGGGTGAGGTGTGCGCAGTGTCGAGTATTCGGATCCTGCCCAGACCCGCGGGGCGTGAGCGCAGGCGAGGGCGAGCACGTGGTGCGCACGTGCATGAGGGACCTGACCCCTATGTTCGAAGGCGAATAGCCTCGAACACTTTTACAATTTATGTGCGGGCATTGAGCCACGCACTTCCGAGGTGGGACTAAAGTCCCACCTCCCGACTGGCGTCCGCAGGCGAGAAGGCTGCAGGCAATTGCAGCAACTCGCAAGGGGTTTGCCTCAGCTGCAGACCTGGGAGTCTTCGCAGAGACACTCCGCGCGACCTGGGACCAGCGCCTGGGCGAGATCGAAGCTGCAGCTGTAGGTGAAGCAGCTTCACCTGCCCAGCAATGGCGGTGAAGGGGGTGTGACCTGAAAGTAGGAATATGGCCTCTCGGCCCAATCAGAAGATGCAGGGAGCTTCGCTGGAGTGCGGCGAAGCCAGTATGGGTGGTGGCGAGGCGTGAGGCGGTGTATGGCAGCAGCCCTAGGTCGGACTGTAGTCAGAAAAATGGGTTTGTTCAGGGGGTCGTTGTGGACGTGTGGAATGGCAATGGAGGGGTGGAGGGCATTCAGTGTGATGAGGCGGAGCTTGTGGGACGGTCGGCAAGTTGTGTGGAGCAGCGGATCGACAGGGCCAACTCGCCGAAGGGTGGCCGGAGACGGGGAAGGTGATGGTGGTTAGGGTCAGTCGAGGGTCGATTTAAATGAAATAATGTGGGAAAAAGAAAGAGGGGAAGAATGGGAGTAATTGTAACCTACTTGCAGGGACGAAGGGGGCCAGAGAGGCGGGCAGCCATACCGACTGTCGTCGGAGAAGAAACACCCAGAGGGAGAGAGCGGCGGTGAGGAAGAGGGCAGGGAGGTGCGCGCTTGGTGCGGCACGACGCGGGGAGGTCAGGTGCAGGTGACTCTGCTGCTGGTATTGCAGCACGGCAACGAGAAGGAGGAGGAGCCACCGGAGCTGGTGGGTTCCTGTCGGAGTGGAGAGAGAGGAAGGGTTGAGGGATTCTCCGTCAAGACCGAGCTGGGAGAAACGGTTGGCGACGCTGGTCTTTATAAAGGAGGTGGCGGAGGGGCGGACGCATGCTGGCAACGTGCGTCCCTCGCCGGAGTATGGTCGGAGATGAGACCCATACCTTCCGTGCATTCGCACGGAAGGTGTGGGCATCGTCAGGTGGCATGGCTGAGTCCCTGCGATAGTAGACATCGCAAGGAACTCCGTGTTCTCTTAGCAGGACGCCCCCCTCACCCTGCGCGGCGCCATGCTCCGCGCAAAGTCGCCGGAGCATGGTGCTGCACAGAGACTTGCAGGAGGGACAAAAATGCAAAGAACGAAGATGAAATTAGGGGACAAAATGCAAGGGTTTCGAAAGTTGAGGGTCAAAAAGTAAATGATGAGGACCAAATTGCAAAGTCGGTCAAGGAGGTCTCTTCTTAGGCTCAAGTTTTTATACATGACTAAGTTGGACCTAAGGATTTTAATGGTGAATTTTGTTTCTAGGTCAGACCATGTTTGATCACCAATTTACATAGAAACCCAAATTAAATCATTAATTGGGCATGGTTCTCAATGTAGGTCAAAATGAGTTTCTAAGGCCAAATTGAAGGTTCTAAACCCTAGAGATTATTTTTATATGAATTTTAGAGGTTTTAGTTGATTTTTACCTTACCTCGAACCACATGAATTGAAGTGGGTTTGTTTTAGGGTTATAGAATGTCATTTAATTCCTTGGAGTTGCTGTAGCCCTTATTGGATCAGATCATCCCGCTTTCCTTCTTATTAGGTTAGTTTGACCTATGTTTAGATCCTGAGTTACCCTATTTGCAGATTGTGTTGGTGAAATTGCATTTTTACCCCTTATGACTTATTTTCTTCTTAAACTCAGAATTCTCTGAGTTAAGCCTTTCTTTGAGTTATGTAGGGGCTTTTTCTTGCATACCTAGGTTAGATTGTGCTAGTTAGGGTTCATGATGAGGTTCTCATCATTGGACCAAGCGAAGTTCGGATGATTTCGCTACCCTGGGTTATAAGTGGTAGAGAACGGGTTGTTCCCCAGGGTGCAAGCGTCTTCTATGCCAGAAGACGCGTCCGCATGTAAATACACTTCCAAGCACATGGAGGCTTGGTCCTCTGTGCCGAAATACTGGCTCGCAGAAGCCAGATCCACATGACTTACCGAGTCGCTCGACGCGACACTCGGTAAGGAAGGTCTTATGGGATTTCTTGGGATAAGCCTGGTGTTGGAAGAATTGGAATTGTGATGAAGTGGTGAAGTAGGGGTGTTTGCCATAGAACGAGCAGGGTTGGCCAGAAGCTCGTCCAGCTTCTTGTTCATGTCGAAGACTTCATCCAATTTCTGTGCTATAAGGTTGAGATCAGTGGATGAATGTGGACATTTCGGTTAAAGGCGACAATGGTGGCATTGTTCATTGAGTTTTCGCTCATATTTTCAAACAATTCAAATGCTCCATTCTCGTCTTTATTCATAAAGTTCCCTCCGCAGGAAGCGTCTGCAATCTGCTTCAAAGTCTCATTTAGCCCATAGTAGAAAATCTGGGCTATATGCCACTTAGGCAGACCGTGGTGCGGACACTTCCTGAGGAGGTCATTATACCTCTCCCATGCCTCATGAAATTGTTCACCATTTTGTTGCGTAAATGAAGTGATAGCGCAGCGAAGCGCATTGGTTCGCTCGATTGGGAAGAACTTCTTGAGAAACGTTGTTTGCATCTCTTCCCAAGAGTGGATGGTTCTCCCAAGGGTGCGTAGCCACTGCGATGCTTTATCCCGCAATGAAAACGGGAACATTTTCATGAGGACTATAGGTAACCCGATATTTCTTAGTTTGACAGTTTCAGCTAATCGGGTTAGGTCTTCCAAGTGGAGAAAAGGATCTTCACTTGCAAGACCATGAAAGTGAAAATTTTTTAGGCCAATTATGTTTGGTTTCAGTTCAAAGTCGTCCCCGCCCATGGGGACCCGAATTTGTCCTATGGTCTCTGTAGCAGCGAGATTCTGATAGGAGCTAAGAGACCTAGGCTCCTCTCATTCGGGAGAATTCTACATTTCCTCCAATGTTTCCCAAATGGCTTCAATTTGCTCATTATACATTTCCATTTGGGCTTGGAGGCGGGTTATGGGATCTAAGGCTCCACCACCTGGTGGGTTCTGAGGGCGGTTACCTCCCTTGGGATTTAGGGGTGGGCGTGCAGCCATGTTTGTGGAGGAGGAGAATGATTCGGCTTCTTTTCTAGATTTATCAGGCAATTCACACAGTTCAGGGTTTTGTGACCTCCTCCCAAACATGCACTACTGCAGGAAGAATTGGGGAGATAAGAAGGGAAAAGAGATGAGAGAAATGACACTGCAAAGGTACACTTGATGACAAATCAGTACAATCAAATTCCTAACCTCTACAGTGTGCCCTTAGACCTAAAGATCTAAGTTACCTGCTATCACAAACTACGGAATCGAATGCGAGCACCGCGGAACCACCGGGCCAGATTGAAAGGCCGTTTGCCCCAGTCTTAGACACCCGATAGCACATGGGAACCCTCACCAGCACGTAGGCGCTACACGTAGGTAGTTAGACCTCCAATCCTTAATAAGGGTCAAGTTAGTACCAATTTTAGTTAGAGGCTTAGGATCAAGTGCTTTTGGAATGTGAAGGGCATTATTTACGGGTAATGCCCAAGTGATTGATTTTTCAAAGTGTGTAAAACAAGCATGCAACGGGGAAGTCTCCCCGAATTGAAGTTTTTAATTGGTGAATGATTTTTAGAATTCAGCCTTAAGTAGTATGGATTTTAGGATTTCGCTGAAATACCAATTCAACCAATCTCCAGGTTTTTGAGAGAATACAGGTTTTCTTCTAAGCCCAACAAACCCTTCTTTCATACTAGTTGGTTAATGCATGCTAAAATGCATTGGGCTTCCCTAAATGGAGATTTCTATGTGTGGATGCACGAATCAGTTTTAGATTAGTGTGAAAGGGAGCTAAAGCACTTCATTTCAAGTGCTCCCAATCACCAAAAAGATGTCCACACACAAGGCTCAACCAAAAGATAAGGAAAATCAAATTGTTGGGGTTGAAGTATTCGGGATCGAATCTTAGGCAAGTTGAAAAGTCGTGGTGGGGTTGGAATCAACTCAATTCCAAGTCTCCCACCAAAAATGTGATCCTGAATTTGCAGATAAGTGAGGCAAAGAGGGGTGCAATCAATCTTTTTATTTGCCTCAAAAAAAAACTTCACACGGTGAAAAATTCAAGAATCAAGATTCTTGGATTTTCACTATGCGAAGTTTTGTGGGAAATCTCGGGGCCGTGGGAGTAAGGGCAAACAATCAAACAAGTGAATTCTAATCCACTTGCCCCAAGAGATCCCAAGAAGTTTTTCTAGTTTTTTAGTTTTTTATTTTTTATTTTATTAAGGTGACAAGTTAAACTAGGTTGCTAAGAAAGAAAGACCTACTTGTGCAGCAACGTGTCCGGAGCTCCAGAGCGGTGTTGGCATCTTCACGCTCTCATTCTCGCCTTGGATCTGCCCACGTCTCTGACTTCGTATGCCTGTCTTCTCCTTGCAACAGGTTTACCTGCACACCAAAAACAAAAACACCCATGAAGAGAGAAGAGAAAAATGAAAGGAATGGAGTAAAAACTTACTTGAAGGCGCACTTCCCAGGCAACGGCGCCAGAAAAAGATGTTGGTCAGACCCGGTTGGGTTGTTAATATGGTGATTTTATCATTGAAGTGTGTGTAGTGGTTAACCTAAATCGAGCCTAACCATCTCTTTATAAAATTTTTTTTTTTACCTGGCCTTCTTGATTTTATCTTCGTCACTTTTAGGCCCAGGGTCGAACTCAGGGAAGTGGGGTTACAAGTCAAGTTTCTATGCCTTTCCTACAACGAATCTTTTCCGTTCGTTTATTGTGTTTTTGGTGTTTTTCTATTTAAGATTTTTTTCTGATAATTCTTGTCCTTGAGGCACACCCTCAAAATTAGGTTCTTGGCTTTGAGCCAAGTCAGGGTTCCAAAACAGGTCTTGTTAATCGCAAGATGGAGTACCTACAAGTCAAAGATTATCTTTTCTCCTTTATATATATATTTTTTGTCTTTTTATTGGCAGGAAAGAGAAACAGAAATCAAGTAAATATAGTGTATATATATATAGGTATATATTATATATGTATAAAGGGGTGGGGATGGAGCCGATGATGGAGTGTAGCACGATGTAGAGTCAGTTGTCGTCTAGAAAGACGCAACCAACAGGACGAGGTGCCGCGTGGAGTGTAGGATGGATGGTGGAAGATATGTGTGACCACGCTTTTTGTACGCGTGTATCTGGGAATATTAGCAACTGGTGTAGATATTCCAGCAATACCACGTACGGTAAGTAATGTGAAAAAAAATAGATATATATATGTATATATGTAAATATATCTATATGTATATATGGTTATAAATATATACGTATATATGTAGTTATATGTATATATGTATGTATATATGTATATATACATATGTATATATATTGGTATGTAAATATATGTATAGATAGATATATGTATATGTATATGTATATGTATGTATATATAACTATATAGATGTATATATCTTTGTATGTATATGTATTTAGTAATATATGTACATATAGATATATGTAGCTAGATATGTATATATATGTATACATATATAAGTATATGTATATATGTAGATATATATGTGTGTATATATATATATATATGTATATATGTATAATAATACTTAGTTATATAGGTACTACGATATATATATAGAGATAAGTAAATATATATATATGTGTGTGTATAAATATATGTATATATGTAAGTATATATATCTATATATATATATATATAAGTATATAGATATATATATATATATGTATATGTATGTATATAGACTAATACATAGTTATATAAGTACTAATATATGTATAGGTATATGTATATATATATATATATATATATAAGTATATGTATATATGTAAATATATATGTATATATATAAGTATATATATATATATGTATGTATGTATACTAATACTTAAGTATATAGGTGATAAACGCCAGTTTATCATCATTCTTATGCATTAAAAGAAACCTAGCTCTTAGGATTTTACTCCGCAAATGGGTTTTTGGGCTGCATTTAGGCATAAATTAGGTTAGGCATGCATTGCATTTTTTATTGTCATTTTGACATGTTTTTGTGAGTGTTAGGGATGAACAGATATACAGATCCCTAAAACCCTAGCACTCAAGAAAGCAAATGGTGAAAGAGAAGCACAGACTAGCTGCAACTCAGATTGATCCAGCTCACCACAGCTGGAGCCTAGCTCACTTGAACTAGGGTTAGCTCATCCCAGCTCCATTCAGCTAATCTCAACTGAATGGCAGCTCAAGAGAGTTCATCTTAGCTCACCCTAGCTCAAGTCAGCTTAGATCCAGCTCAACTTAGCTGAGTCTAGCTCATCTCAGCTCCTATTAGTCCATAGGGAGCTCTAGATAGCTCAGCTGAGTTGACAGGAGTTCACCCCAGCTCAGACCCAGCTACATCCAACTCCACTCAACTCCAGCCAGCTGAAGAAGAACTCATCTCAGCTCAGGAAGCTCAAGTCTAGCTCCCGGGGATTCAGCTTAGATCAACTCAGTTGAGCTAAGCTACCTTAGCTGCCTCAACCAGCTTGATCCTTCCCAGGAGCACTAGACCCAGCTCACCTCAGCTCATTATGGTAGAAGCCAGTTCACTTTAACTTGGCTTAGCAACTAGCAAAGAACTAGCAAGTTAAGCCAGTTAGAGTAGCTCCATGCCAGCCTCTTCAGCAGCTGCCAGCTCCAGTTCCAGCTCCAGACTTCTTCTCCACAGCTCCTCTCTTCAAACCCTAGCTCCAATACCTCCTCCTCTACTCCATAGCTATCTAGGCTAGCTTAGCTTATCTAGCAACCAGCTCCTTGGCCATCCACCACCTTCAAATTCAACCCTAGCTAGCTCCACCAAATTAAGCCTTACCTAAACTAGCTATCCTACTCAAGTTGGCGCCACCTCCTAGCCACCTCTTCACCCCATTATCACCACCAAAAGGCACCAATTTTGGCGCCAAAACATAACCCTAACTACCCCTCTTTTTGGCGCCAACATCCACGCCCACATCCACCATACACCTAACCCTACAACCCATGCTAGCCACCCACCTACCCCTCCTTCTAGAACCCTTCTTGGCGCCAACTAAGACCCCCTTCTAGAAGCCATTTTGGCGCCAACATCAAGGGGTGTCACCACCCATAACCACCCCCTAGGTGTCCCTTGGGTTGGCGCCAATTGACCTTGGCTATTAGATCCCCAACCACCTCCATCTCTCCATCTTAACCCTCCATTCCAAGAGTCACCTTAGCCCCTTCCTATTCTATAAAAACCCACCACCTAACACCATTAGAGGGCATCCTCCATTAGTGTATTTTGCTACCTATACCACCTACACCTACGGCCAAGAAGAAGGAGTAGAGAAGGAGATTAAAGGGGCACATCACCAGCCCTTTTGGTGCCTTCTTCTCCCCACTCTCTTCAACTTGGACCACACCAAGGATGAGGACTTTTCTACCTCAAGGAGGACGGCCAGGCAAAGGAGAAGGACCTTGGGTGGACGTCCACCCTTGGAGAGAAGCTTAGGGCACGCCCCCTCAGGGCTTGCCTTGGAGGACATCACCTTAGCAGAGCATAGCAAGGAAGGAGTTGGAGGACTCTTTTCAAGCTTGGGAGCTACCAAGCTTGGAGCAAGAAGCCCTCTTCTTCGCCATCTATCTAGAGGATTTGTGTTTGCTTTTATTTATTGCAATTTTTCTAGTACTAGAAGCATTCATCTACTAGGCTTTTTTGTAAAACACTTTTTCATTAATCTAGTTGCCTTCTTTGCAATTTCTTTAGTTGCATTTCTAATTGCTTTGTTTTAAGCATTCTTCACTCCCTCTCCCTAATTATTCTAGGCCTCCACTTACCTAGGGTGAGCTTAGGAAGAGGCTCTACTTGCCACTTTAGAAGTAGTCTATTCAATTGAAGTGTAAGTCACTTTCCCGCCTCAATTTCGCATGTTGCCTTAATTTGTAAAACATAAAAATAATATATTGAAAAAGAATAAAAAGAAAGTTGAGATTTATATTCCAAGCAAGAGAATCAATTCTGCAAACATTTGGCCTCCTTGGATGACCCTAGATACTCCCCTATCTAGGAATATAAATTTAAAAGCGAAAGTGGATTTACGCGTTGCAACGATACTAAATTACCTAATTAACAAATCGCATATTTAATTCCTCTCCTTTGTTGTGCTTGTCTCAGGGAAAGCAGAGAAATGAAGAGTAGCTGCACAACGGCTACACCAAAGAACAGGTAACTTTCATTAGCCCTCTCTCTTAACCCCCTCAAAGTCTGAAAAGGAACAAAGAAGAATCAACCTAGGGCTACCTATTTCATACTTAGTAATTCATCGAAGTTGCCTGATTTTCATTTCAACACATCTTGAGCTGCTCATCCAACTAAGGTAACTAGGGCTAAAACTTTCTTGATTGAGCCTTAGATACCAATTTTTGAGGCAACTAAATTGGACCAACTAGAGCCAACCTAAGGATTGTAAATCTAGGGTTTTTAGAGACACATCTTCTCTTAAACAAAGAAAAAAAAATTTTCCAAAAAGTGGTGTGCCTAAACCTTGTTTGAAAAGATCTATACAAGAGAAACCCTAAGCAAATCAGGCTTTTAATCCATTTGAACCCTAAAAGAAAGGACCCAAAAGATCTCAAAGGAACAAGAGGTGAAGTTGATCCTTTGGGTCAACCAACCTTAAAATTAGGTCACTTGTTTGACTCAAAAGACCTAAAATTTCAAGTGGAACCTTAAGCACCTTGATCTTAAAGTAAAAAAGGTAGACTTAAGAGGTCAAGGTCCCCATTCTGGTCTACCTGGAATCTCAGTGACAAGAGAGGTCGGGTAGGGGAAACCCTGTAACTCGTGGGGACGCTCTACCGTGTAGGGGTCTTTGTGGGACTCTTCCTCTCTGGCTGCCCAGGTACTTCTCAAGTGGATGACCTTTCTGACTAAGAGGTATCATCCGCCCCGAACCTCTATAGTCACCCAACAATTTTTGGGTGTCTCGATTGGGTCCAGCACCTTCTAATCTCATCACATCCTTCGGTGCATGTTCGGTAGGAGGTCCTTAAGACCATCCTTAAGACCTCCTTTAGAAATTCACTCTCATCGAGGCCAAGCCTCGATGCCCTTGTTTGTGCAACAACCCCACCACATAAATCTTTCATCTGATTCAGAACCAAGTTCTCCTTCTTCTCCCATCATGGCACAACCCATTGAAGAAGAGAACAACCTTGAGCACCAACTTCAATGCCTCAATGATCTCTTTCAAAACTTTGTAAACCCACCGCAGTGACCAATGATGCGAGAGCACTATAATCCCGCTGCGGTGGCGATCGAGCCTCAAGTTCGAATCCTGATTGGAGGTCCTGATTCTGAACTGAAGCCAATATGATTCATGCCATACCAAAGTTTCATGGGCTTAACTCCGAGGATCCATTCTAACATATTAAACAACTCAAGCATCTGGCTCAAACCTTCGGGTCAGATCCACAAAATCGGGATATCCTACTCATGAAAATGTTTTCTTTCTCCCTCCTGGACAAGGCCGCCCATTGGTATCAAACTCAGACTCGTCCGATCAACACATGGGGGGAACTTCAGTCTGAATTCTTGAAAAAGTTCTTCCCCGTTGGCCAAACGAATGCCTTGCACCACCAGATCACCCATTTCACTCAACAACCGGGAGAACCTCTTCACGAAGCATGGGACTGATTCTTAGATCTCATGCAAAAGTGCCCCCATCACGGAGTTCCTAAATGGGAACAAGTCCAGTCTTTTTACCAGGGACTCCGTGAAGACATTCGATTATTCGTCAATGCATCGTGAGGAGGAAACATCATGGGTCAACATGAGGACACGGTGTGGGAGATTCTCGAAAACATGTGTGAGAACTCCATTAATAATGACTCCATGGGCTTATTCGATAGGACGAATGCCCGTGCATCGATAAATCTGAGAGGGGCACATGAGACGCAGGACTTGTCCACATCCGTCGACTTGGAACTGATGGCCAGTCAGTTGGACAAGGTTTCTATCATAGAAAAGAAGGTGGATGAGCTAACTCAGCATCTGCAGTGAGCCACCTCTGCGTAGAACTCTTTTGTACGACCACCTCTAGCGAGGGAAACTGTGTAAAACATCTACCACCAATCTGCTAAGTGGATGGACCCATATCCACCCCCGTCTGACTCTCGGACTGGAGTAACCTCCAATCCATTCTACTCGAGTTGGGGGAACTCTGAACCCTCTTATTCTTACTTTCCTAAGGTTCCTTAGACTTGCGTGGACCTCAACGCCATCTAGAATGACCCATTCTCTAATACCTACAACCCCGAATGGAGAAATCATCCCAACTTTCAGTTGACGGGAAATTCTCAAACTTAAAGACCACCATATCATCTCTGTCTACATGCCCCTCGTCCATATCAGCTGCCTCAGCCTCAGTCCAATCCCACCTACCAATCTGAGCCAAACTTGGATCAAATGACTCTTATCCTTCAAGCACTGGCTGACATTCAAAAGATGAATGCGGCAATGCAAAAACAGCACAAGGATGAGATCACAGAGGTTCGCAACCAACTAGTCCAGATGGCAAATTCCTGCCAACCTAGCACCCTTTCTTCGCAACCTCTACCAAACCCAAATAACGTGCCGACCCAGAGGTGCATTATGAACCCAAATTCAGGCCACGCACATTTGATTTATTAGGCCCCTGCTCCTCCATCACCAGACGGGATGGAAGCTTCGACATCTTATGCGGGATCTCAGCAGCAGCCACCCCTCTTACCAAACCCAAACCAAAATCAGACTGGATTAAACTCTGTAACAGCACGTGCTGGTAAAGAAACCCAAGACCCACATTATTCGAACCACTCCAAGCCTGGTAGTAGCAAGACCCTAGGATAGTTATCCAGGATACCACTGTCCTAGATCAAGAACCTAGACCTATTCTAGAGGAACCAACTAGGATTCCATTTCCTGAGGCCTTGACCAAAGGAAAAAGGATAACCAAACCCGTGGCCCCCGAGGAGGATCTGGTCAAGCTCTTTGAACAAGTCCAGATAAACATCCCCTTGATGGATGCAATTCGCCATGTACTAGCTCACGCAAGATTCTTGAAAGACGTATGTACACCTATATGTAAGTCGCGAACCAAGGATGGGAATCCGATCGTACTATCAAAGCAAGCCAGCTTTGTCATCTTAAGTAAACTCCCACCCAAGGCTAAAGACCCAGAAACCCCCCTGATTTCTTGTAAAATTGATGAAACCCAATTTGACAGAGCCTTACTAGATCTAGGTGCCTCCATAAATCTAATACCTACATCCCTCCTTGACCACCTTGAAGAGTTCGAACTTAAACCGACTGAGGTGATGTTGCAGTTAGCCGATCAATCCATCAAGTCACCTAAAGGAATACTCGAGGATGTCGTTGTTAAGGTACGGGATTTCTACTTCCCGGTGGACTTCATAGTTCTGGACATGGATGCACCTGAGAACCCAAGGGACACACTAATCATATTGGGGAGACCCTTTTTGGCCATTTCTAGGGCCAACATAAACTATGAAGAGGGCCAGATAGAATTAAAATTTGGGAATCAAACTCTGAAGATTGACATTTTTAAGGCCCAACAAGGGATTAATTGTGGGGTTATAGAGCAAATATGTGATATCAAAGCCGTGGTTGATGAATCGCATACAGAGGACAACCTAATTATCCCTGATAAACCACTAGAAGATCAAAACCCACCAACAGAGGAGTGAGAACATGATCTAGACACACCTATGACTCCAACCCTTGTTCTTGATACAAACCCCGAACCACCTGCTGCTCCTGACAATCCTGTCATGGAACTCAAGCCCCTTCCCGAGCATCTGAAGTACATCTTTTTGGGTTCCAATCAGACGTTTCCTGTGATTATCAACTCTCGACTCACACTTGACCAGGAACTCCATTTGATTACTGCTCTCTAGCAACATCGTAGAGCCATTGGATGGACTCTCGATGATTTGACTGGCATAAGCCCTTCGTACTGCACACATCAAAGCTATACAGAAGAAGGCGCACGACCTTCAAGAGAAATGCTGAGACGCTTAAACCCTAACCTGCAGGAGGTCGTGAAAAAGGAGATCATAAAGTGGTTAGATGCAGGGATCATCTATCTGATCTCTGACAGTTGTTGGGTGAGCCCAATATAGGTGGTGCCTAAGAAGGCCAGACTTACCATCATCACGACTATAACCAAAGGGGTCATTCCTATCCTAATAGGTAACTCGTGGAGAGTCTGCATTGATTACAGAAGACTCAACTCCTCCACGAAGAAGGACCATTTCCCACTACCGTTTATTGATCAGATCCTCAAGAAACTAGTGGGAAATAGATTCTTCTGCTTTCTTGACAGGTACTCCGGTTACAACCAGGTGGCAATCCATCCAGAAACCAAGAAAAGACCACATTCACCTGCCCATTCAGGACGTACGCGTTTCGAAGGATGCCTTTCGGTCTCTGCAATGCACCCGCAACCTTTCAGCTGTGCATGCTTGCCATATTCTCAGATATGGTAGGTGATTATCTGGAAGTCTTCATGGATGACTTTTCAATTTTTGGAGCATCATTTGATGCTTGCCTCCAACACTTGGTCCAAATACTCAGGCGGTGCATCGATGTGAATTTGGTTCTTTCCTAGGAAAAGGGCCATTTCATGGTGCCTGAGGGAATTGTCCTGGGACATCTAATCTCGAAGAAAGGCATCCAAGTCGATCGAGCTAAGGTTAACCTGATTTCCAATCTCCCTATGCCTAACTCGATTAAGAACATCCAATCTTTTTGGGGCACATCGATTTTTACCGTCGATTTATCCCTGATTTTTCAAAAATCGTACGTCCCTTGACTACTCTTCTCTCAAAGGATGTGACTTTCAAAATTTCCAAGGAATGCACTCAAGCATTTGAGATCCTTCGTGACTGAGTCACCCAAGCCCCGATCCTACAGTCCCCTGATTTGTCTCAACCCTTTGAGATCATGTGCGATGCATCTGACTTCGCTGTAAGAGCGATTTTAAGGGCAGAAAATCGACAGGAAACCCATGGTCATTTACTACGCTAGCAAAACACTGGACGAGGCTCAGCGTAACTACACGGTTACTGAGAAAGAGCTACTAGCTGTAGTATTTGCCCTAGAAAAATTCATATCATACCTTCTGGGTTTCCGTGTTATCATATACTCGGATCACGCAGCTGTGACGCATCTCCTTGCAAAGAAGGACGTGAAACCTTGATTAATCTGATGGATCTTGCTGTTGCAAGAATTTGACCTCGAGATTCACAACATAGCGGGGAAGCAAAATGTGGTAGCTGATCACTTGTCCTGCCTTCCTTCTTAAATAATTGACCCTTCCGGATCCATCACAAAACACTTTCCTGTTGAGCACCTCCTGACTATCAATACAGGCCTTCCATGGTCCGCAGATATAGTGAATTACCTGGCATCACATCAGATTCCGTCCGATTTGCCGAAGGCCAAGAAGGACAAATTGTGTTCCGATGCCAAGTATTACCTATGGGATGACCCATATCTATTCCGCATTGGTGCTGATCAGATAATTCGACGATGTGTCGCGGAAGTAGAAATCAAAGACATACTCTCCTTTTGCCATGACCAGGCATGCGGTGGACATTTCTCAGGACACAAAATCGCACCGAAAGTCCTCCAGTGTGGCTTTTACTAGCCCACAATTTTCAAGGATGCATACGATCACTGTAAGGCATGTACCCATTGCCAGACCTTAGGCAACATGAGCCATCAAGACATGATGCCTCTATAGCCGATCCTGGTATGCGGAATTTTTGACATCTGGGGGATCGATTTCATGGGACCTTTCCCGATCTCGGATGGCTTCGAATACATCTTACTCACCGTTGACTACGTGTCCAAGTGGATAGAAGCCATTCCGACCCGAACGAATAATCATAAGGTTGTTATCAAATTCATTCATCAAAACATCTTCTCAAGGTTTGGGATTCCACGAGCAATTATTTTCGACGGAGGGACCCATTTTACGAACTCTCAGTTTAGGTCACTGATGACCAAATACGGGGTATCACATCAAATCTCTACTCATTACCACCCCCAAACTAATGGTCTAGCTGAGCCATCAAACCGAGAGATCAAGAAAATCCTTCAGGTTACTATTCGACCTAACAGAAAAGATTGGTCTTCTCGACTTCCGGAAGCATTGTGGGCCTATAGGACCACCCACAAGACCCAATTAGGAATGTCTCCCTTCAGACTGGTGTACGAGAAGGCATGTCACCTCCCCATCGAATTGGAGCATAAAGCCTATTGGGCAATACGGAATTGCAATTTAGATATTTCTAAGGCTGGAACCCACAGAAGGCTTCAAATAAGCGAGATCGATGAATTATGCCACGACGTGTATGAGAACTCGTGAATTTACAAGGAACAGGTTAAAGCTTTTCATGACAAGCACATTTCTATAAAGATATTTCATCCTGGTCAAAAGGTTTTACTATTTGATGCTCGATTCAAATTATTCCCAGGAAAGCTACGATCTAAGTGGGTCGGACCCAACCTAGTCCGACAAATCTTTGGAAATGGAGCCATTGAAATCAGCCCACTCAGCCACGATTCTGAACCCTTTGTTGTGAACGGTCAAAGACTTAAACTGTTCATTGACATGACCAATACAAATTTGGCTGAGTCATCCTTTACCCTCCATTCCCCTTGAGCTCATTGCGCCCATTCGATGGCGTAAAACTCAGTGCTTAACGGGAGGCAACCCGTCATTCTTTGAAAAACCCGAAACCTTTTCTGACATTTCTATGTGGAATTCATATTGCACTTTAGGGTTCATCCATTAGAACAGCCGACTTCACCTCAGGTACCCCTACCTGAGATTAGAAATCGTTCGCAACAAGTCACTTCGACCCATTCACTCACCCAACACTTGTCCTAATGCATGAACTAAGCTGAAATCGAACCCACCTAATTTACAATGGGGACATTGCAAATCTTAGGCATGGCGGGGTATGAAAGTGCAAAATGTCAGGAAAATTCATATCAAGAAAAGGTTTCAATTCAAAAGAAAAAAACTTGTAAAAAGAAGAAATAAGAAGTGGGGAGAAACAATTTAGGCCATACAAAATGAGAGGAGGAAAAGAGCAAAATGCCAAAAAAAGGAGCACAAAATGAAAAGAAAAAGAAATAGTCATTAGCAAAAGATTAAGGGATTAACTGAAGTTCTAGACCAGATCAAGAAAAGAGAGAAATAAAAAAAAAGTGCTAAGGAGACATAACAAGAGATTAGCGGGAACGCTGGTCTTAGGTCCCTTAGGCTAGATTCTTTAGCTTAAAAATTCACATATCCACTAAAATCTGGATAATCCTTAAGAGGTTGGGGAAAATGCGAAGCTTAAGTATTAGGTCTAAGGCTTAGGAAGTATTCGACCACGTTAACTGACCTTCGATCTATGGGATTTAGTAACCTAAGCACCCCAATTCACACATAGTCTAGTTCAATGCGCATAAATATCAAAATCACGCAAAAAGCGTTTCAATGTTCTAAAAAAGTCACCTAGATTAGGAGCGGCCGATCAACACAAGTTGATTTGGATGAGTTCCTGGTGCGGAGAGGCGGGAAATTCCCCTCGAAGATGCGTAACAACATATCATCTCCTCGGTGCTTGTCTCTTAGGATATTTAAATATCCTACCGGGGGCATGTAAGCACTCTGCTGGTTCAGATATCATGGGCGGCATTATCATGAAATGTCAATTGCCAAGGTCTGAATTCGGCCACGGAAAGCCATGGGCAGGATTATCTCAAAATCTCGAAAGCCAGGGTTCTGGGGGTTTCCATGGGTGGTGCTATCTCGAAGTATCGATAGCCAGGGACCCTTGAGGATTGATGATGGGGACAAGGAATCCGATATAAGCTGTGTTGAGAAGCCAATCCGAAGCTAGAAATAAAAAAGAAAAGAGAGAGAAAACTCTCTAAACAAATAAATCTTCTGTCTCTCTCTTACAAAAACGCACTGTAAACTGAACCTAGGCTAAAAATGTCTCAAGCACGGGTGCTTTAACCGCGGAGTCCAACAAACCCTAGGTTAGTTTCTGCGGGCCGTAAAAACCTTTGTGGAGGACTGAGGCTAAAGCAGGTCAGGTCCAGATTTTGGTTGACACTTGAGTACCTCTAGGCCTATTGTCGGCATTCTGACCTAATCACAAAAGAAAAAGGAAAGCACTTATCATAACTGATGACAGACACTCAAGGTCTAGAACAGAAGTTAAAACCTTGAAATTTTGCTAAGGGACTAGCAAAAGCTAGGCGTGGGGGTATGATGAGAGCCTCATCATGAGCCCTAACTATCTCATTTTGATCCAAGAAAGAGAATAAAAGCTCCTGCATAACTTAGAAGAAGGCTTAATTAGAGGAATAAGTGTTCTGAGAAGAAAACATGAAATAAAGGATAAAACTGCAATTTTACCATTTCAATACATAAACAGGATTTCTCAGAGACAAAACATAGTTCAAATGGTCTAAATAAGGTAAAAAGTGGGTTGATTCTATTAGAAATGGGTTCATGTGCAATCTAGGAATTAAATGACATCTAGTAACCCTAAAACTGACCTGCTTAATTCATCAAGGTTTCGGTCAGGATAAAAATCAATTAAACCCTATAAAATTCATGGAAAAATATCCTCTAGGGTTTAGAACATTCAATTTGGCCTTTGGAACCTAGTTTTACCTAGATTGGGGTCCTAGCTCATCAATTGACCTAATTTGGGTTTTTGCACAAATTGTCCAGTTAAACATGGTCAAACCTAAAATCCAACTTCACCATTAGAATCCTTAGGTCCAAATTAGGTTTTTACCAAAATTTGGACTTAGGGGAGGTCATCTTGACCTACTTTGCAAATTAGTACACCCAATTACATTTTGACCCTTATCTTTTGAAAACCATTACATAAACCCCCTAACTTCCTCACCACTCTTACAAACAGGTCCCTCCACCATTAATGGGGAGGAACCCTTCTCCGACGAGGAAGGGAGGGGGATACTCTCTGATCCCTCAGAGATCTCCTCCCAGAATTGGAAGGGAGATTCTCTGAGGAATCCCCTTCCATCTGAGCCCAATCACAATCTTTGATTTCTGTCCACGTGCGAATGCATGAAAGATTTGGGATCCCAACTACCTTCCTTCTCCGGCGAGATGACGGTGGCTGAAGGCTTGCCCTCCACGCACCAGAAGCTCGACTAGCATTTATAAAAGGACCCCCAACCCTCTACGAATCTCTCAGACTTGTTTTGGCCGTAGAACACTCCTAATTTCATCTCTCCTCTCTCCGGCCAAGAAGCCTGCAAGCTCCGACGATTCTTCGTCCTCCCTCTCATCACTCTGCTGCCATACCAGTAGTAGGGTTCACTCCGTCTCATCCTCTTGCGTCGCGCTGCACCAAGCGCACGCCTCCCAGACCTCCTCCTCGTCGCCGTTATCTCCCTCAGGGTCGTCTTCTCCGACGATGGCACAAACAAGCCGTCTGTCTTTGCTGCCCCCCTTTCACTCCCAACAATCCAGATAAGTTCCCCGTCTTCCACTTTCATTTTCCTCACTTTATTTCACACAACAGCCCCTCGACCGTCACTATCCACCGCCATCTTCCTCATCTCCGGCCACCCTCCGGCGAGATGCTCCCGTCACTCCGTAGCCCCACACGTCTCGCCAACCATCGCATAACCTCCGCCATACTCCACTGAATATCCTCCACTCATCCATAGGCACATACACTGCCACAACTGCCCCCTTGACCAAACGCATCTATCTGGCGACAAAGCGACCTAGGCACGCACGCCTAGGCTGCCCCGCGGCCTGCCACCTACTGCCTCACCTTCGCCATGACACGGTGAAGGTCTCCCTATGGTCTGATAGAGTCGCAAGGCCCTTTTTGTGTTGAGCAAGGTTTGAGCTTTAGCCGCCATTAGCGGTGACTCGAGGAGGTTGCACGCTCGCTCCAGGTTGAAGGACTTCAAGATTTTAGGTGCAGCAGATTCAAGGAGATCTTGCGAGGTCATCTGTTCTATCAAGTGGCGCCACGAAACCTGCAGTTGCTATAATTGGAGGAACGGTCTGCTGCGAGCGCGTGAGAAAGAGCAGTGAAGCATTAGTCCTACCTCGGTAAGTCACAAGGTGCATGAGTACTTTATATTGATTTTTTGCTATCATTGGGTTGCCTCGAATACACTGGGGTGAGGTCCCTCCTTACCTATCCACGCACCTCATCCGTGACTTCATCCTGTGGATCTAGAGCCCTGACCCGACTACCCCCTCCTAAGCACTCCTCGCGCACCACACCCATGCCGGTGCGCTTGGACCCGGGCATGTGACCCGACCTGATAACCTAGCTCTGGGAGAGCGTACCGAAGAGAGATTCAGAGAGAGAGAGACGCGCAGGGAAGGGTAGGGGAGTAGGTTTTGTTGTGTGGTGCTTGTGTGCAGGAAGAGGATGCTAAGGAGGAAGCAGCTAATGAAGGAAGCAGGGACTTAGCCACTGCGAGCGAGGAAGAAGAAGAAGAACACCCTGAAGCAGAGGTGCGGCAAACCAAGGAAGAAGAAGAAAGAGATCAAGGGGCAGACAAAGATGGAAGAAAACAAAGGAAGAAGAGGAAGAAAAGGAAGAAGGCAACAACCTAAGAAGAGGCAAGCTAGGACTTGCCTACAAGAAGAGAATCAAGAGGAGAAGGAAAAAGAAGAGGAGCAGAAGCAGCTAAGGAAGAAAAAGAAAAGGAGCAACTAGAGCTGCAGTAGAGCTAATCACCAACAAAAGAGAAGAATATGAGAAATACTTTAAGACGTCTGATGCAATATCAGACGTCCATTCTTTTTGAGCAATTTCTTTCTATATCATTCTCATGTCACTTCTATTGAACTAGTCATTTCTTCTTATTTAAAAGTTGTGTTCTAAAGTTTTGAATACTCAGATTGCTCCCTGCGTTCGACCTCAGATACTCTGATTTTCGAGTTATAAATTTTTATTTGTTTTTGCGGAAAGTTCATCTATATTACAACGCAATATTTGTTAAAACACTATCTAGCCGCATTAATAGACAGTGATCTGAGACTCCTAAAATTGAGAGGTGCCTATGAATGTTACTTGGCCACCAATACAAGATCAAGTGTGATATCGATTGCAATAAAAGATATGTCACAAAAAAGAATAATCCCACAATATACACAAAGATTTATAGTGGAAACTCTTATGAGTAAAAACCACTATCTAAGCCTCCCAGCTTTGGATTTTCCCAACTAGGCAATGCTAGTCAATCCACTAATGTACTACTTGAACGAGGGTGGCACAACCTCTTACAATGATCCCTTCTCTTACTAACTTGAAGAGAAGCACAAAGGATTTCTCCCAATAGCTTGGGATCCGTAATCAAAGCTACAAGTAAAATAAAATAATATAATCCTTTGGAACCTCAAGGAAAGTCAAATCGGATTTTTGCAGAGATTCAAATCGACGTGCTTTGGAGAGCATGAAAATAGAAGCATAGAAGCAGTTTGAGAGAAAGCATGAGAGTTCTTTTACTAGATGGATTTCTCTTCGAAAGTATGTTTTGAAATGGGGGGTGTGGAGCCCTATTTAGGCTAATTTGTTCGATTAATATTCTTATTTTGATAGATCAATACTATCTAGATGTTTATTTTACAATTTAGAAAGGTTTGCCTTTAATCCTGACGTTCCTTTACAGTAATTCTAGACTCAAGAAATATAAAAGAATTACATTGACTAAAGCTAATCTTCACTTTGATCCACACGGAGGATAATTCACTTGATCTGTGCAAGTGTGATCCTGAAAGATTAGTTCACAATAAAACATAATTTTGTTTCATCAAAATAGAGGTACTTACAAAAATTGAATTAGTATGGTGAAGGATTTGTTGCATCCAACCTCAGCATTTCCTTTTTGGGACTTTGTGTCTAGAACGATGGTGGATCATCTCCAGCATTTTTCCCCCTGTGCCTAGGAGTGGGGAGCATTCAGGTTCTAGGAGGATGACTAGTGTGGTTGGGGACAACTCAAAGAGTGCTTTCTACGCATGTATGGGGAGTCTGATATGATGGGTGCGTTGTTGGCAGATATGTGATAGCCAGATGTGGAGGAGTGGAAGGTCCTCCCGTCTATTGATACACATCTCACTAAAACCAAACTGTTAAGCGCACTGAACCAAACTGTGTGTGGATTAGGGTGCTTAGGTTACCGAGTCTCGCAAACTAGAGGTTAGTTAACAAGGCTGAATACTCCCTAAGCCTTAGACCTAATACGTAAGCTTTGCATTTTCCTCAACCTCTTGAGGACTATTCAGATCTTAATGGATACTTGATGTTTAAGCCTATAACAAGCCCAAGAGGCCTAAGATTAGCACTCATACTAATCTCTATGTCTCTCTATTCTTTTAGGACTTAATTTTTTTCTTTTGATTTGGTCTAGAACTTAAGTAGATTCCATAATCATTTACTAATGACTATCCCTTTTTTGTTTCAAAATGTTGCTCCTTTTTGACATTTAAATCACCTCCTCTCTTCCTCCTAAAAAATGATATGCAATTAATCTCACAAAATTTTCTCCCCTATCCATTTTTTTTGTTCATTTTCAAATTTTTTATTTTATTTTTTTTTAATTTTTTTGAATGAGAATTTTTTTGTGAGAACCTTTCAGAAACTTGAATTTTTATGTCTTTGCACTTTAATACCTCCAATGCCTAAGTTTTGTAATGTCTTCATTGTAAACTGGAGGGTATGGAATTAGCTTGGTTCATGGGTTAGAACAGGGTCAAAACGGTGGGCAAACGGGTCGGGATGACTGTTGCGGATGATTTCAAGCTTTGATACGAATACCAAAGGTGGAGTCGGCTATTCTAAAATAGAACTCAGAGTGCAGTAGACGTGAAGGTCAAAAGGATAATCAGAAGGATCTCGATTTTTTTGGAATGATAGGTCGCCTCCTGTTAAATGCTAAATTCAATGCCTTTAGTCGAGCAGAAAATGGTCGTGGAGGAGTGGTTAAATCAGTGGAGTTTTGTAGAATAAGCACCTTGAACAAAAGCCTGGTTGGTCCAACCAAGTGCTTGTTCAAATCAACATGTTGATGATGCAGCCCAAACCCAATCAGTTTGGTGGGTTGATGGATGTGGATAAAGAGATATGGTGCCCACCAGATATTTTGAAGCTCAAATTGATGTGGAAATGAAAACCCAAGGTTTGGCTAATTTGAATCAGCCTGGTCTGAGTAGGGATCCTCAAATGAAAAAGAGTCAATGGAGGATGTAGGAACCCTACGAAAGTGATCAAAGAAAGATGGGATGTGATTATCAGTCTGATCGATGTCCGAATTCCAATAAAAAGATGGAGAATAATCATGTGCGATCATGTGCAATCGGATCATCGAGAGGAGAATCAGAGTAGAAATTGATGCCGGTGGCGGGTCGGGGTTGGGTTCTGATTTGAGAAGGTTCTGAATGTGGATTTGAAGAGGTGGCTTCTTTGAAAACTATGTGAGTTGAGGACTCTTCTAGAAAGGATTCAAAAGTAGGTTCATCTAGAGAGTCCTTATAATGGCCATCAAAATCAAAAGTAAATGCTTGAAGAGTTCTTGTAGGATCATGAAAATCAGAGTCAAGAAAAGATTCGAACTCTAGATTGCAAACACTCTCAGCACTTGTTTCTAATTCCCGAGGATCAAAAAATAATGATTCCATCTCAATGGAACTTGATTTTGAATCAATGACCTCAAGATCAGGGATCTCATAGTCAGAGTCGAAGAATGGATCATGGATGCTGAGGTCGTAAACTAGTGCATAGTCGTCAGGAAACAAAGGTTCTCCGAAATCAGAGTAGGATTTGAAATCATCAAAGAATTTGCGAGAATAAGTTTTCGAATCTGATTCTGGATTGGGAGTTCCACCACAGAGAGAATCATGATGTGTAGAATCAGCAACCTAACTTGGATCTATCCTAATTTCAGATTCTAAGCTTAAAAAGGTGTCTTGATTAAGTAAGGGCTCAGGTTCTTGGCTCTTAGGGTAGATCCAATCAATTCCCAACTCATCCAACTCCTTGGTTTCTGTATCATAGATCGGCATGACTTCTGAAAAATCACTTTGTATCTCAGAGGAGGTTGGAGAGGCATATTCATCAAGTACAGGTCCTGAATCGTATTTCAAATTTGAAATCTGACTCCTATCATTTTGGGCCTCATGATTATCCCAAATAGGCTCGAATCCATATTTTAGGTTAAGGGTAAGGATTGCATCACTAGAATCTAGGCTGGGCTCTATAGGGATGTTAGAATCATTCTCGAGAATCACCTTAACAGGATAAGGATCTGGACTTACATTCTCAAGAAAGTCTATGTCAAGCTCATCATCACAGGTGTCAGGGAAATCTAAGCTTGGTGAACCAGGCTCTTATTTTCTAGAGCTGGCTTGAAATCGGGAACACCTGCAATTGGATCCTCCCCACCCTCATTAAGATCAGGAATTTCAATTGCTATGAAATTTGAATCTGAATTCATTTGGGTTGGGGGTCCACTATAACCTTGATTCTCAAACTTGGGATTTGAGAAATGTTGATCTTTAGTGTTGCTCCAAGGTGTCTCATTATCCTTTGATGGGTTTTTTTTATTAATGTCTTTATATAATGCATCCAGTGCTATAACACGTGCTTCCATGAGATCTTGGTGTTTCTATAAAAGTGTGGGGTTTGACCAACATTGTAAATACTCATTGTCATGTAATGTCTTCAATTTAAAATATTCTTGTAAGAGATCATCCCAGGTTGAACCATGTATCATTTGGGACAAAATCATCTGAGCATGGTTGAAAATGAATTTTGATGTGTCATTAACTTGAATCTCCCTAAATGGATTTGAGGATCTAGAATACTTTTCATGATGTTTGCAAGCATCCTCAAATAGTTTCTCTTTCATGCTCATTTGGGACTCAAGTTTCCTAATAACTTTTCCTAACATGTCAGGTTGCAATTTTTTTTTAATCAGGTGGTGGCATCAAGATGCAGAGTCAAACTCAGGTTAGATTGAAGTTGATTAGATCATATAGAGATTCCCAAGAAGATCTAATGAGGTCTCTTAGGTTAAAAACCTAATGACCCTCCTGTGTATGTGCTCATAGAAAAGATGAGGGACTGGATGTTATTTGGACCGAATTAAGGCACCCAAATATTTTTGGATGAATAAGGTAGTTTTGAGGCAGATGATACCTCTGAATCAGAAATTCACACACCTGAGAAATACTTGGGTAGCCAGGAAGCGAGAGTCCCACAAAGACCCCTACACGATAGAGCATCTCCAAGTGTTACAGGGTTTCCCCCACTCGACCTTCCTTGTCACTACGGTTCCAAGTAGATCGGAATGTATGGACTTAAGACCTTAAGTCTACCGATTTTATTTTTAATTTTGTTCCTTGGATTTCACTTGATTAGACGTTGATTTGACTTGTGACCTACGTTGGAGGTTGGTTGGCCCACAAAGTAGACAAACTTCACCTCACCTACCCTAAAGATGGCAGAATGAAATCTAGGTCAAGACCCAGAAATCACTCTTAATTGACTCTCAGGTTATTAGGTCCACAATTTTAGAGTTCAAGTGAATCTTAGAGCCTGATTTTTAGGGTTCTTCTTGATTAGATCTTTTCAAATAGGGTCTTGGGTAGCACACAAATGTGGGAGGGTTAATTTCCTTTAATGCAGGCAAATGTGAACTAACAATTCAAAACCCTAGAGTAGAAACCTTAGTTGGTACTATTTCAAGTCCAATTAAATCTCAAGATGTACACCTTGGACTTTAAACAAGAAGGTGAGTAGTCCAAGATGCTTAGAATTTAACCATAATCCCTAATAAGCACATGAGCTTAAGGTAGGGAGTTTTTAATCAGAATCATCTCAAGCTTTCAATCAGATATGAAAATTTTTCGCAAATCAAGAAACTTGCCTTTTAAATGATGATTTACCAAGAAATTAAGGCAGGTAGTTCCTAATTGATTATCTCCTTTTTATCTTCCCAAGATTAGGAGGTTGATTAAGGAAGAACAGAAAAGTTACCTGCCTTGGAGGGGTTATTTTGTGCGAAAAATCACTTCGTGATGTACCTCGTAAAATCACAAGAAACAAACAAGGGCAAGTTTGTGCTAAGATATAATCAAATGGAAACAAGAATAGCGGTGAATTGTGCACTGCTCCCCGGCAACGGCGCCAAAATGTTGTAAGCACGAATTCATCTTTGTTTAAGATATGCGTTGTAGTATGGGACAAATGCACTTAAACAAATAAATTTATAACTCGAATTTGAAATCCGAGGTCGAACACAGGGAGCAAGTATTGTAATTCACGTGTTAATCAAGATGAATATATAAATGAGCACAGGAATTTAAGCACAATAATGATATTTGATGAATAACCTCTACTCAAATGATATTTAATACTAAGCATGAGTATATTAAGAGTTTAATGAGGCAAAACGATGTCTAAGACAAAATAATGGTGATTTAGATCACCAATTATTAGTCTTAAGCATATTCATATCAATTACTTAATAAATCAAATAAATGCATAGTGCCTTAAATAATGTCACAGTGTTTTCAACCAAGTCAGACGTCAAGCATTTATTATCAGATGACTTAAGTTTAGCCCTACTACAGTGCTTCTTCTTCACTTCTCTGCTTCTCTTTCTCATCTTAATTTCTCCTCTTCAGCTTCTCTTCGTCAGAGGCACGACCCTTCTCTGCGACTAAGTGTTGGGAGATTGCCCTGAAGAGCAAAATCCTCCCCTCCCCCTCTCTCTCTTTCTTTCCTGCTCTCCTTTTTCTATGAAATTTGAATTAATCAGGTAATCGAGTCATGCACTCAGGTCCAGGCTCTCCAGCAGTGGTGATGAGCGAGGAGTGCGGGCTTAGGATAGGTCTGGTTAAGTGAGGGGTGTGCGGGGACCTCACCCCCATGTGTCTTGAGGCACTAAGGCCAAGTGACAAATTCCCTTTATGCGCAGCTGACGCCCTTTCACTTGCCGATGTGGGTCTAAATCCCACTCCTCTTCCCTTTGCATATCCAAGCAGCAGCAGGTGGTTCCTTCGTTCAATTAGAGTGGCAGTTGTAGTCCTCTCGCTTAATTGAAGACCAAGTGACATGTTTGTAGGATGTTCCTGCATCACTTAGAAATGAATTGGGTGAATAACATGGCCGGAGGACTATGCTCGTGGTTGATGAGGTGACGGCGGTAGAGGATGGCGGCGAGTACCTAAAAATCATCAACATGGCCTTTCAGCCACATTAAAAAAGCTCATATGGTTCGCCGAGTGCTTGCAAGTGTAGTGGCGGTGGTTTCGTGGTGAGATGTGGAATGTAGTGGTTGTATGGTGACGGAGAAGGTGGTCGGTGATGGGTTTGTTCGGTGGCGGTTGTGAGAGGTCAATAGGATGAAATAGGAGAGGGGTTTTATGCAAGAATGAGTGGCGGAGCTTTGAGGAGTGTCAGCGAGGTGGATGGAGTTGTGTAGCAAGCGGATGACCTCACTGGAGGGTGGCCGAAGGTAGAGAGGATGAAGGTGAATGGGTGCATCGAGAGGATGTTTTTGAGTTTTGAGTGAGGGAAACTAGCTTAAGGATCTAACTAAACCTAGCTACCTACTCTAGGGGTACGAAGGAGGTAGGATTGGCACCAGTGTTGGAAGGCTGGCACCGTGGAAGATGAAGATCTCCGGTGATAGGAGCAGTGAGGAAAGGAGGGAGATGGTGTCTGCAGGTACCACAAGACATGGACGATCATTGGGAAGAAGAATCCACACGCTATTGTCTGTGTGGATGGACAAGGACGGTGGACGGAGGGTCTCACTGGAGCTAGGTCAGAGAAGGGCCAGAGGTAGGGAAGAAGAGATTTTGGCCCCAAACCTAGCTAAGGATGTAAGGTTTGCAATGTTGGTCCTTTTATAGGCCATAGGGTCAATTTTCAAGCTTGGAAACAAGCTTGAAAGCTCGGAAATCAGGGGCTTAGGTTTATGAATTTCCAAGAGTTTGCATGAACTCTTGGACGATTTAGGTAAGTCATGGAAGAGCTTAAATGGAAGGGGATCTCCTCAGGGGTCCCCCCTCCAATTTTGGAATAGTTTCTCCGTGAAATCAGGGAGAAAACTGTGATTGAAGGTTGGCTCTTGTTGGGTTCACACGGCCATGGAGGTAGGGACCTGTGCGTGAAGAAGACAATGAAGTTAGGGGGGCATTTGTAAGGACTTCAAAAGTTAGGGGCCATTGTGTGATAAAAAGAGTCTATTTGGACTGAAATGCAAATTAGGTCAAGATGATCTCTTATTGGGCCCAAATTTTGATACAAACCTATTTTAGACCCAAGGAATCTGATTGTGAAGTCTAATTTAGGCTTTGACCAAGTTTGATTAGGTAAATTATGCATAAACCCAAATTAGGGTTATATGTCTAAGACTCTATTTTAGGTTAAATTGGGTTCCAATGGTCAAATCAAAGGTACCAAACCTTAGGGAATATTTTTCTATGATTTTTAGAAGGTTTAGGCAAATTTTATCCTGATCAGAACCTCAGTGAATTAAGCAGGTCTATTTTTAGGGTTTCAAATGTCATTTAATTTTCGAAATGCGTGAAAACCTGTTTCTATTTGCATGAACCCACTTATTAGACATTTATGACCATTTGACCTTTAATAAACCCTTGGGAAACCCCATGATTGTTTTGCAATTAAGATATTATGTTAAAACTATAGATTTATCCCTACTTTACTGTTTATCTCTTAGATTGGATTTGCAATGAATTACGATCTTCTAGCGGTTATGTAGGAGCATTTATCTGTTGATTATGACTAATTAAAGCTAGATATGGATGATGATGACGTTATCATCATACCCCCATGCCTAACTTTTACTAGTCTCTTAACAAAATCTTATGAAATTAACTTGAATTCTATATCAAGACTTTGATTTTCATAGTCCTGATTTATTCTTTTTTTAGAAATTAGGTCAAAATGCTAATAGTTGGCCTAGAGGTACTCAAGTACCAACCAAGATCCGGACTTGACCAGCTTTAGCCTTAGTTTGTCGTAAAGGTTTCTAAGGCCCACAGAAACTATCCTATAGGTGTTAGTCAGGTAAGGGATGTCTTTTTGGTATTTTTTTATAACTCTAACTAAATGCAATAAGCAAACTACCTAGAGACTAGGGAAGAAAATATCTTACAGAGTATATACAGGAAAAATAGCAGGATATACAGAGAGAAAAACCCATCTTCTTCCCATGCAAGTACCCATCAGACACATACCTAAAAGAAGGCAAGGAAAACACAATAAGTTAGAAATAAGTACTACAAAAATAAGAATAATGTAAATAATTATTGTGAATATAATTTATGCGGTTGCCTCCTCGACAATGGCACCAAAAAATGATGTACAACTACCTCATATAGTTAATTAGTCGTTGTTAGGTTATAGTATAGGGAGCAAGGTAATCAACACATTTTATAAATTTTTATTGGTTAAGTCTAAGTCGTTCACTGGGAGGCTAAATTAAGCATATCATTCACCAATTATTTTAAATCACTCTTTATTTCAAATTAATATAATTAACTAACTAATATATACTTAACTTATATACATAATTACTATATAAATCTTACTTACTATAATTACTTAATAACATAAAGTACTAAGTATAACTATTACTACTTAATTACTTATTAATTGCATATATACTTAAATTATATAAGGATTACTACTTACTTAATAGATAGTAGGTTACTTAATTAAGTTAAGGCCTAGTACTTAATTGCTATGTTAATTACTTATAATTACTAAGTACTTAGATTAGTACTTATATTATATTACTTAGATTATACTAATACTAAATATGATATAGATTTACTATAGTATAAGTTACTATAGTAATAAGTTACATAATTAACTAATTACTTAATTAACTACTTAATCTCCTATTTAATTAACTACAATATGTTAACCACATGAATAATTGCATAGAAATACACAATAAATGTAAGGCAATCATTCCATAAGCAAAAATAAATGATATTGCATTGAATAGCAAAAAGAAATTATTAAAAGTATTATTTTGAAACAACATATGAACATTCAGCCTCATTTATGACTTAGCTACATTCTGATTTAACACTTAGGCTTCTTGCCTTCTTTAATTTCACTTATCTCAGCCTTCACACTTAGCTTTCTTAGCACCAACATAGAGGCCAAAGCCAACACTTAGCCATTTTTTCAAATTTTAACTTCTTACTTCAAAAGGTTAGATGGGGCCACATGGCCATTCATAGGATCAACGGCCCAGATGGGTCAGATCGGTACCGTTACTAGACCACATGTCACCCATCTAGACCTTCCACCGGGCACCAAGAGGCCACCCCACAGGGCCACGTTTTAGCCCACACATAAACACACACACACACATGCTCATTTCTTTATGCCCTGCGCTTGTCAATTGAGGCGGTTCAATTTACATGGTAGCAAGAGTTCTTGAACTCCCAATGTGGGACTATGTATGTCCACTTTCTTCTTCGATGTGTTGCTTGATTTCAACATTTAATTCCTTGCAGCTCACATAACCAAATCAAGCAAGTAAAGGCTCAATCAAAAGCCCTTAATATCTACTTTTGATTGCAGGCTTCAATTGGATCAAAGGACCACATTAAGAACACTTCAACTAACTTAATTAACAAATGAATTAGATATATTAACTTAAAACTCTCAAAAAATGCATCTTGAACTCAAGATAGATTAATTCACTTAATTGAGGGAAATGATATTTATGTTCTTGCGAAGGTGTATGCAGAGTTAATTTGATGGAAGAACTCCTGTGAGGTTGTCATTGACAGTGAGCTCAGAGGTTGAAGGTGAAATTAGTCATTTTAGGTGTGATCTTTAATACGTGCAATTGAAGAAAGGAACAAGACCCTAATAGTGTGGATATATGATGGACCATAATTGAGTGTGGGATTAACTCTAAGGCTCTGCCATGTATAGTGGATACCAAAAGTAAAGGTGGAGGTTGGATTAAGAGAGTAGACGAGTAAATAAGTGAACTAAGAAGCAATTGATGATCGTGAAGTGACAAAGAAGATGATTAATATAAAATGGAAGTGAATTGAGCTCCGATGAAGCCTGAGATGGCTCACCGAAGTTGAAGAAGATCAAGCAATCTTGACATTTAACTAAGTATCTAAGCTTTCTAACTACCTAAATCTACTAAACCAAAGGCTAGGCTACTATTGTAGATTCTTCCCTACCAGGAGGGGGTGACGTAATAAAATGCAGAATAGAATATAAACAATCTCAAAAGAAATCAATCGCACAAAGTACACAATTATTTTTAGGTGGAAACCCAAATCGGGTGAAAACCACCAACTAACCCTCTCGAGTTAGGATTTTCCGATCAACCAAGTTGATCAAAATCCACTAAACAAATCACTTTAAACGAGGGTGATTCAACCTCAATTACAACCACGCTACTTTATACGAGGGTAGCGTACCTCAAACCCCTTCTCTTCACAAGAAGGATTTTGTCCCACGAAGGAGATGGGAATTCGCAAAGCCAATACCCAACCAAATAACAAAGATAAATTACAACAATCCTATAGAGCCAACAAAGTAATTTAAACCTAGCTTCTATAGGAATTAGGAAACTCCCCTTTGATGGAAGTGAGTCGAATCAATGACGCGGGTGCGTGAGCCACGCGACGGCGCAACGTCGCTCTCGTGAACTACGGCGGGAGAGCGGGTGCGCAAAGACTTAATGCTCTCAAGATGTAGAACTGGAGCTTGGAGAGCAAAAGCTTTTCTTCTTAGGATCAACAGACACAAAATGGTTTGAAAGTGTATTACAAAGTGTTTCTTGTGTATCTAGGTGTGTCTTGGTGTGCAAGAGGTTCCTCTCTATTTATAGAGGCCTTAGGAAGGCTTTGGATGGCTTAGGAAAGCTTCCATAGCCGTTGGGAGCAAAGCTCAAGAGAATCAGGTTGAAATCAGGAATAATGATTGCACTGACAGGCTTATCAGACGTCTGATCCTGGCATCAGACGTCTGGGAACAACATCAGACGTCTGATTTTAAGCAGGTTTCTTCCTGACTTGGATCAGATCTAAATAGGGTTCTAGTGCAAGTCCATCAGACGACATACAGGACGTCTGGCACTATGTCTGGACGTCTGGAAACCTACTTTCTCGTGGGAATGGATTTCCAAGAGAGTGCATCGGCTAGAAAATCTCTGACAGGAGATTTTGGGTCAGCTGAGGCAAAACGGTCATCTATCTGACGTTTGGAAAGGCCTGAGGACGTCTGATAAGGCTCTAACGGTCATATCCTTGAGTGTTTGTTGAGCCAGCCAACGGTCCACTAATTGGACGTCTGGCAAAGTCATCAAACGTCTTCTAAGACGTCTAGTCTAAGGTCTGGACGTCTGATTTCATCAGACAGAACTAACTATGTCCAGCCTAAATATTATCAGATGTCTGAATCAACAGTCAGACGTCTTAAAACACATTATCAGACGTCTGATCTTGGAATTAGACGTCTGGAAATGCTGTTTGAACCCTATGTTGGTTTTCTAAGTTTTCTACAGAAAACCTAAGTATCCTAGGGTTGTGCCGGTGTTCGTAGGACTACTGTTAGGGTACTTTGAGGCTCTTTAACAAGAATCTAAGTAACAAAAAATAAAGTGCAACAAAAGAAACAAAAAATACAACGAGTACAAGAGAAGGAAATGTATCCTATTCTTCATCTCCTTCCTTCTTCAATATATCGCTCCTCACGAATCTCTTCTGTTCTCCATCAAGCTCCTCCAATCCGTCCTGGATGCGAGCTCGAATTTCATCTAATTACGTCTCCATTTGCAATTGTCCTGAAATCTAAGACTCCAAGTGCAAATGTTAAATGACACGTGTTTTGTTATCATCAAAATAAATGATCGTGGTGCTCTAGCACCAACAACTATTACCTAGACGAATGGGGGAAGGATATGCCGACGATGATTCGTCGGAGTAGAGGAAATCAAAAGTTTAGAACAGAAGTTCGGCAAAGGAGAGAATGTATAGTAACGAGAGAGAAATAGTGTTGCAACCCGGTCCATAGACACAACAGAGGAAGATTGAGGAGTGGTCACCTCACTCGGAGAAGAACGAAAGAACGGGGAAGAGGGTCGTCAGAGCATGGAATAAATAGACTATTGAATAATGATAAACACCAGTTTATCATCACTTTTATGCCTAAAAAACACATCTAGCTCTTAGGTTTTTCACAATGCAATCTGGTTTGGGATTGCATTTAGGCATTTTGTTGGATAGATGATGAGCTAGATTCGTACGCTAAAAGGTTGAGTTTAAAATCCATCATTGAAGTCGCGTAAAAATCCGCTATCAAATAAAATTTATAACCGAAACTCTAGTGAGTCCCGGGTCAAACACGAGGAGGTAAGCATTTGATTAAAAACTGCATTTTGAATTATTATCATGAAGTAGATTAGCTAGTCAAATTAAATCTACACTAGCTATTCTACTTAAAGAATAAACAACAAAAGAAAGAGAAAGAATACTACAAAGAGAGAGAGAATAATATAGAGAAAAGAGACAAAAAGAGAATCAATATTTGATAATCATCTGTTCATTACAACTAATTTCTATAACTAGAAAGTTTGAAATCTACACTAGAAAGAGATAAAAAGAGAAGTGGGTGAGAAGTTGTCCTCCTCGACGGCTTCTTGGAGGATGAGCCGCATTGACGGAGCGCCCAGACGATGGGGATGAGATGCTGAATGAGGGAGAATGGAGTTGAAGGATAAAGAACGAAGCAAGGCAACATCGTAGCGAGATCCGCTTCCCAAATGATGGTGAGAGGACAACTATGGGTGCTCCATGAATTAGGATGAGAAGATGGGAAAATTATATTTAAGACTCTAGAGGAGCATCACGGATATGAGACTAGCTCTTTAGAGCTTTGGAGGGGGTAAGAGAAGAAGAGAAGGGATGAAGAACAAGGAAGCGATGTAGGGCCTTTATATAGTTGAAGATATGAGGGTAAAAGGGTCATTTTAACTTTCAAAAATAAACTCTGTTGTCTTTAGTGACGGATACGTGCGTCACTGTAGACACACATCGCTATAGCTCACAAGGAAGGAGAACCATCAGATCATGTATGGACTGCTCAGATTGAGCCATGCCATGAACTTGCTAAACTTCAATTGTTCTCACCTTCATCGTGCTCAATCACCTTTAGTTGTTCGATCGATCGCATGAGGCTGATTACTCTTCAACTATTATGCATGTGCACATGTGATGGTGCATCTGATGGCACGTCATCTCATGCGTGCGCGCTGTGCTTCCATCTAGCACCTGTAGCCACGCCACGTGGCCGCACTGCACCCGCTTGATGCACATCGCATGGTCTAATTGAGTGTGCCCACTCTTCGTAGATTAAATCCACTCTCCACGGCTCGAACGTGCATCGCGCGTCGTGCGTAAGGAGCATGACTGCTGCGGCAAAAGCCTTTCTTTGTCGTGTTTAGGATTTAACACTCACGCACCCTCAGCCATTGGATGAAGATCAAACGGCTGAGGATGCACGAGCTTTAGTCTTCAAAGGCTGAGCAGTGGCGAGAAGGACTGACGTGGAGAAATCTTGGCAGTTGGATGGCAATCCAACGGCTTAGATCAGTGGTTGCGGTGCTTTAATAAGTTGGGCAGGGTGCAATAGGCAGTATGGATGGTGCCACGTGGTGCCATCTGGGTTGTCCATCTTCTATTGCTTGTAGATGTGCCACAGACATCGGATTGGATCGATTTTTGCGCCGTTGGGCTGCGATCATCCATCCGAACCCATCTGTATGGTTGGATTTGTCATCTGAGGTATGTATTTACACCACCTTGCCCATTGACCTTTGATCTTTCTAGGGTTGCATATGATGCTACGGAGGTCTGATCAGGGCTATCTCGGAAGTGTTGGACTCTGATTGTCTCCCTAATCAGATTCATATGGTTGGATCTTCAATCTGAGGCCCTAAAATGATATTGCCTATCTTCTCATCACAGAAAGGGAAAATTAACCTATAATTTGTACAATCTAACCTAAATGCATAATGATGCATGCTATGTAATATTTATAATGCTTAATGCAATTATACAACTAAAAGTACTCAAAAATAGATAGTTTATGTGAAATAGATGTGTCTACATCAACAGGCATGCATTGCATTAGTTTTGTAGTTTTACACCTCTTTTCATTGTTAGGAATGATCACACAATAAAAATCACTTAAATCCTAGTAATGTGAAAGGCAAAAGATGAAGATTGAGCTCATTCCAGCTAGATCTCAACTCAATCTATCTTACCTTTGCTGGATTCTAGCTCAATGCAGCTAGATCCAGCTCATTCTAGCTTGACATAGCTCATAGCTCATGGTAGCTCTACTTGATCAAGCTTAGCTACTACTCATCAACTATTTAAGCTTGGTCAGCTAAAGAGTCCTCAACCATCTCAAGTTAGCTCAATTCCAGCTCTCAAAGACTCAACCTAGCTTAACTGAATTGAGCTTAGCTACCATACCTAAGCTAGCTAGCTAGGAAGTCTTCAGGAGCTAACCTTAGCTCCAAACCAGAAGAAGCCAACTCAATTTAGCTTAGCTTAGTTGCTAGCAATGAACTAGCTAACTAAGCTAGCTGTTGAGTTCATTGGCATGTCTACTTCAGCTAATGCCAGGTCCACAAAACCTATGTAGCTCAAGTCACCCTCCTTTCAGCAAAACCCTAGCTCCTCTACTAATCTACTAGCTAAGCTAAGCTCCACCTAAGCTCTACCAAGGCCGACCACCTCCCCTACTTAGATCCAGTATTACCTTCACCTTACATAACCAAAAACACCACCCGAACCCTTCCCTTTTGGCACCAATTCCTAGCACCCTTTAGCCCCATAACCACCACCAAAAGCCACCTAAGTTGGCACCAAAAAGACCCTTCTAGAAATCCTACATGTGGCACCAACCTTCCCTTTAATCTCAACCGTTCACCTACTCCCATAATCCAATCTCCACCTTCAACTTTCCCTCCAAAACTCCCTTCTAGAATCCCCCATCTTTGGCGCTAAGAGTGGCATTCCTTCACCAACAACCACCACCCTAACCCACCTTAGGTTGGCACTAAAAACCTATAACCACCACCCTACAAATTGGCGCCAACACCAAGCCACATCTCCACCCTAAATCTACCCTCATAACCTATCTCCACTATGTAATAAGTGGTGCCAAAAAGACCCCCAACCTAACCACACTAAGTTGGCACCACACCATCGTAACCCAACCTCCCTACACCCTTTTACTTGGCACCAATAAACCTTAGCCCACCATCTCATAACCACCACTCATAAGGCCATCCTAACCCTACACATATGTCCATGCCACTTAACCTTAGGTTGGCTAAAGTTGGCGCCAACTTGGCCTCCTCCCCATCCTATTTATACCCCATATAACCACCATTTCCAATGATCCTCGACTACATTTTAATTCCCTATATCCACTACATATTCGTCCAAAGAAGGTGTGTAGAGAGGAAGATTAAGGAAGTTAACCCTTGCTTCCTTGGTGCCTTCTTCTTCTCCCTTCTTTCTTGGAGCATGCCAAGGAGCAATAACCATTTGGGGGACGACCAAGCAGAGGAGAAAGCTAGGGTGGATGTCTGATGTAAACATGTTTACACTACTTAAGATGTCTATTTATGCATGTTCTTAAGCATAGGATTGCATTGCATGCTATAAATATTGCATAACATGCATCATCTTGCATTTAGAGTAGTTTGAATAAAATGGAGGTTAATTGTCTCCTTTTATGTTCATGGACAGGGAAAACTTTTTATCGAGGCCTCGGATCGAAGATCCAACCGTACAGATATGATCAGGACGACGATTGGAGTTCAACGACTCCAAGATCGCCTTAATCAGGCATCTGTAGCATCAGATAGAGATCGGGGAACCCTAGAAGATCAAGGGCCAAGATGGTGTGAATCCACACTTCAAATGACAAATTCGTCCGCACGGATGGATTCGGATCGATGATCGCAACCTAACATTACGAAAATCGACTCAATCCAACAACAGTGGCACCATCTACATCATCCAAAAGATGGATGGGCAAGATGGTGCCACGTGGCGCCATCTCAGCCATCCAACTAGCCCTCAAGACTGCCACTGCCTCTCCAAAGAAGATCCAGCATGTGATCTCGGCCGTTGGATCTTGATCCAATGACTGTGGATGAGCGTGCTTGATTTCATCCGAGCAACTATTTGGACGGCGTAGCGCAGCGGGTTAGCGCCTTATCTCGAGGCACTGGTGCAAGTTTGATTCGCAGCACGTGGGTGAGCGGGCGCAGGCGAGCATCAGATCGTGATCGAACGGCTGTGTGCGCCCGATAGCACCCACGCGCTATTGCACGCACGGCGGAGATGCGGCATCGTACACGTTGAGGAGGCGAGCGTAGCGTGATCTAAGCCATCCGATCTCGCAATCGGACGGCTGAGAATGGATGGACGTGTGCGTGCGTTGAGCGCACAGGCAAGCGAGTGGGCACACACATGCTGCCCACTACGCCCATGTTTAGACCTTTAGCGATGGTTTTATCCGTCACTAAAGGTCCTGAATTATTGTTTTTAGAGTTGTAATGACCAAATTGCCCTCACTCCTTGCAACTATAAAAGGAGTCCCCCTCCACACGAAATTCTCATCCCTTCCTTCTCTTCTCTCCCTCTCCAAAGCTCAAGAGAAGCTTGTCCAACACCCAGGATGCTTCTTGTGAGATAAAGTCAATTTTTCGTCCCCTTCCGGAAGTAGATCCCATGACAACGATGACATGCTGCCCTGCTCCTGTTCTTCTGCTTCGTCCTCCTTAGTCCAGGCGTCGTCCCGTCTGGCTCATCCTCCAAGCGACCGTCAAGGAGGATATTTCTCTCTGCATTCTTTCAATGCTTTTTGGAGTAGATTTACTGCTTTCTAGAATAGATTTACTGCTTTCTAGCATAACTATTTTCTGCTTTCTAGTTGTAATGTTTAGTGAAACAAACAATCTCTTTAATGATGAATTCCCTGTTCATTCTACATCTCGTTTTGATTTCTGTTTGTAATATTCTCTCTCTAACTCTCTCTCTTCTATTTATTGTAAATAGTTAGATAGTTTTAATCAATTGAATTACTTCATGATAAATAAAAACAAACGCGTAGTTTTTAATCAAACGTCTGCCTCCCTGTGTTCGACTCGAAATTTCCATTTCGGTATAAGTTTTATTTGTTGAACACGAGTTCTTCGTTTTCATACTACGACGACAGGTTTTCAAAATCGAACACGTTAGCGTAGCAACTAGACGTTCAACATTTTGGTGCCGTTGCCGGGGAGGCAATGCTCTTTGATTTTTTTTTCACGTTTTCTAACGTACAAATCATTTACCTCACTTCTCTCCTTTCTTATTGTGATTACAGGTACTCTTTTGAGACGAGCAAAAGCGGTAGATTGGAGTAAAGTGCTATGGAAGGTTTTGTAAGTTATCCCCCACCTCCCACCCATTAGATTTCATTTCACCACATAATAACACAAACAACAATCAACCTAGGTGTTCTTATAAACTCTAAGGTTAGATTGTTTGTTGTTTGACACCCACACCCACCCAACCTCCTCATTAAAAAAAAGAAAAATAAAAAAATCTCACAGAGGTACACAACCTCATCTGATTTTCAAACTCAACCGGTAAACCGATCTTTGGAGCCGGTACACACATTCAAACACATAATTGAGTAGAAATCAGATTAGGTAATCATTTGTGTGCCTAATAAAGTGGTGCACAGGCCAATTGTTTGAGTTAATTGGGCCGCACAACTTTAATTAAAATCAACTCATCAAGTAGCTACCACTTAGGTTCAACTCTTTGTGAATTACTAGGCACTCCACATTCTTTTTAAGCTTTAAAGGAAAACATCTCCACCTGTGCTTTCAAAACCTGGTGTGCCAACCAAACTTGTTTGAAAACACCTAAAGTTGAATCCTAAAAGCTACTAAGCAAGATTTGAACTCTAAAATTCACCACATCAAAAATAATCTTGCTTGAAAACCACTGGTTGTACACGCACACACAAATCAATCAATCATTAAGGGCACAACCCATATAAAGGGCCCATCACATTCCAAAGCACATTCAAACCTAGCCCTAAATAAAATAGGGTAGACGTTGGCCTTAAGGATTTGACTCGCTCTTCAGAGCCCAGAACAAGATTATTTTCGATTAGTCTGTTTCTACTATTCAATCTGATGTCTAACTAGGGGAGCAGAATCAAAAGATCGCGGCTGGGGGGTACACTAGGAACCGAAGGCGCAAGCCGAAGGAAGAACCTTCTCCCCAATCCCTCCTTCTAACTGGTTGGATTGAGCAGACAGAAGTAGATCAAATCATTTCTCTATCTCAAGATGGGTTTTGGGAGTCTGTAGGTCTTTAGGCTAGCCCACTTAAGGACAGGTTTGATTGTTTGTATTGCAGGACTCCTTTCTTCCTCTCGTTTTTCATGAATCCTTCCTCATATTACACACATTCCCGCTCTTTCCATCCTATTTTGAATTATCCTCAACATGACGATTATCCCGACTGGTACTGTCATCAGCCATTAGTTAGTTGGGATAACTCAGATTGGGAATACAGTTCCGAACCTCCGTGTTTAGGGTCTAACCCTGAACACTTTTATTGTGATTTCTATCCTTCTCAGAGCCACATCGATTATAGATCGTCAACCTTTCATGAACAACCTAGTATGATCTACAATCAAGAAGGATACACTGATCCTTACCCATCCTCTGATTACACTGCCTTTAGGTCATCACCACCTTTTGAACAATCTGAAATGACCTATTATCATGAAGGGTATAATGAATCTCAATTTGTTAATTCCCCTTCTTTGACCCTAAACCCGCCCAACCCTAAACCAACTCATTTGGTTCAGGGTAACCAGGTTCAAGAAAAGGTTCTGGCTAACTTGAGGAATATTATACAATCTTTAGAAGTTCAGCCAATACCTTGCATTGAGAGATTGGAGCCCCTGATTGAAATGATTGATGATTTGAACAAGTCTTTGTTGGATTAGCTCCAGGATGTTAAGGATAAGAACCCGGGTGAGTTTCTACTTGGGAAATTAGCGAAATTGAGGATGAGATTTGTGGTCGCTTTGATTCAATCATGGGATGATTCCTAGGATGAACCCTCTTCAGGAGAGCCAATTTCAGAACCCGTTTAGGCACCTGTTGGGGGGGCACGTCTTACGAGGCTGACCATATTGAATTAGAGCAACCAGTTAGGGATGATCTGATTTCTTCACCTGAGATCCCTGAGCCGGGGTACAAGGAAACGTATGTCTCCTTGAAATAAAAAGTGACAGATGATTTTGAGACATACATTAATACGGATTTCGATTCTGATGGTGAAGATTCAAGTTGCAAAGTCTCACGTGAGTTTATAGAACATGATTTTTGTGAGATGATTAGGCTTGAGGAATCTGAAAGATCATTTGATAGCCCAACAACTGAGGAAACTGATTTTATTAGGACTCATATTACAGATCCAGAATCGTATTTTCTGGAGGATTCAATTCAATGCCCTGATTATCAGTTAGACCCCATTGAGCTTATCGATGATTTTGTTTATGAGATAATTAGACCCAAGTTAATTCTGATTCAGCCACATCTTTTAGACTTGGAAATTTCAAATAAAGTGATCAATATGCAAGAGGTCCCAGAACTTAACATTCTGAATGAGGAGGATAGAAGCTGGGAAATTCTGATCTGGGAAGCTAACTCCGGTGGAAGTAGAAGACTGAGTCTAAGGGTTCCAATTCATCTGAAACCATCAAACCAGGACCCTTACGACATTTGTTCTGAGGATGTCCAACCTAAGCGTACATTCAATGATTATCCTTTTGAGCTTGAATTCTTTGTAACCCGACTTTTTGGTCTTGGGTTGCATCCTCATAAATCACAGGCCCGACCCCGCTTGCATACTGATTTTTGGTTTTGGGTAATTTTTATCCAGAACCTGAGATATTCTTGATTATGGGGTATGGGTCTGCACCACAATTTGGTCCACATCTATGGACCTCTGCTGACAGGTCAGAGGTTGCTTCTGTTTAGCCTGATTCTGACCTGCACTTATGAATTCGTTATTTCTCTTCTTTGTATAGTGTGCCTAGCTGAAGGCACTAAATTCAGCACATATACAGTTCTTTTTAGTTTTCATCTCGAAGCGGACCTGACATTCACGCAATTCAGGTGCTTTCTATGCTATTCCACTCTGTTTTATGTCTTTTTAATACAATGAGGACATTGCATTAGATAGGCATGGGGGGGTGGATATTCATCTTTGAATTTATTCGTCAGCTCCATAGATTTGTTTTCTTTTATTAAAAAAAAAAATAATTTTTGTGGAATTAGGAAAGAGAACTTGGGTTTAAGAAAATTTTCAATCTTAAGAAATACTACATTATGATTTGAACACAAAGACCCTTCAGGTCTCTGGACTTAATCAGCCTGTGTATCCACTAAAATGTGGATTTATTTTTTGAGTCCTCATCAACCTAAATTCTATTTTAATTGGAGTAAATAAGTTTGGGTGATAAGTATATGACTTATCAACCCACCCTCTGATTTGAGGGAATTTTGAGTTTTAAGCATCTACACACTATCTGGTCACTGACTCGTTGTTCGGCGATTCTAACGAAAATTAGGTAGCTAATGAACCTTCTAGGGTGATATGGCTGGCAAGTTATCATGGGTAACAGCCCATAGGTAGGTTGTCCAGAGCCCAGTCACTGGACCTTTCTCTTTTTGCTGCCTTTAGGTAAATCTTAGACCAGGGAAGCCACCTACTTAAAAAAAAAAAAAAAATCAAAAAGAAAAGAAAAAAAGAAAAAATGAAATAAGCCACACTTCGCCGCACGAGTATGGCTGGCAAGTTGTCTGTGGTAACAGCTCATCGACTGGTTATCCAGAACCCAGCTCAATAAATGCACTAAAAATTCCCAAAACACTTAGGAAGAAGCGGAGAAGTAGAATAAATCGGGGAGATATACACTGGATTCACCCTTGTGTTGACCCCGCAAAAAAAATAAAAATAGGGAGAAAGCTACCGGTTGTAAAGATACACCTTTAGGCAGAATTCTTTTTTAGGTCACCTAGAGGCGTAGAAATCCGAAGTCCGTCTTAACTGTCGGTCAACGAGCCTATCACATTCACAATAAGATGCTTAAAATTTAGGGTTCTCATCAAATCTTGGGTGAGTTGAATGGCCGTAGAAAGCCACTCTTAAACCCTAAAACTTGAAAATCCAAAAAAAAAAATTAGAAAAGAGGAAAAAGAGAAAAAGAAATTTTTCTTTGAATAAGGCGAGGGCCTGAGGCGATCTACATTTTGGCAGATACTCGGGCACTGTTGTGTCTTTGAAAGTTTAGATCCTAAGTAGACATTTTCTTAATGACTGAAAATAAACTCAAGCCCAAATAATCCAACCTGATTCTTTTATAAATAGCATATAGTTTTTGCTAGGGACTAGCAAAAGATAGGTATGGAAGAATGATGTAAATATGTTTACACTACTTAATATGTCTATTTATGCATGTTCTTAAACATAGGATTGCGTTGCATGCTATAAATATTGCATAACATGCATCATCTTGCATTTAGAGTAGTTTGAATAAAATGGAGGTTAATTATCTCCTTTTATGTTAATGGACAAGGAAAAACTTTTTATCGGAGCCTCAGATCGAAGATCCAACTGTACAGATATGATCAGGGCGATGATTGGAGTTCAACGACTCCAAGATCACCCTAATCAGGCATCTATAGCATCAGATAGAGATCGGGGAACCCTAGAAGATCAAGGGCCAAAATGGTGTGAATCCACACTTCAAACAACAAATCTGACCGCACGGATGGATTCGGATCAACGATTGTAGCCTAACGGCGTGAAAATCGACTCAATTCCACAACCATGGCACCATCTACATCATCCAAAAGATGGATGGCCAAGAAGGCGCCACATGGTGCCATCTCAGCCGTCCAACCAGCCCTCAAGACCGCCGCTGCCTCTCCAAAGAAGATCCAGCTGCAATCTGGGCCGTGCTTGATTTCATCTGCATGACTATTTGGACGGCGTAGCGCAGCGGGTGAGTGCCTTTTCGCAAGGTGCTGGCGCAGGTTCGATTCATAGCGAGCGGGCAAGCGGCGCGGGTGAGCGTCAGATCGCGATCGAACGGCTGTGCGCGTCTGATAGCGCCCATGCGCTATTGCATGTGCGACGGAGACGTGGCATCGTATGTAGGCAGGCGTGCGCTGAGGAGGCGGGCGTAGCGTGATCTAAGCTGTCCGATCTCGCGATCGGATAACTGAGAATGGCTGGACGTGTGCGTGTGTTGAGCGTGTGGGCAAGCGAGTGGGCGCGCACGCTCAGACCTTTAGCGACGGTTTTATCCATCACTAAAGGTCCTGAATTAATGTTTTAAGAGTTGTAATGACCAAATTGTCCCCACTCCTTGCAACTATAAAAGGAGACCCCCTCCACATGAAATTATCATCCCTTCTCTTCTCTCCCTCTCCAAAGCTCAAGAGAAGCTTGTCCCACACCCGGGATGCTTCTCATGAGATAAAGTCAATTTTTCATCCCTCTTTCGGAAGTGGATCCCGAGATGACGACGACATGCTGCCCCATTCCCTTCTTCTGCTTCGTCCTGCTTCATCCTCCTTTGTTCAGGCGTCGTCCCGTTCGGCTAGTCCTCCAAGCGACCGTCGAGGAGGATATTTCTCTCTCCATTCTTTTAATGCTTTCTAGAGTAGATTTACTACTTTCTAGTGTAATTGTTTTCTGCTTTCTAGTTGTAATGTTTAGTGAAACAAACAATCTCTTTAATGATGAATTCCCTGTTCATTCTACATCTCATTTTGATTTCTATTTGTAATATTCTCTCTCTTACTCTCTCTCTTCTATTTATTGTAAATAGTTAGATAGTTTTAATCAATTGAGTTACTTTGTGACAAATAAAAACAAACATGTAGTTTTTAAATCAAACGTCTGCATCCCTGTGTTCAACTCAGAATTTCCATTTCGGTATAAATTTTATTTGTTGAACACGAGTTCTTCGCTTTCATACTACGACGACAGGTTTTCAAAACTGAACACGTTAGCGTAGCAACTCGACGTTCAACAATGTCCACCCTAAGGAGCTTGGGAAGATGCTTTCAAGAAGGAGGAAGCCCTCTTCAGGTTCGGGAGCAACCATTTTTGGAGAGAGAGTGACTTCCATCTATGAGGAGATTCTTGTATCTTTTCTATTTCCTTTATGTTGCAATCATTCATAGTAGTAGGCATTCCTCTACTTAAGGATTACTTGTGTGGTTCCCATCCATATAAGTGAGCTCCCCAAGTAGTTGAATACTTTAACTTCATTATCAGTCAAGTGCTTTTAAAATTTTTTGTTGCATCATTTTATGTGCTTTCTTATCTAGTCATTAGAAATTCTTGTGCACCCACATTACCCTTTCAATTGCCCTAGGCTCACTTGCTTAGGGTGAGCTTGGAAGGGTAAACCTACTTATTTGCAACACTTAAGCGTAGTTTTGTTCATCCAGTTGCCTGTTTATTCAAAACCCTAAAAACAACAAAACAAAAATAAAAAAAAGAAGATTTGAGTTTTACAAGAGAGAAGCATCATTTAAACACCAATTGACTCCTTGGATGACCCTAGATACCCCACTATCTAGGTTTTACAAATTTAAAAGATGATCTAGAATTACGCATTACAATGATAAAAATCCATTTTTATAAATCATGTATTTCTCATATCACTTTTCATCACCGTTGCTGGGGAGACATGGCTTAGTTTTTATTTGTCTCTCTCTTGCATAACTAGGTCTTCACTATCATTGTTTTATTTTGATTTAGGTGCGAATTAGGAGCGCGAGCAGGATTTGAAGTCACTTGGAGTGGAAGCATCAAGTAACCTTTTCTTCCCGTAGGTTTCCAGGTAAGTACCAAAGTCAAAGCTCTTGAAATATTAGAAAAATCTCCAAAAAATTATTTAAAAATCAAAGCATATAAAACCAAGAAAAATCAAGGTTGGTGGACTTTTAAAATTGGCTTGTTTGCTTGTTTTCTTCAATTCTTCACCACCTTCTTATTGGTCTTGAATTTTTTATAATCCAAACTTCCATCTTCATTTTCAAAAATCAAGCCAGGCACAAAGAGGTTTCATAAAATCTTCAAACTGTACCCAAAGAAGCTGCTTTGAAGTAGAAACTTGAGTTCTAAATTTCAGAAAATTTGGATAAACAGAAAAAATGTAAAATTTCATGGACTAAATAGGCGTCACACTCAAATTGTTACTATTTTCTTACAGTTTGTGAATTTTCTAAATTTTTCTACTTATTAGATTTGGACAAAATTTATATTTCTATAATCCTTGAAAAAATTTGTATAACATATAAAATGTTCAAAAAGTTCAGAGATTGTTTGAGGTTTCTACAAAATTAATGTTCTGAATCTATCTCTTCTGATTTTTGACAATAGTCTAAAAAATATTCTGAAAAAATATCAAACTTTCCAAAATCTTAAAAAAATCATTTTTGGAATCCTTGTTTAATTTCCTTTCAGGTGGTAGTGTTGTTTGTCTTTTTTGGACTACTACCTAAAAATATTTTAAAAAAAAGATTCATTTTAGGAGTTGCAATCATAGGATTTCTACTTTAGGGTTTTGATTTTCTCTCTTAGTCACATAATCAATTTAAAGGAATTGGTTTCCACCAACTCCAAACTTGATTGCCTTATTGTGTGAAGCACTTTCAAACTCCTTTGAATACATTAAAAAGAAAGATCCTAAAATCTACCTCATCTATATCAAACCCTGAAAATCATTCACCATAACCTTTGTTTACATACTCCTTGTTTTGGCTTGGGCGTTACATTCCCACCCAATTAGCATACACACAAAAAAGAAATAATTGGCCATTGCTCCAATCAACGACCTTCATTTTCCGTGCACTTCTAAGTTTCCTAAGCCTAACTAAAATCTATAGTCACTTGACCCTTAAGGACTTCACCAAATTCTAGGCTTGATATCCAGATTTTAAGATTTCTCTAATTGATCCTAATTCCCTTAATCAAATCTGATTAAGACTACTAAGGAAGTCAAACTATGGGTACAGGTTTATACAAGCCCCTAGTGATTTTCCCGAGACATTCTTGGGCCTAAGTCATACATTCTAGTCTAACCAAGTTAATTTTGGGAAGTAGGATTAGCTATTGATTTCTTGAATTTCGGGTTCCCAAGTCATAGGTTTTTTTTAAGGAGTCAACCTTAAGTTAGGCTTAGAAGTTTTGATTGCTTGAATTGCACACTTTTTCTCCCTTCTCATCCCTTCTCTCCTCCCTATTCTCTTCTTATATGCTTGGGCACCGGTCCCAAAATCTACACTTGGAGGGGCCATTTGTTTCCACCCCCGATACACAAAAAGTCTGTCTTCTTTTTCTTATTTGCATAATTCTAAAAAAATAGAAAATCCACACATTCCTGTTCAAAATCAACACATTCTCTTTTTCTTATGTGCTTCCGCGTCTCGCACATAACCCGCCCCTAACCCTCTTGTTCAAAATCCACTAACTAACCCACATTCTGACATCCCCATTCCTAACTTCAATAGCCTTAACCTCCCCAGCCCTAACTTCCCTAGCCTGGTGCTACCTAAAAACTCTGAGTTGCCACATAATCAAAATCCCTATCCCCCACCTAATCCTTTAGTAATGATGGTTGAGCAACTAGCTCAACTACACACCAATTAGCAATAGTTAGCTAGGATTGTCACGGACCTAGCCAACCAAAGGGGGAGCTTGCCACCATAGGAGCCTGTCATTCATCTTAAGGATTTTTATGATCCTTCCAAATATGAGGAGAGACCTGGAGTGGTGATACTCGAAGGGTATTTCGAAATCAAACCAGTTATTCTAAATCTTATTAAGCATTTTCATGGCATCCTGAGAGAGGATCCATTTAGCTATCTCAAGGAATTAACCATCCTTGCCCAAACTACCCATTCCCGTAATGTACGGGAAGATTTATGGCTTATGCGACTTTTTCTTCTCTCCCTCAAGGACAAGGTGACTTATTAGCTCAAGATAGTTGGTAGACCTATCACCACCTTGCCTCAGCTGAAAAATGCTTTCCTAAAGAAAATTTTCCCGATTGGTCGTACAAATGCTTTAAGAAGATCTATTATGACTTTCAACAAAAATCTGGTGAGACTTTACATGATTGTTGGGGAAGATTCCAAGAACTGTTAAGTTGCATGCACCACGAAATTCCATTATGGCAACTCATGCAAATCTTCTATCAGGGATTAAAAGATTAACTTAGACATTTCATCGATGCCTCATGTGGAGGAAACTTTCTAAACAAGGATGTTGAGAGTGCTTATGAACTTTTTGAAGAAATGAGTGAAAACTCATTTAGTCACGCTTCCATGAACACTTCTGGAAGAACCACTAACTTGCAATTTGTTGTTCATGAGATAAGCACTCAGTCCATCCCAACAACCCAAGATGACATACAAATGATCTCCTAGAGACTCGACCAGATGCAGATAAATCAAAAGAAAATTAAGGAAAGATTTAGCACATCCAATTAGGCTTCACATCTAACCCCACCTAACATCCTTAATTAAAAGAGAACTTGCACAATGTTGGTGTTGTCCTTGAGAATAATCTTTTTCCTAAGGCTCTACATGGTTTAGTTGGGACTTTCAACAATATGAATGCTCATCCCAACTTAGCCATCAACAATATTTTCTCTCTCCAAGAGTAGCTTAGAAATCCCTCCAACTCTAACAAATGCAGACTAGGCGTGCAGACTCAGATGTCGGAAGTAACCCGTGTTCTTACAAATCTTCAAAATCAGATTGGGGTTACTCCGCTTCAAAGACCTGCAGGAAATTTGCCATCCCAGCCTGTAACCAATCCCAACAATCAGAGGAACCATCACCAAAGCGGGAATCAAAATCAAAACCATTCTGGATAGCCTCCCATAAACCTAGCACGACAGCACCCCTAGGTTTTCACCAACACTAGGCCCCCCGACCTCCTCCCAGAAATAGCCACACTGCGAATGCAGTCACTTTGAGGAGAGGGAAGACTACCCAAGATCCTGGGCCTTCTCATCAAACCCACCCCACTCCGATGCAGGTTGACTCTACCCCCACCCCCACTCAGGAAAAAGAGAAATAACAGTCTCAAAGAACAAGCCCTATTCCTTTTCCCTAGCCACTTCATTCCGCTACTCTTAAGACAAAGAAATATGAGCCCTCTTCGGGCAAGTTGAGATCAATATTCCCCTCGTAGATAACATTAAGTACATCCCTGCATATGCAAAATTTTTGAAAGGCATATGTACTCCAAAAAAGCAGGCTAAAAATCTAGGACAGGTGGTCCTCTCAGAGACAAATCCATTATGTAGAGCATGCTGCCTCAGAAGAAAAGGACCCAAGTGCACCTCTCACTTTAGTTGTCATAAATGACACCACTGTTGATCGTGCCCTTCTTGATTTAGGTGTCTCTATCAATCTTATCTCCACTGTTTTATTTAAAGAATTCAAGTTTGGTGAATTAAAACTTGTTGAGGTTACATTAGAGTTAGTCAACCAATCTACCATCAAACCAAAGGGGATTGTTGAGGATGTTATCGTCAAGGTCCAAAACTGTCTATTTCTGGTTGATTTTCTGGTCCTTGACATTGAGGTACCTGAAACTCTCAACAATACCCTGATCATCCTTGGAAGTTCTTTCTTTGCCACCACAAAAGCAAATAAAGTTTTTCATTTTGGCAAAATGAACATTACTTGTGATGGCAAAGCTATTACTTTAGACATTTTCAAAGATTCCATGAAGTTCAATGATCACAAATGTTTTGAGGACTCAAATGATGAAATGGAAGCATTAGTAGAGGAATATATGTTGATCCAGTTCTGCTCTGCTTTGACCACCATTGAAAATGATTTTATTGATTCAGATTCAAAATTTGATGACATGGTGGAAGAGACTTTGGATTAAATAGGGATTGGCTTTGATTGTCCTGACCTTCTTGAGTTATCACCACACCCTCCCACCTTAATTTCCACTTCAACCTCCCATGACACCACTAACTATTTCAATAAAGGTATACATGAGATTTAATTTTTAACAAAACTTAAGGACGAATCCAAGGATCTTTTGGTTAGACCTTTCATGTCTAATAATCTTAAACTCGGTCAGTGTATCTCCTAAAGAATTCCTCCTTGACCCCTGAGGAAACCAATTAGTTAGTCTTCGATTCAGAAATTTGAGTTTCTTTTGAAACTCAAGTGTCAAACCTATTCACACACACCAAGACAACAAAGCCCAAGCCTAAACACATCTAATAAATATTTTCCCCTACCTTAGTCTTAGTGAAAGTTTGAAACAGTTGATTAGTGTGAGTTCTCACTGCTGAGAAGGAGAAAAATGTCTCCTTTGAGAGAAAAATGTCTCCTTTGAGGATGCGATAAAATGTGTCGTTGCCTCGATGTTGCTCCATATCTATATCCATGTCTATATATGAGGCATTAAAGTGCATTTTACAGCTCAGGTGTCTTAGATGACACTATCTTGATGTGTCAAAGCGAGAGCTTGAGCCTACTTGGAGCACCCCTTTACATCACTTTATGTTTTGGGGTTGTGAGCTCTTAGGGGGTGTCATGGATGGTGTTATCTCGAAGCATCAACGCCAGAGCCCCTTCGAGGATTTGGTGATGGAAACGATGATCCTAACACAATCTGTATTAGGACTTATCTGAGGATAGGCATAGGAGAGCAAAGCATTTTCACAAAAAAAAAAGAAATTGGCCATTAACAAAGCACTAGCCCTTGAATTTTCATCGACATAAATTCTGGATCGATTTCCTAGGTTAAGGAGGTTTTTAATGCGAAACAACTAATGGGTGATGGGAACACCATCATAGGCCATAACTAATCACTTTTTAGTTAGGTATGATTGTTAAAAGCTCTTACATAATCATTTGAGGGTCTTAATCCCACATTGTTTTGATTTCAGAAAAGAAAGAGAAATCAGGGTTAATCATGTAATTTTGATAGCAAATCATAAATACATATTAACCAAAGTGTTTGTCAAGGTTAATTAAAGGTCAAATAAGCACTAAAGTCCAATGAGTGGGTCCACACAAGTAGAAACGGAGTTTCACGCATTTCAAGAATTGAAACAACATACAAAACCTTAATTTTAGACTTGCTTGAATGTAAGAGGTTTTGGTCAAGATAAAATTCATCTAAACCTCATAAAAATTATATAAAAATATTCTAAGAGGTTTGGTACCTTTGATTTGACCATCTGAGCCCATTTTGACCTTGGACAGAGCTTTAGACAGGATTTTACCCTAATTTGGGTTTCTGTGCAAATTACCTTATCAAACATGGTCAAAACTGGAATCCAACTTCACCATCAGATTTCTTGGGTCCAAATTATATTTGTACCAAAATTTGGGACCAATCAGAGTTCCTCTTGACCTAGTTTGCAATCAAGTCCCTTAAAACTCTATTTTTCACAACTAAGCCCCCAGCTTTCGAAATTCCTTAGGTTTAACCACCCAACTTCTTCTTCTTCAGAGAATGACCCATGCCGCCATTGGAGGTCAACCTACCTACAGGCGTGCTTTGACCATCTCAAAATCGCACCAAATCAACTCCAAATCCCAACAAATTTGGTGGGATTTGTGTTCACATTACAAGGAATCAATTGATCAAGATCTTGGATCCTAACTCGCATCCTAGAGCTCTGGTGAATCTCTCAAAATCCGCATGGAACCCAAATCAAATCATGATGAAATAGCGATGAATTCTACTATTAGAGCTTTTCCTTGAGCTTTATAAAAGCTTCCCCATGTTCCACCGTCTTCCTAAGCAAATTTCAAGGCCAAAAACACCTCTTCTCCTCCTACCTCCAGCCAGCTCCAACTTGCTTTGGCAACTGCTCGACTCTACCTTTTTTTCCCTCTACCACATACCATAGTCAGAGGGAATCTTCCTCCCTCTGTCGACCGCTCCTCGCCATACCAGCCAGGAGCTCCATCTCCCTTCGACGTCGCCGTTCTCCCTTACCAAAGCTTTCCCCTTCTCCAGCTCTGACCCATCACAGCCAAATGCCCCCTCCTCTGTCTCACTCCCTAAGTCCCTCTAAACTCATATCCTATTCTCTACTTCATTTCTCTTCACTCAAATTTCACTGTCGACCCCCACTTTGCCCTTATACCCCCGTCTTCCTCAAGTTTGGCACGAGCTTCGACAAGCTCGCGTTGATGCTACACCACGCCAAACACAATGCCACCACCACCATTAGCTCTGCCTTGACCTATTGATTAGAAGCCCCAACTGTATTGGGACTTCTAACCACGCATGCACCCCACCGAACACCTCCTCCTCCACTCACCTTCCTCGTCATTGTCCGAGCACCACACATCGCTATACACCCTACGACCACCACCATCGTGTTCCTTAGAACACGGTGAACCTCTTGAGTATACTGATTGGGGCATTTAGCTTGTGTTTTGCATTTCAGGTAGATCATTGGAGAGCCGCCATCGCCACCATCTTCTCCATTTACGTTTGCCTCTCTCCAGCTTCCACTTGACCTGCTGCTCCTTGTGAATGACCTCGGACTCTGTAATGTTTTCAAGTTTTGTAAATTTAAGTGTTTGTTGCATTTTTGTCAACTATACTACAATGTACATCTCTTAACACTCGACGATTATGCATGAACATTTTGGCATCGTTGTCGAGAAGTAGCACGTAGTTTTATTCACTGATTACAATTCTGACTTGATACTAACTTGATTTCTATGATCTGTTGTGATTGTGCAAGGTACACAGGAGAAGATCAACTGCACAACAACCACTCTAGGGGCAGGTAATCTCATTTCCTTTTTCTTAAGCCCCTCATTTCTGGAAGGAATTAAAATCAAGAATCAATTAAGATAAACTTGCATTATTTCATAGCCTTAATCACCCGAGTTGCCTGATTTGATTTGCTTAGAAATCTCTATCCAGATATCTGCACCTATTAGGGACTAAAAGTGCTTAGGGCTATTCACCTTCTTGATTGAGCCCTAGGTGCCACTTTTGGAAAGAATTGGACTGGAAAACAGAGCCAAATTAGGCTTTTCATCTTTAGGTTTTCAAGAAGACACACTTTCCTGATTTAAAAGAAAATTGATTTCTACATTGTGTGTCACCTAAGCCTTGATCGAATTGATATAATCAAGCAACCCCTAAAAGAAGGCCCTTGAATCCTTAAAATTTGTGACTTAATAACCTGTTTGCAAACCACTCACGGTGATTTTGGGTTCTTTACCCAACTCATCCTAAACTTTAGAGCAGGTTAGGTGAAGTTGATCGACCTTGTGGGTTAACCAACCTTCAAATTAGGTCACAAATTACAATCAACTCTAAAGTTCAAGTGAAATTCAACTCACCATGATTCAAGAATAAAATTGGTAGACATAGGGGTCAAGTTGCTCATTCCAGTCTACTTGGATTCTCAGTGACAAGGAAGGCCAAGTGGGGGAAACCCTGTAACCCGTGGGGATGCTCTACTGTGTAGGGGTCTTTGCGGGGCTCCCCCTTCCTAGGTGAGTGACTTTCTGATAAAGAGGTAGCATCTACCTCAAAGCCCCTTAGTCATCCGAAGATTTTTTGGGTGCCTTGATTGTGTCCATCACACATTATATCCCTCATCTGGTTTTGCAGCACATGTTCAGGAGGAGGTCCTTATGACCACCCTTGAGGCTTCCATTAGCAGTCCATTCTCATCGAGGCCAAGACTCGACTCACTTGTTTGTGCTAGCACTCGACTAGATTGACATCTCTTCCGAATCATCTGCTTTTGAGCCCAAATCTCCTTCATCTGCATCCATGGAGAATCACGAAGAAGAACTCGATTTCTAGAATCAGCTATAGTGCCTCAATGATCTAGTTCATGCATACATAAATCCACTGCAACATTCTCAGATGCGAGATCACTACGATCCCGCTGCGGTAGAGATTGTGCCTAGGGTACAAATCCCAACTGGAGGGCCTGATGCTGAACTCAAGCCAAATCTGATTCATGCTATCCCAAAATTGCATGGCTTGAACTCAGAAGATCCCTTCCAGCACATCAAGCAGCTAAAACATCTGGCCTAGACCTTCAGGCCACCTGTTCAGAATCAGGATAGCATACTCATAAAGATGTTCTCTTTCTCTCTCATGGAAAAAGCTGCCAATTGGTTTCAGACTCTGGCCCATCCGATCAACACATGGGGGGATCTCCAAACTGAATTTTTGCAAAAATTCTTCCCAGTTTGTTGGACGAATACTTTAAGGCACCAAATCACGCACTTCTCGCAAAATACGCGAGAACCACTTCATGAGGTATGGGATCACTTTTTGGATCTCATGTGGAAATGTCCCTTTCACAAAATTCCTAAATGGGAACAAGTCCAATCTTTTGACCATGGGCTCCATGAGGATATCAAGCTCTTTGTCAATGCAACCTGTGGTGGAAGCATCATGGGTCAACATGAGGATATACTTTGTTAAATTCTCGAGAACATGTGCGAGAACTCCATAAACAATGAATGGCTGGGTGTGTTTGACAGGATGACCACACGGCCATTGACAAACACGTAGGGGGTACACGAGACTCGAGGCTTGTTTGCATCTATCGATCTGTAGTTGGTAGCCAATTGTTGGATAAGGTCTCAATCTTTGAGAAGAGGGTGGATGATTTGGCTTGATGTCTATAGAGAACCACCGCCACTCAACAAAACACGTATGCGCAACCACCCTTAGGCAAGGAGGCTATGCATAACATTTACCACCACTCTCACTAGGGGATGGACTCATATCCACCCCTGTCTGATCCTGGTTTCAAAGGAAACTCCAGACCTACCTACTCTAGTTGGGGGAAATCTAACCCCTTGTATTCTGACTTTTCTAGAGTTCCTCAGACCTGTGAGGATCTCCACACCATCTAGAATGATCCATTTTCCAATACTTACAACCCTGGATGGTGCAATCATCCCAACTTTGTGTGGTCGGGAAATAATCAGAACACTAGACCTCAATTCCAACCTCGACCATAGGGTTCATGGCCATATTAGCCTGATCATCCTTGGCCAAATTCGAGTTACCAATATGTGCCTAGCAAGGAAGATCAAATGACATTGATTCTGCAAGCCTTGGATGACATCCAGGAGACTAACTCGTCTATGCAGAAATAACACAAAGACGAGATCACAAAGGTTTGAAATTAGCTCGCACAGATAGCATGGACTCGCCATCCTGGTGCACTTCCTTTGTAACCTCTGACAAATCCAAACAACATGTCGACACCAAAAACACGTGGTAAATGAAATCTAGGGTCAATTGTGCTACACTCAGCTAGGCCCATCGACTCATACTTGCGTGTTTGGAGCATCCACCTCAGCTAATCCGAATCATACCATGACTTATCCTACTATTCAGCAACAGGATCCAATTCTCTCTCCTCCGCCTCTACATCATGACTATGCTATGATCAATGTTGTGGGCTTGAGAAAAGATCACAAGACCAGGTCCTGAGGCCCATCTCCCAAATCTCACCCAACCATGATCAATGCAACAAGGTCGTTGACAGAACCAAGAGTTGGAAATAGAAACCCATCCCCTAAGGTAGCCAACCCATTCCCTTATCCAAATCTTATCCCACCTCCACACTAGAGAATCTGACATAATGGGACCATTAAGGAATGCACAAGTCACTATCCCATTACTAGATATCCTCACTCTCAACTCCACCTCGCTTGACTTATCCAAAAAAGAGGTGGAAGAACCATCACAAATGAAGGTAGTACTGTCTGAAAGTGAGTGCCATAATCCAAAATAGTCTACCTCCTAAGAAACCTAATCCACGTACCCTGTTGATCCCCTGCAAGATTGGTGGTACAAATTTCAAGTGGGAAGTACTGGATCTTGGCGCTTCAGTCAACCTAATCTCGACTGCCCTATTTGAGAAACTACGGATAGGACAACTAAAACCCACTAATGTTACTATGCAATTAGCTGACCGAACTGTAATCACCTCGATTGGGCTAGTAGAGGAAGTGGTAAATAGAGTCAAGGATTTCATCTACCTATTTGATTTCCTAATTCTTGACATGGATGCACCACAACAAATACAAGATATGCCCTAGATTTTGGGGAGACCCTTCCTGGCTACTATAAGAGCCATAATCAATTGTGAATCAGGGCACATGATAATTGTTTCTGGAGATAAGAGAACTGAGATCAATATTTTTGAGGCATCTTCTAAAGGAAAAGAAAAGTGTTCGGCAAAACAACTAGGCTTTATTTAGGATCTCATGACCATTTTGGTAGTAGAAAACCTAGAACTAGAACTGGAAGTTTTCTGCATGACAGAGGATCTTGCTTTAGCCAAGCATGATTCCAGTAAATTGAGAGTATTGGAGGCTTTCACCTTTGATCTTGAGGACATACACATGGAATTCGGGGAACAGAATGACATTCGACAAGGTTCGGATTTTTATTCCATGGATCTAGAGACATTTTATTGAGGATTGTTTTGAGGATCTCCAAAAATTGGGCATGGTATATATCGAGAGTGACCACAACCTAGAGTATGAATCCTTTACAGATTTGGAGTTGGATGATCCAAAAGGCACTCTCTAGACATTCATTTTTTATTGGGATGAAAACTATAGAGAAGAATCATTCGAAGACCCAATTTTAAGTCATTTTTTGAGGAATTGATCTTACACCCATTTGAGAAGAATCAAGATGACTCGATGGATAATGATCCACTAGGTCACATTGCACGAGAAGGATCACACATCTGGGATACACTGACTAGATTCACATTTGTTGGCCTGGACTCATGATAATCTTACTTTAGAGCCCCATAATCACTGCATCTTTCGAGTGATTCCTTCGCAAAAACTCCATAAAAGCCACCTAGAAATGAATCAACTTGACCCATATCATAGACCTTCTGGAATAACTCTTCACCATGATTTGATACTCATTTGTGGCCATCTGATTCTATCCACCATGATCACATATTTTCTCCTATCACTCATCATAATACGGCAAATAACATATCCTGTTGAGCACTTTGCTCCCAATCGATGGCGCTTAACAGGAGGCAACCCATCATTTTTCAAAAAAATTGAGACCCTTCTGACCTATCTTTTTTGTTGAAATCATATTGGACTTTAGGGTTTGTTTTTTAGAACAACCGACTCCACCTTTGATACTTGTATTAGAGCTTGAACTCATCTGCAACAGTCATTCTAACCCATTCACCACCCACTTGTTCTAATGTACGATCTGAACTAAACTTGAACCCACCTAATTTATAATGAGGACATTACAAATTTTAGGCATGGGGGGGTATTAAAGTGCAAAATGTTGTGAGAATCAATTCATGGAGGGGTTTCGTATATAAAAATAATAATAATAATAAAAAAAGAGGAAAGGAGAGATCAAAGTGAGCTGAATTGGAAACAATTGAGGAGGAGAGAAAAGAAAAGAAAAGATAAAAAATGGAGTAATAAAAAAGAAAGAAATGAGATAGTCCCTTGTAACTGAGTATGGAATTTACCTAACTTCTAGGCTGGATCAGATGATGAATTAAGACTTGGACTTATTCAACAAATCTCTGTAAGGGGTGCATTTCCTATATGTAATTGGCTTCTAAAACACAATGGGTGGATCTTTAAACTTTATATGATCTGTGGTTCTCGCAAGTGTAGAAACAGTCACTGGTGCCTGGCTACCACTGTCAGATGAAGGAGCCTCAGAAATAGAAAACTGATCAATAGTCACTGATGGAACTGGCATAGGGGCGAACTCAGCCTTAGAAACTAACTGTCGTGCTACTAGTGAAAAATAAGGCATAAATTCATGGAAGGTGACATCGGCACTCACAACTCACATAGTGCTTCCCAGCAATGGGATCAAAGCACTTGTATCCCTTCTATATTTGTGAGTAGCCAAGGAAGGCACACTTGACTACTCAAGGTGCCAATTTGTCGCTTCCTGGTCTAGTAAATGTACAAATGCAACACATCTAAATGTCCGAGGAGGTAATTGAAACAAGTTTCTGTCAGGATACAAAGTATGCAATGGTGTCCGCTCATGTAACATAGAGGATGGCATTCTACTTATAAGATAACATGAGTAAGGAGATTAGTGACGAGTACCGACCTTAGGCTTCTTAGGCTTATTCTAGGGCTTAAACACTCACATATTCGTTAAGATCCGGATTAGTCCTTAAGAGGTTGAGGAAAGTGTGAGGTCGATGTAGTAGGTTTAAGGCTTAGGGATTATTCAGCCCCTTTTCTTGCCTTTTGGTTTGCAGAACTTGGTAACCTAAGCAGCTAAAATCACACAGCAATCTGGTTCAATGCACTTAATGTAGGAAATAATGCCAAAAGTGTTCTATTATGAAAAGTCATCTCAAAGATCTAGCTTAGGGGCGGCTCAAAAACACAAGTTGATTTGGACGAGTTCCCAGCCTGGAGAGGTGGAATATTCCTTGAAGATGCATATTAACATATCATCTCCTTGGTGCTTGTCTCCTAGGATATCTAAATATCCTATTGGAGGCATGTAAGCACCGTGTGCTATTCTGGTGCCATGGGCAGGATTACCTCGACATGTCGATTGGCAGGGCCTGAATTTAACTATAGAATGCCATGGGCGGCACTATCCTGAAGTGTCGAAAGCTAGGGTTCTGGGGGTTGCCATGAGTGGTGCTATCTCGAAGCATCGAAAGCCAGGGACCCTTCGAGGATTGATGGTGGGGACAAGAAATCTGATACAGATCGTGTTTAGGGCCAATTTGAGGCTGGATCTAGGGAAATATAAAAAGAAAAGAGAGAAAACTCTTCGAATGAAATATCTTCTTGATCTATCTCTTATTAAAATGCACTGCAAATTGAAGCTGGACACAATATGTCTAAACACACGGGTGCTTTGACCATTGGGGTCAACGAACCTTTGAGCAGTTTTTGCAGGCCTTAGAAACCTTCTTAGTAGACCCAAGCTGAAACTAGTCTGGTCTAGGTCTTGCTAGTACTTATGTACATCTAGGCATATTGTTGGTATTTTAATCTGATTTCTGGAAATGTGGATTAGTAGGGCATCCTGATGGTTACATCCGGCCTAGAGACCTAGTTTGATCCATAGGATTTTGCTAAGTGACTAGCAAAAGCAAGGCATGGGGGTATGATGGGAACACCATCATAGGCCCTAACTAACAACTTTTTAGTCAGGTATGATTGTTAAAGGCTCCTACATGATCATTTGAGGGTCGTAATCCTGCATTGTTCTGATTTAATAAGAAAAAGAAAATTAGGGTTAATTCTGTAATTTAACTACATATCATAAACATAGATTAACCAAAGGATTTGTCAGGGTTAATTAAAGGTCAAATAAGCACTAAAGTCCAATGAGTGGGTCCACATAGGTAGAAATGAGGTTTCACACTTTTCAAGAACCAAAACAACACACAAAATCCTATTTTAGACCCACTTGAATTGAAGTGGTTCTGGTCAGGATAAAATTTATATAAACCTCCTAAAAAATCATAGAAAAATATTTTAAGAGGTTTGGTACCCTTGATTTGACCATCTGAATCCATTTTGACCTTGGACAAAGCTTAAGATGGGATTTTGCGCTAATTTGAGTTTCTATGCAAATTGCCTAGTCAAATGTGATCAAAACTCAAATCAACTTCACCATCCAATTCCTTGAGTTCAAGCTAGGTTTGTACCAAAATTTACACCCAATCAGAGTTCATCTTGACCTAGTTTACAATCAAGTCCCTTAAAACTCTATTTTTCACTCCTAAGCCCCTAGCTTTCAAAATTCCTTGCATTTAGCTCCCCAACTTCTACTTCACAGAATGATCCTTGCCACCATTGGAGGTCAACCGACCTATAGGCGTGCTTTGACCATCTCAAAATTGCACCAAATCAACTCCAAATCCCACCAAATTTGGTGGGATTGGTGTTCACACTACAAGGAACTAATTGATTAGGATCTTAGATCCTAACTTGCATCTTAGAGCTTAGGCGAAGCTCTAAAAATCCACATGGAACCCAAATCAAATTATGATGATTTCCATTGTTAAAGCTCTTCCTTGAGCTCTATAAAAGCTTCCCCATGTTCCACTATCTTCCTTAGCAAATTTCAAGGCCACAAACACCTCTTCTCCTCCTACCTTCAGCCTGCTCCAACTTGCTTCGATGACTCCTCGACTCTACCTTCATCGCCTTCTGCCACATACCATAGGCAGAGGGAATCTTCCTCCCTCCATCATCTGCTCCTTGCCATACCAGCCAAGAGCTCCCTCTCCCTTCGACGTTGCCATTCTCCCTCATCGGAGTTTTCCCCTTCTCCGGCTCCAGCCCATCACAACCGGATGCCCCCTCCTCCATCTCACTCCCTAAGTCCCTTTAAACGCATCTCCTATTCCTCTACTTCATTTCTCTTCATTCAAATTTCATTGTCGACCCCCACTTTGCCCTCAACACCCCTGTCTTCCTCACATCTGGCACGAGCTCGCGTCGATGCTACACCACACCAAACACAATGCCACCACCTCCATTAGCTCCGCCTCTACCTACTGATCAGAAACCCAAACTATATTTGGACTTCTAACCATGCACGCACCCCACCAAACACCTCCTCCTCTGCTCACCTTCCCCGTCACCGTCCGAGCACCACACATTGCCATACACCCTAAGACCACCACCATCATGTTCCTTAGAACACGACGAACCTCCTAAGCATACTGATTGGGGTGTTTAGCCCATGTTTTACATTTTAGGTACATCGTCAGACAATCGTCGTCGCCACCATCTCTCTGGTTACGTCCACCTCTCTCCAACTTCCACTCGGCCTACTACTTGAAAGAGCGATTTTCGTTTTCGCCAAAAACTTTAACATAAAATGACATGTCATTGTATTTAATCACGTGGTAGAAAATCAATTTTCAAAACATTGTAGTTCTCAGAATCTAACCACGAAAATAGTTAGGTCATCTCCACAGGGAGGAATTAACCTATTTAAACTAGTGAATAGTATCTCGTTTATTCGAGAAACTCAACGCATACGCATACTAACTGGTGCACATGTTTTCAACATAAATTATTGATTTAAATAATTAATCAATAATGTAAGGGCACACATGCAAAATCACCACCATGGAAATACCTAAATTGCAAGCTTAGTACTAACAAGCACCATCAAATTTAATTAAATCAGAATTCATTCCCTATAATAAATATCCATGCTCGATTATTCATGAGACAAATTCAGTATGCACAATTAACCCATATAAGAGGACATTTCATGTAAATTCCCCTCACTAAATTAAATCTCTAAATAACTCAATAGTGTATGGCATTGGCAGCAAGCGTAATTTTTATTACCCTCTTTACTATTGAGAAATAGGGGAGAGGAGAGAGGCCATTGCTGCGCATGCTAGAAGGCTTCGCTGGCCGTGAGTCTGGGTGGAGGAGATGTGCTGGAGGAGAGGCTCGCAATGGTGGTAACAGCGTGGCATGGGGAGGTCAAGGTTAGGAGTGGTGGCCGGTGGCAGGGGCAGTGCTACTGCTGAAGGTGTGTGTGAAGGGGCACGCACAGGCTACTGGAAATAATGAAGTACGTGCGCATGTGAAGGGGAGAGCGGGGTAGGCAACACATGAGGGTGGCGCTTAGGCGAGGGCGATGGTGCATGATGGTGGCACGCACTACTACTGAAGTGCTTTGGGTTCTTCACTGCAAACAAGGGAGGCATGGAAAGAAGACGAAGAAGAGGAGGAGCGTGCAAGCGGTTGGAGTGCAGGTGAAGATGCACGTGCAAGCTGGCTGGAGCGCGGGTGAAGACACAACTGTGTGTGGATCTGCTGCATGTGGATCTACTGCACATGGGCATTGTGCGTGCCTGGCAGCGCTCTGCGGCGAGGGAATGCTGGTGCGCAGAGGTGGTGGATGTGAAGGGATGGTGGCAGGTGGTTGAATTGAAGGTGTTGATGGCACGTACACACTTTGTCACCGTGTGTGCTTCGACGGTGAAGGCGATGTTGAGGACGTGGAGGCCACAATGCTTGCTGAAGTCCATGGAGCACGCCTCCTTCACGGTGGAGAAGATGGAGAAGAAGTCCCCACCAGGGGGAGCGGATGCCTCTTTCACGTCCATAATTCTTCCTCCTTTTTGAACCCAACATGCGGGCATTTGCTTTAAGAAATCTCCCCCAACTTTCCCTCATTTCATTTGGGCCTTGCGAGATCTCCTTCAACAACGCTCCCGCGATGAGGTGCTACTGTTGCGCGCGGAGCAGCGCAGGCATAGGGTTGATCGATGGTTTGCTCTGCAGGTGGAGGAGAAGAAGAGAATTACGCTCAAGACCCTGCATAGATATATATATATATCAAATTTTACCAAAGTATTCTCAAATTAATATAAACTAACACTTAACTCTAATTGCAATCTACTGAGGCATGTTTTACATGTAGTTAGGCTAATTAGCACTCCACTAAAGTGAATTGATCAAATACCCCCATGTCTAAGTTTTGCTAGTCCTTAGCAAAAGTGAAAAGTAATAGAAGTAATCAGTAGATTTCTTCTTTTCTTATTCTAAAAATTTAGAAATCCAGACTCATGTGAGTGATAGTAGCCTAAGTAACGGATTCAAGTGAAAAACCAACTTACATTTGAAGTTCGTACTTAACCCTTGATAAAGCAAAAAATAATCTGAAATTTGACCCCAACTTTTTGGCTTAGGTAGGAGGTACTACGTTGAATGGATTTGTATTTGGTGGCACACACTCATCTGGTGCTACATGTAATCTAGTATTACAAACTCTAGATCTCTAGACTATTAAATAAGTCAACTCGGAGAGAGGCTAAATAACTGTGCTCTCTTGATATTCCTTTGTGCTCACTCTTTTCCTTCTTTTCTTTCTAAGATCACAAATCTCACCAGATTTAGAAAATGTACTCACTATTTGGCTGCCTCACATGGTATTCACACTTCAACTAAAGTCCTAATAATTCTACAACTAAGTTAGAGTCCTCAGCCAGTATTCGAGCGATCAGAAATACTGAAAGGTAGGTATGGGTCATATTTGGTGAATCGTAATGGGTGTTTTTGTTGCCTCAGAAACAACGTCACGAAGATAAAATTATAAACTTGAACTCTTTTCTTTTTCTTTTCTCTCTCTCTTTTCTTTTTTTTTTTAAATATAATTGTTTCTTTTTTCTTCTTTTTCTTTCTTTATAAATCAACATAACATGACGTAGACTTTTATTTATGAGGTATTATTAGGGATGATGATGGTCAGGAGGATATTGTGTGGCTTATTTGGTGGAGTGCCTACTCTCGGCACTGGGAAGGAATGGATAGGACAAGCGTATTTCTGACCTTTGACACTATTACCCTCCTTTAGTTGAGGACTCTATGAAGGACGGTCGTAACCATCCACCATAGTTATAGCTTTATTAAGACTCAATCTCTGTGTATCTGCCTTATTTGGTGACTCTCAGGAATTCACATAATGTACGCACACAGGAATAAAGAGCGAAAACTATGCCTAACTCTGCGGTATCATCATCTAATTGTCCAAAACTTAAGGGTCCTTGCACTAGACTTAGCACACCAGTAATCTCTCTACTTTCTTCTCACAAATATGAGGTGGATCTAATAGAAGATAGTATGTTTGACTTCCTTTTAACTGTCCAAGGGTTTAGTAGACTAAAAATGCTTATTGGGTCTCTTCAAAGATCCAATACCCAGTCTATGTGCAAGTGAAGTAAATGTACTGGATTCTAAACTTCAGAAATAATTTAAGAAGAAAAATCTTTAATGACACTTCCACGACAAAGATGTTTTGTTAGGGACTAACCAATTCAGCTCAAGAAAAGAATTTTTTTTTTATATATATGCTAACCTAAATGCATGAATACTTCCTAAAATGCAAAATGCACCCCCCTATGCCTAAATCCTACAATGTCCTTATTGTAAAATTAAAACAGGGGGAGAAAGGAAAGAAATCACCTGATGATGGTGTTATTCAGAATGTTGAGTTGCCTCCAAACAAGTGCTGCATTTTCTATTAGTAGCCAAACTTATAGGGAACCTGTAAGTCTGGTTCCAGACAGAAAAAACTAGGCCTTAAAAATATGCGTAACAGCGCGGGCTTAGAAAATAGGTAGCCACAGATGTTGGCAAGCTGATGATGCAATGTTATCCCAAATGCTCGCCAGAAGATATGAAAATAGAGAACATCATAGACTACCTGGGGAGGTCTAGGGATAACAAAAGGAATATGAAAAGGGACCTCTCGAAACGGAATAAGTGGAGGATAACAAAAATCCTCCAAAGCAGGATGGGTTTTGAAAGATATAAACATTATTATTTCAAACCCTTGAATGGCGAGACTAAACGTACAAGCATCAATCCGAACTCGCCATTCTACCCGAGGATGTACTGGCTTGATATTCTCCCTAGAAAGAATGTACATGAGCAGAGATCTGAGCCAAGGATTGATTAGGGAGTGTAAGGGTTGTTTGTGGTGTTGGAAGGTAATGATTAGGTCTAATGGGGGCTTAGTCGGTGGAGGGTCCAATTCCAACAATGATTCAGATTATGTATTCTCCCTAACAATTAATGCAGAAAAATTCATGTCACCCTGCCTATCATTAATGATCAGAGTCATATTTTCACCTTCCAGTATATGTGAATCAATGATGGACTCCAAATTACATTCCTTTGATGACAGGGTCGAAACAACAGAATCATTATCATTAATTTCATCCTCGGATTCGTTTGGTTCACTTGAGTTTTTTTCGGGGTGTTTATGTGATTCACCAGTAAAGAGAGGAGATGGATCGGTATCCTCAATTATTCCTAAAGGAGGATCAGTCTTAATGTTTTGGAGTAAGCCTATATCACTCAATTCTTTGTTCTTCTCGGGGCATAAATCCTCAATTGACGTGTTTTATCCCCGAGAATCTCCCCTAGGCTTCTCACTATTGTGTTTGCCATCCTCCAATATCAACTCTTGGTTTTGTGGAGGATGACTCTCAAAATTGAAAGAAGGGAGGAATCCGGATTTCACCAGATTATTTATATCCTCAGGGGGCAAGTCCTCAAATAACACATAATCCCCCTGTGATTCACTCCAGATTCTAAGGCCAGGTTCCTCCATAGGGTTATCATCCTCTTGTAAAATAGACTCTTTGTACCCTTGAGACCAAAATTGATCCAATTCATCCTCCATTCCCTTAGGGTCTCCTTCATTGGGCACATTTAAATCCTTAGAATGTTGGATGGTAGGTGTTGATTCGCTAAGTGGAGGGTCAAGATTAGGCTCACTAAGGGTAGAATGGGGTTCCACCAGATAGTTAACAGGGGAAGTGATAGGAACAATACAACCTTGACCTGAGTTATCAGGGGTAAGGACAATGCTGTCATTAGGGTCAAGGTTCTCAAGAGGTACCATCTTCCCTATCTTTGGACTCCAATATATCTCGGGTGGATAATTACTAGGATCGTTCTCCTCTAGTGGCCGTGTCTCATGGGGAGAGTCCAAGTGATAGCCACTTAAAACAGGATCCCTATTGTCATTGGTTTCCTCAGAATTATTTTCATGATCATGGTCGTATGGGTAGCGATCAAAATTACTAGGAAGAGCGTAGCTAAGATGTTTAATTTCTTTGTTCAATTGTTGACTATTCCTCAACATCTCTCCCATAGTTTCCATCATTTACTTTTATTGTTTTTGCATTTCTATCATAAAAGAGGAGAGGCTACTACTATCAGATTAGGGAGGATAGTCAATCTCAGGCTCTGGTTGCCTAGGGGTATCGGTCCAACTTCAATATGGAAAATCATGAAGGGTGGGAGGGTTGGGTGTTTGCATAGTAGTAGGGATTCAAAGGTTAGAAAATCCCACACCTAGGCTCTGCTCAAAAGTGGGAGCTAACGGGCCAGTACACCTAGGATAAGAATATGAATGATCCCATGGATTATCAATGTACCCATCAAAGGATGGATATGCTCGGGACATGAGATCCTGATTAAAATGATAGGAGTAAGGATAGTCCATTTCTTTCAATTAAATAGGTTAAACTCTCTTAGGATTTAAAAGAAATCAGAAACTTCCTAGAGAGTTCTACCACTATCAAAACAAACGTAAATATAGTGGGATTATTTTTAGTATATTCTAGGTCTTAAGTGTTCAGTTGGTGGCCAAAAAAGTTTTGCAAGAATTACTCTTCTTAAGCTGACCTTCGTTGGTGCCTACAACCTACTCGCAAGGGATGGAAGTCTCGAATCGAGCCCACGCACAAGGAATCGAAGTAACTTGGTGGACAGGCTTGTTGATTTCCAACTAACTTCCCTTGTAGTGCAAAGAGGAGAGGTAGAAATTTACCTAGTGACCTTATGTGTAAGGTGCACAGTGTCTCAGGTGTGCAATCATATATTCGTGTTTTGAGTTTTGAAATCTCACAAACAAGATCCTTTTGCACACAATTTTAAGTCACAGATTTTAAGGTCCAACCTCTTAGCAGTCCCAATTTTTAAAGTGACCACTAAATTAATTCGATTCAAGCACTTTAGTGGTCTTAGATTTAGGTTCAATGTAGATGCATGATAGGTAATTGATGCTTAAGAAAAAGATGTACCTTACTCCAGCTTTCTTCAATACAGGATGTTTGCAGTGCAATTAAGATAAACTAGATGCTGCTCATTCAGTCGTAGATGATCGCCCTATTGATATGCAGCTTCTAGCAGGCAATTCGATATATATATATATATATATTAAGCAATCAAACCTAAAATAACTAACTAACCTATATGCAGTTCAAATAATTCAAATAATCCTATACTCTGAATAAAATGGGAACACACTCCCAAAAATATGCTCCCGCATACAAGAGCGATGAGAAATAAAGAAACACTGGGAACACGTTCCCAAAAATACCCAACAAGGGTCCACACGATAAAAATTAAATGTCTAAGGTCTATCTCATCTAAATCTAAACTAAGATCTAATGACTAAATCAGTAAAAGGCTCAGTATGCCTACGTGCGTGGGATCAAGGCCCATAAGCACCTGTTGCTGGCCTCTAGGTGGCGTCAAGGTCTACCAAAAATATCATCCTTGTCGTGCGCCCCCGTCGCGTTTGTTGCGTGCATTTTTACACAAAAATAGAAACAAGGTTACTAATTCAGAAATGCCTTAGAAATAAGATAAAAATAATATAAATTTCCTGAAAAAGTTAATAGACATATTTCCTCCCCAGCAGTGGTGCCATTTGAAAGAGTGATTTTTGTTTTCATTGAAAACTTTAACATAAAATGACGTGTCGTATTTAATCGCGTGGTAGAAAATCGCTTTTAAAAACATTGTAATTCTCATAATCTAACCATGAAAATAGTTAGGTCATCTCCACAGGGAGGAATTAACCTATTTAAACTAATGAATAGTGTCTCGTTTATTCGGGAAACTCAACGCGTACACATACTAACTGGTGCAATGTTTTCAACATAAATTCTTGATTTAAATAATTAATCAATAATGTAAGGGTGCACATGCAAAATCACCACCATGGAAATACCTGAATTGCGAGCATAGTACTAACAAGAACCATCAAATTTAATTAAATCAGAATTCGTTCCCTATAACAAATATCCATGCTCAATTATTCATGAGAGAAATTCAGTATGCACAATTAATCCATATATGAGGACATTTCTTGCAAATTCCCCACACTAAATTAAATCTCTAAATAACTCAATAGTGCATGGCAATGGCAGCAAGCGTAATTTTTATTGACCTCTTTACTGTTGAGAAATAGGGGAGAGGAGAGAGGCCACTACTGTGCACTCTAGAAGGCTTCGTTGGCCATGAGTCAAGGTGGAGGAGATGTGCTGCAGGAGAGGCTCGCAACGGTGGTAACGGCGTGGCATGGGGAGGCCGAGGTTGGTCGCACGGCTAGGACTGGTGGCCAGCAGCAGGGGCAGTGCTGCTGCTGAAGGCTCGTGAGAAGGGTGGTGTCGGACCAGGTTAGGTTGTTAATATGGTGATTTTATCGTTGAAGTGTATATAGTGGTTAACCTAAATAGGACCTAACCATCTCTTTACAAAATTTTTAACCTGTCCTACTTGATTTTATCTTGGTCACTTTTAGGCCCAGGGTCAAACTCAGGGAAGTGGGGTTACAAGTCAAGTTTCTACACCTTTCCTACAACGAATCTCTTCCGTTCGTTTATTGTGTTTTTGGTGTTTTTCTATTTAGATTTTTTTTCTGATAATCTTGGTCCTTGAGGCACACCCTCAAAATTAAGTTCTTGGCTTTGAGCCAAATCAGGGTTCCAAAACGGGTCTTGCTACTCGCAAGATGGAGTACTTGCAATTCAAAGATTATCTTTTCTCTTTTATATATATTTTTTATCTTTTTACTGGTATGCAAGAGAAATAGAAATAAAGTAAATATAGTATAGATATATATGTATATACTATATATGTATAAAGGGGTGAGGGTGGAGGTGGAGATGGAGTGTAGCACGATGTCGGGTCGATCGTCGTCTAGAAAGATGCAACTGACAGGATGAGGTGCCGCGTGGAGTTTAGGATGGATGGTGGAAGATGTATGTGACCACGCTTTTTGTATGCGTGTATCGGGGAATATCAGCAACTAGTGCAGATATTTCCGCGATACCACGTATGATAAGTAACGTGAAAATATATAAATATATATGTATATATGTAAATATATCTATATATATATGGTTATAAATATATAGGTATATATATGTAGCTATATATGTATATATATTTATAAATATATATATATATATGTATATATATATAGTAATACATGTATATATAGATATATATAGCTAGATATGTATATATATGTCTATATGTATATATAGTTATATAGATATATATGTATTTATGCATGTATAAATGTGTATATATATATATATATATATGTATATAAGTATATGTATATATGTAGATATATATGTATAGATATATATATAGGTATATAGATATATATATATATATATATGTATGTATGTATATAGACTAATACATAGTTATATAAGTACTAATATATGTATAGATATATGTATATATCTATATATATATATATATATATATATATATATATATATGTATGTATGTATATAAGTATATGTATATATGTAAATATATATGTATATATATATATGTATACTAATACTTAGTTATATACATACTACTATATATATAGATATAAGTATACATGTATATATGTATAGGTATATAAATAAATGTATATATCAATATATATATGTATACGTATATATATATGTATATAATAGTGTATAGGTGTGTGCATATGAAAGTGTGAATGTATGTGTGTGCAAGCCTCGGTAAAGAGAGTGAGAGAGTGTTGTGAGAGAGACTGTGAGAGAGAGAGAGAGAGGGAGAGAGAGGGAGAGACTGTGCTGCTAGAGTAAAGATGCGCGGCTTAAGTCGTCTGTGCGCTCAGGGCGTCATCTGGAAGTCCCACGCACGTGCGCAGGCACGTATGCGCGTGGAGAGAAGAGGCCGAAGCACGCAGACGAGAGTGGGCGCGAGGAGAGGAGGTTGCAGTGCACAGCGCTGCACGAAGTGGTGTACGCTGGCGAAGGGAGCGAGTGAATGAGCTGGCGTGTGCGGGAGAGCAGGCTGGCGCTGGAGCGGGCGCGGGGCTGAACGTGTGCGCGGGCAGTGGCCGGTAGCGGTGCGTCGGGTGACCGGATACGTGAGAAGCTTTCCGATCAACCCACTATAGCCACAGTGCTCTGCAAAAATGCATAAACAGTGCCTACAGTGGTCGGGCCAGCCGTGCAACCGCCTGCTGCAGGTGCTGTGAGTGCAGGCGGCTCGCGGCTGGCGCACGCGTGGAAGGGTTGCGTCGGCTGGTGGCTTCCAGGTGGAAGATGGCGACAGAGCGCGTGGTGAGGGCTGGGTTGCCGGCGAAGGGGCGCGACAGGGTGCACGGTGGCCTGCAGGTGTTGGCTAGGGTGCGTGGGAAGCTTGGCCGGCCACTACAGAGGTGTGCAGTGGCCGGTTGTGGGCGGAAGAGAGAGCACGACAGGGCGAAGAAGCGGGAGGCGATGGTGCCTACAGGTACTCACTGGAAGGGCTGGGGCGGCCTGCAGGCGTGCGTGGAAAGGGCTGGGGCGGCTGCTGTTGCCTTGCTGCGTGCTATCACCTTGCCGCTGCTGCTGGAGCTTTGAGCTTCAAGTTTGAAGCTTCTGCTCCAATGGCTGAAGTGGCGTGGTCGTTCAAACAGGGAAAAGAAGGCCACCATGCCCACCAGCTCTTTGAAGAGCTGGGCGATGGTGGTCTCACTGTGGTGGGTGTGCACCACAATGATAACTCCTGCCCACCGGGTGTTTCCTCTGAGGTGGAGGTCCTGCGTATGGAGGGAGAGGGAGGAGATGGTGGCTTGGAAGTGAGCTGCGTTGGGTTTTATTGGCTGGGGATCAGGCTCCTTTGCAAGAAGGCAGCCGAGCTCTTTTTAAAGAAGAGGAGAGCATGCACAGCCATGACCTGGCTGTGCATGCTTGCGCATGGCTTGGCAGGGAGAGGCAGCCGCAGGGAAGGGCCTGAGCAGGGAATGGCGCGAGGAGAAGTTGCCATGCACCAGCGAGAAGAGTTTGAAAGTCAAGTAGAAATAAAAATAAAAAGAAGGTGAATTTTGCAAAGATGCACTTGAGGAAAAATGTTATTTGAAAGGCCATTTATTTACTCTCCTCCCCTCTCAATTAAATGCATGCATGCGTCTATATTCACAAATGCGACTATGTCTACCTAATATGCACTGATAATGCTAGGAAATAGCGTAAGACGACACAATTGCCGGCATATTTTTGCGGTGCAATCATACTCACATGCCTATCTTTTGCTAGGCCCTAGTAGAACAGTATTTAGAAATGATCTTAAGCTGAAGACTTTCTTCTGAGGCAACATAGGTGTGTTTATTATTGGATATTGTGAGAACCAATTGTAGAGAAGACTACCAGTACTTTAAATCTCATACAAAAAAGATCATCTCTCGACTAACCAGGACTCTTGATATTTAAACCTTAAGTACGATTTCCAGGACCCAGGAGGTTTTTGCTATACTTGAGAGCTCAAGAGATTATGGCTTGTGCTTAGTGAAGGATCAAGACTGACCAGATGAACATTAAGACTCAAGCCCAGGGTTTCACGAATCTTTAAGTACAGGTTGGTCCCAGTTTCAGCTCGTGTTTTCGGATTAACCCTTAAGAAGATGACGGAAAACTCAACTCCCATTTTCTGACATTTTTAGCTCACAGGAAAACAGGGTATTTGCGACTTGCCCTGAAAAACTTTTTTAGGGTAGAGACTTTACAGACATTTGCGAGATATACTGACTTATTTGCAACTTTTTTTTTTTTTGAAACACATGTTAGTATAACTCTTACAACATTATTTGGAGGAGCACACTTTTTCTTTTTGGTGGGAGAGTTCTTTCTTGGTGGAAAGAGTCGCTCCTAAACACAAGACTAAAGCCTGGGATAAAAAGTCTACCTGCACGCACAAGTAAGGACTCCACCTTCCCTAATGAACACTAGGGTTGATCTTATGTTCACCTGGTCTTTCTTGATATGTGTAGTGTGAACCAAGTTTACTTAAGCTCTCAAGTATAAGCAAACCAACGGATCCTGTACTGGTGTCTCAGGTACAAGAATATGTCCTTAATTAGGAGAGATTCTGATCTATTTTGTTAATGCTCAAGTGAATTAAGCCTGAGCTTGAGCGAATCAAGCTTCTGTGGCCTAGAAAGTCTTCAAAACAGAGGTTAAATATCCATAAACACATTGTATTTTTGTTTCAGCCTGTAGATCATTACTAAACACCATTTATATATGTATATATGTATATATTTTTGTTTTCTTTTTCTTTTTCTTGCATATTTATAAATAGGTGGAAACTGCATAATACCATAAAATACCCAGATCCTATGGATGCCTATCCACCCCCCCATGCCAAACGATGCTATGTCCTCATATGCATGTAGGGAAAGGTAGAGAAAGGACGAAAGATCGGGTAACGAGAGCTGAGGTGCAGGGTATGCAGCAGGGTGGTAGGGTGGGTGGATGGTGGGTGGTGAAGTGAAAAGTGAAGTGATCGTGATAGTGGCGTGAAAAGTGATGGTGGATGGTGAAAGGTCTGGCATTTCATGGGACGAGAGTGTCCCAGGCGGATCGGAGAACAAGTCGGGAAGAAGAAGTTGGCCCTCAGATTGGCCAAGAAGAGGGGCTTCTTGGATAGATGGATCCAAAAAGGAATAGACCCAGTGAGTAGGATGTGGGCTCAAGGTCCTAGTGTGGAGTTGCAACACTGTCTGATTTGGCGAGAAAGAAAAGGCAATTCGGTCTTCAAGAGTGTGGACCAGCGGTGAGTAGCCCGAATATGACTCAGACCACGAGGTATGGGAAGCAGAGAAAACCTCGTCAGATGTCTGGTCAGGAGAAGGTACAAGATAAGGGAGGGATGGGGGAACGTCACAATATGTGTTGGTCAGGCAGTCGTCAATGTTTACAGGTAATCCGCAGTAGTCAAAAAAAGTCCCAATTAGTCTGATACACGTGCTGATGGTCATGTCCTCATTAGACGTGTCATCCTCGATACAATCGCAATCAAAGTTCTTGGCTGCCTTGAAGATGTTAAGCTTGAGCTTTTCAGATCCAATGGAAATCTCAATACAGCACGACTCGCAGTCGATAAGGGCGCGGGCTGTAGCCAAGAAAGGTCGACCAAGGATGATCGGACAATCAGAAAGTGAGCTAGGAACTTCCATATCTAAAACAAGAAAGTCAATAGGAAAACAGAGACTGTTGACCCTAACCACCACGTCTTCCACCACACCCTTCGGGATTTTGACAGAACGATCTGCCGACTGTAACATGACAGGGGTGGGTTTCAGATTTCCTAAGGAAAATTTTTCGAGCATGATGGTCGGTATGAGATTTATGGAAGATCCTAGATCAAGCAGGGCACGGTTAAAAATGCAGCCTTGGATGCTACAAGAAATAAGCGGTGTGCCCGGATCTTTCTGCTTCGGTGGTAGACTTGACAGTATAGCACAACTAGCATGAGGCAAGAGAACCATTGGATTCTTAGTTTTCTTTGACTATCGCCTGGGTGTTGTGTAGTCTTTGAAAAATCGAGCGACAGTAGGTATGTGGTCGATAGCCTCAAGCAGGGGTACCTTGATTTCTACATCCCTGAATAAATTACGCAGGTTATCAAAGGCCTGCGTATCTTTCTTTTTGCCTTTTGGCTCCCTTAGTAGAGCCTCAGGGAATGGGACTGATTCTAGCAACAATTTGGGTGTATCATCCTCTCATGAATGCGGTGCGCATCCTGAATGAGAGAGCGATGAAGAAGATGGGCCAGGATCAGGTCGAGGTGGATCAACGATCTGCTTACTGCTCCTCGTAGTGATAGCATTGGATGATGCGGGTCCAGTGGGATTATACGGTGGAGGAGGGTTTGCAATAGGGACATAAGAGTGCGGTGCTGCAGTGGGATTTGCCTGAAATCCCAGTGGAATGCTCGGAGCTTGTAGAATTTGATTAACCTGCCCATGAGAAGGTCATACCTGTGGTTGAGGACCACGGGGTACGAAGTTTCGCGGGTTTGGAATAGGTTGGGCGGGAAGAGTGCCCTGAGATCGAGTTGCCAAGCGCAGTTGACTAATCTCAGCATTCTGCTGCGCCAATTGGTGCTAAAGAGAGGTCATGTTCTCTTCATGGCGCTTTGACATTTCTGTCATCATTCGCATCAATTTGTCAAGAGGACTTGATGCGTGTTTGATTTGCGGTACGTAAGGGCCTGATGACGGATTCGCCATAAGATTAGACTGGGCCATTGCGATGACGGGTGCGGACGGTCGCATTGGTCCACCCGCGGGATTTTGGCACTGCGGGTTGTTGGACCATGCGAGGTTCAGATGATTTTGCCACCCTGGGTTATAAGTGGCAGAGAACGGGTTATTCCCTAGGGTGAGAAACACTGTTCGCATTAGGAAGAACTTCTTGAGTGGGAAACACTATTCGCATCTCTTCCCAAGAGTGGATGGTTCTCCCAAGGGTGCGTAGCCACTGCGATGCTTTATCCTGCAATGGAAACGGGAACATTTTCATGAGGACTATAGGTAACCTGATATTTCTTGGTTTAACAGTTTCAGCCAATCGGGTTAAGTCTTCCAAGTGGAGAAAAGGATCTTCACTTGCAAGACCATGGGAGTGAAAATTTATTAGGCCAATTATGTTCGATTTTAGTTCACAGTCGTCCCCACCCATGGGGACCCGAATTTGTCCTATGGTCTCTGTAGTAGCGGGATTCTGATAGGAGCTAAGAGACCTAGGCTCCTCCCGTTCGGGAGGGTTCTGCATTTCCTCTAATGTTTCCCGAATGGCTTCCATTTGCTCATTATACATTTCCATTTGGGCTTGGAGGCGGGTTATGGGATCTAAGGCTCCACCACCAGGTGGGTTCTGAGGGCGGTTTCCTCTCTCGGGATTTGGGGTGGGCGTGCAGCCATGTTTGTGGAGGAGAAGGACGATTCGGTTTCTTTTCTAAATTTATCAGGCAATTCACACAGTTCAGGGTTTTGTGACCTCCTCCCGAACATGCACTATCGCAGGAAGAATTGGGGAGATGAGAAGGGAAAAGAGATGAAAGAAATGATGCTGCAAAGGTACACTTGATTACAAATCAATACAATCAAATTCCTAACCTCTACAGTGTGCCCTTAGACCTAAAGATCTAATTTACCTACTATCACGAACTACGAAACCGAATGCGAGCACCGCGAAACCACCGGGCCAGATTGAAAGGCCGTTTTCCCCAGTCTTAGACACTCGATAGCACGCGGGAACCCTCACCAGCACGTAGATGCTACACGTAGGTAGTTAGACCTCCAATCCTTAATAAGGGTCAAGTTGCTACCATTTTTAGTTAGAGGCTTAGGATCAAGTGCTTTTGGAATGTGAAGGGCGTTGTTTACGGGTAATGCTCAAGTGATTGATTTTCAGAGTGTGTAAAACAAGCATGCAACGGGGAAATCTCCCCGAATTGAAGTTTTTATTGGTGAATGGTTTTTAGAATTCAGCCTTAAGTAGTATGGATTTTAGGATTTCGCTGAAATACCAATTCAACCAATCTCTGAGTTTTACAAAAATACAAGTTTTCTTCTAAGCCCAACAAACCCTTTTTCAATATCAGTTGGTTAATGCATGCTACAATGAAATGGGCTTCCCTAAATGGAGATTTCTATGTGTGGATGCACGAATCAGTTTTAGATTAGTGTGAAAGGGAGCCAAAGCACTTCAATTCAAGTGTTCCCAATCACCAAAAAGATTTCCACACACAAGGCTCAATCAAAAGATAAAGAAAATCAAATTGTTGGGGTTGAAGTATTCGGGATCGAATCTTAGGCAAGTTGAAAAGTTGTGGTGGGGTTGGAATCAGCTCAATTCCAAGTCTCCCCACCAAAAAGGTGATCCCGAATTGCAGATAAATGAGGCAAAAAGGCATGGCAATCAATCTTTTTATTTGCCTCAAAGAATACTTCACATGGCAAAAAATTCAAGAATCAAGATTCTTGGATTTTCGTTATGCGAAGTAGGGCGGGAAATCTTGGGGCGGTGGGAGTAAGGGCAATCAATCAAACAAGTGAATTTTAATCCACTTGCCCCAAGAGATCCCAAGAAGTTTTTCTAGTTTTTTTTTTTGCTTTTTAGTTTTTTTTTTATTAAGGTTACAAGTTATCCTAAGTTGCTAAGAAAAGAAAACCTACTTGTTCGGCAACGTGTGAGAAGCTCCAATGCGGTGTCGGTGTCTTCACGCTCTCATTCCCGCCTTGGGTCTGCCCACATCTCTGACTTCGTCTGCCTGCCTTCTCCTTGCAACAGTTTTACCTACACACCAAAAATAGAAACACATGTGAAGAGAGAAGAGAAAAAATTACAGGAATGGAGTAAAAACTTACTTGAAGGTGCACTTCCCCGGCAACGGCACCAGAAAAGGTATGGTGTCGAACCCGGTTAGGTTGTTAATATGGTGATTTTATCGTTGAAGTGTGTATAGCGGTTAACCTAAATCTGACCTAACCATCTCTTTACAAAATTTTTAACCTGGCCTACTTGATTTTATCTTGGTCACTTTTAGGCCCAGGGTCGAACTCAGGGAAGTGGGCTTACAAGTCAAGTTTCTACGCCTTTCCTACAACAAATATCTTTTGTTCATTTATTGTGTTTTTGATGTTTTTCTATTTATATTTTTTTTTATAATAATCTTGGTCCTTGAGGCACACCCTCAAAATTAAGTTCTTGGCTTTGAGCCAAATTAGGGTTCCAAAATGGGTCTTGCTACTCGCAAGGCGGAGTACCTGCAATTCAAAGATTATCTTTTCTCTTTTATATATATTTGTTATCTTTTTACTGGTATGCAAGAGAAATAGAAATAAAGTAAATATAGTATAGATATATATATGTATATACTATATATGTATAAAGGGGTGGGGGTGGAGGCGGAGATGGAGTGTAGCACGGTGTCGGGTCGGTCGTCGTCTAGAAAGATACAACTGACAGGACGAGGTGCTGCGTGGAGTTTAGGATGGTTGGTGGAAGATGTATGTGACCACACTTTTTGTATGCGTGTATCGGGGAATATCAGCAACTGGTGCAGATATTCCCGCAATACCACGTATGATAAGTAACGTGAAAAAAAAAAAAATATATATATATATATGGTTATAAATACCACATATATACCACATATATATGTAAATACATATATATATATACCACATATATATGTACCACATATATATATATGTATATATGTAAATATATCTATATATATATATGGTTATAAATATATAAGTATATATATGTAGTTATATATGTATGTAGCTATATGTATAGATATATATATATATGTATGTATGTATGTATGTATGTATGTATGTATGTATGTATATAATACTATATAGATGTATATATATATATATGTATATGTATATATAGATATATGTAGCTAGATATGTATATATATGTATATATGTATATATTGTTATATAGATATATATGTATTTATGTATAAATGTATATATATATATTTATATGTATATAAGTGTATGTATATATGTAGATATATATGTATATATATATATATATATGTATGTATATAGACTAATACATAGTTATATAAGTACTAATATATATATAGATATATGTATATATCTATATATATATATATATATCTATATGTATATAAGTATATGTATATATGTAAATATATATGTATATATATATATATAAGTATATAGATATATGTATATATATATATATATGTATACTAATACTTAGTTATATGCATACTACTATATATATAGATATAAGTATATATATATATATACATATATGTATATATCAATATATATATGCATACGTATATATATATGTATATAATAGTGTATAGGTGTGTGTGTGTGTATGAAAGTGTGAGTGTATGTGTGTGCAAGCGTCGGTAAAGAGAATGAGAGAGTGTTGTGAGAGAGAGTGAGAGAGAGAGAGAGAGAGTGGGAGAGAGAGGGAGAGACTGCGCTGCTGGAGTGAAGACACGCGGGTTAAGTTGTCTGTGTGCTCAGGGCGTCGTCTGGAAGTCCCACGCGTGCGCGCAAGCACGTCTGCGCGTGGAGAGAAGAGGCCGCAGCACGCAGATGGGAGTGGGCACGAGGAGAGGAGGCCGCAGCGCATAGCGATGCATGGAGAGGTGTACACAGGCGAAGGGAGCGGGCGAAGGAGCGGGTAGGTGCGGGCGATGCGAACACACGCAGACGCACGGGTGGGTGCTTGAGCGGGCACGGGGCTGAACGCGTGCGCGGGTAGTGGCTGGTAGCGGTGCGTCAGGTGACCGGATAAGTGAGAAGCTTTCCGGTCACCCCACTGTAGCCACAGTGTTCCACAGAAACGCGTGAACAGTGGCTATAGTGGCCACGCGAGCCGCGCAACCGCCTGCTGCAAGTGATGTGAGTGCGGGCAGCTTGCAGCTAGTGCGCGCTTGGAAGGGTTGTGCCGGCCAATGGCTTGCAGGCGGAAGGTCGCGATAGAGCACGCAGTGAGGGCTGGGTTGCGGGCGAAGGGGCACGATAGGGCACGCGGTGGCCTACGGGTGTTGGCTGGGGTGCGCGGGAAGCTTGGCCGGCCATTGTAGAGGCGTGCAGTGGCCGGTTGCGGGCGGAAGAGAGAGCACGATAGGGCGAAGAAGCGGGAGGCGATGGTGCCTCAGGCACGCGTTGGAAGGGCTGGGGTGGCCTGCAGGCGTGCGCGGAAAGGGTTGGGGCGACTGCTGCTACCTTACTGCGTGCTGTCGCCTTGCCGCCGCTGCTGGAGCTTTGAACTTCAAGCTTGAAGCTTCCGCTCCAATGGCTGAAGTGGCGTGGTCGTTCAAACAGGGAAAAGAAGGCCACCATGCCCACCGGCTCTTTGAAGAGCTGGGGGGTGGTGGTCTCACTGTGGTGGGTGTGCACCACAATGATAACTCCTGCTCGCAGGGTGTGTCCTCTGAGGAGGAGGTCCTGCGTATGGAGGGAGAGGGAGGAGATGGTGGCCTGGAAGTGAGCTGCGTTGGGTTTTATTGGCTGGGGACCAGGCTCCTTTGCAAGAAGGCACCCAAGCTCTTTTTAAAGAAGAGGAGAGCATGCACAGCCATGCCCTGGCTGTGCATGCTTGCGCATGGCTTGGCAGGGAGAGGCAGCTGCAGGGAAGGGCCTGAGCAGGGAATGGCACGAGGAGAAGAAGTTGCCATGTAGCCGCGAGAAGAGTTTGAAAGTCAAGTAGAAATAAAAATAAAAAGAAGGTGAATTTTGCAAAGATGCACTTGAGGAAAAATGTTATTTGCAGGGCCATTTATTTACTCTCCTCCCCTCTCAATTAAATGCATTCATGCGTCTATATTCACAAATGCGACTATGTCTACCTAATATGCACTGATAATGCTAGGAAATAGCACAAGATGGCACAATTGCAGGCGTATTTTTGCGGTGCAAAAAGGGGCACGCACAGGCTACTGGAAATAAGGAGGCTCTCGCACGCATGGAGGGGAGAGCGGGGTAGGCAACATGCGAGGGTGGCGCGCACTGCTGCTGAAGTGCTTTGGCTTCTTCACTGCAAACAAGGGAGGCGTGGAAAGAAGACGAAGAAGAGGAGTGCGCAAGCAGCTAGAGAGCAGGTGAAGACATGCGTGCACACTGGCTGGAGTGCGAGCGAAGATGCGACTGTGCATGGATTTGCTCCACGGGGATCTGCTACGCACGGGTATTGTGCGTGCCTGGCAGTGCTCTACGGCGAGGGAATATTGGCACCCAGAGGTAGTGGATGTGAAGGGACGGTAGCAGGTGGTTGAATTGAAAGTGTTATGGCATGCACACACTCTGTCACCGTGTGTGCTTCTACGGTGAGACCGATGTTGAGGACACGGAGGCCACAATGCTCACTGAAGTCCACAATGCACACCTCCTTCACAGTGGAGAAAATGTTGAAGAAGTCCTCGCCAGGGGGAGCGAATGCCTCCTTTACGTCTGTAGTTCTTCCTCCTTTTTTAACCCAATGCGTGGGCGTTTGCTTTAAAAAATCTCCCCCGACTTTCCCTCATTTCGTTTGGGCCTTACAAGATCTCCTCCAACAACACCTGCACGATGAGGTGCTGCTGTTGCTCGCGAAGCGGCACAGGCACAGGGTTGATCGATGGTTTGCTCTGTGGGTGGAGGAGAAGAGAGTTGCACTCAAGACCCTGCATAGATATATATTTATATCAAATTTTACCAAAGTATTCTCAAATTAATATAAACTAGCACTTAACTCTAATTGTAATCTACTGAGGCGTGTTTTACATGTACTTAGGCTAATTAGCACTCCACTAAAGTGAATTGATCACTGCTCCCTGCGAACGATCTCGAACTTTCTTATATTTTCTAGTTTTATAAATTTAAGTGTTTGTTGCATTTTTTTCAACTATACTACAATGTACATCTCTTAACACTCGACAATTACACGTAAACAATGGGATAATTAGAGTTTGACTAGGTAAATTTGTCAAATTTTAGGGAAGATACACTGATCCTATTTTATGCTAACCCTTGGATCTAAGGATAAATCCTAATGTTTATCTTAAACAAATCTCATACATATTTACTTCTTAATCAATCAAAGTCCCATAAAAGGGTTCTCAAATGCAAAAAACTTAGTTTACCCAAAATCATTTGGTGCAATGCAATTTTAATAACTAGAAAAAAGATAAGCATGAGGGTATGATAAACACTAGTTTATCGACACTTTTATGCCTAAACATACATCTAGCTCTAAGGTTTTCACATTGCAATTTCATTTGGGACTACATTTAGGAATTTTGTAGGATAGGCATGCATTGCATTAGTTTTGTAGTTTTACACCTTTTCATTGACTAAAATGATCATACAATGAAAATCACTTAAATCTTGGCAATGTGAAAGCATAAGATGAAGATTGAGCTCATTCCAGCTAGATCATTGCTCAATCCAACTCACCTCAGCTAGATTCTAGCTCAACCTAGCTCAATGTAGTTGGATACAGCTCATTCGAGCTCCACATAGCTCATGTCGGCTCTACTTGTTCAACCTTAGTTACTGCTCATCAACTAGATAAGCATGGTCAGCTGAAGAGTCCTCAACCAGCTTAGGTCAGCTTAATTCTAGATCTCGAAGACTCAACCTAGCTTAGCTCAGTTAAGCTTAGCTACCATACCTAAGCTAGCTAGCTAGGAAGTCTTTGGGAAGACCAGCTCCAGCTCACCTTAGCTCCAAAGTAGAAGAAGCCAACTCAATTTAGCTTAGCTTAGTTGCTAGCAAAGAACTAGCTAGCTAAGCTAGCTATTGAATTCACTGGCATGTCTACTTCGGCTAATGCCAGCTCCAGATAACCTATGTAGCTCAACTCTCCATCCTTTCAGCAAAACCCTAGCTCCTCCTCTACTCATCTACTAGCTAAGCTCCACCTAAGCTCTACCATGGCAGACCACCTCCCCTACCTAGCTCTACTACTACTATGACGTTACTTAATCAAAACCACCACCACAACCCTTCCCTTTTGGTGCCAACTCATGGCACCCTTTAGCCCCATAACCACCACCAAAATCCACCTAAGTTGGCACTAGAAAGACCCTTCTAGAAACCCTACATGTGGTGCCAACCTTCCCTTTAATCTCAACCCTTCACCTTCCCCCATAATCCAATCTCCACCCTTCAACTTTCCCTCCAAAACTCCCTTCTAGAATCCCCCATCTTTAGCACCAAGGGTGGCATCCCTTCACTAATAACCACCACCCTAACACACCTTAGGTTGGCGCAAAAAACCTATAACAACCACCCTTTAAATTGACGCCAACACCTAGCCACATCTCCACCCTACATCTATCCTCATAACCTATCTCCACCATCCAATAAGTGGCATGAAAAAGACCCCCAACCTAACCACACTAAGTGGGCGCCACACCATCCTAACCCAACATCCCTACACCCTTCGGCTTGGCACCAATAAACCCTAGCCCTCCATCTCATAGCCACCACTTAGAAGGACATCCAAACCCTACACATATGTTCGCACGACTTAACCTTAGGTTGGCGAAAGTTGGCGCCAAGTTGGCCTCCTCCCCTTCCTATTTATACCCCATATAACCACCATTTCCAATGATCCTTGGCTACATTTTAATTCCCTATATCCATTATATAACCGTCCAAAGGAGTGGAGAGAAGAAGATTAAGGAAGCTAACCCTTGCTCCGTTGGTGCCTTCTTCTCCCTTCTTCCTTGGAGCATGCCAAGGAGCAATCACCATTTGGGGGATAGCTAGGTAGAGTAGAAAAGCTAGGGTGGACGTCCACCCTAGCTTTTCTCCTCTATCTAGCTCCACCCTAGGGAGGAGCTTGGGAAGAAGCTTTCAAGGAGGAGGAGGAAGCCCTCTTCAAGTTCAGGAGTAGTCGTTCTGGAGCGAGAGTGACTTCTGTTTATGCGGAGATTTTTCTACCTTTTCTATTTCCTTTATGTTATAATCTTTCACTGTAGTAAGCATTCCTCTACTTGAGGATTACTTGTGTGGTTCCCATCCACATAAGTGAGCTCCACATAGTTGAATACTTAACTTCATTATTAATCAAGTGCTTTTCAAAATTTTGTATTGTGTGATTTTATGTGCTTTCTTATCTAGTCATTAGAAATTCTTGTGCACCCACTTTTCAATTACCATAGGCTCACTTGCTTAAGGTGAGCTTGGAAGGGTAAACCTACTTATTTGCAGCACTTAGGCATAGTTTAGTTCATCCAGTTGCCTGTTTATTCAAAACCCTAAAAATAACAAAACAAAGAAAAAGAAGATTTGAGTTTTGCAAGAGAGAAGCCTCATTTAAACACCAACTGCCTCCTTGAAAGAACCTAGATACCCCACTTTTTAGGTTTTACAAATTTAAATTATGATCAAGATTTACATGTTACAACAATAAAAATCCACTTTCATAAATCATGTATTTCTCGTATCAAACAACTTTGGAAAGAAGAAGGAAGGGAGTTGCTAACCTCTGATCAAAGGTCTCCATGGGTATTTATATGGTTAGGCAAAGGGTAGGGGGAATGTATCTGGCTAAGAAGAGGTCTAGGTACACCAAAAGCTACATTGTTGTCTCCAACGACGGCGAGGCTTCCAGATGTCCGAGCACGTGCGTGACATCCAAGCCATTGGATGTGGAGAGTTTGTTGAGGGGAATCTTGCTGTGCATGGAAAAGAAGCTCAACCCTCTAATGCTGCCGACATTGGAGAAGAAGAACAAGAGTGAATGTTGGTTGTCGGTTATATTAAGAAGGAAAAGTATACGGACTTTGATGCAAATGTGAAGGACCTGTATGTGATAACAATGACTCAATTTACATGAAACTTAGGGACTGAAATGCAAATAGTGACTTTTGAAGCTTATTTTAAAATATTTATTTTTCAACTTTTTATATATTATTATAAATACAATAAATAATATATTAATGACATGAAATTACATTTTTGTCCCTTTAGCTATATTTATTTGTGTGGTTAACATTATTAAGTTAATTAACAACTTAGGTCATATAAATAGTATAAATTATATTTAATACTTTATATATAGCTAAATGATTAGGTTTAAGTCCTAATAATTAATTAAACATTAATAGATGTTTATTATGCTTTAATTTAGTTATTTTATCATATAAATAAGGTCCTTACTATTTTCACCTTAATTATATAATTAACCCTATTGTGATGATATTCATTAGTAATTTAATTAGGAAAATTAGCTAATAATGATGAATTAGGAGCCATGATGAGTCTCTCATCAATCCCCCATTGTACATGCAAGTGCTGACAGAGCCTAGAGCCATGAATACCTCCTCATCGAGTCGGATTCGAGTACATCCAAGTACCAAACACCGATGACAGCCCAAGGCCTTTCACCTTACCCAGGAACTGTACAAGTTCCAAGGCGAAATTCCTTGGCAGCTTCCAGCTACCGCAACAACTTAGGTCCTTTACCCGAGCAGTGAACCCATGGTTCACTAAGTCTACAGGTGCATCCTTACGAGCTCACCTAGTCGACTTGCTATCATTTAATTTCATTTGGTTCCGTGTCTCGAACGAAGCCCTAGAGTCCTAGTGGATCACTTGGGGTCATACTTATGACCTTAATATGCAAGCATTCCATTTATTAGTCTCTGGCCAAGTCACAAACAACATCATGTGAGGTTCAAGTCATTACTTAACTAGTTCAAATTGCTTTCAATCCATTTAGAGAACTTTAAGCTCAAATTAAAGATGCATGCACCCATTTCCAATCCAATGTTTAACTACAATTTTCACCATTTTCCCCCACCTATTAGGGCACTTATTAGACCCCCAATTAGGTTCCATCATTCCTTAAGATTCGTACTGTCAGAAACCCACATTTCAGGCCAATTAGCAATTCCAACAAACTACCTAACATTAGAAACCTGTTGGCTAACATTAGGGAACCCTCCAGCAGCCACCTGACATATCATTAGGTCCGGCTATAGGCTGAATTTAGAGTTGTAAAACCTACCTTTCGTGCCTAAATTCCAGGTTTTGAACCCCCAAATCACTTGCAAACTCGACCACCATTATACACACATACTAGGTACATTTTGAACCCAAGAGACCCCTAATCCCAACATTCTAAATTCAATCCCTTACTTAACCAGATTCAATTAAGTTTTAATCCTCCTGTTAGGATTCAAGCAAGGTGGAACAGCTACACTAATACCGATCCTAGCCCTAGGTACCGGTATTGGGCACTTATTGTCCCAACTAGGCTATAATGTTCCAGTACCGATACTGAGCACCTGTATTGGTACTGGGCACCATCAAGCCCTTCCTAGTAATCCAGTTAGTAACAGTATTGAGCACCAGTACCGATAATACACACCCACTGTCATGGCCACTAAATTCATCTAGTACTGGTATTGGTCATCAATATCGGTATTGGGTGCCTTAAGTGCCAGGCTTAAGTCCCTTTTTAGCTCATGTTGAGCCAACTCGTATCAATACTAGTCACCAATATTGATACTAGGTGTCTCTAGTACCAAGTAGTTTCAAACTTTAGAACCTTCCATTTGATTTCCCTATGTTTACCACTTAACACCACACATTTAGAACAACATTCCAGATATTTACAGGCATGGAAAGAACACAAGTAACTAGAGAAAATCAAGAGAAATACTCTTTCATTGTTTATCCACATTCCCCACCAGATTACACAATTAACCAAGAAGTGGGTGCACCCTACGAATTCACAATATAACTGCATAAGTTTAAAGGTAGTGATCTCCTTAAATCCATAATAACAACCCCTTGCTTGACTTAGCCCACTTCCCCAATTAGTACACACTCAAGATACACATGCATCCCATGGCATCAAGCTTAGAACCCCATACCATACCCTTACAATCACTAGTGTTCTTGATAGGACTTTCACCCTACCATTCTATGGTTGTGCCTTGCATAGCAATTTAGGATCCCTATACTCTTATTGTATGTTTATTGCTTCTACAATTACAATTGGTTCCTTAATGTGCAATTCTATAGACCACTCAAGTAGGAGTTATTAAATCCCACTCAACAAAAGTTCTATTATGCTTAACAAAATTATGATAATTGTCTAAGATATGTATCTACATTTTACTATCTAGAACTATGTAGAATTACGGTGTCAATCGTTGTGGATATCTGATTAAAAGTTTGTAGTACAAAAATGGAAATTTATCCAAGATCATGCCCGAGATCCATGCTGCTTCTAAACACTGTTAACTATTCTTCGAACTTCACAAGAAATTGGTCAGGAACAACACAATGCTTACATAAGGATAATTTAACATCAATTAGCATGAGAATGAGTGTAGATAGCGAGACCATGTGCTAGAGTTATTAAGCCAACTTTGGTCTTTTGATGTGGAGAAAATACCCTTTAATAGGAATTAGCAAAAAAAAATATTGGCAACTTAATATTTTCTTGTTGGTTGCCACTAAGTAGGGAAATACAATCTACATGGTCTTTCCAATGATGTATGTGTTCAAAATGCTACGTACAATTCCTACTCAAAACACTCGGTAGCCAGACCCCTTAAGAAATATCTCTCAATTTCTAGTAAATACGCTTAACTTGAGTGACCTCGTAGTGCATTTACACCCACATAGGAGACGACCAAGAAAGAGAATGGCAAAAGAGTTGAGAGCATACACCAATGCATATAAATTTTTTTTTTTTTTGATACAAAAAGGAAAGCTATGGTCTTATGATAGCAATCCGGGAAGGTATATTATATAATCAAGTAAGAGGAATTACAATCCAAATCCCCAAGTATGTATGAGGGACCAGCACTCTCTTACAATTTATTCACAACATACCAGTCTCTCCTGAAAAAGCCTCACATTTCTTGCCTTCCACACACACCAGAGAGTGACATCCATGCGCACATGTGGCCTCTCTCTCTTGACAGACCCATGCCAAATGGAATCCCATGTTGGTAACGGCTCCTGGCAAGTCCTCCTCCAAACAGCATCGGTGACCAGGCAAGCAGAGAAAATGTGATTAATGTTGTCAGTGTGCATCCCACATAAGTGACATTCATGAAGAGCAGCTCCCATCCTTTTGTGTCGCAGATCACCTGTTATCAAGCCCTCTCTCCTACATAGCCAAAGAAATATTTGAACTTTAAGGGGGATCTTCAAAAGCCAAATTTTCCTGTCAATGAAGTCATAGCTCCACCCATTGCCAGTTTCCATGATTCTGTTGTAACCACAATGTACAGTGTAAAGCCCGTCCTAGATGTAGTTATCCTCCACTCCATGTCTTGGCCTAAAGCTTTCAAGATCTAAGATCAGATTCCTCCTTTCATCCCACAGCCGGGTGCCCCTTCTGGTGGAGTCTCCTTCATTTAGTATCCAGCTGCAGCTACTGCTAGACCAGAAGTAGCTAACTGTCCCCTCCTTGTCAGAGGCTGCTGCAAAAACCCTTGGATAGATCTCCTTCAGAACACCCAGTCGGGACCATCCTTCATTCCAAAAGCTGAAGGACCTGCCATCACGAAGAGTCAGCTGCAGCAGATTCATGTTATCAGCCAATGCTTTGATCACTGAATTCCAAAAGGGCGAGGGTCTGCTGGGCTACAATCTATTGAGCACACTGTTTGAAGAGCCATAGCTGTCCCTGATCAAGTCAGTCCAAGGCTTCATCTCTCCTTGTAAGAATTTAATTGTCCACTTAAGCAATAAGGCATCATTGAACTATTTCAGGGATTTAATCCCAAGCCCTCCCCTATCCTTTAGCTGGCAAATCTGCTCCCACTTCAGTGGCTGCATAAATCTGCCCTCATGTTTGGACCCCCTCCAAAAGAACCTCTTCCTCAATACATCCAGCCAGTTCCATATAGATTTAGGAGCTTTAAAGATGGAAAGGTAGAAAACAGGGATTGAGGTGATTATTGAATTGAGCAAGATGAGTCTCCCACCCTTGGATAGGAAGCTGCTATGCCACCCATCCAACTTCACTGAAATTTTATCAAAGAGACAATTCCAATCTCTTTTCTTCATTCTAGAGCACCTCAGTGTCAGACCCAAATATTTAATAGGGAGGCTGATGTGAGGTGTCCCCAAAACTACTGAAATGTCACCTTGCTCAACCTCAGGTAAGCCAAAACAGACCAAACTTGACTTTTCTTTGTTCAGCCTAAGGCCTAAGATATCCCCAAAAATGTTGACCATATGACACAGAGCTTGGGCTTCATCAATAGATCCTTCCACAAAAAAAATCGTATCATCCGCAAATTGAAGTATAGGGGCCAAAGCACTCCTGCAAGATAAGGAATAGCCTCTAATAAGGCCTGCTTCAGCAAGTTTACAAGCATACCAGTCCAAGTTGTCCACTGGCAAATTGAAAACCAAAGGCACCAAAGGACAACCTTGTTTGATCCCACATTGGGGCTAAATCCATGCACCACAAGGTTTCCCATTTATCAATGGAGTGAAAGAGGTAGTTGTGATACACCTTTTTACCCATTGAATCCAAGTAGAGGGAAAACCTCTTCTTTTAAACACTTCCCAAAGATAAGGGTAGCAGATGGAATCATAAGCTTTGTGAAAATCAACTTTCCACAAAAAAGTTTTACACTTCCTCTTGTGCCACCTACAAACCATCTCCTGGACCATGATAAAAGACTCTTGTAGAGATCTGTCAGGAAGGGAGGCGGATTGAATAGGGTGGATCAGCTCTTGCAGAATAGGTCTTAACCTATTGGCCAAGACCTTGCTAATCACCAAGTAAATAGAGTTTGAAAGGGCTATGGGTCTGAATTCCTAAAATGATTCATCTCCTGGAGTCTTTGGCAAAAGGAATAAGAAGGACCTATTGATTTTTTCAATGCCAAAGTTGCCAATCTCAAATTCTTTGATCACCTCCATCACCTCAGTGTCCACAACATCCCACATCTCTTTGTAAAAGAAAACTTGAATTCCATCAGGACTAGGTGAGCCTTCATAGTTGAGATCCTTGATGGCATTCAAGGTTTCAGACTCAGATATAGTAGCAGTCAGGCTGGACCCCTGATCTTCAATGATTTTGGGTAGGTCACTTGCTGCCATCTTCCAACTGCCCCTTACAACAGATCTTGAGGATTCCTTGAAATATCTGATAGCCTCAGCTCTGATATCAAAGATGGAGGTAATTCTCTGCCATCTTTAACAATTGAGGAAATCAGGTTGAGTCTTCTCCGAGAGCTGGCAGCCAAATGAAAGAACTTAGTGTTTGCATCCCCCTCTTTTAGCCACAGTTGTCTTGAACGTTCCCTCCAATCCATCTCTAGCTTCAGATCTTCTTCAGCCACCACCCCCTGCCACCTTTTTCTGTCAAGGAGATCCTACACAGACAGCAGGTCATTAGCTTCTCTAGAGTCAAATTCCTAAACCTTCATCAAGGCTTCTCTGCATCTCTGATGCCTCATGACAGAAACAACATCACCATATTCCTTTAACATTATTTTCATAGCCGACAATTTGGAAGCCAGCTTGATGGTAGCTGTGCCCTCAACCTGTTGAGCCCTCCACCACCCTTCAAGCATCTCTCTGAAGCCTGGTTCCCTTAACCAAGACTTCTTGAATTTGAAATAAGATCCAGCCATCACCTGTTCCCCATTGTCCCAAACTAAGGGGGTGTGATCAGAGAAGGGTCGTTCAAGGCCACAGACATAAGATAACTGAAAGAGTTCCAGCAGCCCAACATTGCCAAAGAACCTATCAATTTTGGACATGAGACCATTTCCATTCCTCCAAGTGAATTCAAAGCCAGAGGAGGGGAACTCACTCAAACCTAAAGCTTGAACCACAAATTGGAAGCTAGTGGTTGCATTATCAGCCACACCACTGGGTCTATCACTTCCCACCAACACACAATTGAAATCCCCTCCAATAAGCCAAGCAACCCCATTCACAAAATCCACAGCCAAATTCCAGTCCTCCCATAGCTCTTCTTCTGCTAGGGTCACAGGGACAATACACATCTGTCACAAATAATTCACTACCTCCCTGGTCTCTTTTGAACTTGCAAGTCAGTAAATGTCTAGCCAAAGAGGCCTCCTGCAACTACAACACATGCTTCTTCCACCAGATAGCTACACCCACAGATCTACCACTTGAGTTGATCATCACAATGTCATTGATACCTCCAGCTTTCATCTCTACCCAAGCCCTGTTAGCCTCACTATCAATATGTGTTTCTTGGAGGATGGCACAATCAATCTCCCATTCTCTCAAATACCTAAGCAAAGAAGCCCTTCGACTTCGATCGTGCAACCCACACACATTCCAAGTAAGGATCCTCATTTGGCCATCTGATCAACCCCCTTCTTCACAGCAGAGACTTTGCTAACCTTCATCACTGCTGCAATGGCTCACTCATAAACTTTTTGTGTTGAACTATGTCTTCTCAGCCTAAGCTTGCAAGGAGGTCTCCCTAGACCAGAGATGGAAGGAGTCGTGGAATCCAACTGTAGACCCTCAACCACAGGTGGACTACATTGCAGATCTAAGGAGTTCACAGGGAGCTCTTCTAAATCAAGTCCAACAAGCATTGGCTCTTGGAGTCCCATCTTTCAAATCCTCAGCCACAGCCTCATTCATCAATGTCATCTCCTCACCTTCTTTCGCTGCCACAGCCAAATCACCTTGAAGTAGAGGTGCATCCCTCCCAGCCTCCAGAGTTTCAAACATCCCCTCCTCTGCCATCAATCCCCCCACCACATCTTCCAGTTCCATATCTTTATTGGGCTCAACCATCTCCTGAATTTCACAATCCATCAGTATTGAGCCTACTTTGGCTTGTAGCACCTCAGCATAAGAGGGAGGGTTATGATGTGATTCCACATCCCTGTTAGCCACATGAAAGTTCAAGAGCAACAGCCATGAGCTCCCCCCACACCAGAGAATCAACTTATCTGGAATAGACCCAGCCCTAAAGACATCCACCCACACATTCAAAACACTACCATCTCCTTCAGTCAAACCAATCTCAGCATCCTTTGCCACAGAAGCAAACCCAGCAATCATAGCTTCCACCACCACCCTAGACCTCAGGTGAAAAGGTAGACCTTTGATTTCAAGATTACCTGATCTAGGGGCAGCTCTTTGAGGTGGTCGCACAGACAAAAAGCCATCAAAAGTGGAGACCAGATGCCACATCACTGTCAACCCACACAGATTACTTGACTGAAAGCATAGATGTTCGACATCTACCACCCCCAAACCAAAGAGCACAAACCGCGAGGGGGAGAGGACCACAATCCTCCAAACATTAGTCGAGAGGGAAAGAGAGCTTACCAGTTGATGAGCTTTCTCCAGAGATAGAGTGCCCATCATCACTTCCTCGATTAAGGCCCCTCCCAAAATCAGTTCTGCCACCTTAATGTCCTCACTCAGAGGTATCTCCACATTCAGGGTGTGGCCCCCAAAAACCTGCGGGGGAGGTGGAAGAGGCGGCTACGCCTCTCCCTTTTTTTCCCAGGGATCAATGTGCATCCTACCCCCAAGTCCGCCATGGATTGCCAAGCAGGAGTCACGCTTGTGGCCATAGCCCCAGCAGGCCAAGCAAAGCACAAGACGTCGGCACACCGCCGCCAAATGTCCACGGCATCGACATCTAAAGCAGACCACCTCCCTACGGTTCCTTAACCACCTATCGTAAGTCCACTTCCTATCCACAGCCCTGACTCCATCAACTGTCTGGGCACCTTGCTCTTTTCTCCTCCAAAATCACGATGTCCAGACCGACCAGCCACCATTGTCGGTGGCGTGCTTGCCAGACCACCTAGGGTGCATCGCTGGACCTTCCCGCCCAAGGGAAATTCAAATCACCTCGACCTAATTGGGTCAGCTCAATGCATATAAAATATTACCCAAAAGAAGATCATATTAAACCCACTAGGGCATAAAAACATAGCATCCTATCATCAAATCTAGACATGCAAACACTAATTTTAATCCCAAAGCATATTCTTAATCATAGGAAACAAGAGGAGGTATCAAGAAGGGAAAATCCCTACCTCAAATTTGAGCTCTTTCTTCCTTCTTCTCTTTTCTTCTTATGCAGTAGGAACCATAGCAGCTACAACAACAGTAGCAGCAAGATCAGCATGGCAACTCCTCTAGCAACGGAGGCGGTGGCGGTCGGTAAGGTGGTTGGTCGGTGGAGCAAAGTGGAGGGGGAGATGCACCGATGCAGGAGAGGGGAATGGAGTGGCTTGGCTTGGAGGAGAAGACATGAAGTTTTCCCCTTTTTAAGGAGGAAGTGGCTTCCCATGCAAGATAGGAAGAGTGGCTTGATAAGAAGGATGGCTTCCCTTGCAAGCTAAAACAAGAATGAGGATTTCTTTGCAAGCCAAAGTAAGAATGAGGCATCCTTTGCAAGCTACCCACCTTTAAAATATGAAATGGCAATATTTCAACTATGGCCCCTTAATCTAACATTGAGCAACTAATTAAGGCTTTAATTAACCTATTAAATGCACTAAAAAATTTGAACCCTTACATTGCCTCCCTCTGAATGACTTAGACTCCCAAGTTCTATTTCGAAAATCTAACAAGTTTGGTATCTATAAATTTAAAATGATGACAAAACTCATGCAACGACAACACGTTCATCCTTTTAGGGTCTTTGTACATCAATTTTTAGTGTTATTGTCGGGGAGGCATGACTCAGTTTCTATCACTTCCATTTTGCTCTCTTTGATTCGATACTAATCTTCTTCTCTTTGCTTGTCTTTGGTGTGCAGTAACTTGAAGTAGATTCACAAATAAGGCACACCATATGCAGGTGAAGACCTAAGGTAGTAGCCGAATCCCTATTTTTTTCTTTAGTTAGTATATATAAAAAAGTAGAAAGAAAAAAAAATCTTGCTAAAATTAGCATGGTTTGCAGTGCTTGGAACTCTAAACCCTAATAGCCACATTGCTGATGGCGAGAGTCATCTTTTAACTCACGTCGTAGTATAGTCGACGAAAATTGCTTTACAACATTTAAATTTGTAGAGTGCTCGAAATCAGGAATGAGTCTGAGGTCATTCCCAGGGAGCAAATATGGAATTCAAGCACTAATCATAATTAGAAATAATGAGCACAATGATAAAAATATGCAATGAATATCAGTAATAAAAAATATATTCAATAACAGCCCAAATTGTATATAAAGAAATAATGGGATAAAAAGAATAGAAGAACTCAAAATGATGGTGATTTAAATCACCAAGGATATCCCCAAATTAAGCACATGTTCAATGTAGGAAATTAACTCAAATTTCTCAATAGTGGCTTCAACCAGTTAATTTTTAAATAGCCATGTCAGAACCAAATATATCCGCAGTAATCAGAACCAAATCAAACATCAGACCAAAGAGCCAGATGACTTAACCTTTCAAAGCTCAGAACAGGCATAAGGGTGCCAAGCCTCAGAGATGCTAAGTGTTAAACAGGCATGCACGCATCTCAAGGCACAGGCCACGAGAACTGAGGCAAAACCTACCCTCTACCCTCCCTAGATTTTCTCTCTATTTCTCTAATCTGCATAAATAGGTATGCATAGTAGCCGGGTTATCGAGTCTAATATAGGGTCTAGGCTCACCGGGCATGTGAGGTAAGCGAGGAGTGAGGGTTTAGTGAAATGGTACCCGACCCCTGTGTCATGGGCAGCAAGGAAATGACACAAGTTCCTTTTATATGAAACAATTGAATCACCCACATATGAGGTGGGACTATCTAGATGCAACAGCTGCTACTGCTCTTCTTCTCGCAAGTGCCTACTGCTGCATTGATGCTAGGCTCGATTTGGGATGCAAACTCCTTCAGGAGATGAAGTCGAGTTGATTGGGAGTGGTCTTGAGTCCAGTAGTGGTCGGCACACGATGAGAGATGTCGAGGAAGACAGAGGCGGTGGCAAATGTCCGACGAAGACCTGAAAAGACAAATACGGGCTAAGAGGCCTAGTTAGAAGGTTCAGAAGACTCATCATGGTGCGAGGAGTGTGTTGGTGCTGGAGATTTGATGGTTGGTGCGGTGTAGTGGTTGAACTATGTCGAAGAAGGTGGTTGTGTGATAGGTCATTCGTTGGAGCTATGGAGTATGTGGATGGTGAAATTTGTAGAGGGTTTTTGAAGGTGGAGGTGAGGTGATGCTAATGGAGGTGGTGGTGTGTCATTTGGTAGTGTGATGTGGCTGCACGAGCCCACTGGAGCTACGTCAGAGGAGGAGAAGATGGAGGGGAAGAAGGGGCATTGTCAGTCAAATTGAAGTTCTAAAGACCTAAACCTAGACTAGAGATAGAGAGGGAGAGATTGAGATTGTTACGGATGAAGGGAAAAGGAGATCCTCGCTGACTTTGATTGGTCGGCAACGGAGGGGACAAATGCTCCAGTGATGAGGACGACGAGGAGGAAAGGTTGAGGCGGCTCCTGCTTGGTATGGCGAGGAGTGGAAGACTTTGAGAAAGATGTTCCCTCTGCCTATTATACGTGGTACAGGGAGACGAAGGGAGATCGAGAAGATCGCTGGAGCTTGGTCGGAGCAGGCCGAAGGAAGGAGAGGAAGAGGAGTTTTGGCCTAAAACCTTATTAAGGAGGATGGTCTGGAGTTGGGGGAGTAGTTATAGAGCTTAGATTGAACTCAAATTGAGGAAAGAAGCTTAGTTGGGCTTCAATTTAGAATCAAGAAACCCATGGCTTTCGTGATTGTCGCTAGGGCTTTCTACAGCGAATCAAGGTTCAAGATGCTGATCAGATGATTTCCTGCAATGTGAACACCAATCCCACCAAATTTGGTGGGATCTGGAGTTGATTTGATGAGGTTTTGATCAAGTTAAAGCTCGTTTATAGGTCAGTTGACCTAACAATGGCGATAGGGTTCAAGTGGTGAAGGAGATGACAAAGTTGGGGATCCATTTGCAATAAAATAAAAAATTAGGGGTTTAAGTGAAAGAAGTAGAGATCTTAGGGACTAGGTCAAGATGGACTCTGATTGAGCCCAAATTTTGGCTTTAGCCTAATTTGGACACAAGGAATCTGATGGCAGACTTAGATTTGAGTTTTGATCACGTTTGAATGGGAAATTTGCACAGAAGCCCAAATTAGGGAAGAATCTCATCTGAAACTTTATTCTAGGATAAAATAGGTTCAGATGGTTAAACCAAGGGTACCAATCCTCTTAGATTATTTTTTCATGATTTTTTGGAGGTTTGGATGAAATTTATCCTAATTGAAACCTCTTCAATTTAAGAGGGTTTGAAATTAGGATTTTATGTTCTAATTCTGTTCTCAAAATGTGTGAAACCTCATTTTTGTCTGTGTGAACCCATTCTTTGGACATTAATGCTTATTTAACATTTAATTAACCCCTAGGTGACCCTATGGTTACTCTACATTTGTGATGTAATGTTAAAACTGCAGAATTAACCATTTTTATTATTTTCATCTCAAAATGAATTTAAGTGGAATTACTATCCTTAGGAAATTATTCAGGAGCATTTATCACTTGACTTTAACTAATTTAAGCTAGTTATGGCTAATGATGGTGTTACCATCATAACCCCATGCCTAACTTTTGCTAGTCCCTAGCAAAATCTTACGGAAAGAACTAGATCTCTAGACCATACGTTGATGTTCAGATGCCTAATTTGTAGCACTCTCTAGAAATTAGAATATATTAACAACAATAGACGTAGAGGTACTCAAGTACTAGCCAAGATCCAGACCTAACCAGCTTCAGCTTGGGTCTACCGCGAAGGTTTCCAAGGCTTGCAAACACTACCTGGAGGTTCATTGTTCCCAGCGGTTAAAGCACCTATGCGTAGAATGTATCAAGTCTAGGTTCAGCTTGCCAGTGCATTTTTCATAAGAGAGAAATAGAGAAGGTTTTTTCATTCAAAGAGTTTTCTCTCTTTTTCTTTTTTATATTTCCCTAAATCCAGCCTCGAATTGGCCCTAAACACAATCTGTATCGGATTCCTTGTCCCCACCATCAATCCTCGAAGGATCCCTGGCTTTCAATGCTTTGGGATAACACCACCCATGGCAACCCCTAGACATCCTGGATTTCAACACTTCGAGATAGTGACGCCCATGGTGTTCTGTAGCTAAATTCAAGCCCTAGAAATTGACATTTTGGGATAATTCTACCCATGGCACCTAAACCAACACAAGGTGCTTACATGCCCCTGGTAGGATATTTAGATATCCTAGGAGACAAACATTGAGGAGACGATATGTTATTATGCATCTTCGAGGGGAGTTTTTTTATTCCACCTCTCCATGCCAAGAACGCATCCAATCAACTTGTGTTTTCGAGCTGCTCGTAAGCTAGATCTTCGAGACAACTTTTCATAATAGAACACTTTTGGCATTATTTCTTCACTACGCACACTGAACCAAACTAGTGTGTGGATTTTGGGTGCTTAGGTTACTAGGTCCTGCAAACCAAAGGGCAGGCAATGGAGCCAAATAATCCCTAAGCCTTAGACCTACTACATCAGCCTCGCACTTTCCTCAACCTCTTGAGGACTAATCCAGATCTTAACGAATACATGAGCATTTAAGCCTTGAAACAAGCCCAAGAGGCCTAAGATCAGCACTCTTTACTAATCTCCTTATCTCTAGCACATTAGGACTTAATCCTTATTTTGATTTGGTCTAGAACTTAAGTAAATCTCATAATTAATTGCTATGACCATCAATTTTGTTTCTGCTTTTGCTCCTTTTTGCATTTTGGGCTTCCTCCTCTTCTCCTCCTTAAGAAAGATTTTTAATCATTTCTCAAAATTTTCCTCCCTTTCTTCCTCAAATTTTTTTAAATATATATATTTTTATAAGAACCCCTCAGAGAATTGAATTTCCTATTTGTTTATATTTTAACACCCTCCCATGGCTAAATTTTGCAATGTCCTCATTATAGACCAAGTGGGTACAAATTCAACTTGGTTCAAGGTTTAGAATAGGGTCAAAGGGTAGGTGAATGGGTTGGGAGGAATGTTGCAGATGATTTCAAGCTCTGATACTGGTATCAAAAGTGGAGTCAGTTATTCTAAAGTTGAACCCTAAAGTGCAATAAGAGCATAGCTCAAAAGGATGATAAGAAGGGTCTTGGGTTTTTGGAATGACAGGTTACCTTCCGTTAAGCACTAAATTCAATGCCTTCAACCGAGCATAAGGTGGTCAAGGAGAAGGGGTGGTCAAATTAGAGGAATTTTGTAGAACAAGCACCTTGATGAGTAGCCTGATTGGTCCAACCAAGTGCTTGTTTAGGTCAATCAGCTGATGATGCAGACCAAACCCATTCAGTCTGGTGGGTTGATGGATATGAATCAATTGATATGGAGCCCAACAGATACTTTGTGGCATAAAAAGATATGGAAATACAAATCTAGGGTTTAGTTGAATCAATTCAGCCTAATCAAAGTAGGGGTCCTCAAAAGATAATGGATCTGTGAAAAATGTAGGTACCCTACTGGTGGGATCAGAGATGGATAAGATGTGATTGTTGATCTGATCAGTGTCTAATTCCTAATCAAAAGATGGAGGTGAATCATCCGGATCAAAAAGATGTGAGTCAGAGTAAAGATTGATTCCGGTGGTGGGTCGAGGTTGGGATTGGGCTTCGAAAGGCTCTATGATAAATGTGGCTACTATGAGTTCTAAATCATCAAACTCAGAATCAGAATCAAAGTATGGATCATGGATACTAAGGTTGTAAACTGGCTCGTAATTTTCAGGAAACAAAGGTTCTCCGAAATCAGAGTATGATTTGAAATCATCAAAGAATTTGCGACAATCAGCTTTTGAACCTGATTCATAATTGAGATTTCCACCACAGAATAAATCATGATTCATGAAATTATCAACCTAACTTTGATCTAACCTGGTCTTGGATTCCAAGCTCAAAGGGGTGTCCTTATTAGGCATAGGCTTGGATTTTGGGTACCTAGAGTAGATCCAATCAAATCCCAACTCTTCGAACTCCTCTGTTTCTGTATTGTAAATTGGTGTGACTTTCAAAAAATCAATTTGTTCCTCTGAGGAGTCTTGAGAGGTATAATAATCAAATACAGGCCCCAAATCACAGTTTAGATCTAAAATCTGATTCTCGTCATATTAGGCCTCATGATTATCCCAAATAGGCTCAGATCTAGATTCTAGGTTAAGGGTAGGAATTGGGTCACTAGAATATGGACATGGTTCGATTGGAATACCATACTCACTCTCGAGGATTACCTTAATAGGATAAGGTATGGAAATTACATCCTCGAGAGGTTTTGACTCAAGCTCATTACAGGTGTTTGCCAAATCAAGGCATGATTGACTAGCTTCATGGCTCTCTATGGTTGGTCATAATTGGGAACACTTGCAACTGGATCCACCCAACCCACATTTTGACCAGGTATGTCATTCTGCACAAAGTTCGAATCTGGTTCCATTTGGGTTGGGGGTACACAACAACCTCTTTCTTAGAACCCAGGTCTAGGAAATCACATTGATCCTCAAAATTGTTCCAAGATTCATCATAAAGTTTTGGGTGAAATCAGGATATTTTTGATTGATGGCTTCGTGCAACATATTCAGCATATTTCCACATTTCTCAATGAGATCTTGGTGTATATCCCAAAGTGGGGGATAAGAGAGCATCTCAGGTTGAACCATGTATCATTTGCGTCAGCATTAAATTGGCATAGTTCACAATGAGGTTTGTTGTTTCTGACACATTTACCTAAACTCTGCTAAATAGATCTGAGGTCCTGTAAAATTGTTCCCTATGTTTAAGGGTAGCCTCGATCATTTTCTCTTTCATGCTTATTTGGGATTCAGGTTTATTGAAAATCTTTCCCATGTTGTCAGGTTCCATTTTCAAATCAAGTGGCGGATCAGGAAGTAGAATTAGATTCAGGTCTAGAATGAATTGATTAAATCAGATCAAATTTCCCTAAAAGATCAACTATAATGGAGGCCTCTAGGTTAAACCTAGGGACCTTTCCTATGTATGTTCATTAGAGAATAGGTAAGGGACTGGATGTTTATAAGACCTAATCAAGGCACCCAAAAATTTTTGGATGACTACGATTGTTTTGAGGCAGATGACATCTCTGAATCAGAAATCCACACACCTGAGAATTACTTGGGCAACCAGGAAGGGAGAGTCTGGCAAAGACTACTGGTCGGGCATGTTTCGTGTGTTAGAAATCGGGGTTACAAGTAACCCATCGTCGTAGTTGCAAACACATCGATTAGATAAAATTTATACGGAAACTCCAAGGGAGTCCCAGGTCGAACACCGGGAGGCAACATTTACTTTACATGAAAATCGTGCTTCGATTCGTTTCTTTTTGGTATTTTAGGGTTTTGTTATTTTTTTGTATTTTTGTAAGAAGAAAACAAGCAAATGAATCACAAGATAGAGATGTGGAGTAAATCTGATATATATTACTTCCAATGTCAATTACAATAAACTATGAAAGCATAAAAAGAGAGGGGGCGAGAGGAAATCTCCCGAATCGGCTGTTCGGCGAGACGACGATGCCTGGCGGAAGCTCGGACGAAGGAGGTAAGGAACGAGACGATGGAGGTGAGATGTAGGAGGACCTCGAATTGAGGAAAGCTTCGGCGTAGCTCCGAAATGGAGGTGAGAAGACAGAGTTGATCTGCTACCGGAATGGAGGTGGGAGGATGGCTCCAAGGCAACCTATGAAGGGGGATGGGAAGTTGGAGGAATATTTGGTGGGGCAGAGATTTGCTACCCTAATAAGAGCCTTGGGAGCTTGAGAACAAGCTCTAATGGAGCATTGGTAGGCTTGCTAGACCTTGGGAATAGGTGGGAGTAGAGTAGGTAGAGATGGCTTGGAAGGGAGGGGGTGTAGGTCCTTTTTTAGTGGAGGAGAAGAGGCAAAAATAGGTATGGGATCATTAGTGACATCCAGGCCATCGCTGGAAGCAACGCTGTAGGCAGCTCATGCCTGCTCACACCCAAAGTTGGCTTTACTGGCGCGCAAAGAATTAGCGACAACTGTAAGCGTCGCTATAAGTCCAACTCATGCGTCGCTGTAGGTCCAGCTCATGCATAGCTGGCGCTACGCTCCCCCGCCTCGCCGCGCCCATGCACTGGCGCTGCGATGTGCTACGTTGTGCGCATGCGCGCCTGTGTGCACGTGTGATGCTGCATGCATGCGCTGGGCGGCCTGGGCTTTGCCACGTGGTGAAATCTGGGTCGTCCATCTTCTTCTTGTTGTATGGGCTGCTACAGAGGTCGGATTGAGTCAATTTTCGTGCCATTAGGCTACAATCATCGACCCAAATTCCCTTGGTCGTTGATCTTCCTTGGATTACGTATGGTGCTGTGGGACTCCGATCAAGGCAATTTTAGAGGCGTTAGACTCTGATCGTCGTCTTGATCAGATCCGTACGGTCGGATCGCCAATCCAAGGCTTCGAAATAAATATCCTTCTCTCCTAACCACAAAAAGGACGCAATCAACCTAAATTATATACAACTACTCTAAATGCAGAATGATGCATGCTATGCAATATTTATAACATGAAATGCAAATCTAAGCCTTGGAACCTGCATGAATAGGCATTTTACCCTCAATAAATGTGTTCACATCATACCCCCATGCTTATCTTTTGCTAGTCCTTAGCAAAATTAAATTATATGCTATGTATAAAAGCAGAATTAGGATTAGATCTCTTAAGCCTAAGTCGTTTATTAATAATAGAAAATTTCAACTAAGGTCCTAAACTACGAAAACTCAACAGTACCCAGGTGCCTGCAAGAATGTAGACCGCCCAAGTCCTCGCCTTATTTGACAAGGGAAGATACATTTTTTTTATTATTTTTCTTCTTTTCTAATTTTTTTTACTTTTGGAGTTTGAGAATTTTGGGATAACTTTTTACGGCTACCTGACCCGCCCAAGACTCGAAAAGAACTCTAACTACTAAGCATCTTTGTGAAAAAGTGATAGACTCACAAAACGACCGTTAAGACGGACTTCGGGTTTCTACGACCCTAGGTGACCTTGCTTAAAGGTTTATCTTTACGATCGGTAGCTTTCTCCCTACTTTTATTTATGGGGTCAACACAAGAGCGAACCCAATATACATCTCCCTGGTTTATTCTACTTCCCCGCTTCTTCCCAAAGTGTTTTGGGAATTATTGTGCTTTTTTTTTTGTGAGCAAGGTTCTTGACAACCGGCCGATGAGCTGTTACCACCGACAACTTGCCAGTCATACTCGTGTGGTGAAGTGTGGTTTTATTTTTTTTTTATTTTCTCCTTTTTCTTTTTTTTTCCTTTTCTTTTTGAGTGTTTCTTTTTTTTTCTAAGTAGGTGGCTTCCTTGATCTAAGATTTACCTAAAGGTAGTACAACGAAAATGGTCTTGTGGCTGGGCTCTAGATAACCGACCGATGAGCTGTTACCACCGACAACCTGCCAGCCATACCACCCAAGTCAGTCCATTAGCTACCCAATTTCCGTAAAAGCCATCGGAAAGTGAGTCAATGCAAAAAAAATGTGTGTAGATGCTTAGGCTTAAAGTCCCCCCAAATCAGAGGGCGGGTTGATAAGTCTCATACTTATCATCCCAAATTATTTACCAAATTAAAATGAATTTTAATTAGTGAGGACTCAAGACTAAGCCCACATTCGAGTGGACACTCAGGCTAATTAAGCCCGAAGACCTGAAGAGTCTAAGTGTTTAGGTCCTCTCGTATCATTTCCTAAAGTTAATAACTTCTAAATGCCTAAGTTCTCTTTTCCTAATTTCTTTCTTTTTTTTATTTTTTTCAAATTTTCAAATTTTTTTTTAATTTTATAAGAAACTAAAAGAAATTTTATAAAGTTAACATAATGATTTCAGGAATCGATTATCCACCCTCCCATGCCTAAATGATGCAATGTCCTCATTGTAAAAATAAAGATATGAAAAGGGCAGAGTAAACAGAATCTCACCTGAACATCGTGAGGAATCTGGTCAGCTCTGCAGAGAACGTGAAATATAAACACGTGCTAAATTTAATGCCTTCAGCTAGGCATAAAATACATACAAGGAAGAAATTGAGAATTCACAAGTACGGGTTAGAATCGAAATAAAAATATTGATTCTGAAACCCGTCAGCAGAAGATGTCCATCGACGTGGACCAAATTATGGTGCAGACCCATGCCCCAGGTTCGAGTGGTTCTCAGGTTCTGGATGAAAATCACCTAGAATCGAAGGTTGTTGTGTTTGCGGGGTCGGGCCAACGGTTTAGTGGTGTGCAACCCAAGACCGAAGTGTCAGACAACAGGTAAAGATGGTTCAATAGGTGCGGTTGTCCACTTAACATCAAGCTCAGAAAAATAATCAGTTATTTCGAGCTTGGGTTGCACATGAAAGATATCATAAGGGATCGCATAGAAGATAGGTGGTTTCAGGTCAATAGGTACCCTTATATCCAAACTTGTCTTTCCCTCAAAATTAACCACCCAAATTTTCATTTCAACATTCCTATCCTCCAACATCTGGTGCTCAGGTTTCGGGACCTCTAGCATATCATTCACCCCATAAGATTCTCTTAAGTCCAGAAATCAATGCTGACTCAAGATTGACTTGGGTACAATGATTTCCAAATCAAAATCAATCCCTTTACGGTGTGGTTGAGGAATAGGGCTATTGATTGAATCTTCTAGTAAATGAGGATTCGAATCCTCCAAGTTAGCCCAAATTGAATCCAAATCTTCAATAATTGGGCTATCAACTAGTTCATCAGATTCCTCAAGCCCATTTGTCTCACTAGAATCCACTTCCTTAAGTTCAAGTGAGACTTCACCAAAAGATTCTTTACCCTCAGAGTCAAAGAATCCATGATCCTCATTTATATATGTCTCAAAATCATATGTCATTTCATGTTGATTGAATCTTCTAGTAAATGAGGATTCGAATCCTCCAAGTTAGCCCAAATTGAATCCAAATCTTCAATAATTGGGCTATCAACTAGTTCATCAGATTCCTCAAGCCCATTTGTCTCACTAGAATCCACTTTCTTAAGTTCAAGTGAGACTTCACCAAAAGATTCTTTACCCTCAGAGTCAAAGAATCCATGATCCTCATTTATATATGTCTCAAAATCATATGTCATTTCATGGTCCATGGAGATAAATTTTTCCTCATTCCCAGGCTCGGGGATCTTGGGTGAATCAATCGATTCATCCTCAAATGGTTGCTCTAGCCCAACCTGGTCATCCTCAGTCTCAGAAAATGTATCCCCCTCAACAGGTGCCCGAGCAGGTTCAGACAATGGCTCTCTTGAAGGGGGTTCATCTTGAGAATCATCCCAAGATTCAATTAGTACAACCACAAATTTCATCCTCAACATCGACAATTTCCCAAGAAGAAACTCACCCAGGTCCCTATCCCTAACACTTCGAAGCAAATCCAATAGAGAACTATTAAGTTCATCAATCATTTTGATCATAGGCTCTAGTGCATCAGTGCATGGTGTTGGCTGAGCTTCCAAAGATTGTATAGTGTTCCTCAAATTAGCCAACACCCTATCCTAGATCTGGTTCACTTGAACCGACTGGTTCGGTTCAGGTTTTGGTGGGTTCAAGTTAAATCTAAGAGAGTCAAGATGTCAAGGTTCTCAGGTCCCTCCTTGATAGTAGGTCATTTCAGGTTGTTTAAAGGTTGGTGGCAACCTAAATTAAGCATAATTCTGGGTAGGGTAAGTGTTATAATCAACATATCCTTCACAGTTGTAGATCTGGTTATGTTGATCATCAAAGGATGGAGATCTATAATCATTGTAGCTCTGGGAAGGATAGTAATCATAGTCTTGTTGTCCAGGGTTAGGCCCTAGACACTGAGGTTCAGATTCATATCCCCAATCAAAGTCATCTCGGCTAGTGGATGGATAATTACAAGTTAAGTTGGGATAGTAATCATCATGGGGGTAAGTGGTGGTAGGAGGATAGGATGTGAAATGTGTGTAGGATGTGGAAGGGTACATGGTGAAGTAAGGAGGGAAATCAGAAGAGAAAGGAGTCGTACAATACAAAAATACAAGCCTGTCCTTAGGTTGGGTAGCCTAAAGGTCTACAGACTCTCAGAATCCGTCCCAAGATTATGGATGATTTACTCTACTTATATCCAAGCAATCCAACCAGTTAGAAGGAGAGACTGGGGACAAGGTTATTCCTTTGGCTTGTGCCTCCAATTCCTAGTGTACCCCCCAGCCGCAATCGTTTGACGCTACTCTCCTAGCTAGACATCAGATTGACTAGTATAAGCAGGTTAATCGAGAACAATCTCAATCTGGATCCCAACGAGCGAACCAGTCCTTAGGGCCAACGTCTAATCAATTTTAGTTAGGATTGGGACAATAGTGCTTCAGGAATGTGATGGGCCCTTTAGATGGGTTGTGACCTTAATGATCAGTTAAAATGTGTGTGTGTGCACAACCAGGGTTCTCAAACAAGGTTATTTGATGATGTACCTTTTAGGATTTAACCTTGTTTAGTAGCTTTTAGGGTTTAATTCTTAGGTTAGTTCAATCAAGGTTTAGTAGAACACTCAAAGTTTTGAAAGCACGGGTGATAATATGTTCCTTTAAAAATCAAAAATAATGTGGAGTGCCCAGTTCAGCCCTAAGAATTAACCCTAAGTGGCAAGCTACTTGATGGATTAGTTTTAGATTGAGTGATGCAGCCCAAACAGCTCAATCAATTGGCTTATTGCACCACTTAGTTAAGGCACACAAGAATGCTTAACCTATTCAGATTTCTACTCACTTATGTGTATTTAGTTGAAGTGTACCAGGCCCACAGGTCAGATCCTGGTTAAGTGGTAGAATCAAAGTCATTATGCACTTTAGGATAAGAAGTTGTGGATGTTAAGTGTGTAGATTTCAAAAAATCCCACAATCAGATAACACTTTTTCTTTTTTTTTTATTTATGTGGGTGGCGAGTTGAGTGGAGGTGGAAAACAAACAACCAAATCTATCCTAGGGTTTATAAAAAGTATCTAAGTTGATTTGGGTTTGAGTTATTAGGTTATGGACTGAAAACTAAGGTGGGGGTGGTGTGGGGGAAACTTACAAAACTCTCTACCCACAGTTTACTCCGATCTATCACACTTGGATCTCCATGCTAGGGTTCCTGCATGATAGTAGATCAAAGACAAGTAGGGTTAGTGCTATGTAAATGTAAAGAAATGCAATAAACAATAAAGTAAATTCTGTGGCCTCCTCGGCAACGACGCCAAAATGGTCGGTTGTGTTTTGCATGTTAGAAATCGGGGTTACAAGTAACCCGTTGTCATAGTTGCAAAACACGTCGATCAGATAAAATTTATGCCAAAACTCCAAGGGAGTCTTGTGTCGAACACAGGGAGGCGACGTTTACTTAATGTGAAAACAACACTTCGAATCGTTTCTTTTTGGTATTTTAGGGTTTTGTTATTTTTTTGTATTTTTGTAAGAAGAAAACAAGGAAATGAATCACAAGATAGAGATGTGGAACAAATCTGATATATATTACTTCCAATGTCAAGTATAATAAACTATGAAAGCATAAAAAGAGAGGGGGGTGAGAGGAAATCTCCCAAATCAGCTGCTCGGTGAGACGACGGCAACTAGCAGAAGCTCGGACGAAGGAGGTGAGGAGCAGGACGATGGAGGTGACATGTAGGAGGACCTCGGGTTGAGGAAAGCTTCGGCGTAGCTCCAGAATGGAGGTGAGAAGACGGAGTTGATCTGCTACCGGAATGGAGGTGGGAGGACGGCTCCAAGGCAACCTATGAAGGGGGATGGGAAGTTGGAGGAATATTTGGTGGGGCAAAGGTTTGCTACCCTAATAGGAGCCTTGGGAGCTTGAGAATAAACTCTAATGGAGCGTTGGTAGGCTTCCTAGAGCTTGGGAGTAGGTGGGAGTAGAGTTGGTAGAGATGGCTTGTAAGGGAGGAGATGTTGGTCCTTTTATAGTGGAGGAGAAGTGGCAAAAATAGGTATGGGACCATTAGTGACATCTAGACCGTCGCTGGAAGCGTCGCTCTATGCAGCTCATGCCTGCTCATGACCAAAGTTGCCTTTGCTTGCGTGCGAAGAATTAGCCACGGCTGTAAGCGTCGCTGTAAGTCAAGCTCATGCGTCACTTTAGTTCCAACTCACGCATAGCTAGCGCTATGCTCCCCCGCCTTGCTACGTGCACGCACCCACATGCTAGCGCTGCACTGTGCTACGTTGTGCACATGCACGCCTGCGCGCGCATGCATACCTGCACTGCTGCTGTGCTGTGCTCATTTGCGCCTACGTGCGCACCTGCGCTACTACGCGCGTGTGGTGCTACGTGCTTACGTTGGGCGGCATGAGCTGCACCACGTGGCGCAATCTGGGTCGTCCATTTTCTTCTTGTTGTAAGGGCTGCTACAGAGGTCAAATTGAGTCGATTTTTGCGCTATCAGGCTGCAATCGTCGACCCGAATCCATCCACGCAATTGGATTTATCATTTGAAGCTCTGAATTATGTTTCATAGTCCCTTGGCCATTGAACTTCCTCAAACTGCATATGGTGCTACGGGACGCCGATCGAGGTGATTTCAGAGGCATTGGACTCCGATCGTCGTCTTCTCATAGTCCCTTGGTCGTTGATCTTCCTCGGACTGCATATGGTGCTACGGGACTCCGATCAAGGTGATTTCAGAGGCGTTGGACTCCAATCGTCGTCTTGATCAGATCCGTACAATCGGATCGTCAATCCGAGGCTCCAAAATAAATATCCTTCTCTCCTAACCACAAAAAGGATGCAATTAACCTAAATTATATACAACTACTCTAAATGCAGAATGATGCATGCTATGCAATATTTATAACATGAAATGCAAATCTAAGCCTAGGAACATGCATGAATAGGCATTTTACCCTCAATAAATGTGTTTACATCAACTACTACATGGTAGAACGTCCCCACGAGTTATTGGGTTTCCCCCACTCGACCTTGTCACTGCGGTTCTAAGTAGACCAGAATGTGTGAATTGAGACCTATGTCTACCAAGTTTAGCCCTAATTTGTACCTTGAATTTCACTTGATTAGAAGTTAATTCAAATTGTGACCAAATTTGGAGGTTGGTTGTTTCACAAAGTGAACCAACTTCACCTGACCTATCCTAAGGTTGAAGATAAAATTTGGGTCAAGACCCAAAATCACTCTGAATTGACTCTCAGGTTATTAGGTCCAAATTTTAGGGTTTAAGTGAATTTAGAGCCTTGATTTTAGGATTTACTTGAATAGATCGGTTCAGACAAGGGCTTGGGTGGCACACAAATGTGGGAAGAGAGTTTCCTTTATTGCATGCAAGTGTGTACTAACACTTCAGAGCCCTATTGTGAAAACCCTAATCAGCTCTATTCTCACGTCCAATTTGAATTCCAAATGTAAAACCTTGGACTTAAACAAGAAAGTGAGTAGTCCAAGATGTTGTGAAATTTAGCACAAATCCCTAATAGGTACAAGAAATCAAGATAGGGAATTTTAAATCAAATCGTCTCCCTTCAATCAGATTTAAATCAATTTAGCAAATTAAGAAATTTTACCTTTAAATGGTCTTACTAGGAAAATATGGCAAGTCAATCCTAATTGATTTTTGTTTCCTTTTCTCTTTCCCAAGATTAAGAGATGATTAGGGAAGAAGAGAAATTTTACCTGCCCGTAGAGTGGTTGATTGCACGGTAGATCTCTTCATGATGTACCTCGCAAAATCAAAGCAAAGCAGATAAGGCAAGTTAGAAATCAAATCAATCAACAAGATAAGACTAGTGGTGTATTACATGTTGCTCCTCGGCAATGGTGCCAAAATGCTAATGGCGAGAGTTGTCTTTTAAGGAATGTGTCATGTCATAGTATAGTTGACAAAAACTGCTTTACAGTATTTAAATTTGTACAGTGCTCGAAAATACGAATGAGTCTGAGGTCGTTCGCTGTGAGCAAATATGAAATAATGAGTACAATGATAAAATATGCAATGAATATCAGCAAAAAAAAGTTTATTCAATAACAACCGAAATTGTATCTTGATGTAGGCGCGCTTCGCAAATTAAAATCAGGGTTTGGAGGACCCATTGTCATAGCTCTCAAAATGCATCTATCAAATAAAATTTATAACTGAAACTCGAAAAGTGTGTCCCGGATCAAACACAGGGAAGCAAATGTTTGGTTTTATAAAAATTCGTGCTTCGCATTATTTCTTTTTGTTATTTTTATCTTTTCTAATTTTATCAGTATTTTAATAGAGCAAGAGACCAGGTCGATGATTCTAACTAATCTACTTGCAAAAATATAAGAGAGAGAGAGAAAGAGAGAGAAACAATCATCTATTCATAAGAAAGTGTTTGTTACAACTAAGAAAGCAGAAAAATCTATACTACGAAAGCGAAAAAGATAGAAAGAGGTGAGAGAAATCCCCCTCGACAGTCGCTTGGAGGAAGACTTGCTCTGACGTCTCCTGGAGGAAGGTGGTGAGGAGCGGGATGAAGGAGGACATAGCCAGAGGATGGAGGATGGGGCAAAACAACGTCGCGGCGAGGATCTTCTTCCCGAAGGGCAGTGAGAGGACGGCCACAGGATGCTCCACGAAGGGGGATGAGGGGAGGGAAAACTATTTGATTTTCTACTCTAGAGGAGCATCCTGGGCTTAGAACAAGCTCTCTCTAGAGCCTTGGAGGTAGTAAGAGGAAGAAAGGAAGAGATGAAGAAAAATGGGAGGGGAAAGAGTCCTTTTATAGTGGAGGAAAGAATCAAAATTCTTATACAGGACATTTAGTGACGAACATAAACGTTGCTGAAGATCCGCCGCAAACGTCGCTGAAGACAGCCCACGCTGGCGCGCACTCCACGTGTTGTGTCACGTGCTCCGTGCGCTACGCGTTTGCGTGGGCTACTGCTACGTGTGCGTGCACACCGGCACTGCTGTGCGCATGCGGTGGCACGTGGGTGCGCATGGGTGGCCTGGGTTGCGCCACGTGGTGCAATCTGGGCTATCCATCTTCTTTTTGTTGTAGGGGATTCTACAGAGGTCAGATTGAGTCCATTTTCATGCCTTTGGGGTACGATTGTCGATTCGAATCCATCCGCGTGGTCGGATTTGTCATTTAAAGCTCTGAATTATTACACCTAGTCCCTTGGCCATTAATCTTCCTCGGACTGCATATGGTGCTACGGGACTCCGATCTAGGCAATTTCAGAGGCGTTGTACTCCGATCGTCGTCTTGATCAGATCTGTATGGTCAGGTCGTCAATTCGAGGCTCCGAAATAAATATGCTTCTCTCTTGACCACAAAAAGGGTGCAATTAACCTAAATTATATACAACTACTCTAAATGCAAAATGATGCATGCTATGTAGTATTTATAACATGAAATGCAAATCTAAGCCTAGGAACATGCATGAGTAGACATTTTACCCTCAATAATTGTGTATACATCATACCCACATACATATCTTTTGCTAGTCCCTAGCAAAATTAAACTACATGCTACGTATAAAAACAAAATTAAGATTCGATTGCTTAGGCCTAAGTCATTTATTAACAATAGAAAATTTCAACTAAGGTCCTAAATAATGAAACTCAATAGTACCTAGGTGCCAGCCAGAATGCAGACCACCCAAGTCCTTGCCTTATTTGAAAAGGGAAGAATATTTTTTTTATTTTTCTTCTTTTGTAATTTTTTCGTACTTTTGGAGCTTGAGAGTTCCAGGATAACTTTTTACGACTACCCGACCCGCCCAAGACTTGGAAAGGACTTTAAGTGCTAAGAATCTAGTGAAAAGAGTGAAAGACTCACTAGGCAGCCATTAAAACGGACTTTGGGTTTCTACAACCCTAGGTGACCTTGCCTAGAGGTTTATATTTTCAAACGGTAGCTTTCTCCCTACTTCTTTTATTTATGGGGTCAACACAAGGGTGAACCCAGTGTATATCTCCCCGATTTATTCTTCTTCTCCGCTTCTTCCATAAGTGTTTTGGGAATTATTGTGCATTTTTGTGAACTGGGCTCTAGACAACCGGCCCATGGGCTGTTACCCATGGCAACTTGCCAGCCATACTCGTGCGGTGAAGTGTGGTTTTATTTGTTTATTTTTATTTTTTTATCTTTTCTCCTTTTTTTATATATTTTTTTTCAAGTAGGTGGCTTCCATGATCTAAGATTTACCTAAAAGCAGTACGACAAAAATGGTCTTGTAGCTGGGCTCTGAACAATCGGCCGATGAGCTGTTACCACTGACAACTTGCTAGCCATACCACCCTAGATAGTTCATTAGCTACCCAATTTCTGAAGAAACCGCCAAAAAGTAAGTCAGTGCAAAAGGTGTGTAGATGCTTAGACTTAAAACCGCCTCGAATTAGTGGGCAGGTTGATAAGTTGCATACTTATCATCCCAAATTTTTTACTGAATTAAAATAAGATTGACATAGCGAGAACTCGAGACTAAGTCCACATTCGAGTGGACACCTAGGCTAATTAAGCCCGAAGACCTGATGAACCTAAGTATTTAGGTCTCAAGGTATCATTTCCTAAAGTTAATGACCTCCAAATGCCTAAGTTCTCTTCTCCTAATTCTTTTTTTTTTTTGAATTTTCAAATTCTTTTAAAAAGGAAACTAAAAGAAATTCTACGAAGTTAACAAAATGATTTCAGGATAAAATATCCACCCCCCCATGCCTAATTGATGCAATGTCCTCATTGTAAAAACAAAGACATGAAAAGGGCGGAGTAAAATAGAATATCACCTGAATTTCGTGAAAATCCGGTCAGCTATGCAGAGAACATGGAATGGAATATACACACATGTTGATGGGGCGTGTTTCGCGAATTCAAAATCGAGGTTTGGAGGACCCATCACGTAGCTCGAAAAATGCATCTACCAAATAAAATTTATAATCGAAACTCAAAAAGTGAGTCTTGGGTCGAACACAGGGAGGCGAACGTTTGGTTTTATACAAATCCGCACTTTGCTTTTATTTGTTTTTGTCATTTTTATATTTTCTAATTTTTTTGGTATTTTAATAAGGCAAGAGATCAGGTCGATGAATTCCAACTAATCTACTTGCAAAAGTATGAGAGAGAGGAAGAAAGAGAGACAGAGAGAAAAACAATCATCTAGTTATAAAGAATTGTTTATTACAACTACAAAAATGGTAAATCTACACTACGAAAGTGAAAGAGATAGAAAGAGGTGAGAGAAATCACCCTCGATGGTTGCTCGGAGGATGACTCGCTCTGACGTCGCCTGAAGGAAGGTGGTGAGGAGCGGGACGAAGGAGGACGGAGCCGGAGGACAGAGGATGGGGTAGGACGACGTCGCGACGAGGATCTTCTTCCCGAAGGGTGGTGAGAGCACAAGCATGGGATGCTCCACAAATGGGGATGAGGGGAGGGAAAACTATTGGATTTTCTACTCTAGAGGAGCATCTCGGGCTTGGGACAAGCTCTCTCTAGAGCCTTGGAGGTGGTGAGAGGAAGAAAGGAAGAGATGAAGAAAAATAGGAGAGGTAGGAGTCCTTTTATAGTGGATGAAAGAATCAAATTCGTATACAAGACATTTGGTGACGGTCATAAATGTCGCTGAAGTTCCGCTGCAAACGTCGCTAAAGACAGCCCACGAACCCACGCTGCCGCTGCGCTGGCACATGCTCCGCGCACTGTGTCCCACGCCTCCATGAGCTACACACCTACGTTGGCTGCAACTATGCGCCCACGCTACTGTGTGCATGCGGTGGCGCGAGCGTGCACATGGGTGGCTTGGGTTGTGCCACATGGTGCAATTTGGGCTGTCCATCTTCTTTTTGTTGTAATGCCTGCTATATAGGTTGAATTGAGTCGATTTTTGCACCATTGGGCTGCGATCGTCGACCTGAATCCATCCGAATGGTTGGATTTGTCATTTGAAGCTCCAAATTATGTCACCTAGTCCCTTGGCTGTTGATCTTCCTCAGACTGCATATGGTGCTATGGGACTCCGATCGAGGTGATTTCGGAGGCGTTGGACTCCGATCGTTGTCTTGATCAGATCCATACGGTCGGATCATCAATCCGAGGCTCTAAGGTAAATATCCTTCTCTCCTAACCACAAAGAGAATGCAATTCACCTAAATTATATACAACTACTCTAAATGCAGAATGATGCATGCTATGCAATATTTATAACATGAAATGCAAATCACAGCCTAGGAACATGCATGAATATACATTTTACCCTCAATAATTGTGTCTACATCATACCCCAATGCCTATCTTTTGCTAGTCCCTAGCAAAATTAAACTACATGTATGTATAAAAATAGAATTAGGATTAAATCGCTTAGGCCTAGGTCATTTATTAACAATAGAGAATTTCAACTAAGGTCCTAAACAACGAAAACTTAACAGTACCCAGGTGCCCGCCAAAATGCAGACCGCCCAGTCCTTACCTTATTTGAAAAGGAAAGGTACATTTTTTTATTTTTCTTCTTTTCTAATTTTTTTATACATTTGGGGTTTGAGAGTTCCAAGATAACTTTTTACGGCTACCCGACCCACCCAAGACACGAAAAGGACTCTAAGTGATAAGCATCTAGTGAAAAGAGTGAAAGACTCACTAAGCAGCCATTGAAATGGACTTCAGGTTTCTATGAAACTATGTGACCTTGCCTAAAGGTTTATCTTTTCGAACGGTAGCTTTCTCCTTACTTTTATTTATGGGGTCAACACAAGGGTGAACTAGTGTATATCTCCCCAATTTATTCTACTTTCCCACTTCTTCCCTAAGTGTTTTGGGAATTATTATGCATTTTTGTGAGTTGAGCTCTGGACAACTGGCCATTGGGCTGTTACCCATGACAACTTGCCAGCCATACTCGTGCGGTGAAGTGTGGCTTTATTTTTTGTTTCTCCTTTTTCTATTTTTTTATTTTTCTTTTTATTTTTTTTTTAAGTAGGTGGCTTCCCTGCAATAAGATTTACCTAAAGGCAATACAGCGAAAATGGTCTTGTGGCTAGGCTCTGGATAACCTGTCGATGAGCTGTTACCACCGACAACTTGCCAACCATACCACCCTAGATAGTTCATTAGCTACCCAATTTTCGAAGAAACCGCCAAAATGTGAGTCAGTGCAAAAAGTGTGCAGATGCTTAGGCTTAAAATCCCCTCAAATCAAAGGGCAGGTTGATAAGTCGTATGCTTATCACCCCAATTTATTGACCAAATTAAAAATGAATTTGAATTGGCGAGGACTCGAGACTAAGTCCATATTCAAGTGGACAACTGGGCTAATTAAGCCCAAAGACTTGATGTTACAACCTGATTCCCGAATCCCTACGAGACACGAGGATTAAACACAAGGAACCACTCAGAATAGGATACAAGTACTTTAAACAAGTAGAGGAACAATTTCTGAGAAGAATGGAATTTCAAACACTAGAATCGGACTTCAAACGGACCCTAAACAGGTCAAAAATGACAATACTGCCCTAAATCAGATGTCTGGAACATCTTCCAGACGTCTCAAACGATGGTTCAGATCATACCTCACTTCTGCGCTGTTCTTCAGATGTCCAGGAACCGTTTGGACCTTGTTTCAGATGTCCGACTGTCACTCCGGACGTCTGGAGACTCTCTCCACCTCTGGTGCTGTGCCCAGACGTCCGATCTGCGTGGGAGGGTGTGTCCTTGCGCCTTCCCGAACGAACCCTGCACCTTCCCGAACGAACCCTGCACGCGTACGCAATCGATCTCAACACGGCAAAGAGGTAGAACCTTCGATGGAATGGCCTGCATGGCCGTTCCTGCGAAAGGAAGAAGAAAAGAAATATTGTACCTTTCAAACATCTGGATCTCACTCCAGACATCCCCCGCGCCGTCTGGACGTAGGTCCAGACGTCTGATTCTAGGAAATTTTCCCAGAATCAGGACCTCCTCGCCCTCCGCCTGTTGCACACGGCCGTGCCGCGCCGCACTCGCCTGTTGTCTGAGCTGCAGCAACACCGGGGCAACTTCCCCAGCACCGCGCTCTCGCTGCGCGCCTGCCAACCAGCCCTAGCTGCTCCAGCAAGCTCGCCCTCTCTTCCTCACGTGCTCCACCTCTTCTCCCTCTCACTACACCTCCTCCCCGCGTGCACTTGGCAGCAGCTGCTGCCCTCGCTCTCTCACTCTCACACTGTCACTGGAAGAAGAAGGAGGAGACGGTGGAGTGGTGGTGAGGGAGAGGAAAGGGGGGGAGATATTTGAAGGCGTCTGGGAAGAGAGAGAGGAAGAAAAAAAAAGAAGGCGCCTGCAGGACAGGGAGGGAATAGGGAGAAGAAAAGAGGGTGGCGGGTTTAGTCTGAGCGCGCATGCACGCAAACTCGCAATCGTACACAGCAAAAAATTAAATTCCAGACGTCTGGGAAGGCTTCCAGACGTCTGACCAGACGTCTAGACCAACTCCCAGACATCTTAAAAGACATTTGATGTTGTGGGTCTTAACAACATAACAAACTCAAAGGAAGTTTCATCCCCGAAACTTGCGCTAACTAGAGCGCGGAAAAGAATGATATATGCATAACTCAAAGAGAACCGAAGCCGATCCGAAAAGATGTACCCTCAAAGAACTCCGAGTACCGCTCCCGCATCGTCGTCTCAGGCTCCCAGGTAGCCTCCTCGTACTACTGGCTCCTCCACAAAACCTTCACCAGGGGTACTTGCTTCTGCCTCAGACTCTGGACGACTCTATGAAGAATCTGCACTGGCCGCTCGGGGTAGGTCAGGTCGTCACCCACCTCGATGCTCTTGTGGCTTAGGACGTGACTGGGATCGACGACGTACTTCCTGAGGTTGGACACGTGGAACACGTCGTGCACACTAGAAAGCTGGGGAGGAAGGGCAAGCCTGTAAGCAACAGGTCCAACCCACTCCAGGGCCTCAAAGGGTCCCACGAACCTCGGAGCGAGCTTCCCTCTCACCCCAAACCGCTGCAGGCCCTTCATGGGCGAAACGTGAAGGAAGACGTGGTCCCCAACCTCAAACTGTACCTCTCTACGTTTCCGATTTGCATAGCTCTTCTGTTTGCTCCTGACAGTGCGGAGTTGCCTGTGAATCTACTCAACTATCTCTTGACTCTGCCGAATCAGCCTGGGGCCAACCTCCCACTTGGTCCCCACCTCAACCCAACTCAAGGGTGCCGTACACCTCCATCCGTACAGAGCCTCATAGGGTGCCATGCCGATGCTCGAGTGATAACTATTATTATATGCGAACTCCGCCAGGGGCAAGTGCTCCTCCCAAGAGCCCCTCCAATCCAGTACACAAGCACGCAAAAGGTCCTCAAGTGTCTGTATCATGATCTCAGACTGTCCGTCCGTCTAGGGGTGGTATGCTGTACTGAACCTCAACCGCGTCCCCAGGGCTTGCTGAAACTCAGCCCAAAACTGGGACGTAAAGCAGGTATCCCGGTCGGATACGATCTCTCACGGAACTCCATGTAGACGTACCACGTCGCGGATATACCTCTCTACCAACTATGCTGGTCCCAAGGTGACTCAAATCGACAAGAAACGTGCTGTCTTCGTCAATCTGTCAACGATTAGCCAGACTGCGTCGTGTCCTCGCTAGGTAACAGGTAAGCCCACCACCAAGTCCATGCTGATGTTCTCCCACTTCCACTCTGGCACTGGAAGTGGCTGTAACGGCCTTGCAGGCCTCTGATGCTCGGCCTTCACCTGCTGGCACACTAAACACTGCTGCACAAATTCACCCACATCCTTCTTCATTCCCCTCCACCAAAAGTCACGTCTCAAATCATGGTACATCTTTGTTTTTCTGGGATGTATGGTGAATCTGAAATCGTGTGCCTCTGTCAGGAGCTCCCTCAACAGCTCCTCATCTCTGGGAACGCACAAACGTACCCTCACGCGCAGCACCTAGTCTGTAAAAGAGAAGTCCCCAGGGTCTCCTGACAATACTCTGTCACGTAACGACTGTAAGTAAGGGTCGGCCATATGCCCTATGATGATGCGGTCTATTAGCTCTGGCCTCGTCTGTCGCATCACAGTCACTGCCCCACAGTGCCCCCGTAACTCTAGGGGTCGCCAACTGCCCATCTCCTCCAAGAGGCTCCAACTCTGCGCCTGTAAGCTGGTCAAGTGGGCAGGCACCTTCCGGCTCAAGGCATCAACCACTACGTTGGCCTTTCCCGGGTGGTAGGAAATGCTACAGTCATAGTCCTTTAGGAGCTCCAACCAACGTCTTTGTCTCATGTTGAGCTCCTTCTGGTCAAGCAAGTATCTGAGGCTCTTGTGATCTGTGAAAATCTCAAAGATCTCACCGTATAAGTAGTGCCTCCAAGTCTTCAGCGCGAAGACGACAGCTACCAGCTCCAGGTCGTGGGTAGGGTAGCTATGCTCATGGGGCTTCAGTTGCCGCGAAGCGTAAGCGACAACGTGACCCCTCTGCATGAGCACACCCCCTAACCCCTGTAAAGAGGCGTCCGTGTACACAACGAACCCGCCACTATTGTCTGGAATGGTGAGCATGGGAGATGAAGTCAGCCTCTCCTTCAGCTCCTGAAAACACACCTCACAGGCATCTGTCCAAGTAAAGGGCACATCCTACCGGGTCAGCTGTGTCATAGGACATGCAATCTGCGAGAAGCTCCTGGTAAACCACCTGTAGTAGCCTGCCAGTCCCAAGAAACAGCGAATCTCACTAACCATACGTTGTCTCTCCCACCTGAGCACCACCTCGACCTTGGCTGGGTCCACAGCTAAGCCATCCCCGAAGATCACATGACCTAAGGTCACCTCCCTCAACCAGAACTCGCACTTGCTGTATTTGGCATACAGCCTACGTCGTCTCAGCGTGTCCAAAACCATCCGCAAGTGCTGTCCGTGCTGCGTCTGATCTCGAGAATAGATGAGCACATCATCAATGAATACCACCACGAACTGGTCCAAGTACGGTCTAAGCACCCGGTTCATCAAATCCATGAATGTAGTGGGGGCATTGGTCAACCCAAATGGCATGACCAGAAACTTGTAGTGTCCGTACCGGGTGCGGAAGGCTGTCTTAGAGACGTTTGCCTCCTTGATCCTCAACTGGTGGTATCCAGACCTCAAGTCGATCTTGGAGAATACCGTGGCACCTGAAGCCTCCGTCCACTGGCTGCCCGTGGAACTCGAAAGAAGGCAACTCTGGTATGGAGAAGATGATCTTCCTCTCAAAGCAGTCCACCAAGGCATGGTAAGCGAACAGCCAGTCCATCCCCAGAATTACGCCAAAGTCCTCCATCTGTATCATAATCAGGTCAGCGGGAAGGCTGTGTCCCCCAACACTGACCTCGCAACCTGTGTACACCTCCTCAGCTACAAACAGCTGACCACTCGGACCTCTGATCACGAACGGATCCTCTAACAACATACAGTCCTGCCCCAAACTAACTACAAAACTGGCTGTAACAAACGAGTGTGTAGCGTTGGAATCGAAAAGCGTGTAAACAAGTCTGCCGGAAACTAAAATCATACCTACCACCACTGATCCCGAAGCTCTGGCATCCCTGTGTGTCAGGGCGTTGATACGCCCCTCATCCTTAGGTGAGGATGAAGCAGCCACACTCTGCATCGGATGGGTAGCTGGCCGATACCCTCCCCGTGACTGCTGTCCTCCTCCTCGCACCTGGAAACCGTAGCCTCCTGCTCGCCCTCCAGTGCTCGACGCGGGAAACATCTGCTGACCTCCTGCCCTTGATGGGCAATCCCTCCTGATGTGGCCCAGCTGGCCACACTGGTAGCAAAGGGGGACTCGACTCCCGCCCTCAGTGGATCACTGCTGACGGCTGGGCGGGGGTCTAGTGCTAGCAGCTGGCCCCTGTCGGGGGCCCCCAAAGGCCATTGATGGCCCCACAAAATGTGACGGCTCTCCTACGGGCACCACGTGTCTCCTCTCTTGTCGGCCCTGTGAGAAGTCTGGCTGATAGGGCCTCTTCCTCCCGCTGTTAGGGTCATGTACGGACGGGTTGGTCTCTTCGTATGTCATAGCTGCCTCTACCACCCTCGAGAATTTAGGAAGCTTCAGGGGTTTAACATACCCCCAAATCGCTGGCCGGAGCCCCTCGGTGAACCTCCAAAGGCGCTCCTCCTCAGTGGCCACTGGTGTCACTTCGAAGCGAGACAGCTCCAAGAAACGTGTGTGGTACGTGCTCACGGTCATCGTCCCCTGGCAAAGAGTGTGAAACTCCCGCCTCCTCTGGTCCTGCCATGTCTGGGGAAAGTAATGCTCGCAAAAGAGGGTGATGAACCGGTCCCAAGTATGCTCATCCCTCTCCTGTCCCCTGACCGCCCTCCACCACCTGTGTGCCATGCTCTCCAACTGGTACCTGGAAAAGGCCACGCGGCACTCTACAGGGGGGTGAAGGGTGTCAAAAACCTTCTCGATCTGCTCGAGCTAGTCCTCCGCCTCGGTCGAGTCCTCATCCCCTTTGAATGCTGGGGGCTTCAGCTTCCGGAACTGTCCGAAAAGCTCAAAGTGGCGCTGAAGGGGAGATGCTGGCATGCCTCCAGGTAAAGAAGCCTCGTGCTCGGAAGTACCGGAGGAAGGTAGGGGTGGTGGAGGCCCCTCCCCCGCATCCAGCGCCATGTCCGTCGCATGGTCCCACAGAGGACTCCCCCTCCGCAGCCCCAGGGAGAGGTGCTCATGGCGGCGAGTGGAGCTCCTCTCGCATGATGTCCCGTATCAGCTGGGCAAGGTCCAGGGCCTGAATGCCTGAAAGCAGTGGCTGGTCCACTGAGGCGTCGAGCTCAATGCACCCACCCTTCCGACCTCGTCCTCGGCCACACCCACGGCTTGCCTCGCTAGTCACGCGTCGAGGAATCTCCTATAAGGAGATGCGAATATAGAATGGCAAAACGTCAATACGAATCGATATCTAATGGAGAAGTCTAAGAACAGATGTCAAAAGATACGTTGTGGTGGCTACTCGAGTTACAGACACTTGAATTGGTTATTTTCCAGCCAGTTGGTTCACTTCTCGGGATGACCTTGCTATGATACCATCTTGTTACGACTCGATTCCTGAATCCCTATGACACATGAGGATTAAACACAAGGAACCACTCAGAATAGGATACAAGTACTTTAAACAAGTAGAGGAATAATTTCTGAGAAGAATGAAATTTCAAACGCTGGAATCGAACTTCGAACGGACCCTAAACGGGTCAAAAATGACAATACTGCCCTAAATCTGACGTCTGGAACATCTTCCAGACATCTTAAATGATGGTTCAGATCATACCTCACTTCTACGCTATTCTTCAGACGTCTAGGATCCCGCTGAACCGTCTGGACCTAATTTCAGACATCCGACTGTCACTCCGGACGTCTGGAGACTCTCTCTGTCGTCTGGTGCTATGCCTAGACGTCCAATCTGCGTGGGAGGGCATGTCCTTGCGCCCTCTCGAATGAACCCTGCATGTGTACGCAATCGATCTCAACATGGCAACGAGGCAAAACCTTCGAGGGAACGACCTGCATGGCTGTACCCACGAAAGGAAGAAAAGAAATATTAACCTTTCAGACATCTGGATCTCACTCCAGACGTCCCCCACACCGTCTGGATGTAGGTCCATTCGTCTAATTCTAGGAAAATTTCCCAGAATCCGGACCTCCTCGCCCTCCGCCTGCTGCACATGGCTGTGCCGCGCCGTGCTCACCTGCTGTCTGAGCTGCAGCAGCACCGGGGCAACTTCCCCAACACCGCGCTCTCGCTGCATACCCGCTGGCCGGCCCTGGCTGCTCCAGCGAGCTTGCCCTCTCTTCCTCACTCTCTCCACCTCTTCTCCCTCTCACTGCACCTCCTCCTCCCCATGCGCACCCAGCAGCAGCAGCTGCCCTCGCTCTCTCACTCTCACGCTGTCACTGGAAGAAGGAGGAGATGGTGGAGTGGTGGTGAGGGAGAGGAAAGGGGGGGAGATATTTGAAGACGCTGGGGAAGAGAGAGAGGAAGAAAGAAAAAAGAAGGCGCCTGCAGGACAGGGAGGGAAGAGAGAGAAGAAAAGAGGGCGGCAGGTTCAGTCTGCGCATGCATGCACGTAGACTCGCAATCGTACGTCGCAAAAATTTAATTCCAGACGTCTTAAAAGACGTTTGATGTCGTGGGTCTTAACGCTTGAAGAGTCTAAGTGTTCAAGTCCTATCCTATCATTTCAATTAACTTCCAAAAGCCTAAGTTATCTTCTCTTAATTCTTTTTTTTTTCAATTTTTTTTAAAGAAAATAAAAGAAATTCTATAAAGCTAACGAAATAATTTTAGGACTAAGTATCCACCACCCATGCCTAAATGATGTAATGTCCTCATTGTAAAAATAAAGACATAAAAAGGGTGGAGTAAACATAATATCAAATGATTACCATGAGAAATCCGATCAGCTCCGCAGATAACGTGAAATATAAACACGTACTAAATTTAATGCCTTCGGCTAGGCATAACATATATACAAGGAAGAAATTGAGAATTCACAAGTGTGGGTCAGAATCAAAATCAAAAGATTGATCCTGAAACCCATTAGAAGAAGATTTCCGCAGATGTGGACCAAGTTATGATGCATACCCATGCCCCATGGTCGAGTGGTTCTAAGGTTCTAGATGAAAATCACCCAAAATCAAAGATCATTGTATTTACAGGGCCGAGCCTGCAGTTTGATGGTGTGCAACCCTAGACTAAAGTGACGGACGAAAGGTAGATTTGATTTACAAGGTTCAAATGTCCACTTAACATTCAACTTAGAAAAATAATCAGTTATTTCGAGCTTGGGTTGCACGTGAAAGATATCATAAGGGTCCTGGTAGAAAGTAGGTGGTTTTAGGTCAATAGGAACCCTTAGATCCAAAATCAAAGTTCCCTCAAAATTAACTTCCTAGCTTTTTCATTCCAACTTCCTATCCTCCAAAATCAATGTTTCCGGGACCTCCAAATCATTGTACACCCAATCTAAAGTACCCAAGTCCAAAAATCGTTGCTGAATCAAGATTGACTTGGGCATAATGCTCTCAGAAGTCAGCTCTTCGGGGTGCGGATGAGGAATGGGGCTATTGATTGAATATTGTAGTAAACGCAGATTCGAATCTTCCAAGTTAGCCCCAACCGAATCTAAATCTTTAATGAATGGGCTATTAAATGGTTCATCAGATTCCTCAAGCCTGTTTGTCTCACTAAAATCATCTTCCTTATGCTCAAGTGAGTCTTCACTAAGAGATTCTTCAACCTCAGAGTCAAAGAATTCATGATCCTCATTTATATATGTCTCAAAATCGATTATCATTTCCTATTTTAAAGAGACATATTTTTCCTCACTCCCTGGCTCAGGGATCTCGAGTGAGAAACTCGATTCATCCTCAAAGGGTTGCTCTAGACCAACTTGGTCATCTCCAATCTCAGAATATGTATCCCCAACGATAGGCGCCTGAGCAGGTTCAGACATTGGCACTCCTGAAGAGGGTTCATCTTGAGAATCATCCCAAGATTTGACTAGGGCAACCACAAATTTCATCCTCAACCTTGATAATTTCCCAAGAAGAATCTCACCTAGGTCCCTATCCCTAACACTTTGGAGTAAATCCAATAAAGAGCTATTCAGCTCATCAATCATTTTTATCATAGGCTCCAATGCTTCAGTGTATGGTGTTGGCTGGGGTTCTAAAGATTGTATGGTATTCCTCAAGTTAGCCAACACCCTGTCTTGGATTTGGTTCACTTGAACCGACTGGTTCGATTCAGGGTTGGGTGGGTTTGGGTTCATTCTAGGGGAGTCAAGATATTGAGGTTCTCAGGTTCCTCCCTCATAGTAGGTCATCTTAGGTTGTTCAAAGAATGGTGGTGACCTATATTCAGCATAATTTTGGGGAGGGTAAGTGTTATAATCAGCATATCCTTCATGGTTGTAGATCTGGTTAAGTTGATCAGCATATCCTTCATGGTTGTATAATCATTGTAGCTCTGGGAAGGATAGTAATCATAGTCTTATTGTCAAGGGTTAGACCCTGGACACTGAGGTTCGGATCCGTAATCAAAGTTATCCCGACTAGTGGATGGGTAATTACAAGTCAAGTCGGGATAGTAATCATCTTGGGAATAAGTGGTGGTAGGAGGATAGGATTGGAAATGTGTGTAAGATGTGGAAGGGTACATGGTGAAGTAAGGAGGGAAATCAGAAGAGAAAGGAGCCCTGCAATACAAAAATACAAGCCTATCCTTAGGTTGGGTAACCTAAAGGTCTACAGACTCTCAGAATCTGTCCTAAGATTATGGACGATTTACTCTATTTATGTCCAGGCAATCCAACCAGTTAAAAGGAAGGACTGGGGAGAAGGTTCTTCCTTTGGCTTGCGCCTTTGGTTCCTAGTGTACCCCTTAGCTGTGGTCATTTGAAGCTACTCCCCTATCTAGACATCAGATTGACTAGTATAAGCAGGTTAATCATGAACAATCCCAATCTGGATCCCGATGAACGAACCAGTCCTTAAGGCCAATGTCTAATCAATTTTGGTTAGGCTTGGGACAATGGTGCCTCGGGAATGTGATGGGCCCTTTAGATGGGTTGTGCCCTTAATGATAACTTAAAATGTGTGTGCATGCACAACTAGGGTTTTCAAACAAGGTTATTTGATGATGTGTCTTTTAGGGTTCAACCTTATTTAGTAGCTTTTAGGGTTTAATCTTTAGGTATATTCAATCAAGGTTCAGTAGAACACTCCAAGTTTTGAAAGCATTGGTGTAGATATATTCCTTTAAAAATCAGAAAAAAAATGTGGAGTGCCTGGTTTAGTCCTAAAAATCAACCCTAAGTGGCAAGCTACTTGATGAATCGCTTTTATATTAAGCGGTGCACCAAACAGTTCAATCAATTGGCCTATGGCACCATTAATTAAGACACACAGAAATGTTTGACCTATTCAGATTTCTAATCACTTATTTGTGTGTTGAATTAAGTGTACTGGGTCCACAGGTCAGATCCCTGTTAAATGGTAGAATCGATGTGATTGTGCGCCTTAGGGTGAGAAGTTGTGGGTGTAAAGTGTGTAGTTTTCAGAAAACCCCACAAGAGAAGAATATTTTTCTTTTCATTTTTTTTATATATGCGGGGGTGAGATGAGTGCAGGTGGCAAACAAACAACCAAACCTATCCTAGGGTTTATAAAAAGCACCTAAGTTGATTTGGGCTTGAGTTATTAGTGTTGTGAAATGAACTAGTGGGTGGGGGTGGTGGGGATAAACTTACAAAACCTTCATCCGCACTTTTCTCCGATCAAGCCGCTTTAGCCCTCCTCGAAAGAGTACCTGCAATCACAATAAGATTAGAGAAAAAGTGAGATAAAAGTTAGGTAAGGTAGAAAAAATGCAAGAAAAACCAAAGAGTATTACCTCCTCAGCAACGGTGCCAAAATGATGGGGCATGTTTCGCAAATTCAAAATCGAGGTTTGGAGGACCCGTCATCGTAGCTCGCAAAATGCATCTATCAGATAAAATTTATAACCGAAACTCAAAAAGTGAGTCCCAGGTCGAACACGGGGAGGTGAACGTGTTTGGTTTTATAAAAATCCATGCTTCGCTTTTATTTATTTTGTCATTTTTATCTTTTCTAATTTGTTTGGTATTTTAATAAGGAAAGAGATTAGGTCGATGAATTCTAGCTAATCTACTTGCAAAAGTATAAGAGAGAGAGGGAGAAAGAGAGAGAGAGAGAGAAACAATCAGCTATTCATATGCAAGTGTTTGTTACAACTATGAAAGTGGAAAAATCTATACTACAAAAGCAAAAAAGATAGAAAGAGGTGAGAGAAACCCCCCTCGATGGTTGCTCGGAGGACGACTCGCTCTGACGTCACTTGGAGGAAGGTGGTGAGGAGCGGAACGAAGGAGGACATAGCCGGAGGACGGAGGATGGGGTAGAACAGCATCACAGCGAGGATCATCTTCCCGAAGGGCGGTGAGTGGACAGCCACGGGATGCTCCACAAAGGGGGATGAGGGGTGGGAAAACTATTTGATTTTCTACTCTAGAGGAGCATCCCGGGCTAGGGACAAGCTCTCTCTAGAGCCTTTGAGGTAGTGAGAGGAAGAAATAAAGATATGAAGAAAAATGGGAGGGGTAAGGGTCCTTTTATAATGGAGGAAAGAATCAAATTCGTATACAGGACATTTAGTGACAATCATAAATGTCACTGAAGATCCACCGCAAATGCCGTTGAAGGCAGCCCACGCACCCACGCTGTCGCTGCGCTTGCGGGCACTCCACATGATACGTGCCTATGTGAGCTGCCGCTGCACGTGCACGCGCCTGTGTTGCTGTGCGCGTGTGATGGTGCGTGCGTGTGCATATGTGGCCTGAGTTGCGCCACGTGGCGCAATCTGGGTCTTCCATCTTCTTTTCGTTGTAGGGGTTGCTACAGAGGTCGGATCGAATCGATTTTTTCACCATTAGGCTGTGATCGTCGACCCGAATCCATCCACGAGGTCGAATTTGTCATTTGAAGCTTTGAATTATGTCACCTAGTCCCTTGGCCATTGATCTTCCTCGGACTGCATATGGTGCTACGGGACTCCGATCGAGTCAATTTCGGAGGCATTGGACTCTGATCGTCATCTTGATTAGATCCGTATGGTTAGATCGTCAATCCGAGGCTCCTAAATAAATACTCTTCTCTCCTGACCGCAAAAAGTATGCAATTAACCTAAATTATATACAACTACTCTAAATGCAGAATGATGCATGCTATGCAATATTTATAACATGAAATGCAAATTTAAGCCTCGGAACATGCATGAAGAGGCATTTTACCCTCAATAATTGTGTCTACATCATATCTCAACAAATAATGGGATAAAAAGAATAGAAGAGCTAAAAACAATGGTGATTTAAATCACCAAGTGATGAGAACCTCATCATGAGCCCTAACTAGCTCAGTTTGACCTATGAAAGAGAATAAGAGCTCCTACATAACCTGGAGAAGGACCTAATTCAAGGAGTTAATTTTCTAAAAAGAAAATATGAAACAAAGGTTAAAACTGCAATTTTACCATGGTAGTACATAAACGGGATTTCTCAGAGGCAAAACATAAGTTAAATGGTCTGAATAAGATAAAAAGTGGGTTAGTTCAGTCAGAAATGGGTTATTGTGCAATTCAAGAATTAAATGACATTCTACAACCCTAAAACACACCTGCTTAATTCAACAAGGTTCTGGTCAAGATAAAAATCAACTAAGCCCTCAAAAATTTATGGAAAAATATCCCCTAGGGTTTAGAACCTTTAATTCGGCCTTGGAACCTCTTTTGACCTAAATTGGGGTCTTAGCTCATTATTTATCCTAATTTGGGTTTTTGTGTAAAATGTCTAGTCAAATGTGGTCAAACCTAAAATCCAACCTCATCATTGGATTCCTTAGGTTCAAATTAGGTTTGTACCAAAATTTGGACCTAAGGGGAGGTCATCTAGACCTACTTTGCAAAATAGTCCACCCAATTACATCCTGGCCCCTAACTTTTGAACCTTACAATCAAGTCCCTCCACCATTAATTGGGAGAAATCCTACTCCGGCGAGAAATAAAGGGGGAGTACTCCCTGATTCCTCAGAGATCTCCCAGATTTGGAAGGGAGATTCTCTGAGGAATTCCCTTCCATTTGAGCATGATTTCAATCTCTGATTTGCACCCAATCGCTCGTGTGAAGGCTCGAGAGATTTGGGTATCCAATGGATTCCTTCTCTGGTGAGGACTATCACGCTTGGAAGCTTGTCTTCCAAGCACAAGAGCCCCTACCAGCATCTATAAAAGGATCCTCAACCCCGGCCGCATCTCTTCAGCTCAACTTGGCTGGAGAATCACCCCAATTTTGTCTTCTTCTCCTCTGGTCAGGAGTCCAGCGAGCTCCGATAAGCCCCCCTCCTCTTTCTCGTCGCTTTGCCACCATACTAGTGGCAGAGCCACCTTCACCACCTTACTCCATCATCCACTGATCATCTTCTGCTCATCCATCGACCACCATCACCTCTCTAAACGTCCCCCGACCAAACCCATAAGCACGGCCACAGGGTGACCTAGGCACGCCCGCCCAAGCTACCCTGTGGCCTGCCACCTACCGTCCCACCTTCGCCTCGACACGGCAAAGCTTCCCATGTGTTTTAATGGGGCTGCTTGGCCGTATCTGTGTATGTCATATTTAAGCACCTGCTGCCATTGGAGCACGCAGCAAGAAGGTCACAAGCTTCTCTCCAGGCCGCATGCTCCAGGTGTTAGGGTCCCAGGTGAAGAGGGTTGGTCTTGCACATGTACACAACTAGGCAATTGGCTTGGCGAAGCAACCCAGCAACAGCAATTGGCGAAGGTCTCCTACTGGCGTGAGCGAAGAAACAGGTGGGACATTTAGTCCCACCTCGTAAACTCACAGGTGAGTGGCAACACTTAAATTGTTTTTGTGCCTTCAGCCATTTTCCTCAAGTCACACAGGGGTGAGGTCCCTCGGCCTCACGCCTCGTCCGCAACCTGCCCCCGCAAATCTGGCACCTGACCCGTTTACCTAAACCTAGCACTCCTCGCACATCACACCCACGCGGATGCTCCTGGACCCGAGCGCACGATACCCGAACCGACTACCCGGCTCTGGGAGAGCATACCAAATAGAGAAATAGAGAGAGAGACACGGGGAGGGTAGGGGGTAGGTTTTGCTGTGTGGTGTTGTGCAGGGAAGAAGAAGAGAAGAAGGAAGAGGAAGGCACAGCTGAGGCAAAGCTGAGCAAGGAAGGAAGGATACATAGCCACAGAAAGGAAGAAAGAAGGAAAGCCAAAGAGAAGAAGAAAAAGAGGAGAGTCTAAGGAAAAGGCTGAAGAAGGAAATCAAGGCAAGGAAGGAAAAGGAAGAAGAAGAAAGGTTGAAGCCAAGGGAAGGAGCAGCACTTTAGCAAAGGTGTAGCTGAAGAAGAAAGAAGAAAGAAAGAAGAAGAGATGTAAAAGAAGAACTAAACAGAGGAACATAAGAAAGAGCAGAACTAAAGAGACGAAGAAGAAAAGTGAAGAAGAAAGAAAGCAGAAATGAGAAGGAAGACTCAAGAAGGAGAAGGAACCAAGAGCTTAAAAAGAAATATCTTTTTAAGACGTCTGATTCTATAATCAGACGTCCAATTTTTCTATTTTTGTTATAATTGATTCTTAAATTCTTGCATTTATATTTTGAATTAAGTTTTGAGTAACTCTAAGTGTTCAATAACATTATTGATATTAGTGAATAAATTCCATTTGCTCCTTGTGTTCGACCTCGGATACTTATGTTTTCGAGTAATAAATTCTTATTTGTTATCAATGCTTGGTCACCTATACTACAATGCGACTAACTTATACTCATCTAAAAAGCTCGACAAAGCATTATAACATTTTGGCACCGTTGCCGGGGAGCAACGCGTAATTTATCACAAATCTCTGCATTCTTTTTTACTATATTGAACACTAACTTGCCCTATTTATTTTATTGTGATCTTGCTAGCTAGGTGTTTCAAGAGAAGAAATCTCCCGTGCAAGTCAACCTCTCCAGGGCAGGTAACCTCTCTTCTTCTCTAAAATCCATCACCTAACCCTTGAAAGACAAAAGGAAGAAACCAACTTAAGAATCAATTGCCTTCTTTTTATAGTAATTACCATATTTAAGGCAAAGTTTTCCTGATTTTGCGAAAATTTTTAAAAATTTATTGAAGTGGAAGCGATTTCTTAGAGATCCTATCCCACAAAATTCCTGTGCCTAACAGAAATCACGCTTAATTGCTGCGGACAACACACTTCTTATTTTTTAGTCCAAAGAGAATTTTTGTGAAAAAGAGGATTGGAAATAGAACTAAATTAGGGTTTCAACAGTAGGGTTTTTGGTGTGCCAGTCACACATGCCTGTATAAAAGGAAATGAACCCTCCCGCATCAGTGTGCTACCCAAGCCCTCGATTGAAGAGATCTAAACAAAACAAACCCTAAAAATTGAGCTCTAATAGCACTTGAATCTTAAAAAATCTTGGACCTAATAAACTGGGAGTCAAATCAGGGTGATCTCTAGGTCCCAAGCCTAGAATCATTCTGCCATCTTTAGGACAGGTCAGGTAAAGTTGACCACTTGGGTCAACCAACCTCCAAATTAGGTTACAACATCAAAACATCTAAAGTTCAAGTGAAAACCCTAAGGCACCTTTGAAATAAAAGTGGTAGACTTAAGAGGTCAAGGTCCCCATTCTGGTCTACTTGGAATCTTAGTGACAAGAGAGGTCGGGTGGGGGAAACCCTGTAACCTGTGGGGATGCTCTACCGTGTAGGGGTCTTTGCGGGACTCTCCATCTCTGGCTGCCCAGGTAATTCTCAGGTGGACGACCTTCTGATCCAGGGGTATCATCCGCCCTGAACCTCCATAGTCATCCAAACATCTTTGGGTGCCTTGATTGGGTCAAAAACATCTCCAGTCTCTCATCTTTTCTCTTTAGAGAACACACATACATTTTCAGTGGGACTCTTTATTCAAATTTAATCGCTTCATAACTTGATTCTACATCTTGATTCCACCACCTAATCCAAATATGCAGCCAAACCACTTAGGACTACCATTCAAGAAACCTGAATATCGGAGATCCATGAGAGATAGGATGATTCAGGATGCCCTGAAATTCTATGAAAAAGAAGACAAAACCTCAACACCAGTAGAAAACATTCAGGTTGACATCCCAACAACCACAACCTTCATCATAACTTGTGCCCAAGTGCTATTGGCAGAAGCCACAAAAGGATCAACCCGAGACATGCTCATCACAGGATACATTGAGATAGAAAAATTGCACAATCTTGAATACCTTCAATGCATGACAAATCTTGTACTTTGGGAGCAACACGAAGATGATCTTGAAAAACAGGAAGAGATAATGAGATTATTAAAATAAATTATCGACCAGAAATACCCGTTGATGTAAACACATTTACACTACTTAAAATGTCTATTTATGCATGTTCTTAAGCATAGGATTGCATTTCATGATATAGATACTGCATAACATGCATCATCTTGCATTTAGAGTTGTTTGAATAAAATGGAGGTTAATTGTCTCCTTTTATGTGCTTGGACTGGGCAAACATTTTATCGGGGCCTCGGATCAAAGATCCAACCGTATGGATGTGATCAGGGCGACGATTGGAGTTCAACGACTCCAAGATCGCCCTAATCAGGCATCTGTAGCATCAGATAGTGACTGGGGAATCCTAGAGGATCAAGGGCCAGGATGGTGTAAATCCACACTTCAGATGAAAAATCCAATCGCACGGATGAATTCGGATCAACGATCGCAGCCCAACGACATAAAAATCGAGTCAATCAGACATCTGTGGCACCATCTACAACTTCCAGAAGATGGACGGCCAAGATGGTGCCATGTGCCGCCATCTCGGCCGCCCAAATGGCCGCATGCAACCTCTAAAGATCCCGCACCCGCTAGCTCTCCGCTGTTGGATCTTGATCCAACGGCTGTGGTCAGCCGCGCCTAAAAGCGTCCGCTCGACCATCCGCGCCCCGTAGCGTAGCGGTCGAGCGCGCTTATGCGAGAGACGGGTGTGGGTTCGAGCCGCAACGGAGGGCTGGAAGGCGCGGGTGATTAGGCGCGGGTGATCAGGCATGGGCAGGCATTGGATCTTGATCGGACGACCGCACACACCCTTTAGAATTCACGCGCGATTGAACGCGCGGCATGGACGCGCGATCGCACGTGGACGGGCGCGCAGCACAGCGGGTGAAGGCTCGACTTAAGCCATCCGATCGCTGAGGATCACTGAACGTGCACATGCGTTGCGCGCGCGAGCAGCTAAGTAGGCGTGCGTGGGCGCGGGAGCTATGCCCACGTTGGGGGCTTTAGTGACGGATTTATCCGTCACTAGAGACCCCTCATTTATTATTTTAAAGTTGTAATGTCCATTTTGCCCCACTCCTTTCAACTATAAAAGGAGAACCCCTACATACGAAATTCTCATCCCTTCCTTCTCGTCTCTTCCCCTCCAAAGCTCAAGAGAAGCTTGTCCCACACTCGGGATGCTTCTCGCGAGATAAAGTCCAAATTTTCGTCCCCCTTCAGAAGTGGATCCCGTGACGACGACGGCGTGCTGCTTCGTTCCCGTTCTTCTACTTTGTCCTCCTTCATCCTGCTTCGTTCTCCTTCATCCAGGCGTCGTCCCGTCCAACTCGTCCTCCAAGTGATTGTCGAGGAGGATTTCTCTCTCCCTATTCTTTTTACTGCTTTCTAGTATAGATTTACTGCTTTCTAGTGTAGTTTTGCTCGTCCTCCAAGCAATCGTCGAGGAGGACATTTCTCCCTCCATTCTTTTAATGCTTTCTAGAGTAAATTTATCGCTTTTTAGTGCAATTGTTTTATGCTTTCTAGTTGTAATGAACAAATCCCCCTAATGATAAATTCTCTGTTTATTCTACATCGCATTTTGATTTCTCTGTGTAATATTCTCTCTCTCTCTTACCCTCTCTCTCTTCTATTTATTGTAAATAATTAGATAGTTTTAAATTGAATTACTTCGTGACAAATAAAAAGAAATGCGTAGTTTTTAAATCAAACTTCCGCCTCCCTGTGTTCGACCTGGAATTTTCATTTCGGTATAAATTTTATTTGTTGAACACGAATTCTTCGCTTTCAAACTATAACGACAGGTTTTCCAAAATCGAACACTTTAGCGTAGCAATTCGTATGTTCAACACCCGTATATGCCACAAACAGAGGATAAACCATCTTGAGACAACATCAAGGATCAATCTGATCTCGGGTTTGAGGCACAAAATGGTTGTGGATTCCCAACCCAGATGGAGTGCAATGTGCCTGATATTGAAGAAGGTTGGGAAGTTCCAATTGCAGGAGAACACAATGTTGATCCAACCCTAGACCATGAATCACCAGGCGTAGAATTCCAAAACTCCTGCAATAATGAGAGTAGAACTGAACCTCTCGAGGGTGTAAATTTCGCCCCTTATTCTGATAAGGTGACCCTCGAAGGTTATTCAGACCTAGATTCTAGTGATTCAACCCACATTCTAAGCCCAGAATCTAGACCTGAAACCTATTGGAAAGTTTTCAAGGCCCCATATGAGGAAGATCAATTTTTCAATGAAGAATATGATTTTGGGCCTCTATTTGATGAATATCCCTCACCAACATCCTCAGAGAAACCAATCAATTTTTCGGAAGTCATGCCAATTTACGACGCAGAAATTGAGGAGTTGAATGAGTGGGGTTTCAATTGGGTCTGTCCTACCAGCTTGGAACCTGAGCCTCTACCAGATAAGGACACCTTTTTAAGCTCAGAATTGATATCTAGGCTAGACACCAATCAGGCTACTGAATCTATAGCATGTGATTTATTCTATGGTGGAACTCATGATCTTGAATCTCATTTAGATTTTGATTTTCGCAAACTCTCTGACAATTTCAAATCTGACCATAACATCGGAGAAAATCTACTTCCTGATTATAACAAGCTAATCTACGACTCATCTCACATGACTCATTCTCTAACTCCGATTCTAAGGTCCCGATTCCCGAGATCACTGATGTCAGTTCAGGTTCCAGTAACATGGAATCATTTCTTTTTAATCCTCAGGAATCAGAACCAGCAAATGCCGAGAGTGATTGCGACCTAGAATACGAATCTTTTCTCAACTCCGATTTCCCATATCCCATAGACACTCTCCAAGCATTCGCTTTTGATTTTGAAAGTTACTATGAGGACTCTCTACATGTGACCACTTGTCATTCCTTTCTAGAAGAGCCTTCATACACAATTCTCATTGAAGCCACCTCTTCCACACATACAGAATTGATCAAAACCCATTCTCTACCCCAACCTGCAACCGGACTCAATTTCTATTCTGATTCTCCTCTCACTGAGTCGTTTGCAGATGATTCAACTCCACATCTATACCAGGCATCGGGTATCGATCAGACTAAAAAACATGATCCATCATTCTCTGATCACCCCTGTAGGGTTTCCACACCATGCACTGATTATTTTTCGAAACTTTACCCTGACCAAGCTTATTCGACTTAGCCTAAACCCGAGCTTTCACTTCCATATCCATCCGAGCCACATTGCATATGGTGGGTTCCGCATTTGTTGATCTACATCTATCAACCCACCAGACTGATTGGATTTGGGCTGCATCATCAGCCCACTGATCTTAACAAGCACCTGGTTGGACCAACCAGGCTCTTAATCAAGGTACTTATTTTACAAAATTCCACTAAGTTGACCACTCCCTCTCCACCCCATGTTTCGCTCGGCTGAAGGCGTTGAATTTAGCGCTTAACAGGAGACAACCCATCATTCCAAAAATAGAGACCCGTCTGATTATCCATCTGTACTCCACGTCCACGGCACCTTGAGTTCAACCTTAGACAGTTGATCCCACCTCTAGTACACATATGAGAGCTTGAAATCATCCACATCAATCACTTCCTAACCCATTCACCCACCTGATGTATCCTGTTCTAAGTCCCTGACCTCAACACTACTTCACACCCTACATTTACAATGAGGACATTGCAAAATTTAGGCATGGGGGGTGGTAAAATGCATACATACAAAGCCAAGAAAAAGTCAAAAGGATTTTCACAAAAAAAATTCACATATGTCAAAAACACAAAAAAAATTGAAAAATTATGAACAAGAGCAAAAAAAATGGAGGGAGGAAATTTTGCGAGCTACATTATCATGAGGAGGAAAAGAGCAAAATGACAAAAAAGAGCACAAAATGAAAAAGAAAAAGAGATAGTCATTAGTAAGAAATTAAAGAATTAACCGAAGTTCTAGACTACATCAAGAAAAGAGAAAAATGAAAGAAAAGTGCTAAGGAGACACAAAAAGAGATTAGTAGGAACGTTGATCTTAGGCCTTCTGGGCTAGACTCTTAGGCTTAAAAATTCACGTACCCGCTAAGATCTGGATAATCCTCAAGAGGTTAGGGAAAATGCGAAGCTTAAGTATTAGGTCTAAGGCTTAAGGAGTATTCAGCCTCGTTAACTGACCTTTGGTTTGCGGGATTCAGTAACGTAAGCACCCCAATCCATACACAGTCTGGTTCAATGCGCATAACTATCAAAATCATGCAAAAGCATTTTAATGCTCTGAAAAAGTTGCCTAGATTAGGAGTGGCCGAGCAACACAAGTTGATTTGGATGAGTTCCCAGCGTGGAGAGGTGGGAAATTCCCCTCGAAGATGCGTAACAACATATCGTCTCCTCGGCGCTTGTCTCTTAGGATATTTAAAAATCCTACTGGGGGCATGAAAGCACTCTGCTTGTTCAGATACCATGGGCAGCATTATCATGAAATATCGATTGCTAGGGTCTGGATTTGGCCACCGAACGCCATGGGCGGGATTATCTCAAAATCTCGAAAGCCAGGGTTTTAGGGGTTGCCATGGGCGGTACTATCACGAAGCATCGATTGCTAGGGACCTTTGAGGATTGATGATGGGGACGAGGAATCTGATACAGACCATGTTGAGAAGCTAATCCAAAGCTAGAAATAAAAGAAAAAAGAGAGAAAACTCTCTAAACAAATAAATACTCTGCCTCACTCTTACAAAAATGCACGGCAATCTAAACCTAGGCTAAAAATGTCTCAAGCATGAGTGCTTTAACCATGGAGTCCAACGAACTGTAGGATAGTTTCTGCCGACCTTAAAAACCTTTGCAGAGGACTGAGGCTAAAGCGGGTCAGGTCCGGATTTTGGTTGATACTTGAGTACCTCTAGGCCTATTATCAGCAGTCTTAACCTAATCAAAAGAAGAAGAAAAGCACTTATCATAACTGGTAACAGACACTCAGGGTCTATAACAGAAGTTAAAACCTTAAAATTTTACTAAGGGACTAGCAAAGGCTAGGCATAGGGGTATGATGAAAGCCTCATCATGAGCCCTAACCAGCTTAGTTTGACCTATGAAAGAGAATAAGAGCTCCTACATAACCTAGAGAAGGACCTAATTCAAGGAATTAATGTTCTGAGAAGAAAACATGAAACAAAGGTTAAAACTGCAATTTTACCATTGCAATACATAAACAGGATTTCTTAGAGGCAAAACATAGGTCAAATGGTCTGAATAAGATAAAAGGTGGGTTGGTTCAGCCAGAAATGGGTTATTGTGAAATTCAAGAATTAAATGACATTCTGTAACCCTAAAACACACCCGCTTAATTCAACAAGGTTATGGTCAGTATAAAATAAACTAAACCCTCTAAATTTCATGGAAAAATATCCCCTAGGGTTTAGAACCTTCAATTCGGCCTTTGGAACCTCTTTTGACCTAGATTGGGATTTCAGCTCATTATTTGACCTAATTTGGGTTTTTATGTAAAATGTCCAGTCAAACGTGGCCAAACCTAAAATCCAACTTCATCATTAGATTTCTTAGGTCAAAATTAGGTTTGTACCAAAATTTGGACCTAAGGGGAGGTCATCTGGACTTTGCAAAATAGTCCACCCAATTACATTATGGCCCCTAACTTTTGAAAACTCTTGCGTAGACCCCCCTAACTTCCCTGCCACTCTTATAATCAGGTCCCTCCACCATTAATGGGGAGAAATCCTACTTCGACGAGGAATGGAGGGGGAGTACTCCCTGATTCCTCAGAGATCTCCCAGAGTTGGAAGGGAGATTCTTTGAGGAATTCCCTTCCATTTAAGCGTGATTTCAATCTCTGATTTGCACCCAATCTCTCGTGCAAAGGCTCGAGAGATTTGGGTATCCAACGGATTCCTTCTCCAGCAAGGACTCTTGCACTTGGAAGCTTGTCTTCTAAGTACAAGAGCCCCTGTCAGCATCTATAAAAGGATCCTCAACCCTGGCCACATCTCTTCAGCTCGACTTGGTAGGAGAATCACCCTAATTTCGTCTTCTCCTCCAGTCAGGAGTCCAGCGAGCTCCGGTGAGCCCCCCTCCTCTTTCTCATCGCTCTGCCACCATACCAGTGGCAGAGCCGCCTTCACCACCTTCCTCTGTGTCGTGCAACACCTGCACGCGCACCTCTAGCCCCATCGTCGTCGCCGTCACCTCTCCACTAGACACCGTCTTCTTCGACGACAGCAAGTACAACCAGTAGCCACCTCTCCCCCTTCATCCACTTAGTTAGGTTAGAATTACTCCTCTCTATCCCCTCTTAAATTCCCCTCTCTCTATTTTCCCTTTCGACCCCTCGTAGCCATTGTCCACCGCCATCTTCTCCATCTCTAGCCGCCCACCGGTGAGGCGCTTCCACCTCTCCAAACCTCCACACGCCTCACCAGACACCTCACCACCTCCGCCATCATCCACTGATCACCTTCCGCTCATCCATCGACCAACATCACCTCTCTAAACGTCCCCCGACCAAACCCATAAGCACGGCCACAAGGTGACCTAGGCACGCCCTCCCAGGCTGTCCTGTGGCCTGCCACCTACCATCCCACCTTCGCCTCGACACTGCAAAGCTTCCCATGTGTTTCAATGGGGCCGCTAGGCCGTATCTGTGTATGTCATATTTGAGCACCTGCTGCCATTAGAGCACGCAGCAAGAAGGTTGCAAGCTTCGCTCCAGGCCACGCGCTCCAGGTGTCAGGGTCCCAGGTGAAGCGGGTTGGTCTTGCACATGTACACAGCTAGGCAATTGGCTTGGCAAAGCAACCCAGCAGCAGCAATTTGCGAAGGTCTCCTGCGGGCGTGAGTGAAGAAACAGGTGGGACATTTAGTCCCACCTCGTAAACTCGCAAGTGAGTGGCAACACTTAAATTATTTTTGTGCCTTCAGCTATTTGCCTCAAGTCACACAGGGGTGAGGTCCCTCGCCCTCACGCCTCATCCACGACCTGCCCCTGCAGATCTGGCACCCGACCCGTTTACCTAAACCTAGAACTCCTCGTGCATCACACCCACGTGGGTGCGCCTGGACCCGGGCATGCGATACCCAAACCGATTACCCAACTCTGGGAGAGCGTACCAAAGAGAGAAATAACGAGAGAGAGATGCGGGGAGGGTAGGGGGTAGGTTTTGCTACGTGGTGTTGTGCAGGGAAGAAGAAGAGAAGAAGGAAGAGGAAGGTGTAGCTGAGGTGAAGTTGAGCAGGGAAGGAAGGATACTTAGCCGCAGAAAGGAAGAAGGAAGGAAGGCCAAAGAGAAGAAGAAAAGGAGGAGAGTCTAAGGAAAAGGCTGAAGAAGGAAATCAAGGCAAGGAAGGAAAAGGAAGAAGAAAGGCTGAAGCCAAGGGAAAGAGCAGCACTGTAGCAGAGGTGCGGCTGAAGAAGAAAGAAGAAAGAAAGAAGAGAAGAAAAAGAAGAACAAGATAGAGGAACATAAGAAAGAGTAGAACTAAAGAGACGAAGAAGAAAAGTGAAGAACAAAGAAAGCATAAATGAGAAGGAAGACTCAAGAAGGAGAAGGAAATAAGAGCTTAAAAAGAAATATCTTTTTAAGACATATAATTCTATAATCAGACGTCCAATTTTTCTATGTTTGTTATAATTGATTCTTAAATTCTTGCATTTATATTATGAATTAAGTTTTGAGTAACTCTAAGTGGTCAATTACATTATTGAGATTAGTGAAATAATTCCATTTGCTTCCTGTGTTCAACCTCGAATACTTAGGTCTTCGAGTAATAAATTCTTATTTGTTATCAACGCTTGGTCACCTATACTACAACGCGACTGACTTATACTCATCTAGAAAGCCTGAAAAAGCGTTATAACACCAAGGATATCCCCAAATTAAGCACATGTTCAATGTAAGCAATTAACTAAAATTTCTCAACAATGGCTTCAACCACTTAATTCTCAAATAGCCACATCAAAACCAAATATATCCACAGTAATCTAAACCAAATCAGATGTTAGACCAGAGAGCCAGATGACTTAACCTTTCAAAGCTCAAAATAGGCACAAGGGTGCCAAGCCTCAAAGATGCTAAGTGTTAAGTGGGCACGCATGTATCTCGAGGCACGGGCCATGTGACCCATGGCAAAACCTACCTTCTACCTATTGACACCTAGTTCCAGTTCTCTTTTATATTTTGGTGTTAACAAAACTGTTTTAAATTTAATGAGTTTATGAAGTGTTATTTACAGAAAATCACAGGATTTAGGAAGTATAGATGATAACAAGGAAGAAGTGTTGCTAATATGAAGGATGAAGATTGTTTTTGTGTTGTTCATTTGTTGTAATCTAGAATTTTGTATGTCTCCCAAACAAGAAAAATTAATTTAGGAAGTAAAATCAAAATAGAGATAATTAGGTATCAAACCACATTTACTTATTCATTTGAAAAATAAAAATCATTTCTTGGTAATATTAACCATGTAATTGAGTTTGAATAACATTAAAATTGATTAAAACAGTCAATTCAAGGTACTTGTTGCAAGTACCAGTACTGTTCATAAGTACCAATACATGCGAGGCATAGGTTTGGGCCCTAGTCTCAAACTGTGAACAACTACCGGTACTCATCATGAGTATCGGTACCAGGTGCTCACAGTTTGTGGACAGTGGTAGTGCTTGGACCTTATAAGTACAGGAACTAATCACTAGTACTGGTGCATGTAGCTCACAGTTTTTGACTTGTCTCAAACCTGTGAGTCACAAGTACCGATACTCATGATGGGTACCGATACCTGGTGACTTAGTTGGTACTCAACTATAAGCACTGAGTATTGGTACCCAAGCTCAATTGGGCTGGCTATTGGATAACTGTGGGCAGTCAGTACCAGTACCACAACTTTAGTACCGATACCAACTAACCGTTGTACTTGATTTGAACGACTATTTTGCAATTAATCTTATTCCTAACCTTCTTATTTTTCCCTTAACAGCTAGGAAGCGTAGGGGGGCTAATTAGTAGCCTATAAAAACACCTTGTGAGTGCCTTTTTCGAAGATATCAAGAATCAAAAAATACTCCCTGCTCTAGTTTTTATTTCTCTCAATTCTAGCTGCAAGAGTGAAAGGCTTGTTGCATCCATCCTTCAAGAAGATCTTCATTTTGCAACAAGTTCATTTGGTGCATCTGGTTGTTCTCGTAAAATCATTTTTATGCATTGTCATTTTTCGCTAGATATTTCTATCAAATATTTGCTAAACTAATTCTTATTAGAGACTTAGGATTTGAGTTGCAAGCTGTTGTATTTTCTTGCTTACACATATTATATTTTGTTTATATTTGCTCTTGTAATTGGGTTGAAGTAACTTGTTAATTACCTCATTTTTAGTAAATTATTTTCCTCTGGGTTGAGGGAATCGGGTTTGAAATCCTAAGTCAGGAGACTTAGCTAGTGGAGTACTCAAGTGAGGGGAACCAGTATATATTTGGTGTCTTATTTCTGTGGTTTGTTTTATTTGGTGTCTTATTTCTGTGATTTATTTTATTTGCAATAATTTTTTTACCACACTATTCATCCCCCTTCTAGTGTGCTTGTGTCCTTTAGATCCCATAGGTGGTATCAGAGCCGGTTGCGAAGAAGACGTAACAAATCTCTTCGTGATGGCATCATCTTCAACAAGGAGCACTGAAGGACAATCATTGACCCGTCCTCCCTATTTTGATGGGACGGATTATGGGTATTGGAAGAGGAGAATGCAAGTCTTCCTCAAGGTGAAGGATGAGGAGTCATGGACCCTCATTCAAGAAAGATATTCAAATCTGGAGCCACAAGGAGTAATATGGACAACGGATCAGAAGAAGAAGATTGTGAGCAATGCGAAGAAGATGAATACACTGTATTGTGTGTTATCAAAAGAAGAGTTCAATCGAATTTTCACATGCGAATTCGCATACAAAATTTGGAATACTCTCGAGGTCACCTACGAAGGGACCAGTATGGTAAAAGAAACTCATACATCTATTCTAACATAAAGCTATAAGTGTTTCAGGATGGAGAAAGGTGAAACAATCAAGGTTTAAAGAAATAGTCAACCCCATGAAAAATCTAGGAGTGAAGTTCACTAAAGAACAGCTTGTAAGAAAGATCTTGAGATCTCTTACAAGCGATTCCGAAGTCCATAGTGATCCAAGAGGAAAAGGATCTTTCAATCCGTTCTCTTGATGATCTGATTGGAAGCCTCATGACCTATGAGGTTCAACTGGAGAACATGAAGAAGAATGAGGAGAAATCAGTAAGCAAGAAGAAGGAGCTTGCTTTCAAAGCTCTAAAGGAAGATTCAGATCTCAACGACCCTGACTCCGACGAAGAAGAAGAGCTTGCTCTCCTAATAAGAAGATTTTCAAGATTCATCCGAAAGCAAGGTTAAAGAGTGAATAAATTTTCAAATGATATAGTTTGTTTTGAATGTAAGAAAAAAGGACATGTACGAAAAGATTGCATGTTGATCAAGAAGAAAAAGGAAGAAAAGAAGAAAGACAAAGAAGTTGATCAGAAGAAAAAGAAGATCTCAAGAAAGGTGTATAAAGTGACTTGGGATGACAGCGATTCCAACACGGAATCCCCCTCCAAAGAATTCGAGGAAAATGAAGTTACCCATCTGTGTTTGATGGTAAACGACATCAGCTCAGAAAATGAGGTAGAATCTGAAATTACTTTTAATGAATTATTGCAAACATATCAAGATTTGTATCACAAAGCTAGGTTAATTAAAAAGGAAAATAAAGTTTTGCATAATAACTATAAGACCATAGAAATTGAAAAATCATGTTTAGAAATAAAGTTAGATATGGCAAAAGATACTAATTCACAATTGCATGCAAAAATAATAGATGATGTATATGCATCTAAGTAGCCTAAAATATCTATTTATGCATGTTCTTAGTGTAGTAGAAGCATCATGCATTGTAAATATTTCATAAAATGCATCATTATGCATTTAGGTTAAATTGTACAAACTGTATAGTAATTTACACTTTTTGGTGGCTAGGGTCAAGGTGATATTTAATTGGGGCCTCAGATTGAAGATCCAATCGTACGGATCTGATTAGGTCGACGATTGGAGTTTAACGATTCCATGATCGCCCCAATCAAACTTCCATAGCATTAGATGCAATAGGAGAAAGATTTGAGATCAAGGGATCAGCTGGTGTAAATCCATACTTCAAATGACAAATCTGACTGCATGAATGGGTTCGAATCGACGATCACAGCCCAACGGCCCAAAAATCAATCCAATCCGACATTCGTAGCACCATCTACAAGTCAGAGAAGATGGACGGCCAAGATGGCACCACGTGGCACCATCTCAACCACCCAAACCGCCCAAGGATCGCCACTGTACTTCCTTGCCTCAATCGATCATCAGATCTGGGCCATTGATCTTGATCCAATGGCCATGAGGACGTGCACCTTGGATCAAAATGCACCTCAAATGCATGCGTAGCACATTGTGCGAGAGCCTCTCCACGAGGCAAAGGTCGCGAGGTCGAGCCCTCGTGCGCCTCAAATTGAAGGAGCGGGTGGGGCACGGTCAATTTCGATTGTGTGATGAAGATCGTGTAGTCAATGATGTGGATATGTGGCTTACCCAGATGGCGTGATTCACTCATACGCGATCATACGCGTCGCTGCATGCCTGATCGTATGCTCTGGCATGCAATGAAAATCGGAAGCGGATGATCTTAAGATGTCCGATCTCGCAATCGGATGGCTGAGGTTACCTAAACATGGAGAAGCGTTGAAGCGACTGAAGGCAAGGAGGGGGCCTGCGCGCATGCTACACCCACGTTCAGCCATTAGTGAAGTTTATATTCATCAGTAAAGGCAGATGCGTTTAATGTTCTAAACTTTAAATGACCTATTTTCCCCCAACTTCTACACCTATAAAAAGGCCCTACGACCCCCACATTCTTCTGATCCCTTCCTTCATCTCTTTCCCTCTCCTAAGCTCTAAAGAAGCTTGTCCCGAACCCAGGATGCTCCTGTAGAGTAAAAATCAAAATTTTGTCCACTTCTCACCCCATTCGTGGAGTACCTATGGTCATCTTCTCACCTCCATTCTAGGAGTGGAATCCGTGACGATGTCGTCCTACCTCGCCCTTTGTTCTTCCTGCTTCATTCTTTATCTTTCGTCTTCGCTCTTCTTCCTCCAGGCATTCTCTATCTGACTCATCCCCTAAGCAGCTATCGAGAAGGACAACTTCTTTCCCCCTTCTCTTTATCGCTTTCTAGATTAGATTTCCTACTTTCTAGTTGTAGTTGTAATAACATTAGTTTGATTATAAAAGTTGTTCTTTCTTTTCTCTCTCTCAAGTTATAGTGTTTATATTGCAAGTAGAATAGAATGTTTATGATTATCTTGTCTTTAAAGAAAAATTACAAAAAAAATATAATTACAGATTTCAAATTGACGTAGCTTCCCTATGTTTGACCTGGGACTCCTTTTGAGTTTCGGTAAAACTTATTGGATTATTCAGATTTTCTCGCAAATTACACTACGACAATGGGTTTTCAAAACTCAGATCTTTTTGCGATGAATTTTCGATACAACTTTTTGGTGTCGTTGCTGGGGAGGCAACGGATCTCGATTTCTTTTCTGCATTTCGCGTACTTAATTGCTTTCTAACTCTCTTTTATTTCTTCTCTATTGTCTTGCAAGTACCCTGATCAGGAATCTTCAAGAGGTAAAAAGGAGTAAACTGTAGTTGAAGATAACTGTAAGTGCTCCCCCATTCTTTCACCCTCCATAGATTACATTCCATCACCCTAATTCAAACCCTAATTAACCTAGGTGCTCTCATAAACACTAGGATTACTTTGGTTGCTTTGATTTCCACTTTCACCCACCTCACCCCCACTTAAAAAAACAAAATCTAAAAAAAAATCCACAGAGGTACACAACCTTTTCTGATTTTTCGTACTCAACCGGTAATTCGATCTTTGAAATTGGTACATACATCTAAACACAATTGTCTAGAAATTAGATTAGGTAATTATTCGTGTGCCTAACTTAGTGGAGTAGTAAGGCCAATTGCTTGAGTTGTTTGGGCTGCATCACTTTATATAAAAATAACTCATCAAGTAGCTTGCTCATTAAGGTTAACGATTATGATCAATACCAGGCACTCCACTTTATTTTGTTTTCAAAGGAAAATATCTTCACTCGTGTTTGCAAATCTTGGTGTGCCTCCTGAATTTGATTGAAATCACTTTAATTTAAAGCCAAAAAGCTACCTAAGCAAGATTTAAACTCTAAAAGACACTCATCTAAATAATCTTGCTTGAAAACCCTAGTTGTGCATGCAGTCACACTTATTCAATTAATCACTAAGGGCACAACCCATTCTAAGAGCCCACCACATTCCAAAACCACTACTATCCCAGGCCTAATATAAAATCAAGTAGATACTGGCCCTAGGACTCATCAATCCATTTTAGGATATTTCTCATAATGTGGTGCGAATTTGTGATGTTTGCTTTCTCCAGAAGGTGCTAAGTTGGGTGGCCCGATTGTCAAATGACTTAAGCAGGCAGGGTAGCGACCTTCGGGATATGCCCTCTATCTCACCATCCCAACTTAATTAGCTTTTGGATCAAGGACAACACAAAATGCGTGTTTTGGTTTGAGTTTATTTTGGAGCATAGGTCCTTAGGCTACCCAACTTAAGGGCAAGTTTGTTTTGTTGTGCTACAGGGTTCTTATCTCCAGTCCTTCTAACCTCTTCCTAGTTTATGCTTGGAAGAAGGCCATTGAATCCCCGCTTGGAAGGACCATTAGATCATTCAAGGAGGCATACGTTTAATTTTAATCCAATTGATCCCATGGCTAATCAACCACCTCCTTTTCCTCAGAATACACAAGAGATGTTGCAAAGGCAGCTGGAACGAATGCAGCAAATGCAAGAATGGTTCCAGCAAATGTATGGTCAGGGCGCCAGCCCTTGAAGGATTTTTATGATCCTTCTAATTACGAGGAACGTCCTGTTGTCTAGATTCTAGCTGGAGACATAGAAATCAAGCCCCAAGTGTTAAGCCTGATCAAACATTTCCACAGTCTTGGCTCTGAAGACCCATTTCAGCATTTGGAGGACTTAGCCACTTTGGTTCAGACCACCAAAGCACAAAATGCGTACGAGGAGCAAATGATCATGAGGCTTTTCCCCAACTCTCTTAGGGTTAAGGTCGCACATTGGTACCGAACAATTGGAAGACCGATCGCAGCTTGGAATGGTCTTAAATCAGCTTTCTTAAAGAAATTATTTTCAATTGAGCATACCAATGCATTAAGATGAGCGATTACTACTTTCGTACAACGGTCGGGGGAACTGCTTCATGGTGCCTAGGAGCAATTCCAGTATCTATTGCGGAAGTATCCACACCACGAGGTGCCGAAATGGCAACTTGTGTAGATCTTTTATCACAGGTTGACTGAGCAACTCTGTAACAACGTGGATGCTTCTTGTGGAAGCAATTTCCTTAACAAAGATGCAAATAGTGCGCATGAATTATTTGAGAAAATGAGTGAGAATTCCATCAATCATGCCTCCATGGATACTTTTAACCGATCCCAACAACCCAAATAGAATGTTAATGAGGTCGATGACTCTCATTCATTCGATATGAAATTTATTTGTAATAAACTAGATAAGGTAGACTTTGTTACCAAAAGAATGGAAGAGTGGATTATTGGAAACTCTGCAAATACTTCTTGTTCCACTCAATCCTAGAACTCGAGATTCCATTCTTCACGAGCTCCTACTGGATGGGAGTTCATGAATCAACTGGAAGCAGCTCAACCTGTAAGCTCGCATTACTCGGAACCTCATGGGTTTCGAACTGGGGCCTTTGATGCCTGTTTCTCTGATCCCTCTGCTTCTTTCCCACCATCCTTGCCCTATGAGGATGTGTATGCTGTACAGGAGAACGTTAGGACCAACCCATATTCTAACTCTTGTAATCTGGGTTGGAGGAACCACCCTAACTTTTCCTGGAAAAATCCAGGGTAGCAGACCCAAATCTGGCCTAGCAACTATGCACCGCAAAGACCAATGGGTCAGGGTCATGTATATAGTCAACTGCCCCCTAATCAGGTCAATTAGCTAACCTGGAATGACCGTCAACCTGTAGGGCAGGCTGATTTGAACCGACAGATGGTAGCGATGCAAAGATTCATGCTCCAGCTCATGCAACAAATGAAGACATCACTAGACAACTTGCAATCCAGGCTCATTGCTAACTCTTGCCAACCCGGATCTTTACCATCTCAACCTGTAGCCAATCCTCGCAACATACAGAACTAGGGCAATCGAGCCAACAGTACAGGAATCAAAGAGATCCACATGCACATGCTCAGGTGGTTGAGCAAGGTCCTTCTTCTGCTTCTTCATCTAATCCAAGTTATTTGGTGAATCAGGCCCCTCCAATCTTTCCTAACCCTCCCCAAGACCCAAACCCATATGCTTCTGCAAATTCTGTTACCTTGAGGAGTGGACGGCAAACCCAGGACCTAAAAGTACCCTATTCTAGTCAATCACACCTTGGTGAGTCTGAGGAAGGAAAGGAGAACACTGAAGAAGAGATTAAGGCTCAGGAACCTGAATCCAAAGATCTGACTCATGTTCCATTCCCTGAGGCCTTATTGAAAACCCAGAAGAAGAAAACCCTAGATAGCAACAAGGAGCTACAAAATTTATTCATGAGTGTAGAGATCAATATCCCACTCCTCAATGCTATTAAGCACATCTCGGCTTACGCTAAATTCCTAAAAGATTTATGTACCCAAAAGTGTAAGATAAAAGAACCCACCCCGAGGAAGGTGATTCTCTCTGAGTAGGTGAGTTCTGTTATCCTACATCACCTTCCCTAGAAGAAGAGAGATCCAAGTGCCCCCTTGATTTCATGTGTCATTGGGGATTACACTTTCGATAGGGCACTATTGGATCTAGGTGCATCCATCAACCTAATCCCGACCTCATTTTATGAAAGGTTTGGGTTAGGTGAACTCAGGCCAACCTCAGTAACGCTACAGTTAGCGGACCGTTCGTTCACCACTCCGAAAGGCGTTATTGAGGATGTTATTGTCAAGGTGAAGGATTTCTATTTTCCTGTAGATATCCTAGTCCTTGACATGGATGTACCTGAAGATTTGAGGAACACGCCCATCATTCTGAGGCGCCCATTCCTAGCTACCGCCAAGGCCAACATTAATTGTGAGAGTGGTTGTATGGAGATAGCCTTTGGAGACAAGAAATAGACACTTGATATTTTCAAGGCGATAAAAGGATTTGAGGATTGTGGATTTATTGAGGAGCTCGAGGATAATGATTTCAATGTTGAGATGTGTATGTCGATCAATGTACTCGAGGACTTGACCAACATTAGCAAACCTAACCCACAACCCTTCATGGCAGACTCGCCAGACCCTGAAGAGGTTGTTGATTTTGTTCACTCCCAACCTCTTCCACTAGACTATCCTGATGAATCTTCATCAGCATCCTCCTTACCATCCATCCTCAACCTGCCCTCGCTCGAACTGAAACCATTGCCTAAGAGTCTGAAATATCAATTTTTAGGACCTAAGAAAATGCTCCTTGTGATTATAAGTTCAAAACTGACTAAGGAGAAAGAGATGAAACTGATCAAGGTCCTAAAAGAACATAAAGAGGCAATTGGTTGGACCATCCATAACCTTAGGGGGATTAAGCCATCTTATTGTAATCAGAGAATTTTTATGGAAGATGGATCCCGCCCTTCTCTCCAGATGCAGAGGAGATTGAACCCTAATATGCGAGAAGTGGTCAAGAAGGAAATCATTAAGTGGCTCGACACAGGAATCATTTACCCAATCTCAGATAATCCCTAGGTTAGTCCCATGCAAATGTTCCAAACAAAGTTGGGATTGTAGTTGTGACTAATGAGAAAGGAGAATCTGTCACGATTCATTGAGCTTCCTCCTGGAGAGTCTGTATTGATTGCAGGAAGTTGAACATAGCCACGAAAAAAGATCATTTCCCTTTGCCTTACATTGATCAAATCCTTGAAAGGTTAGCCGGGCAAAAGTATTTCCATTTCCTAGACAATTACTCGGGATACAACCAAGTCCCTATCCATCCCGAGGACTAGGAAAAGATGACTTTCACCTGTCCCTACGGAACCTTTGCATTCGGTAGAATGCCATTTGGGCTTTGCAATGCACCTACGATTTTTCAAAGGTGTATGCTATCCATTTTCTCAGACATGGTGGGAGAGTTTATGGAAGTATTCATGGAAGAATTCTATGTTTTTGGAGATTCATTTGATTCTTGCTTGGCTAACCTAGAATTGATCCTTAAGAGATGCATCAAAACATGTCTGGTCCTTAGTTGGGAAAAGAGTCACTTCATGACACAAGACGGCATCGTCTTGGGTCATGTAGTCTCTAAGTAGGAAATTAAAGTTGATAAAGCGAAGGTGGATGCTATCTCCAAACTTCCTCCTCCCACATCTGTTAAACAAATCAGATCATTTCTTGGTTATGGGGGATTTTATAGAAGGTTCATCAAGGACTTCTCTAAGGTTGCTCGACCTTTGAGTAACCTTTTGGCCAAAGATACGTCGTTCGATTTTGACAAATCATGCCACAAGACATTTGATTTTCTTATAACGGCAGTCACTTGTGCTCTGGTGCTACAACCACTGATCTGGACAGCCCCATTTGAGATCATGACCAACGCTTCTAATTACGGGGTTGGGGCTATTTTGGGTCAGAAAATTGATAGGAATCCCCCTGTCATCTACTACACTAACAAAACTTTGGACGAGGCCTAGAGAAACTACATTATTACCAAAAAGGAATTGCTAGCTGTAGTATTTGCATTGCAAAAATTCAGGGCTTACCTCTTAGGATCTCATGTTGCAATCTATACTAACCACTTAGCCTTGAGACATCTCTTGGCTAAAAAAGATGCCAAACCTCAGCTCATCCGATGGATTCTTTTACCTCAAGAATTTGATCTTGAAATTAAAGACAAATCCAGGGCACAAAATGTGGTGGCGGATCATCTTTCGAGACTCCTAAGTGATTTTTCTCGTCTGGATATTCTAATTACTGATACTTTTTTGGATGAGACTATTCTTGTAGTTTTAGGTGTCCAAACCCCTTGGTTTGTAGACATCATTAATTATTTGGCTGTTGGTCAAATCCCCCAGGATTGGGCCAAGCAACAATGGGATAGACTTATATCTGAGGCCAAATGTTACTATTGGGATGACCTTGAACTGTATCACATTAGCTCTGATCAGATTATTCACCGATGTGTTGTGGAGAATGAGTTTCAAAGCATACTTGAGTTCTGCCATGCATCTGCGTACGGTGGACATTTCTCTAGGAAAAAGAAGACTGCAAAATGTTTGCAATCTAGATTTTATTGGCCGTCTTTATTTAAGGATGCCCAAGAATTCTTGAGGTCATATTCTCGTTGCCAAGCACTCGGGAGCATGGCCAAGAGAGACATGATGCTCTAAACTCAATTCTTCCCATCGAAATCTTTAACATTTGGGCCATCGATTTTATGGGACCCTTACTCCCTTCATTTGGACACTAATACATTCTTGTAGCTGTCGACTATTTGTCCAAGTGGATTGAGGCTATCCCTACCCGAACCAATGACTACAAGGTGGTCATTGATTTTGTCAAAAAGAATATCTTCAGTCAGTTCGAGATTCCGATGGCCATCATCAGCGATGGTGGTACTCACTTCACCAATGCCTAGTTTCATAATTTATTGGCAAAATACGGGGTGAATCACAGAATCTCTACACCTTCCACCTCCAGATGAATGGACAGGTCGAGTTCTCCAATCGAGAGTGATGATAATGTCATCACCAATAGTAGATAGCTTTATTTAGTCAATTTCCATCATTAAATGCTTGTACATAACCATCAGAAGGCTATAATTCATTGCAAATCCTTTCTGAGAGAAATACAAGAAACCAAGGTTAAAATTGTAATTTTGCAATCAAATCATGAATGTATAATAATCAAAGTTTCTCCAGGGGTTAATTAAGGGTTAAATGATCTTAAGAGTCTAACAAGTGGGTTAGAACAGACAGAAAAGGGTTTTCGTGCGTTTCGGGAATTAAATGACATCTGAAACCCTAAAAACAGGCCTGCTTAATTAACTAAGGTTCTGGTCTAGATAAAATTCACCTAAACCCCCTAAAATTCATATAAAAATATTCTCTAGGGTTTGGTACCTTCAATTTGACCATCAGAACCCGTCTTGACCCAAAATAGAGACACAGACAGACTTTTGCACTAATGTGGGCATTTGCATAAATTACCCAGTCAAACGAAGTCAAAACCAAGAAGCAACTTCACCATTGGATTCTTTAGGTCCAAATTATATTTTTATCAAAATTTTGGCCTAATCTGAGATCATCTTGATCGAGTTTGCAATTTAGGCCAAGTTAACTTTCTTTATCTCTAATAGCCCCTCATCTTTTTGAATTCCTTACAAAAAGGCCCCTAACTTTATCATTGTTCTTTACAAATGGATTCTTCCATCATTATCACTCAAGAATCCAACTTCGGCAAACTTTGATTGAAGAGAACTCGTTCTCTAATCAATGAATCTCTTCCAAAATTAGAAGGAAGATTCCTTGAGAAGTTCTCTCTCCAATGAATCCATTCATGAGCCCAACAACCTTCCCAATCTCTCATGCGAACGCATGAGAGATTTGGGTATCCCATAGGTTTCCATCTCTGGAAGCCTTCCAATCTTGGGAAGCTTGCTTCCGAAGCTCTAATCGCTCCCTAAGGCCTATATAAGGTCCCACGTTGCCTCACCGTGCTTCTTAGCTAGTTTTAGGGCCACAAATCTCTTCAAAGCTCCACCTCCGGCCCTCCTATGACTTAGCTCTAGTGAACCTCTTCCTCGTCGTCCTACAGCCAGCCAACAGCCAAATTTGCTAGGCCACGACCTTCCTCACCTTCGTCCGCGCTTGGTGTGCCAAAGGTAGGGCCATCTTCCCCGTTCTTCGCCGCCGTCCACCTCATGAAGGATTCATCTTCCCCACGTCTGGCCATCACATCGGAATAGGTTTTCTACCCCCTTCAATCATTAGATTATGTTCCTTAGCATCCTTTCTTCCCCTTCTCACTTTCCCACTCTTTATTCTTCAAATTTGACTACCGATGACACCATTCACCTTCATCTCCTCCATCACCGTCGACCACTTCAGTGAGGGTTATCATCCACCACACACGTCCATCCCCCTCACCAACTAATCCACAAGCTTTGCCATACTACACCACATCGGTGACCCTGGACCCAGGTACTTGGATCCTCCATTTACCCAATAACCCGTTACTGTGCATGGGCCTGGGAGGGTGGAAAAGAGGTGGAAACCCAAAGAGACAAATGAGGGAGAGAGAGTGGGGTTTAGGGGGTTTTGCTTTGTTTTGTAATGGCTAACACTTAGCCTCATTTGAAGAAAAGTGCCCCCCTATGCATAAAGGAAAAGAGAAGAAGAGGAAGGAGAGCTAAAGGGAAGAGCAGAGGACAGAAGAAGAAGAGGAGGCTGAAGAAGAAGTACAGTGCCCTCTTAGCACTATAGCAAGGATGACTTAAGTCATCTGCTTAAAGACTTTGTCGCCTGATGGAGTGCATGTGCCTTAGTTTGAATAATTGATATTATATTTGAGTAATTGTTCCATGTGTTAGACAAAATAATTGATAATCCAAATCACCATTATTTTGTCTAGATTTCTTTTTAACTCATCTTATGCTCATGCCATACATTGTCTATTAGATTTTAAGTAACATATTGTGCTCATTTACCTTGAGATTAGCATGTGAATTCCTATTTGCTCCCAGCGAACGACCTCGGACTTCATTCGAGTTATAAATTTTATCTGTTGTTTGAGCTATTTTTGAAGAATTATTACTACAATGAACGCATCTTTTAAATCCCCTCAATAGCCCTGCCAACATTTTGGCACCATTGTCGGGGAGCAACGCGCAATTCATCGCTATTCTCTGCTATAATTTGATTATACTTGAGCACTAACTTGCCCTGTTTGATTTCTTGTGATTTTGCGATGTACTTCACAAGGAGATCTTCTGCACAAATCAACCACTCTAGGGCAGGTAACTTCTCTATTTTTCTCTAATCAACCTCCTAATCTTGGGAAGACAAAAAGGAAACAACCAATTAGGAATCACCTTCCTTATTTTTCATAGTAATTATCATTTAAAAGGCAAGTTTTCTGATTTATGAATTTTTTTTTTAAATGTGATTGAAGATTGAGACGATTCTGTATAGAATTCCCTACCCCAAATTTCCTGTGCCTATTAGGGATCACACTTAATTTCTGATCATCTTGGACTACTCACCTTCTTGTTTGACTCCAAGCTGTACATGTTGAGATCAAATTAGATGCAAAATAGAGCCAATTAGGGTTTGGAGTGGTAGTACACATTTTTTCCTGAATTGAAGGAAAGTTACCCTCCCGCATTTGTATGCTACCCAAGCCTTGGTTGAAGAGATATAATCAACAAAAACCCTAAAAATCAGGGACCTAATAACTTGAGAGTCAATTCAGGGTGATTTCTAGGTCTTGACCTAGATCTCATTCTTCCATCTTTAGGGCAAGTCAGGTGAAGTTGGTCTACCTAGTAGGCCAACCAACCTCGAAATTAGGTCACAAGTCAAAATTAACTTCTAATCAAGTGGAATTGAAGGCACAAATTAAGACTTAAAATTGGTAGACTTAAGAGGTCAAGTTATCCATTCTAGTCCACCTGGACCCTTAATCGAAGCGCGCTTCGCGAAATGAAATTAGGGTTCAAGGACCCATCGTCGTAGCTTGCAAAATGCATCTATCAGATAAAATTTATAAATGAAACTCGAAAAAGGAGTCCTGGGTCGAACACTGGGAGGCAAACGTTTGGTTTTATAAAAATCTATGTTTCTCTTTATTTATTTTTGTCATTTTTATCTTTTTAAGTTTTTTGGTATTTTTATTAGGTAGGAGATTAGGTCTATGAAAACTATATCTACTTGTAAAAATATAAGAGAGAGAGAGAAATAATCATCTATTTATAAAGAATTATTTGTTACAACTACGAAAGTGAAAAAGATAGAAAGAGGTGAGAGAAATCGCCCTCGACGGTTGCTCGGAGAATGACTCGCTCTGACGTTGCCAAGAGGAAGGTGGTGAGGAGCAAGACGAAGGAGGATGTAGTCGGAGGATGGGGAAGGATGGCATCGCGGTAAGGATCTTCTCCCCGAAGGGCGATAAGAGGACGGCCACGGGATGCTCCATGAATGGGGATGAGAGGTAGGAAAACTATTTTCTTTTCAGCTCTAGAGGAACATCTCGGGCTTGGGACAAGCTCTCTCTAGAGCCTTAGAGGTGGTGAAAGGAAGAAAGGAAGAGATGAAGAAAAATGGGAGGGGTAGGGGTCCATTTATAGTGGTGGAAAGAATCAAATTTTTATACAGGACATTTACTAACGGTCATAAACGTCACTGAAGAACTCGCTCATGCGCCCCTACTAGCGCACCCTGGCGCACGCTGTGCACGCCCTTGTCGCACGCGCACGCACGATACGTGCTACTGCTGTCACAGCCTCCGCGTGCACGCTGCGCTGTTGCTGCGCATCGCTACGCTGGCGCGTGTGTGCCTCAGCACACGCACACACCCATGCCACTATGCACGTATGGTGGCACGTGCGTGCGCATGGGCGGCCTAAGTTGCACCACGTGGCGCAATCTAGGTCGTCCATCTTCTTTCCTTTGTAGGGGATGCTACAGAGGTTGGATTAAGTCGATTTTCGTGCTGTTGGGCTACAATCATCGACCCGAATCCATCCGTGTGGTCGGATTTGTCACTTGATGCTCCAAATTGTGTCACATAGTCCCTCGACTGTTGATCTTCCTTAGATTGCAAATGGTGCTACGGGACTCCGATCGAGGTGATTTCGGAGGTGCTCGACTCCAATCATCATCTTGATCAGATCCGTACAATCGAATCATCAATTTGAGACTCTGACATAAATATCCTTCTCTCTTGACCACAAAAAGGGCGCAATTAACTTAAATTTTATACAACTACTCTAAATGCAGAATGATGCATGCTATGTAGTATTCATAACATGAAATGCAAATCTAAGCCTAGAAATAGCTTGTATAGGCATTTTACACTCAATAATTATGTCTACACCATACCCCCATGCCTATCTTATGCTAGTCCCTAGCAAAATTAAACTACATGCTATATATAAAAACAGAATTAAGATTAGATTGCTTAGGCCTAAGTTCTTTATTAACAATAGAAAATTTCAACTAAGGTCCTAAACAACGAAAACTTAATAGTATCTGGGTGTCTGCCAAAATGCAGGTCGCCTAAGTCCTCGCCTTATTTGGAAAGGGAAGATACATTTTTTTATTTTTCTTCTTCTCTAATTTTTTTTTTTTGTACTTTTGGAGTTTGAGAGTTCTAGGATAACTTTTTACGGCTACCCGACCTGCCCAAGACTCGAAAAGGACTCTAACTGCTAAGCATCTAGTGAAAAGAGTGAAAGACTCACTAGGAGGGCGTTAAAATGGACTTCGGGTTTCTACAACCCTAGGTGACATTGCCTAGAGGTTTATTTTTTCGTATGGTAGCTTGCTCTCCACTTTTTTTTATTTATGGGGTCAACACAAGGGCAAACCAGTGTATATCTCCCTAGTTTATTCAACTTCCCTGCTTCTTTCCTAAGTGTTTTGGGAATTATTGTACATTTTTGTGAACTGGGCTCTGGACAATCGGCTAATGGGCTGTTACCCACCGCAACTTGCCAACCATACTCGTGCAGTGAAGTATGGTTTTATTTGGTTATTTTTTTCTCCTTTTTCTATTTTTTTCTATTTTTTTCTTTTTCTTCTTCCTTTTCTTTTTTATGTAGGTGGCTTCCCTGATCTAAGATTTACCTAAAGGCAGTATGACGAAAATGGTCATGAGGCTAGGCTCTAGATAACCAGCCAATGAGCTGTTACCACCGACAACTTGCCAGCCATTCCACCCTAGATAGTTCATTAGCTACCCAATTTTCGAAGAAATCGTTGAAAAGTGAGTCAGTGCAAAAGGTGTGTAGATGCTTAGGCTTAAAGTCCCCTCAAATCAGAGGGCAGGTTGATTAGTCGTATACTTATCACCCCAATTTATTAGCTAGTTAAAATAGAATTACTTGGCGAGGACTCGAGACTAAGTCCACATTCGAGTGGACACCCAGGCTAATTAAGCCTGAAGACTTGAAGAGTCTAAGTGTTTAGGTCCTATCGTATCATTTCCAAATGCCTAAGTTCTCTTCTCCTAATTCATTTTTTTTTCTTTTCATTTTTTTGAATTTTCAAATTTTTTTTAAGAAAAACTAAAAGAAATTCTACGGAGTTAACAAAATGATTTCAGGATAAAGTATCCACCCCCATCCCTAAATGATGCAATGTCCTCATTGTAAAAATAAAGATATGAAAAGGGCAGAGTAAAAAGAATATCACCTGAATAACGTGAAAATCTGGTCAGCTCTGCAGAGATCATGGAATATAAACACGTCCAAAATTTAATGCCTTCAGCTAGGCATAACATACATACAAAGAAATTGAGAATTATCAAGTGCTGGTCAAAATCAAAATAAAAATATTGATCCTCAGACCCTCCAGCAGAAGACGTCCACAGATGTGGACCAGATTATGATGCAGACCCATGCCCCAGGGTCAAGTAGGTCTAAGGTTCTGGATGAAAATCACCCATAACCTAAGATTATTGTGTTTGTGGGGCCAGGCCTGTGGTTTGGTGCTGTGCAACCAAAGACTAAAGTGGCGGACAATGGGTAGATTTGTTTCACTAGGTTCAAATGTCCAATTAACGTTCAGCTCAAAAAAATAATCAGTTATTTCGAGCTTGTGAAAGATATCGTAAGGGTCCTGGTAGAAAGTAGGTGGTTTCAGGTCAATAGGTACCCTTAAATCAAAAATCAAAGTTCCCTCAGAATTAGCCTCCCAAATTTTTATTTCAACAATTCTATCCTCCAATATCAAGAGCTCAGGCTTCGGGACCTCTACCATACCGCTCACCTCATAAGATTTACCCAAGTCCAAAAATCATGGCTGAATCAAGATTGACTTGGGCACAATGATTTCTAAATCAAAATCAATTCCTTTGGGGTGTGGTTGAGGAATGGGGCTATTGATTGAATCTTCTAGTAAATGAGGATTCGAATCCTCCAAGTTAGCCCCAACTGAATCCAAATCTTAAATAATTGGGCTATCAAATAGTTCGACAAATTCCTCAAACCCGTTTGTCTCATTAAAATCCTCTTCCTTACACTCAAGTGAGACTTCACTAAGAGATTCTTCACCCTCAAAATCAAATAATCCATGATCCTCATTTATATATGTCTCAAAATCATATGTCATTTCATGGTCTGTGGAGACATATTTTTCTTCATGCCCTGGCTCTGGGATCTCGGTTGAGAAATTCGATTCATCCTCAAAGGGTTGCTCTAGACCAACCTAGTCATCTCCAATCTCAGGATATGTATCCCCCCCGACAGGCGCCTAAGCAGGTTTAGAAATTAGCTCTCCTGAAGGTGGTTCATCTTAAGAATCATCCCAAGATTTGACTAGGGCAACCACAAATTTCATCCTCAACCTTGACAATTTCCCAAAAAGAAACTCACCCAGGCCCCTATCCCTAATACTTTGGAGTAACTCAAATAGAGAACTATTAACTTCATCAATCATGTTGATCATAGGCTCCAGTGCTTTAGTGCATGGTGTTGGCTAAGCTTCTAAAGATTGTATAGTGTTCCTCAAATTAGCCAACACCCTATCCTGGATCTGGTTCACCTAAACTAACTGGTTCTGTTCAGGGTTGGGTGGGTTCGGGTTAAATCTAGGAGAGTCAAGATATTGAGGTTCTTGGGTTCCTCCCTGATAGTAAGTCGTCTCGGGTTCAAAGAATGGTGGTGACCTATATTCAGTGGAATATTGGGGAGGGTAGGTGTTATAATCATGATATCCTTCCTGATTGTAGATCGGGTTAGTTTGGTCATCAAAGGATGGAGATCTATAACCATTATAGCTTTGGGAAGGATAGTAATCATAGTCTTGTTGTCCAAGGTTAGACCCCAGACACTGAGGTCCAGATTCATATCCCCAATCAAAGTCATCCCGGCTAGTGGATGGGTAATTACAAGTCAAGTCGGAATAGTAATCATCTTGGGGATAAGTGGTAGTAGGAGGATCAGATGGGAAATGCGTGTAAGAAGTGGAAGGATACATGGTAGAATAAGAGGGAGAACAGAAGAGAGAAAGGTGCCCTACAGTACAATCAATCAACCCTTTCCTTAGGTGGGTTATCCTAAAGACCTACAAACTCCCAGGATCCATCTTAAGATTATAAACAATTTAGTCTACTTTAATCCAGTCAATCCAACCAATTAAAATGAGGGACTGGGGAGAAGGTTCTTCCTTTGGCTTACGCCTCTGGCTCTTAGTGTACCCCCCAACCATAGTCGTTTGATGTTACTCACCTAGCTAGACATCAAATGGACCAATAGAAGCAGATTAATCAAAAAAAATCTCAGTCTTAGCCCCGAAGAGCGAATCAATTCTTAAGGCCAATGTCTACTCAGTTTTAACTAGGCTTGGGATGATTGTGCTCTTGGAATGTGATGGGCCCTTTAGATGGGTTATGCCCTTAATGATTCATTCAAATGTGTGTGCATGCACAACCAGAGTTTACAAACAAGGTTATTTGATGATGTGTCTTTTAGGGTTCAACCTTGTTTAGTAACTTTTAGGGTTTAATCTTTAGGTATATTCAATCAAGGTTAGGAGAACACTCCAAGTTTTGAAAGCAGGAGTGTAGATAAATTTCTTTAGAAATCAGAAATAATATGTGGAGTGCCTGGTTTAGCCCTAAGATTCAACCTTAAGTGGCAAGCTACTTGATCAATCACTTTTATCTTAAGTGGTGCAGCCCAAATAATTCAATCAATTGGCTTATTGCACCACTTAGTTAAGGCACACAGAAATGTTTGACCTATTCAAATTTCTACTCACTTATTTGTGTGTTGAGTTAAGTGTACCGGGTCCATAGGTCAGATCCCAGTTAAGTGGTAGAATCGATGTGATTGTGCACCTTATGGTGAGAAGTTGTGGTTGTAAAGTGTGTAGTTTTCAGAAAATCCCACAAGAGAAGAATATTTTTCTTTTCATTTTTTTTATATATGCGGGGGTGAGATGAGTGGAGGTGGCAAACAAACAACCAAATCTATCTTAGTGTTTATAAAAAGCACCTAAGTTGATTTGGGTTTGAGTTATTAGTGTGGTGAAATGAACCAGTGGGTGGGGGTGGTGGGGATAAACTTACAAAACCTTCATCCACACTTTTCTCCGATCTAACCGCTTTGGCCTGCCTTAGAAGAGTACCTGCAATCATAGTAAGATCAGAGAAAAAGTGAGATAAAAGTTAGGTAAGGCGGAAAAACATAGGAAAAAAAACCAAAGAATGTTGCCTCCTTGGTAACGGTGCCAAAATGATTGAAGCGCGCTTTGTGAAATGAAATCAGGGTTCGGAGGACCTTTCATCGTAGCTTGCAAAATGCATCTATCAGATAAAATTTATAACTGAAACTTGAAAAGGGAGTCCCGAGTCGAAAATGGGGAGGCGAACGTTTGGTTTTATAAAAATCCACGTTTCGCCTTATTTCTTTTTGTCGTTGATGCGAACTTGAATAGGTCTTATTAATATGGTGATATTATCATTGAAATTAGTATAGTGAGATAACCTAAATCGAGTCTACATTAGTTTCATAAAATTTTTAACCAGGCCTACTTGATTTTATCTTGGTCACTTTTAGGCCCAGGGTCGATCTCAGGGAAGCGAGGATTAGGAGATCAACGAGTTTCTACGCCTTTCCTAAAACATATCTCTTCCTTACGTTTATTATGTTTTTGGTTTTTCTACTTTTAAGAATTTTTTTGTGATAATGTTGTTCATGAGACACACCCTCAAAAATGAAGTCCTTGGCTTGAAGCCAACTTAGGGTTCCAAAATCGATCTTATTACTCACAAGATCAAGTACCTGCAAGATAAGAATTATCTTTTCTCTTTTATACTTTTTTTTTTGGTCTTTTAATAGCAAGAAATAAAAAACAAATGAAAGCAGAATAAATTGCAAGGAAAGAAATGGAAAGAAATACTTAGCTTAGTATATATGTGTGTATATATATATAGTAGATATAGAATATATATATAGTTATATATTATATAATAGGGGTGGAGGTGGAAATAGAGATGGAATGTAGCACAGTGTCAAGTTGGTCCATGTCTAGCAAGATGCAACCAACAAGACTAAGTGCCGCGTGGAGTGTGGAGCAGGTGTGTGTGAGTGTGGGTGGAAGCACTTGCTTTGCGTGGGTATTGGGAAATATTGGCAACTAGTGCGAATATTCCCGTGATATGATGCGCGGTGAAGGGGTAAGTGCACGGGTATGTGGGTAGTAGATGTGAGGTGTATGGGAGAATGTGGATATATGGATATATAAGTATATATGTATATATATAAGTAGCTATAACTATATAGATATATAGATATACACATGTATAGGAATATATATTTATTTATTTATTTTTAATTTAAATATATATATATATTTATGCATATAGAGATATTTAAGGGTGAGAGTGTGTGAGTATATATATATGTAAGCGTGTAGGTGTGTTAGTGTTTGTGAGTGTTTGTGGGTCGAAGGCACGCAGTGCAGCACTGAAGGAGCCCCGCACTGCGTGCAGAGGGGGGGAATGCCACACGCGCAGCGTACAAGGTCTACGCACAAAGCCGCTGCACACAAGGGCTGCGCACTGGGAGGGCAAGTTAAGACGTCCGGAGGCATCGCGCGTTGTCTGGCAAGTAGGGGTAGGCCTCTTCCACATGCGAGCACACTGGGGATGTGCGGGCGCAGTACGTAGCACACAAAGGCGCGTGCTAAGCGGTGAGCCACGGGGGCTGGGTGATCAGGTGGAGGCGGTAACGGTGCGAAGAGAGAATGCAAAGCCACTGGCTAAGCAAGAAACTTGCCAATGGCTACAATGTCGCGCAGATTATGATGAATAGTGCGCTATAGTGTAGCGCGAGGAGCGGTGACCAGGTGGAGGCAATGCGGCACACGAGGAAGTCACAGAGCACACATACGTGCATGGAAAGGGAAGCTGGGTTCTGTGCACGCACGCGAAAGTGCGCAGGGGCGTGCGGAGTTGCACGGGGCACGCGAGGGTGCAGGCTGAGCTTCAGAGCCTGAAGCTCTGCAACAATGGTGACAAGGGTGATGAAACGAAGAAAGAAAAAAATGAAACTAAAAATGGAAGGCACAAATAACATAAAAAAAAGGAAACCACCATGCCCACCTGCTTACGTAGGAGCTGGGCGGTGGAGGAGCTCACAGTGGTGTCTTAAGACCACTGTGAACTTCTCCTGCACACAGTGTGCCTCTTCTCAACTTGTGAGAAGAGGAACTATGTATGGAAAGGGAGAGGGGAAGAGAGTGGCCGACAGGTGTGTATGGTGTTGTGTGTGTTGTCTGAGGAGTGGCAATAGGTGTGTCTGAGGGTGGAGGCCGAGTACTACAGCAGGGGAGGGTGTATGGACTTTTATAGGAGTGCATGCCTCTCACCATGCTGCAGCAGGGTAAGGTGCATGGAGATGTGCACAGCAGCCGTGAAAAAAGAAAATGGAAATGGCATAATTGCAATGCAACACACAATGAAGATGTTAATTATAGAAGTGGATTGAATGGCCATTTATTCTCACTCTCTCCTCCTCTTTAAATGCATGCAAGTACATATTTACAAATGCAAGTATGGCTACATAAGATGCATGGGTAATGCTAGGAAATAACATAAGATGGCATATTTATTGGCGTAACTTGCTGTGCAATCATACCCCCATCTCTATCTTTTGCTAGTCCCTAGCAAAACATTTGTATCGTGTTTAGAAATGATCTTAAGCTGAAGATTTTTTTTTTTTTACTGAAGCAACATTAATGTGTTTATTAGTTGGATATTGTGAGAACCAATTGCAGAGAAGACTACCAGTACTCAAGTCTTCCATGATATAGACCATCTCTCGACTAACCTGGACTCTTGATATTAAACCTCAAGTACAATTTCCAAGACTCAGAGGGTTTTGCCGTACTCGAGAGCTAAGAGATTATGGTTTGTGCATGGTGAAGGATCAAGGCCGACCAAATGAACATTAAGGCTGAAGCCCAGGGTTTCACGAACTTTTAAGTACAGGGGTCCCAGCTTCAGCTCATGTCTTCGGATTAACCCTCAAAAAGATGGAAAAACTTAACCCTACTTTAATTGTTTTTGTGGCTCAAAGAATATATGGTAGAACAGGGTATTTGTAGCATGCCTTGAAAATCTTTAGGGGAGAAGAATTTACAGACATTTGGAAGATATACTAACTTATTTGCAAGATTTTTTTTTTTGGAAACAAATGTCAGTATATCTCCTACAACTTTATTTAGAAGAGTACACTTATTTGGTGGGTGAGTACCATTTTGGTGGAAAGAGTTTCTCCTAAACACAAGACTAAAGACTAGGATAAAAAGTCTACCTGCGTGCACAGGTAAGGACTCCACCTTCCTTAATGAATACTAGGGTTAGATCTTATGTTCATCTCGTCTTTCTCGATATGTGTAGTGTGAACCAAGATTACTTAGACTCTCAAGTAGAGGCAAACCAAAAAATCATGTACTGGTGACTTAGGTACAAGAAAACGTCCTAAGTTAGGAGAGATTCTGATCTATCTTATTAATGCTTGAGTGAATTAAGCCAAGCCTGAGCGAGTTAAGCTTCTGTGGCCCGGAAAGTCTTCAAGTAGAGGTTGAATATCCATAAACAATTATTGTATTTTTGTTTCAACTTTCATATCATTGTTAAACACTTTACACACTTTTTTTTTAATAGGCTATGTACATATTTATTAATGGATATGTATAATGGATGCAAAAGTTGCATGATACCCATATAATACCCAGATCCTATGGATGCCTATCCACCCCCCCATGCCAAATGATGTTATGTCCTCATATGCATGCAAGGTTAAGCAAGGTCCAAGGGTCTTGGTACGAGAGCTGAGGTGTGAGGTATACAGCAGGGTGGTAGGGCGGGTGGATGGTGGGTGCTGAAGTGAAAAGTGATGAAGTGCGAAGTGAAGTGAAGTAAAATGGAATGTGTAAGTGAAAGTGGAGTGTTGCTGGGGTGCCTCCCAACGAGTGCTGAATTTAACGTCCCCAGCTAGACTCAGAGTGAGGCACGAAGTCAGTTTTCCTCTAGCAAGGCAATAGTTTCACCAATGGGGGTAGGTTCATGAGTAAGATAGGGTTTTAACCATTGCCCATTGACCGTAAATTTATGCCCAGATCTGGGATCTTCAATTTCGATGGCCCCATTGGGAAATGTTCTCGAGACCAAGTAGGGACTAGTCCATTTGGACTTTAATTTCCCTGGAAAGAATTTGAGCTAGGCATTATAAAGCCAGACTTGCTGAGATGGCTCAAATTCCTTCCATCGAATGCGGCTGTTGTGAAAGGCCTTAATGCGTTGTTTGAAACTTAAGGCAGAATCATAGGCCTCACAACGGAGCTCTTCCAGCCCCTGGAGTTGGAGTTTTCTTTCTCAACCACACAGGTCTGGGCTCCAGCTCAACAGGCAAATGACAAGGCTTCCCGTAAACAGTTATATAAGGAGACATACCAAGGGGAGCCTTGAAGGTAGTCCGATATGCCCAAACTGCATCAATCAGCTTGTCGAACCAATCCTTATGGTCAGGCCAAACTATTTTCTGGAGAATATGCTTATTTTGTTGGTTCAACACCTCAGTCTGGTTGTTTGTCTAAGGATGAAATGGAGATGCGATACGATGGTGGACTCCATATTTCCTCAGAAGTGCCCAAAAAGAAGCATGGGTAAAATGACTTCCTCCATCAAAGATAATGGCTCGAGGGATCCCAAAGCGAGCAAAAATGTGGTCTTTGACAAATCGAGTAGATATGATGTGGTCAGCATGGCACGTGAGAATATCCTCGATCCATTTTGAAACATAGTCAACAGCAACGAGGATGTACTCAAAGTCATTGGAAGGAGGAAAGGGACCCATGAAATCAATTCCCCATATGTCAAAGATTTCAACAGCTAGGATGGGTTGCAAAGGAATCATGTCACGTCGTGACATTGACCCTAATGACTAACACCTAGTGCACCATTTAGCATAATTGTGTGCATCCTGGTGAAGGGAGGGCTTTCCTCCTAAAGAAATGGCCTCCACAAGCCTGATCATGATAAAAGGATAGACACTAGGGACCTCTCTGTCATAAATACAACAACGGATGATCTGATCAGCACCTACTCGAAAAAGTAGTGGAATGTCCCAGAAATAATACTTTGCTTCAGCGATGAGATGCTCACGCTGGTTTTTAGGCCAGCCACGTGGAAGGGAGCCAAAAGTAAGGTGCTCATCGGAAAATTCCTCATAAATCGGTAGGGTAAGTTCAATGTAGTCAGGGTTTAGTCTCGAGAGATGATCAGCAACAACATTCTGGGCTCCGACCTTATCGCGGATCTCAAGGTCAAACTCTTGGAGCAAAAGGATCCAACGAATCAATCTAGGCTTGGCACCCTTCTTGTGCATGAGATGACGAATGACCACATGATCAGAGAATACAGTAATATGCGAGCCCATAAGGTAAGAGCAAAATTTCTCTAGCCCAAAGACGATCACCAGTAGTTCTTTCTCAGTAGTCGTATAATTCCGCTGGGCCTCATCCAGCATCTTACTGGTGTAGTACACCACGAAGGGATGTCTATCACGTCTTTGTCCCAGGATGCCTCCGACTGCAAGATCGAAAGCATCACACATGAGTTCAGAGTCGAGGGACCAATCAGGTGGCTGGAGAATAGGGGCCTTGGTGATAGGATCACGCAGTTGCGTGAATGCTCGTATACAGTCGGGGCCCATATCAAAGGTACATCAGTCGATAGGAGATGAGTTAAAAGTCAAGAAATCTTGGATAAGTCTTTCATGAATCTCCTATAGAAACCGACGTTTTCTAAGAAGGAGCAGATTTGCTAAACAAAGCTAGGCACCTGTAGATCAGCAATCACATCAATCTTAGCTCTATCCACATCGATACCCCTATCGAAGATGATGTGACCGAGAACAATCCCCTCGTGTACCATAAAATGACTTTTCTCCCAAGAAAGCACGAGGTTCACATCAATACATCTCCGAAGGATGCGGGCTAGGTTGGCTAGACAATCATCAAATGAAGGTCCGAAGACCGAAAAGTCATCCAGGAAGATCTCAAGAAAGTCACCCACCATATCATGAAATATTGCCAGCATACATCTCTGGAAAGTTGCTGGCACTTTACAAAGTCCGAATGGCATCCTTCTAAATGCGAAGGTGCTAAAGGGGCAGGTGAAGGTGGTTTTCTCTTAGTCCCAGGGTCAATAGCCACCTGGTTATGTCCAGAGAATCCATCCAGAAAATAGAAAAATTTATTTCCTGCTAACCGCTCAAGGATTTGGTCAATAAAAGGTAGTGGAAAATGGTCTTTCTTTGTTGTAGCATTTAGTTTCCTATAATCTACACACACTCTCCAAGATGCAGGAGTGCGTGTAGGGATGGCTTCACCCCTGTCATTGACACGGATGGTGAGTCCTGCCTTTTTGGGCACGACATGAATCGGGCTCCCCCAGGGGCTGTCGCTGATCAGGTAGATTATACCCGCATCCAGCCACTTAATGATTTCCTTTTTAATGACTTCTCGCATGTTAGGGTTGAGACATCGCTGCATCTCGCAAGAAGGTCGAGCCTCCTCCTCCGTATATATACGGTGAGTGCAATAGGAAGGGTTAATGCCAGTTAAGTCAGATAAGGACCATCTAATGGCTGCCTTGTGTTCTATGAGGACCTTCATTAGCTTGCACTCTTTCCCCCTGGTCAGATTTGAACTAATAATTATGAGGAGCGTTTCATTTGGCCTAAGAAAAGCATATATAAGCGTGTCAGGCAGTGCTTTCATCTCGGAGGTGGATGGTGAAAGATCTGGCATTTCTTGGGATGAGAGTGTCCCAAAAGGATCAGAAGAAAGAAGGGCAGGAGAAAGAAGTTGTCTCTCAAATTGGCTAAGAAGAAGGGCATCTTAGATTGATGGATCCAAGAAAGGAGAGCCCCAGTGATCAGCATTTGGGCTCAAGGTCCCAGTGTGGAGTTGCATTTCCTCTTGATTTGGAGGGAAAGAAAGGGCAATCTGATCTTCAAGAGGGTGGATTAGCAATGAGTAGCCCGAATATGACTCAAACCACAAGGTGTGGGAAGCGGAGAAAATCTCATCAGATGTCTAGTTAGGAGAAGTACAGGTAAGGGGAGGGATGGGGAAATGTCACAATATACGTCTGCCAGGTGATGGTCAGTCTTTAGGAGAAATCCACAGCAGTCAAAATAGGTCCCTATTAGTCCGATACACACGCTGACGGCCATGTCCTCGTCAGACATGTCATCCTCGATGCAATCGCAATCAAAATTCTTGGCGGCCTTGAAAATGTTTAGCTTGAACTTCTCAGAGCCAACAGTGATCTCAATGCAACCGACTCACAGTCAATATGGGCACGGGCTGTGGCCAAGAAAGGTTAACCAAGGATGATCAGACAATCAGAAAGTGAGCTAGGAACTCCCATATCCAAAAAAATAAAGTCAATAGGAAAACAGAGACTGCTGACCTTAACCTCCACGTCTTCCACCACACCCTTCGAAATTTTGATAGAACGATCTGCCAACTGCAATGTGATAGGGGTGGGTTTCAGATTTCCTAAGGCAAATTTCTCGAGTATGATGGTTGTTATAAGATTGATGGAAGATCCTAGATCAAGCAAAGCAAGGTTAAAATTGCAACCTTGGATGCTACATGAAATAAGTGGGGTGCCCGAATCTTTCTGCTTCGGTGGTAGATTTGACAGTATAGCACAACTCGCATGACGCGAGGGGACCACCAGATTCTTTGTTTTCTTTGACTGCCGCCTGGGTGTAGTGTAGTCTTTGAAGAATCAGGGAATATTGGGTATATGGTCGATAGCCTCCAATAGGGGTACTTCGATCTCAACATTCCTGAATAAATTATGCATGTTATCAAAGGCCTGCATATTCTTTTTCTTGACTTTTGGCTCCCTCAGTAGAGCCTTAGGGAATGGGACCGATTCTGGCACCAGTTTGGGCATATCATCCTCACGAGAATTCGGTGCGCATCCCGAATGAGAGGGCGATGAAGAAGTTGGGCCAGGATCAAGTCGAGGCAGATCGAAGGTTTGCTTACCACTCCTCGTAGTAACTGCATTGGACGTCGCAATCCCAGTGGGATCATAAGGTGAAGGAGGGCTCACAATAGGGACATAAGGGTGATGTGCTGCTGCAGGATTAGTCTAGAATCCTAGTGGAGTGCTCGGAGCTTGCAGAATCTGATGAACCTGCCCCTGAGAAGGTCGTACCTATGGTTGCGGACCATGGGGTACAAAATTTCGTGGGTTAGGGACCGGTTGGGCTGGAAGAGTGCCCTAAGATCGAGTCGTCAAGTGTAGTTGACTAATCTCAACATTCTCCTGCACCAATTGGTGCTAAAGAGAGGCCATGTTTTCTTCATGGCACTTGGACATTTCTGTCATCATTCGCATCAATTTATCAAGAGGACTTGATGCATGTTCTGTTTGAGGTATGCAAGGACTCGATGGCGGATTTGCCATAGGATTATACTGGGCCCTTGGGATGACGGGTGCAGATGATCGCATTGGTCCACTCGTGGGATTTTGGTGCTGTGGGTTACTAGACCATGCGAAATTAGGATGATTTCGCCACCCTGGGTTATAAGTAGTAGAGAATGAGTTGTTCCCCAGGGCACAAGCATCTTCTAAGCAAGAAGACGAGTCTGTATGTGTACATGCATCTGAGCACACAGAGGCTTGGTCCTCCATGTCAAAATACTGGCTCATAGAAGCCAGGTTCACATTGCTTACCGAATCGCTCGGTGTGATACTCGATAAGGATGGTCTCATAAGATTCTTGGGAATAAGCCTGGAATTGGAAGGATTAAGGTTATGACGGAGTGATAGTGTGGAGGTGTTTGCCATAGAGTGGGTGGGGTCGACCAGAAGCTCATCTAGCTTCTTATGCATGATGGAGACTTCATCCAATTTTTGTGCAATTAAGTTGAGATCTGTGGATGAATGGGAGGGTTCTGTGTCAACTTCATGAACATTGCAGGGTAAAGGCAACAATGGAAGCATTGTTCATTGAGTTTTCACTCATGCTCTCAAATAATTCAAATGCTCCATTCTCGCCTTTATTCGTAAAGTTCCCTCTGCAGGAAGCGTCGGTGATCTGTCGCAAAGTCTCATTTAGCCCATAATAGAAGATTTGGGCTATGTGCCACTTTGGAATACCATGGTGTGGGCACTTCCTTAGGAGGTCATTATACCTCTCCCAAGCCTCATGAAATTGCTCGTCGTTTTGTTGCATGAATGAAGTTATGGCCCGGCGAAGTGCATTGGTTCGCCCGATTGGTAAGAATTTCTTGAGAAATGTTGTTCGCATCTCTTCCCAAGAGTAGATGGGTCTCCCAAGGGTGCGCAACCATTGTGACACTTTGTCCTGCAACGAAAACGGGAACATTTTCATGAGGACTATTGATAACCCGATGTTTCTTGGTTTAACAGTTTCAGCTAATCGAGTTAAGTCTTCCAAATGAAGAAAGGGATCTTCACTTGCAAGACCATGGAAGTGGAAGCTAATTAGGCCAATGACATTAGATTTTAAATCAAATTTGTCCCCGCCCATGGGGACTTGAATTTGCCTAATGGTCCCAGTAGTAGTGGGATTTTGATAGGAACTAAGAGACCTGGGTTCCTCCATTTCAGGGGGAGGGCGATTCATTTCCTCCAATGTTTCCCTTATGGCCTCAATTTATTCATTATACAGTGTCATCTGGGCTTGAAGGCAGGTTATGGGGTCTACGACTCCACCACCACCTAGTGGGACTGGAGGGGGGTGATTTCCTCCCTCGAGATTTGGGGGTGGGTGTGCAGCCATATTTGTGGAGGAGGATGACAATTCACCCATTTCTATTCTTCTAGAATTATCAAATAATTCAAACAATTCAGGGTTTTGTGACCTCCTCCCAAACATGCACTATCGCAGGAAGAATTGGGGAGATGAGAATGGAAAGGGGATGAGAGAAACAACACCGTAAGGGTACACTTGATGACAAATCAAAGCAATCAATTTCCTAACCTCTACAATGTGCCCTTAGACCTAAAGATCTAAGTTACCTACTATCACAACCTACGAAACCAAATGAGAGCACCGAGGAACCACTGGGCTAGATTGAAAGGCCATTTGTCCCAATCTTAGACACCCGATAGAACGCGGGAACCCACACCAGCATGTAGACGCTACACGTAGGTAGTTAGACCTCCAATCCTTAAGAGGGGTCAAGTTGCTACCAGTTTTAATTTAGAGACTTAGGATCAAGTGCTCAAGGAATGTGAAGGGCGTTTTATATGGGTAATGCCTAAGTGCGTCGATTTTAAGAGTGTGTAAATCAAGCATGCAATGAAGAAATCTCCCCGAATTGAAGTTTTAGATGGTGAATGGCTTTTAGAATTTCAACCTCAAGTAGTATGGATTTTATGATTCCACTGGATTACCAATTCAACCAATCTCCAGGTTTTCAAAAAATACAAGTTTTCTATGCCCAACAAACCCTTCTTCAATGTGAATTATTTAACACATGCTAAAAATGCAATGGGCTTCCCTAGATGAAAATTTCTAAGTGTGGATGCACGAGTCAATTTTAGCTTAATGTGAGAGGGAGCCAACACACTCAATTCAAGTGCTCCCAATCACTACATTGACAATCCACACAAGGCTCAACCACCAAATGATGTAAAGAAAATGAAAATGTTGGGGTTGACATATTCGGGATCGAATTTAAGGCAAATGTAAAGTCGTGGTGGGGTTGGAATCAATTCAATTCCAAGACTCCCCACCAAAAATGTGATCCCAAAATGCTAACAAATGAGGCAAGGAAGGACGACAATCAATCAATTTTTATCTTTCCTCTAAGAAGACTTCACACAATGAGAAAGGCAAGAATCAAGATTCTTGGATTTTTGCTATGCGGATTTTGCGGAAAATCAAGGGGCGGTGGGGGTGGTAGCAAACAATTAACAAGTGGGTTTTAGTCCACTTGCCCCAAGAAATTCCCAAGAAGTGTTTTTAAGTTTTTGGAATTTTTAGATTTCTTTTTTCTCTCTCTTTTTTTTTTAAGGTGACAAGATGACCTAAGTTACTAAGAGGAAGACACCTACCTCCTTAGCAACATGGGCGAAACTCCAATGCGGTGTCGGCGACTTCATGCTCTTGCACCCGCCTTGGATTTACCCACGTCTCCAACCTCCTCTGTGTGTCTCCTCCTTGCAACAGGTATACCTGCACACAAACAAACAAAACACCTGTGAAGAGAAGGGTGGGAGAAGAGAAAATCAAAGGAAGAGAGTAGAAACTTACTCCAAATAGTGCTTCCCCGACAACGGCTCCAGAAAAGCGTGACGTGAACTCGAATAGGTCTTATTAATATGGTGATATTATCATTGAAATTGGTATAGTGAGTTAACCTAAATTGAGTCTACAACAGTTTCACAAAATTTTAACCTAGCCTACTTGATTTTATCTTGGTCACTTTTAGGCCCAAGGTCTATCTCAAGGAGGCAGGGATTAGGAGATCAAGGAGTTTCTACACCTTTCCTAAAACTTATCTCTTCCTTGCATTTATTATTCTTTTGATTTTTCTACTTTTAAGATTTTTTTTGTGATAATGTTGTTCTTGAGGCACACCCTCAAAAATGAAGTCCTTGGCCTTGAGCCAAATGGTCCTTGGCTTGAAGCCAACATAGGGTTTCAAAATCGATCTTGTTACTCACAAGATCGAGTACCTACAAGACAAGAATTATCTTTTCTCTTTTATACTTTTTTTTTTAGTCTTTTAATAGCAAGAAATAAAAGACAAATGAAAGCAGAATAAAATGCAAGGAAAGAAATGAAAAGAAATACTTAGCTTAGTATATATATATATGAATATATATAGAGTAGATATAAAATATATATATATAGTTATATATTATATAGATAGGGGTGGAGGTGGAAATGGAGATGGAATTTAGCACGGTGTCAAGTTGGTCCATGTCTAGCAAGATGCAACCAATAAGACTAAGTGTCGCGTGGAGTGTGGAGCAGGTGTGCGTGTGTGGGTTGAAGCACTTGCTTTGCGCAGGTATAGGGAAATATTGGCAACTAGTGCAAATATTCCTGCGATATGATGCGCGGTGAAGGGGTAAGTGCACGGGTATGTGGGTAGTAGATGTGAGCTGTATGGGAGAATGTGGATATATGGATATATAAGTATATATGTATATATATATGTAGATATAACTATATATATATATATGTATAGGAATATATATTTTTTTTAATTATTAATTTAAATATATATATATTTATGTATATATAGATATTTAAGGGTGAGAGTGTCGAGTATATATATATGTATGCGTGTAGGTGTGTGAGTGTTTGTGAGTGTCTGTGAGTGTGTGTCTGTGGGTCGAAGGCATGCACTGCAGCACTGAAGGAGCCCTACACTGTGCGTAGAGGGGGGGAACACCGCACGCATAGCACACAAATTCTGCTTGCAGAGCTGCAGTGCACAAGGGCTACGTGCTAGGAGGGCGAGTTAAGAATCCGAAGGATCGCGCGTCGTCTGGCGAGTGGGTGTGGGTCGCTTCCACGCATGGGTGCCCTGAGGATGTGCGAGCGCAGCATGCAGCGCACAAAGGCACGCGTTGAGCGGTGAGGTGCTGGCACTGGGTGATCAGATGGAGGTGGTAACGACGCAGGAGCAAACGCAAGGCCACCGGCTAAGTGAGAAACTTGCCAGTGGCTACAGTGTTGCGCAGACTGTGATGAACAATGCGCTACAGTGTAGGGCGGGGAGTGGTAACAGGGTGGAGGGGATGCGGTGTGTGGAGAAGCCACAGAGCACGCATACGTGCACGAAAAGGGAAGTTGGGTTCTGTGCATGCGTGAGGAGGTGCACGGGGGCGTACAGAGGTGCGCGGAGGTGCGCGGGGGTGTAGATCAAGCTTCAGAGCTTGAAGGTCTGTAACAATGTTGATGAGGGTGATGAAATGAAGAAAGAAAAAAACAAAACTAAAATTGAAAGGCGCAAATAACACAAAAAAGGAAACCACCACGCCCACCTACTCACGAAGGAGCTGGCCGGTGGTGGAGCTCACAATGGTGTCTTGACACCACTGTGAACTTCTCCTGCACACAGTGTGCCTCTTCTCAACTTGTGAGAAGAGGAACTGTGTATGGAGAGGGAGAGCGGAAGAGAGTGGCCGGCGGGTGTGTATGGTGTTGCGTGTTTTGTCTGAGGAGTGGTGATGGGTGTGTTTGAGGGTGGAGGCCGGCTGCTATAGCAAGGGAGGGTGTATGGACTTTTATAGAAGGAGTGCATGCCTCTCACCATGCTGCAGCAGGGTAGGGTGCATGGAGACGTCCACAGCAGCAGTGAAAAAAGAAAATGAAAATGGTGAAATTGCAATGCAACACAGAATGAAGATGTTAATTTTAGAAGTGGATTGAATGGCCATTTATTCTCACTCTCTTCCCCTCTTTATAAATGCATGCAAGTACATATTTACAAATGTAAGTATGGCTACATAAGATGCATGGGTAATGCTAGGAAATAACATAAGATGGCATATTTATTGGTGTAACTTACTTTGCAATCAGTCATTTTTATCTTTTCTATTTTTTTGATATTTCTATCAGCCAAGAGGTTAGGTTGATGAAAACTTTATCTACTTACAAAAATATAAGAGAGAAAGGGAGAGAGAGAGAGAGGGAAACAATCATCTATTATAAAGAATTTTTTGTTACAACTACAAAAGCGAAAAATCTATACTAGGAAAGCGAAAAAGATAGAAAGAGGTGAAAGAAATCCCCCTCAAAGGTTGCTCGAAGGATGACTCGCTCTGACGTTGCTTGGAGGAAGGTGGTGAGGAGCGAGACAATGGAGGACGTAGTTGGACGGAGGATGTGGCAAGACGGCATCATGGCGAAGATCTTCTTCCCGAAGGGCGGTCAGAGGACGGCCACAGGATGCTCCACGAATGGGGATGAGAGGTGGGAGAACTATTTTCTTTTCTACTCTAGTGGAGCATCCCAAGCTTGGGACAAGCTCTCTCTAGAGCCTTGGAGGTGGTGAGAGGAAGAAAGGAAGAGGTAAAGAAAAATGGGAGGGATAGGGGTCCTTTTATAGTGGAGGAAAGAATTAAATTCGTATACATGACATTTAGTGACGGTCATAAACGTCGCTAAAGATCCATCGCAAACGTCGCTAAAGATCCCGCTCATGCACCCCTGCTGCTGCACTGCAGGCGCACACTATACGCGCCCTTATCGTGCGTGCACGCACGATACGCGCCGTTCCTTCCGCACGTGCACTACGTTTCTACGCGCGCCACTGTGCTGGCACATGCGTGCGTGCCTGCGCCGCTGTGCATGTGCAGGGGCGCGTGCGTGTGCATGGGTGGCCTAGGTTGCACCACATGGCGCAATTTAGGCCGTCCATGTTCTTTCCACTGTAGGGGATGCTATAGAGGTTGGATTGAGTCAATTTTCATGCAATTGGGCTACAATCGTCGACCCGAATCCATCCGTGTGGTCGGATTTGTCGTTTGATGCTCCGGATTGTGTCTCCTAATCCCTCAGTCGTTGATCTTCATTGGATTGCATATGGTGCTACGGGACTCCGATAGAGGTGATTTCAGAGGCGTTGGACTCCGTTCGTCGTCTTGATCAGATCCGTATGGTTGGATCGTCAATTCGAGGCTCTGAGATAAATATCCTTCTCTCCTGCCACAAAAGGACACAATTAACCTAAATTATATACAACTACTCTAAATGTAGAATGATGCATGCTATGTAGTGTTTATAACATGAAATGCAAATCTAAGCCTCGGAACATGCATGAATAGGAATTTTACCCTCAATAATTATAACGACCCGATTCCCAAATCCCTACGAGACACGAGAATCAAACCGACTCGACTAATCCCAAGACCCAGTAGTCCAACGAGAAAGTAACCAAAAGAGCAGTAAAATAAACCACATTCACCATGTATATAACTAGCAGTAACAAAATATAGTAGTAAAGAAAGGAAATACTATAGTATACACCACCACAACAGAAGAGAAATAAACATGTACATAACATGAACCTTACAATAAAGAGAGTACAGGGAGTAACCGAAAACTACTCACTACAGCGGAAAGAAAAGTACACAAGGTACTACAGGTAACACTACTGGCTCTACTAGGCCCAGCACCCTCTGCAACCGTTGACTCTGGCTGCTCAACACCTAGTCCTGAAAAGGTAACAAGGGTGACACGTCAGCGAAATGCTGAGTAGAGTGTCAACTAAAAGTTAACAGAAGCAGTAGAGTGTACAGTAGCTGTTATATTTTTACTTTCTTTATTTATATTTTTCCATTTATTCACTGTTGATTTAGTTATCAAATCCTTCTCTTGATCTTGAATGTTCCTCGTGGGAACGATCTTGATTGCAGTCTTCTCCGAAAAGTAGAAGTAACACGTGGTGCTCTCCTGGCCGGGAGAGCCCCCCGTGGTGGTCCTACCCTCAGTCAACCACCCCATGGTCGCTGACAGACGTAACGGTGACTACGGCACGTGCGATAAGCGCACGGGTAGCTACCCCGCACTGGCACACAGTCAGTCGTTTCCGTTAACGGGTGCGCCCAAAGCACAGCACGGAGGGCCCTACCCCTGTTTGGTTACTGTGGAGGGGCTGGACCCCTGTTACTGAGAGGGCTCTGCCCTATACTAGTTCTGTGCTGTGCTTTGGGTGCACCCGTTAACGGAAACGACTGACCGCGTGCCAGTGCGGGGTAGCTACCCGTGCGCTTATCACGCGTGCCGTAGTCACCGTTACATCTGTCAGCAACCTTGGGATGGTTGACTGAGGGTAGGACCACCACGGGGGGCTCTCCCGACCAGGAGAGCACCACGTGTTACTTCTACTTTTTAGAAAAGACTGTAATCAAGATCGTTCCCACGAGAAACATTCAAGATCAAGAGAAGGATCTGATAACTAAATCAACAGTGAATAAATGGAAAAATATAAATAAAGAAAGTAAAAATATAACAGCTACTGTACACTCTACTGCTTCTGTTAACTTTTAGTTGCCACTCTACTCAGCGTTTCGCTGACGTGTCACCCTTGTTACCTTTTCAGGACCAGGTGTTGAGCAGCCAGAGTCAGCGGCTGCAGAGGGCGCTAGGCCTAGTAGAGCCAAGTAGTGTTACCTGTAGTACCTTCTGTACTTTTCTTTCCGCTGTAGTGAGTAGTTTTCTGTTACTCCGTGTACTCTCTTTATTGTAAGCTTCATGTTATGTACATGTTTGTTTCTCTTCTGTTGTGGTAGTGTATACTGTAGTATTTCCTTTCTTTACTACTGTATTTTGTTACTGCTAGTTATATACATGGTGAATGTGGTTTATTTTACTACTCTTTTGGTTACTTTCTCGTTGGATGACTGGGTCTTAGGATTAGTCGAGTCGGTCCGATTCTCGTGTCTCGTAGGGATTCGGGAATCGGGTCGTTACAAGACTCTTTTAACTCAGCCAATCTACGTTTCACCGTTCCAGGTTTATATCCGTACAATTCAAGTTCTCAACCGTATTTATTCATTCATAATAGGCAACTATTAACCAATTTACAGGCAGTTATAATTTCCTTTCCACTTTTCCAAGACTACAATGTATATATTCAACTAGTTTTCCAGTCCTAGGATTCATGCCATACCCTAGGATCTATCATTCAATCTAGTTTTTCAGTCCTAGGATTCATGCAATACCCTAGGATCTACCATTCAATCTAATTTCTCAGTTCTAGGATTCATGCAATGCCCTAGACTCTATCAATTGTTTCATAACTGTACAAATTTTGTTACATAAATTAAAGGGCCACTCTACCAGCGAAACCGGGAGTACTGGGGGCGTGGTCGGCAATCCAGTGCACCTCTGTAACCCCTACAGCCGCAACAGAACGGGGTCCTAACACAAGGATCAATCGCAAGGAGTATCTCAGAACAGTATACAATTACTGTAAATAGGTAGAGGAAATAAATCTGGAAAGAACGAAACTTGAAACGCAGAAAATGGACTTCGAATGGACCCTAAACGGGTCAAAAACGACGAGTCTACCCAAAATCAGACGTCTGTAGCTTCTTCCAGACGTCTTAAAAGGTCGATCAGGTCATACCTCGGTCTACGCAGTCCTTCAGACATCCAGAAGCCTGCTGGATCATCTGGTCCTAGTCCCCAGACCTCCGATTGTCACCCCGGTCGTCTGGAGGTCCTCTCCGTCGTCTGGTACTGTGGCCAGACGTCTGATCTGTGTGGGATGGCGAGCCCTCACGCCCTCCCGAACAGAACCTGCGCATACACACACCCGCTCTCATCATGAAGAGGCATAGAAGAATGCGGCGGACGACTGCATGGCCGTACACGTGTAAAAAGGAGAAGGTAGGAAAATATTGTACCTGTCAGACGTCTAGACCTTCCTCCAGACATCTTCAGCGTCATCTGGATGTGAGTCCAGACATCTGATTCTGGGAAATTTTCCCAGAATCAGGACCATTTTCTCTCTCCACCCGCGACGCACGGCCGCGCCGCACCGCATCCGCCTGCTACCCGAGCTGCAGCAGCTCCTCCGCACCACCCCACGCTCGCTGCTCCCCCACCGGCCTACTCTAGCTGCCCCGGCAAGCTCGCACCTTCGTGGTCGAGCTTTCTTCTTCCTCTCGCAACACTCCTTCCCATACGCTCGCAGTAGCCGCTGCTGCCGCACTTGCTCGCTCACGCTCTCGCTGGCAGGGAGAAGGAGAAGAGAAGATGGTGGAGTGACGTGAGGGAGAGGGGGAGCGTTCTTATAAGGCAGCCGCAGGGAGAGAGAAGAAGGAAAGCAGCGCCTGCAGGGAGAGAAAAACGAAGGCTGCGGGTTCAATCCGCGCGCGTAAGCGCGTAGACGCGAACCCGTACGCCGAAAGAATTTATTACCAGACGTCTGGGACACTTCCCAGACGTCTTAAACTATGTCTGATGCCCATGTTCGTAACAATAATTGTGTCTACATCAACCCTCAGTGACAAGGAATGTCGGGTGGGGGAAGCCATGTAACTCTTGGGGACGCTCTACCGTGTAGGGATCTTTGCGAGACTCTCCCTTCCTGGCTATCCAGGTAATTCTCAGGTGGATGACTTTCCGATCCAGGGGTATCATCCGCCCCGAACCTCTATAGTCATCCAAAAATCTTTTGGTGCCTTGATTTTGTCAAAATTTAGATCCAGTCCCTCATCCCTTCTATTTAGAACACATACACAGGAAGGCTATTAGGTTTTAACCTAAGAGGCCTTATTTGATCTTCTTGGGGATTTCTAAATATAAATCTAATCTTGAGTTTTGATTCTACATCTTGATTCCACCATTTGATTCAAAAAATGCAACCTGGCTTTATAGGAAGACTATTTAGAAAATTGGAGTCCCAAATGCGCATGAAAGAAAAGATAATTGAGAATGCCTATAGAAATCATGAAGACTATTATAAAAGGGGCGTGCTGGAAAAATTTGCGAAAACGACAAACCTCATCATGAACTATGTTGGGATAATATGGACACAAATGAAACACGATTCAACCCAGGATCATCTACTAGCAAAACATAGTGAATTGGTGAAATTACACAATAATGATTGTCTGCAATATTGGCCAAATCCTTCAGTTCCAAAAGAACTCTAGAATTTTTTGAAAGAATGGGGAGAATTGCTGAATGGGTTATATAGAACCATCAATCAAAAATACCTATCAAAAGTTAAGATGACATCTTGGAGTAATTCCAGTAATCCATGTAATTTCCCAAATCCCGGGTGTGATGATCAATGTTGTTATGGACCCCCAACCCAAATGAAATCTAATTAAAATTATGAACAAATTGATACACCTAATCTTGAAATGGGTTGGGAAGATCCAATTGCAAGTTTCCCTATTTCAAGCAAGCCTTAGAAAATCAAGAGCCTGGTTCACCAAGCATAGATTTCCCAAACACCTATGATATTAAGATTGAATCAGAACCTCTCAAGGGTGTAAATTCCATCCCTTATTATGATAAGGTGACTCTCAAGAGCTATTCTGACATCCCTGTAGAGCCCAACCTAGATTCTAGTGATCCAATCCACACCCTTCACCTAGAATCTGGATCTGAGCCTTATTGGGATAATTATGAGGCCCCTTATGATATGAGTCAGATTTTGAATTTGGATTATGATTCTGGGCCTATATTTGATGAATGCACCTCTCCAACCTCCTCAGAGACTGAGATTGATTTTTCGGAAGTCACGTCGATCTATAATACAAAAATCGAGTTGGGTTTTGAATGGGTTTTCCCTACAAGCCAAGAACCCAAGTCCATGCCTAATAGGGACACCTTTCTGAGTTCGGATTCTGAAATCAGGCTAGACCCAAGTCAGTTTGCCAATCCTACATCTCTTGAGTTATGCCATGATGGAACCTGAAATCCAGAATCAAATTCAGAATATGATTCTCGCAAGTTCTCCGACGATTTTGAATCTTACCCTGATTTCGGAGAACTGTTGTTTCTTGATGACTACGAGCCAATCTACGACCTCAGCATACATGATCCATTCTTTGACTCTAACTCTAAGGTCCCTAATTTCGAGATCATTGATTCAAAATTAGGTTCCATTGAGATGGAATCATTTCTTTTTGATCCTCAGGAATCAGAAATCAAAATTGCCAAGAGTGTCTAAAACCCAGAGTTTGAATCTTTTCTTGACTCAGATTTCCATGATCCTATAAACACTCTTCAGGCATTTACCTTTGATTTTGATGGCTATTATGAGGACTCTCTAGATGAACCCACCTTTGAATCCTTCCTAGAGGAGCCCTGACACACAATTCTTATTGATGCCACCTCTTCTACACATACAGAGTCTTCAAAAACCCATTTTCAACCTCGACCCAAACCGGACTCAATTTTTACTCTAATTCTCCTATCGATGATCTGGTAGCATATGACCCCTCTCCACATTTCAAATGGGTTTCAGATTTTGATCAGACAACAAATCACGCCCCATCTTTCTTTGATCACCCTCGTAGGGACCTCACATCTTCCACAGATCCATTCTCTTTCAAGGATCCCTACTTTGATCGGGCTGATCCGACTCAACCAAACCCTAATTTTTCACTTCCACATCATTTTGAGCTTTACAGTATCTGGTAGGCATCACATCTCTTGATTCACATCTATCAACCTGCCAGATTGATTAGGTTTTGGCTTCATCATCAGCCTGCTGATCTAAACAAGTACTTGGTTGGACCAACCAGGCTATTGATCAAGGTGTTTGTTTTACAAAACTCGTCTGATTTGACCACTCTCTCTCCATATCATTTTCTACACGGCTGAAGGCATTGAATTTAGCACTTAACAGGAGGCAACCTGTCATTCCAAAAACTCAAGATCCTTCTAATTATCCATCTAGACTTCACATCTAATGCACATAGTGTTCAATTTTAGAACAATCGACTCCACCTCTAGTACTCATACCAGAGCTTGAAATCATTCGCAACAGTCATCCTGACCCGTTCGCAGACCCGATAATCTTGCTCTAATTCCTGAACGCAAAACTATTTCATACCCTCCATTTACAATGTGGACATTGCAAAACTTTGGCATGGGGGGTGTTAAAGTGCAAACATATAAAAATTCAAGTTTTTGAAGGGTTCTCACAAAAAAATAATAAAATAATAAAAAAATACACATTCCAAAAAACCAAAAAAATAGAAAATTGAAAAAGAACAAAAAAATGGGAGAAGGGAGAAAATTTTGAGTGAATTGAATGCATATCATTCTTAAGGAGGAAAAGGGAGGTGATTTCAATGTCAAAAAGGAGCAACAATTTGAAAGAAAAGAGTTAGTCATTAGTAAAAGATTAAGGAATCTACTTAGTCCTAGACCAAATCAAAAGAAAGCAATAAAAGACAAAAGTGTAGAGATTAGTATGAACACTGATCTTAGGCCTCTTGGGCTTGTTTTAAGCTTAAAAATTCAAGTATCCGTTAAGATCTGGATAATCCTTAAGAGGTTGAGGAAAATACAAAGCTTAAGTATTAGGTCTAAGGCTTGAGGATTATTCATTTTCGTTAACTGACCTCTAGTTTGCGGGACTCGATAACCTAAGCACCCTAATCCACACACAAGTCTGGTTCAGTGCGCTTAATTATCCAAATCATGCAAAAGCATTAATTCTGTTCTGAAAAAGCTACCTAGATTAGGAGCGGCTTATCAACACAAGTTGATTTGGAAGAGTTCCCAGCTCGGAGAGGTGGGAAATTCTCCTCAAAGATGCGCAATAACATACCGTCTCCTCGGTGCTTATCTCCTAGGATATCTAAATATCCTACTGGGGGTACATAAGCACCTTGTGCTAATTCAGGTGCCATGGGAGAGATTATCCCGAAATGCAGATTGCCAGGGCCTGAATTTAGCTACAAAATTCCATGGGTAGCACTATCTCGAAGTGTCGAAAGCTAGGGTTCTGGGGGTTGCCATGGGCGAGGCTATCTCGAAGCATCGAACTCCAGGGACCCTGCGAGAATTGATGGTTGGAGCAAGGAATTGGTTGGGACTCGAACAGGTTGTGTTAATATGGTGAAATTATCGTTGAAGTGAGTATAGTGGTTAACCTAAATCGAGCCTAACCATCTTTTTACAAAATTTTTAACCTGGCCTACTTAATTTTATCTTGGTCACTTCTAAGCCCAGGGTCAATCTCAGGGAGGCAGGGATTAAAGGTGAATAAGTTTCTACGCCTTTCCTACAACGAATCTCTTCCATGCATTTATTATGTTTCTGGTTTTTTTCTATTTAAGATTTTTTTGCTGATAATTTTGTCCTTGTGGTACACCCTCAAAATCAGGTCCTTGGCTTTGAGCCAAATTAGGGTTCCAAAAAATTGGTCTTGCTATTCGCAAGATCAAGTACCTGCAAGACAAGGATTATCTTTTCTCTTTTACCTTTTTTTATCTTTTTAATAGTAGGAAACAAAAGAGATAAAAAAAACTAGATAGGGTGCTTGTAAAGAATTAAATATAATCTATATATATATACAGATATATATATTATATATATAGGGGTGGGGGTGGAGGTGGAAATGGCGTGTAGCATAGTGTCGAGTTGGTCCACGTCTAGTGAGACGCAACCAACAGGACGAAGTGCCGCGTGGAGTGTAGGATGGATGTGTGGGAGTGTGTGCAGAGGCGCTTTCTCTATGCGGGTATCGGGGAATATCAGTAACTGGTGCAGATATTCCCGTGATATAACGCGTGGTGGAGTGACTAGTGCGTATGGATGAAGGTAGATGATATGTATGTAAAAATATATATATAGATGTATATATGTATATATATGTGTGTGTGTGTGTGTAGATAGCGTTGTAACTATATAGGTGTATATCTAGTTATATATATATATATATAGATATGTAAATATATATATAGGTATATATATCTATATTTATAACTAGATATATATCTATATATATTTAACTATATATATATATATAAATATATGTAGTAATATATGTATATAGATATATATATATATATGTATATATGTATATAGATATATTTGTATAAGTATCTATGTATATAGATATATATATATATGTGTGTGTGTATTTATATCTATAGATATATATGTATATATGTATGTAAATGTATATATGCATAAATATATGTATATATATATATGTACATATGTATGTATATGTATGTATATATATATATATATATATATATATATATATATATATATATATATGTATATATATACTTATATTTAGTTGTATAGGTATTAATATGTATATATATATATGTATGTATAAGTATGTATAAGGGTGTACAAGTGAGTGTGAGTGTACAAGTGTGGGTGTGTACGAGTGTGGTGAGTGTCTGTGCGAGAGAGCTGCTGGAGAGGAGTGTGAGAGAGAGAGTTTAAGGCCTCTGGTGGAGGCAGGCACCGTCTGATGGCGCGGGCGTGCGCGTAGGTGCTGGCACAGAGGGCAACCGCGTGCGCTGAAGGGAGCACACGGGCGAGAGTGCAGCGCAGCGCACTGCATAGCGCAGCACACCACGTTGCAGGCTGGAACAAGAGCGGGCGCAGATGCGGATGTGGGTGCGGGCGCTGGAGCGGGCGACTGGCTGGAGGCGATAGCGGCAAGGAGAGAGAGCGCGCTGTGACCGGATAAGTGAGAAACTCTCCAGTCACCGCACTGTAGCTACAGTGTCGCGCTGAGAGGCGTGAACAGTAGCATAGTGCTGCGCACGAGGGACAGCCAGTTGCGGCTGGGTCTGCATGCGCGGGCACACTAGAAGGCACCTGCACGTGCAGAAAGGGGCTGCAAACGGTGCTGGCACGGCTGCTAGCTGCTGTGCCGCTACTGCTGGAGATCTGGAGCTTGGAGCTTCGGCAATGGCGAGAAGGGCTTCAGTGATGGAAATAGGGAATGAAACCACCACGCCCACCTACTCTTGGATGAGCTGGGCGGTGGTGGAACTCACAATGGTGGTCGTGGAACCACTGTGAGCCTACTCCTGCCCGCAGTGTGTCTCTTCAGTGGAAGAGCTACTGCGTATGGAGGGGAGAAGGGAGGAAGATGGCCTGGATGAAGGTGGTTGCTGTGTTGTGTGTTCAGGCCCCCTCTCGTAAGGAAGGGGGCAGGGCTTTTTAAAGGAGAGGGAGGCATGCCACGGCCATGCCCTAGGTGTGCATGACCAGCCATGCGGCTGGTAGAGTATGCTGCTGGCAGAGAATGGTGCGAAGAAGAGCAAGCCCATGCCCTGAGCTGCGCAAGGGAGAAGAAATTCAAAGCAAAATAAAAAAATGAGGATGGTGAAATTGCGAGGCAGCACTTGAAGAAGATGTTATTTACATGGCCAATTGTTCACTCTCCTCCCCTCTCAAATAAATGCATGCATGCGTCAATTTTACAAATGCAATTATAGCTACCTAATATGCAATGGCAATGCTAGGAAATAACATAAGATGGCATATTTATTGGTGTATTTTTGCTGTGCAATCATACCTCCATGCCTATCTTTTGCTAGTCCCTAGAAAAACATTTTATATTGTATTTAGAAATGATCTTAAGCTGAAGATTTTCTCCTGAGGCAACATGGGTGTGTTTATTTGTTGGATATTGTGAGAACCAATTGCGGAGAAAACTACCAGTACTTTAAGTCTTATGTGACATAGACCATCTCTCGACTAACCTGGACTCTTGATATTTAAACCTTAAGTACGATTTCCAGGACTCAGAAGGTTTTTTACTGTACTCGAGAGCTCAAGAGATTATGGCTTGTGCATAGTGAAGGATCAAGACTGACCAGATGAACATTAAGACTCAAGCCCAGGGTTTCACGAATCTTTAAGTGCAAGCTGGTCCCAAATTTAGTTCATGTCTTCAGATTGACCCTTAAAAAGATGATAGAAAACTCAACTCCCATTTTATCACAATTGTGGCTCAAAGAATATATGGTAGAAATAGGGTATTTGTAACTTGCCCTGAAAAACTTTTTTAGGGAGAAGACTTTACAGATATTTGCAAGATATACTGACTTATTTGCACAGTTTTTTTTTTTTTTGAAACAAGTGTAAGTATATCTCTTACAACCTTATTTGGAGGAGCACACTTTTCTTTTAGTGGGAGAGTTCCTTTCTGGTGGAAAGAGTTTCTCCTAAACACAAGACTAAAGCCTGGGATAAAAAGTATACCTGCGCGCACAAGTAAGGACTCCACCTTCCCTAATGAACACTAGGGTTGGATCTTATGTTCACTTGGTCTTTCTTGATATGTGTAGTGTGAACCAAGATTACTTAGGCTCTCGAGTAGAAGCAAACCAACAGATCCTGTGCTGATGTCTTAGGTATAAGAATACATCCATGGTTAGGAGAGATTTCGATCTATCTTGTCAATGCTCAAGTGAATTAAGCCGAGCCTGAGCGAATCAAGCTTCTGTGGCCTGGAAAGTCTTCAAAATAGTGGTTGAAATCCATAAACACTTCTTGTATTTTTGTTTCAGCCTTCAGATCATTACTAAACACCTACTTTTTTTTATGCTATGTACATATTTAGATGGATGGAGGCTGCATGATACCATATAATACCCAGATCCTATAGATGCCTATCCATCCCCCCATGCCAAATGTGCTATGTCCTCATATGCATGTAGGGAAGGGTAGAGGAAGGTCCAAAGATCGGGGAACAAGAGCTAAGGTGCAGGGTAAATAGCAGGGTGGTAGGGTGGGTGGATGGTGGGTGGTGAAGTGAAAAGGTGCAAAGTGAAGTGCATGTGATAGTGGAGGAGTGCTACTGGGGTGCCTCCCAACGAGCACTGAATTTAACGTCCCCAGCTGGACTCGGAATGAGGCACGACATTAGTTACCCTCCAACAGGGCAACAGTTTCTCCAACGGGGGCAGGTTCATGAGTAAGATAAGGTTTTAAACGCTACCCATTGATCGTAAATTTATGCCCAGATTTGGGATCTTCAATTTCAACGGCCTCGTTGGGAAATGGTCCCGAGACCAAGAAGGGACCAGTCCATTTGGACTTCAATTTCCCTGGAAAGAATTTGAACCGAGCATTGTAAAGCCAAACTTGCTGAGATGGCTTAAATTCTTTTCGCCGAATTCGGCTGTCATGAAAAGCCTTAGTGCGTTGCTTGAAAGTTAAGGCAGAATCATAGGCTTCACGACAGAGCTCTTCCAGCTCTTGGAGTTGGAGTTTCCTTTCTTGACCACACAGGTCTGGGTCGAGGTTGCATTGGCGAACCGCCCAATAAGCGCGGTGCTCCAGCTCCACGGGCAAATGACAAGGCTTCCCTTAACCAATTCTATAAGGAGGCATACCAAGGGGAGCCTTGAAGGCGATCTGATATGCCCAAAGTGCGTCAATCAGCTTGTCAGACCAATCCTTACAGTCAGGCCGAACCATTTTCTGAGAATTTGCTTGATTTGCCAGTTCGACACCTCTGCCTGGTCATTCGTCTGAGGATGATACGAAGATGCGATATGATGGTTGACTCCATATTTCCTCAAAAGTGCCTGAAAAGAAGCATGGGTAAAATGGCTTCCTCCATCTGAGATAATGGCTCAAGGGATCCCAAAGCATGCAAAAATGTGGTCTTTGACAAATCGAGTGGATATGACATGGTCAGCATGGCACGTGGGAATAGCCTCGATCCATTTCGAAACATAATCAACAGCAACGAGGATGTATTCGAAGCCGTTGGAAGGAGGAAAGGAACCCATGAAATCGATTCCCCAAATGTCAAAAATTTCAGCAGCTAGGATGGGTTGCAAAGGCATCATGTCATGTCGTGACATTGACCCTAATGACTGGCACCTAGTGCAATGCTTGGCATAATTGTGTGCATCCTGGTGAAGGGAGGGCCAAAAGAAACCACATTGCAACACCTTGGCTGCAGTTTTCCTCCTAGAGAAATGGCCTCCGCAGGCCTGATCATGGCAAAAGGATAGCACACTGGGGAATTCGCTGTCAGGAATACAGCGACGGATGATCTGATCAACACCTATTCGAAAAAGAAGTGGATTATCCTAGAAATAATACTTTGCTTCTACAATGAGACGCTCGCGCTGGTTTTTAGGCCAACCACGTGGAAGGGAACCAGAAGCAAGGTAATTGGCAATATCGGCATACCAAGGTCCACTTGCCACATTAATTGCCAATAGGTGCTCACCGGGAAAAGTCTCGTTAATCGGCAGGGTAAGTCCAATGTGGTCAGGGTCCGGTCTAGAGAGATGATTAGCCACAACATTCTGGGCTCCAACTTATCGCGGATCTCAATGTCAAATTCTTGGAGCAGAAGGATCCAACGAATCAGTCTAGGCTTGGCATCCTTCTTGTGCATGAGATGGCGAATGGCTACATGATCAGTGAAAACAATAACATGCGAGCCCAGAAGGTAAGAGCATAATTTCTCCAGCCCAAAGATGACCACTAGTAGTTCTTTCTCAGTGGTTGTATAATTACGCTGGGCCTCGTCCAACGTCTTACTGGCGTAGTACACCACGAAGGGGTGTCTATCGCTGATGAGAGCCTCATCATGAACCCTAACTAACACAATTTGATCTAAATAAGTATGCAAAAGCTGCTACAAAACTTACGGAAAAGTCTCACTCAGAGAATTCCAAATTTATGAATAAAATAATTCATAAGGGGTAAAACTGTAATTTTACCAATGCAGTACACAAACAGGGTGTCAAAGGGTCTAAACACAGGACAAATGAACTTAATAAGAAAGGAAGTGGGATGATCTGATCTGAAAAGGGTTATAGCAACTTCTAGAAATTAAATGACATTCGATAACCTTGAAACAAACCCGCTTTAATTCACAAGGGTCTAGGTAGGATAAAAATCAACTAAACCCTCTAAAATTCATGAAAAAATATTCTCTAGGGTTTAGAACCTTCAATTTGGCCTTTGGGACTTATCTTGACCTAGATTGAGAACCATGCCCAATTTTTGACTTAATTTAGGTTTTTATGCAAATTGACTAGTCAAACATGGTCAAACCTAAAATCAAAACTCACCATTAGATTACTTAGGCCCAAATTAGGTTGGTACAAAAATTTGGGCCTAAGAGAAGACCATTTTGACCGAATTTACAAATTGGTCCTCTTGAATTACTTTTTAACCCTTATCTTTTTGAATCCTTGCAGTTAGCCCCCCATCTTCTCTTTCATTCTTTGCAGAACGGCCCCTCTGCCACCCCACGCAGGTGGCTATACCTCCGGCGACCTTGCGCTGAGGATGGCACCGCGAAAGGTATGGGGGCCGCTCTCAGGAACGAAAGGGGGTTCCCTATGTCGTCCTCTTTCGCAAGGACCCTCCCCTTTGACCTGCAACTACCCATGCCTTTCATGTGAATGCACGAAAGGAATGGGTCTACTTTCCGGCCATTCTCCGATGAGCTCCCCACATCGCCCCCTCGAGATCCTCTCCTTGCCAGCACCTTTATATGGAGCGGCAGGGGCAGCCGTTTCCTTCAAGCCTATTTTGGCCGAAGGAAACCCCCAATCTTCGTCTCCTCCTCCTCCGGTCAAGCACCCACAGGCTCCGGCGACCTTTCCTCCTCCTTGTCGCTCTGCTGCCACACCTGCAGCAGAGTCTACTCTGCCTCGTCTTCTCGCTCCAGGCCGCACCAGCAGATGCCTTCCCGACCCCTTCCTCATCGCCGTTACCCTTCTCTGGGCACCTTCGTCTCCGGCATCGGCAGGCACGCATCGAGCACCCCCTTCCCCCCTTTCGTTAGTAAAATAGGTTAAACTATTTCCCTTACTCTCCTCTTAATTTCCCCCTCTTCAATTGTCACTTTCAACCCCTCGATTACCACTACCACCACCATCTATTCCACCTCCGACCACCAACTCTGGTGAGGCCGCTCCACCTCTGACGAGTCGATTGTTCGCTTTTCAAGTCGTTTGTAGTTTTATGTGGTGGAAAAATTGACTAATCAACAATTAATATAACCACTCAATTAGGAGCAGGTCGTGTCCATAGGGAGGCAATGATGCAATAATATCTCAATTATTTCGTATTTGTTCAATCTCATGGGAAATCCGTAGTCAAATCTAACATGAAATGCGACGGAAAGAAGATGCACAATATCTTGAAAACACAAGGGTAGATGTGCAAGTTTTCCTCACTGAAATATTCAATAAACATGCGATGATTTTATGCAATTTTCCATTGACATGTATTAAAGAAAATTTGTGCACATTTAAATTCCAAAACCAATGTCAAACAATGTTAATTACAAAAGCCACGCAATTGTAAGAGAGCTTGAGTATGAAGTTGTAAATGTCACCATAATAAAATATTCATAAACCAAAATTATTTTTCCTGGCAATGTCATGAAATGTAATAACTAATTAAGTCCATAACAGAGCATTTTACCTCTCTCCTCGCGATCAGGAGAGAGGTTCAATCGAGGAGAGGTTCGCACAGGCGGTTGGCTGAAGTGAGGCCGTCGCGGTGGTGGCAACCATATGTCGAGCGATGGCTGGAGCCGGCTAGATGGAGATCTGGCATAGGTGGCTGTCAACTGTGGCTACAGCTACTGGAAGAGGGGCGGCTGTACGCGCGCGTTGAGTGCTGCTGCAGGTCCTGCGCGTGCATGCACTGGTGTTGCAAGCGTGCAGGAGTTGAGCACGCGGAGGGTTGCTGGCGGGCGCACTCTGGTGGAGGCAGATGCTGCTGCAAGCGGTAGGCGCAGGCGGACGGTGCGAGTGCATTGCAGGCTGGAAGGCGCGGGTGCACTATAGATGGCAGGGAGCGATGCAGGCGGAAGAGGTGCTGCAGGGTGCTGGTGAGCTCACGCTGGAAGCTGGAGGTGATGAGCGTGCATGGGCTGGCGGTTAGCGGTAGAGGTGGTGGTGAGGCACAGCAGGGGCATGCATAGGCGAAAGGCGTGGGCGCGGGAAGGTTACAGCTACTGCTAGATGCTGCTGGTCATGCCCGCCTTGCGCGCGGCTGGAGGGCGTGCGGGGGAATGCTGCAGGAAGTGCGGCCCTGCTGCAGGTGTGTGGGAGGGCGCTGCAGCCGTAGGGGAGCGCTTTTGCAAGAGATGCATACTCGCGCGGTTGGTGTGGGCGTGAAGTGGAGGTTTCTACTGCAGACGTGCGGCAGAAAGCGCGTGTGGGCTAGGGATGGCGTTGGAGTATGGAAGGGTCATGTGGTGTAGCTGTGACTGGTAGCTGGAAAAGGAACTAAGGACAGGGAAGGAAGATGAAGGTGTGCTGTAGGAGCTTCAGACGTCCGGGAAACTTCCCGGACGTCTTAACTGACTGAGGAGTGAAATTGCAGTGGCTGCGGCGATGGTTGTTGGTGACGATGGCAAGGGAGGTGCACGTTGAGGTGCTCACGGTAATGCGGACGAGCTCCAGATGGCGGTGTGGCATGTCACACCACACACCCACGGTAGTGGAGACTCGTCGCCACGGTTAAGGCTGGCGGTGTGGAATGGACGAGAGACGAACTCTCTGCACAATGGTGGTCGGGGATGGAGGCCTCTGAGCTCGGCTACCTCCTCCTCTCTTTTGAAATCAGCTGCCCAACCAGATCCAACACATCTGCTCCTCCTTGATTGGGTTCTTCACTAGGGCAGCTAGAGGAAGAAATGCAGCCGTTGCATGTAGAAGAAGAATAAAAGATAGTGATAAAATATTATGGTTATTTATATACAAACCCTCAACTTTTATGTTAACCTAAATTAATACATGTAATGTACCTAATTAGCTAACTAATGCAATTCTAAGTTAATTCTAAATGCATTTAAATATGAATAAGATGCATGAATTATGTAATTAAATTAGAAATATACATTAATCTATTTACATCCTAATTTATGCTAAATAAATGTTAGAATTAACCTAATGTCTAGGCACTTAAATACTTAAATAGCCCACAAATATGGGCTAATCAAATACCCCTATGCCTAGTTTTTTTGCTAGTCCCTAGCAAAATTAAGCGAAACCTAGCACTTCAAGTAGACTACTCAACCTAATTGGTCTTCCTTCAAAAACATATTAAGTTCAGACTATAGACCCAAGGTTCGCACGTAGTTGCTAAGTTACAGACTAGGTCGGCTAAAGACCAGTTGTAGGCATAAGTTTCCCTAATTTATGACCCTACCGTAAAGTTTATTGATCCCTGATATTAAAGCATCCATGCCTGTGCATTGGTCTGAGCTATTTGAGTTAAAGGAAAAAGTTTTTTTTTTTAGAATAATATATATATTTTTTTTTTTTTTTATTCTTCTAAGTCTTACCTCAGATCAGTTATCAACACGACCTATGTCGGATTCATTGTCCCCATTACCATACCACGAAGGGTGCCTGGCTTTCGATGCTTGGAGATAGTACCGCCCATAATGACCCCAAGAACTCCTGGCAATCGACACTTCGAGATAGTATCACCCATGGATTTCTTAAGCAAATTCAGGCCTATGGCAATCGGTACTTTGAGATAGGGCCGCCCATGGTACCTAAACCGCACAATGCGCTTACATGCCCCCAGTAGGATGGATATCCTAAGAGACAAGCGCCAAGGAGGTAATATGTTATCATCACATCCTCAAGGTGAGTATATACTCCACCTCTCCTGCGATGAGAACTCTTCCAATCAAAATGTGCTTTCAAGCCTCTCCTAAGTCAAAACTAAGAGAACCAAATCTCTTTTCAGAAATAAAGAAATTAAGTTAATTACCAGACCAAGTGTGTGAAATTTGGATGCTTGGGTTATAAGGACCCGTAAACCAAAAGGTAGAACAAGACTCTAGGTACTGCCCCACTTTTTAACTCAAACCCTAACTTTCCTTCCTCAACCTCTTGAGGAATGGTCCGCAACTTAACTCCTACTTAAGTTTTTAAGTCCACAAAGGACCCTAAAGGTCTAAAGCTAGTAGCTCATTTAGCTTCTAAAGTTTGACCCTAGAATTAACTTAGTCTACCCTAGAGTTCTGATTTGCTTAAGACTGCAAGATCTAGCCAGTTAAGCTCAAAACTTTTTTTTTTATGCAAATGTATGCAATGAATGCACTATGCTATGTATATCCCCAAGTACACCCCCCATGCCTAAAATCTACAATGTCCTCATTGCATAGAAGGATATTACCTAGGTCAGAGCTGGGCTAAATAGCTAAAGAACCTGCAAACCAGGTTCAAGAATTACAAAAATAGGCCCTAAAAATGAGCAAAGCAATGTTAGCATAGAAAATAGGTAACCTAGGATGTTGGCGAGCTGATGATGAATCCCGATAGCAAATGCTCGCCCAACTAAGATGGGAATGAAATCTTCCCAGGTCACCAAAGGAGGTTCTAAAGGATAAACAGGTATAACAACCTCCAAAGGGGTAGGGGGAGGATGACAAGGATCCTCCAAAAGGTATGGGGAAGGAATGGTGCAAAGATAAACCCCTAGGATAATGGACTGACTAAAGAAATCATCAATCCATACCGATACTCCATTACGGGAAATATTGGTTTGTTAAGCCCCCTGGTCATAACAAAAGTAAGCAATTCTCTAAGGCAAGGATCGTCTAGGGTGTCCAAGTTACGAGGTTGCAGGATGGCCATAAGATCTAAGTTGGGTTTAATCAGCTCAGTATCCAACCCTAACACTCTTTCTAAATCCTCAATTGCATCCCTAGCATTCCTTGCACCATCACATGTATCTTCCTTCTCTTCATCAGGAGCCACAATTTTGCTTTCAGATATAAGCGAATCAGAGGGTGACTTCGAAATGAATGAAGGCAGGTTGGAAGCAACAGATCTAGGGATTATCCTATCAATGTCATCCCCGGGTTTTTGTTCTTTACTCAAATCTTCCCCGGAGTCTATATGTGAATCCACAAATCTTAGAAGTTGCTTCGAAATTTTCTATCATTTCATCATGAGGAGAAATATCATCAATGGTTGTGCTAAGGAAACCTAATTTGGTCAAATTTGTGACATCCTCAGGGGCTAACTCTTCAAATAAGACAATCACCCTTAGTGTCACTCCAAATCTTGAATGTAGGTTCCTCATATAATTCATCTTTCTCCTCATCACACAATTCATCATGTACCCGAGGCCCAGAATCATCTAATATCTCAGCAGATCCCCTAGGGTGCTTTATCTGAGGTAAATGGTTTACATTGGTAACATCAGACTCCTCAGATAGGTCAATTTCTTTAGGGTTAGGTTCCCTAAGGGTGGGCTTGAGTTCCATCTCGTGATCAGAAGGGAGGGTAGGATTAACAACTTGACTTGGACCCACTTCATCAAATGTCATGAAAATACTATCATCTTGGTCGAGGTCTTCCAATGGTACCATCATTCCCTTCTTTTGACTCCAATATAATTCAGGTGGATACTCAACCTTATCATCATCTTCCTCGGGTTGCCACCTTTCTTCATCTAATGCATAGCTACTTTCATGTGTATCTTCCTCCCACCTAAGGTGTGGATCTCTCAAGGAAGTGTCATCTAATGGGGAGGTTTCAAAATCGATCCTCGAAAAGTAGCTATTCTCCCCAGAATTTCCCTCCAACTTAAAGTGTAGCTCTCCCACGGGAGATGCATCTATTATAGAGGGGTGTACGTCATCCTCAATGGGGTAGATTGGGTGGCTAATTTCATCTCTTTCTTGTTGGCCTGCTCTCGAAGATTCTCCTAACAATTCAATTATTTCGTTTTGCATTTTCTGTATTTCCATCTTCAAAGAGGAGAGGTCATTTCTATCATGAGAGAAGTCAGGCTCAGGCTTATAGTACCCGGAGTGTCTGTCCAACCATTATAATTTTTCAGGGAGGGTGGGTTGGGTATTTGTATGGTGTGTGGGATATTGGGCAAAGCAAATCCCGCTCCTAGGTTCTGCTCACTGATTTGGGGCTTAACCAGGCCAATACTCCTATAATAGGAGTAAAACGGATCCCAATGATTGTCATTATGTCCATCAAGGGATGGACCATCTCGACGTCTGGGATCAAAGGATGCAGAGTGGGGGTGAGGGTGTGGGAAAGATGTGAAAGGATGAAAATCAATGTGGTCTATTCTAACTCACACATCAATCAGAATTCCCCAAGCAAAACACAATTCAAAAAGGACCTTTTAGGTCTTTCCCAATTTAGGCTTTTGATTTTAAGTCAGATTGTAGGTGACAATACAATTTGTTCAATCAATTTACGTGCCTATCGTCAACCTACGGCTCGCCTAAGAAGACCTAGTTGGAGCTTAGGTGTTCTTCCCTAAATCTCAAATGGTAGAGCAACTCCAAAGACGAAAGATCGAGGGATGCAAGTAGGCCTAAGCCTTCCTTTGAAGCTGTGCTTTCGCGGTGCTTCTCAACTACTACCAAAAATCTGTGACAGGGTATCCCCTCTTTGGATTTACAAAACCTTTGATCTCAAGTTCCGAACACTTCAGAATCCAACGATGGGTGGGCTCTTATCCTAGTATTTCCAAACCTAAGGAGTGTCTAAAAGCGTGCCGTGGTACAAGCAAAATAAGTGTGCATACACCGCAAAAGATTTTGAATTTTGAATTGCACGCCAAGTTTGAAAATCAAATCCTTGGTTTTTAAAATGTCCCTCCTTTAATTAGTCCTTTTATAGAAAATATGTGACCACTTGTTTAATTTCTTCAATACAGATTAGGCGGTCTTCGCATTAAGTCCAAATGCAATGCGTGATCAAGAATAGGATGCAAAGTAAGAGAATACGTACCTTGCTTCCAGCAATCAACGATGCGAGAATGCACACAATGCAGAGAAATAAATCTAGAGGCTGCTCATACAGACCTAAATGGTTCGTCCTAGGGGCAGGCAGCTCATTTTTTTTTTTAACTACTTATGCACAACCAAATAAAAGTAATCAATAAACTAAAAACCTAAATCTAAAGAAAAGGGAACAGGCTCCCAAAAATTACCCAGCACAGGCCTAAAACAAAATTAGAGAACAAACCCCTCAAAATATACCCCAGAACAAGGGTTTCAAACCAAATGCAATGAAAAATTAAATCTAAAGTCTTAATTCTATTCTAATCAGATTAGTGACTAAATGTATAATGATGACCGTCGCATCCTCGTCCTTCTCGTCCTTTTCAAAATAGCTCGACTAATTCTCCTCTGGCGACGTCAAGCGTCGCCTCTCACGATGGCTGGTTCCTCGCACAAAATTTCTCGCACAGGAAAAAATAATAAATGGTCAAATCACTGTGCAATTGAGAAATAATCAAAATAAAATCAGGTGAAATTATTGTGTCTATTGCCTCCCCGGCAATGGCGCCATTTTGACGAGTCGATTGTTCGCTTTTCAAGTCGTTTGTAGTTTTATGTGGTGGAAAAATTGACTAATCAACAATTAATATAACCACTCAATTAGGAGCGAGTCATGTCCACAGGGAAGCAATGATGCAATAATATCTCAATTATTTCATATTCGTTCAATCTCGTGAGAAATCCGTAGTCAAATCTGACATGAAATGCGACGGAAAGAAGATGCACAATATCTTGAAAACATAAGGGTAGATGTGCAATTTTTCCTCACTGAAATATTCAATAAACATGAGATGATTTTATGCAATTTTCCATTGACATGTATTAAAGAAAATTGGTGCACATTTAAATTCCAAAACCAATGTCAAACAATGTTAATTACAAAAGCCACGCAATTGTAAGAGAGCTTGAGTATGAAGTTGTAAATGTTACCACAATAAAATATTCATAAACCAAAATTCTTTTTCCTGGCAATGGTATGAAATGTAATAACTAATTAAGTCCATAACAGAGCATTTTACCTCTCTCCTCCTCGCAATCGGGAGAGAGGTTCAATCGAGGAGAGGTTTGCACAGGCGGTTGGCTGAAGTGAGGCCATCGCGGTGGTGGCAGCAGCACGTCAAGCGGTGGCCGGAGCCAGCCGGACGGAGCTCCGACGAAGGTGGCTGTCAACGATAGCTGCAGCTGCTAGAAGAGGGGCGGCTGTGCGCACGCGTTGAGCGCTACTGCAGGTGGTGCACGCACATGCACTGGTGTTGCGGGCGCACTGGAGTTGAGCATGCGGAGGGTTGCTAGCGGGCGTGCTCTGGTGGAGGCGGATGCTGCTGCAAGTGGTAGGCGCAGACATACGATGCGGGTGCACTGCAGGCTGGAAGGCACGGGCTGCTGCAGATGATAGGGAGCGCTGCAGGCAGAAGAGGCGTTGTAGGGTGCTGGCGAGCGGGCGATGGATGCTGGAGGTGATGCACGTGCGTGGGTTGGCAGTTAGCACTGGAGGTGGCGGTGAGGCGCAACAGGAGCATGCACAGGCGGAAGGCGTGGGCACGGGAAGGCTGCAGCTGCTGCTGGATGCTACTAGCCATGCCCGCCTTGCGTGCGGCTGGAGGGCATGCGGGGGAATGCTGCAGGAAGTGCGGCCCTGCTGCAGGTGTGCAGGCATGCAGGCGGGCACTGCAGCCGTAGGGGTGCACTTCTGTAGGAGATGCGTACGCGTGCGGTTGGTGTGGGTGTGAAGTGGAGGTTGTTGCTGCAGACGTGCGGCAGGAAGGCACGTGTGGGCTGGGGATGGTGTTGGAGGATGGAAGGGTCGTGCGGTGTAGCTGTGACTGGTAGCTGGAAAAAGAACTAAAGACAGGGAAGGAAGATGAAGGTGTGCTGTAGGAGCTTCAGATGTCCGAGAAACTTCCCGGACGTCTTAACTGATTGAGGAGTGAAATTCCAGTGGCTGCGATGGCGGTTGTTGGTGACGATGGCGAGGGAGGTGCACACTGAGGTGCTCACGGTAATGCGGACGAGCTCCGGATGGCGGTGTGGCCTGTCACACCACATGCCCACGGTAGTGGAGACTCGTCGCCACAGTTGAGGCTGGTGGTGTGGAATGGACAAGAGACGAACACTCTGCACAGTGGTGGTCAGGGATGGAGGCCTTCTGAGCTTGGCTGCCTCCTCCTCTCTTTTGAAATCAGCTGCCCGACCAGATCCAACACATCCGCTCCTCCTTGATTGGGTTCTTCACTGCGGTAGCTGGAGGAAGAAATGCAGCCATTGCACGTAGAAGAAGAATAAAAAATAATGATAAAATATTATGGTTATTTATATACAAACCCTCAACTTTTATGTTAACCTAAATTAATGCATGTAATGTACCTAATTAGTTAACTAATGCAATTCTAAGTTAATTCTAAATGCATTTAAATATGAATAAGATGCATGAATTATGTAATTAAATTAGAAATATGAATTAATCTATTTACATCCTAATTTATGCTAAATAAATGTTAGAATTAACCTAATGTCTAGGCACTTAAATACTTAAATAGCCTACAAATATGGGCTAATCAACCTCCACAGGCCACCACACCCCTCGCCGACAAGCCCATAAGCATCCCCTCACTCCACTCAACATTTCCCCCCACTCACCTCACCACTCCACACACCCAAAACACCTCCCGAACACACCCACTCTCACACACCCAGTGTACCCTAGGCACACACACTCCAGCCTCCTCATGCCCCGCCGACACCCGCACCACCTTCGTCGTGCTCTGGTGAAGTTCCCTAAGCTTTCTGATGTGGCCGCGAGGCCGTTTCAGTGTTTTCAAGTTGAGCCCCCTCGCTACCATTGACGACAAGCTTGGAGCAAGCTCTCAAGCTGCTCCAAGCCTCTCCAGCTCTAAGCGTAAGCCCCAGGCGATGCGGAAGACCTCCGCGAGTGTGCCCAGGTCTTCAATTGGGGTCGCAAGCCTTCGCTACTGCCCCAATCGTTCGACTCTTCCTGCCTGCAGGCACGCGAAGAAGAAGGTGGGATTTTAGTCCCATCTCGGAAGTGTGTGGGCACACACCCACACATAAATTGAAAAAGTGTTATACTCCAGTTGCCTCCAATAACACTGGGGTAAGGTCCCTCACCTATTCACCGAGTCTCGTCCGTGGCTCTGCCCACGCAGATCTGACCCACGACTCGATTACCCCTCACTCCTGTGCACTCCTCGCGCACCACACCCACGCCGGTGCGCCTAGACCCGGGCGCGCAACGGACCCGATAACCCAGCTCTGGGAGAGCGTACCAAAGAGAGATTCAGAGAGAGAGAGCCATGTGGGAAGGGTAGGGGTAGGTTTTGCTTCATGTGTGTGTGCAGGGAATAGGTAGGGAAGAAGAAGAGGGGCGGCGAGGACTTAGCTGCAAAGAAGCAGCAGCAGAGAAGAAGAAGAAGGAAGAAGAAAGGAGCTAAAGGAGAAAGGAAGGGCTAGAGAAGAAGAGGAAGAAGCTAAAGAAGAAATGAGAATAAGAGAAGAAGGAAGCACTGTAGCAATAGCGTCGATAAGGCGTCCGACTCAAAGACTCAGACGTCCGGATTAGGGAAAAGGAAGAGAAGAAGAGAAGAAAAAGAAAAGAAGAAAGAAGAAGAAGAAGCGTGGAGCTGCTGAAGAAAAGAAGAAGATGCAGACGAAAAGAAGAAAAGAAGAGGCAGCCGCAGTGAAGGAAGAAGAAGGTAGACTGAAGAAGAGAAGAATTGGCTAAAAGAGAAGAATAAGAGAGAGAAGAAGAAGCCAAACTTTTACCCACTCTCTCTCTCCCTCTTATTCTTTTTGTAACAGAATTGTGAGCCTTTCTATACTAGAATGACGTGTGCTCCCTGAGTTCGACCTCGGGAAAGTTTTAATTCCAAGTAATAAATTGTAAACTGGTGACCGTTGTTTGTAATATACTATAACGAATTAATCATTAAGAGCAAGAAACACAGCACACACGACACCAGTTTTTGGTGCCGTTGCAGGGGAGCAACGGCCATTCTAGAAAATTTTTATTCACAATTTTTTACTACTGACTTAATCTCTTCTCTTTGATTGTGTAGGCATAAGAAATCAAGAAGGAAACAAATAGCCATACAACAACCACACCAAGGACAGGTAATTTTCTATCCTCTTAAGCCCCTGAAATTCTAAAGAGGAAGAAAAAGAAAAAAAAAAGCAATTTAGGAATAACCTGTCTTCCATACCTAGTAAATCACAAAAGTTGCTTGTTTTCAATTTCAACACACTCTTTCTGTACATCCATTAAAGGTATTTAGGGCTAAAACCTTCTTGCTTAAGCCTTAATTACCTAATCTTAAGGCAACTAACTGGACCAATTAGAACCAACTTAAGACTCAAAGCTAGGGTTTTAGAAACACACTCTCTAATCAAGAATTGAGAATTCCCAAAAGAAGTGTGACCAAGCCATTGCTTGAAAACATCTATCAAGAGAAACCCTAAGAAATTCGACTCTTAAAAACACTTGAACCCTAAAATACAAGACCTAATAAGCTCTCAAAGGAACTAATAGGTGAAGTTGATCCCTTGGATCAACCAACCTTTAACTTATGTTACTCTTTGCACTCAAAAGATTAAAGTTCAAGTGAAACCCTAAGCACCTTGATCCTAACTAAAAGTGGTAGACTTAAGAGGTCAAGGTCCCCATCCTGGTCTACCTGGAATCCCAATGGCAAGAGAGGTTGGGTGGGGGAAACCCTGTAACCTGTAGGGGTGCTTTACCATGTAGGGGTCTTCGCGGGACTCACCCTCTCTGGCTGCCCAGGTAATTCTCAAGTGGACGACCTTATGATCAAGGGGTCCATCCGCCACAAACCTCTATAGTCACCCAACATTTTGGGTGTCTTGATTGGGTCCAGCACCTGCTAAACTCGTCTAATCCATCAATGCATGTTGGTAGGAGGTCCTTGAAACCTCCTCTAGAAATTCACTCTCCCCGAGGCCAAGCCTCGGTACCCCTACTTGTGCAACCAACTCTTCAAATATACCTCTCCTCTGATTCTGAACCCAACTCACCTTCTTCTTCCACAATGGCTCAGCCAGTTGAGGAAGAGAATAATCTTGAGCACCAGCTCCAGCGACTCAATAACCTCTTCCAGAACTTCATGATCCCACCGCAGCGTCCCATGATGTGAAATCACTATAATCCCGCTACGGTGGCTATTGAGCCTCGAGTCAGAATCCCGACTGGAGGACCTGATTCTGAACTAAAGCCCAACATGATTCATGCCATACCTAAGTTCCATAGGCTTAATTCTGAGGACCCCTTCCAGCACATCAAATAGCTAAAGCATCTAGCCCAGACTTTTGGGTCAGATGCGCATAATTGGGATATCTTACTCATGAAAATGTTCTCTTTCTCCCTTATGGACAAGGCAGCCCATTGGTATCAGACCCAGACCCGTCCAATCAATACTTAGGAGGAACTTCAGTCCAAGTTCTTGAAAAAGTTCTTCCCCGTTGGTCGGACCAATGCCTTGCGCCATCAGATTATTCACTTCACGCAACAGACGAGAGAACCTCTTCATGAGGCATCGGATCATTTTCAGGATCTCATGAGAAAGTGCCCCCATCACGGAGTTCCTAAATGGGAACAAGTCCAGTCTTTTTACCAAGGACTCCATGAGGATATTAGACTGTTCGTCAATGCAACTTGCGGAGGGAAAATCATGGATCAGCATGAAGACACCGTGTGAGAGATTCTCGAGAATATGTGCGAGAACTCCATCAATAATGACTCCATGGGACTATTCGACAAGACAAATACCCGCACATCGACGAACCTTAGGGGAGCACATGAAACGTAGGGCCTGTCCGCATCAGTCGACCTGGAATTGATGGCCAGTCTATTGGACAAGGTCTCTATTATTGAGAAGAAGGTGGATGAGCTGACTCAGCATTTGCAGCGAGCCACCTCTGCGTAGAATTCCTTCGCATAGCCTCCTCCCACACGAGAGACTATGCAACACATTTTCCACTGACCTTCTCCTGGGGTAGACTTGTATCCAACCCCATCTGACTCTCGGATCGCAGGAACCTCCGATCCTTTCTATTCTAGTTGGGGGAATTCTACTCCTCCATTCTCTGACTTTTCTGAGGCTCCTCAGACTTGCGAGGACCTCAACGCCATCTAGAATGACCCATTTTCCAATACCTACAATTTTGGATGGCAAAACCATCCCAACTTTCAGTGGGCGGGGATTCCCAGAATCCAAGACCACCCTTTTAGCCCTGTCCACAAGCACCTCATCCTTACCAGCCACCTCAACCTCGGCCCAACCCTACTTATCCATCTGGGCCAAACCAAGACCAAATGTCCCTCATCCTCTAGACTTTGGCTGACATTCAGAGAACGAATGCAACTATTCAAAAGCAACACAAGGATGAAATCACAGAGGTTCGAAACTAACTGGCCCAGTTGACAAATTCTCGCCAACCAGGCACACTTCCTTCTCAGCCTCTTCCCAACCCTAATAGCATGCTGACCCAGCGGCACATTATGAACCCAAACCCAGGACAAGCACACATGGTTTATCAGGCTCCTTCTATTCCTTCACCTAACGGGATGGAAGCTTCAACTTCTTATGCGGGTTATCAACAGCAGCAGCCCATTCTACCAACCCCCAACCAAAACCAGGCAGGACTTAATTCTGTAACCACCCGTAGTGGTAAGAAGACCCAAGATCCACCTTATCTAGACCACTCCAAACCTGGTAGTAACCTAAACCCTAGGACAGTAATCCAGGATGTTCCCATCCCTATCCTTGATCAAAGACCTAGACCTATCATAGAGGAACCAACCAAGGTTCCATTTCCCGAGGCCTTGACCAAGGGAAAGAAAACCAAATTCGTGGCTCCTGAGGAGGACCTGGTCAAGCTCTTTGAGCAGGTCCAAATAAACATCCCCTTGATGGATGCGATCTGCCACATACCGACTTACGCACGATTTTTGAAAAATGTGTGTACACCTCAGCGTAAGTCGAGAACCAAAAGTGGGAGTCCAATTGTATTGTCAGAGCAAGCCAACTCTGTAATCCTGAGCAGACTCCCACCCAAGGCAAAAGACCCAGGCACTCCCCTGATTTTATGCAAGATCGGTGAAACCCAATTCGACAGAGCATTGCTAGACTTAGGTGCTTCCATAAACTTGATACCCACATCCTTACTCAACCACCTAGAAGAATCTGAGCTAAAATCGACCGAGGTGACACTACAGTTAGCAGATCGATCTATCAAGTCACCAAAAGGGATTCTTGAGGATGTTATTGTAAGGGTGCGGGACTTTTACTTCCCTATGGACTTCATAGTCTTAGATATGGATGCACCTGAGAACCCAAGGGATACACCAATCATTCTAGGGAGACCTTTTCTGGCCACTGCAAGGGCCAGCATAAGTTGTGAGGAAGGCCAAATAGAATTGAAATTTGGGAATCAGACTCTCAAAATTAATATCCTTAAGGCCCACAAGGGATCAATTGCGGTGTCATTGAACAAATCTATGATGTTAGAGCTCTGGTTGATGAACCACAACTTGAGGGCAACATGATCATTCCTAATCAATCATAAGAGAATCTTGAACCGCAATTAGAGGAGGCAGACATTGAGATAGACAAACCCATAACTCCTATCCTTATACCTCACACTCACTCTGAACCACCCGCTGCTGCTGATAACCCCATTCTTGAACTCAAACCCCTTCCCGATCATTTGAAATATGTCTTCTTGGGTTCTAATCAGACATTTCCTATGATTATAAACTCCAAACTCACACCTGATCAAGAATCCCGTCTAATTACTATTCTCCGACAACATCGCAGAGCCATTGGATGGACTCTCGATGACTTTACTGGAATAAGTCCCTCTTATTGCACACACCGTATTTATTCTGAAGAGGGCGCACGACCTTCCTGGGAAATGTAGAGACGTTTGAATCCCAATCTGCAAGAGGTTGTGAAAAAGGAGATCATTAAGTGGTTAGATGCAGGGATCATCTCCTCGATCTCCAACAGTCGTTGGGTGAGCCTAATCCAGGTTGTGCCTAAAATGGTAGGGCTCCCCACCATTACGACTGAAACCAGAGAAGTCATACCTACCCGTATAGCTAACTCGTGGAGAGTCTACATAGATTACCGAAGACTCAATTCCTCCACGAAGAAGGATCATTTCCCACTACCATTCATTGATCAGATTCTCGAGAAATTAGCGGGAAATAGATTCTTCTACTTTCTTGACAAGTACTCCAGTTATAACCAAGTGGCTATTCATCCTGAGGACCAAGAGAAGACCACATTCACCTACCCCTTCGGGACGTACGCGTTCCGAAGGATGCCTTTAGGTCTCTGCAATGCACCCGCGACTTTTCAGCGGTGCATGCTTGCCATATTCTCTGATATGGTAGGTGATTATCTGGAAGTCTTCATGGATGACTTCTCAGTTTTTGGGGCATCATTTGATGATTGCCTCCAGCACTTGGTTCAAATCCTCAGGCGTTGCATCGACGTAAATCTGGTTCTTTCCTGGGAAAAGAGCCACTTTATGGTGCCTGAGGGGACCGTCCTAGGTCACTTAATTTCTGAGAAAGGCATCCAAGTGGATCGAGCCAAGGTTGATCTGATTTCTAGACTTCCTATGCCTAGCTCGATCAGGGACATCCGTTCTTTTCTAGGGCACGTCGATTTTTACCGTCGTTTCATTCCTGATTTCTCGAAAATCACGTGCCCCCTAACTACTCTTCTCTCCAAGGATGTACCCTTTGAAATTTCCAAGGAATACACTCAAGCTTTTGAGAACCTTCATGACCGAGTCACCCAATCCCCGATCCTACAGTCCCCTAATTGGTCTCAACCCTTTGAGATCATGTGCAATGCATCTGACTTCGTTGTAGGAGCGGTTCTGGGGCAGAAGATTGACGGGAAACCCGTGGTCATCTACTACGCTAGCAAGACACTTGACGAGGCTCAGCGTAACTATACGGTTACGGAGAAAGAGCTGCTAGCCATAGTATTTGCCCTTGAAAAATTCTGATCTTATCTCCTGGGTTCCCATGTCGTCATCTACTCAGATCACACTGCCGTGAGGCATCTCCTTGCTAAGAAGGACACGAAGACTCGATTAATCCGATGGATATTGCTGTTGCAACAATTCGACCTAGAGATTCGCGACAAGGCAGGAAGACAGAATGTGGTAGCTGACCATTTGTCTCGCCTTCCTTCTGAAATCATCGACCCTTCTGGACCCATCACGGAGCATTTTCCTGATGAGCACTTATTGACTATTGGTACTAGGCTTCCATGGTTTGCTGATATAGTAAACTACCTAGCATCTCGTTAGATCCGGTCTGATTGGCCAAAGGCCAAGAAAGACAAGTTACGCTCTGATGCCAAGTACTACATCTGGGAAGACCCATACCTTTTCCGCATAAGTGCTGACCAAATCATCCGGCGATGTGTCCCGGAGGGCGAGGGCAATGATATTCTCTCCTTCTGCCATGACCAGGCATCCAGTGGCCATTTCTCTGGGCACAAAACCGCATCAAAAATCCTCCAATGTGGCTTTTACTGTCCCACTATCTTCAAAGAAGAATACAGACACTATAAGGCATGTAGTCGTTGCCAAAATCTGGGCAACATGAGCCACCGCGACATGGGCCTTTGCAGCCGATTCTCATGTGCGAGATCTTCAATATTTGGGGGATTGATTTTATGGGTCCCTTTCCTGTTTTGGATGGCTTCGAGTACATTTTGCTCACTGTGGACTATGTGTCCAAATGGATCGAAGCGATTCCGACCCAAACCTGTGATCACAAGATCGTTATCAAATTCATTCATCAGAATATCTTCTCACGGTTCGTGATTCCTCGTGCAATCATCTCTGACGGAGGGACCCATTTCACGAATGCTCAGTTCAGGTCACTGATGACCAAATACGGGGTGTCTCACCGAATCTCTACTCCTTACCACCCCCAAACTAATGGTCTAGCTGAGCTATCAAATTGGGAGATCAAGAAAATCCTGCAGGTTACTGTTCAACCTGACAGGAAAGATTGGTCGTCCTGACTTCCGGAAGCTTTGTGGGCTTATAGGATCTCCCACAAGACCCAATTAGGCATGTCTCCTTTAAGACTGGTGTACGGGAAGGCGTGTCACCTTCCCGTTGAACTAGAGCACAAAGCCTATTGGGCAGTATGGAATTGCAACCTAGATCTTTCTAGGGCTGGAACCCACAGAAAGCATCAACTTAGCAAGATCGATGAATTACTCCTTGATGCGTATGAGAATTCACGAATCTACAAAGAGCAGGTTAAAGCCTTCCATGACAAGCACATATTTAGAAAGATCTTCCACCCTGGTCAGAAGGTCCTACTCTTTGATGCCCAACTCAAACTTTTCCTTGGGAAACTACGATCCAAGTGGGTCGGACCGTATCTTGTCCGACAGGTTTTTGGAAATGGAGCAGTCGAAATCAGTCCTCTCAGCCACGATTCCGAACCTTTCATCGTGAACGGTCAGAGACTCAAACTGTTCATTGATGTAACCTCTACAGATTTGGTTGAGTCTTCATTTATCCTTCATTCTCCCTGAGCTTATTGTGCCTAGCCGATGGCGTAAAACTCAGCGCTTAACGGGAGGCAGCCCGTCATTCTTTCCGAAAAACTCGAAACCTTTTCTGATACTTCTTTGCACTTTAGGTTCATCCTTTAGGACAACCAACTCCACCTCGGATGCTCGCATCTGAAATTAGAAATCATCCGCAATAGTCACCCTGACCCATCCACTCACCAAAATACCTATCCTAATGCATGAACCAAGCTAAATAAAAAACCCACCTAATTTACAATGAGGACATTGCAAATCTTAGGCATGGGGGAGTATGAAAGTGCAAAATGAATAAAAACTCATAAAAAAAGGTTTCAATAAAAAAATTCACATATGCCAAAAACACCATAAAAATTAAAAAAAAATTTAAAATTAGAGGAGGAAAGAAATTCTTGTGGAGGAGGAGAAAAAGAACAAAATGATAAAAAGGAGCACAAAATGAAAGAAAAGAGATAGTCAATAGTAAGAAATTAAGGAATTAACCTAAGTTCTAAACCACATTCAGAAAAGAAAAGGAAAGTGCATAGTAAGATTAGTAAGAACGTAAATCTTAGGCATTCTTGGATAGACTCTTAGTACCCATTAAGATCTAGATATTTCTCAAAAGGTTGAGGAAAATGAAAAGCTAAAGTATTAGGTCCAAGGCTTAGGGAGTATTCGACCTCGTTAACTAACTTTTGGTTTGCAGGACTCAGTAACCTAAGCACCCAAATTTACACACACAGTTTGGTTCAGTAAGCATAAGTATCAAAATCACGTAGAAGCATTTCAAAATCTTCTGAAAAGTCACCTCGATTAGGAGCAGTCGATCAACACAAATTGATTTGGATGAGTTCCCGGTGCGGAAAGGTGGGAAATTCCCATCAAAGATGCGTAACAACATATCATATCCTCGGTGCTTGTCTCTTAGGAGATTTACACATCCTACTGGGGGCATGTAAGCACTCTGCCAGTTCAGATTCCATGGATGGTATTATCACAAAGTGTCAATTGCCAGGGTATGAATTCAGCCACGGAACACCATGGATGGGATTATCTCGAAAGCCAGGGTTCTGGGGGTTACCATGGGCGATGCTATCTTGAAGCATCGACTACCAGGAACCCTTGAGGATTAATGATGGGGACAAGAAATCTGATACAGATCGTGTTATGAAGCCAATCCTAACCTAGAATTAAAAAGAAAAAGAGAGAGAAAACTCTCCAAACATATAAATCTTCTGTCTCTCTCTTACAAAACACACTGCGAACTGAACCAAGGCTGAAATTATCTCAAGCATAGGTGCTTTAACCATGATTTCCAATAAACCTTAGGTTAGTTCCTATAGGCCTTAAAAACCTTTACTAAAGACTAAGGCTAAAGCTAGACAGATCTAGATTTTGGTTGGTACTAAAGTACCTTTTAGGCCTATGATGGGCATTCTGACCTAATCAAGGATACAAGAGAAAAAAGCACTCATCTAAGCTTGATAAGAAATTCATGGTCTAGAACAAGGGTTAAAACCTTAAAATTTTACTAAGGGACTAGCAAAAGCTAGTCATGGGGGTATGATGAGAGCCTCATCATGAACCCTAACTAGCACAATTTGATCTAAATAAGTGTGCAAAAGCTCCTACAAAACTTAAGGAAAAGTCTAACCCAAAGAATTCCAAATTTAAGAATAAAATAATTCATAAGGGATAAAACTGTAATTTTACCAATGCAGTACACAAACAGGGTGTCTAAAGGTCTAAACACAGGTCAAATGAGCTTAATAAGAAAGGAAGTGGGATGATCTAATCTGAAAGGTTATAGCAACTTCTAGGAATTAAATGACATTCGGTAACCCTGAAACAAATCCGCTTTAATTTACGAGGTTCCAGGCAGGATAAAAATCAACTAAACCCTCTAAAATTCATGAAAAAATATTATCTAGGTTTTAGAACCTTCAATTTGGCCTTTGGGACTTATCTTGACCTAAATTGAGAACCATGCCCAATTTTTGACTTAATTTGGGTTTTTATGCAAATTAACTGGTCAAATGTGGTCAAACCTAAAATCAAACCTCACCATTAGATTCCTTATGCCAAAATTAGGTTGGTACAAAAATTTGGGCCTAATAGAAGTCCATTTGACCAACTTTACAAATTGGTCCTCTTGAATTACTTTTTGACCCTTATCTTTTTGAACCCTAGTAGTTAGCCCCCCATCTTCTCTTTCGTTCTTTGCATAACGGCCCCTCTGCCACCCCACGCAGGCACCCATACCTCCGACGACCTTGCGCGGAGGATGGCGCCGCAAAAGGTCTGGGGGCCGCTCTCAGGAATGAAAGGGGGCTTCCCTGCGTCGTCCTCTTTCGTAGGGACCCTCCCCTTTGACCTGCAGCTACCCATGCCTTTTGTGTGAACGCACAAAAGGAATGGGTCTGCTTTCTGGCCATTCTCCGGTGAGCTCCCCGCATCGCCCCCTCGAGATCCTCTCCTCACCAGCACCTTTATAAGGAACGGCAGGGGCAGCCGTTTCCTTTAAGCCTGTTTTGGCCGAAGGAAACCCCCAATCTTCGTCTCCTCCTCCTCTGGTCAAGCGCCCACAGGCTCCGACGACCATTCCGCCTCCTCCTCGTCGCTCTACTGCCACACCTGCAGCAAAGTCTACTCCACCTCGTCTTCCCGCACCAGGCCGCACCAGCTGACGCCTTCCCAACCCCTTCCTCATCACTGTTACCCCCCTCTGGGCACCTTCATCTTCGGCATCGGCAGGCACATGTTGAGTGCCCCCTTCCCCCCTTTCATCAGTAAAATAGGTCAAACTCTTTCCCTTACTCTCCTCTTAATTTCCCCCTCTTCAATTGTCACTTTCAACCCCTCGACTGCCACTACCACCACCATCTGTTCCACCTCCGGCCACCAACTCCAGCAAGGCCGCTCCACCTCCACAAGCCACCCCACCCCTCGCCGACAAGCCCATAAGCATCCCCTCACTCCACTCAACATTTCCCCCCACTCACCTCACCACTCCACACACCCAGAACACCTCCCGAACACACCCACTCTCACACACACAGTGTGCCCTAGGAACGCACACTCTGGCCTCCTCACGCCCTGCCGACACCCGCACCACCTTCACCGTGCTCTGGCGAAGTTCCCTGAGCTTTCTGACGTGGCCGCGAGGCCGTTTCAGTGTTTTCAGGTCGCGCCCCCTCGCCGCCATAGACGACAAGCTTGGAGCAAGCTCGCAAGCTGCTCCAATCCTCTCTAGCTCCAGGCGTAAGCCCCAAGTGACGCGGAAGACTTCCGCGAGTGTGCCCAAGTCTTCAATTGGGGTCACAAGCCTTCACTGCTACCCCAATCACTCGACTCTTCCTGCCTGCAGGCACACGAAGCAGAAGGTGGGATTTTAGTTCCACCTCGGAAGTGTGTGGGCGCACGCCCACAAATAAATTGAAAAGGTGTTATACACTGGTTGCCTCCGATAACACTGGGGTGAGGTCCCTCACCTATTCATCGGGTCTCGTCCGCGGCACTGCCCACGCGGATCTGACCCATGACCCGATTACCCCTCACTCCTGTGCACTCCTCACGCACCACACCCACGCCGGTGCTCCTAGACCCGGGTGTGCGACCGACTCGATAACCTGGCTCTGGGAGAGCGTACCAAAGAGATATTCAGAGAGAGAGAGCCGCGTGGGAAGGGTAGGGGTAGGTTTTGCTTCGTGTGTGTGTGTAGGGAACAGGTAGGGAAGAAGAAGAAGAGGGGCGGCGAGGACTTAGCCGCAAAGAAGAAGCAAACAAGAAGAAGAAGAAGAAGGAAGAAGAAAGGAGTTGAAGGAGAAAGGAAGGGCCAGAGAAGAAGAGGAAGAAGCTGAAGAAGAAAAGAGAAGAAGAGAAGAAGGAGGCACTGTAGCAACAGCGTCGATAAGGCATCCAACTCGAAGACTCAGACGTCCGGATCAGGGAAAAGGAAGAGAAGAAGAGAAGAAAAAGAAAAGAAGAAAGAAGAAGAAGAAGCACGGAGCTGCTGAAGAAAAGAAGAAGACGCAGACGAAAAGAAGAAAAGAAGAAGCGGCAGCCGCAGCGAAGAAAGAAGAAGGCAGACTGAAGAAGAGAAGAATCGGCTAAAAGAGAAGAAGAAGAGAGAAGAAGAAGAAGCCAAACTTTTGCCCACACTCTCTCTCTCTCCCTCTTATTCTTTTTGTAACAGAATTGTGAGCCTTTCTATACTAGAATGACGTGTGCTCCCTGAGTTCAACCTCAGGAAAGTTTTAATTCCGAGTAATAAATTGTAAACTGGTGACCGTTGTTTGTAATATACTATAATGAACTAATCATTAAGGGCAAGAAATGCAGCACACACGACACCAATCGTGTCTTTGTCCCAGAATGGTTCCGACTGCAAGGTCGGAAGCATCACACATGAGTTCAAAGTCAAGGGACCAATCAGGCGGCTGGAGAATAGGGGCCTTGGTGACATCTTCACGCAGTTGCGTGAATGCTCGTATGCAGTCGGGGCCCATAATAAAGGGTACATCGATCGATAGTAGATGAGTTAAAGGTCTAGAAATCTTAGAGAAGTCTTTGATGAATCTTCTATAGAAACCGACGTGTCCCAGGAAGGAGCAGATTTGTTTGACAGAGCCAGGCACAGGTAAATCAGTAATCACATCATGCTTAGCTCTATCAACCTCGATACCCCTATCGGAGATGATATGCCTGAGAACAATTCCCTCGTGTACCATACAATGACTTTTTTCCCAAGAAAGCACGAGGTTCACATCAATACATCTCCTAAGGATAGGGGTCAGGTTGGCAAGACAGTCATCAAAAGAGGGTCCAAAGATCTAAAAGTCATCCATGAGAACCTCAAGAAAGTCACCCACCATGTCATGGAATATCGCCAGCATACATCTCTGGAAAGTTGCTGGTGCGCTACAAAGTCCGAACAGCATCCTTCTAAATGCAAAGGTGCTGAAGGGATAGGTAAAGGTGGTTTTCTCTTGGTCCCTAGGGTCAATTGCCACCTAGTTATATCCAGAGAATCCATCTAGGAAATAGAAAATTTTATTTCCCGCTAACCGCTCCAAGATTTGGTCAATGAAAGGTAGCAGAAAGCGATCTTTCTTAGTTGCAGCATTCAGTTTCCTATAATCTATACACACTCTCCAAGATGTAGGAGTGCGTGTAGGGATGGATTCACCCCTGTCATTGATACGAAAGGTGAGTCCCGCCTTTTTGGGCACGACATGAATTGGGCTCACCTAGGGGCTATAGCTGATCGGGTGGATTATACCCACATCCAGCCACTTAATAATTTCCTTTTTAACGTCCTCTCGCATGTTAGGGTTGAGACGTCGCTGCATCTCGCGGGAAGGTCGAGCATCCTCCTCCGTATAAATATGGTGAGTTGGTGTCAGACTCGAATAGATTGTTAATATGATGATTTTATCGTTGAAGTGTGTATAGTGGTTAACCTAAATCGGACCTAACCATCTCTTTACAAAATTTTTATCCTGGCCTACTTGATTTTATCTTGGTCACTTTTAGGCCCAAGGTCAAACTCAGGGAAGTGGGGTTACAAGTCGAGTTTCTACGCCTTTCCTACAACGAGTCTCTTTCGTTCATTTATTGTGTTTTTGGTGTTTCTCTATTTAGATTTTTTCTGGTAATCTTTGTCCTTGAGGCACACCCTCAAAATTAAGTTCTTGGCTTTGAGCCAAAATAGGGTTCCAAAATGGGTCTTGCTACTCACAAGACGAATTACCTGCAAGTCAAAGATTATCTTTTCTCTTTTATATATTTTTTATCTTTTTACTAATAGGAAAGCGAAACAAAAATCAAGTAAATATAATATATATATATAGGTATATATTATATATGTATAAAGGGGTGGGGGTGGAGGTAGAGATGGAGTGTAGCACGGTGTCAAGTCGATCGTCATCTAGAAAGACGCAACCAACAGGATGAGGTGCCGCGTGTAAGGTAGGATGGATGGTGGAAGATGAATGCGAACACACTTTTTGTACGCGTGTATCGGGGAATATCAGCAACTGGTGCAGATATTCCCACTATACCACGTATGGTAAATAATGTGAAAATATATATATGTAAATATATCTATATGTATATATGGTTATAAATATATAGGTATATATATGTTGTTATATATGTATATATGTATATGTATATATATATATATAGGTATGTAAATATATATATAAGTATATGTATAGATAGATATATGTATAGATCTATATATATATATATATATATTTGTGTGTGTGTGTGTGTGTGTGTGTGTATTTATATATATGTATGTATATGATACTATATAGATGTATATATATATATATAAGTATATAGATATATGTATATATAGGTATATGTATATATATATAGACTAATACATAGTTATATAAGTACTAATATATGTATAGATATATGTATATATATATATATATGTATGTATATGTAGATAAGTGTATGTATATATGTAGATATATATGTATATATATACAAGTATATAGATATTTGTATATAGATATATATATGTATGTATATTTATATATATATATATATATGTATAAATATATGTATATATATGTATATATATATATGTATGCATATAGACTAATACATATTTATATAAGTACTAATATATGTATAGATATATGTATAAATATATATATATGTAGATAAGTATATGTATATATGTAAATATATATATGTATATATATATATATATATATAAGTATATTGATATATGTATATATATATATATGTATACTAATACTTAGTTATATAAATACTATATATACACATACATATATATATTGATACTATATATATATAAATACTTAGTTATATATATACTTAGTTATATAAATACTATATATACATACAATATATATGTATGTAATAGTGTATAGGTGTGTGTGTGTGTATGGAAGTGTGAGTGTATGTGTGTGTGAGCGTCAGTAAAGAGAGTGTTGTGAGAGAGAGTGAGAGAGAGAGAGAGAGGGAGAGAGAGAGAGCGCTGCTGAGGGTTGGAGTTAGGTCCTCTGCAGCTTCCAAGCGATGTCTAGAGGCTCCACGTGCGCACACGAAGAGCGTCTGCGCGCAGAGAGGAGCGCGCTGGCAGATTGGGCGCGGAGAGGAAACGCAGCGCACCATGCTGCGCGAAGGGCAGGAGCGGGCGCTGGCAGGCGCGCGTGGGCGAAGAGAGCGGGCGACGCAGGCGAGTGCGGGGGCTGGCAAATGCGCGGGCGAGACGCGCGCACGGGCGAACGGCGGTAGCAGCCCACCGGGTGACCGATAAAGTGAGAAGCTTTCCGGTCACCCCACTGTAGCCACAATGTTTTGCAGAAACGCGTGAACAGTGGCTACAGTGGCCGGGTGAGCTGCGCGACCGGAGCTGCAGGTGCTGTGAGTGTGAGCGGCTCGCGGCTGGCGCACGCAGGCTGGCAAGCGAGGAAGAAGGTCAGTGCCGGCCGATGGCTTGCAGCCAGAAGGTCACGACAGAGCGAGTGGTGAGGGCTGGGTTGCGGGCGAAGGGGCGCAACAGGGCACGCGGTGGCTTGCAGGTGATGGCTGGGGTGCTTAGCCAGCCGCTACAGAGGCGCGAGGTGGCCGGTTGCGGAAGAGAGAGTGCGACAGGGCGGGAGGCGATGGTGCCTGCAAGCGCATGCTGGAGGCGAGGGCGGCCTGCAGGCTTGCACGGAAGGGGTTGGGGCTGCTGCTGCGTGCTCCCACTAGGTGTCTCCGAGAAGGGCCGGCGTGTGGAGGGAGAGAAAGGAGAGGATAGTGGCCTGGAAGGAGAAGTGCTGGGTTTTTCATGCGTTGGACCAGGCTGGTTGGTGAAGAAGAAACTGTCTTTTTAAAGAAGTTGGAGAGCATGCACAACCATGCCCTGGCTGTGCATGGCTCACATGCGGCTACAGGGAGAGGCTGGTATGGCTTGGCAGGGAGAGCATGAGCAGGGAATGGCACAAGGAGAAGAAGTTGTTCCATGCAGCCGCGAGGAAGATTTCAAAATCAAGTGAAATAAAAAATAAAAGGATGGTGAATTTGCTAAGATGCACTTGAGGAAAAATGTTAATTGCAAGGCCACTTATTTAATCTCCTCTCCTCTCAATTAAATGCATGCATGCATGTATTTTTACAAATGCAACTATGGAACCCGAATATGCACTGGTAATGTTAGGAAATAGCACAAGACGGCGCAATTGTAGGTGTATTTTTGTGGTGCAATCATACTCCCATGCCTATCTTTTGCTAGTCCCTAGCAAAACATTTTTGTGTTGTATTTAGAAATGATCTTTAGCTGAAGATTTTCTTCTGAGGTACATAGGTGTGTTTATTATTGGATATTATGAGAACCAACTGTAGAGAAGACTACCAGTACTTTAAGTCTCACATGACATAGATCATCTCTCGACTAACCAGGACTCTTGATATTTAAACCTTAAGTACGATTTCCAGGACCCAGGAGGTTTTTGCCATACTCGAGAGCTCAAGAGGTTATAGTTTGTGCTTAGTGAAGGATCAAGATTGACCAGATGAACATTAAGACTCAAGCCCAGGGTTTCACGAATTTTTGAGTACAGGTTGGTCCCAGTTTCAGCCCGTGATTTCGGATTAACCCTTAAGAAGATGACGGAAAACTCAACTCCCATTTTCTGACATTTGTGGCTCACAGGAAAATAGGGTATTTGCGACTTGCCCTAAAGAACTTTTTAGGGTAGATATTTGTAGACATTTGAGAGATATACTGACTTATTTGCAACCCTTTTTTTTTTTTGAAACACGTGTCAGTATATCTCTTACAACATTATTTGGAGGAGCACACTTTTCTTTTTGGTGGGAGAGTTCTTTCTCGGTGGAAGGAGTAGCTCCTAAACACACACTAAAGCCTGGGATAAAAAGTCTACCTACGCGCACAAGTAAAGACTCCACCTTCCCTAATGAACACTAGGGTTGGATCTTATGTTCACCTGGTCTTTCCTGATATGTGTAGTGTCAACTAAGTTTACTTAAGCTCTCAAGTAAAAGCAAACCAACGAATCATGTACTGGTGTCTCAAGTACAAGAATACGTCCTTAGTTAGGAGAGATTCTGACCTATTTTGTCAATGCTCAAGTGAATTAAGCCCGAGCATGAGCGAATCAAGCTTCTGTGGCCTGGAAAGTCTTCAAAACAGAGGTTGAATATCCATAAACACTTATTGTATTTTTGTTTCAGCTTTCAGATCATTACTAAACACCATTTATTATTATTATTATATATGTATATTATTTTATTTTTCTTTTTCTTGCATATTTATAAATAGGTGGGAACTGCATGATACCATAAAATACCTAGATCCTATGGATGCCTATCCACCCCCCCATGCCAAACGATGCTATGTCCTCATATGCATGCAGGGAGAGGTAGAGAAAGGATGAAAGATCGGGTAACGAGAGCTGAGGTGCAGGGTATACAGTAGGGTGGTAGGGTGGGTGGATGGTGGGTGGTGAAGTGAAAAGTGAAGAGATCGTGATAGTGGCATGAAAAGTGATGGTGGAGAGTGAAAGGTCTAGCATTTCATGGGACGAGAGTGTCCCAGGCGGATCGGAGAACAAGTCGGGAAGAAGAAGTTGGCCCTCAGATTGACCAAGAAGAGGGGCTTCTTGGATAGATGGATCCAAAAAGGAACAGCCCCAGTGAGTAAGATGTGGGCTCAAGGTCCCAGTGTGGAATTGCAAATCCACCTGATTTGGTGGGAAAGAAAGGGCAATCCAGTCTTCAAGAGTGTGGACCGGTGGTGAGCAGCCCGGATATGACTCAGACCACGAGGTATGGGAAGCGGAGAAAACCTCGTCAGAAGTCTGGCCAGGAGAAGGTACGGGACAAGGGAGGGATGGGGGAACGTCACAATATGTGTTGGTCAAGCAGTCAACAGTGTTCATAAGCAATCCGCAGCAGTCAGAATAGGTCCCAATTAGTCTGATACATGCACTAACGATCATGTCCTCGTCAGATGTGTCATCCTCGATGCAATCGCAATCAAAGTTCTTGGCTACCTTGAAGATGTTAAGCTTGAGCATTTCAGATCCAATGGCAATCTCAATATAGCCCGACTCGCAGTCGATAAGGGCACGGGCTGTGGCCGAGAAAGGTCGACCGAGGATGATCGGACAATCAGAAAGTGAACTAGGAACTTCCATATCTAAAACGAGAAAGTCAACAGGAAAACAAAGATTGTTGACCCTAACCACCGCATCTTCCACCACACCCTTCGGGATTTTGACAGAATGATCTGCCAACTGTAACGTGACAGGGGTGGGTTTCAGATTTCCCAAGGAAGATTTTTCGAGCATGATGGTTGGTATAATATTTATGGAAGATCCTAGATCAAGTAGGGCACGGTTAAAACTGCAGCCTTGGATGCTACAGGAAATAAGGGGTGTGCCCGGATCTTTCTGCTTCGGTGGTAGGTTTGACAGTATAGCACAACTCGCATGAGGCAAGAGAACCACCAGATTCTTAGTTTTCTTTGACCGTCGCCTGGGTGTTGTGTAGTCTTTGAAAAATCGGGCGACAGTAGGTATGTGGTCGATAGCCTCGAGAAGGGGTACCTTGATTTCTACATCCCTGAACAAATTACGCAGGTTATCAAAGGCCTACATGTCTTTCTTCTTGCCTTTTGGCCCCCTCAATAGAGCCTCAGGGAATGGGACTGATTCTGGCACCAATTTGGGTGTATCGTCCTCTCGCGAATGCGGTGCGCATCCAGAATCAGAGGGCAATGAAGAAGACGGGCCAGGATCAGGTCAAGGCGGATCTGCTTACCGCTCCTCATAGTGATAGCATTGGACGATGCGATCCAGTGGGATCATACGGCGGCGGAGGGTTCGTAATAGGGACATAAGAGTGTGGTGCTGTAGCAGGATTAGCCTAAAATCCTGGTGGAATGCTCGGAGCCTGCAGAATTTGATGAACCTGCCCCTGAGAAGGTCGTACCTATGGTTGAGGACCACAGGGTACGAAATTTCGCAGGTTTGGGACAGGTTGGGCGGGAAGAGTGCCCTGAGATCGAGTTGTCATGCGTAGTTGACTGATCTCAGCATTCTGTTGTGCCAATTGGTGCTGAAGAGAGGTCATGTTCTCTTCATGGTGCTTTGACATATCCATCATCATTCGCATCAATTTGTTAAGAGGACTTGATGCGTGTTCTGCTTGCAGTATGCAAGGGCCTGATGGCGGATTCTCCATAGGATTAGACTGGGCCCTTGGGATGACAGGTGAGGACGTTCGCATTGGTCCACTCACGGGGTTTTGGCACTGCGGGTTGTTGGACCATGCGAAGTTTGAATGATTGTGCCACCCTGGGTTATATGTGGCAGAGAACGGGTTGTTCCCCAGGGCGCAAGCGTCTTCTATGCCAGAAGATGCATTCGCATGTAAATATGCATCCGAGCACGTGGAGGCTTGGTCCTCTGTGTCGAAATACTGGCTCGCAGAAGCCAATTCCACATGACTTACCGAGTCGCTCGGCGCGACACTTGGTAAGGAAGGTCTTACGGGGTTTCCCGGGATAAGCCTGGTGTTGGAAGAATTTGGATTGTGACGAAGTGGTGAAGAGGTGGTGTTTGCCAGAGATTGAGCGGGGTTGCCCAGAAGCTCGTCCAGCTTCTTGTGCATGACGGAGACTTCATCCAATTTTTGTGCAATAAGGCTTAGATCAGTGGATGAATGGGAGGGTCCCGTGTCAACTTCGTGGACATTACGAGGTTGGCTGGTACGATTAAAGGCGACAATGGAAGCATTGTTCATCGAGTTTTCACTCATATTTTCAAATAATACAAATGCACCATTCTCGTCTTTATTCATAAAGTTTCCTCCGCAGGAAGCATCTGCAATCTGCTTCAAAGTCTCATTTAGCCCATAGTAGAAAATCTGGGCTATATGCCACTTAGGCAGACCGTGGTGCGGACACTTCCTGAGGAGGTCGTTGTACCTCTCCCATGCCTCATGAAATTGTTTGCCGTTTTGTTGCGTAAATGAAGTGATAGCACGGCAAAGCACATTGGTTCGCCTGATTGGGAAGAACTTCTTGAGAAACGCTGTTCGCATCTCTTCCCAAGAGTGGATGGTTCTCCCAAGGGTGCGTAACCACTGCGACGCTTTATCTAGCAATGAAAACGGGAACATTTTCATGAGGACTATAGGTAACCGGACATTTCTTGGTTTAACCGTTTCAGCCAGTCGGGTTAGGTCTTCCAAGTGAAGAAAAGGATCTTCACTTGCAAGACCATGGAAGTGAAAATTTATTAGGCCAATTATGTTTGGTTTCAATTCGAAGTCGTCCCCACCCATGGGGACCAGAATTTGTCCTATGGTCTCTGTAGCAGCGAGATTCTGATAAGAGCTAAGAGACCTAGGCTCCTCCCGTTCGGTAGGGTTCTACATTTCCTCCAATGTTTCCCGAATGGCTTCCATTTGTTCATTATACATTTCCATTTGGGCTTGGAGGCGGGTTATGGGATCTAAGGCTCCACCACCTGGTCGGTTCTGAGGGCTGTTTCCTCCCTTGGGATTTGGGGGTGGGCGTGCAGCCATGTTTGTGGAGGAGGAGAATGATTCGGCTCCTTTTCTAAAATTATCAGGCAATTCAAACAGTTTAGGGTTTTGTGACCTCCTCCCAAACATGCACTACCACAGGAAGAATTGGGGAGATGAGAAGGGAAAAGAGATGAGAGAAATGATGCCGCAAAGGTACACTTGATGACAAATCAATTCAATCAAATTCCTAACCTCTATAGTGTCCCCTTAGACCTAAAGATCTAATTTACCTACTATCACAAACTGCGGAACTGAATGCGAGCACCGCAGAACCACCGGGCCAGATTGAAAGGCCGTTTGCCCCAGTCTTAGACACATGATAGCACGCAGGAACTCTCACCAGCACGTAGATGCTACACGTAGGTAGTTAGACCTCCAATCCTTAATAAGGGTCAAGTTACTACCAGTTTTAGTTAGAGGCTTAGGATCAAGTGCTTTTGGAATGTGAAGGGCGTTGTTTACGGGTAATGCCCAAGTGATTGATTTTTCAAGTGTGTAAAACAAGCATGCAACGGGGAAATCTCCCCGAATTGAAGTTTTTAATTGATGAATGGTTTTTAGAGTTCAGCCTTAAGTAGTATGAATTTTAGGATTTCGCTGAAATACCAATTCAACCAATCTCCGGATTTTTTGAGAATACAAGTTTTCTTTCTAAGGCCAACAAACCCTTCTTCAATATCAATTAGTTAATGCATGCTAAAATGCAATGGACTACCCTAAATGGAGATTTCTATGTGTGGATGCACAAATCAATTTTAAAGTTTATGTGAAAGGGAGCCAAAGCACTTCAATTCAAGTGCTCCCAATCACCAAAAAGATGTCCACACAAGGCTCAACCAAAAGATAAAGAAAATCAAATTGTTGGGGTTGAAGTATTCAGGATCGAATCTTAGGCAAGTTGAAAAGTCGTGGTGGGATTGGAATCAACTCAATTCCAAGTCTCCCCACCAAAAATGTGATCCCGAATTTGCAGGTAAATGAGGCAAAGAGGAATGCAATCAATCTTTTTATTTGCCTCAAAGAATACTTCACATGGCGAAAAATTCAAGAATCAAGATTCTCGGATTTTCGCTATGCGAAGTATGGCGGGAAATCTCAGGGCGGTGGGAGTAAAGGGAATCTATCAAACAAGTGAATTTTAGTCCACTTGCCCCAAGAGATCCCAAGAAGTTTTTCTAGTTTTTTTAGTTTTTAGTTTTTTTTTTTATTAAGGTGACAAGTTAACCCTAGTTGCTAAGAAAAGAAGACCTATTTATTCGGCAACGTGTGCAAAGTTCCAATGCGGTGTCGGAGTCTTCATGCTGTCGTTCCCACCTTGGATCTGCTCACGTCTTCGACTTCGTCTGCCTGCCTTCTCCTTGCAATAGGTTCACCTGCACACCAAAAATAGAGACACCTGTGAAGAGAGAAGAGGAAAAATTACAGGAATGGAGTAAAACTTACTTGAAGGCACACTTCCCCGGCAACGGCGCCAAAAAAGGTGTGGTGTCGGACCCGAATAGGTTGTTAATATGTTGATTTTATCATTGAAGTGTGTATAGTGGCTAACCTAAATCGGACCTAACCATCTCTTTACAAAATTTTTATCCTGGCCTACTTGATTTTATCTTGGTCACTTTTAGGCCCAGGGTCGAACTCAGGGAAGTGGGGTTACAAGTTGAGTTTCTACGCCTTTCCTACAACGAGTCACTTCCGTTCGTTTATTGTGTTTTTTGTGTTTTTCTATTTAGATTTTTTTCTGGTAATCTTTGTCCTTGAGGCACACCCTCAAAATTAAGTTCTTGGCTTTGAGCCAAAATAGGGTTCCAAAATGGGTCTTGCTACTCACAAGACGAATTACCTGCAAGTCAAAGATTATCTTTTCTCTTTTATATATTTTTTATCTTTTTACTAATAGGAAAGCGAAACAGAAATCAAGTAAATATAATATATATATATAGGTATATATTATATATGTATAAAGGGGTGGGGGTGGAGGCGGAGATGGAGTGTAGCACGGTGTTGAGTCGATCGTCATCTAGAAAGACGCAACCAACAGGATGAGGTGCCGCGTGTAAGGTAGGATGGATGGTGGAAGATGAATGCGAACACACTTTTTGTACGCATGTATCCAGGAATATTAGCAACTGGTGTAGATATTCCCGCTATACCATGTATGGTAAATAATGTGAAAATATATATATATGTAAATATATCTATATGTATATATGGTTATAAATATATAGGTATATATATGTAGTTATATATGTATATATGTATATGTATATATATATATATAGGTATGTAAATATATATATATATAAGTATATGTATACATAGATATATGTATAGATCTATATATATGTGTGTGTGTGTATTTATATATATGTATGTATATGATACTATATAGATGTATATATATATATATAAGTATATAGATATATGTATATATAGGTATATGTATATATATATAGACTAATACATAGTTCTATAAGTACTAATATATGTATAGATATATGTATATATATATATGTATATGTAGATAAGTGTATGTATATATGTAGATATATATGTATATATATATAAGTATATAGATATTTGTATATAGATATATATATATGTATGTATGTATGTATATTTATATATATATATGTATAAATATATGTATATATATGTGTGTATAAGTATATGTGTATATATATGTATATAGATATATAAGTATATAGTTGTATATATATATATGTGTCTATGTGTGTGTGTGTATGTATGTATGTATATAGAATAATACATATTTATATAAGTACTAATATATGTATAGATATATGTATAAATATAATACTTAGTTATATAAATACTATATATATATAGATATATATATATATATGTATATAAATATATGTATATATATATCAATATATATATGTATACGTATATATATATATGTATGTAATAGTGTATAGGTGTGTGTGTGTGTATGGAAGTGTAAGTGTATGTGTGTGTGAGCATCGGTAGAGAGAGTGTTGTGAGAGAGAGTGAGAGAGAGAGAGAGCGCTGCTGAGGGTTGGAGTTAGGTCGTCTGCAGCTTCCAAGCAACGTCTGGAGGCTCCACGCACGCACGCGCAGGCGCCTCTATGCGTAGAGAGGAGTGCGCTGGGGGATTAGGTGCAGAGAGGAAACGCAATGCACCATGCTACACAAAGGGCAGGAGTGGGCGCTGGCAAGTGCGTGGCGGAGAGAGAGAGCGACGCAAGCGGGTGCAGGGGCTAGCAGACACGTAGATGAGGCACGCACGGGCGAACGGTGGTAGCGACGCGCCGGTGACTGGTAAAGTGAGAAGCTTTTCGGTCACCCCACTGTAGCCACAGTGTTCCGCAGAAACGCGTAAACAGTGGCTACAGTGGGTGGGCAAGCCGCACGACCGGGAGCTGCAGGTGTTGTGAGTGCGGGCAGCTCACAGCTGGCATGTGTGGGCTGGCGTGCGAGGAAGAAGGTCAGCGCCGGCCGGTGGCTTGCGGGCGGAAGGTCGTGACAGAGCGCGCGGTGAGGGCTGGGTTGTAGGCGAAGGGGCTCGACAGGGCGCGCGGTGGCCTGCGGGTGTTGGCTGGGGTGCGCGGGGGTGCTTGGCCGGCCACTGCAGAGGCGCGTGGTGGCCGGTTGCGGAAGAGAGAGCGCGACGGGGCAGGAGGCGATGGTGCTTGCAAGCATGCAGTGGAGGGGAGGGCGGCCTGCAACCTTGCGCAGAAGGGGCTGGGGCTACTGCTACGTGCTGCTACTGCCGCCTTGCCGCTGCTGCTGAAGCTTTAAGCTTCAAGCTTGAAGCTCCCGCTCCAATGGCTGAAGGTGCTAGAAATGTAAAAACAAGGAAAGAGCCACCACGCCCACCGGCTCTTTGGTGAGCTGGGCGATGGTGGACTCACGATGGTAGTTGTGCACCACCGTGAGTTGCTCCTGTTCACCGGGTGTCTCCGAGGAGGGTCAGCGTGTGGAGGGAGAGGAAGGAGAGGACGGTGGCCTGAAAGGAGAAGTGCTGGGTTTTTCGTGGAGTTGGACCAGGCTGGTTGGTGAAGAAGAAACCGTGGTCTTTTTAAAGAAGTTGGAGAGCATGCACAACCATGCCCTGCCTGTGCATGGCTCACATGTGGCTGTAGGGAGAGGCTGGTATGGCTTGTCAGGGAGAGCATGAGTAGGGAATGGCTCGAGGAGAAGAAGTTGTTCCATGTAGCCGTGGGGAAGATTTCAAAATCAAGTGAAATAAAAAATAAAAAGATGGTGAATTTGCAAAGATGCACTTGAGGAAAAATGTTAATTGCAAGGCCACTTATTTACTCTCCTCTCCTCTCAATTAAATGCATGAATGCATGTATTTTTACAAATGTGACTATGGAACCCTAATATGCACTGGTAATGTTAGGAAATAACACAAGACGGTGCAATTGCAGGTGTATTTTTGCAGTGCAATCATGAGTGCAGTAGGAGGGGCTAATGCCAGTTAAGTCTGATAAAGACCATGCAATGGCTACCTTATGTTCCATAAGGACCCTTGTTAGTTTGCACTCTTGCTCCCTGGTCAATTTTGAACTAATGATTACGGGGAGCGTTTCATTTGGTCCCAAGAAAACATACTTAAGTGTATCAGGCAACTCTTTCAGCTCGGGAGTAGATGGTGAAAGATCTAGCATTCCTTGGGACAAGAGTATCCCAAGTGGATCAGAAGAAAAAAAGTCAGGAGGAAGAAGTTGGCCCTCAGTTTGGCCAAGAAGAGGGGCATCTTGGATAGATGGATCCAAAAAAGGATAGCCCCAGTGAGTAGTATGTGGGCTCAAGGTCCCAATGTGGAGTTGCAGTTTCGCCTGATTTGGCGGGAAAGAAAGGGAAATTCGGTCTTCAAGAGTGTGGACCGGCGGTGAGTAGCCCGAATATGACTCAGACCACGAGGTGTGGGAAGCGGAGAAACCTCATCAGAAGTTTGGTCAGGAGAAGGTACGGGAAAAGGGAGGGATTGGGGAATGTCACAATATGTGTCGGTCAGGCAATCGTCAGTGTTTAAAGGCAATCCACAGCAGTTAGAATAGGTCCCTATTAGTCCGATACATGCGCTTACGGCCATGTCCTCGTCAGACGTGTCATCCTCGATGCAATCGCAATCAAAGTTCTTGGCTGCCTTGAAGATGTTAAGTTTGAGCTTCTCAGATCCAACGGCAATCTCAATACAGCCTGACTAGCAGTCGATATGGGCGTGGGCTGTGGCCAAGAAAGGTCGACTAGGGATGATCGGACAATCAGAAAATGAGCTAGGAACTTCCATATCCAAAACAAGAAAGTCTACAGGAAAACAGAGACTGTTGACCCTAACCACCACGTCTTCCACCATACCCTCTGGTATTTTGATAGAATGATCTGCCAACTGTAATGTGACAGGGGTGGGTTTCAAATTTCCTAAGGCAAATGTTTCGAGCATGATGGTTGGTATAAGATTGATGGAAGATCCTAGATCAAGCAGGGTATGGTTAAAATTGCAGCCTTGGATGCTACAAGAAATAAGCGGTGTGCCCGGATCTTTCTGCTTCGGTGGTAAATTCGATAGTATAGCACAACTCGCATGAGACGAGAGAACCACCAGATTCTTTATTTTCTTTGACTGCTGCCGGGGTGTAGTGTAGTCTTTGAAAAATCGAGCGACTGTAGGTATGTGGTCGATAGCCTCTAACAGGGGTACCTTGATTTCAACATCCTTTAATAAATTACGCAGGTTATCAAAGACCTATGTATCCTTTTTCTTACCTTTTGGCTCCCTCAGTAGAGCCTCAGGGAATGGGATCGATTCTGGCACTAATTTGGGTGTATCGTCCTCTCGCAAATGTGGTGCGCATCCCAAATGAGAGGGCGATGAAGAAGATGGGCCAGGATCAGGTCGAGGCAGATCAACAGTTTGCTTACCGCTCCTCGTAGTAATCGAATTGGACGTTGCAGGTCTAGTGGGATCATAAGGCGGAGGAGGGTTTACAATAGGGACATAAAAGTGAGGTGCAGTTGCTGCGGGATTAGCCTGAAATCCCGGTGGGATGCTCAAAGCCTGCAGAATCTAATGAACTTGTCCCTGAGAAAGTCGTACCTGTGGTTGAGGACCACGGGGTACGAAATTTTGCGGGTTGGGAACAGTTGGGCTGGAAGAGTGCCCTGAGATAGAGTCGCCATACGTAGTTGACTGATCTCAACATTCTGCTATGCCAATTGGTGCTGAAGAGAGGTCATGTTCTCTTCATGGCGCTTTGACATTTCTGTCATCATTCGCATCAATTTATCAAGAGGACTTGATGCATGTTCTGTTTGCAGTATGCAAGGACCCACGGGCAGATTCGCCACAGGATTAGATTGGGTCATTGGGATGACGAGTGCGGACGGTCGCATTGGCCCACTCGCGGGGTTTTGGCGCTGCGGGTTATTGGACCATGCAAAGTTCGGATGATTTCGCCACCCTGGGTATAAGTAGCAGAGAACAGGTTGTTCCCCAGGGCGCAAGCGTCTTCTAAGCTAGAAGACGAGCCTGCATGTAAATATGCTTCCGAGCACATGGAGGCCTGGTCCTCCGTGTCAAAATACTGGCTTGCAAAAGCCAAATCCACATGACTTACCGAATTGCTCGGCGCGACACTCGGTAAGGAAGATCTCACGGGGTTCTTGATAAGCCTGGCGTTGGAAGGATTAGGATTGTGACGAAGTGGTGAGGTGGGGGTGTTTGCCACAGAACGGGCGAGATTGGCCAGAAGCTCATCCAGCTTCTTGTGCACGACAGAGACTTCATCCAATTTTTGTGCGATAAGGTTAAGATCAGTGGATGAATGGGAGGGTCCCATGTCAACTTCGTGAACATTACGGGGCAGGCTGGTACGATTAAAGGCGACAATGGAGGCATTGTTCATTGAGTTTTTGCTCATGTTTTCAAATAATTTGAATGCTCTATTCTCATCTTTATTCATGAAATTCCTTCCGCAGGAAGCATCTGCAATCTGCTTCAAAGTCTCATTTAGCCCATAATAGAAAATCTGAGCTATATGCCACATAGGCAGACCGTGGTGCGGACACTTCTGGAGGAGGTCATTATACCTCTCCCAAGCCACATGAAACTATTTGCCGTTTTGTTGCGTAAAGGAAGTTATAGCACGGCGAAGTGCATTGGTTCGCCTAATTAGGAAGAATTTCTTGAGAAATGCTGTTCGCATCTCTTCCCAAGAATGGATGGTTCTCTTAAGGGTGCATAACCATTGCGACGCTTTATCCCGCAACGAAAATGGGAACATTTTCATGAGGACAATTGATAACTCAATATTTCTTGGTTTAACCATTTCAGCCAATCGGGTTAGGCCTTCCAAATGGAGAAAAGGATCTTCACTTGCAAGACCATGGAAGTGGAAGTTAATCAAGCCAATTATATTGGGTTTCAATTCAAAATCGTCCCCGCCCATGGGGACCCAAATTTTTCCTATGGTCTCTGTAGCAGCGGGATTTTGATAAGAGCTAAGAGACCTAGGCTTCTCCCGTTTGGGAGGGTTCTGCATTTCCTCCAAGGTTTCCCTAATGACTTCAATTTGTTCATTATGCATTTTCATTTGGGCTTGGAGGCAGGTTATGGGGTCCATGGCTCCATCACCTGGTGGGTTTTGAGGGCAGTTTCCTCCCTCAAGATTTGGGGGTGGGCGTGCAACCATGTTTGTGGAGGAGGATGACAATTTGGTTCTATTCTTCTAAAATTATCAGACAATTCAAACAATTCATGGTTTTGTGACCTCCTCCCAAACATGCACTATCGCAAGAATGAATTGGGGGGATAAAAAGGGAAAAGGGGATGAGAGAAATGACGCCGTAAAGGTACACTTGATGACAAATCAAGGCAATCAAAGTCCTAACCTCTACAGTGTGCCTTTAGACCTAAAGATCTAAGTTACCTACTATCACAACCTACGGAACCAAATGCGAGCACCGGCCAAATTGAAAGGTCGTTTGCCCCAGTCTTAGACACCCGATAGCATGTGGGAACCCTCACCAGCACGTAGGTGCTTCACGCAGGTAGTTAGACCTCCAATCCCTAATAAGGGTCAAGTTGCTACCAGTTTTAATTAGAGGCTTAGGGTCAAGTGCTTCAGGAATGTGAAGGGCACTGTTTACGGGTAATGCCCAAGTGCATTGATTTTATAAAGTGTGTAAACCAAGCATGCAACAGGAAAATCTCCCCGAATTGAAGTTTTAGTTGGTGAATGGTTTTCAGAATTTCAGCCTTAAGTAGTATGGATTTTAAGATTTCGCTAAATTACTAATTCAACAAATCTCCGGGTTTTGAGAGAATACAAATTCTTCTATGCCCAATAAACCCTTCTTCAATATGAGTTGGTTAATGCATGCTAAAAATGCACTGGGCTTCCCTAGGTGGAAATTTCTATGTGTGGATGCATGAGTCAATTTTAGGTTAGTGTGAAAGTGTAACGACCCGATTCCCAAGTCCCTACGAGACACGAGAACCGGACCGACTCGACTAATCCCAAGACCTAGTCGTCCAACGAGGAAGTAACCAAAAGACAGTAAAGTAAACCACATTCAGCATGAATATAACTAACAGTAAGAAAGTACAGCAGTAAGGAAAGAAACTACTACAGTAGGTACCACCACAACAGTAAAACAGCATTTATCATATAACAAAAACTGCAGGTAAAGAAGGTACAGCGGAAACAAAAACTACTCACTAGAACAGAAACAAAAGAGGTACAAAAGGCTGTGGTAACTCTACTGGACCCTACTCGGCCCAGCGTCCTCTGCAGCCGCTGACCCTGGCTGCTCAACACCTGGTCCTGAAAAAGGTAACGAGTGTAACACGTCAGCAAAACGCTGAGTAGAGTGGCAAACTAACTAAAGGCAACAGTAGAGTGTACAGTAGCTGTTATGTTCTATTACTTCCTTTATTCACATCTTCCAATTTTTCTCACTATTTCATTTATTTCTCAGATCCTTTACTTGATCTCGAATGTCCTCGTGGGAACGATCTTGATTGCAGTCTTTTCCAAAAGTAGAAGTAGCACGTGGTGCTCTCCTGGCCGGGAGAGTCCCCTGTGGTGATCCTACCCTCAGTCAACCACCCCAAGGTCACTGACAGACGTAACGGTGACTACGGCACGCGCGATAAACGCACAGGTAGCTAGCCCGCACTGGCACGCGATCAGTCGTTTCCGTTAACGGGTGCGCCCAAAGCACAGCACGGAACCAGGGCAGAGCCCTCTCAGTAACAGGGGTCCAACCCCTCCACAGTAACCAAACCGGGGCCTTGCCCTTCCACAGTCCGCGCACCCTCGCCTGACTACCCTGGTTTGCCCTAGTGGGCCTAACAAGTCAGTGAAGGAGGCTAGCAGAACCCCGGGGCCCGTGGGGTAGCTAGTACTCTCCTAACACTACTAGCTCTCCTCGGTACTACGTACACGAGGGCCAACAAGTCGATACAGAGTGGCCAGTCCTAACCCCCGGGTCCCTGGGGTGGCTAGCTCAGCTCTGCACTAAACAGGGGGACAGTCGCTCTCCTTGGTACTCCGTACTCAAGGGCCAGCTCACTTCCCCAATTCTATTCCATTCTCTTTCCAGGAGTTCTACTCCTACTTCCCCGTAGGGTTCCAGAACATCTTATGTCTTACTTTCCAGTTTCACGTTCTTACAAACCATGATCCCAATCATGTTTCTTTATTCATAACAGGCAGCTGTGAACTCAATTTACAGGCAGTTTCATATATTCCTTTCCATTTTTCCAAGACTGCATTATTATATATTCCACTAGTTTTTCCATCCTAGGATTCATGCCATATCCTAGGGTCTATCATACAATCTAGTTTTCCGGCCCTAGGATTCATGCAACACCTAGGAACTATCATTCCATATATTTCTCATTCCTAGGATTCATGCAATGTCCTAGGTTCTAGTTATGGTTCCATACTTTAACAAATTTTATTAATACTTAAAGCCACTCTACCAGGTACAACGGGAGTAATGGGGGCGTGATCGGGAATCCCGCATGCCTCCGCGACTCTTAAGACTGCAACCGAACGAGGTCCTATCACAAGGATCAAACACAAGGAGTGTCTCAAAATAGTGTATAGCTACTGTAGACGGGTAGAGGAATTAATTCTGAAACGAACGCAACTCGAATCGCGGAAAACGGAGCCCAAACGGGCCCTAAACGGGTCGAGAAAGACGATACTGTGCAAAATCAGACGTCTGGAACTCCTTCCAGACGTCTTAAACGGTGGATTAGAGAATTACCTGTTCAGCGTGGTTTCCCAGACGTCCAGAAGTCTTCGGGGATGTCTGTCCTATACCCCAGATGTCCGATGGTCCATACGGACGTCTGTAGGTCACTCCTGCCGTCTGGTACAACTTCCAGACGTCTGATTCGCAAAGGATGGCGAATCAGCGAACCTGCGCACAGCCAACCCCCCTCCCTCAGTACGGTCAGTCGACAAGAAGGAAGAAGAAAGCGGAAACTCACCTTTCAGACGTCTGTATGATCTTACAGACGTCGACCTTGCCGTCTGGCTATCAACCCAGACGTCTGATTCTGGAAATTTTTCCAGAATCAGAATCCTGCTCGGCCTCCGCTCGCGATGCCGCCCGCGTCGTACCTCGCGCTCCTGCTGCTCAGACCGCAGCAAGTCCCTCTCCGCGTCGCTCCGCGCCCCCTGCGCCCTCCGCCAGCCGGCCAAGCCGCTCCGACGAGCTCGCCCTCACGGCAGAGCTCCGCCCTCGCACGCCACACCTCCGCGCTCACTGCGGCCGTCGCTGCCGCCCTCGCGTCCGCTCGCTCTCGCGCACAGGAAGGAGAAGAAGGAGGATACTGTGGAGACGGGAGGGGAGGCGTGGCCCTTTTAAGGCCGCGCGAGGAGGAGAGAGGAGGTGGCAGGCCGCCTGCAGCCGCAGAGAGAAAAAGAGGGAATATGCGGTCTGCGTGCTCAGGCGCACAGGCGACTCGCGTGTGTCGAAAATAACGGATTTCCAGACGTCTGGAAACGATCCCAGACGTCTTATCAGACGTCTGGTTGTGATCCCAGACGTCTTGTCCGACGTCTGAGCCACCTCCCAGACGTCTTAAAAGACGTTTGGGGCACACATTCGTTACAGAAAGAAAGCCAAAGCACTTCAATTTAAGTGCTCCCAATCACCAAAATGACGTTCCACACACAAGGCTCAACCACAAGATAATGTAAAGAAAATCAAAGTGTCAGGGTTGAAGTGTTCGGGATCAAATCTAAGGCATGTGAAAGGTCGTGGTGGGGTTGGAATCAACTCAATTCCAAGTCTCCCCACCAAAAATGTGATCCCGAATTGTGGATGAATGAGGCAAGGAGGGATGGCAATCAATCTATTTAATCTTGCCTCAAAGAATACTTCACACGGCGAAAGATTCAAGAATCAAGATTCTTGGATCTTCGCTATGCGAAGTTTGGCCGGAAATCTCAGGGCAGTGGGAATGATGGCAAACAATCAAGCAAGTGATTTTTAATCCAGTTGCCCCAAGAGATCCCAAGAAGTTTTATTATTATTATTATTATTATGGGGACAAGTTGACCTAAGTTGCTAAGAGAGAGACCTACCTTTTCAGCAACGTGGGCAAAGCTCCAATGTGGTGCCGGCGACTTCACGCTCTCATTCCCGCCTTGGATCTGCTCACATCTCAGACTTCCTCTGCTTGCCTCCTCCTTGCAACTAGTTCACCTGTGCACCAACAAACAAAAACACCCATGAAGAGAAGGGTGTAAGAAGAGAAAATCAAAGGAATGGAGTAGAAAGTTACCTTAATGCGTACCTCCCCAGCAACGGCGCCAGAAAAAAGGTTGGTCGAGACTCAAACAGGTTGTGTTAATATGGTGAAATTATCGTTGAAGTGAGTATAGTGGCTAACCTAAATTGAGCCTAACCATCTTTTTACAAAATTTTTAACCTGGCCTACTTAATTTTATCTTGATCACTTTTAAGCCTAGAGTCGATCTCAGGGAGGTGGGGATTAAAGGTGAATAAGTTTCTACGTCTTTCCTACAACGAATCTCTTCCGTGCGTTTATTATGTTTTTGGTTTCTTTCTATTTAAGATTTTTTTGCTGATAATTTTGTCCTTGAGGTACACCCTCAAAATCAGGTCCTTGGCTTTGAGCCAAATTAGGGTTCCAAAAAATTGGTCTTGCTATTCGCAAGATCGAGTACCTGCAAGACAAGGATTATCTTTTCTCTTTTACTTTTTTTTATCTTTCTAATAGCAGGAAACAAAAGAGAAATAAAAAAACTAGATAGGGAGCTTGTAAAGAAATAAATATAAGCTATATATATATATACAGATATATATATATATATTATATATATAGGGGTGGGGGTGGAGGTGGAAATGGTGTGTAGCACAGTGTCGAGTTGGTCCACGTCTAGTGAGACGCAACCAACAAGACGAAGTGCCGCGTGGAGTGTACGATGGATGTGTGGGAGTGTGTGCGGAGGCCCTTTCTCTATGCGAGTATCGGGGAATATCAGCAACTGGTGCAGATATTCCCGTGATATAACGTATGGTGGAGTGACTAGTGCATATGGATGAAGGTAGATGATATGTATGTAAAAATATATATATAGATGTTTATATGTATATATATATGTGTATATATATATAGATAGGGTTGTAACTATATAGGTGTATATGTAGTTATATATATATATAGATATGTAAATATATATATAGGTATATATATAACTATATTTATAACTAGATATATATGTATATATATTTAACTATATACATATATATCTATAGATATAAATACATACATATATATATATATGTATATATGTATATAGATATATTTGTATAAGTATCTATGTATATATATATATACATAGATACTTATACAAATATATCTATATACATATATACATATATATATATGTATGTATTTATATCTATAGATATATATGTATATATGTATGTATATGTATGTATGTATATATGTATATATACTTATATTTAGTTTTATAGGTATTAATATGTGTATATATATATATATATAAATATATATGTATAAGTATGTATAAGGGTGTACAAGTGAGTGTGAGTGTACAAGTGTGGGTGTGTACGAGTGTGGTGAGTGTCTGTGAGAGAGAGCTACTGAAGAGGAGTGTGAGAGAGAGTTTAAGGCATCTGGTGGAGGCAGGCGCCATCTGATGGCGCCGACGTGTGCGCAGATGCTGGCGCAAAGGGTACACATGACTGTTCGATCTTTCGCTTTTAAGTCGTTTGTAGTTTAATGTGGTGGAAAAATCGACTAATCAATTTTTAACAAGAAATAACCACTCGCAGAGGAGCGGGTCGTATCCACAGGGAGGCAATAATGTATTAAAATTTGCGCCACTTAAAAATGTTTGTTCGTAGTCAATTTGGACAAGAACCAAGCCAAGATTGCCTTTAGATTAAGGTTTAAGCAAGAAACAATGCTGAAATGGCAATTATGAGAAACTACAGGATATTTTCCGCAATGCAGAGTCAATAGAATATGATTAAAATGTGGCAATGGCAGAAAATGTAAATTTTAATTAATGTTTTACTGTAGCAAAACAGGGGAATTTTTCCCCGTTGTCTTGCGCGACGAGGAGCCGATGGCCGGGCGCGGGAAGCTCGGAGGAGGTCCCTTGGATCAAGGGCTTCGAATCGGTGGTGGCGGCGAGTCGCGCGGCGGTCGGAGGTGGCCGGACGAGCTCCAGCGGAGGTGCTGCAGCCGGCAGCTTGCGCAGCCTATTGGCATGAAGTCCGCCGCCTGCTGCTGCTGCGGGGGTGGCTGCTGCCGCTGCCGTGGGCACTGCTGCGGCTGGCGTGTGCGGCTGGCGTGCGCGGTGGTCGGTTGGGCGGTCTGCAAGCGGTTGTGCGTGGGTGCGCGGAGGGTCTGCAGGAGGGCGCTGGCGCGGTTGTGCGTGGGCGGTGGTCTGCAGGAGGGCGCTTGCGCGGTGGTCTGCAGGCGGTTGGCGTGTGCGGTGGAAGCTGCAGGCGGCTGTTGGAGGATGCTGCAGGATGGTCTGCAGGCGTTGGAGGAGAGCACAGGCTGATCTGCAGGCGTGCGCAGGTCTGCAGCCGGTGAGCGGTGGAGGGTGCAGGCGGTCTGGTGGCCGGTTGGAGAGTGCAGGCTGAGGAAGTGGAGGTGAGCGGGTAACTTCAGACTTCTGGGAAATTTCCCAGACGTCTTAAGTTACTGAGAGGGTGGCTGATCAGTAGCTCGGTGGTGGTGGTCTGCGACGACGGCGAGGGAGTTGCACGCTAAGGTGCTCACAGTAATGCAGGCGAGCTCCGGATGGCGGTGTGGCCTATCACACCACACGCCCATGGTGGTGGAGACTCGCCTCCACGGTAGAGGCCGGCAGTGTGGAGTGGAAGAGAGAGGTTCTCTCTGCACAGTGGTGGGTCGGTGGCGGAGGCCTCCTGAGCTCGGCTGCCTCCGTGCTCCTTTTGTAGTGGCCTGAACAAATTTGAAATCAGCGGCCGACCAGATCCACCGTATCCGCTCCCCCTTGAATGGCTCCTTCACTGCATCACCCGGGCGTTGGAGCGGCAGCCAGTCGTTCTGAAAGAAGACGAATAAAGAAAATATTATTAAAATATTAGGGTTATTTATGTATAGACCCTCAACTTCTATGTTAATAAAAACAATATACCTAATTGGTTATCTAATTAGATGAATGCTATTTTAAGCTAATTCTAAATGCACTTAAGATATGAATGCAATGTATGGATTATGTAATTAGATTAAAACTATGAATTAATCTATTTACATCCTAATTTATACTAAATAAATGTTAGAATTAACCTAATGTGTAGGCACTTAAATACTTAAATAGCCCACAACTATGGGCTAATCAACACACACGTGCTGTAGGGAGCACGCGGGCGAGAGAGTGCAGCGCAGTGCACTGCGTAGCGCAACGCACCGCACTGCGGGCTGGAACAGGAGCGGGCGCAGACGCGGGCGTGGGCATGGGTGCTGGAGCGGGCGACTAGCTGGAGGCGATAGCGGTGAGGAGAGAGAGCGCGTGGTGACCGGATAAGTGAGAAACTCTCCAGTCACCACACTGTAGCTATAGTGTCATGCTGAGAGGCGTGAACAGTAGCTACAGTTCCACGCACGAGGGACAGTCGGTTGCGGCCGGTTCTACGTGCGCGGGCACGCTGGAAGGTGCCTGCGCACATGGAAAGGGGCCGCAGACGATGCTGGCTTGCGCGCGGGTGCTGGCACGGCTGCTGGCTGTCGTGCCGCTGCTGCTGGAGCTCTGGAGCTTGGAGCTTCGGCAATGGCGGGAAGGGCTTCAGCGATGGAAACAGGGAATGAAACCACCACGCCCACCTGCTCTTAGATGAGCTGGGCGGTGGTGGAACTCACAGTGGTGGTCGTGGAACCACTGTGAGCCTGCTCCTGCCCGCAGTGTGTCTCTTCAGTGGAAGAGCTACTGCGTATGGAGGGGAGAAGGGAGGAAGATGGCCTGAACGAAGGTGGCTGCTATGTTGTGTGTTCAGGCCCCCTTCTCGCAAGGAAGAGGGCAGGGCTTTTTATAGGAGAGGGAGGCATGCCACGGCCATGCCCTGGGTGTGCATGACGAGCCATGTAGCTGGCAGAGCATGCTGCTGGCAGAGAATGGCGCGAAGAAGAGCAAGCCCATGTCCTGAGCCGTGCGAGGGAGAAGAAATTCAAAGCAAAATAAAAAAATGAGGATGGTGAAATTGCGAGGCAGCACTTGAAGAAGATGTTATTTACATGGCCAATTATTCACTCTCCTCCCCTCTCAAATAAATGCATGCATGTGTCAATTTTACAAATGCAATTATAGCTACCTAATATGCAATGTCAGTGCTAGGAAATAACACAAGATGGCATATTTATTGGTGTATTTTTGCTGTGCAATCAGGAATCCGATACAAACCGTGTTATAAAGCCAATCCAAAGTAGAAATAAAGAAGAAAAAGAGAGAGAAAACTCTCCAAAAATGAAAAATGTCTCCTGTCTCTCTCTTACAAAATCGCACTGCAAACTGAACCTGGACTAAACATGTTTTAAGCATGGGTGCTTTAACCACGGAGTCCAACAAACCTTAGGTTAGTTCCTGTGGGCCTTAGAAACCTTCGCTACAGACTGAGGCTAAAGCAGGTCAGGTCCGGATCTTGATTGGTACTTAGTATCTCTAGGCCTATTGTTAGCTTTCCAACCTAATCTACAAAAGAAAGCACACATCAGAGATCTGAACATATGGTCTAGAATTTAAGTTAATTTCGTAAGATTTTGCTAAGGGACTAGCAAAAGTTAGGCATGGGGGTATGAAGATAATGTCATCATCAATCATATCTAGCTTTATTTAGTCAATTTTCATCATTAAATGCTCCTACATAAACAACAGAAGGTCATAATTCATTGCAAATCCTTTCTGAGAGAAATATAAGAAACCACAGTTAAAACTGCAATTTTACCATCATATCATGAATACAGAATAACTGCGGGTTTCTCTAGGGGTTAATTAAGGGTCAAATGATCTTAAGAGTCTAACAAGTGGGTTAGAACAGACAGAAAAGGGTTTTCATGCGTTTCGAGAATTAAATGACATCTGAAATCCTAAAAATAGACCCGCTTAGTTAACTGAGGTTCTAGTCAGGATAAAATTCACCTAAACCCCCTAAAATTCATATAAAATATCTCTACGATTTGGTAACTTCAATTTAACCATCAGAACCTGTCTTGACCCAAAATAGAGCCACAGACAGACTTTTGCACTAATGTGGGCATTTGCATAAATTACCCAATCAAACGAGATCAAAACCAAAATCCAACTTCACCATTGGATTTTTTAGGTCCAAATTAGATTTGTATCAAAATTTTGGCCCAATCTGAGATCATCTTGACCGAGTTTGCAATTTGGTCCAGTCTAACTTTCTTTATCTCTAATAACCCCTCATCTTTTTGAATTCCTTACAAACAGGCCCCTAACTTTATCATTGTTCTTTACAAATGGATTCTTCCATCATTATCACTCAAGAATCCAACTTCAGGAACCTTTGATTGAAGAGAACTCATTCTCTAATCAATGAATCTCTTCCAAAATTGGAAGGAAGATTCCTTGAGAAGTTCTCTCTCCAATAAATCCGTTCATGAGTCCAACAACCTTCCCAATCTCTCATGCGAATGCATGAGAGATTTGGGTATCCCATAGGTTTCCATCTCTGGCAGCCTTCCAATCTTGGGAAGCTTACTTCCCAAGCTCTAACCACTCCCTGATGCCCATATAAGGTCCTATGATGCCTCATTGTGCTTCTCAGCTAGCTCTAGGGCCAAAAATCTCTTCGAAACTCCACCTCCGGCCCTCCTCCTACTTATCTCCGGCGGACCTCTTCCTTGTCATCCTACAGCCAGCCAATGGCCAAATTGGCCAAGCCACGACCTTCCTCACCTTCATCCACACCTAGTGTGCCAAAGCCAGGGCCATCTTCCCCGTTCTTCGCCACCATCCCCCTCACGGAGGATTCATCTTCCCCATGTCCGTCCATCACATCGGCGTAGGTTTTCTACCCCCTTCGACCATTAGATTAGGTTCCTTAGCATCCTTTCTTCCCCTACTCTCTTTCCCACTCTTTATTCTTCAAATCCGACCACCAACGACATCGTTCACCTTCATCCCCTCCATCTCTAGTAAGCACTCCAACGAAGGTTCCCGTCCGCCACTCATGTCCATCTCCCTCGTCAACTAATCCACAAACTCCTCTATACTTCCCTCATCTAAAGCCCTAGCCTATCGTACTCCATTGTCCACCCAAAACGCCCACTAAGTAACCCACCTTCACGTGACCTACTCCACGAAACCACCGACCACCTCCATGCACCAAACTCCATGAAACCACCACCGTCGACTTTGCCTCACCAAGGAAAAGCTTCTGAACATTCTGATTGGGGCTTTTAGCCCATTTTTCTGGTTTCAGGTACAACCACCACCACCATTACTAGAGCTGCTTCGAGCAAGCTCGAAGCCGTGTTCTTGCATCATTCACTCTAGGCGCTACCTTCAGGTGATGCGGAATACTCCCAAGAAGATGTCTAGGCTTTCAATTAGGAGCTTTGACTACTCCTTCACCTCCAATTGGACGTGAGCTTCAGCGGCTATTCACACAAGGAAGAGGATACAAGATAGTCCCACATCGTGGGATTTGAAGGCTCTAAAGACACATAAGTTGATTTTGTGCCTAAGGCTCTTTGCCTCAGACACTGGGGGTGAGGTCCCTACTCACCAACTCACTCGACCCGACCCGACCTAAACCTGTACACTCCTCAATCACTACACCATGTCGGTGACCCTAGACCCAGGTACATAGATCCTCCATTTACCCGATAACCCGGTACTGTACATGGTCCTGGGAGGGCAGAAAAGAGGTGGAAACCCAGAGAGACAAATGAGAGAGATAGCATGGGGTTTAGGGGGGTTTTGCTCTATTATGTAATGGCTAACACTTAGCCGCATCTGAAGAAAAGTGCCCCCTTGTATATAAAGAAAAAGAGAAGAGGAGGAAGGAGAGCTAAAGGGAAGAGTAGAGGACAGAAGAAGAAGAGGAGGCTGAAGAAGTACAGTGCCCTCTTAGGGTGAAGAAGAAGTACGGTGCCCTCTTAGCACTGTAGCAAGGCTGACTTAAGCCGTCTACTTAAAGACTCTGTCGTCTGGTGGAGTGCACTGTGCATTGGTTTGAATAGTTGATATTATATTTGAGTAATTGTTCCATGTGTTAGACAAAATAATTGGTGATCCAAATCACCATTATTTTGTCTAGATTTCTTTTTAACTCATCTTATGCTCATGCCATACATTGTCTATTAGATTTTGAGTAATATATTGTGCTCATTTACCTTGAGATTAGCGTGTGAATTCCTATTTGCTCCCAGCGAACGACTTCGGACTTCATTTGAGTTATAAATTTTATCTGTTGTTCCAACTAATTTTGAGGAAATTATTACTACAACGAACTCATCTTTTAAATCCCCTCAATAGCCTTGTCAACAGGGAGATCAAGAACATTCTGCAAAAGACGGTTAGGCCTGATAGAAAAGACTGGACTCAAAAGCTTGATGACGCTCTTTGGGCCTATCGTACGGCATACAAGACATCTATCGGCATGTCACCATTTCGTCTGGTGTATGGAAAGGCATGTCATTTACCCATTGAAATTGAACATAGGACATTCTGGGCAATCAAGAAATGCAACTTTGATTTAAATTTAGCCGGAAAGACCATGAAACTCCAACTATCTGAGTTGGAGGAGCTTAGAAATGATGCATAAGAGAATGCCAAGATCTATAAGGCAAGGACTAAAGCTCTTCATGACCAGTTGATTTCCCACAAGAGCTTTGAGCCGAACCAAAAGGTTAGGCTCTTTGATTCTCCACTTAAGCTCTTTCTCGGCAAGCTTAGGTCAAAGTGGAGCAACCCGTTCATCATTGATCAGATATTCCCAAACAGAGCTGTTGAGATTTCTGACCTAAAGATGGGTAATTCTTTAAGGTCAACGGACAACATCTGAAACCTTATGTTGATTCTGTTATTCTAGAACCCGTCTCAAACAAGGTTGCTTTAACCTTGATGTGATTTCTTTACCTAGACTTCGCCTAGCTGATGGCATTAAAATCAGCACTTCTATAGTCTAACTCAGAGCTAACCCGAGCATCATGGAATATAGGTGATATTTTCTTCATTCTAACCTTCTTCTCATGCCTTTTATTTTCAATGAGGACATTGCATGACTTAGGCATGGGGGGTGGATTCATTTTCTGAATCATATTGTCAGCTCTATGGATTTCTTGTAATTTTTCCTTTTTTTTCTTTTTATTTTTTTTTGAAATAGAAAGGAGAGCTATCGTCCTGCGATAGCAGTCCGGAACAGTATATTATGTGCAAAGCAAGGGAGATTACAAAAAGGATCCCCAAAAGTGTATGAGAGACCAGCACTCTCTTACAATACTCTCACAACATACTGGCCTCTCCTGAAAAAGTCTCTCATTCCTTGCCTTCCATACACACCAAATAGTAGCAGCCATGTGGACATGTGGCTTCCCTCTCACTTCAAACCCATGCCAGATAGAATCCCACTCTGGTAATGGCTCCTGACAAATTTTTCTCCAGATGACATCAGTGATATGGCAAGAAGAGAAGAGGTGATTTACATTATCAGTGCTTATCTCACATAAAAAACACACATGATGATCAGTACCCAATCTTCTGTGGCGTAGATCACTTGTGATTAACCCATCTCTCCTACACAGTCAAAGGAAAATTTGTACCTTGAGAGGAATTTTTAACAACGATATCTTCTTGTCAATGGAATCATGTCTCCATCCCTCTTCAAAATTCAACATTCTGTTATAGACAAATTAGACACTATAAATCCCCTCCCACAGATATCTGTCCTCCATTCCAAGCCTAGGTCTGAAACTTTCAAGGTCTAATATAAGCCTTCTCTTTTCTTCCCATAACCAGGTAGCTCTTCTACTGGACTCCATACCATCTAGATTCCAACTGCTGCTGCTACAGGACCAGACCTTGCTGACCGTAGCATCCTTGTTAGCTGCTGCAGCAAAAGCTCTCGGATAGAGCTCATTCAAGACACCCATTTCAGACCATCCCTCCTTCTAGAAACTGAAAGACCTGCCATCTCCAAGTGACGGTTGCAGCAGATGGAAGTGAGTAGCCAAAGCCTTAGTTACAGATTTCAAAAAGGTGATGGACAGTTGGGCTGAAGTCTAGATATCATGCTGTTGGAAGCTCCATATCTACCTCTAATCAAAGCAGACCATGGTTTCAGATCACCTTGCAGTAGCTTAACAGCCCATTTGAGCAGCAAGGCATCATTAAAATGCTGCAAGGATTTGATCCCAAGACCACCCATCTCCTTAGGATAGCAGATTTGATCCCACTTGATAGGCTGGAAGAAACTGCCCTTATGTCTAGCTCCCTTCCAAAAGAATCTCTTCCTCATCACATCTAATCTTTTCCAAATGGATCTTGGAGCTTTGAAAATGGAAAAGTAGAAGACAAGGATGGAGGTGATCACTGAGTTGAGCAAGATAAGTCTTCCACCTTTGGACAAGAACCTGCTATGCCAACCATCAAGTTTCATAGAAATCTTGTCAAAAAGGCAGTTCCAATCACCTTTCTTCAACCTGGAAAACCTCAAAGGCAGCCCAAGATATCTGATAGGAATATTGATGCGGGGAGTCATCAGGATGGCTGCTAAGGCTTCTTGCTCCTCCTCAGATAAACCAAAGCAGGCCAAACCAGACTTGTCTCTATTTAACCTCAATCCAGAAAGCTCACCAAAGATATTAACCAAATGATGCAGAGCCAACGCTGCATCCATGGATCCTTCAACAAAAAAAAAGTATCATCTGCATATTGAAGAATGGGAGCCAAACTGTTCCTATAAGATAGTGAATATCCTCTGACAGGACCCGCTTCAGAAAGCTTACAAGCAAACCAAGCTAAACTGTCAACTGCCAAATTAATGATCAAAGGGGCCAGGGGACATCCTTGCCTAGTGCCACATTGAGGCTGAATCCATGCACCACAAGGTTTCCCATTTATTAGAGGGGTAAAGGAGGCAGTGGTAATACATCTCTTAACCTAACCTATCCAAGTAGAGGGAAAGCCCCTTCTTTTAAGCACATCCCATAGATAAGGCTAACTGATTGAATCATAAGCCTTACGAAAGTCAACCTTCCACAGGAAGGCCTTGCATCTTCTCTTATGCCAGCCACAAACCATCTCTTGGGCTAAGATAAAAGATTCTTGTAGGGATCTACCTGGGAGGAAAGCAGACTGAGCAGGATGGATAAGATCTTGCAATACAGGCCTCAACCTATTAGCCAGGACCTTGCCAACCACCAAATATAAGGAGTTAGAAAGGGCAATGGGTCTAAATTCCTAGAAGGATTCAGCACCTGGGGCTTTTGGCAGAAGAAACAGATAAGATCTATTAATTCTTTCAAAGCCAAAATTGCCACTTTGGAATTCTCTAATCACTTCCATAACCTCAGAGCCCACAATGTCCCACAGTTCTTTGTAAAAGAACACTTGGATTCCATCAGGACCAAGCGATCCTTCGCAGTTGAGATCTTTAATAGCCTTTAGGACTTCAGCTTCAGATATGGGTTCAATCAGGCTGGACCCCTAAGAATCATTAATCATGGGCAGATCATTTGCTGTCATTCTCCAGTTGCCCCTACCTGCAGCTCTTGAAAATTCCTTGTAGTATCTGACGGCCTCAGCTCTGATATCAGATAAGGAGGTAATTCTCTACCCCTCTATAACCATTGAAGAGATCAGATTTGTTCTCCTCCTAGAGCTAGCAGCCAGATGAAAGAATTTGGTGTTTGCATCCCCCTCACGTAGCCACAGCTGCCTAGAACGCTCCCTCCAATCCATCTCCAATTTCAGGTCTTCTTCAATAACCACCCCCTGCCATCTTCTTCTATCAGCAAGATCCAGTTCAGACAGATGATCCACAGCTTCCTTGGTATCCAGTTCTTGAATTTTCAGCAAGGACTCATGATGCTTCTGATGTCTGAGAACTGAGACAATATCTCCATACTCCTTTAGCATACCTTTCAAAGCCATAAACTTAGAAGCCAGTCTGGAGGTGGCCATGCCTTCACCCTGCTGTGACCTCCACCAACTGGCAAACATGTCTCTGAACGTTGTTTCCTGATGGTCGGCCTGGATAGGTTGTTAATATGATATTTTTATCGTTGAAATGTGTATAGTGGTTAACCTAATTCAGACCTAACCATCTCTTTACAAAATTTTTAACCTGGCCTAATTGATTTTATCTTGTCACTTTTAAGCCCAGGGTCGAACTCAGGGAAGTGGGGTTCAAGTCGAGTTCTATGTTTTCCTTAAAACGCGTCTCTTCTGTTCGTTTATTCTGTTTTTGGTATTTTTCTTATTTAGGTTTTTTTCTGGTAATCCTTGTTCTTGAGGCACACCCTCAAAATTGTGCCCTTGGCTTTTAGCCAAAACAGAGTTTCAAAACACGTCTTGCTACTTGCAAGACGGGGGTACCTGCAAATCAAAGATTATCTTTTCACTTTTATACCTTTTTTTATCTTTTTACTAAGAAGGAAGCTATCAGATAGAAAGTAAATATAGTAGCTATAGATATATATTTATATGTAGTATATATATAAAGGGGTGGGGGTGGAGGTGACGATGGAGTGTAGCACTATGTCGAGTCAGCCGACGTCTAGAGAGACGCAACCAACACGACTAGGTGCTGCGTGGAGTGTGGATGGAGGATGGATGATGTATGGGACCACGCTTTTTTGTGCGCGTGTATCAGGGAATATCAGCAACTGGTGCAGATATCCCCGCGATACAGCGTATAATAAATAACATGAAAGTATATGTACATATGTATGTATATAAATGTATAAGTATATATGTATAGATATATATATATATATAGGTGTATATATATATATATATGTATATAGCTATGTATATATGTATATAAGTATATATATATAATACTATATAGATATATATATATATATGTATATAAGTATATATGTATCTAGATATATGTATATATATATGTGTATATGTATAAGTATATAGATATGTATATATATATATATGTATATGAGTATGTGTATATATATATATATATATATATATATATATATTATATATGTATATGTATATATATATTATATTATATGTATGTATACATAACTATATAGATATACTATGTATATATAAGTATATATATATAGATATATGTATATGTATATATATATATATATATGTATGTATATAAGTTACTATTAGTGTGTGTGTGTGTGTGTCGGTGAATGGGTGTGTGTGTGTTGCTGTAAGTGAAAAAAGAGAGAGAGAGAGAGAGAGAGAGAGATAGAGAATACGTGAGAGAGAGAGAGCGGGAGACAGAGAGGGAGCGGGCGGGAGAGATCGCGGAGAGAGAGAGAGCGCCAGAGAGAGAAAGAGCGGGCGGGAGAGATCGCGAGCGCGGACGATGGCGTGCTCGGAGAGGGCGGCGGGGAGTCTGCAGTCGGTCGCGGAGGGTTGCAGAGGTTCACGGGGGTCGGCGCGAGGCCGTAGCCGGCCGCTGCAGTGCGCGCAGCGGCCTGTCGCGGGTGGAATTGCAGAGGCGACAGAGCAGAGGCGGAGACGGGGAACGGGCCTGCAGGCACGCGCGGAGGGTTGCGCGCCTGCGGGGAAGGTCGCGGAGGAGGCGGGGGTCGCTGCTGCTGCTGCTGCTGCCGCGGTTTAGCTGCTGCTGCTGCTGCTTCAAGCTTCGGACCTTGAAGCGGCAGCAATGGCGTGGAGATGCAAACGAAGAGAAAAGAACACACCACGCCCACCTGCTCGTTGAAGAGCTGGGCGGTGGTGTTCCCACTGTGGTGGTGAGCACCACAGTGGGTTCTCCTGCTCGCCGGGTGCCTCCTCGACGGAGGGCCGGCGTATGGGAGGGGAGAACGGGCGAGGAAGGTGGTGGACTGCAGCGTGGCGATTTTTCAGCAGCTGCCGCAGCTGCGTATTGCAGCAACGTCCCCCCTTGTCGCGAGGAAGAGCTGCGGCTTTATAGAGGAGAAGAGCATGGCGGGGCATGCGGGGAATGGGGGAGAATGGCAGCTGCAGGGAGGGGTGCGGGAAGGACAGCAGGGAGAGGCACGGGAAGGACAAGCCGCATGGCGTTGCATGCAGCTGCGGGAGGAAATTCAGCCGCGGGAAGAAGAAGAAAAGATGAAAATAAAAATAGAGAAGGGACTTTTGCAAAGAAACACTTGATAAAAAAAATAATTATGCAAGCCATGTATTCCATTCTCTTCTCCTCTCAATTAAATGCATGCATGAAAGCGTTTTTACAAATGCGACTATAGGATTATAATATACATAGTTAATGCTAGAAAATAGCATAAGAAGGCGTTCTTATAGGCGTGTTTTGAGGTGCAAACATATACCCCCATGCCTATCTTTTGCTAGTCCCTAGCAAAATCGTATTTAGAAATGATCTTAAGCTGAAGATTTTCTTCTGAGATGATATCGGTGTGTTTATTATCGGATATTGTGAGAACCAATTGTAGAGAAGATTACCAGTACTTTAAGTCTTACATGACAAAGATTATCTCTCAACTAACCAGGACTCTTGATATTTAAACCTTAAGTACGATTTCCAGGACCCAGGAGGTTTTGCCATACTCGAGAGCTCAAGAGGTTATGGTTTGTGCATAGTGAAGGATCAAGACTGACCAGATGAACCTTAAGACTCACTCCCAGGGTTTCACGAATTTTTAAGTACAGGTTGGTCCCAATTTCAGCTCGTGTTTTCGGATTGACCCTTAAGATGATTACGGAAAACTCAACTCCCATTTTCTGATTTTTTTTTTTGGTGGGAGAGTTTCTTTTTGGTGGAAAGAGTCGCTCCTAAACACAAGACTAAAGCCTGGGATAAAAAGTCTACCTGCGCGTACAGGTAAGGACTCCACCTTCCCTAATGAACACTAGGGTTGGATCTTATGTTCACCTGTTCTTTCCTGATATGTGTAGTGTGAACCAAGTTTACTTAAGCTCTCAAGAAAAAGCAAACAAACGAATCCTGTACTGGTGTCTCAGGTACAAGAAACGTTCTTAGTTAGGAGAGATTTTGATCTATTTCGTCAATGCTTTAAGTGAATTAAGCCGAGCCTGAGCGAATCAAGCTTCTGTGGCCTGGAAATTCTTCAAAACAGAGGTTGAATATCCATAAACACTTATTGTATTTTTTTTTTTCAGCTTTTAGATCATTACTAAACACCATTTATTACTAATATATATATATTTTTTTTTTTTATTTTTTTTTTTTCTTTTTCTTGCATATTTATAAATAGGTGGTAATTGTCTGATACCATAAAATACCCGGATCCTATGGATGCCTATCCACCCCCCCATGCCAAACAATGCTATGTCCTCATATGCATGCAAGGAAAGGCAGAGAACGGATGACAGATCGGGTAACAAGAGCTGAGGTTCAGGGTATAGATCAGGGTGGAAGGGTGGTTGGATGGTGGGTGGTGAAGAGAAAAGTGAAGTGATTGCGATAGAGGTGTGAAAAGTGATGGTGGATGGTGAGTGCTGTTAGGGTGCCTCCCAACAAGCGCTGAATTTAATGTCCCCAGCTGGACTGAGAATGAGGCAAAGAATTAGTTACCCTCTAGCAGGGCAACGGTTTCTCCAACGGGGGCAGGTTCATGAGTCAGATAGGGTTTCAAACGCTGCCCGTTGACCGTAAATTTACGCCCAGATTTGGGATCTTCGATTTCGACGGCCCCATTGGGGAATGGTCTTGAGACCAGAAAAGGACCAGTCCATTTGGACTTTAATTTCCCAGGAAAGAATTTGAGCCGGGCATTACAGAGCCAAACTTGCTGAGATGGCTCAAATTCCTTCCGCCGAACATGGCTGTCATGAAAAGCCTTAGTGCGCTGTTTAAAGGTTAGAGCAGAATCATAGGCTTCACGACGGAGCTCTTCCAGCTCTTGGAGTTGGAGTTTCCTTTCTCGTTCACACAAGTCTGGGTCGAGGTTACATTGGCGAACCGCCCAATAAGCGCGGTGCTCCAACTCCACAGGCAAATGACAAGGCTTCCCGTAAACGATTCTATATGGAGGCATACCAAGGGGAGCCTTGAAGGCGGTCTGATACGCCCAAAGTGCGTCAGTCAGCTTGTCGGACCAATCCTTACGGTCAGGCCGAACCGTTTTCTGGAGAATCTGCTTGATTTGCCGGTTCGACACTTCCGCCTGGCCGTTCGTCTGAGGATGATACGGGGATACGATACGATGGTGGACTCCGTATCTCCTCAGAAGTGCCCGAAAAGAAGCATGGGTAAAGTGGCTTCCTCCATCCGAGATAATGGCCCGAGGGATCCCAAAACGCGCAAAGATATGGTCTTTGACGAATCGGGTGGAGATAACATGGTCAGCACGGCGCGCGGGAATAGCCTCGATCCATTTTGAAACATAGTCGACGGCCACGAGGATGAATTCGAAGCCGTTGGATGGAGGGAAGGGACCCATGAAGTCAATTCCCCAGATGTCGAAGATTTCCGCAGCTAGGATGTGTTGCAAGGGCATCATGTCACGACGTGCCATTGACCCTAATGACTGGCACCTAGTGCAATGTTTGGCATAAGCGTGCGCATCCTGGTGAAGGGAGGGCCAAAAGAAACCGCACTGCAACACCTTGGCTGCAGTTTTCCTCCCAGAGAAATGGCCTCCACAGGCCTGATCGTGGCAGAAGGATAGCACACTGGGGAACTCACTGTCAGGAATACAGCGACGGATGATTTGATCAGCACCTATCCGAAAAAGAAGTGGATTATCCCAGAAATAATACTTTGCTTCTGCCATGAGACGTTCACGCTGGTTTTTAGGCCAGCCACGTGGAAGAGATCCAGAAGCAAGGTAATTGGCAATGTCGGCATACCACGGTCCACTTGCCGCATTTATTGCCAATAGGTGCTCATCAGGAAAAACTTCATTAATTGGCAGAGTAAGTCCAATATGGTCAGGGTCCAGTCTGGAAAGGTGATCAGCCACAACATTCTGGGCTCCGACCTTATCACGAATCTCAATGTCAAATTCCTGGAGCAGAAGGATCCAACGAATCAGTCTAGGCTTGGCATCCTTCTTGTGCATGAGATGGCGAATGGCCGCGTGATCAGTGAAAACAATAACGTGAGAGCCCAGAAGGTAAGAACGGAATTTTTCCAGCCCAAAGACGACTGCCAGTAGTTCCTTTTCAGTGGTAGTATAATTACGCTGGGCCTCGTCCAACGTCTTACTGGCGTAGTATACCACGAAGGGGTGTCTATCGCGTCTTTGTCCTAGGATGGCTCCGACTGCAAGGTCTGAAGCGTCACACATAAGTTCAAAGTTGAGGGACCAATCAGGCGGCTGGAGAACAGGGGCCTTGGTGACAGCATTACGCAGCTGCGTGAATGCTTGTATACAGTCAGGGCCCATGTCGAAGGGCACGTCGGTTGATAGGAGATGAGTTAAGGGTCGAGAAATTTTTGAGAAGTCTTTGATGAATCTCCTATAGAAACCGACGTGTCCCAAGAAGGAGCGGATTTGTTTGACAGAACCAGGCACAGGTAAATCAGCAATGATATCGAGCTTAGCTCTGTCAACCTCGATACCCCTATCGGAGATGATATGTCCAAGAACAATTCCTTCGTGCACCATAAAATGACTTTTTTCCCAGGAAAGCACGAGGTTTACATCAATACATCTCCTAAGGATGCGAGTCAGGTTGGCAAGACATTCGTCGAAAGATGGTCCAAAGACTGAAAAGTCATCCATGAAGACCTCGAGAAAGTCACCCACCATGTCATGAAATATCGCCAGCATGCATCTCTGGAAAGTTGCTGGCGCGTTACAAAGTCCGAACGGCATCCTTCTAAAGGTGAAGGTGCCGAAAGGGCAGGTAAAAGTGGTTTTCTCTTGGTCTCGGGGGTCTATTGCCACCTGGTTATATCCTGAGAATCCATCCAGGAAGCAGAAAAATTTATTTCCCGCTAACCGCTCCAGGATTTGGTCAATAAATGGTAGCGGGAAGTGATCTTTCTTGGTTGCAGCATTGAGTTTCCTATAATCTACACACACTCTCCAAGATGTAGGAGTGCGTGTAGGGATGGATTCGCCCCTGTCATTGACACGGATGGTGAGTCCTGCCTTTTTGGGTACAACGTGAATCGGACTCACCCAGGGGCTATCGCTGATCGGGTAGATTATACCCGCATCCAGCCACTTAATGATTTCATTCTTAACGACCTCCCGCATGTTAGGGTTGAGACGTCGCTGCATCTCGCGAGAAGGTCGAGACTCCTCCTCTGTATATATACGATGAGTGCAGTAGGAGGGACTAATACCAGATAAGTCTGATAAAGACCATCCAATAGCTGCCTTGTGTTCTAGGAGGACCTTAGTTAGTTTGCACTCCTGCTCCATGGTTAATTTTGAACTGATGATTACAGGGAGCGTTTCATTTGGTCCCAGGAAAACATACTTGAGTGTATTAGGCAGCACTTTTAGCTCGGGAGTGGATGGGGAAGGATCTGGCATTTCTTGGGACGAGAGTGTCCCAGACGGGTAGGAGAACAAGTTAGGAGGAAGAAACTGGCCTTCAGATTGGCCAAGAAGAGGGGCTTCTTGGATAGATGGATCCAAAAATGAATAGCCCCAGTGAGAAGTATATGGGCTCAAGGTCCCAGTGTGGATTTGTAAATCCGCCTGATTTGGCGGGGAAGAAAGGGCAATTCGGTCTTCATGAGTGTGGACTGACAGTGAGTAGCCCGGATATGACTCAGACCACGAGGTATGGGAAGCGGAGAAAACCTCGTCAGAAGTCTGGCCAGGAGAAGGTACTGGACAAGGGAGGGATTGGGGAACGTCACAGTATGCGTTGGTCAGGCAGTTATCAGTGTTTATAGGTAATCCGCAACAGTCCGAATAGGTCCCAATTAGTCCGATACACGCGCTGACGGCCATGTCCTCGTCAGACGTGTCATCCTCAATGCAATCGCAATCAAAGTTCTTGGCTGCCTTGAATATGTTAAGCTTGAGCTTCTCAGATCCAACGGCAATCTCAATACAGCCCGACTCGCAGTCGATGTGGGCGCGGGCTGTGGCCAAGAAAGGTCGACCGAGGATGATCGGACAATCAGAAAGTGAACTAGGAACTTCCATATCTAAAACAAGAAAGTCAACAGGAAAACAGAGACTGTTGACCCTAACCACCACGTCTTCCACCACACCCTTTGGGATTTTAACAGAACGATCTGCCAACTGTAACGTGACAGGGGTGGGTTTCAGATTTCCCAAGGAAAATTTTTTGAGCATGATGGTCGGTATGAGATTGATGGAAGATCCTAGATCAAGCAAGGCACGGTTAAAACTGCAGCCTTGGATGCTACAGGAAATCAGTGGTGTGCCCGGATCTTTCTGCTTCGGTGGTAAGTTTGATAGTATAGCACAACTCGCATGAGGCGAGAGAACCACCGGATTCTTAGTCTTCTTTGACTGTCGCCTGGGTGTTGTGTAGTCTTTGAAAAATCGAGCGACAGTAGGTATGTGGTCGATTGCCTCGAGCAGGGGTACCTTGATTTCTACATCCCTGAACAAATTACGTAGGTTGTCAAAGGCCTGCGTATTTTTCTTTTTGCCTTTTGGCTCCCTTAGTAGAGCCTCAGGGAATGGGACTGATTCTGGCACAAGTTTTGGTGCATCATCCTCTCGCAAATGCGGTATGCATCCCGAATGAGAGGGCGAAGAAGAAGATGGGCCAGGATCAGGTCGAGGCGGATCGACGGTCTGCTTACCGCTCCTCGTAGTGATAGCATTGGACGATGCGGGTCCAGTGGGATCATACGGTGGAGGAGGGTTTGCAATGGGGATATAAGAGTGTGGTGCTGCAGCAGGATTAGCCTGAAATCCCGGTGGAATGCTCGGAGCTTGCAGAACTTGATTAACCTGTCCCTGAGAAAGTCGTACCTGTGGTTGAGAACCACGGGGCACGAAATTTCGCGGGTTTGGAACAGGTTGGGCGGGAAGAGTGCCCTGAGATCGAGTCGCCATGCGTAGTTGACTGATCTCGGCATTCTGCTGCGCCAATTGGTGCTGAAGAGAGGTCATGTTCTCTTCATGGCGCTTTGACATTTCCGTCATCATTTGCATCAATTTGTCAAGAGGGCTTGATGCGTGTTCAGTTTGTGGTACGCAAGGGCCTGATGGCGGATTTGCCATAGGATTAAACTGGACCCTTGGGATGACGGGTGCGGACGGTCGCATTGGTCCACCCGCGGGGTTTTGGCGCTGCGGGTTGTTGGACCATGCAAAGTTCGGATGATTACGCCACCCTGGGTTATAAGTGGCAGAGAACGGGTTGTTCCCCAGGGCGCAAGCATCTTCTATTCCAGAAGACGCGTCCGCATGTAGATATGCGTCTGAGCACACGGAGGCTTGGTCCTCCGTGTCGAAATACTGGCTCGCAGAAGCCAGTTCCACATGACTTACCGAGTCGCTTGGCGCGACACTCGGTAAGGAAGGTCTAACGGGGTTTCTCGGGATAAGCCTGGTATTAGAAGAACTTGGATTGTGACGAAGTGGTGAAGAGGTGGTGTTTGCCATAGATCGGGCGGGGTTGGCCAGAAGCTCGTCCAGCTTCTTGTGCACGACGGAGACTTCATCCAGTTTTTGTGCAATAAGGCTTAGATCAGTGGATGAATGGGAGGGTCCCGTGTCAACTTCGTGGACATTTCGGGGCTGGCTGGTACGATTAAAGGCGACAATGGAAGCATTGTTCATCGAGTTTTCACTCATATTTTCAAACAGCTCGAATGCTCCATTCTCGTCTTTATTCATAAAGTTCCCTCCGCAGGAAGCGTCTGCAATCTGCTTCAAAGTCTCATTTAGCCCATAGTAGAAAATATGGGCTATATGCCACTTAGGCAGACCGTGGTGCGGACACTTCCTGAGGAGGTCGTTATACCTCTCCCATGCCTCATGAAATTGTTCGCCGTTTTGTTGCGTAAATGAAGTGATAGCACGGCGAAGCGCATTGGTTCGCCCGATTGGGAAGAACTTCTTGAGAAATGCTGTTCGCATCTCTTCCCAAGAGTGGATGGTTCTCCCAAGGGTGCGTAACCATTGCGACGCTTTATCCCGTAATGAAAACGGGAACATCTTCATGAGGACTATAGATAACCCGACATTTCTTGGTTTAACGGTTTCAGCAAGTCGGGTTAGGTCTTCCAAGTGGAGAAATGGGTCTTCACTTGCAAGACCATGAAAGTGAAAATTGATTAGGCCAATTATGTTTGGTTTTAATTCAAAGTCGTCCCCGCCCATGGGGACCCGAATTTGTCCTATGGTCTCTGTAGCAGCGGGATTCTGATAAGAGCTAAGAGACCTAGGCTCCTCCCGTTCGGGAGGGTTCTGCATTTCCTCCAATGTTTCCCGAATGGCTTCGATTTGCTCATTATACATTTCCATTTGGGCTTGGAGGCGGGTTATGGGATCTAAGGCTCCACCACCTGGTGGGTTCTGAGGGCGGTTTCCTCCCTCGGGATTTGGGGGTGGGCGTGCAGCCATGTTTGTGGAGGAGGAGGACGATTCGACTTGTTTTCTAGATTTATCAGTCAATTCAAATAGTTCAGGGTTTTGTGACCTCCTCCCAAACATGCACTACCGCAGGAAGAATTGGGGAGATGAGAAGGGAAAAGGGATGAGAGAAATGACGCCGCAAAGGTACACTTGATTACAAATCAATACAGTCAAGTTCCTAACCTCTACAGTGTGCCCTTAGACCTAAAGATCTAAGTTACCTACTATCACGAACTACGGAACCGAATGCGAGCACCACGGAACCACCGGGCCAGATTGAAAGGCCGTTTGCCCCAGTCTTAGACACCCGATAGCACGCGGGAACTCTCACCAGCACGTAGCCGCTACACGTAGGTAGTTAGACCTCCAATCCTTAAAAAGGGTCAAGTTACTAACAATTTTAATTAGAGGCTTAGGGTCAAGTGCTTTTGGAATGTGAAGGGCGTTGTTTATGGGTAATGCCCAAGTGATTGATTTTAAGAGTGTGTAAGAACAAGCATGCAACGGGGAAATCTCCCCGAATTGAAGTTTTTATTGGCGAATGATTTTTAGAGTTCAGCCTTAAGTAGTATGAATTTTAGGGTTTTGCTGAATTACCAATTCAACCAATCTCCGGGTTTTTGCAAAAATACAGGTTTTCCTTCTAAAACCCAAGAAACCCTTCTTCAATTATCAGTTAGTTAATGCATGCTAAAATGCAATGGGCTACCCTAAATGGAGATTTCTATGTGTGGATGCGCGAATCAAGTTTATACCAATGTGAAAGGGAGCCAAAGCACTTCAATTCAAGTGCTCCCAATCACCAGAAAGATATCCACACACAAGGCTTCAACCAACAGATAAAGAAACTAAAACTGTTGGGGTTGAAGTATTCAGGATCGAATCACAGGCAAGTTTGAAAAGTCGTGGTGGGGTTGGAATCAACTCAATTCCAAATCTCCCCACCAAAAATGTGATCCTGAATTAAAGATAATTGAGGCAAAAGAGGGATACAAGCAATCTTTTTCTTTGCCTCAAAGAATACTTCCCATGGCGAAAAATCTAAGAATCAAGATTCTAGAATTTTCGCTATGCGAAGTAAGGCGGGAAATCCCAGGGCAGTGGGAGTGAAGACAACCAATCAATCAAGTGAATTTTAATCCACTTGCCCTCAAGAAATCCCAAGAAGTTTTTCTAATTTTTAGTTTTAAAATTTTTTTTTTTTTTGTGTGGTGGCAAGTTAACCCTAATTTGATGAGAAAAGAAAACCTACTTGTTCGGCAACGTGTGAGAAGTTCCAATGCGATGTCGGCGTCTTCATGCTCTCGTTCCCGCCTTGGATCTGCTCACGTCCTCGACTTCGTCAGCCTTCTTCTCCTTCCACCAGGTTCACCTGCACACCAAAAACAACAATACCCGTGAAGAGAGAAGAGACAAATTTAAAGGAATTGGATAGAAACTTACTCGAAAGTGCACCTCCCCGGCAACGGCGCCAGAAAAGTTATGATGGTCGGCCTAGATAGGTTGTTAATATGATATTTTTATCGTTGAAATGTGTATAGTGGTTAACCTAATTCAGACCTAACCATCTCTTTACAAAATTTTTAACCTGGCCTAATTGATTTTATCTTGTCACTTTTAAGCCCAGGGTCGAACTCAGGGAAGTGGGGTTCAAGTCGAGTTTCTATGTTTTCCTTAAAATGCGTCTCTTCCGTTCGTTTATTCTGTTTTTGGTATTTTTCTTATTTAGGTTTTTTTCTGGTAATCCTTGTTCTTGAGGCACACCCTCAAAATTGTGTCCTTGGCTTTTAGCCAAAACAGAGTTTCAAAACACGTCTTGCTACTTGCAAGACGGGGGTACCTGCAAATCAAAGATTATCTTTTCACTTTTATACCTTTTTTTATCTTTTTACTAAGAAGGAAGCTATCAGATAGAAAGTAAATATAGTAGCTATAGATATATATTTATATGTAGTATATATATAAAGGGGTGGGGGTGGAGGTGACGATGGAGTGTAGCACTATGTCGAGTCAGCCGACGTCTAGAGAGACGCAACCAACACGACTAGGTGCTGCGTGGAGTGTGGATGGAGGATGGATGATGTATGGGACCACGCTTTTTTGTGCGCGTGTATCAGGGAATATCAGCAACTGGTGCAGATATCCCCGCGATACAGCGTATAATAAATAACATGAAAGTATATGTACATATGTATGTATATAAATGTATAAGTATATATGTATAGATATATATATATATATAGGTGTATATATATATATATATGTATATAGCTATGTATATATGTATATAAGTATATATATATAATACTATATAGATATATATATATATATGTATATAAGTATATATGTATCTAGATATATGTATATATATATGTGTATATGTATAAGTATATAGATATGTATATATATATATATGTATATGAGTATGTGTATATATATATATATATATATATATATATTATATATGTATATGTATATATATATTATATTATATGTATGTATACATAACTATATAGATATACTATGTATATATAAGTATATATATATAGATATATGTATATGTATATATATATATATATATATATATATGTATGTATATAGGTTACTATTAGTGTGTGTGTGTGTGTGTCGGTGAATGGGTGTGTGTGTGTTGCTGTAAGTGAAAAAAAAGAGAGAGAGAGAGAGAGAGAGAGAGATAGAGAATACGTGAGAGAGAGAGAGCGGGAGACAGAGAGGGAGCAGGCGGGAGAGATCGTGGAGAGAGAGAGAGTGCCAGAGAGAGAAAGAGCGGGCGGGAGAGATCGCGAGCGCGGACGATGGCGTGCTCGGAGAGGGCGGCGGGGAGTCTGCAGTCGGTCGCGGAGGGTTGTAGAGGTTCGCGGGGGTCGGCGCGAGGCCGTAGCCGGCCGCTGCAGTGCGCGCAGCGGCCTGTCGCGGGTGGAATTGCAGAGGCGACAGAGCAGAGGCGGAGACGGGGAACGGGCCTGCAGGCGCGCGCGGAGGGTTGCGTGCCTGCGGGGAAGGTCGCGGAGGAGGCGGGGGTCGTTGCTGCTGCTGCTGCTGCCGCGGTTTAGCTGCTGCTGCTGCTTCAAGCTTCGGACCTTGAAGCGACAGCAATGGCGTGGAGATGCAAACGAAGAGAAAAGAACACACCACGCCCACCTGCTCGTTGAAGAGCTGGGCGGTGGTGTTCCCACTGTGGTGGTGAGCACCACAGTGGGTTCTCCTACTCGCCGAGTGCCTCCTCGACGGAGGGCCGGCGTATGGGAGGGGAGAACGGGCGAGGAAGGTGGTGGACTGCAGCGTGGCGATTTTTCAGCAGCTGCCGCAGCTGCGTATTGCAGCAACGTCCCCCCTTGTCGCGAGGAAGAGCTGCGGCTTTATAGAGGAGAAGAGCATGGCGGGGCATGCGGGGAATAGGGGAGAATGGCAGCTGCAGGGAGGGGTGCGGGAAGGACAGCAGGGAGAGGCACGGGAAGGACAACCGCATGGCGTTGCATGCAGCTGCGGGAGGAAATTCAGCCGCGGGAAGAAGAAGAAAAGATGAAAATAAAAATAGAGAAGGGACTTTTGCAAAGAAACACTTGATAAAAAAAATAATTATGCAAGCCATTTATTCCATTCTCTTCTCCTCTCAATTAAATGCATGCATGAAAGCGTTTTTACAAATGCGACTATAGGATTATAATATACATAGTTAATGCTAGAAAATAGCATAAGAAGGCGTTCTTGTAGGCGTGTTTTGAGGTGCAAACATTTCCCTCAGCCAAGATCTCCTAAATTTAAAGTAGGATCTAGCCACCACCTGCTCACCATTGTCCCACGCCAAGGGTGTATGGTCAGAAAATGGACGTTCAAGACCACACACAAATGACATTTGGAAGAGATCCAACAGCTCAGCATTACCAAAAAATCTGTCAATCTTGGACATGAGCCCATTACCATTCCTCCAAGTGAATTCAGCCCCTGATGAGGGAAATTCGCACATCCCCAATGCCTGGACCACCAATTGAAATCCAGTGGTGGAGTTGTCGACCACCCCATTAGGTCTGTCACTCCCCACCAAAGTACAATTAAAGTCACCTCCAACAAGCCAAGCCCCCCCACCTACAAAGTCTGCAGCCAGATTCCAGTCCTCCCACAGTTCCTGCCTCCTGTTAGGATTGTTTGGCCCATACACACCTGTCACATAGAAGACATTGTCCCCCTGGCCTCTTGTGAATCTACAGGTCAGAAGGTGCCTAGCCATAGAAACCTCTTGCAAGCACAGCATCTGCTTCTTCCACCAAATGGAAATTCCCCCAGATCTGCCATTGGAATTGAACACCACAAGGTCATTTGCAGATCCTGCTCTCATCTCTTCCCATGCCCTGTCAGACTCACAATCAATGTGTGTCTCTTGAAGGATAGCACAGTCGATTTCCCATTCACGCAGATATCTAAGTAGAGACCCCCTCCTGCTTCTATCGTGTAGCCCACGCACATTCCAGGTTAGGACCTTCATTTAGGAGTCAGGTCTATCCCCTTCTTAGCTGTAGAAGTCCTGCTAACCTTTATCACAGCTGCAACGACTGATTCATCAACCTTTTGTGTAGGAGTGTGCCTTCTTAGCCTCAACTTGTAGGGAGGTTTCCCACTCCTAGCAGTAGAAGGAGTCTTTGACTTCGAGTGCACGACATCAGCCACAAGAGAACAAATCTGCAAGTTCAAGGAACTCACTCCACAATTCCCAGGCTCCTTACCTCATCTACCAATTCCCTCTCTTTTGTGCATTCTGCCACCACCTCCTGACAATCATCATTTGGTTGTAAGGAAGGGGCTTTGGTCTTCAGCACCTCAGCACAGGAGGGGAGGTCTTGGATCAAAGGTACTTCAGCCACACCAGCCAGAGCTTTAGTCCTTGTCTCCACAACTCCCAGGTTCCCTACCTCATCCACCAATTCCCTATCTTTAGAGCATTCTGCCACCATTTCCTGATTATCACAGTTTGGTTGTAGGGGAGGAATTTTGGTTTTCAGCACCACATCATAAGAGGGGGGGTGATGTCTAGTCATGACCTCTCTATTTGCCACAATAAAATTCAAAAGGAGCATCCAAGAACTGCCCCTACATCTAAGGATCAGTTTATCAGGAATGGTACCAGCCCTAAAGACCTTCACCCTCACATTCATAACACTGGCATCTCCTTCAGTCAGACCAACAACAGCATCCTCAGCCACAGATGCAAACCTAGCTATCATGTTTTCCACCACCTTCCTAGACCTTAGATGCAAAGGCAGACCTCTGATCTCAAGAACACCAGACCTGGAGGCTGCTCTTTGAGGGGGATGTTCAGGTAGAGATCCATCAAATGGGGACACCAGTCGCCAGATCACTGATAATCCACCCAAAATGCTAGTCTGAAAATTATATCTTTCAACATCTATCGCACCCACATCAAACAGCACAAATCGCGACGAAGAAATAATCGCAATCTTCCAAGCATCAATTGATAGAGGAAGAGATCTCACCAGTTGCCAAATTCTATCCACCGATATGGTACCCATCATAACTTCTCCAATCAAAGCACTACATAGAGCTAGTTCCGCTACCTTGACATCCTCAGTCAGGGGAACCTCCACATCCATAGCGCATCCCCCGAGCGTTGAGGGGGGAGGTGGGAGGGGCATCTGCAACTCACCCCTAGGCCACAAAGGTGTATTGCAATCCCTACCCCCAGAACCATCACAAGTCACCTGACAAGCATTCCATTTGTGACCAAAACCTCCTCACGCAAGACAAAGCAATGGTCACCGGCAGGTCGTCGCCAAGTGCCCCCGAAGTTGACATCTATAGCAAATCACCTCCCTTCGACTTCTGCCCTAACCATCTTGAAAAACCCTCCTGCCAAGGTTCCTACCTCCATCAGGGACATGGATGCCACGTGCCTTCCTGCGCCAAGATCGCGGACGCCATATCACCTATCCGTCAGAATCATCGGCACCGTCGTCAGGCCCCCTCAAGCGGCCGGCCATCCAATCTGACTTTTCCCGCCCAAAGGGGAATTCAAAATTTTGCCTCTCAGCTTCAAAATCTCTGATCCTCCATAAATCTTTTTTTCTTTTTTTCTTTTTATTAAAAACAAAAAAATTTTGAATTAGGAAAAGAAAACTTGGGCTTTAGAAATTTTCAAACTTAGGTAATAATATAGTAGGACCTGAACACTTAGACCCTTCAGGTCTTTGGGCTTAATCAGCCTAATTGTCACTAAAATGTGGACTTGTTTTTCGAGTCCTCGCCATTGAAAAGTCATTTTAAATTTGTTAAATAAGTTGGGGCAATAAGTACACGACTTATCAACCCTCCCTCTGATTTGGGGGGACTTTAAGTCTAAGCATCTACACACTATTTGCACTAACTCACTTTTCGACGATTTTAATGGAAATTAGATAGCTAATGAACCTTCTAGGGTGGTATAGCTAACAAGTTATCATGGGTAACAGCCCATTGGTCGGTTATCCAAAGCCTAGACACATGACCATTCTCTTCTTGCTGCCTTTAGGTAAATCTTAAATCATGGAAGCCACCTACTTAAAAAAATATGTATAGAGAGAGAAGGAAAGAAAAAGAAAAGTATCCAAAAAGAGAAAAAGAGAAAAAAAGAAATAGAAAAGAAGAAAAGAAGAAAGAAATAACCCACACTTCACCACATGAGTATGGCTGGCAAGTTGTCAGTGGTAACAACTCATCGGCTGGTTGTCTAGAACCAAGCTCACAAAAATGCATGTTTAATTCCAAACACTTAGGAAGGAGTGGAGAAGTAGAATAAGCTGGGGAGATATACACTAGGTTCTCCCTTGTGTTGACCCCATAAAAATAAAAGTAGGGAGAAAGCTACCGATCGTATAGATACACCTTTAGGTAGAATTTCTTTTCAAGGTCACCTAGGGGTGTAGAAACCCGAAGTCCATTTTAATTACCGATTAGCGAGTCTATCACATTTTACACATAAAGATGCTTAGTACTTAGAGTTCTCTTCAAGTCATGGGTGGGTTGGGTAGTCGTAGAAAGCTGCCTCGAAACCCTAAACTTAAAAATCCAAATAAAATTAAAAAAGAAGAAAAAAAAATACTTCTACTTTTGAATAAGGTGAGGGCTTGCGCAGTTTACATTTTGGCAGACACCTAAGTACTGTTGTGTCTCTGTAGTTCAGGTCCTTAGTAATTTGATCCTAATGCTAAAAAATAACTTTTGCCCAAGTAATTTGATCCTAATTCTGGTTATAAATAGCATAGTTTTTGCTAGGGACTAACAAAAGATAGGCATGGGGGTGTGATGCATATACATTTAAGTAGCCTAAAATGTCTATTTATGCATGTTCACAGTGTCGTAGAAGCATCATGCATTGTAAATATTATATAACATGCATCATCATGCCTTTAGGTCAAATTGTACAAATTGTATAGTAATTTGCTCTTTTTGGTGGCTAAGGTCAGGGAAATATTTAATCTGGGCCTCGGATTGAAGATTCAGCTATACGGATCTGATTAGGGTGACGATTGGAGTTCAACGATTCCAAGATCACCCCGATCAGCCTTCCATAGCATCAGATGCAATTAGAGAAAGATCTGAGATCAAGGGGCCAAGTGGTGTAAATTCATACTTCAGATGACAAATCTGACTTCACGGATGGGTTCGGATCGATGATCGTAGCCCAACGACGTGAAAATCGATCCAATCAGACGTCTGTGGCACCATCTACAAGTCAAAGAAGATGGACGGCCAAGATGGCACCACATGGTGCCATCTCAGCCACCCAAAACGCCCCAGGATCATCGCTGCGCTTCCTTGCCTCAACCAGCTATCAGATTTGGGTTGTTGGATCAAGATCCAATAGCCATGAGCACGTGCGCCTTGGATCAAAACATGCCTCAAACGCATGCATAATGCATTGGGTGAACTCCTCTCCACGAGGTAGAGGTCGTGGGGTCGAGCCCCTGTTCACCTCAAATTGAAGGAGTAGGCAAGATGCGATCAATTTCGACTATGTGATGAAGATCGTGTGGCCAATGATGCGGAGATGTGGCACACCCAGATGGAGTGATTCATGCACGCACAATCAGACGCGCCGCTGCATGCTTGATCATACACCTGGGTGTGCGATGAAGAGCAGGTGCAGATGATCTTAAGCCGTCCGATCTTGCGATTGGACAACTGAGGTTGTCTGAATGTGGAGAAGCATTGAAGCGGTTGAAGGCGAGGAGGCAGGGGCGTGCTAATGTGCTATACCCATGTTTAGCCTTTAGTGACGTTTATATCAATCACTAAAGGCTGATGCATTTAATGTTCTAAACCTTAAATGACCTATTTGCCCTCAACCTCTACACCTATAAAAAGGCCATAGGACCCCCACATTCTTTTGATCCCTTCCTTCATCTCTCTCCCTCTCTTAAGCTCTAAAGAAGCTTGTCCCAAACCTAGGATTCTCCTCTAGAGTAAAAATCAAAATTTTGTCTACTGCTCACCCCGTTTATGGAGCACCTGTGGTCGTTTTCTAACCCCCGTTCCGGAAGTGGATCCCGCGACGACGATGCCCTACCTCACCCCTGGTTCTTTCCACTTTGTTCTCTGTCTTCCGTCTTCACTCTTCTTCCAGGCGTCGCCCGTCCAGCTTGTCCACCAAGTAGCCGTCAAGGAGGATAACTTCTCTCCCCCTACTTTTTATCACTTTATAGATTAGGTTTTCTCACTTTCTAGTTGTAGTTGTTATAACATTATTTTGATTATAAAAGTTGTTCTTTCTTCTCCCTCTCTATAGTTATAGTGTTTATATTGCAAGTAGAATAGAATCATTGTGATTATCTTATCCTTAAACAAAAATTACAAATAAAAAAAATATAATTGCAGATTTTGAATAAACATAGCCTCCCCGTGTTCGACCCAGGACTCCTTTTGAGTTTCGGTAAAAATTATTGGATTGTTCGTATTTTCTCGCAAATTACACTATGACAACGAATTTTCAAAACTCAAATCTTTTTGTAATGAATTTTCTATACAATAATAGAGTTAGAGGATATTTATGAGCATTTTGAGAGAATCTTAAACAATCTTAAAACAACTAGTAGATTTAATACAGAATTTTGTAATGCTTTAAATGTAAAATTTCATAGTAAAAAGAACATACAAAATAAATCACATGCACTTAGGCATGCATGGATTTACCAAAAGGTCAAAAATCCCTACAATTATAGATCTAACACAAAAGAGATCTATAAATCTCAGGATTTGAAAGGAACTAACCATCAAGGACCCAAAAGAAAATGCGTACCTATATTAGATTTGTTAAATTGTTTTGCAAGTGACGAAAGATAAGTGGATCCTAAACAGTGGGTATTCCAAGCACATGACAGGACACTCCGACCTCTTTATCAAATGGATGAGAATTCAAGATGGAGGACACATCAAGTTGGGCGACAATAAGCATTATCGCATTATTGGTGAAGGTACAATAGGTAATTCATCTAAGCAGGTACGCAATGTACTTTTAGTAAAAAACTTAAAACATAACCTGCTTAGTGTTAGTCAAATATGTGATAATGGATGTGATGTATTGTTTACAAAAATTGGATTTAAAATATTAAAAGAAGGATCTAATACGATATTAATTGAAGGTTTTATATAAGAAAATATCTATGCTCTTCACTTTTCACAAGAGAAATTTGTGAAATGTCTGCTTGCTACTCATGTTGAAGTGGATTTATAGCACTATAGGATAGGTCACATAAATCACAAATACTTAAATAAGCTAGCTAAAAATGAGTTAGTTAGGGGCCTACCCAAACTAACTTATATAAAAGATGCATTGTGCAAATCTTGTGAACTAGGAAAAATGCACAAGGCTTCTTTTAAACCAAAAGACATAGTTTCAACCACTCATCCTTCAGAGTTGTTACACCTTGATCTATTTGGGCCAACACAATTTGAGAGCCTAAATGGATCAAAATTTTGCCTAATTATTGTTAATGGCTTGTCAAGGTTCACTTGGGTCATTTTCTTGAAACATAAGGATGACTGACTCATTTGATTCCTTCCTAAGTCTTGCTCAAAGACTTCAAAAGGAAAAATCATCTTCAATTCTTAGACTTAGGATCAATCATGGGGGTAAATTTGAAAATGAAAAATTTTCAAGTTTTTGTGTCAATTCTGGCATATCTCATGAATTTTCATTCCCTCGGGCATCGTCTCAAAATGGTGTCGTAGAGCGCAAGAATCACACTCTACAAGAATGTGCCCGAACTTTGCTCTTGCAGTGTGGGCTTCAGAAATATTTCTAGGCTGAAACCATTAATATGGCCTGTTATATTCTTAATAGAACTCTTTTAAGGCCTATTATTTAGAGAACTTCATATGAACTATATTATAAGGAGTCTCCTAGGATTTCATATTTTAGGGTATTTAGAAGTCAGTGTTATTTGTTAAACACTCAAGATCGACTTGATAAGTTTGATGCTAAAGGTGATGAAGGCACCTTTTTTGGCTATTCAACCAAAAGCAAATCTTATCGAGTCTTTAACAAAAGCACTTTTGTTGTAAAAGAATTCCTACATGTTTCGTTTGATGGAACAACATAGGAGAACTAGAACCAAATCAACTAGAGTCTGATGATAAGGATACCCCCTTCATCGATGTATCAAAAATGAAAGATAAATGAAATGTACATGATCTTCCAAAAGAATGGAGCAATTGGAGACTAGTATCAGTACTCACGACTATACCTTACAGCCTAGCACTCACAACCAGTAAGTACATTATCTTCCAAAAGAATGAAGGTAGACCAACCAGTACCAGTACTTGATTAGCCCATATTTGTGGGCTATTTAAGTATTTAAGTGCCTAGACATTAAGTTAATTCTAACATTTATTTAGCATGCATTAGGATGTAAATAGATTAATTCATATTTCTGATTTAATTACATAATTCATGCATTGCATTCATTTTTAAATGCATTTAGAATTAACTTAGAATTACATTCATTAAATTAGTTAACCAATTAGGTGCATTGCATGCATTATATGCATTAACATTTTATTGAGGGTTTGAACATAATTAACCAATCTTTTTATTATTATCATTTTCTCTTCTCTCTGCAGAATTCGCCGCTCCAACGCCACTAGCTACCGCACTAAAACCTACATTCAAGGACTAGCGAAGAATGTGGATCTGCTCCTACCTCTCCATTCAAATCCATGAAGGTGGCTACAAAAGGAGGGAGGCTGCCTTGTACGACAGGCCACCATCCCCGACCCACCACTGTGTAGAGAGTTGATCTCTCGTCCGTTCCACCACCACCGACCTCAACCATGGCGACGAGCCTCCACCACTGTGGGCGTGTGGCGTGACATGCCACACCGCCATCTGGAGCTCGACTGCATTACTGTGAGCACCTCAGCCTACACCACCCTCGCCATCATCACCAACAACCACCACTGCAGCCGTTATAACTTCACGTCCCCGTCAGTTAAGATGTCTAGGAATGTTCCCAGACGTCTGAAACTCCTACAGCACCACCTTCATCTTCTTCCTTCGTCCTTTGTTTTTCCAGCCACCCGCCACTGCACACCGCACGCTTCTTCATCTCTTCCAGCCTCCAGCGTGCCCACTCCACAGCCCACTTCTGCGCGCTCACTTCACGCTCGAGCCCCTCCGGCTGCACAAGCCTGCCAGCACCCCGCGCCTTCCCTACGCACACTGCACCACCTCCGGGCACACCCTGCAGTGCCTCTAGCCATGCACGCAGTCGGCGGGTCCGCCAGCATGCAGCACCGGACACCAACTCCTCACCCGCGCGCATACGCAACTCCTACAGCAGCGCCACCCCCAGCCCACACACGCCCCTGTCGCACGCCTGCAACAGCAACCGCCCTCCAGCCGCATGCGTAGAGTGCGCTGCACTTTCGCCGCACTCCCTGCAATGTGCCGTTGACGCTTGCAGCGTGCGGCCAGCAGTACGCAACAGCAGCAGTGCGACCGAGCTCAGCCGCACCCGCGCACGCCCGCACAACCTGCAGCACTTCAGCAGCCACCGGAACCCACCACCACCGTACCTCCGTCCAACCACCTCGGGGCACCTCGCACTTCGCCGCGACAGCCATCATAGAGCCCTCGGTCTAGAGATCCTCCTCCGAGCTTCACACCTCCGGCCATTCCTTCCTCGTGCACGGACAAGGGGAAGAAGTTCCCCTGCTTTGTTATAGTAAAAGCTATACTAATATTTACATTCTATGCCATTGTCAACTTTTATTATTATTTTATTAAGCTGCATTGCAAAAAATATCCTTTAGTTGTTCAAAATTGCCATTTCAGTATGTTCTCCTGATGATTTCTTAATCTGAAGGCAGATTTGGCTCAATTCTCGTCGAAACTAACTGTGAACATACGTTTTTAACCGGTGCGAGTTTAAATGTCATTGCCTCCCTATGGACACAACCCGCTCTTCTGTGAGTGGTTATTTTAATTGTTGATTAGTCGATTTTTCCACCACATAGAACTGCAAACGACGCGTCATTTTATGTGACAAACGACTTTAAAAGCGAAGAATCGACTCGTCAGTACTCATGACTAGTACCAGTACATCCAGGCTTATGTGTATTATGAATGCACCCATGAAAGGAAATATTCTTGCTTTCTCATAGGATTTTTCTACTCTATTATATTTTTACAAGTGGCACCTAAATCCAAGAATAAGGGAAAGGCACCTCAAGATTCATTCCACAAGTTTTACATCATTGAGGATGGAAAATCCAAATTTGATTGGTATAAAGGCCTTAAGCTTCATCATTCCAGGCCTATTGAGTGGAAAGAGTTTTCCTTACACCTTTTTAATTTCACTACCCATATATTTGAACATCTCATGCATTTCTTTGATGAGTCATTTTTTGCTGATGTTTCTAGAGTCTACCTTGACATTAATCTTCTATTCTCTGCAAACCTCCAAGAATAAGAGAATAGAGGTCATCTAGTTTTAACCTCTAATATCTTTGGTTAAATAGTAACGGTCACACCAAATTCCATTCTACTATAACACAATGTCCAAATGAAGGTCATGCATTCAATACCCTTAAAGAAAAATTCACTACTTCTCAAATTCATGAAACTCTTGTGCTCCCAAACTGTCAAGGAAAAGATTTGGTTGCACCTAACATGACCTTGTTTACAAGAGTCTTATTTAGAATTTTAGCATGGAATTCAAGGGCCAAATATTCAGGATTCCATAAAATTCCTGTAGATATTTTACCATTAATATATACTCTCATTACTAATTTTCTTGTTAATTGGAACACAGCATTCATTCATTTCCTTAGACCTCATTACCATGCTTCTACTCTCCCTCTTGATATACTTGTTTCTCATATACTTATCAAGAGTAGAATTGATCTCTCAAACTTTACCCCACTTAGAAAAGTGTACTTCAAGTGGTCCACACTTCGAAAAATGGGAGTAAAGCCTGCTAGAGAAGAATCATCAAGTGATGATGAAGAAGAAGATGAAGTTGATCCTAATGCTCAATCTTCTTCTCATCAAGTTCCTGACTCATCTTCTACATTTGTTCCTATGGCCTATCCTTATCCTGAAGTTGAAATGACTTGGGTTAACTTATCTCATGTACTTGGAATCGACCCCAGTATGATTAACACCTTCAACTATATAGGTCAAAATCTTACCAATCTCAACTTTGGTATTCATCACGTGGAACTCAAGTTCCATGAGCTTTCTCTTTCTATTGAGTCCTCCCATTTTGCTTCTTCCACTCAACAACCAAAGCAATGGAAGCACACTCAACCAAAGGCACCTAAAGAGTACAGTGAAAGACAGTGAAAGCATTTTCAAGACCCGTCTGTTGTTTCATCTCAAATGGAAGAGGAAGAACCTATATATCCTTCGTGATGATGAAAAGGAAGAAGAAAATGATGACGATGAAGAAATTTCATATGCCGAAGATGAAGATGAAGAAACTGAAGATGATGAAAATGAAGATGATGAAGATGAAGAAGCTAAAGATGAAGATGATGATGATGACGACAACAGCAAAGATGATAACAATGGTAGTAGAATTGTTGCTCAAAAATATATCAGGAAAAGATCTCGCAATTAGTTCAGTTTCTTCTTTTATATTATGTAGTTTGAGACAATTTATTTTTGGTTGGTTGTTATGTTGTATGACTTTAAAAGTTTGATGTTTAATACTTTAGTTCAACTTTTATGATCTCCATGATGAATGACTTTCTTTCAACTTTTATGTTTGAATTTTTTTTTTCGCATAATTTACAAGTGCTTGATCATTACCTATGCATATTGTTATTCTTTTTGTTTGCTTGACAAAAAGGGGGAGAAATGGTAAATACTCATATTTAAAAGTAGAAAGCTTTGATTGAGGGGAAGTTTCACTCCTAGTGGAGTTTTTTTGTATTCCTTCTCTTATGAGGTTTCTATTATTTTAAATATGGGTATTTCTTTTGTTTTGTCAACACCAAAAAGGGGGAGATTATTAGAACCTAGTTCTACTTCTCCTTTATGTTTTGGTGTTAACAAAACTGTTTTAAATCTAATGAGTTTATGAAGTGTTATTTACAGGAAATCACATGATTTAGGAAGTATGGATGATAACAAGGAAGAAGTGTGGATGATATGAAGGATGAAGATTGTTTTTATGTTGTTCATTTGTTGTAATCTAGAATTTTGTATGTCTCCTAAACAAGAAAAATTAATTTAGAAAGTAAAATCAAAATAGAGATAATTAGGTATCAAACCACGTTTAATTATTCGTTTGAAAAATCCAAATTGTTTCTTGGTAATATTAAAGGAAAATATTTATACCCATGTTTGCAAAATTTGTTGTGCCCACTAAACTTTATCTGAAACACTGAGTGGAACCCTAAACTGATAAAACAAGGTCGAACTATAAAACATGCTCATATTTGAAATAAAGGCCTTGTTTGCATTGTTTGCCACTACAGCTACACCGTTAACTGGATAATAAGGGTAAGCTCCCACCTAATGCACATCACATTCCATAAGCACTAATGCTTAAGACTAAAACTAAGTAGATGTGCCTTAAGTAGGACTAATCAAGTTTTAAAGGTTTGGAGAGAGGTGTAAATAGATTGCCTTGATTGCTTACACTAAATCTAGTGTCAAGGTTGCAAGTACATAGTCAAACGACATAAGCGGGCTATAGGATACTCAATTAACATTTTGGCGAGAGCCTTGGAAATGCTCCCTCTAGTCTTACCCATACTCAACCTGGCCAGATTTGTTCAAGGAAAAGAGGTGGAATTATTTGCATTTTGATTCACTCCTTTAAGATTTCTAGGTCTAATTAGGGTACACATTAAGGCTAGGTCCTTTCTTACTTGATTTGTCTAAATTAGGGGTCACACTTTCCCTCATCTGTTCCCTTTGTATCTCCTAAGTTCTTTTGTATGCATGGTAGGAGATCATAACATCGACATCTAGAGGGACCTTTAGTTTCTAAGTCAAAAAGGAAACTTAATTTTGAGCACTCTGAACTTATGGCTGACCCATCTAGTTCAAACCCACCACCACCACCACAATCTGAGATCTTAAAACCTTTGGCCCAAATGTAAGAATGGATTATAGACCAAATAATGAAACTAGTGGTGAATCATCCCAAGCCTCTGAAAGTCTTTATGATCCATCTAATCACTTACTTGGACCAATGTTAGAACCCCTGAGAGATTATGAGATTAAACCCCAAATTTGGAGTCTGATTAAGCACTTCCATGGGAACCCTAATGAATATCCTTTTCAGCACTTGGAAGAACTCACCACCCTAGCTCAAACCACGAAGGCCTGAAACATAGATGATGATCTAATGATGATGAAGATCTTTCCCCATTCTCATAATGACTAGGTTGCACATTGGTACAGGACCAAAGGATGGCCTATTACCACCTTGATAGAATTGAGAAGTCCCTTCTTAAAGGAATTCTTCCCATTAGGATGTACCAATGCCCTTGGAAGAGCTATCACTACCTTTACACAAAAATCTACCAAACAACTTCATGAGGCCTGGATAAGGTTATGGACCTAACACAAAAGTGTCCATATTATGAGGTGGTTAAATGGCAACTTGTGCAAGTTCACGGGCTCACTGATCAAAACTATAATTATGTGGACGCTTCATGTAGAGGCAATTTCCTCAACAAGGATGTGGATAGCACTTATTAGCTATTTGAGGAAATGAGCAAAAATTCTCTTAACCATGCCTCTATGGATACATTTGGTAGGACTATACAACCTAAGGCTGGAATGTATGAAGTCAAGAACCAATCTGGTAAGGTTGACATGGATATCCTCTGCCAAAGGCTAGATAAGGTGGTCACACAAAATTTTGACAAATTGATTTCTTAGAACCAAATTCCTACTTTATCCACTATGTAGGGAACAAGTCTTGATCATCCCTTTCCTGCTTTCTAAGTTTCTTCTATTAAGGAACTTCTGAATAATTTGGATATGGATCAACTTGTGAGCCTGATTGAGACCTTTGATACCACCTACTCTAATTCTTACTCTCCATCCTTGACCTATGAGGACATTTAGGTGATCTAGGATAACTCTAGAAACAACTCATATTCTAATACTTATAACCCTGGTTAGAGGAACTATCCAAACTTTTCTTGGAAACCTCAAGGGCAAGAGAACACTCAAGTGACTCAACCTAGACCTTATTATGGTTACTAGAACTAGTAAAGACAATTGGGTCAAAGTCACCCTTATCAATCCTTGCCCTCTAATCGATTCAACCAACCTAATATGAATAACCCGAACCAAATTAGCTAGGTTGAGATGAATCAAAAGCGAGTTGAGATGCTGACGACCATGTTGTGAATGTTGTAACCAATGAAACAAACTATTGATAATATGCAGAATCAACTCAAACCCAATGCTGTCACTCGGCAACTTGGTGCCCTTCTTTCCCAACCCATCTCGAACCCGATAAACATTACTAATCAAGGATAAGGGAAAGAGGGGGAAGATGAAGGTCATGATGATGGGTCAAGTTGGTGTCCTATTATATTAAGGTGTGTTTGTAATTATACATAGGTGTATTTTGTTATATGTTTTATTTGTAGAAGTATGGGGTGCATAAGAAGTGGGATGCTACCAAAGTTATACTTATATACCTGGTGAGTGCCATGAGGGTGAGTGAGTTGGTGTGTCACATATTTGGATATTTTACAAGTTCACATTTTAATGTTGCGTGCCATGTGGGGGTGAATGTGACGACATTGTAGGTGCTTCGACATCTTAGGTGGAGTACGCACATGGTCTGTTGGTTGCAACCTTTGCTAGTAAAATCAAGTACTCTATCCTTCCTTTTTAGCATAACATTGAAAGCCTGAGTTTGACTTGTCCCCATCGAAACTCTTAGAAACGTAGATCAGGGGTCAGTTGTGGATTGAATGGATCTTGAACACATGTATTTCTTGGTAAAGTGTCCTCCCCTCTATTTTACAATTTAGATTTCTTGATTAATTTGATCTCTTACTACCTTTGGAAGTTGTATATACATTCCCCCCTTTTCATTGTTGAGAATCCCAAAAATTTAAATGAGTGGTGAACTACATTAAATGATTGATAGTGCCTTAATCTACCATTGGGGAAATTTAGCTTAGTTTGTAAGATAAATAATTAAGTCTAGAATCTCCTATTGATCACTTGCTATAATTCGACATTACATGCTTGGGTAAATCATTAAAGAATCATGGAAATGAGATGTTCGGTGCAAATGTGAAATTGATAAATTCTTGCCTTTGAACTCTGTAAATGAACAATTATTGGAAAAATAAATGAGGATTTTGGAAAACAAATGGTTTACTGTTGATTAATTAGACAAGTTTTGCTACATCAAGAAACAACACTTGTAAGGTTAAAGTGGTGCCTAAGTAATTAAAAACTTAGAACAAACTAAGTTGAGGAGTTGCATGCCTCTTCACCACCTTGGTCAAGACATGCAGTACCTTATTTATCTCTGGGGCTAGTGTGTGATTTGGAAATAAATGATATGATGGTGGATTAGTGAGTAGGTATGATTCAACTTTGTGCATGTGAGAATCACTCTTGCATACAGATTACCTTTGGTAGGTAGCTACATGTTGTGTAACAACTTAGAAGGTTGGCAACCTGGCATACCTCATCGAATCCCATGTGCTAAGTCTTAAAGATATGAGTCAAGAGAGAACCTAAAAATAAATATGTTAATTGAATAGAATAAAGAAAGGAATAAGAAGTGAAGCCTTAAGTAATAATGGGGTTGTCCCCTTTTCTACACCCCGTCTACTTGGTACATCTTTTTAGATTAGCATGTTGACACTTTACTGATCTCTTTGGCTCACATGGTCCCTTGTTGGCTTTCGACCAAGAGTTTAGTAGTTCTACGAGGCTACACCAAATTTTTTTTACCACTCTAGTCACTTTTTTTTTGAGGTAGTTTTTGTAGTAGTTATAATTGTTTCTTACTTTTGCAATATCTTAACTTAGATCCTTTATCCTTTTTTCTATTTCCATTCATGTTCTTAAATGTGAAATAGATTGTTACAGTTCTCTTCTTCCTTATTACTACTTGGTCTAGTTAGGTGTATGCTTATTGTAGGATAATGAATTCTCGATCCCGTTTAGGGTTGGATTTGTTAACCATCCGAGGGTGGGTCATTAGGGAAGATGGTAGCAAAGCATTGTTGTCCCATTAAGTGTACACCCAAGTGGAGACATTATTGGACAATAATAGGGCAATTTAAGATAAGAGCATAGGGAAATAACTTCTGTTTATGGTGGTATGGCCATCTTTGTGCCGTAGGTGTCTTGAAGATGCCACTTAGGCACCTATGGAATAGGCTTAAAACTGAGCATCTTGTTTACTACATTTTAAAGGATGATTATTTCTATGTTAGGAGGTGAGGCCTTAGTACAATCATCTGACTTTACGATGCCCTTCATCCCTTGCTAGAATGTGGTGCCCATAAGTGGAGGATATTTGTTTAGATGCAACTCAATTCTTAGGAGGACACTCTCATTATCTTAGTAGGCACTTCTACCATTCCTCATTGGAAAGGTCGATAATGTATAAGGTTTGAGGCGTTAGAGCGAACAACATTGGGGTATACGATGAACTTTACAAAGCCCATCTATTTTGCTTACTCAACCTAGATGATTGAAGAAGGAAAGTGATGAGAGACTCATCATGGCTCCTAATTATCTATAATTAACCAGTTTCCCTAATTAATTAACCAAGAGTAAACTTACTACAGTGTTAATTATGTTATAGGGGTTAAATCACTAAGGACCTATAAAATAAGTTTAAAATGATAAATTAAATATTAATTAATATTAATAATAATTTAATTAATAATTTGGATTCAATTAATAACCATTTAGCTAGTTATTTAATATTTAAACTAACTTATTTAATATTAAGACCTAAGTATGTAATTAACCTTTTAAATTAATCACTTAAATAAATATAGCTAAAAAGGGAAAAAATATAATTTAGAGGCATAAATATAATATTTACCTAATTTATAATTATACATAAAAAGTTGAAAAAGAAATAAATTAAATTAAGCCTCAAAACTCATTATTTACATTTAAGTCCTTAATTTCCATTTCATTTGAGTCCTTTTATATTATTTAGGTCCTTCACTTTTTATTGCAAAAAGGCCCCTGTTCACAGTGCATCTTCTTCTTCCTTTCTTCATCAGCTACAGATGGCCGAGGAGGTCCGATAACCATACCTCTTGATTACCTTCTATCCATCGTCAGAACACCTCCACCATTGTCGCCACCCTTCTGCTCACCTTCCCCTTCCCATCTGACGGTATAGATGATCTCCTAATCCTATTTTTCCAAGGCGAAGAAGCTCACCGACATCGGAGACTACACCGATGAGTTAGGATGTACCTAGACAATATTCCATCCAAGTTCTTCCCCCATGACCAGCTGCTTTACCTATAAATAGCCATGGCCACCTTCAATTTCAAGGGTCGGCTCCCTTCCCTCTTCCCAATTGTAGATCGAAGAAAGGCTATTCCTTCCCCTCCGGCGACCTCTCACCCCCTTTCGGTGCTTCCGACACTGGTGAGTTAGGATGTACCTAAATGATATTTCGTCCAAGTTCTTCTCCCTTGACCACCTGCTTCACTTATAAATAGCCATGGCCACCTCTGATTCTAGGGGTTGACTCCATTCCCTCTTCCCCAACCATAAACCGATGTTAGGCTATTCCTTCCCTGCCGACAACCACTCACCCTCCTTTCGGAGCGCTTCTACTGGAGGTGTTCACCTCTCTCAACCCGTCTTCCTCTCACGCAGCCATAATAGAGCTTAAGAGTGCGCCATCTTCCCTTTTACTCCATTTCCTTTCTCGCCGGAGTTTGATGACCTCATCAGATTTCATCCTCCATTACGTGCCATGGACAGAGATCCCTTTCCCCATTTGTCCAAGGAATCGTAGAGTAGCTTAGACTTTAGTTTAGAGTAGAATAGTTAGTTAGGTAGTTAGTTTAATGTTAGCTCATTTGCAAGTCTTTCTTCCCCGACTCCAGTGAGGCCAAATCCAGCCTCACAGGACTTCGATTCACATCTTCATCCACTCGATCACCTTCCTCATCTCTTCACGATCCATTTCACCTTCTTCTTTCCCCAATTTGATCACATATACACCTAAATCCACTCCACAATCACTGGAGCATCTTCACTGTTTATGGTAGAGATCTCCAACTTACTCCACACTCCATAGGGGTCTTCCGTCACCTCTTCACTATTCTAGGACCCCAACCCTACTCCTAATTATACCTATTAATCCCTATATCACAAACGAGTAATTCATCCCAGCCTCTTGAGTTTGATGTCAATAGCGCCTCAGGAGGAGTTCTTCCACCTAATTAGTCACACGCAAACAGTTCCCCTCACTTAATTGTGAGGGAGAAGAGTTCTTGAGTTCATCCAAACTCAAGATTGATTTTTACTAAATTCAATCATCAATCCTTGTAGCTGATATATAATTGGATCAATTGTTATGATCCTAAGGTTCCTTGAGACCTCAAGAATCATTTCAAACCACTTACAGTCCATTTCTTGGAGATTTCATGTCCAGCATACTCAAATGGTGTTCACTGGAGCTCCAGTGAACCAAAATTGAGTCTCAACTTTTAGAACTCTCTCAGAAGTTGCAGATCACTTCTCTATGATCATGGGAACAGGAAACAACAATTAAGGTTATGTTTTAATGAGGATTACTCACTGTTGGGTATCATCTTCCTTAGGTCCGGTAGAGCTGAGGAGATCTCTTCAGACCACTTCTAATCCTAGCGATAGAACTAGAAGCTTCAGTAGAACTTTAGGAAGACATAATGGTATTCAGATAGGACTGAGAACTCTTGAGCTGATCTGCCAATCAACTCTACATTCAAGCTCAGGCAGCAATGCCTGAGAGCACTCAAGGAGTGCTCAAAATCCTATTTTGAAGTGTGCAACTGCTACCTGAGGTTGAATTAGTTCAGATGAGGTCTTTAATTTGAATCTGTGGAGATTTTTTTTGAAAGTCAACTTTGCAGGCTCGTTAGTCAAATCTGAGTTATTCTTGGGCTTATAAGGGTTGATACTCTGATTTAAGGGTAGATTCGAGCTCATATTATGATCATAAATCATTTAGAATAGAGTTGGATAAGATTTATTGAAGAATTTGAGAGATTTCATTATTTGTACGATTTGGGCTATTTCTGAACCCAAAGATCATGGCATTTTTTATGAGATTTGAACTTGAATTCCATCTAGAGTAATCATGTATAACCTTCTGATTTGATTTAGATCTCTTCTTGAGGTTCAGTTCTCTCTGTTAGACTGATTTGAGCTTGAATTAGTGTTTTGAATCTCCATATTGAAGCTATGAAGCTTCTGAAGCTTTTCAGAGCTTCCCAAGTCTCTCTTCCTCTTGTATACTCTGCAGAATGCTTCACTGAAGCATTCCATGTTAGTTAAACCCCTCATAAATAATATTTTGATGATTTTACAAAATAAAGAAAAAGAGATAAAATATAAGTGTAGCATATTTTTCTCTATAATAACAAAATTGCAGGTATCATGGAGTTTTTCGAGTCGGAGGATTAAAAGCATGAAGACTATAGTAGCATAAGTATTGTCATGGGTCATAGGCTTTTATGTAAACTTTCAAAGGTTGTAATCTTTATTTTATTTGAGTCTAGAGATGTTGTAAAATGTCCCCAAACATAACTTATAAATAGCTAATTAGGCTCTCTACACTTAGGATAAATTAGAAATAAAAACCTAACACTAGGACACAATTCAGTCGTCCATAACAACTGTCAGACATCTAATTTTCAACTTTAAAATGTTTGATCCTAAAATCAAAATAAGAACCTACAGACATATTTTGAAAATCATCAAAAAGGGGGAGATTGTTAGTTCATCCCCACATAAATAATATTTTGATGATTTTACAAAGTAAAGAGAAAGAGATAAAACATAAGCGTAACATATTTTTCTCTGTAATAACACAATTGCATGTTTCATGGAGTTTTCCGAGTCGGAGGATTAAAGCGTGAAGACTAGAGTAGCATAAGTATTGTCATAGGTCATAGGCTTTTATGTAAACTTTCAAAGGTTCTAATCTTTATTTTATTTGAGTCTAGAGATGTTGTAAAGAGCTCCCAAACATAACTTATAAATAGCTAACTTAGGCTCTCTATACTTAGGATAAATTAGAAACAAAAACCTAACACTAAGACACAAATCAAACGTCCATAACAACTGTCAGACGTCTGATTTTCAACTTTTAAGACGTCTGATCAGTGTTTCAAATGTCTAAATTACCTATAGCATTGCCTTTTCATTCTAACTTCTTAAGCATCAGTCGAAGCAACCTTCTATCAAACATCCATAGCTTCATCCAAATGTCTAATAGTTTTCCTGGACATCCTTAAACCAATCGTTAGACTCAAGTATCCATTTTTTTCTGTTAATAATGGGCAAAATACATTTTTAGACGTCCGGACATGTCTCTAGACGTCTATCATTGGATTGTTGCTCATTTATTTCTGTGCAAATCTTATTAGGAACCAAATATCTACTCTTAGATTTCCAAGGCAAGTCTTTTTTATGTTTCCAGACGTCTAGGGAATCCTATAAATGTCCATACTAACGTATGTTCCTTAAAATCTAAAACCCTATTTGGATCTGGTCAAAATAGGAATGAATCCACTTATAATTAGACGTCCAATAGTTTTATCTGATGTCTTATGCGAAAATATTAGACATCCCTGTTTCGATCCAATGAAAACAGTAAAGCCTGGCTAATAGTATCAGATGACCATAATTGTAATCAGACGTCTTACAAGATGTTTGATCCTAAAATCAATCATCTGATATTTCTGTCAGATTCATGATTACCCTAATTTGTGTTGGATTTCGTCCCAATCTCTTGGGACTTGACTCCAATGGCTAGGAGACCTCTCTCAAACATTCTTGAAGGTTCCAAACTTTCCTATAAATAGACTACAATCCATCTTAGGCAAAATACACCTCTTGAGATTCAATTCCCTTAGAAAATCACTAGCTCACTACTTTTTGTTTCCTTTTGCCCTTATGCTGTGACAATACTCTGATTAAAGGGCAAACCCACACTCCCGGTGCACTTCATTCTGCAAATTCCCTAGGAGTTCTTTTTATGCTTAATAGATAAGGAAGTCATTAATTTTTGGGGTGTTCTATAGGTGTTGCTTCATTCTTACTTTTGCAGTTTGGGTATCTGGCCTGTCAGGTCCCCGTCTCTTCATTATGAAGGGAGAAACCTCCATTTAGAGATCGGAGGTGGGATTTGTAATTGAGGTACACTGCCCTCATTTAAGTAGTATGATTAGTGGATTGATCACTTTGTGATCGAAAATCCTAAGTCAAGGGATTGGCTTAGGTGGTGGTTTTCACCCGTCTTGGGTTTCCACCTACAAATCTGGTGCCTCTTTTTGTGATTGTATTTTTTGTCTTACAATATTTTATAAATTCACTATTCACCTCCCCTTTAGTGTAATTTCATCCCAGACCCTCAATTGAGGGTACTAAATGATCTATAGGTTATTAGACCTGAGAATTCATCACTACCAGAGCATTGCTAGATAGCCATGTTCATCCTTCAAATCATTGGATCAAATCTGATCTAAAGCCCAAATTGGGGCTAAATTGAATAGAGGATCCTTAGAGCTTTCCATCGAGCTTTGGATCACTCAATTTGGATAATTGAGCCGATCGGAATCCTTGTCCGAAGCTTAGCTGGTGACGCAGCTGTGCGAAGGAAGACGCGGTTTAGAAAGTCCCACAATGGGGAAGTATCTGCGCACACCTCGGTATATTACGATTTCGTGCACCCAGTGCTTTAGTCGACAACGTTGGGTGCACCTAAACATCTCTGACCATTCTGACCATGATCTGTGCACGCGATGCACGTGTGTGTGTGTAGGTGTATGCACACCTGTGTGTGCGTGGGCCTGGGTGGGCATGAGCGTGTGGGCCTGATGGGTCAAAGACTGTGCATAAGTGAAAATTGATAAAAATCCACCTAATAAGAACTAGGCTTGGGCTTAGTAGGGTCAGGTCTTGCGCTAGCGAGTGCTACATATCCCTGAAAAGTCCTAGTTGCCCACTAAATCAATTTTTGTTAAGTGTGGGAATGGGTTAAGGGTTAAAATTTGGCTACATATGGAATGTAAGAGTGCACAGTAAAGGAGTAAAGAGAGATAAAGAGATGAGGAGTTAAGAAATAAAGAAGAGAAACAGAGAGCTTAAGAAAAGAATTAGGAAATAAGAATAAAAGAGAAGGTTAAGGAAAAGAGAGATTAAATGAAATGAGAGGAATGTAAAGAAATAAAGAAGAGAGAGATGTATGATATATTCATGGGAAGTCTAATTCCAAGTTAAGTTGTCTAATCTTTCTTAACAGACGTCTGATCAAAGATTAAAGGCTGAGAAAAAGAGTTTGAGATTTTTTTGTTAAAAGGCATTTGTATTCACTTGTAAATATCCTTTTATGTCTATTTTGTAAGCATTTGATGTAATAATCATTTCCTTTTGTTATGCTTTGTCAAATCTTTCATGTACACTTGTTTCTTATTAATGGAATAGTTGCTTCATTTTACATTCAATTTTATGTGCAATTATTCTTGTGCTTAACATATTCTATAATTAATAAAGTAATTAGTTATTCATTATCGTAATAATTAAAATGGTGACCTAAATTACAATTATGCCTCTTAGTGAAAAACCTGGAATTAACCAGTTAAAAAGAATTAAATCTAAAATGTTAGGTTAGCTTGACCTTATACTACAATCGACGACAATGATTTAATTGATTCAAGTTAACCTAAATCATTTCTTTACATGATTAATTAAGCTTGATAACCTTAATTAACTATGTTGAGAATTGGATCAACATTTGAATGGCGCTGTTGCCGAGGAGGTAATTGTAAATTATATTCGCCATTATCATTTTTAATTATTAGATTTGTAAATAATTTCTTTCTAACTAGTTTTTGTTTTGTTTTGTTTTTGTCTTCTTTCATGGATATCTTCACAGGTATTCTCAGGAGGAAGGTAGGTTTTCTTTTTGCATTTTTTTCACTTCAATTATACATACCCATTGTGAGATTTCTTTCCTTAGTCTTTAGAGTAGATTATTTGTTGCCTATTGCACCACTTAGTTAAGGCACATAGAAATGTTTGACCTATTCAAATTTCTACTCACTTATTTGTGTGTTGAGTTAAGTGTACCGGATCCACAGGTTAGATCCCAGTTAAGTGGTAGAATCGATGTGATTGTGCACCTTAGGATGAGAAGTTGTGGGTGATTAGTGTGTAGCTTTTAGTTAAATCCCACAAAAGAAGAATATTTTTTCATTTTTTTATATATGTGGGTGGGTGAGGTGAGTGGAGTGACAATCAAACAACCAAAATCTACCCTACGGTTTATGCAAGCACCTAAGTTGATTTGGGTTTGAGTTATTAGGTTATGGAATGAAAACTAGGGTGGGAGCGATGGGGATAAACTTACAAAACCTTCATCCACATTTTTCTTCGGTCTAACCGCTCTGGCCTGCCTCGAATGAGTACCCACAATCACAGTAAGATCAGAGTAAATGTCAGATAAAAGTTAGGTAAGATGGAAAAACACGAAAAAAAAACCAAAGAGCGTTGCCTCCCTGGCAATGATGTTAAAATGATGGAGGTGCATTTGGCAAATTAAAAATCAGGGTTCGGAGGACCCATCGTCGTAGCTCGCAAAATGCATCTATCAGATAAAATTTATAATCGATACTCGAAAAGGGAGTCCCAAGTCGAACATGGGGAGGCGAACGTTTAGTTTTATAAAAATTCGCGCTTCGCTTTATTTCTTTTTGTCGTTTTTATCTTTTCTAATTTTTTTTGTATTTTATCAAGCAAGAGATTAGGTCAATGAAAACTTATCTACTTGCAAATATATAAGAGAGAGTGAGAAAGAGAGAGAGAAAGAAACAATCATCTATTCATGAACAACTATTTGTTACAACTACAAAAGTAAGAAAACTGCACTACGGAAGTGAAAAAGATAGAAAGAAGTAAGAGAAATCCCCCTCGGTTGCTCGAAGGATGACTCGCTCTGACGTCGCCTAGAGGAAGGTGGTAAGGAGCAGAGCGAATGAGGACGGAGATGGAGGACAGAGGGTGGGGTAGGACGGCGTCGCGATGAGAATCTTCTTCCCGAAGGGAGGTGAGAAGACAGCCACGAGATGCTCCACAAAGGGGGATGAGAGGCGGAAAAATGTTTGGTTCTACTCTAGAGGAGAATCCTGGGCTTGGGACAAGCTTTCTCTAGAGCCTTGGAGGTAGTGAGAGGAAGAAAGGAAAAATTGGTTTGGAATGGGGTGGGTAGGTCCTTTTATAGTAGAGGAATAACAAATTTGCATCTGGGTCATTACTGACGTCCATAAACGTCGCTACAGATTCGCCCTTTCTATCGCTGAAGGTTTGCACCTTCAATTCCTTTGTTGGCACGCAGGGGCCATTAGTGACAACTGCAAGCGTCACTAAAGGCCCCCATATGTGTCGTTGAAGATTCTCCAGCCAAGCACTCGCTCGCAGTTGGCTCGTGCAACACGTGCCCCTGGTCACGCGTGCGCGCTCGTGCACTGGCGTTGTGGTTCACTGTGCGCACACCTATGCGCATGTGTGCTTACGCTGTGCTCTGGCAAGCAGTGCGCGCCGGTGCACATGCACTTCCAATTGTTGATTTAGGGGCTCCACGGGTCTCGAACCCACGTTCCCTCTTTGCGAGCCAAGAGCTTCATCATTGAGGCAAGGGCGCAGTTGAGTCGCAAGGAGAGCATGGGCATTGAGGGCATGGAAGAACCCCAGTCGTTGGATCTTGATCCAACGGCTATGGTGCGAGATCAACGATGATGAGGGGGCACCTATGGCTGTTGCTGGCTGATGTTGGGTGTTGTCGGACCCGGATAGGTTATTAATATGGTGATTTTATCGTTGAAATGTGTATAGTGGTTAACCTAAATCGGACCTAACCATCTCTTTACAAAATTTTTCACCTGGCCTACTTGATTTTATCTTGTCACTTTTAGGCCCAGGGTTGAACTCAGGGAAGTGGGGTTACAAGTTAAGTTTCTACGCCTTTCCTACAACGAGTCGCTTCCATTCGTTTATTGTGTTTTTGGTGTTTTTCTCATTTATATTTTTTTCTGGTAATCTTTGTCCTTGAGGCACACCCTCAAAATTGAGTTCTTGGCTTTGAGCCAAAACAGGGTTCCAAAATGGGTCTTGCTATTCGCAAGATGGAGTACCTACAAGTCAAAGATTATCTTTTCTCTTTTATATATTTTTTTATCTTTTTAATAACAGGAAAGCGAAATAGAAATAAAGTAAATACAGTATATATATATGTATATATTATGTATATAAAGGGGTGGAGGTGGAGGCGGAGATGGAGTGTAGTACGGTGTCGAGTCGGTCGTCATCTAGAGAGACGCAACCAACAGGACTAGGTGTCGCGTGGAGTATGGGATGGATGGTGGAAGATGTATGTAACCACGCTTTTTGTACACGTGTATCAGGGAAATCAGCAATTGGTGCAGATGTTCCCACGATACAGCGTATGGTAAATAATGTGAAAATATATATATATGTATATATGTAAATATATCTATATGTATATATATATATGGTTATAAATATATAGGTATATATATATGTAGATATATATGTATATATAAGTGTATATGTATATATATATATGTGTGTGTGTATGTATATATAACTATATAGAGGTATATATATATGTATGTATAAGTATATAGTAATATATGTATATATAGATATATGTAGCTAAGTATATATATATATATATATATATGTATGTATGTATATAATCCTATATAGATGTATATATATATATATATATATATATATATGTATATAGGTATATGTATCTGGATATGTATATATATGTATATATGTATATATAGTTATATAGATATATATATGTATATATGTATGTATATATAAGTAGGTGTGTATATATATATATATATGTATGTATGTATGTATCTATCCTTATAATAGTATATATATAGATATATGTATATTTTTATATATATATGTGTATAAATATATGTATATATATCAGTATATATATGTGTGTATATATATATATAAGTAGATAGATATATATATATATGTATAGACTAATACATAGTTATATAAGTACTAATATATGTATATATATAAGTATATAGATATATGTATATATATGTATATGTATATAGATATATATATATATATGTATGTATACTAATACATAAGTATATAGGTACTACTATATGTATAAATATAAGTATATATATATATATGTATTTATGTATATATATATCAATATATATATAAGTCTACGTATATATATATATGTTTATAATAGTGTATGCGTGTGTGTGGGTGTGTGGAAGTGTTAGTGTAGGTGTGTGTGTGCGTCGGTGTAGAGAGAGTGAGAGAGTGTCGTGAGAGAGAGAGAGAGAGAGGGAGAGGAGAGAACAACCGCTCTACTGGAGTGAAAGGGTGCTGTTAAGGTGTCTGGGCGTGAAGGGTGTCGTCTGGGGCTTCCACGCGCGTACGAGGAGGCACGTCTGCGCAGAGAGGAACCCGCAGCGCACAGTGCTGCACGAAGGCTGGAGCGGGCGAAGGCAGGCCGCGTGAAGGGAGCGGGCGATGCAGGCACTGGGAGAGGGCTGGCAGACACGCGGGCGTGTGCGGTCGACGCGGACGGAGACGTGCGAGCAGGCGCGCGCATGAGCGAACGGCAGTTGCGACGCGGCGGGTGACCGGGAAAGTGAGAAGCTTTCCGGTCACCCCACTGTAGCCACAGTGTCATGCAGACTCGCGTGAACAGTGGCTACAGTGTCCGCGCCACGCAACCAGCGGTGGGCGGTGCTGTGAGTGAGGCCGGCTTGCGGCTGGTGCGCGCGGGCTGGCGCACGAGGGAGAAGGCCTGCGCCGACCGGTTGCTAGTGCGGAGAGCTCAAGACAGAGCGGAGAAGCGGGAGGCGAGGTGTCTGCAGGCGCGTGCGAAAGCTTGCAGATGCTGGCAGGGGGGCGGGAAGTGCTTGGCCGACCGCTGCAGAGGCGCGCAGCAACCAGTTGCGAGCAGAAGAGGGAGCGACAGGGCGGAGAAAGCGGAAGGCGGAGAGAGCCTGCAGGTGCGCGCGGAGGGCTGGGGCGCTACAAGCACACGAGGAAAGGGCTGCTGCTACTGCTGCTTCAAGCTTCAGACCTTGAAGCTGCTCCAATGGCAGAAGGTGCTGGAACGAAAAAAAAGAACAAGAACAGAGCCACCACACCCACCGGCTCTTTGAAGAGCTGGGCGGTGGTGGTCTCACTGTGGTGGTGTGCACCACAGTGAGGGCTCCTACCCGCCGGGTATCTCCGAGGAGGGCCGGCGTATGGAGGGGAATGGAGGAGAGTATGGTGGCCTGGAGAAGTTCTGTAGGTGGTTTTTTTTTGCTGTTGGACCAAGCCTGTTGCAAAGGATGGAGCTGTGGTCTCTAAATAGAAGGGGAAGGCATGGCCGTGCATGGCTCATGCAGGGAATGGCAGTCGCAGGGAAGGGCTGGCAGGGAGAGGCTGCTGCAGGGAAGCAAGGCGCGCGGAGAAGAAGAAGATGCAGCCATGGGAAAGGAGTCAAAATCAAAAAGAAATAAAAAATGGAGACGGGAATATTGTAAAGATACACTTGAGGAAAAAAGTAAAATGTAAGGCCCCTTATTTCATTCTCCTCTCCTCTCAATTAGATGCATGTATACATGTATTTTTACAAATGCGATTATGGCACCCTAATATGCATAGGTAGTGCTAGGAAATAGCACAAGAAGGCACTATTGCAGGTGTATTTTTGTGGTGCAATCATACCCCCATGCCTATCTTTTGCTAGTCCCTAGCAAAACATTTTTTTTGTAGTATTTAGAAATGATCTTAAGCTGAAGATTTTCTTCTGAGGCGATAAGGTTTGTTTATTGTTGGATATTGTGAGAACCAATTGTAGAGAAGACTACCAGTACTTTAAGTCTCACATGACATAGATCAACTCCCGACTAACCAGGATTCTTGATATTTAAACCTTAAGTACGATTTCCAAGACCCAGGAGGTTTTTGCTGTACTCGAGAGCTCAAGAGGTTAAGGCTTGTGCATAGTAAAGGATCAAGACTGACCAGATGAACATTAAGACCCAAGCCCAGGGTTTCGCGAATCTTTAAGTACAGGTTGGTCCCAGTTTCAGCTCGTGTTTTCGAATTGATCCCTAAGAAGATGACGAAAAACTCAACTCCCATTTTTTGATTTTTGTGGCTCACAGGAAAACAAGGTATTTGTAACCTGCCCTGAAGAACTTGTAGGGCGAAGACTTTACAGACATTTGTGAGATATACTGACTTATTTGCAACTCTTTTTTTTTTTTTTTGAAACACGTGTCAGTATATCTCTTACAACATTTTTTGAAGGAGCACACTTTTTTTTTCTTTTTGGTGGGAGAGTTTCTATTTAGTGGAAAGAGTCGCTCCTAAACACAAGACTAAATCCTGGGATAAAAAGTCTACCTGCGCGCACAGGTAAGAACTCCACCTTCCCTAATGAACACTAGGGTTGGATCTTATGTTCACTTGGTCTTTCCTGATATGTGTAGTGTGAACCAAGTTTACTTAAGCTTTCAAGTAAAAGCAAACCAATGGATCCTATACTGGTGTCATAGGTACAAGAATACGTCCTTAGTTAGGAGAGATTCTGATCTATTTTGTCAATGCTCAAGTGAATTAAGCCAAGCCTAGGCGAATCAAGCTTCTGTGGCCTGGAAAGTCTTCAAAACAGAGGTTGAATATCCATAAACACTTATTGTATTTTTTGTTTCAGCTTTCAGATCATTACTAAACACCATTTATTATTATTATATATATATTTCTTTTTCTTTTTCTTTTTCTTTTTCTTGCATATTTATAAATAGGTGGAAACTGCATGATACCATAAAATACCCAGATCCTATGGATGCCTATCCACCCCCCCATGCCAAACAATGCTATATCCTCATATGCATGCAGGGAAGGGTAGAGAAAGGACGAAAGATCGGGTAGCGAGAGCTGAAGTGCAGGGTATACAGCAGGGTGGTAGGGTGGGTGGATGGTGAGTGGTGAAGTGAAAAGTGAAGAGATCGTGATAGTGGCATGAAAAGTGATGGTGGATGGTGAGAGATTTGGCATTTCTTGGGACGAGAGTGTCCCAGGTGAATCAGAAAATAGATCAGGAAGAAGAAGTTGGCCCTTAGATTGGCCAAAAAGAGGGGCTCTTTGGATAGATGGATCCAAAAGGGAAATGCCCCAGTGAGTAGGATATGGGCTCAAGGTCCCAGTGTGGCGTTGCAAATCCGCCTAATTTGGCGGGAAAGAAAGGGCAATCTGGTCTTCAAGAGTGTGGACCAGCGGTGAGTAGCCCAGAGATGACTCAGACCGCGAGGTATGGGAAGAGGAAGAAACCTCGTCAGAAGTCTAGTCAGGAGAAGGTACGGGAATAGGGAGGGATTGGGGAACGTCACAATTTGTGTTGTTCAGGCAGTCATCAGTGTTTATAGGTAATCCGCAGCAGTCCGAATAGGTCCCAAATAGTCCGATACATGCACTGACGGTCATGTCCTCGTCAGACGTGTCATCCTCGATGCAATCGCAATCAAAGTTCTTGGCTGCCTTGAAGATGTTCAGCTTGATCTTTTCAGATCCAACGGCAATCTCAATACAGCCCGACTCGCAATCGATAAGGGCATGGGCTATGGCCAAGAAAGGTCGACCGAGGATGATCGGACAATCAGAAAGTGAACTAGGAACTTCCATATCTAAAACAAGAAAGTCAACAGGAAAACAGAGACTGTTGACCCTAACCACCACGTCTTCCACCACACCCTTCGAGATTTTAACAGAACGATCTGCCAACTGTAACGTGACAGGGGTGGGTTTCAGATTTCCCAAGGAAAATTTTTCGAGCATGATGGTCGGTATGAGATTTATGGAAGATCCTAGATCAAGCAGGGCACGGTTAAAATTGCATCCTTGGATGCAACAGGAAATCAGTGGTGTGCCTGGATCTTTCTACTTCGGTGGTAGGTTTGACAGTATAGCACAACTCGCATGAGGCGAGAGAACCACCGGATTTTTAGTTTTCTTTGACTGTCACCTGGGTGTTGTGTAGTCTTTGAAAAATCGGGCGACAGTAGGTATGTGATCGATAGCCTCGAGAAGGGGTACCTTGATTTCTACATCCCTGAACAAATTACATAGGTTATCAAAGGCCTACGTGTCTTTCTTCTTGCCTTTTGGCTCCCTTCAGTAGAGCCTCAGGGAATGGGACTGATTCTGGCAACAATTTGGGTGTATCGTCCTCTCGCGAATGTGGTGCGCATCCCAAATGAGAGGGCGATGAAGAAGAAGACGGGCCAGGATCAGGTCAAGGCGGATCGATGGTCTGCTTATCGCTCCTCGCAGTGATAGCATTGGACGATGCAGGTCCAGTGGGATCATACGGCGGAGGAGGGTTCGCAATAGGGACATAAGAGTGCGGTGCTACAGCAGGATTAGCCTGAAATCCCGGAGGATGATCGGAGCTTGCAGAATTTGATTAACCTACTGATAAACGCCAGTTTATCATCATTTTTATGCATTAAAACAAACTTAGCTCTTAGGATTTTGCTCCGCAAACGGGTTTTTGGGCTGCATTTAGGCATCAATTAGGTTAGGCATGCATTGCACTTTTTATTATCTTTTTAATGTGTTTTTGTGAGTGTTAGGGATATGCAGATTGTCAGAACTCCAAAACCTAGCACTCAGGAAGGCAACTGGTCATGAAGAAGCTCAAACTAACTGGAACTCAGCTTGATCCAGCTCACCATAGCTGGATTCCAGCTCACTTGAACTAGGGTTAGCTCATCTTAGCTCCATTCAGCTCATCTCAGCTGAATGGCAGCTCAAGAGAGCTCATCTTAGCTCACCCTAGCTCAGGTCAGCTCAGATCCAGCTCAACTTAGCTGAGTCTAGCTCATCTCAGCTCCCATTAATCCACAGGGAGCTCTAGCTAGCTCAGCTGAGTTGACTGGAGTTCACCCCAGCTCAGGTCCAGCTACATCCAGCTCTACTCAACTCCGGCCAGCTAAAGATGACTTCATTCCAGCTTAGGAAGCTCAAGTCCAGCTCCCGGGGACTCAGCTTAGCTCAACTCAGTTGAGCTAAGATACCTTAGCTGCCTCACCCAGCTTGATCCTCCCCGGGAGCATTAGACCCAGCTCACCTCAGCTCCTTTTAGCAGAAGCCAGCTTGCTTTAGCTTGGCTTAGTAGCTAGCAAAGAACTAGCAAGCTAAGCTAGCTAAGGTAGCTCCTTCCAGCTCTCTTCAGCAGCCACCAGCTCTAGTGTAGCTCAAGATAAATACCTCCAACTCTTCTCCCTGAAAACCTTAGCTCCAAATGCCTCCAACTCTACTCCCTACTAGCTAAGCTAGCTAAGCTGTTTAACTTAGCTAGTCCACCTCCATGGCACCAAAACCTACTACCCTACTACCTAAGCTCCAGCAAAAAGACCACCTACTCCTACTTTATTTTGGTGCCAACTATCCCTTCCATCACCACCCTACATCCACCATCAAAACCCATCTCCACCCTCCATTTTTTTCCCTCCAAAATTGCCTTCTAGAAGGTATTTTTGGAGGGAAAACCAAGGCACCTCTTCATTTCCCTCCCATTTTTCCCTCCAAAAATAACCAAGCACCCCTTCATTTCCCTCCAAAAAAACACCATAACCACCCCTCTTCCCATCCTATAAATACCCTACCCTACCACCACATAATTCCCATCCTCCCTTAGTATATTTTTCTACCTAAACCACCTATACCTACGGCTAAGAAGAAGGAGTAGAGAAGGAGATTAAAGGGGCACATCACCAGCCCCTTTGGTGCCTTCTTCTCCCCACTCTCTTCAACTTGAGCCACGCCAAGGAGGAGGACTCTTCCACTTCAAGGAGGATGGCCAGGCAAAGGAGAAGGACTTAGGGTGGATGTCCACCCTTGGAGAGAACTTAGGGCACGCCCCCCTAGGGCTTGCCTTGAAGGACATCACCTTGGCGGAGCACTGCAAGGAAGGAGTTGAAGGACTCTTTTCAAGATTGGGAGCCACCAACCTTGGAGCAAGAAGCCCTCTTCTTCACCATCTATCTAGAGGATTTGTGTTTTCCTTTCTTTATGTCAAATTTCTGGTAGTAGAAGCATTCCTCTACTAGGCATTTTTGTTAAACACTTTTTTTTTAATTATCTAGTTGCCTTCTTTGCAATTTCTTGTTTGCATTTCTATTTGCTTGTTTTTTGCATTCCTCACTCCCTCTCCCTAATTATTCTAGGCCTCCACTTGCCTAGAGTGAGCTTAGGGAGAGGCTCTACTTGCCACTTAGAAGTAGTATTTTAAATTGAAGTGTAAATCACCTTCCCGTCACCATTCCGCATGTTGTCTTAATTTAAAACAAAAAAATGATATATTGAAAAATACCAAAAAGAAAGTTGAGATTGTATTCCAAGCAAGAGAATCACTATTGCAAACATTTGGCCTCCATGGACGACCCTAGATACTCCCCTATCTAGGAATATAAATTTAAGAGTTGATCGGTTTTACGCGTTACAACGACGTATTTTAACAAACCGCGTGAAATCGCTATCACCTACCCCTGAGAAGATCGTACCTGTGGTTGAGGACCACGGGGTACGAAGTTTTGCAGGTTTGGAACAGGTTGGGCGAGAAGAGTGCCCTGAGATCGAGTCGCCATGCGTAGTTGACTGATCTCAGCATTCTGCTACGCCAATTGGTGCTGAAGAGAGGTCATGTTCTCTTCATGGCGCTTTGACATATCCGTCATCATTCGTATCAATTTGTCAAGAGGACTTGATGCGTGTTTTGCTTGCGGTATGCAAGGGCCTGATGGCAGATTTGCCATAGGATTAGACTGGACCCTTGGGATGACGGGTGCGGACGGTCGCATTGGTCCACCTGCGGTGTTTTGGCGCTGCGGGTTGTTGGACCATGCGAAGTTCGGATGATTGTGCCACCCTGGGTTATACGTGGCAGAGAACGGGTTGTTCCCCAGGGCACAAGTGTCTTCTATGCCAGAAGACGCGTCCGCATGTAAGTATTTGTCCGAGCACACGGAGGCTTGGTCCTCCGTGTCGAAATACTGGCTCGCAGAAGCCAGTTCCACATGACTTACCGAGTCGCTTGGCGCGACACTCGGTAAGGAAGGTCTTACGGGATTTCTCGGGATAAGCCTAGTGTTGGAAGAATTTGGATTGTGACAAAGTGGTGAAGAGTTGGTGTTTTCCAGAGATCAGGTGGGGTTGGCCAGAAGCTCGTCCAGCTTCTTGTGCACGACGGAGACTTCATCCAGTTTTTGTGCAATAAGGCTTAGATCAGTGGATGAATGGGAGGGTCCCGTGTCAACTTCGTGGACATTTCGGGGCTAGCTGGTACGATTAAAGGCGACAATGGAAGCATTGTTCATCGAGTTTTCACTCATATTTTCAAACAGTTCAAATGCTCCATTCTCGTCTTTATTCATAAAGTTCCCTCCGCAGGAACGTCTGCAATCTACTTTAAAGTCTTATTTAGCCCATAATAGAAAATCTGGGCTATATGCCACTTAGGCAGACCGTGGTGCGGACACTTCCTGAGGAGGTCATTATACCTCTCCCATGCCTCATGAAATTGTTCGTCGTTTTCTTGAGTAAAAGAGGTGATAGCACGGTGAAGCGCATTGGTTCACCCGATTGGGAAGAACTTCTTGAGAAACGCTATTCACATCTCTTCCCAAGAGTGGATGGTTCTCCCAAGGGTGCGTAACCATTACAACGCTTTATCCCGCAATGAAAACAGGAACATCTTCATGAGGACTATAGGTAACCCGACATTTCTTGGTTTAATAGTTTCAGCCAGTCGGGTTAGGTCTTCTAAGTGGAGAAAAGGATCTCCACTTGCAAGACCATGGAAGTGAAAATTTATTAGGCCAATAATGTTTGGTTTCAGCTCAAAGTCGTCCCTGCCCATGGGGACCCGAATTTGTCCTATGGTCTCTGTAGCAGCGGGATTCTGATAGGAGCTAAGAGACCTAAGCTCCTCCCGTTCTGGAAGGTTCTGCATTTCTTCCAATGTTTCCCGAATGGCTTCCATTTGCTCATTATACATTTCCATTTGGGCTTGGAGGCGGGTTATGGGATATAAGGCTCCACCACCAGGTGGGTTCTGAGGGCGATTTCCTCCCTAGGGATTTGGGGGTGGGCGTGCAGCCATGTTTTTGGAGGAGGAGGACAATTTGACTTGTTTTCTAGGCTTATCAATCAATTCAAACAGTTCAGGGTTTTGTGACCTCCTCCCAAACTTGCACTACCTCAGGAAGATTTGGGGAGATGAGAAGGGAAAAGAGACGAGAGAAATGACGCTTCAAAGGTACACTTGATTACAAATCAATTCAATCAAATTCCTAACCTCTACAGTGTGCCCTTAGACCTAAAGATCTAAGTTACCTGCTATCACGAACTACGGAACCGAATGCGAGCACCGCGGAACCACCGGGCCAGATTCAAAGGTTGTTTGCCCCAGTTTTAGACACCCGATAGCACGCGGGAACTCTCACCAGCACGTAGACGCTACACACAGGTAGTTAGACCTCCAATCCTTAAGAAGGGTCAAGTTACTACCAGTTTTAGTTAGAGGCTTAGGATCAAGTGCTTTTGGAATGTGAAGGGCGTTGTTTATGGGTAATGCCCAAGTGACTGATTTTTCAAAGTGTGTAATCCAAGCATGCAATGGGGAAATCTCCCCGAATTGAAGTTCTTAATTGGTGAATGATTTTTAGAGTTCAGCCTTAAGTAGTATGGATTTTAGGATTTCACTGAAATACCAATTCAACCAATCTTTGAGTTTTTGTGAGAATACAAGTTTTCTTTCTAAGCCCAACAAACCCTTCTTCAATATCAATTAGTTAATGCATGCTAAAATGCAATGGGCTACCCTAAATGGAGATTTCTATGTGTAGATATACGAATTAGTTTTAGAGTTTATGTGAAAGGGAGCCAAAGCACTTCAATTCAAGTGCTCCCAATCACCAGAAAGATTTCCACATAAGGCTCAACCAACAGATAAAGAAAATTGAATTGTTGGGGTTGAAATGTTCGGGATTGAATCTTAGGCAAGTTGAAAAGTCGTGGTGGGGTTGGAATTAACTCAATTCCAAGTCTCCCCACCAAAAAGGTGATCCTGAATTGTAGATAAGTGAGGCAAAAGAGGGGTGCAATCAATCTTTTTGTATTTGCCTCAAAGAATACTTCACACGGCGAAAAAATTCAAAAATCAAGATTCTCGGATTTTTGCTATGCGAAGTAGGGCGGGAAATCCCTGAGCGGTGGGAGTGAAGACAATCAATCAAACATGTGAATTTTAATCCACTTGCCCCAAGAGATCCTAAGAAGTTTTTAGTTTTTTTAGTTTTTAGTTTTTTTTTTTTATTAAGGTGACAAGTTAACCCTAGTTGCTAAGAAAAGAAGACCTACTTGTTCGGCAACGTGTGCGAAACTCTAATGCGGTGTCGGCATCTTCATGCTCTCGTTCCCACCTTGGATCTGCTTACGTCGTCGACTTCGTCTGCCTGCCTTCTCCTTGAACCAGGTTTACCTGCACACCAAAAACAGAGATACCTGTGAAGAGAGAAGAGAAAAATTGAAAGGAATGGAATAGAAACTTACTTGAAGGTGCACTTCCCCGGCAACGGCTCCAGAAAAGAGTATGTTGTCAGACCCGGATAGGTTGTTAATATGGTGATTTAATCGTTGAAATGTGTATAGTGGTTAACCTAAATCGGACCTAACCATCTCTTTACAAAAATTTTAACCTGGCCTACTTGATTTTATCTTGTCACTTTTAGGCCCAGGGTCGAACTCAGGGAAGTGGGGTTACGAGTTAAGTTTCTACACCTTTCCTACAATGAGTCTCTTCCGTTCGTTTATTGTGTTTTTGGTGTTTTTCTCATTTATATTTTTTTCTGATAATCTTTGTCCTTGAGGCACACCCTCAAAATTGAGTTCTTGGCTTTGAGCCAAAATAGGGTTCCAAAACGGGTCTTGCTATTCGCAAGACGGAGTACCTGCAAGTCAAAGATTATCTTTTCTCTTTTATATATTTTTTTATCTTTTTAATAACAAGAAAGAGAAACAGAAATAAAGTAAATACAGTATATATATATGTATATATTATGTATATAAAGGGGTGGGGGTGGAGGTGAGATGGAGTGTAACACGGTGTCGAGTCGGTCGTTGTCTAGAGAGACGCAACCAACAGGACTAGGTGCCGCGTGGAGTATGGGATGGATGGTGGAAGATGTATGTAACCACGCTTTTTGTACGCGTGTATCAGGGAATATCAACAATTAGTGCAGATGTTCCAGCAATACAGCATATGGTAAATAATGTGAAAATATATATATGTATATATGCAAATATATCTATATGTATATATATATAGTTATAAATATATAGGTATATATATATGTAGATATATATGTATATATAAGTGCATATGTATATATATATATGTGTGTGTATGTCTATATAACTATATAGAGGTATATATATATGTATGTATAAGTATATAGTAATATATGTATATGTAGATATATGTAGCTAAGTATATATATATATATATATATATGTATATGTATAGACTAATACATAGTTATATAAGTACTAATATATGTATAGATGTATGTATAAATATATATATATATATATATAAGTATATAGATATATGTATATATATGTATATGTATTTGTATATATATATATATATGTATGTATTTATGTATATATATATCAATATATATAAGTCTACGTATATATATATATATATGTTTATAATAGTGTATATGTGTGTGTGGGTGTGTGGAAGTGTTAGTGTAGGTGTGTGTGTGCGTCGGTGTAGAGAGAGTGAGAGAGTGTTGTGAGAGAGAGAGAGAGAGAGAGCGGGAGAGGAGAGAGCAGCTGCTCTGCTGGAGTGAAAGGGCGCTGTTAAGGCGTCTGGGCGCGAAGGGCATAGTCTAGGGCTTCCACGCGCGTACGCGCAAGCGCGTCTACGCAGAGAGGAGCGTGCGGGAGTGGCGAGTGGAGAGGAACTCGCAGCGCACAGCGCTGCACGAAGGCTAGAGCGGGCAAAGGCAGGCACGCGTGAAGGGAGCGGCGATGCAAGCGCTGGGAGAGGGCTGGCAGACGCCCGGGCATGTGCGGGCGACGTGGGCGGAGACGCACGGGCAGGCACGCGCAGGGGCGAACGGCAGTCGCAGTGCGTTGGGTGACCGGGAAAGTGAGAAGCTTTCCGGTCACCCCACTGTAGCCACAGTGTTGCGCAGACTCTCGTGAACAGTGGCTACAGTGGTCGTCCGCACCGCGCAACTGGCGATGGGTGGTACTGTGAGTGAGGCCGGCTTGCGGCTGGCACGCGAGGGAGAAGGCCTGCGCCGGCCGATTGCGAGCACGGAGAGCTCGCGATAGAGCGGAGAAGCGGGAGGCGAGGTGTCTGCAAGCGTGCGCGGAAGCTTGCAGATGCTGGCAGGGGGGCGGGAAGCACTTGGTCGGCCGCTGCAGAGGCGCGCAACAGCCGGCTGCGGGCGGAAGAGGGTGCGACAGGTAGGAGAAAGTGAAAGGCGAAGAGGGCCTGCAGGCGTGCGCGAAGGGCTAGGGTGCCTGCAGGCGCGCTCGGAAAGGGCAGCTGCTACTGCTTCCTTGCCACTGCTGCTTCAAGCTTTAGACCTTGAAGCTGCTCCAATGGCAGAAGGTGCTGGAACGAAAAAAAAGAACAAGAACAGAGCCACCACGCCCACCGGCTCTTTGAAGAGCTGGGCGATGGTGGTCTCACTGTGGTGGTGTGCACCATAGTGAGGGCTCCTGTCCGCCGGGTATCTCCGAGGAGGGCCGGCTTATGGAGGGGAATGGAGGAGAGTACAGTGCTTGGAGACGTTCTGCAGGTGGTTTTTTTTTGCTGTTGGACCAGGCCTGTTGCAAAGGATGGAGCCGTGGTCTCTAAATAGAAGAGGAAGGCATGGCCATGCATGGCTCATGCAAGGAATGGAAGTCACAGGGAAGGGCTAGTAGGGAGAGGCTGCTGCAGGGAAGCAAGGCGCGCAGAGAAGAAGATGCAGCCATGGGAAGGGAGTCAAAATCAAAAAGAAATAAAAAATGGAGATGGGAATATTGCAAAGATGCACTTGAGGAAAAAAGTAAAATGCAAGGCCACTTATTTCATTCTCCTCTCCTCTCAATTAGATGCATGTATACATGTATTTTTACAAATGCGATTATGGCACCCTAATATGCATAGGTAGTGCTAAGAAATAGCACAAGAAGGCACTATTGCAGGTGTATTTTTGCGGTGCAATCATTGGGCGGCCTGGATGGCGTCATCTGGGTCGTCCATTCTTCTTTCTGTTGTAGAGGGTGCCACGGTGCTCAGATCGAGTTGATTTCCATATTGCCGGATTGCAATCGTCGCTTTAGATCGATCCGTATGGTCGGATTTTTCATCCAAAGCTCATAAGGATGTCGCATTGCCCTCCTAGCCATTGATCTTCCTCGAACTTCATATGATGCTACAAGACTCCGATCTAGATGATTTCGGACGCATTAGTTTCAGATCGTCGTCTTGATCAGATCCGTATAGTCCGATCATCCATCAAAAGCCCTGAAATAAATCCTCTTCTCTCCTGACCATAAAAGGGACCTAATTAACCTAAAATATATACAACTACTCTAAATGTTGAATGATGCATGCTATGCAATATTTATAACATGAAATGCAAATCTAAGCCTAGGAACATGCATGAATGGGCATTTTAACCTAAATAGATGTGTCTACATCAACTCCTGAACTAGAATTTGCAAATGCTTGAGTAGAGCTATTAAATTAATCTATTGATCACTCCAAATTCTATAGAACCTACAAGCTCGTCCTCCTCCGTGACCTGAGGTGGGTCCTGATCCACTTGATTTTCCTCTTCCACCTCGTCTTAGGCCTCTACTCTGTGACTACTATAATCCATCTAATGCCTAAGTAGAGCCTAGTGTTAGGATTCCCGTAGGGGAAAATGACCTAGAGTTAAAGCTGAATATTATAGGTCTAATCCCACATTTTCACGGGTATGCATCCGAGGATCCATTCTAGTACATCGAAGATCTCAAAAATCTATCACAAACTCTTGGACCTCGAAATCAGAATCGAGAAATCCTACTCATGAAGATGTTCTCCTTTAGCATCAAAGACAAAGCCGCTTATTGGTACCGAACAATCGCACGACCTATCTCGACTTGGAATGAACTCGAATTTGCTTTTTTGAAGGAATGCTTTCCTATAGGTTGCACCAATGCCCTTAGGCGAGCCATCACCACCTTTACTTAGAATCAAGGAGAACCAATTCATGAAGCGTGGGAGCACTTTCATGAATTGCAAAGGAAATGCCCACATCACGACATCCCTCGTTGGCAACTCATGCATATCTTCTACTATAGATTGCAAGAGGGCATTCGCAATTTGGTTGATGCCTCTTGTGGAGGGAATTTTCTAAATCGCAATGAAGAATTCGCCTCAGAATTGTTTGAAGGGATGGCGGAAAACTTGATCAACAACTCATCTATGCCGCAATTCACGCAAGGAAACACGCACCAAAATCCGCATCAAAACTCACATCACAAGGGCATTCACGAGATCAAGAACCCATCCAATTCAAGGGATTTAGAGATGATAGCTGAGAAATTGGACAAGGTCGACATCATAGCGAAGCATCTCGATGAGGTCCGTAATACGACGAGGAATCTTACACCTCTACTTGCTACGCAGAATCCCACACATTTACCTATTTCGCAAATTCCTACGAGGAGGGAATTTGTGATTAATCTGGATTCGAGAGATCCTTCTTCCTTGGGTATACTCCCTACTCATTCACCAACCCAAGGTGGGACCTTTGTCCCATCATTCCCACCTCTTTCCCCACTGCCTGCTTTTATGGAAAACACGTCTTATCTCTATGAGTTGCATGCCATTCAGGGATACACTACAAGATCAAACCCATATTCCAACACCTACAATCTTGGATGGTGTAGTCACCCTAATTTTTCTTGGTCTGATCATTCCCAAAGCCCTCAATATCCAAATCAGACCTGACAAAACCCACCTATATTGTCGTTTCAGCAATCCAATGTGAGGCCCTTTCACATGAGTACACAGAACTACTCAGGGCCAAATAGAGACACAGCTTGATCAGATTTTGCGAGCTGTGATTGAGAGCCAAGGATAGAATGCTGCAATGTTAAGAGAATTGGCTGATCTTACGGGTCAAATAACGCAGTTAGCTGAATCTCGTCAGCTAGGGACCCTTCCATCCCAACCAGTTCCAAACCCTAGAAATATCCAAAACAATAGTTATAACCTAGGAGGTCAACATCCGACTCAGGGAGAAACCCACTTTGTCAATCAAGTTCCCCTGAATCAGAATCAAAACACACTCTTTGCACCTCCTAAATTTGAATATCTGAACCAACAACAATCATTTTCAAATCAACCTTTACTACCGAACCCATCTTTCCAGAATCAAGCATCTACATCTCCTACTTCTTCTTCACATGCAGGTATTAACTCGGTTACAACCCACCGTGGGACTTCCACTAGGGATCTCGTAGATCCACGTTTGCAAGCCCAAGACCTTAGTACGTCTAGAACAACTCCTGTTTCTACACCTATTTGAGGTGATTCACCTGATCTTGTTATTCTTGCTAATTCCTGTGATCATGGTAACCCCTCTGACTGATAGGATATCCAAGTCCCATTCCCATAAGCATTGAAGAAATCTAGGAACAAAAATAACTTGTCACATTAGATGAGGATTTAATTAAGATCTTTGAATAGGTTCATATTAACATTCCACTCTTAGATGCTATCAAGCACATGACAACTTACATGAGATTTCTCAAGGAGTTGTGTACTCCTAAGCGTAAGCCGAAGAAAGGAAGCACTATGGTACTCTCTAAGCATGTGAGCTCAATTATTTCAAGTACGCTTCCTTTAAAGAAGAATGACCCAGGATCTCCATTTATTTCCTGTATAATTGGGGACCAGTGCATTGATAGAGCCCTCCTTGATTTAGGAGCATCCATCAATCTTATTCCATCTTCCTTGGTAGAACACTTTGAGATAGAAAACCTTAAGCCTACCAATGTGACTTTGCAAGTAGCGGATATATCTATTAATTCACCAAAAGGAATTTTGGAAGATATCATAGTTAGAGTTTGAGACTTCTACTTTCTAGTGGATTTTATTGTACTTGATATGGAAGTACCTAAACTCATTAGAGATACCCCAATTATTTTAGGGAGACCCTTTTTAGCCACTATGAAGGACAACATAGATTGTGAATTTGGAAAGATAAAGCTAAAGTTTGGGGAGAAGACACTTAAACTTGATATATTTAGAGCTTCTCGAGGATTAGATTGCAAGTGGATTGAGGAGATTAAATTAATTCTATTCTTGAGGATGAGCCTAGTTCCTTAGAACTATAAGACCCTTCTTTTGATATCGTTTACCCTCAGGGCAAAATCCTGCTATCAGAATCTCCACTTGATCCAGAGGTTGAATTACACGACTCATCTCTACCCCTCCTTGCAGTGGAAAATCCTGTCCTAGACTCTATTGTTGATTATAATCCTAAAATTAAACTTAAACCATTGCCTGACAACTTAAATATGTTTATCTTGAACCCGATCATACATATCCAATAATCATCAATTGACATCTTTCTGAATCTCAAGAATCGAAATTGATTGCGATTTTGTGAGATCATAAGGCAATCGGGTGGACTCTGCACAATCTCACTGGGATTAGCCCCAATTATTGTACTCATTGCATCTATATTGAAGATGGGGAATGACCTTCCCACGAAGCACAGCGGTGACTAAATCCGAATCTTAAGGAGGTCGTAAAGAAAGGAATTATCAAGTGGCTAGACGCTGACATCATCTATCCTATATCTGATAGCCCTTGGGTAAGTCCAATTCAAGTGGTACCTAAAAAGGTAAGACTTACCATAATCAAGACCAAATCTGGAGAAACCATTCCCACACGAATTGCGAATTCGTGGCGGGTTTGCATCGACTATCACTGACTCAACACGATTACAAAGAAGGACCATTTTCCTCCGCCATTCATTGATCAAATCCTTGAGAAAATTGCTGGTAATAAGTTCTGCTTTTTGGATGGTTACTCCGGATATAATTAAGTTGCGATCCACCCCGAAGATCAAGAGAAAATGACATGCACCTGCCCTTTCAAAACCTTTGCTTTCTGAAGGATGCCATTTGGACTTTATAATGCACCTACAACTTTTCAAAGGTGCATGCTAGCCATTTTTACCAAAATGGTGGGTGAATATATTAAGTATTCATGGATGATTTTTTAGTTTTCGGGGAGAATTTTGATATTTGTTTGGATAATCTGTCAAAGATCTTGAAACGCTGTATTGAAGTGAATCTTGTACTCAGCTGGGAGAAGAGCCATTTTATGGTTCCAAAGGGCATTGCACTTGGCCATCTCGTATCTAAGCGAGGTATCTAAGTAGATCGAGCCAAGATCAATCAAATCTCAAATCTACCAATCCCTGACTCAATCAAGGGCATCCTATCATTTCTCGGGCATGTTGGATTTTATAGAAGATTTATACTTGATTTTTTGAAGATCATTGTGTACTCTGATCACTCTACAATCAAACACCTTCTATCTAAGAAGGACATGAAGCCTAGGTTGATCAGATGGATCTTGCTTCTGCAAGAATTTGACTTAGAAATTCGTGATAAGATGGGATGATAGAATGTCATTGCCGACCATCTTTCTCACCTTCCTTCTGAGAATATGGAGACATCTCTTCCAAGCATCGAACATTTTCTTGATGAACATCTTTTGACTATATCTTTTGATCTTCCTTGGTATGTTGACATCATTAACTATTTGGTTACACATCAATTTCTGTCTAACTGGGACTAGAATCGCAAATCACGACTCAAATCAAAAGCCAAATACTATTTTTGGGAAGATCCATATCTGTTTCGACTCTGAAATGATCAAATCATCAGGCATTGTGTATCTTCTTCTGAGATTGACTCTATCCTTTCTTTTTGTCATGACCAAGCTTGTGGCGGTCATTTTTCTGGTCATAAGACCGCTGAAAAGGTTTTGCAGTGTGGGTCTCATTATCCCACTCTTTTTGCAGATTCACAGACATATTGTAAGGCATGTAGTCGCTGCTAAACTCTTGGTAACATGTCACTTAAAGATATGATGCCTTTGAACCCGATTATTATCTGTGAAATCTTTGACATCTAGGGCATAGATTTTATGGGTCCATTCCATCTTCTGGCTTCAAGTACGTTTTACTCACTGTTGATTTGGTTTCTCGTTGGATCAAAGCCGTACCCACATGCACAAATGATTATAGAGTTGTCATTCCTTTTATTTAGAGTCATATCATCTCTCATTTGGGGTACCATGTGCTATCATTTCTGACGGTGGATCCCATTTCAATAACGCCTAGTTTAGGAATCTAATTAGAAAATATGAGGTCACACATCATATTGCTACATCTTATCATCCCCAAACTAATGGGCAAACCGAGGTCTCTAACTAGGAGATCAAAAAGATCCTTCAAATGACAATCCGACCCGATGGGAAGGATTGGTCTTCTCGTTTAGACGAGGCTTTGTGGGCTTATAGAACTGCCCACAAAACACCCATAAGCATGTCACCATACAGACTTATTTACGGGAACCCTGTCATCTTCCCTTAGAAATCGAACACAAGGCCTATTGGTCAATTAAAGCTTGTAATCTTGACCTCACCAAGGCTGGTGATCATCGTAGGTTGTAGCTTAGTGAACTTGAGGATCTCTGACATGAATCCTATGAGAGTTCTAAGCTGTATAAGGAAAAATTGAAAGCCTTCCATGATAAACACATTTCCCATAAATCTTTTGCACCTAGTTAGAAGGTGCTGCTCTTTGATGCTTGATTAAAACTCTTCCCCAGTAAACTTAGATCCAAATGGATAGGTCCATTTGATATCATTAGAGTCTTCGACAACGGAGCTGTTGAAATCACCGAACCCAACAAGAATTAACCCTTCAAAGTAAATGGTCAACGTCTTAAACCTTTTCTAGAAACACACGTCTTGGGTCGTGTTGGAGACTGTTACGTGCTTCATTAATTCTCTAGGGTTTACGCCTAACTGAAGGCGTAAAACTTAGCATCTTGTATATAGCTATTTCCTACTTTCCACACTTTCATCTACTATACACTTGAGTATGTACTATATCTATCACTTCTTTATTTGTCCTACTCTTCACATAGTCCGACTGACCACTTTGACTTTTGTCAGACTTGAAATCGTCCGCATAGAGATCTTTGATCTCCTCTTTATGACTCCTTCCATCACCCTATACTAAGTGAAGTGTAGAGTCTTTTTCACTCTTCTTAAAATGAGGACATTATAAAATTTCAGCTTGGGGGGTGCGAAATCAAATCCAAATACTCTTAGTGTATTGGTAGATAAAAGATGAAAAATGTAAAAATACCTAAAAGTTTGAAAATTTTTGAAAACAAAATTCATAAAAATTTGAAAAATTAAGTGTAAAAAAAAATATATAATATTTTTTAAAAAAATTAAAAAATAAAATGATAAAAAATAATAATAGGGGGATTACATATATTTTCTAAGAAGAATTGAAGAACATAAAAACATATTTAAATATTTATTTAAGAGCTTAATTTTCTTTTAAGGTCAAAAAAAGAATATATATATATATTTATATATATATTGTATATACTCGTAAGAGCATTGAATCCTTACTTTGGACTTTTTCTTGAATACCTTTTCAAAACACGTATTTGTTGCGAATTTTGAACGGTATTCTTCTCGAGTTAGAGTTTGAATTCCTATAGGATCTGTTTTTCCCGATCTTTATTCTAAAACAAAGTAACTAAGATGTATTAAGTTTTATACGAGACTTAAATTTTGGAATTAAATTGTAACTTTCTTGGTCAATAAGGCTAAGATAAATCCTTCTGATTTTTTTGAATGTTTGTTTTTACCACCAAGTTGAGTAAAAAGACTAGATACTTAGAGTTGATTAAGTAAAGAGTTGATAGAATTTTCAGCCATAAGGTCTAACGGGCTATAGTTAGCATAATCAATCGAGGACATTTAGCTAGACTTAGCGAATTTCATCATGACAGATCCTGCGGGTTGATACTAATGGTTTAAGGGACCTGAGAGTGAAAGGCTTTGCTGTCCACTAATCAGTCCACTTTAGTGGAGTGTTAATTAGCCTAAGTAATTATTAATTACATGTTCCTAATTTTTAATTATTCATGATTTAAATGGTAATTTATCTTACCCTGCATACATTTTCATGTGTCAAAGTTAAGATTTAATAACATATTTTTATGATAATATAATTAGTGTATGCAGGCTGGACACAATGAGTAAATATGTTGAGCGTGCGCACCTCACCGCCAACCAACTCCACCGCTAACACCATCGGCCAAGTCGCACCGCATTCTTGTCAACCGCTCGTTATACACTCCAAGCGGTTGGAGGAGATCTCGATGGAAGAAAACACACGAAGAAATTTTTAAAAGCAGGATCTTCTCCACCTGCAGGTCATCCATCTTCATCGTGGTATTAAGCTTGCCCATTGCATACCCCATGGAAGGAGCATGCACTGTGGACCTTATGCACTTTGCCGTCAGCCTAACCTCACTTACTTGTGTCCACGGTGATAGAGTGCATTCATCTTCCTCTAACCCACCGTAGACCCCCTCGTCGTATCGACCACAGACCGTATCTCCTTCTTCCTTCTTAACCATCACCAACACCATCTGCCTCAACCAATAGAACCAAAAAATCCACCTTCTCACCATAGACAACAGCAGCCACCCTCACCAATGCCATCAACACAACCCATCGTGATTTCGCAAGCAAAGAAGCGTTGACCACAGTAGCCACGGGCAAGCCGCACGCAAGCCACGTATGACAGTGCTTCTCATCTCATTGTTCATCATCTTCTCCCACAAGGAACCCATCAACCACCGTTAGCCACCTACTTGCAATCGCCATTGCCGGCCACCATTGTTGATGTCGACCTCACCAACGCTACGACCACTCTCTACTATACCTGCCTCGAAGTCCACGTCGCCCCCTGCGGTTCCACCATCACACCAAGAATCCAATGCCAGCGAGCATCCCATCGCTCCGCCGGCCACATCCGGCTGCCATCCTTCGAGTCGTCACCACCCTCAAGTTCCCCTCCACCTGCAGAGTTTAGGGCTAGCACCACGACTTTTTAGGAGCCTCATTGTCAAATTTCGTCACTCCATTAGTTATTACCACCGATGGATCACTTGTCACTCCAGGTGCACCTAAGAAGATCAATCCACAAGATGACCAGTTTGGGGAGAGGATTACATAGGACACATCTCATACTACAGCTGCACCATTACGATCTCCCATGTTTACAACTAGGTCAATTATTGAGGACATTGACTTACATTCTTAGATTGAACATATACTAGTTACACATCAAGGGAAGACTTACAAGAGAAGGAAAAATACTTAGCTTAGCCTCTCCTTGGTTTCTTCTACATATCTTGTACTTAATATATGTAATGGGTATGTGCCCAGTTTTCCACGTATGGAGATTGTATATGTTTAAACCAATTTCTAATCAATTCCAAGGTTTCTTCCCAAAATTTGTTCTTTTCAAATCCATGCTTTCAGATGATGTTAATTGGGTTATTGATGGAAAATATTAAATTAGCATATTTACAGTTTGATGTAGTTAATTGAGGATGTGATTTCTTCAAAGTTATTTCTCAGTACATATGAACACAATAGTAGCATCAGTTGCAATGGTAGTAGTAGCAGCAACTGCTACACCATCAAAATCCAACATTCAGCAACTGTTGCTGCAGTGTTGCTGAAACAGAATAGAAGTTGTATTTTAAAAATACAACTTTACCCTATCAAAAAAATCGTGTATTCAAAACTTGACTTTAACTTTTACCATTAAATTATGTTTCAAAAATAGACTTCTACGTTATCCCTCGTAATATCTTAATTAACTATGATTAGATGTGGTAAAGGTAAAATCATATTTTAAAAATAAGACTCCACCGCAACTAACGCAATAAAATTTTTCCTACAATAATTAATGAAATAATATTTTAATATGCGGTTCGTGAGAAATTATTTCCTCCCATCGGCCCTTCCTGCCCGTACCCTTCCTCCTCCACCCACCTCGCCTACCACCTCTTCTTCCTCTTCGCCTCTCCGTCCCCGTACTACTCTTTCTCCCCAACCTGGACCTCCAACCTGGATCTACATCCTTGTCAATGCCCTCTTCCCGTCCATCTTCCTCCTCATCTCTCTCTTTCTCTGGAAAAGAAGCCGAAAGAGGGGAAAGAGGAAGAAGCAGCAGATGGCCATTAAGGCAACCATGACTCGGCCGGTGGTTGAGCTGATCCCGATTGAGATGGTGTCCTACGCTGACCTAGCGAGTTACACGCGGGAGGAGATGCGGGAGGCGATGGGGAACTTTGCGAGGGAGAACATCATTGGTCGTGGGGGGTCTCTGTCAAGGTCGTTGGCCCGTGGTGGAGGAGGTGTTGCCCTTCCTCCACCACCTCCTGTTCCTCTTAATTCCTCCTTTGTCCTCTTCCTCCTCCGACGCCGTTCGTCTCCGGCCTCCTTTGCCTTTCTTGTCTTCGCCTCTCTCCTCTTCGCCTCAACCTCGCCGGAGGGCGCAGAGTTTGGCTGGAGAAAGTGGACGATGAGCCCCATGACGAGTCTCCCTTCCCTCCTCCCCTCCTCTTCCGCCTACTTGTATAGCTTAGCGTCCCCTGCACACGCTTCGATCTCTTTGGTGAATCCCTCCTACGGCTCGAAGCCTATTTTATTTTGTCCAGACTTCGTTAGTTTATTTCTGTGAAACAAATTGATTTCTGTCATGCTAAACCTTTCAACAATCCGATTCACTGCCTATCTTATAGCACCAAAAAGGCTTTTCTTTCTTTTCTTTTCTTCATCTTCTTTTTTTTGTTTGGAGAAGGGTTACAACACCAAAAGTTATTGTCGATTTGTTGCCATTTCGCTATCAATGAGATACTAACTTGTCACGAACGGCAGTTAGCTACACGCTATAGCTCGTACCTCTACTCCATCATCTAGGACGGAGGTTAGTCTTATGTTGCACCCTTGGTCTCTGTGGAAGTCTTTTATTGCATATGATAAAGGGTTACTATTAAGGTTTATGTTGCTGAACTTTCTTGTTCTGCATTTTTATTTGTATGCTAGTCCTACGGCTGGATTAGAGTGCATCACCTTTATGCCAAGCTATGCATCCGAGGAGGGTTCTATGAGTGTTGTGCTTGAGGACGGGGTGGAGCTCTTCGACGACGGGCGAGTTGCAATGGTTCTCCTCCAGAACGTTCTCAAGGGGCAACAATCTTGTAGATTTGCTTGCAAAAGTGCGGTACATGATTCCTTTCATCTGCTATTTTCCTCTTTGTGGGTATCATTAATTGCATTAATGATCGAAGATGTAGATGTGTGGTTCTTATTCATTTGTTCTCATTCTTGTCAAGACATGATTGATTCATGCTCGCTACGAAATGTAGATTAGCTGACTTATGTAGGCAATGCTGTAGACTAGAAGGCTAGACTGGCTGTTTTTTTCATGTAGTTGACAGGTTTGAATTTTTTGTGATGAGGGTCTTGTCTTTACTATGTATTTATAGGCTCCAAGTTCAAGCTGCAGACAAGTCTACCTTTTGAGGTAGTTGAACAGTTCTTAGTTTGCTAGATACAAAACTCATCAAGCAAGTACCTATAAGGTTGAGGTACATTTTTTGTTCAGAGTATTTTTTATTTTCACTCTGGTAATGGCTAATCATATTGCACTTAATGGCTTGGAGAAAATGCAAAAATGCCACCAAATAATTTACCTTATTTAAGTCCTCCTGGGACATTGTATTGGCTGTGATGGTCCATCAACAATTGGTGATAATGCCATGAGATGGTAACCTTAGGAATGCATGGGCCATCAAGGTCCATTAGCTCTGCTAAAGAAGTTCTTTTGCACTGTTAACCTGTTACAATGATTTAAACATTCTAGGCTCATCTATTAATAATTTTCCCTTGTTCCACCCCTATTGCTAGTGCTTTCCTGCATGGTTGCCTCCTCTTCCCATGCTCTTGCAGCCATTGCCTTCTCTTCTATTTTCCTCCATAAAGCTTTATTCTTATAAGAAAGCCTTTACCATTAAACCCTTTGTCATTCCCTTTCTGTTTTCCTGCATGCTCTTTCTATATTAAATTGGTATATTCCTGAACAAATTAGAAACTGCAAGGAGGCTTCCTTTTATTATACCATAATGGTTCATAATTGGAAGACAGATCCAAAACTAGGTAAGACCACCTGTTGAACAAAGCATCACCAAATTAATACTAATAAAATGGAAACAACAAAAAAAAAAACTTCCAGGTGAAATCCAGGAAGAAATGTAATTAGAAGTTACCAGATTGAGATGAACACGTGAATAATCCACCGAAAGATGACATAGATCGTAGTCCATAGGAGGAAGTATGTATCCGGAACCATGGGAACCTCTTCGAAAAGCAAAAAAAGAAAAAGGAGAGTCAAATATCTAATTAAGTGCCATCATTTCAGATATGTAGAACCGTGTTCACCATTGAATTCAATGTAGCATCTCCGAGGAGGAAGGCGAAATTCAAGGAGTGCATCCCAATCATTAACTGCAAACAAACAAATCATTTTTTTCTTCTAGTATTATAAAAAGAAGGTCACACAATGAAGACAAACCATCCATGCTAAGCTTGCTTAATTGTGGAATATTCAGCCAATATCTATTGTCTTATTTTACAGTTATAAATACAAACCTCAACTAGGCAACCAAATTTGGCTTTCCTCAACATATCTACATTTGAAGGAGAAAATTTCCTAGTGAGGATACTGCTCAGCAAGAAGAACAATTATCAAATTCAGATCATAGTCTTCTATTGCAAGAGAGGGAACAATTATCAGCCAGAAGACAATGCCTATGACTATCACCGCACCTGCATTAGTCTGATGATAGATGATAAGTAAAAATAAAAGGCTGTAGGGAAACAATTTTTCAATAGCCGCTGCAATAATAACTAAGAAAACCGAACACATTTCCTTTGAAACTTCGGAACTTGGAGGAAAACTGAACTTATTTCTACACGCCTTTTCAATTTTTTAAATAAAATGTGTGAAAAAGTACAGCTCATATTCCACAGCGTACATGCCATACTGCATCCCTGCATCATATCTAAATAAATGCCAAGTGGCTCAGGTATTGCTTTGATGGACTAATATGTTGGATGCAGACCATAGCTCAACAATTATCTATTCAGTGAACAGTCTGTCTAATTGTCCTTTTACATATCTAAAAATTTATGAGAAGACCACAAAAAACATTCAGGATGAATGATAACCAGAGTTTATTGTATACGCTATGTGACAAAAGAAGGGGCAAAAAGGTTCTTGCTATGATATATAGCACACTGAATTGGCATAGCAGTTCATCATTAAACCCTTTCTGTTTCTATGCTCGGTGCTTATATGATAAATGCATTACAGGATGAGCCTGCTGCAAGGATCTTGGAGCTTTGCATCCTTCACCAAGCCATGGCTGAGATGACAGCAATGGGAACACACCGCCAAATTGTTATTAGCGAGGTCAGTTATCTCTTTGTGAATTGCTGACCATGCTATTCTTTTGTCAGTTTGAGTAACTTTGAAATTTTCTATCAAGGTTGTTGACCTTGCAAAGCATTTCTGTGATGGTTGTTTGTTTCTGGACCTGTAAAATACTTCCACTTCCTTAATCATTCTCGTGAAGTTGGAGGGGTATCTCAACTTAATTTATTGCTTAAGGAATGGTGGAGGGGTGCTCCAGATACTAGAAGTAATCATCATTCAGCTAACACGTGGCATGATGCTGGCTAACATAGTTTAGTACATGACTTGTTTGACAAATGGGCCTTTGGGCAAGAAAGCCACTCTTCTGGTTCCCCAGGATATTCAACTGCCCCAAACAGGCAAGAAGAGTTAATATCTTAATTTTTAGGTTATTTCTTTTGGGCAGTTCTTTGAAAGTTTTAGCTCGATTTATTGTATTTATTTGTCAGACAATAGAAATTAATGATAAAGAATAGTGCTGTTATCTTTTATTGTTTCTTGTATTCTAGGCAAAATTAACTGTGACATCATAATTGGAGATCTAGAGCTCCTATATTCTCATCATATTAATCATAGGATTGGTTGGCCTCTATTCTCATCATATTAATCATAGAATTGGTTATGTCATGGGTTTTTCCAAAAACTTTAGCTTGTGTATTAGCTTGTAGATTTGGTACTTTGCATTGACCATTAGGCTCATCTAAAAGAAGCAAAGCTTCCAACTATGTTTAACCAAAAGGAGTCATTAATCCATGTAGGCTGCCATTTACGATGGACATAGCTTGGCATTTGTATATAACCTGGTGCTAGATCATAAGATATCTATGATGGTTGTGTTATCGCTAGCAAAGAGTAGTCATTTATCCCAGATATAAAATGCAAACATTTAACAAACCAACTCCACATGACAGTAGCCAACTTCCCATGAAAGAAAATATATTCAAGATCTTCCACATTAGACATTGATATGCAACAAATATATTTAGAAGTTAAATGGAAACCATATATTGAAAATCATTGTCTAAAGGCATTCTATTCTTAATAAATATAAAATTTACTATAAATTTTGATTTTGCTATAAATTTTACCATTCTTTATGATCAATGCATTTTTCCTTCTAAAGTCAAATTTGATTCATTTTGGAGGCTTTCTTTTGGCTAATTATTAATATTATGAATATTAATCTTTTATGTAGTGATGGTTGCTTTCTCAAAGTCTTGCTCTAAATGATGATTTACATGCATTGACTTGGGAGGATATGGAATAGGCGGTAAAGAAGTTGTTAGATAGCTTATCTTTTATTTTTTCACATGTGTAATCTTTATACATACACATTTCTTTCTTATATAATTCTAAGTTCTCTTATTTAAAAATTTTGTGAATCATGTATACGTGTTTAATGTTTGAAAATTATTGTACATTTATTTTCTGGATGAATGAGTACTATTAAATGTGGTGAATGGATGATTTTGTGATTCATGAATGTAGGAAAAATTATACAAAATATGTTTGCATTTGTAGGGTAAATGTAAATGGCAGGTTATACAAGTTTCACGTTGAAATACACAAAAAAAATGAATATATATTTTTTTCATAAGAAATGTTTTAGTCAGGGTTCAAAAGCTGTTACCAAAGAGTTTTCGTCACGGTTTATGAATCATCACAAAAAGTTTTTGGTGATAGTTAACGAATTGTGACGAAAACTCTTTGGCGATGGTTTAAAAATCGTTACGAAATACTTTTGGTGACACTTTTTAACCATGACCAATGGGACAGCTGTGGTCAAGGTTTTGGATGAAACCGTGACCAAAAGCTTTTAGTAACAGTTTTTCAACCGTGACTGAAAGTTTTCACGTGGAACTTCCACCACGTAACTTTTGGTGGCACTAATTGGTAATGGTTTTTAACCCTTTGGTCACGATTTTTAACCGTGACCAAAGCACTTCTTTGTTGTAGTGTAAATTAATTACAATTATAACTACATATTTACGATAGGTTTACATACGTACATTATAAGTTTAATTAAACTATATACACTTATGTACACTATATAATTAAACTATAATTACGCTAGTTTACATATTTAAATACTTCATGGAGAATTTAAAGTTAATTAATTAGGTTTATTCCTTTATATATATGGTTATATATATAAATATGTAATATGTACAAATTATACATATAAGTTAGCTATATAGCATACACATATTACTTTACTATATATATATATATATGAGATTATAAACATGTTTAAAATAAGTTCAAACTATAATTTATAAAGATACAATATAACTTAGCTTATTAACTAATTAAATTACTAATTTAAGTTAGGATAAATTATTAATGTATAATATTAACTTAGATAAATATACTTATATAATACTTAAATAGATTATACAAATATTAACCTACCTACTAGATAGCTTAAGTTAGATCTTTAAGTTAGTTATACTTATTACATACATATGTACACAAGTTATGTACATATAAAAATCATATAGTTTAGCTTACAATCACTACAAAAAAAGGCACATTTTGTGATAATTTTTGCAATGGTTTAACAAACGTCACCAAATATGGTAATCGGTGATGGTTATTTGTAGAATCGTTATCTAAAGTATCTTTATTCTCTCGCTCAACAGGGTAGGGGAGGGTGAAATTTCATACATTTGGTGATGTCAGAACCGTCGTCGAATACAATTTAGGACAATTTTAAATTTTTGTGGAACGTGTGAGGCCAAATTTTTTTAAGACATTTAGCAATGGTTATTTCAAAATTGCTGCCAAGGGTGGAATATTAGGGCTCCCTACGTTCGCTACATGCGACTCCCCCTTCTTCCTCAATCTCCCCCTCCCCCCCTGCGTGAGCACTCCTCGTCGCCACACCTCTGATCCTCACCGTCACGCCTGTGATCCTCCTCGCCGCTCTCCTCCTCGAGGTAGCGCACCTCTCCTTCACATCCACCTCCTTTGGCCTTTCCTCCTCCTCCCCCCCTCCCTCTGACCTCTCCTCCACCTCCCCCCCTCCCTCTGACCTCTCCTCCACCTCCCCCTGAATTAAGAAAACCACCCTCTCCTCCACCAACCCCCCCTCCCTGCTCGCCCTCTCCTCCTCCTCCACCTCCCTTCCTCTGCCCTCTCGTCCTCCGCCCTCTCATATTCCTCCCCCTCACCTGCGATCCACCTCCTCCTCTACCTCCCCTTGAACCGAGAAAACCATCGTCTCCTCCTCCTTCAGCCCCCCTCCCTGCCTGCTCTGTTGTCCTCCTCCATTCCCCTGCCCGCCCTCTCCTCCACCTCCCCTCCTTTGCCCTCTCCTACTCCTCCCCCTCCCCCTCACCTGCGATCCACCACCAGCCGCCACCCCCCCTTCCGACCTCTCCACCTCCCCCTGAACTGAGAAAACCACCCTCTCCTCCTCCTCCAACCCCCCTCCTGGCCCGCCCTCTTGTCCTCCTCCTCTAGCCCCTCTGCTCCTCCACCTCCCCTCCTCTGCCCTTTCGTCCTCCGTCGTCTCCTACTCCTCCCCCTCCCACTCACCCGCGATCAACCACCAGCCACCACCCCCCCTTCCAACCTTTCCTCCTCCACCTCCCCTTGAATCGAGAAAACCACCCTCTACTCCTCCTCTAGCCCCTTCCCTACCCGCCCTCTTGTCCTCCTCCTCTAGCCCCTTCATCCGCCCTCTCCTCCTCCTCCACCTCCCCTCCTCCGCCCTCTCGTCCTTCGCCCTCTGCTACTCCTCCCCCTCACCTGCAATCCACCACCAGCCGCCACCCCCCTTTCCCTGCTACCCCCCTCCTCTTCCACCACCAGTCCCCCGTCGCCCCCTCCTCCACTAGCAACCATCCCCCTGTTGCCCCCTCCCCCTCCAACCCTCCTACCCCTTTTCCTCCACCACCAGGCCCTTGCCACCCCCTCCTCCACCAACTGCCACCCCCCCTCCCCCCCCAACTGCCTCCTCCTTCCATTGCCCCCTTTTTTTGGTTTACTATTTTTAATTTAATTACATTAAAGTTGAATTTAATAAATTTGTTAAATGTTAATTTAATATGTTTACATTTTTGTAAATAATTAATTAAATTACATAATAATTTGTTCATTTATTTACATGTTAACTGTCATGTTAATTATTAAGCGATTTGCAACTTGTGTGTTTTTCATGATAAGTAGAATCATGTTAATTAAATGTCAATTTAAATTAAATTGTTAGATTAGGATATTGAGTTTGATTGGTTTAGTGTTTGGGATGTTAAGTACATAGATTCACTATGTACTAAAATGAAGCACTATTAATGAAAGCCTTTCAAATTTTGATGTCATTGCATATGGATTTAGATTTAAGTCTTCATCAATCTATTCATTTGCTCCTTGAGTTCCCTCTAATGGTATAATAGTACTTTTCTAGTAATTAAAAAAATTAGACTAAAGACATAAGACTTGTGCTATGCAATTTGAATCTAAAACATATAATTAGAATGAAGATGTTGGTTTGTGTTAAATCACTTTTTAAAATTAAGAATTTAATTTCGAGGAGATTAAGATTTAGGTTTGTGTTAATTATATGGTTAAGGTTTGGGTTAGGAATTGGGTTTTGTAACGACCCGGTTCCCGAGTCCCTACGAGACACGAGAACCGGACCGACTCGACTAATCCCAAGACCCAGTCGTCCAACGAGGAAGCAACCAAAAGACAGTAAAATAAACTACATTCAGCATGAATATAACTAACAGTAAGAAAGTACAGCAGTAAAGAAAGAAACTACTACAATAGGTACCACCACAACAGTAAAACAACATTTATCATATAACAAAACTGCAGGTAAAGAAGGTACAGCGGAAATAAAAACTACTCACTAGAACAGAAAAAAAAGGGGTACAAAAGCTGTGGTAACTCTACTGGACCCTACTCGGCCCAGCGTCCTCTGCAGCCACCGACCCTGGCTGCTCAACACCTAGTCCTGAAAAAGGTAACGAGTGTAACACGTCAGCAAAACGCTGAGTAGAGTGGCAAACTAACTAAAGGCAACAGTAGAGTGTACAGTAGTTGTTATGTTCTACTACTTCCTTTATTCACATCTTTCAATTTTTCTTATTATTTCATTTATTTCTCAGATCCTTTACTTGATCTCGAATGTCCTCGTGGGAACGATCTTGATTGCAGTCTTTTCCAAAAGTAGAAGTAGCACGTGGTGCTCTCCTGGTCGGGAGAGTCCCCCGTGGTGATCCTACCCTCAGTCAACCACCCCAAGGTCACTGACAGACGTAACGGTGACTACGGCACGCGCGATAAACGCACAGGTAGCTAGCCCGCACTGGCACGCGGTCAGTCGTTTCCGTTAACGGGTGCGCCCAAAGCACAGCACGGAACCAGGGCAGAGCCCTCTCAGTAACAGGGGTCCAACCCCTCTACAGTAACCAAACCGGGGCCTTGCCCCTCCACAGTCCGCGCACCCTCGCCTGACTACCCTGGTTTGCCCTAGTGGGCCTAACAAGTCGGTGAAGGAGGCTAGCAGAACCCCGGGGCCCGTGGGGTAGCTAGTAGTCTCCTAACACTACTAGCTCTCCTCGGTACTACGTACACGAGGGCCAACAAGTCGGTACAGAGCGGCCAATCCTAACCCCGGGTCCCTAGGGCGGCTGGCCCCACTCTGCACTAAATAGGTACAGGTACTTCCCTTGGTACTGCGTACCCAAGAGACAGTACAAACTACATCTCAGTTCCATTCATTTTTCTTTCCAGGAGTTCCACTCCTAATTCCTCGTAGGGTTCCAGCTCTTTATCTCAGAACATCATATGTTTCACTTTCCAGATTCACATTCTCGAAATCCATGATCTCAACATGTTTCTTTATTCGTAACAGGCAGCTGTTAATTAATTTTACAGGCAGCTTTATATATATTCCTTTCCAATTTTCCAAGACTGCAGTAATATACATTCCACTAGTTTTTCCACCCTAGGATTCATGCCATATCCTAGGATCTATCATACAATCTAGTTTTCCGGCCCTAGGATTCATGCAACACCTAGGAGCTATCATTCCATATATTTCTCATTCCTAGGATTCATGCAATGCCCTAGGTTCTAGTTATGGTTCCATACTTTAACAGATTTTATTAATACTTAAAGCCACTCTACCAGGTACAACGGGAGTAATGGGGGCGTGATCGGGAATCCCGCGTGCCTCCGTGACTCTCAAGACTGCAACCGAACGAGGTCCTATCACAAGGATCAAACACAAGGAGTGTCTCAGAACAGTGTATAGCTACTGTAGGTGGGTAGAGAAATTAATTCTGAAACGAACGCAACTCGAATCGCGGAAAACGGAGCCCAAACAGGCCCTAACGGGTCGAGAAAGACAATACTGTGCAAAATCAGACGTCTGGAACTCCTTCCAGATGTCTTAAACGGTGGATCAGAGAATTACCTGTTCGACTTGGTTCCCCGGACGTCCAGAAGTCTGCGGGGACGTCTGCCTAGATCCCAGACGTCCGATGGTCCCTCCGGACGTCTGGAGGTCACTCCCGCCGTCTGGTACAACTTCCAGACGTCTGATTCGCAAGGGATGGCGAATAGCGAACCTGCGCACAGCCAACCCCCCTCCCTCAGTACGGTCAGTCGACAAGAAGGAAGAAGAAAGCGGAAACTCACCTTTCAAACGTCTGTATGATCCTACAGACGTCGACCTTGCCGTCTGGTTATCAATCCAGACGTCTGATTCTGGAAATTTTTCCAGAATCAGAACCCTGCTCGGCCTCCGCTCGCGACGCCGCCCGCGTCGCACCTCGTGCGTCTGCTGCTCAGCCCGCAGCAGGTCCCTCTCCGCGTCGCTCCGCGCCCCCTGCGCCCTCCGCCGGCCGGCCAAGCCGCTCCGGCGAGCTCGCCCTCACGGCAGAGCCCCGCCCTCGCACGCCGCACCTCCTCCGCGCTCACTGCGGCTGCCGCTGCCGCTGCGCCCTCGCGTCCGCTCGCTCTCGCGCACAGGCAGGAGAAGAAGGAAGAAGATGGTGGAGACGGGAGGGGAGGTGCGCCCTTTTAAGGCCGCGCGAGGAGGAGAGAGAAGGCGGTCGCAGCCGCCTGCAGCCGCAGAGAAAGCAGGGGAGAATCGCAGGTCTGCACGCACAGGCGCGCAGACGAATTTCCCGTGCGAACATAACTGTTCTCCAGACATCTGTAAACTCTCCCGGACGTCTGGTCAGACGTCTGGATGTGATCCCAGACGTCTTGTCCGACGTCTGGGCCACCTCCCAGACGTCTTAAAAGGCGTCTGGGGCACGCGCTCGTTACAGGTTTCGATCTTATGGTTTAGGATATAAGGTTAGGGTTAGGTTTAACATTTATGATTTAATTACGATTTAATAGTTAAGGTTTAGTTGAATTACTAACAAACCCAAAAAAACATGTAAAAAACTTAATTCATTTCCTTCTCGTTTTACTAAATTAATTCTTTAAGTTATTAAAACATAATAGTTAGTTATTTAATTTATTTTGTTTTTTTGAAATTATAGGTTGTTTGTGCATAATAGTCACTCTTGGAGACTTTAAAGGTATAATTTAAAATTTTCTAATTTAATTTTGTGACATCATAATTAGGACGATGTTAGAGGTGAGGTGTGTCCACATAGATATTATATTTTAGTGAATTGATGGTGGGGTATGTTCACTTTTCTCTCTTTTGTTTGTAAATTTAGGATTTTATTAGATGTGGAGTGTGCCTACATATATGTTACGCATTTATGTAATTTGTTTGTTATGTTTTTAATGTGGGGTGTGCCCACTTCTATTTCTGCATGAGTGGTGTGTTATTTTGAAGTGCAAGTTTATGGAAAAAATTAAAAATTTAAGGGGAAACTCTAAAAATCCATCTCTCTTCTGTGTTTTGGTGTTAATAAAATCATTTTAAAATCTAATGTGTTTATGTAGTATTACAGGTTAAAAGAATCTATGAATGCAAGCAACATGATAGTATATGAAGGAAGAAGATTAGAAGACTATAGTTCTTGTTGTATTATTTGTATTTTAGAATCTTTGTATGTCTCCTAACAAGTAAAACACAATCTCAGAGTTAAAATCAAAGTAGAGATAATTAGGGTTCAGAACATCATTCATTCACTCGTTTCAAAACTCAAAATCGATTTTTCAAAATAAAGTCATTTAGAGTAGGTTGGATATCTCTAAAAATTGACTTACACTTACAATATTTTGGTACTTGTAGCAAGTACCGGTACATGCTTGGCAAAGGTTTGGGCCTAAGTCCCAAACTGTGAACAACAAGTACCGGTACTCATCGTGAGTACCGGTACCAAGTGGTCATAGTTTGTGCACTTGGTTTTTGCCTGAACCTTACAAGTACCGGTACTAATCACTAGTATCGGTACATGTAGGTCACTGGATCCAAATTTGTGAGTCACAAGTATCGGTACTCATCATGAGTACCAGTACCTAGTGACTTAGTTGGGCTGACTATAGGCAGTTAGTACCAGTACAAAAAGTTTAGTACTAGTATCAATTAACCGTTGTGACCAATTTGAACAACTATTTTGCAATAAACCTATCTCTAATCTTCCCAAATTACCTCTAACGGCTAGTAATTATAGGGAAAGTGCTTAGTGGGTTATATAGGCACTATTTGAGTATTTTTTGCACAAAACCAAGAAGCCAAAATTCTATCTTTGAATACACCTTCAACTCTCAATTTACTAGCTACAAAAGAGCTTGTTTTGTTATAATTCTCTCAAGGCCACTCTCCACTTGCAACAAGTCATCAAGGCGATTGTATTTCTTTCTGATAAATTCATTTGTTTTATGCCTTAGTATTTGACGTGCCTTCGTGCGTGTGTGTTAAGAGGTGTCGTTATAGTTGCACTTGATACGTCGGTTTTAAAAGAAGTAAACGGAGGTGAGTCCGAGTGTCGATCTCAGGGAGGCGTGGAAATCGGATTTTGTTTACCACTTGTTGTCACGAAAAAGGCGGAGTTTTGCTTACGAAAGAGACGGTTTTGAAAAGCGAGAGATAGAGAGAGTTTAGGGTTAGAAAGCTCTTGGTTTTGATCATGCACTTTAAACAGAAATTAAAATGGCAACTAAATGGAAAATAATTTCATTAAACATGCATTCATAGTTCATGGTTTACAATATTAAATACATGCTTCAACAAAAGTAAATGAAAGCTTAAAAGAGAGAGAGAGAGAGGTAGAGAGAGAGTGGAGAGCGACGAGGCAGCCACGGTGGTGGAGGAGGCTCCGTCGGCGGCTCGTCGTCTCCGGCGATTACAAGAGTGCCTAAGACTAGCTAGGAGAGGAGTGGAGTAGTTGCAAGTGGGAGAGGATGCCTTGAATGGTGGTAGAAGGGGGTTTAAATAGAGTTAAGGGCTTCCTAAAAGAAGAATGTACTTTAGCGACATCCAGAACGTCGCTAAAACTGCTTCCAGATACGTCGGTGAAGGCCTTCTGCCGCCGGTCAGCCGCCCGCCCCTCTCTCTCTTCAGGCGCGATCCGTGGCTGTCGAACGAGAGCCGTCCGATTGATGATCGGACGGCTGAGAACCTCCCGCGCCTGCGCTAGGATCGCGCTTCGGGCGCGCGTGCGCGCGCGCGTGGGAGGTGGGGCGCAGTCATCGCGCCGCGTGGCGCAATCCTAGCCGCTCGCATCTGATCGCGCGGCTCAATTTTGCCGCGCCCTTCGCCTGCAAGTGATTTTCGCTCCGCGCGATTCGAACGCGCGTCGCCGCAACGCGGGCGTGCGCGCTAACCGTTGCGCCACGCCCGCGCTTTGTCGCGGCGACCGCGGGCGAGCGCGCGGATCTCGGCCGTTCGATCGAAGATCAACGGCCAAGATTCGTCCTTGGCTGGCTTGGGGGCGTGCGAGCGGCGGGGGCGGGGCGACGTGGCACATTCTGGGCCGTTGATCTCCAGATCAACGGTCAGGATTTCTTGGGCCCATTGTGGGAGCTCCGGATGTCGGATTTGGCCGATCTTGAGTCCGTTAGACTCCGTTCGTCGTTCTGAATCCATCCGTGCGGTCCGATTGCTCATCTGAGGCCTGCTTTGACAAATGCTTTACACAAATGGCCATTAATACAGTTTATAAGCAATCTTGGTACTTGATGCATGCAATGCTCCTATTCTACTTTATGTTGTGCCTTTTATTCTAAAGATGGGCCATATTCAACCTAATTACTACCCTCTTGCGTGGTGTTATCATACCCCCATGCTTACTCCTTGCTAGTCCCTAGCAAGGTTTATTCTAGCCTTTATTTCTTTGGCGAATTCAAGAAGTAATTGCTTAGGCGCTTCGTTACTTGTCAATAAGAGGAACTATACGAAGATCTTAATCTACAAAGACTAAGCAGCGCCCGGGTGTCTGCCAAAATACGAATCGCCCGAATCCTTGCTTTGTATATATAACTATACTTATGTATACGTATATATCTATATATGTCTTTTTAGAATTTTTAGAATTCAGTGTGGGTTGGTAACTTTTTACGGCTACCCAACCCACCCAAAACTCGGTCAAAACCCTAAGTGCTAAGCATCTTGGTGTGAATGTTGTGATAGACTTACTTAACGGTAGTTGAGACAGACTTCGAGTTTCTACGCCTCTAGGTGACCGGAAAAGAAAATAAATTTTTGCCTGAAGGTGTATTTGTTCGATTGGTAGCTTTCTCCCTGCGTTCATTTTACTTGGGGTCAACACAAGGATTTTCCAGTGTATATCTCCCCGGCTTGTACTACTTCCCCGCTTCTTCCTTAGGTGTTTTTGGTCTTCTTTTTTTGTGCAATTATTGAGCTGGGCTCTGGACAACCGACCAATGGGCGGTTACCCACGATCACTTGCCAGCCATACTTGTGCGGTGAAGTGTGGTTTATTTTCTTTTTTTTTTTTTTTTTTTACGTAGGTGGCTTCCCTAATCTCAAATATACCTAGAGGCAGTGAAAAAGAAATGGCTTGTGGCTGGGTTCTGGACAACCTGCCAATGGGCTGTTACCCACGACAACTTGCCAGCCATACCACCCTAGAGAGTTCATTAGCTACCCAATTTCTGTCAAAATCTCCGAGAAGTGAGTCTGTGCAAAAATGTGTGTAGATGCTTAGACTCAAAGTTTTCCTGAGTTAGAGGGTGAGTTGATAAGTCGTATACTTATTACCTTATTTATTAGGTGGATTAGAATAGCTTAAAGTTGCAAGGGTTCGCCGCTAAATCCATATTTTAATGGACACCAGGGCTAATTAAGCCTGAAGGCCTGAAAAGTCTAAGTGTTTAAGTTCTTTTTGTATTATTTCCCACTATTGACAAGTTTCTAATGCCTAAGTTTTTCTTCCTAAATTCTTTTTTTTTTTTTTTTTCAATTAATTTATTCATTCAGACTGATTAATTAAGCTCAGGATTATGCAGTTTACCATCCCCCCCCATGCTTAAGTTGGACAATGTCCCCATTGGCAGATGCATGGATGCAAAAGGGTTCAAAAAGATAGTACCTGAGTGACGTAAACTACCAGATCAGTCTGAATCCACTGGGTTGCCTCCTAGGAAGCGCTGAGTTTAACGCCTCCAGCTGGGCGGTGCCTGGTGTCAGCCCTCAACAAGGGTGACACTTTCCTTGGGGGGTACCTGGGCCAGGAAATGCTTCAATCTTTGACCATTGACTGTAAAGGTGTGCTCGGTATTAAGATCGGCGATTTCGACTGCCCCATTGGAATAGGGCTTGACCACCCGAAATGGTCCTGTCCATTTGGACCTAAGTTTCCCTGGAAAGAGTTTCAGGCGTGCATCAAATAGCCAGACTTGTTGGTTTGGCTCAAAGGTTTTCCTATGAATGAGTCGGTCGTGGACGGCTTTCATTTTCTCCTTATATAGCCGACTATTGTCAAAGGCGTCTCGACGAATTTCTTCAAGCTCAGATAATTGAAGAGTCCTTTGTGCACCAGCTAACTGGGGATCCATGTTACATTGCTTAACAGCCCAGTAAGCCCGGTGTTCCAATTCGACATGGAGATGGCAAGCTTTGCCAAAGACCAAGCGGTAAGGTGACATGCCTATCGGGGTCTTAAAAGCGGTCCTGTATGCCCACAGGGCATCATCAAGTCGTGTGGACCAGTCTTTCCTGTCAGGTCTCACAGTCTTCTGTAAAATGTTCTTGATTTGTCTGTTTGAGACCTCAGTCTGCCCATTTGTTTGTGGATGATATGGGGTGGCAATGCGGTGGTTTACCCCGTATTTTCTAAGTAGGGCACGGAACTGGGAATGGATAAAATGGCTTCCACCATCACTGATCATGACCTTGGGTATTCCAAAATGGGAAAAGATGTTCTTCTTTACAAAGTCCATGACCGTCTTGTGATCGCATCGTCGGGTGGCGACGGCTTCAATCCATTTGGAAACATAGTCTACCGAGACCAAGATATACTCGAAGCCGTTGGATGGTGGAAAGGGGCCCATAAAATCGATACCCCAAACGTCGAAAATTTCGACAATCAAAATGGGATGAAGGGGCATCATATCTTTTTTGGTCATTGTCCCTAGTGTTTGGCATCGTGAGCAAGTCTTGGCAAAGATGTGTGCATCCTTGAATAAGGACGGCCAATAAAATCCAGACTGCAAAACTTTTGCAGCTGTTTTCTTGCCAGAGAAATGGCCGCCACATGCTTGGTCATGACAAAAGGAAAGCACACTCTGAACCTCGTCTTCGGGGAGGCACCTCCTGATGATCTGATCAGCACAGAGGCGAAACAACATGGGATCATCCCAGAAATAGTGCTTGGCCTCAGCCAAGAACCTGTCCCGTTGCTGTCTGGACCAGCTGTGCGGGGTTTGTCCTATAACCAGGTAGTTGACATAGTCAGCATACCATGGCATTTTCTTGTCTTGCACGGCTAGGATGTGTTCATCAGGGAAGGTATCAGATAGAGGTAGGGAGGGTCCAATGTGGTCTGGATGAAGTCTTGACAGGTGGTCAGCCACCACATTTTTCGATCCGGCCTTGTCTTGGATTTCCAGGTCAAATTCCTGCAAAAGCAGGATCCATCTGATGAGCCTGGGTTTTGCGTCCTTTTTGGCCAACAGGTGCCGGATGGCTAAATGGTCGGTGTAGATAGTCACGTAGGATCCCAGCAAGTATGATCGGAATTTTTCCAGTCCAAAGACTACAGCAAGCAACTCTTTTTCTGTGACCGTATAATTACGCTGGGCCTTGTCTAACGTTTTGCTCGCGTAGTAGATCACCACGGGCTTCTTGTCTTGCCTTTGTCCCAGGACAGTGCCTATGGCAAAATCTGATGCGTCACACATAATCTCAAAATCCTGGGACCAGTCTGGGGGTTGAAGTACAGGTGCGGTGGAGACTAAGTCCCGGAGGGTATGATAAGCCTGGGTGCAATCAGGAGACATGTGGAAAGTTGCGTCGTTGGCTAGAAGGTCGGTCAAGGGTTTGGAAAGTTTGTAAAAGTCTTTGATGAACCTTCGGTAGAAGCCAACATGTCCTAGGAAAGAACGAATCTGTCGGACCGAACTAGGTGGAGGAAGTTTGGAAATTAAATCAACCTTAGCTCGATCTACCTCGATGCCCTTATGCGAAACGATGTGTCCGAGGACAATTCCTTCTTGAACCATAAAATGGCTCTTTTCCCAACTTAACACCAAGTTAACCTCGATACATCGTTTCAGGATTTTCTCCAAGTTGCTCAAACAATGGTCGAATGAATTCCCGAATACAGAGAAATCATCCATAAAGACCTCCAAGTATTCACCCACCATTTCTGAAAAAATGGCTAGCATGCAACGCTGGAAGGTCGCGGGTGCGTTGCATAACCCGAACGGCATTCGACGGAATGCAAATGTGCCATACGGGCAAGTGAATGTGGTCTTTTCCTGATCTTCCGGAGCAATTGCGACTTGGTTATATCCTGAATATCCATCCAGGAAGCAAAAATACTTCTGCCCTGCCAATCTTTCAAGGATTTGGTCAATGAATGGCAAGGGGAAGTGGTCCTTCTTAGTGGCTTCGTTAAGCTTCCTATAATCAATACACACCCGCCATGCGGTGGTGGTGCGAGTGGGAATGGATTCGCCATGATCATTAGTGACAACGGTGAGCCCAGCCTTCTTTGGAACCACTTGAGTGGGGCTCACCCAGGGGCTATCAGAGATAGGGTAGATGATGTCGGCGTCGAGCCACTTGATAATTTCTTTTTTAACGACCTCCCGCATGTTAGGGTTTAACCGTCTCTGCATCTGGCGGGAAGGTCGGGCCCCGTCTTCCAGGTAAATCTTGTGGGTGCAATAGGTGGGGCTAATTCCTCTTAGATCTGAGATGGTCCAACCAATGGCGGCCCGATGTTCTGAAAGAGTTGTAGTCAACCTTAGTTCCTGATCCTTGGTTAGATGGGAATTAATAATCACTGGGAAGGTCTGGCCAGGTCCCAAGAAGGCGTACTTGAGATTCTCGGGCAATGGTTTAAGTTCAGGTGCGGGTGGGACCACAGTCGATGGGAATGGAAAGGGCGGTAGTTGATCAACATTGATTTCTTCAAATGGTGTCATGTGATGATACTCAGCCTTACAGAGGTCCACAGGTAATGATGGTGGCGAGTCAGAACTACTGGTTTGGTGGTCTGAGACAGAATTGAGGGTAAGGCATTCCTCGATTAAAGTTTCCACGGGATCATGTTCCTCAATGTAATCACAATCAAAAGACTTTGTTGCCCGGAAGATATCTAATTGCATTTTCCTGTCTCCGAAGGCGATTTCCATACATCTCGTGTCGCAATCGATGTTTGCTTTAGCCGTGGCTAAGAAAGGTCTGCCTAAGATTATGGGTGCGTTCTGTAATTTTTCAGGGACTTCCATGTCGAGCACCAAAAAGTCGACTGGGAAATAGAAGTCCTTGACCCGTACAATCACGTCGTCGACAACCCCCTTCGGGGTTTTCACTGATCTATCTGCCAGCTGGATGGTGACAGGGGTTGGTGCCAGCTCCCCAAAACCAAATTGGTGGTACAAGGTTGTGGGAATTAGGTTGATAGAAGCACCTAGGTCCAGGAGCGCTCTATCAAATGTCATGTCCCCGATGTTGCAGGAAATCAGGGGTGCTCCTGGGTCAGTTCGTTTGAGTGGAAGGTTGCTTGATATCACGGAACTGGCTTGCTCAGAGAGTACAACCTTCCTAGGTGCTTGAGGTCTCGGCTTACGCTTGGGTGTACAGGCATCCTTTAAGAACTTGGCGTAAGCGGGGATGTGTTTGACAGCTTCTAGAAGCGGAATATTAATCTGTACTTGTTTAAAAATTTCCATCAGCTCCTCAGTTTCCACAGTATTCTTTTTTCTCTTGATTGTTTCCAAGGCCTCAGGATAGGGTGTCTGGATTGGTTCCATGTTTGGGTCCTTGGTTGGTGCTTCTTCTAAGTCGGGTAAAGTCTCGGGGAGAGTCGGCCATTTGGGATCCTGGGTTTTGGTGCCGCTTCTCAAGGTCACCGCATTCGCAGAGGCATTGGGGCCATGGGGTGATCCTTGAGAAGATGAGGATGAAGAGGCGCCAAGCCCAGGAGGTGTTTGTGGAGCCGGTTGGACCATATGAGCCTGCCCGGGGTTGCCTTGGAACCCTTGCGAATTGGGGCCTCTGTTAATTATGTTTCGCGGGTTTGGTTGTGGTTGGGAAGGTAGAGATCCTTGCTGTTTACAGTCCAAGAGTTGGCTTAACTGTCCCTTTACCAAGGCCATTTCTTCCTGATGTTTTTGGTTCATGTCAGCCATCATCTTTATTAGGGTGTCCATTTGGTTTTGTGGGGGAGGGGCCGCCCTATTTTGGTTATATTGGGGTCTAACTGGTGGTCCTTGCTGATAGGGGGGCAAGTGTGGCTGTTGGTTTGGCCTGGGCTGGTTTTGGAATTGCGGTAGTTTCTGGTTTGTCCAACCAAAGTTGGGGTGATTACGCCAGCCGGTGTTGTAAGTGTTGGAGAAAGGGTCAGGTTTTGTATATCCTTGGACGGCTTGCACATCTTCTAGAATAGCCGATGTTGATGAAGAAGGAAGGGAGTAATCAAGGGTTGAGGGAGCAAAGGTCCCTCCTTGGAACATGGTTGGGGGTTGTTCCAGGTTTAGTTGGGTGAAGGGTTGGACCAGGTCAACATTATGTGCTCCTTTTGCTAGGGTGAAAGTCTGCAAGGGGTTCCTGGTCTGGTTTAGAAGCTCATCAATCTTCTTGTCCACCAATTCCACTCGATCCAACTTTTTGGCAATAATGTCCATGTCAACCATTCCAGAATTTGCTTGCACCTCATAAATCCCACCACGGGGTTGACTGGATCTGTTAAACTGGTTCATGGAGGCATTGTTGAGCGAATTCTCGCTCATAGACTCAAAGAGCTCAAACGCGCTCTCCTCGTCTTTGTTTAGGAAGTTTCCCCCGCATGAGGCATCGACGAAGTTCCGTAGGTTGCTATCCAGACCATGGTAGAAGATCTGGGCCAATTGCCACCTTGGAACTTCGTGGTGTGGGCATTTCCTCAAAAGTTCATTGAATCTTTCCCACGCCTCATGAAATTGTTCCCCACCCTGGAGTGTGAAGGTAGTGATAGCTCTTCTGAGAGCATTGGTCTTTCCTATGGGGAAGAATTTCTTTAAAAATGCATGCCTCAGTTCCTCCCAGGTGGTGATGGGTCTACCTAGGGTTCTAAGCCAATGAGAAGCCTTGTCTCTTAATGAGAAAGGGAACATCTTGATTAGAACAATATCAAGGCTAATGTTCCTAGGTTTTACTGTTCTTGCTATGCGGTCGAGATCTTCTAGGTGCTGAAAGGGGTCTTCATTTGAGCTTCCATGAAAGTGGCTCTGGATTAGACTTAATACATTAGGTTTTAGCTCAAAATCGTCTCCCCCTTCGGGGATCCTAAGGTGTGGCTCGACTCTAATGGCAGAAGGGTTATAGAAATCACGGAGGGGTCTTGGCTGGTTCTGAAATGGTGGTAAATCAAGTGGTGGTTGTCCTGGTATGTCATTGAAAGGTGGTGGTTGTTCTTGCGGGTTCTGTAAACTTTGTATGGCTTGCATGATGGTGTGGATTTGTCATTGCTGAAGCCGATGGTTAGCATTGATTTAAGCCTGGACGACAGCCATAGCATCTGGTGGGGGTTGATCTTCAGCCTCATCTACCCTAGGTTCAGCCATGTTTTCAACAGAATTACGTCGCCTAGATTCCTGCCCCAAAACACACAATTCGGGATGCAGTGAGCGCCTCCCGTGCATACACTAGAGAAGAACTGGAGGGGATGCGGAGGGCGACAGATGCGAGAAATGTGTTTCAATCAAGCACGCAAGCCTAATCCTTATGGTGTATTCCTTAGGAGACCTAGAAATCTCACAAAGGGTGATTAAGTCCGTAAGCACTGGACTTCCCTTCTCAAGGCTAATCTGGCCAGGTTGATTACGAGGGGATTGCAGGGAAGGTTCTTCCTTTGGCTTGCGCCTCCGGTTCCATAGACCCCACAACCACGGTCGTTTGACACTGCCCCGTAGCCTAGTCACCAGATTCTACCAAGGGAATGAAAGCCAAGTGCCTAGCAGACAAAACCTCACCTTTTGAGACTTAACTCAGTCCTGCCTAGGGCACGTCTACTCAGTTTTAAAGGGCTAGGATAGTGCTTGTGCTTAGGGTGATGTGATGAGGCGTTGATTGGGGTGGTGCCTCTTAATGTTCTACTTTCAAAGTGTGTGCTTCTAGCAAAACATGATTTTCAAGCAAGGATTTGTTAAGATATAGTGTCTTTTTAGTGTTCATCCTTACTTAAGTACTTTTTAGGGTTGACGTGTCTTAATTTTTTTCAAACAAGTTTCAGTGGGCACGTCAAGTTCTGCACACAACTTAGTGAAAGTAGATTTCCTTTTTGTAGAGGCTCTAAAACCCTAGTGTACTCATCCTGATTGATGAGAACCTCATCATGAGCCATAACTAGCTCATTTTGACCTAATACAAAGGATAAAAGCTCCTACATATCTCAAGGAAAGGCTTAACTCAGAGAATTCTGAGTTTGAGAAGAAAATAAGTCATAAGGGGTAAAAGTGCAATTTTACCAGTATAATCTGCATACAGGGTAACTCAGGGCCCAAACATAGGTCAAAGCAGCTTAATAAGAATAAAAGTGGGATGAGATGATCTAGCAAGGGCTACAGCACTTCCAAGAAACCAAATGATAATCTGTAACCCTAAAACAACCCACTTCAATTCACAAGGTTCGAGGCAAAGTAAAAATAGAATAAACCCTCTAAAATTCATAGAAAAATAATCTCTAGGGTTTAGAACCTTCAATTTGGCCTTTAGAACCCATTTTGACCTACATTGAGAACCATGCCCAATTAATAACTTAATTTGGGTTTTTGCGCAAATTGACCAGTCAAACAAGGTTTAATATGAAAATGAAATTCACCATCAGATTCCTTAGGTCCTAATTAGTCATGTATAAAAACTTGAGCCTAAGAAGAAACCTCCTTGACCGACTTTACACTTTGGTCCTCATATATTTATTCTTTGGCCCTCAACTTTTGAACCCTCGCATTTTGGCCCCTAACTCTCCTTCGTTCTTTGCAATCAGGTCCCTCCTGCAAAACCTGCCAGCACCATGCTCCGGCGACCTTGCGCGGAGCATGGCGCCGCGCAGGGTGAGGTGGGGGACCTGGCAAGTAAACCGGGGGTGCCCTGCGTCGTCAGCCGTCGCAGGGACACCCCCCTGGTCGTTGTAGCCCACCATACCGGCCGTGCGAACGCACGGACGGTATGGGTTCTTGTTTCCGACCATTCTCCGGCGAGGGAGACACGTCATCTCCCTCCGCCTTCCTCCCTGTTTGATCCCTATAAATACCCCCAGTTGCTCCACCGACCAGGGCAGCCTGGATCTGACGGAGAAAATCCCCAACTTTCTTCTCTTCTTCCTCCGGCAGACGCTCACCAGCTCCGGCGGTTTCCTCCCCCTCCACCTCTTCGCTCTGCCGCAATACCAGCAGCAGAGACTTCCTCCCCCGCTCTTCCCGCGCCACGCCGTACCCAGCTGGCGCCTCTCCGGCTCTCTGCTCGCCGCCGCCCCTTTCCCTGAGCATCGTCTTCTCCGGCGACAGTCGATACGACTGTCGCCCTGTTCCTCCCCCTTCGTCCCTGCAAGTAAGCTAGAGCTACTCCCCTTCTCCTCCTCTTTCTTTCCCCGCTTTCAATTTATTCAATTAAGCCCTCTACCGACCCTGACCACCTTCACCCCCTTCGCCTCCGACCACCCTCCGGCGAGCCGCTCCCATCACCTCAGCAACCCACACGGCTCGCCGACCCTCACCGAACCTCCGCCTCATCACACTGAGCACCCCCCACCCCTCCACTGCCACTCCACACCTCCGTAACACTCCCCCGAACAAACCCATTCCTCCGGTTGCAGTCCGACCCAGGGCTGCCGCCAGACACCACCTTGCGGCCTGCCGCGCAGCTCCTCACCTTCGCCGTGCCACGGCGAAGGTTCCCCAGTGGTTTGATCAGGCCGAGAGGCCATATTCGTGTCCGACAGGTTTTGAGGTTCGACCGCCATTGACGCACATTGAAGCAACTTCTCCCGCGCTCCAGGCTTGAGGACTCCAGGTCTCCAGCTGCTGCGGAGTACGGGGAGTCTTGCGAAGGCAGCCAGCCAGCAACCTGTGCAAATCGAAGCCGCAGCTGCAGAAGCCAGGCCGCGGTCTCCCAGCAGGCGCACGCGAGGAGCGGTCTGCGTTTAGTCCCACATCGGTAAGCCTCACACACGTTCCACTGTTTAAATTGATTTCGTGCAGTAGCCTTACTGCCTCAGTACACGGGGTGAGGTCCCCTTACACCCGCCCGGTTACCCGGTCTCGTCCGCGCTCACGCCCCGCGGACCTGACCCGACCCGACTTAGACTGACCTGCACTCCTCGCCCACCACGCACGCCGGTGGGCCTGGACCCGGGCGTGACCCGAACCCGATTACCCGGCAGCTCTGGGAGAGCTTTCCCAAGAGTGGTTTCAGAGAGAAAGAGAGACGCGGGGGGGGGAGGGTAGAGTAGGTTTTGCCTCTGACGAAAAACTCTGAAGTATGCAGGCACAGGCGAAGAAGAAAACCCGCGGAAGAAGAAGGAGCTGCACTGTAGCAAATGCATAGTTAAGTCGTCTAAGCACCGGGTCAGACGACGGAAGGTCAGCAGCCAGAGCAGGAAAGAAGGCAGGCTGAAGAAGAAAGAAGAGGAAGGAGAAAGAAAGAAAAGAAGAGCAACGGCCAAAGCAGAAGAAGAAAGGAAGACTTAGTAGCTGAAGGCAGAAGCTCTGCAGCCATAAAGAAGAAAAGGGAAAAGAGAAAGGGTCACCACAATTGCAGAAAAAGAAGAAGAGAGGTCAAGGCAGAAACCAAGGAAGAAGAAGAAAGAGATCTGAAGAGGAGCATCACCTCTGCAGAACGAAGAAGAAGAACAAGGAGCTCTGAAGAAAGAAGAACATCATCAAAGAAAGAAGGCAGGCTGAAGAAGAAGGAAGAGCAACGGCCAAAGAAGAAGAAGAAGAGCATCACCATTGCAGAAGAAGAACATCACCTCTGCAGAACAGAGAGAGAAGGAGATCGAAAGAAAGAGAGAAAGAAGAGCATCCCCTCTGCAGAACAAAGAGAAAACAACAAATTCTTTCCCTCTCTCTTTCTTTTTGTAAAAGAAACATGTATATCTCTAGAATACAACTTGCTCCCTGAGTTCGACCTCGGGAACTCTTTTATTTTCCGAGTAAAAAATTATTTATTTGAAATGTTGGTAGTAACCGGCTATACTACAATGTTATAACAAACTAAAACCCGGTTGAACCAAGCAGATTTCATTTTGGCGCCGTTGCCGGGGAGCAACGGCTATTCTAGAGGTAAACATTCCTGTTTCTTTTAATTTCTGATAATCTCCTCTCTTTTGTGCAGCTACAGGAACTCAAGAAGACAAGCAACCACACGACAACCACTCCGAAGACAGGTAAATTTTTTCCTCTCACTATTAACCCCTAAACTCTAAAGAGGAAGAAAAGAAAAGAACAAGCAATATAGGGCTAACCTGTCTTCCATACTTAGTAACCATAAAGAGTTGCATGTTTTCAACTCATCACTCCTGCACACTATTAAGGGTACTTAAGGGCTAACACATTCTTGCTTGAGCCCTAATTGCCCAACAAAGAGTTAAATGGACCAAGTAGAGCCAACATAAGGTTAAACATTAGGATTTCAGTAGAGACACACCCCTTAATCAAGAATTGAGGAAATCCAAAAGAGGTGTGCCCAAGCCATTGATTGAAAATAATTAACAAGAAAAATCCTAAACAATTGGCTCTCTCTAAACACTTGAACCCTAAAAGAAAGGACCCAAAAAGCTCTCAAAGAAAACAAGAGGTAAAGTTGACCCCTTTGGGTTAACCAACCTTAAATTAGGTCACTCTTTGCACTTAAAAAGACTAAAGTTCAAGTGAAACCTTAAGCACCCTGATCTTAAAAATTGGTAGACTTAAGAGGTCAAGATCCCCATTCTGGTCTACCTGGAACCGCAGTGACAAGAGAGGTCGGGTGGGGGAAACCCTGTAACCCGTGGGGACGCTCTACCGTGTAGGGGTCTTCGCGGGACTCTCCCTCTCTGGCTGCCCAGGTAATTCTCAGGTGGACGATCTTTCTGATCAAGGGGTCCATCAGCCCCGAACCTCTATAGTCACCCAACAATTTTTGGGTGTCTTGATTGGGTCCAGCACCTGCTTATCTCATCCAGTCCTTCAGTATTTTGCAGGAGGTCCTTGAAACCTCCTATAGAAATTTACTCTCCCCGAGGCTAAGCCTCGGCTCCTTTGTTTTTTGCAGAAATCATTCACATAGCCCCTCTTTCCTCTGATTCTGAACAAAATCCCCTTCTTCCATCTTGATTCAAACTTTGATTCTATATCTTGATTCCACCACCTGATTCGAAGATGCAGCCTAATTACCTAGCAAGACTACCATATAAAAAACCTGAATATCTGAGATCCATGAAAAATAAGATGATTGAGGATGCCCTTGAATTCTATGAAATCAAATATAAACCCTCAACACCAATAGAAAACATTCAGGTTGATGTCCCAACAACCACAGCTTTCATCATAAACTGTGCCCAAATTCTTTTGACAGAAGTTACAAAAGGATCAACCCGAGATATGCTCATGACAGGATACATTGAGATAGAAAAATTACACCAATCTGAATACCTTCAATGCTTGACAAATCCTGTACTTTGGGAACAACACCAAGATGCCCTTACAAAACGAGTAGAAATGATGAAATCAGTAGAACAAATTATCAACCAAAAATACCCGTATATACCAGAAACAGAGGATGAACCATCTTGGAACAGTATTAAGGAACAATCCAGTTTCCCAGATCTCGGGATTGAGGCACAAAGTGGTTGTAAAATCCCAACCCAGATAGAAGACAATGTTGAATTAGGTTGGGATATTGCAGGAGAACACAATGATGAGCCAAATTTAGACCATGAATTGCCAAGCCTAGAATTTCAAAACTCCTGCAATAATGAGATCAGAACTGAACCTTCTGAGGGTATAAATTCCGCCCCTTATTTTGATAAGGTGGCCCTCGAAGGTTATTCGGACTTAGGTTCTAATAATTCTACCCACATCCTAAGCCTAGAACCTAGATCTGAAACTTATTGGGAAGATTATGAGGCCCCTTATGAGAAAAATCAAATTTTTACAGAATATGATTCCGGGCCTCTATTTGATGAATATCCCTCTCCAACATCCTCAGGAAATCTGATCGATTTTTCAGAAAACATGCCAATTTATGATACAGAAACTGAGGAGTTGGATGAGCAAGGTTTTAATGGGGTCTATCCTACCAGCTTCGAGCTTGAACAGAACACCTTTTTGAGCCCAGAATTGACATATAGGCTAGAACCCAGTCAGGCTGCTGATTCCACATTTGATGATTTTTGCTGTGGTGGAATTCATGATCATGAATCTCATTTTCGCCAACTCTCCGACAATTTCAAATCTGACTATAATTGCGGAGAGATTCCCCTTCCTGAACACGCCAGGCCTATCTACGACCTCAGTTCACATGACTCTGACTCTGACTCTGAGGTCCTGATTCCCGAGATCACCGATAACACAGAATCATTCCTTTTCGATCCTCAGGAACCAAAAACAGAAAATGCCAAGAGTGATTGCAACCAAGAATCCAAATTTTTTCTCGAATCCGATTCCTCTCATCCTACAAACACTCTTCCGGCATTTGATAGTTACCCAGAGGATTCTCTACAGAAAACCACCTATCATCTGTTTCTAGAAGAGCCCTCGTACACAATGGCCACCTCGTCCGCATACACAGAACAGGTCAAAACCTCTCCCAAACCCCGACCCGCAACCGGACTCAATTTCTATTCAGATTCACCTCTCACCGAGCCGATTGCATTTCCACATCGGGTTCCGAACATTGATCAGACTACATACCATGCTCTATCATTCTCTGATCACCCCTGTAGGGTTCCTGCATCAACCACTGATTATCCTACGGGTCCCTACTCTGACCAGGCTGATTCGGCTCAGCCAAACCCTGCGTTTACACTTCCACATCCATCTGAGCTTCATAGTTTATGGTGGGCTCCACACCTTTTTATCCACATCTATCAACCCACCAGATTGATTGGGTTTGGGCTGCATCATCAGCCTGTTGATCTGAACAAGCACCTGGTTGGACCAACCAGGCTCTTAATCAAGGTGCTTGTCTTACAAAACTCCGCTGATTTGACCATCCCCTCTCCATCGCATTTCCCGCTTGGCTGAAGGCATCAAATTTAGCGCTCAACGGGAGGCAGCCCGTCATTCTCTTTGAAAACCTGAAACTTGTTCTGACAGCTTTTGCACTTGAAGTTCACACTTTAGGACAGCCGACTCCACCTCAGGTGCTTGCATCTGAGATTAGAAATCGTCCGCAACAGTCACCCCGACCCATTCACTCATCAAAACAGCTATCCTAATGTATGAACTTAGTTGAATAAAAACCCCTAGGTTACAATGAGGACATTGCAAATCTTAGGCATGGGGGGGTATGAAAGTACAAAAACTTGTAAGAAAAGGTTTCAAACAAAAAAAAAATTCACATATGCCAAAAATACCATAAAAATTAAAAAAATTTTTCGAAAAAGAATAAGAGGAAAAGAGGAGAAGGAAAATTTTGTGAAGGAGAAAAGAAACAAAATGAAAAAGGAGCACAAAATTATGAGAAAAAGTGATAGTCATTAAGGAACTAAGGAATTAACCTAAGTTCTAGACCTCATTCAAGAAAATAACTGAAAAGTGCACAATGAGATTAGTAAGAATGCAAACCTTAGGCATTCTTGAATAGACTCTTAGTACCCATTAAGATCGGGACACTCCTCAAGAGGTTGAGGAAAATGAAAAGCTGAAGTATTAGGTCTAAGGCTTAGGGAGTATTCGGCCTCGTTAACTAATTTTTGGTTTACGGGACTCAGTAACCTAAGCACCCTAATCTCACACACAGCCTGGTTCAGTAAGCGTAAAAATCAGAATCACGCAGAAGCGTCGCAAAAATCTGAAAAGAACACCTAGAATAGGAGCGGCCGATCAACACAAGTTGATTTGGACGAGTTCCCAGCGCAGAGAGGCGGGAAATCCCCTCGAAGATGCGTAGCAAAATATCATCTCCTCGGTGCTTGTCTCTTAGGATATTTACATATCCTACTGGGGGCATGTAAGCACTCTGCTGGTTCAGATTCCATGGATGGCATTATCTCGAAGTGTCAATTGCCAGGGTCTGGATTCGGCCACGGAATACCATGGATGGGATTATCTCGAAATCGCAATAGCCAGGGTTCCGGGGGTTGCCATGGGCGGTGCTATCTCGAAGCATCGATCGCCAGGAACCCTTGAGGATTGATGATGGGAGCAAGGAATCTGATACAGACCGTGTTGCAAAGCCAATCCTAGGCTAGAACTAAAAAGAAAAAGAGAGAGAAAACTCTCCAAACAGAAAAACTTTCTATCTCTCTCTTACAAAACGCACTGCGAACTGAGCCAGGGCTAAAATCATTTCAAGCACGGGTGCTTTAACCACGAAGTCCAATAAACCTTAGGTTAGTTCTTGTGGGCCTTAAAAACCTTTGCTAAAAGACTGAGGCTAAGGCTAGACAGATTTGGATCTTGATTGGTACTAGAGTACCTTTTAGGCCTATGGTCAGCATTCTAACCTAATCTATGCTCAAATAAAAAAGGCACTTATCTAAAACTATTAAAAACTTCATGGTCTAGAACAAGGGTTGAAACCTTAAGTTTTTGCTAAGGGACTAGCAAAAGCTAGGCATGGGGGTATGATGAGAACCTCATCATGAGCCATAACTAGCTCATTTTGACCTAATACAAAGGATAAAAGCTCCTACATATCTCAAGGAAAGGCTTAACTCAGAGAATTCTGAGTTTGAGAAGAAAACAAGTCATAAGGGGTAAAAGTGCAATTTTACCAGTATAATCTGCATACAGGGTAACTCAGGGCCCAAACATAGGTCAAAGCAGCTTAATAAGAATAAAAGTGGGATGAGATGATCTAGCAAGGGCTACAGCACTTCCAAGAAACCAAATGATAATCTGTAACCCTAAAACAACCCACTTCAATTCACAAGGTTCGAGGCAAAGTAAAAATAGAATAAACCCTCTAAAATTCATAGAAAAATAATCTCTAGGGTTTAGAACCTTCAATTTGGCCTTTAGAACCCATTTTGACCTACATTGAGAACCATGCCCAATTAATAACTTAATTTGGGTTTTTGCGCAAATTGACCAGTCAAACAAGGTTTAATATGAAAATGAAATTCACCATCAGATTCCTTAGGTCCTAATTAGTCATGTATAAAAACTTGAGCCTAAGAAGAAACCTCCTTGACCGACTTTACACTTTGGTCCTCATACATTTACTCTTTGGCCCTCAACTTCTGAACCCTCGCATTTTGGCCCCTAACTCTCCTTCGTTCTTTGCAATCAGGTCCCTCCTGCAAAACCTGCCAGCACCATGCTCCGGCGACCTTGCGCGGAGCATGGCGCCGCGCAGGGTGAGGTGGGGGACCTGGCAAGTAAACCGGGGGTGCCCTGCGTCGTCAGCCGTCGCAGGGACACCCCCTGGTCGTTGTAGCCCACCATACCGGCCGTGCGAACGCACGGACGGTATGGGTTCTTGTTTCCGACCATTCTCCGGCGAGGGAGACACGTCGTCTCCCTCCGCCTTCCTCCCTGTTTGATCCCTATAAATACCCCCAGTTGCTCCATCGACCAGGGCAGCCTGGATCTGACGGAGAAAATCCCCAACTTTCTTCTCTTCTTCCTCCGGCAGACGCTCACCAGCTCCGGCGGTTTCCTCCCCCTCCACCTCTTCGCTCTGCCGCAATACCAGCAGCAGAGACTTCCTCCCCCGCTCTTCCCGCGCCACGCCGTACCCAGCTGGCGCCTCTCCGGCTCTCTGCTCGCCGCCGCCCCTTTCCCTGAGCATCGTCTTCTCCGGCGACAGTCGATACGACTGTCGCCCTGTTCCTCCCCCTTCGTCCCTGCAAGTAAGCTAGAGCTACTCCCCTTCTCCTCCTCTTTCTTTCCCCGCTTTCAATTTATTCAATTAAGCCCTCTACCGACCCTGACCACCTTCACCCCCTTCGCCTCCGACCACCCTCCGGCGAGCCGCTCCCATCACCTCAGCAACCCACACGGCCCGCCGACCCTCACCGAACCTCCGCCTCATCACACTGAGCACCCCCCACCCCTCCACTGCCACTCCACACCTCCGTAACACTCCCCCGAACAAACCCATTCCTCCGGTTGCAGTCCGACCCAGGGCTGCCGCCAGACACCTCCTTGCGGCCTGCCGCGCAGCTCCTCACCTTCGCCGTGCCACGGCGAAGGTTCCCCAGTGGTTTGATCAGGCCGAGAGGCCATATTCGTGTCCGACAGGTTTTGAGGTTCGACCGCCATTGACGCACATTGAAGCAGCTTCTCCCGCGCTCCAGGCTTGAGGACTCCAGGTCTCCAGCTGCTGCGGAGTACGGGGAGCCTTGCGAAGGCAGCCAGCCAGCAACCTGTGCAAATCGAAGCCGCAGCTGCAGAAGCCAGGCCGCGGTCTCCCAGCAGGCGCACGCGAGGAGCGGTCTGCGTTTAGTCCCACATCGGTAAGCCTCACACACGTTCCACTGTTTAAATTGATTTCGTGCAGTAGCCTTACTGCCTCAGTACACGGGGTGAGGTCCCCTTACACCCGCCCGGTTACCCGGTCTCGTCCGCGCTCACGCCCCGCGGACCTGACCCGACCCGACTTAGACTGACCTGCACTCCTCGCCCACCACGCACGCCGGTGGGCCTGGACCCGGGCGTGACCCGAACCCGATTACCCGGCAGCTCTGGGAGAGCTTTCCCAAGAGTGGTTTCAGAGAGAAAGAGAGACGCGGGGGGGGGAGGGTAGAGTAGGTTTTGCCTCTGACGAAAAACTCTGAAGTATGCAGGCACAGGCGAAGAAGAAAACCCGCGGAAGAAGAAGGAGCTGCACTGTAGCAAATGCATAGTTAAGTCGTCTAAGCACCGGGTCAGACGACGGAAGGTCAGCAGCCAGAGCAGGAAAGAAGGCAGGCTGAAGAAGAAAGAAGAGGAAGGAGAAAGAAAGAAAAGAAGAGCAACGGCCAAAGCAGAAGAAGAAAGGAAGACTTAGTAGCTGAAGGCAGAAGCTCTGCAGCCATAAAGAAGAAAAGGGAAAAGAGAAAGGGTCACCACAATTGCAGAAAAAGAAGAAGAGAGGTCAAGGCAGAAACCAAGGAAGAAGAAGAAAGAGATCTGAAGAGGAGCATCACCTCTGCAGAACGAAGAAGAAGAACAAGGAGCTCTGAAGAAAGAAGAACATCATCAAAGAAAGAAGGCAGGCTGAAGAAGAAGGAAGAGCAACGGCCAAAGAAGAAGAAGAAGAGCATCACCATTGCAGAAGAAGAACATCACCTCTACAGAACAGAGAGAGAAGGAGATCGAAAGAAAGAGAGAAAGAAGAGCATCCCCTCTGCAGAACAAAGAGAAAACAACAAATTCTTTCCCTCTCTCTTTCTTTTTGTAAAAGAAACATGTATATCTCTAGAATACAACTTGCTCCCTGAGTTCGACCTCGGGAACTCTTTTATTTTCCGAGTAAAAAATTATTTATTTGAAATGTTGGTAGTAACCGGCTATACTACAATGTTATAACAAACTAAAACCCGGTTGAACCAAGCAGATTTCACTGATAATCATGCAGCTTCTATTAGATGAGTCAGTTTTAGGGTTGAGTGGTGCGGTTCAGGTCAACTCACGGTGGCTTCGCAAACACCACTCAAGAGAAAGAGAAAAGAGCACTCCAAGAATTTATCCAGCATATTAGAGTGTACATTTTTTTGTAGGGTGATGTGTTAAGAATGTGGCTCAAGCAATCATTCACCACGCCAATTTTTTTAGTTTTTATGATTTTTTTTAGATTTTTCACGCAAGCAAACAATGAGAGAGAGAGTACTTACTATCGGTCCTCGAGGCGCCTACTTCCTTGCTACCATAGTGGAATGCGTCGCTTCGCCGTCCATGCGCCGAATTCCTGCAACCGTCAAGTAAAAAGGAAAATAGGGCATTAGAAGATATGAGAATGAAGGTGGAATGGAGGTGATTAAACAAATCCGTTGCCTCCCCGGCAGCGGCGCCAAAAACTGACGTGCCTTCGTGCGTGTGTGTTAAGAGGTGTCGTTATAGTTGCACTTGATACGTCGGTTTTAAAAGAAGTAAACGGAGGTGAGTCCGAGTGTCGATCTCAGGGAGGCGTGGAAATCGGATTTTGTTTACCACTTGTTGTCACGAAAAAGGCGGAGTTTTGCTTGCGAAAGAGACAGTTTTGAAAAGCGAGAGATAGAGAGAGTTTAGGGTTAGAAAGCTCTTGGTTTTGATCATGCACTTTAAACAGAAATTAAAATGGCAACTAAATGGAAAATAATTTCATTAAACATGCATTCATAGTTCATGGTTTACAATATTAAATACATGCTTCAACAAAAGTAAATGAAAGCTTAAAAGAGAGAGAGAGAGAGGTAGAGAGAGAGTGGAGAGCGACGAGGCAGCCACGGTGGTGGAGGAGGCTCCGTCGGCGGCTCGTCGTCTCCGGCGATTACAAGAGTGCCTAAGACTAGCTAGGAGAGGAGTGGAGTAGTTGCAAGTGGGAGAGGATGCCTTGAATGGTGGTAGAAGGGGGTTTAAATAGAGTTAAGGGCTTCCTAAAAGAAGAATGTGCTTTAGCGACATCCAGAACGTCGCTAAAACTGCTTCCAGATACGTCGGTGAAGGCCTTCTGCCGCTGGTCAGCCGCCCGCCCCTCTCTCTCTTCAGGCGCGATCCGTGGCTGTCGAACGAGAGTCGTCCGATTGATGATCGGACGGCTGAGAACCTCCCGCGCCTGCGCTAGGATCGCGCTTCGGGCGCGCGTGCGCGCGCGCGTTTCCGCCCGGCGTGCGCGCGCGCGTGGGAGGTGGGGCGCAGTCGTCGCGCCGCGTGGCGCAATCCTAGCCGCTCGCATCTGATCGCGCGGCTCAATTTTGCCGCGCCCTTCGCCCGCAAGTGATTTTCGCTCCGCGCGATTCGAACGCGCGTAGCCGCAACGCGGGCGTGCGCGCTAACCGTTGCGCCACGCCCGCGCTTTGTTGCGGCGACCGCGGGCGAGCGCGCGGATCTCGGCCGTTCGATCGAAGATCAACGGCCAAGATTCGTCCTTGGCTGGCTTGGGGGCGTGCGAGCGGCGGGGGCGGGGCGACGTGGCACGTTCTGGGCCGTTGATCTCCAGATCAACGGTCAGGATTTCTTGGGCCCATTGTGGGAGCTCCGGATGTCGGATTTGGCCGATCTTGAGTCCGTTAGACTCCGTTCGTCGTTCTGAATCCATCCGTGTGGTCCGATTGCTCATCTGAGGCCTGCTTTGACAAATGCTTTACACAAATGGCCATTAATACAGTTTATAAGCAATCTTGGTACTTGATGCATGCAATGCTCCTATTCTACTTTATGTTGTGCCTTTTATTCTAAAGATGGGCCATATTCAACCTAATTACTACCCCCTTGCGTGGTGTTATCAGTATTCTCATTATATTCATTTACATACTCATATTAAGCAATATAATTGTTAGAGACTTAGGGATTAGTTGTAAGATTTTATTTGTATTTTGCTTACACCTGTATCTTTTTTTTTTTTTAATATCTTGTAATTGGGTTGAGGTAACCCGTTAATTACCTCATATTTTAGTAAATTGATTCCCCCCGGATTGAGGGAATCAAGTTAAAAATATTAAGTCGGGAGACTTAGGTAGTGGAATACCCAAGTGAGGGGAACCACTATATATCTTATGCATTTTGTGATTTATTTGTCTTGCAATTTTTTTTTATCTACCACACTATTCATCCCCCTTCTAGTGTGCTTGTGATTTATTGATCCTATAGGTGGTATCAAAGTGGATCGCGAATAGAAGAAGTAACTATTCTCTCTCGTAACGACATCTTTAGTCAAGCTCACCAAAGGACAATCATCTATACGTCTTCCCTACTTTGATGGGACGGACTATGGATACTGAAAGAGGAGGATGCAAATCTTCCTTAAGGCCATGGATGTGGACTCATGGACTCTTATCCAAGAGAAGAACATGGATTCGGAGCTACAGGAAGGTATTGTTTGGACTACAGAACAAAAGAAAAAGATCGTAGGAAATGCGAAAGCGATGAACACACTCTATTGTGCGTTATCAAGGGAAGAGTTTAACGGTATCTCCACATGTGAGTTCGCATATGAGATACGAAACACACTGCAAGTCACCTATGAAGGTACAGGTAAGGTAAAAGAAACACATATTTCTATTCTAACAGAAAGCTATGACTGTTTTAGGATGTAGAAAGGTGAAATAATCAAAGGAATGTACACAAGATTTGGAGAGATCATAAATCTAATGAAGAACCTTGGAGTCAAGCTAAAGGAGGAGCAGCTTGTAAGGAAGATCTTGAGATCCCTTACAAGTGATTAGTCTCCAAAGACCACAGCCATCTAAGAGGTGAAAGACCTTTCTACTCTCTCCTTGGATGACTTGATTGGAAGCCTCATGGCATATGAAGTCCAATTGGAAAATATGAAGAAAATTGAAGAAAAATCCATAAGCAAGAAGGAGCTTACTTTAAAGCTATAAAGGAGGAGTCGGACCTCGATGATTCCAACTCCGACGAAGAAGAGAATCTTGCTCTTCTAATGAGAAGATTTAGAAGATTCATCCAAAAATAAAGTAAGAAAGTAAATAAATTTACAAATGACATTATTTATTTTGAGTGCAAGAAGAAGGGGTATGTACGAAAAGATTATCCAATGATCAAGAAGAAGAAGGAAGAAAAGAAGAAAGACAAAGAACTCAATCGGAAGAAGATTTCAAGAAAGGCATACAAGGTGACTTGGGATGATAGTGATTCCGACACGGAATCTTCTGAGGAATCTGAAGAAACAGAAGCTGCACATCTTTATTTAATGGTGAACAATGATAGTTCAGAAAATGAGGTAGATTTTGAAGTCACTTTTAATGAGTTATTACAAGCATATGAAGATTTGTATCATAAAGCTAAGTTGATTAAAAAAGAAAATAAGGTCTTGCATGATAGTTATAAAACTCTAGAAATAGAGAAATCTTGTTTAGAAATAGAATTAGAAATGTCAAAAGAAACTAACAATCAATTGCATGCAAAAATAGTAGAATTAGAAGATATTTGTGAACATTTTGAGGACACTTTGAATAATCTAAAAATAACTAGGCTGAATATAGAATTTTGTAATAATTTAAAAGTCAAGATCAATAATAAAAAGAACACAAAATAAATCACATGCACCTGGACTTGCATGGATTTATCAAAAGGTCAAGAATCCTAAGAATTATAGATCTAATACTAAAGTGATCTATAAACCTAAGGATTTGAAGGGTACTAACCATCAAGGACCCAAAAGAAAATGGGTACCTAAAATGGATTTAATAAACTATTTTACAGGTCAAGAAGGACAAATGGATCCTAGACAGTGGGTGTTCTAAGCACATGATGGGACACTTCGACCTCTTTATCAAGTGGACCAGAATCGAAGATGGAGGACACATCAAATTGGGCGACAACAAACGTTGTCACATTATTGGTGAAGGTACAATAGGTAATTCTTCTAAGCAGGTACGTAATGTTCTTTTAGTAGAAAACTTAAAACATAACCTGCTCAGTGTTAGTCAAATATGTGATAATGGATGTTATGTTTTGTTTACTAAAGTTGAATTTAAAATATTAAAAAAAAGGAACAAATACAGTTTTAATTGAAGGCTTTAGATATGAAAATATCTATGCTCTTCATTTTTCACAAGAGAAATTTGTAAAATGTATGCTTGGCTCCCATGTTGAAGTAGATCTTTGGCACTGTAGGCTGGGTCACATTAATTACAAACATCTTAATAGGTTAGCCAAAAATGAGTTAGTAAGGGGCCTACCCAAACTAACTTATAAAAAGGATGTTTTGTGCAAATCTTGTGAACTCGAAAAAATGCACAATGCTTTTTTTAAACCTAAAGACTTAGTTTCGACATGACCTTTAGAATTGTTACATCTTGATCTATTTGGACCAACACAATTTGAGAGTCTAAATGGATCAAAATTTTGCCTAGTTATTATTGATGATTTCTCTAAGTTCACTTGGGTCATCTTCTTGAAACATAAGGATGACTCATTTGATTCCTTCCTAAGTCTTGCTTGAAGACTTCAAAAGGAAAAATCATCCTCTATTCTTAGACTTAGGACTGATTATGGGGGTAAATTTGAAAATTAAAAATTTTCAAGTTTTTGTGTCAATTCTGGCATAACCCATGAATTTTCATTTCCTCAGGGACCATCTCAAAATGGTGTTGTAGAGCGTAAGAATCGCACTCTACAAGAATGTGCTTGAACTTTGCTCTTGGAGTCTGGGCTTCAAAAATATTTCTGGGCATAAGCCATTAATACAGCATGTTATGTTCTTAATAGAAATCTCTTAAGGCCTATTATTAAGAAAACTCCATATGAGCTTTATTATGAGAAGTCTCCTAGGATATCATATCTCAGGGTGTTTGGAAGTCGATGTTATTTATTAAACACCTGTGATCGGCTTGATAAGTTTGATGCTAAAGATGATGAAGGCATTTTTATTGGCTATTCAACAAGAAGCAAAGCTTATCGAGTCTTTAATAAAAGAACTTTTGTTATAGAAGAATCCCTGCATATTTCATTTGATGAAACAAACTTAGGTGAACCTAAACCAAATCATTTAGATTCTAATGATGAAGATACCTCCTTCATTGATGTATCAAAAATGGAAGATATACGAAATGTACATGATCTTCCAAAAGAATGGGTACGTCATAAATATCACCCTCAAGAACAAATCATAGGTGATATTGAACAAGGTGTAAAAACCCAATCTCACTTTAGAGTTGATTTTGTCCTTAATGCCTTTGTTTCACAACTTGAACCCAAGAAAGTTGATGAGGCATTAAAGGATGAGTCATGGGTTGTAGCTATGCAGGAGGAGCTACTCCAATTTACTAGGAATAATGTATGGAACTTGGTACTTGCCCCTGAGGGTAATTCCATCATTGGAACCAAGTGGGTATGCCGAAATAAATTGGATGAATCTGGTTTAGTGATTAGAAATAAAGCCATACTCGTAGCTCAAGGCTATAACCAGCAGGAGGGTATTGCTTTGATGAGACATATGCTCCTGTTGCTCGCTTAGAGTCCATATGGATGCTACTTGCCTTTGCAAGTGCAAAGGACTTCAAGCTATATCAAATGGATGTCAAGAGCACTTTTCTTAATGGTTATATTAAGGAAGAAGTTTATGTTCATCATCCTCTCGGGTTCGAGGACCCAGCACACCAAAGCACGTATACAAGCTCAATAAGGTGTTATATGGACTTAAACAAGCTCCCAAAGCCTGGTATGATAGGCTTAGGATCTTTCTTTTTCAGCACGGATATAAGATTAGAGTTGTTGATTCAACTCTTTTTGTAAAAGAAGGAAATGACATCCTACTAGTTCAAATATATGTTGACGATATTATATTTGGATCAACTAAGGAGTCCCTGTGTCAACATTTCAATGAGACTATGAAGACTGAATTTGAAATGAGTATGATGGGTGAACTCAGATTCTTTTTAGGACTCCAAATTCAATAATTAGACATAGGAATTTATATTAGTCAAACAAAATATGTTCTTGAAATTCTCAAGAAATTTGACTTTGAAAATGTAAATGGAAAAGAGACTTCGATTGCTCTATCTGCTTCTCTTGGTGAAGATTTATCCAGCAAGAGAGTAGATGAAAAGAAATATCAGGGTATGATAGATTCACTATTATATCTTACAGCTTCTAAACCTGATATTCTTTTTGCTATATGTTTATGTGAGAGATTCCAATCTGAATCCAAGGGATCTCATTTTAATGTAGTAAAAATAATATTTAGATACCTAAGTAGCACAAAAGATCTTGTTCTTTTCTGTCCTAAAGCACAATCCTTATTATCCTATAGTGATATTGACTAGGCAGGGAGTCGAACAGATCGAAAGAGCACTAGTGGCACATGTCATTTTATTGGAGGATCTCTAGTCTCTTGGTTCTCTAAGAAACAGACTTGTGTTTCACTTTCTACCACTGAAGCAGAGTATATTGCTGCTTCACTTGCTTGCTCTCAGGTTGTTTGGATGAAATAGACTTTGTCCGACTTTGGATTGATTTTTGCGCAATCCAAAATTTTATGTGATAATACAAGTGCAATAAATTTATCCAAAAATCCAGTTCATCATTCACGTACCAAGCATATAGATGTTAGACATCATTTCCTTAGAGATAATGTACTTCAAGGATCAATTCAATTAGAATTCATTGACACACAAAATCAATTGATAGACATCTTTACAAAACCTCTTGCAGCAAAGAGATTCTGCTTTATAAGAAGAAAATTAGGACTTTGTACAGTAAAAGAGATTCAAAACTAATAATTTGATTGATATGGAATTTGTTTGTATTTATAAAATCTCTGAGAGCCTCACTGCAATTTACCCATGTTTTTTTTTAAAAAGGGGTAAACTGTAATATTTCCATATGTCCGGAAATATTTGGTGTTGTTTGCAATATGGATGCTTAACTTAGGTTGTTGATTACATTATTTATTCAACACCTAAGTTATAAATTCTTCTCTCAACCACTTAAGTGGTCATGTGACAAGCACATGACCCATCCCATATAAAAGAGGCCAAGTGCAAACACTTGCCTCATTTTGTCTCAAGAAAGCCCTAGCTCTCTCCACAAGTATATCTCCAAGCCCTTGCCAAGAAGAAGAAGGATTACCTCTAAGCTTATACTTTAGGTATATTCTTTTCTCTTAAGTAGATCTTGCTATTATAAATCATTCTACATCTTGCCTTCTTCTTTCTCTCAGATCCTTTCTTATTGCTGCATTTGTTCTTGTCGGGTACTAGGTGGTACCAGTACTGAAACGTCGCGGCAACCGGGTTTGAGGGTTTTGGTTTTGTTATAACGTTGTAGTAAAGCCGGTTATTACCAACATTTCAAATATAAATTTTTTACTCGGAAAATGAAAGAGTTCCCGAGGTCGAACTCAGGGAGCAAGTCGTATTCTAGAGATATACATGTTTCTTTTACAAAATAAAGAGAGAGGGAAAGAATTTGTTGTGATGTTCTTCTTTCTTTCTTTTCTTCAGATCTCCTTCTTCTTCTTTGTTCTGCAGAGGTGATGTTCCTCTTCAGATCTCCTTCTTCTTCTTCCTTATGGCTGCAGAGCTTCTACCTTCAGCTACTAAGTCTTCCTTTCTTCTTCTTCTGCTTTGGCCGTTGCTCTTCTTTTCTTTCTTTCTTCAGCCTGCCTTCTTTCCTGCTCTGGCTGCTGACCTTCCGTCGTCTGACCCGGTGCTTCGACGACTTAACTATGCATTTGCTACAGTGCAGCTCCTTCTTCTTCGCCTGCACTTCTTCTTCCGCGGGTCTTCTTCTTCGCCTGCACACTTCAGAGTTTCTCGTCAGAAGCAAAACCTACTCTACCCTCCCCCCCCCGCGTCTCTCTTTCTCTCTGAAACCACTCTTCGGAAAGCTCTCCCAGAGCTACCGGGTAACCGGGTTCGGATCAGGCCCGGGTCCAGGCCCACCGGCGTGCGTGGTGGGCGAGGAGTGCAGGTCAGTCGAGTCGGGTCGGGTCGGTTCGGGTCAGGTCCGCGGGGCGTGAGCGCGGACGAGACCGGGTAACCGGGCGGGTGAAGGGGACCTCACCCCGTGTACTGAGGTAGTAAGGCTACTGCACTTTTGCATCTTATGTCGCTGCGGCTCTTCAGGCGTTTCCGAGGTGGGACTAAACGGCCCACCTCAATTGCGCGCCCGCAGCGGGGAATTCAGCAGGAGATGGCAGCGTCACGCGGAGTTTTCTTCCTCGGCTGCGAACCTGGTGTTTTGCCAAAACTCCTCGCAAGGCCTGGGAGTGAATCTGGGCTTGGCGCTGAGCGTGGCGCGCCTGTAGCTGCAGGCGGAAGCAGGTCCTCCTGCACGTCAATGGCGGCGGAGGTCAGGTGGCCTGTCCACAAGAAAACGGCCTCTTGGCCTAATCAGAGAGTGCCAGGAGCTTCGCCAGGGTGCGGCGAAGCTCGTGTGGGGGGTGGCGAGGCGCGGGGCGGTGTGCGAGGGCTGCCCTAGGTCGGACTGTGGGTCGGAGGATGGGTCTGTTCGATGGAGTTGCAGAGGGTGATGTGGGGGAAGTGGTAAGGCGGAGATTGATCAGGGTGAGGAGGCGGAGGTCCTGCGGTGGTTGGCGAGCCGTGTGGGTCGCTGAGGTGATGGGAGCGGCTCGCCGGAGGGTGGTCGGAGACGAAGGGGGTGAAGGTGGTCAGGGTCGGTCGAGGGCTTAATTTACTAAATTGAAAGCGGGGAACGAAAGAGGAGAAGAAGGGGAGTAGCTCTAGCTTACTTGCAGGGACGAAAGGGGAGGAACAGGGCGACAGTCGTATCGACTGTCGCCGGAGAAGACGATGCTCAGGGAAAGGGGCGGCGGCGAGCAGAGAGCCGGAGAGGCGCCAGCTGGGTGCGGCGTGGCGCGGGAAGAGCAGGGGAGGAAGTCTCTGCTGCTGGTATTGCGGCAGAGCGAAGAGGTGGAGGGGGAGGAAGCCGCCGGAGCTGGTGAGCGTCTGCCGGAGGAAGAAGAGAAGAAAGTTGGGGATTTTCTCCGTCAGATCCAGGCTGCCCTGGTCGGTGGAGCAGCGGGGGGTATTTATAGGGATGAAACAGGGAGGAAGGCGGAGGGAGACGACGTGTCTCCCTCGCCGGAGAATGGTCGGAAACACGAACCCATACCGTCCGTGCGTTCGCACGGCCGGTATGGTGGGCTACAATGACCAGGGGGGTGCCCCTGCGACGGCTGACGACGCAGGGCACCCCCGGTTTACTTGCCAGGTCCTCCACCTCACCCTGCGCGGCGCCATGCTCCGCGCAAGGTCGCCGGAGCATGGTGCTGGCAGGGTTTTGCAGGAGGGACCTGATTGCAAAGAACGAAGGAGAGTTAGGGGCCAAAATGCGAGGGTTCAAAAGTTGAGGGCCAAAGAGTAAATATATGAGGACCAAAGTGTAAAGTCGGTCAAGGGGGTTTCTTCTTAGGCTCAAGCTTTTATACATGACTAATTAGGACCTAAGGAATCTGATGGTGAATTTCATTTTCATCTTAAACCTTGTTTGACCGGTCAATTTGCGCAAAAACCCAAATTAAGTTATTAATTGGGCATGGTTCTCAATGTAGGTCAAAATGGGTTCTAAAGGCCAAATTGAAGGTTCTAAACCCTAGAGATTATTTTTCTATGAATTTTAGAGGGTTTATTCTATTTTTACTTTGCCTCAAACCTTGTGAATTGAAGTGGGTTACTTTAGGGTTACAGATTTATCATTTAGTTTCTTGGAATTGCTTGTAGCCCTTGCTAGATCACTTTTATTCTTATTAAGCTGCTTTGACCTATGTTTGGGCCCTGAATTACCCTGTATGCAGATTATACTGGTGAAATTGCATTTTTACCCCTTATGACTTGTTTTCTCCTTAAACTCAGAATTCTCTGAGTTAAGCCTTTCCTTGAGTTATGTAGGAGCTTTTATCCTTTGTATTGGGTCAAAATGAGCTAGTTATGGCTCATGATGAGGTTCTCATCATACCCCCATGCCTAGCTTTTGCTAGTCCCTTAGCAAAAACTTAAGGTTTCAACCCTTGTTCTAGACCATGAAGTTTCTAATGGTTTTAGATAAGTGCCCTTTTTTATTTGAGCATAGATTAGGTTAGAATGCTGACCATAGGCCTAAAAGGTACTCTAGTACCAATCAAGATCCAAATCTATCTAGCCTTAGCCTCAGTCTTTTAGCAAAGGTTTTTAAGGCCCACAAGAACTAACCTAAGGTTTATTGGACTTCGTGGTTAAAGCACCCGTGCTTGAAATGATTTTAGCCCTGGCTCAGTTCGCAGTGCGTTTTGTAAGAGAGAGATAGAAAGTTTTTCTGTTTGGAGAGTTTTCTCTCTCTTTTTCTTTTTAGTTCTAGCCTAGGATTGGCTTTTCAACACGGTCTGTATCAGATTCCTTGCTCCCATCATCAATCCTCAAGGGTTCCTGGTGATCGATGCTTCGAGATAGCACCGCCCATGGCAACCCCCGGAACCCTGGCTATTGAGATTTTGAGATAATCCCATCCATGGTATTCCGTGGCCGAATCCAGACCCTGGCAATTGACACTTCGAGATAATGCCATCCATGGAATCTGAACCAGCAGAGTGCTTACATGCCCCCCGTAGGATATGTAAATATCCTAAGAGACAAGCACCGAGGAGATGATATTTTGTTACGCATCTTCGAGGGGATTTCCCGCCTCTCTGCGCTGGGAACTCGTCCAAATCAACTTGTGTTGATCGGCCGCTCCTATTCTAGGTGTTCTTTTCAGATTTTTGCGACGCTTCTGCGTGATTCTGATTTTTACGCTTACTGAACCAGGCTGTGTGTGAGATTAGGGTGCTTAGGTTACTGAGTCCCGTAAACCAAAAATTAGTTAACGAGGCCGAATACTCCCTAAGCCTTAGACCTAATACTTCAGCTTTTCATTTTCCTCAACCTCTTGAGGAGTGTCCAGATCTTAATGGGTACTAAGAGTCTATTCAAGAATGCCTAAGGTTTGCATTCTTTACTAATCTTATTGTGCACTTTTCTTGAATGAGGTCTAGAACTTAGGTTAATTCCTTAGTTCCTTACTAATGACTATCACTTTTTCTCATAATTTTGTGCTCCTTTTTCATTTTGTTTCTTTTCTCCTTCACAAAATTTTCTTCTCCTCTTTTCCTCTTATTCTTTTTCGAAAAAATTTTTTAATTTTTATGGTGTTTTTGGCATATGTGAATTTTTTTGTTTGAAACCTTTTCTTACAAGTTTTTGTACTTTCATACCCCCCCATGCCTAAGATTTGCAATGTCCTCATTGTAACCTAGGGGGTCTTAGTTTATTCCTTAAGACAGAAATTTGGATGAGTGAATGGGTCGGGTTGAATTTTTGCGGACGATTTCAAATCCCAGATGCAAACATCTGAGTTGGGGTCGGCTGTCTACAAGGGTGAACTTCGAGTGCTGAAAGGTGTCAGAACAAGTTTCAGGTTTTCAAAGAGAATGACGGGCTGCCTCCCGTTAAGCGCTGAGTTTTACGCCATCGACTGGGCGCAATAAGCTCAAGGGAAAAGGAGGATATAAGATGCCTCAGCCAAATCAGTAGAAGTTACATCAATGAACGGCTTGAGTCTCTGACCGTTCACGATGAAAGGTTCAGAATCGTGGCTGAGTGGACTGATTTCGATTGCTCCATTTCCAAAAACCTGTCGGACCAAATATGGTCCGACCCACTTAGATCTCAGTTTTCCTGGGAAGAGTTTGAGTCGGGCATCAAAGAGTAGGACCTTTTGACCAGGATGAAAGATCTTTCTCGAGATGTGTTTGTCGTGGAAGGCTTTAACCCGCTCCTTGTAGATTTGCGAGTTCTCGTACGCGTCTATGCGTAATTCATCGATCTCGCTGATTTGGAGTTTTCTGTGGGTCCCAGCCTTAGAAAGATCCAGATTACAGTTCCGTACTGCCCAATAGGCTTTATGCTCCAGTTCGACGGGAAGGTGGCATGCCTTTCCGTACACCAATCTAAAGGGAGACATGCCCAATTGGGTCTTGTGGGCGGTCCTATAGGCCCACAATGCTTCCGGAAGTCGGGACGACCAGTCCTTCCTGTCAGGTCGAACAGTGACTTGCAGGATTTTCTTGATCTCCCGATTAGACAGCTCAGCTAGACCATTAGTTTGGGGGTGGTAAGGAGTAGAGATTCGGTGAGACACCCCGTATTTGGTCATCAGTGACCTAAACTGAGCATTTGTGAAATGGGTCCCCCCATCAGAGATTATTGCACGAGGAATCCCGAACCTTGAGAAAATGTGTTGATGAATGAATTTGAGAACGATTTTGTGATCACAGGTTCGGGTCGGTATGGCTTCGATCCATTTGGACACGTAGTCCACAGCCAACAGAATGTATTCGAAACCATCCGAAACAGGAAAGGGGCCCATAAAATCAATCCCCCAAACATCAAAGATTTCGCATACTAGAATCGGTTGCATAGGCATCATGTCGCGATGGCTCATGTTGCCCAAAGTCTGGCAACGACTGCATGCCTTGCAATGACTGTATGCGTCTTTGAACAGTGTGGGCCAGTAAAAGCCGCACTGGAGGACTTTTGATGCGGTTTTATGCCCGGCAAAATGGCCACCGCATGCCTGGTCATGGCAGAAAGAGAGGATATTGTTGACTTCCCCTTCCGGGACACATCTCCGGATGATCTGATCGGCACCTATGCGGAAGAGGTACAGGTCTTCCCAAATGTAATACTTGGCATCGGAGCGTAATTTGTCTTTCTTGGCCTTCGGCCAATCGGACGGGGTCTGATGAGATGCCAAGTAATTTACAATATTAGCAAACCATGGAAGGCTAGTACCAATAGTCAGTAGGTGCTCATCGGGAAAATGCTCAGTGATGGGTCCGGAAGGGTCTATTATTTCAGAAGGAAGATGGGACAAGTGATCAGCTACCACGTTTTGTTTTCCCGCTTTATCGCGAATCTCGAGGTCAAATTCTTGCAACAGCAAGATCCATCGGATCAATCGAGGTTTCGCGTCCTTCTTTGCAAGGAGATGCCTCACAGCCGTGTGATCCGAGTATATGATGACATGGGAACCCAGAAGGTATGATCTGAACTTCTCTAGGGCAAATACTACAGCTAGCAGCTCTTTCTCAGTAACCGTATAGTTACGCTGAGCCTCATCGAGTGTTTTGCTGGCGTAGTAAATGACCACAGGTTTCTTGTCATTTTTCTGCCCCAAAACCGCTCCTACAGCGAAGTCGGATGCATCACACATGATCTCAAAGGGTTGAGACCAATCAGGGGACTGTAGGATCGGGGCTTGGGTGACTCGGTCACGCAGGATTTCAAATGCTTGAGTGCATTCCTTGGAGATTTCGAAGGGAACATCCTTGGAGAGAAGAGTGGTCAGGGGGCGTGCGATTTTTGAAAAATCAGGGATAAATCGTCGATAAAAACCGACATGCCCTAAAAAGGATCGGATGTCCCTGATCGAGCTAGGCATAGGAAGGTGAGAAATTAGATTAACCTTAGCTCGATCCACTTGGATACCTTTCTCCGAAATTGAGTGTCCCAGGACAATTCCCTCAGGCACCATGAAATGGCTCTTTTCCCAGGAAAGAACCAAATTCACGTCGATGCACCGCCTGAGTATCTGGACCAAGTGTTGGAGGCAATCGTCGAATGATGCTCCGAAAACTGAAAAGTCATCCATGAAGACTTCCAGATAATCACCTACCATATCTGAGAATATGGCAAGCATGCATCGCTGAAAAGTAGCGGGTGCATTGCAAAGACCGAAAGGCATCCTTCGGAAAGCGTATGTTCCGAAGGGGCAGGTGAACGTGGTCTTTTCTTGGTCCTCAGGATGGATTGCCACCTGGTTATAACCAGAGTACCCGTCAAGAAAGCAGAAGAACCTATTTCCCGCTAGTTTTTCGAGAATTTGATCAATGAAGGGTAGTGGGAAATGATCCTTCTTCGTGGAGGAATTGAGTCGACGGTAATCTATACAGACTCTCCACGAGTTGGCTAATCGGGTAGGAATGATTTCTCCGGTCTCAGTCGTTATAGTGGTGAGTCCTGCCTTCTTAGGCACGACCTGAATTGGGCTCACCCAACGACTATCGGAGATCGGGTAGATGATCCCGGCATCTAACCACTTGATGATCTCCTTTTTCACGACCTCCTGCAGATTGGGGTTTAAGCGTCTCTGCATTTCACGAGAAGGTCGTGTGCCCTCTTCTGAATAGATATGATGAGTACAATAAGAGGGACTTATTCCAGTCAAATCATCGAGAGTCCATCCGATGGCTCTTCGATGTTGCTGGAGGACAACAATCAGATTGGTTTCCTGTTCAGGACTGAGGTTGGAATTGATGATCACAGGAAGGGTCTGATTAGAACCCAAAAAGATGTATTTTAAGTGAGCAGGAAGGGGTTTCAGTTCGAGGATGGGGTTTTCAGCAGCAGCGGGTGGTTCAGTATAGATGTGAGGTTTAAGGGTGGGAGTTACTGGGTTGTTCATATCTGGATTCAACTCCTCTGTTTGCGGGTCAAGATCCTTCTGTGGTTGATGAGGCACAATCGAGTCACTCTGGAGGTGTGATTCATCAACCAAAGTCTTGATGTCACAAACTTGCTCGATGACGCCGCAATTAATTCCTTGTTGGGCCTTAAATATATCAATTTTCAGTGTTTGATCTCCAAACTTAAGCTCTATTTGGCCCTCCTCACAGCTGATGTTGGCTCTAGCAGTAGCCAAGAAAGGTCTCCCTAGAATGATTGGTGTATCCCTAGGGTTCTCGGGTGCATCCATGTCTAAGACTATAAAGTCCACTGGAAAATAGAAATCCCACACTCTCACGATAACATCCTCGAGAATCCCTTTTGGTGACTTTATAGATCGATCTGCTAATTGTAATGTCACCTCGGTTGGTTTCAGCTCAGATTCTTCTAGATGGTCCAGTAAGGATGTGGGTATCAGATTTATAGATGCACCCAAGTCTAACAATGCTCTATCAAATTGGGTACCACCTATCTTACAGGAGATTAGGGGAGTTCCAGGATCTTTTGCCTTGGGCGGGAGTCTACTAAGGATTACAGAGCTGGCTTGCTCTGACAGAACAATTGGGCTCCCTCCCTTGGTTCGCGGCTTACGCTGGGGTGTACATAAATTTTTTAGAAATCGTGCGTAAGCTGGTACGTGGCGGATTGCATCCATCAAGGGGATGTTTATGTGGACCTGCTCAAAGAGCTTGACCAGGTCCTCCTCAGGGGCCACGGGTTTGGTGGTCTTCTTTCCCTTGGTCAGGGCCTCGGGAAACGGGATCTTGGTTGGTTCTTCTAGGATAGGTTCAGGTTGTGGATCTGGAACAGTGGTACCTTGGATAACTATCCTAGGGTCATGGTTATCAGGCTGGGAGTGGTTTGGATAATGCGGGTCTTGAGTTGTCTTACCACTACGTGTTGTTACAGAATTTAATCCGGCCTGATTTTGGTTTGGGTTTGGTAGGAGGGGTGGCTGCTGCTGAAATCCCGCACGAGAAGTTGAGGCATCCATCTCGTCTGGAGATGGAGCAGTGGGGGCCTGATAAATCCATTGAGCGTGGCCTAAATTTGGATTCATAACGCGCTTCTGGGTTGGCACGTTATTTGGGTTAGGAAGAGGTTGGGAAGGGAGTGTGCCTGGTTGGCGAGAATTTGCCAACTGGGCCAGTTGAGTTTTAACTTCAGTAAGCTCGTCCTTGTGCTGTTTTTGAATAGCCGCATTCGATTTTTGAATGTCAGCCAGAGTCTGGAGGATTAAGGACATTTGATCTTGATTTGGCCCTGATGGATAAGTAGGGTTGGGCCGAGGCTGAGGCGGCTGGTAGTGATGAGAGGGCTGTGGGCGGGACTGAAAAGGTGGTCTTTGGGTTTGGGAATTTCCTGCCCACTGAAAATTTGGATGGTTTCGCCATCCAGGGTTGTAAGTGTTGGAGAATGGGTCGTTCTGGATGGCGTTGAGGTCCTCGCAGATCTGAGGAACCTCCTGAGAGTCAGGGAAAGGAGGAATGGAGTTTCCCCGGCTGGTGTAGAAAGGATCGGATGATCTTCCAGTCCAAGAATCAGATGGGGATGGATATGGATCCATCCCAGGGGAGGATCGGTGGAGGATGTTTTGCACAGTCTCCTGTGTGGAAGGAGGTTGTGCAAAGGAGTTACGCGCAGAGGTGGCTCGCTGCAAGTGCTGAGTCAGCTCATCCACCTTCTTTTCAATGATTGAGACCTTGTCCAATCGACTGGCCATTAATTCCAGGTCGACTGATGCGGACAGGCCCTGCGTCTCATGTGCTCCCTTAAGATTCGTCGCTGCGCGGGTATTCGTCCTATCGAATAATCCCATGGAGTCATTGTTGATGGAGTTCTCGCACATGTTTTCGAGAATCTCCCATACGGTGTCTTCATGTTGACCCATGATGTTTCCTCCGCAGGTTGCATTGACGAAAAGGCGGATGTCCTCACGGAGTCCCTGGTAAAAAGATTGGACTTGTTCCCATTTAGGAACTCCGTGATGGGGGCACTTTCTCATGAGATCCTGAAAACGATCCCATGCCTCATGGAGAGGTTCTCCTGATTGTTGAGTGAAGTGTGTAATCTGATGGCGCAAGGCGTTGGTCCGACCAACGGGAAAGAACTTTTTCAAAAACTCGGATTGAAGTTCTTCCCAAGTGTTGATCGGCCGGGTCTGAGTTTGATACCAATGGGCGGCCTTGTCCATAAGAGAAAAGGAGAACATCTTCATGAGAAGAATATCCCGATTTTGCGCATCTGATCCAAAAGTGTGGGCCAGATGCTTTAGCTGTTTGATGTGCTGGAAGGGATCTTCGGAATTAAGCCCATGGAATTTAGGTATAGCATGAATCATGTTGGGCTTTAGTTCGGAATCAGGTCCTCCAATCGGGATTCTGACTCGAGGCTCAATGGCCACCGCAGCAGGATTGTAGTGGTCCCGCATCATAGGACGCTGTGGTGGGTGTACGAAGTTTTGGAAGAGGTCATTGAGTCGCTGGAGCTGGTGTTCCAGATTATTTTCTTCCTCAACTGGCTGAGCCATGATGAGGGAAGAAGAAGAACTTGGTTCTGAATCAGAAGAGAGAATAATGTGAGGGTGTTGCTGCACAAATACGGGCGTCGAGGCTTGGCCTTGACGAGAGCGAATTTCTAATGGAGGTCTTAAGGGTGGTCGTAGAGACCTCCTTCCGTACATGCACAGTTGGGAGAGGTAAGTTTAGAAGGTGCTGGACCCAATCAAGACACCCAAAAATGTGTTGGGTGACTATAGAGGTGCGGGGCAGATGGACCCCTTGATCAGAAAGATCGTCCACCTGAGAATTACCTGGGCAGCCAGAGAGGGAGAGTCCCGCGAAGACCCCTACACGGTAGAGCGTCCCCACGGGTTACAGGGTTTCCCCCACCCGACCTCTCTTGTCACTGCGGTTCCCGGTAGACCAGAATGGGGATCTTGACCTCTTAAGTCTACCAATTTTAAGATCAGGGTGCTTAAGGTTTCACTTGAACTTTAGTCTTTTTAAGTGCAAAGAGTGACTTAATTTAAGGTTGGTTAACCCAAAGGGGTCAACTTTACCTCTTGTTTTCTTTGAGAGCTTTTTGAGTCCTTTCTTTTAGGGTTCAAGTGTTTAGAGAGAGCCAATTGTTTAGGATTTTTCTTGTTAATTATTTTCAATCAATGGTTTGGGCACACCTCTTTTGGATTTCCTCAATTCTTGATTAAGGGGTGTGTCTCAACTGAAATCCTATTGTTTAACCTTATGTTGGCTCTACTTGGTCCATTTAACTCTTTGTTGGGCAATTAGGGCTCAAGCAAGAATGTGTTAGCCCTTAAATACCCTTAATAGTGTGCAGGAGTGATGAGTTGAAAACATGCAACTCTTTATGGTTACTAAGTATGGAAGACAGGTTAGCCCTATATTGCTTGTTCTTTTCTTTTCTTCCTCTTTAGAGTTTAGGGGTTAATAGTGAGAGGAAAAAATTTACCTGTCCTCGGAGTGGTTGTCGTGTGGTTGCTTGTCTTCTTGAGTTCCTGTAGTTGCACAAAAGAGAGGAGATTATCAGAAATTAAAAGAAACAGGAATGTTTACCTCTAGAATAGCCGTTGCTCCCCGGCAGCGGCGCCAAAATGAAACGTCGCGGCAACCGGGTTTGAGGGTTTTGGTTTTGTTATAACGTTGTAGTAAAGCCGGTTATTACCAACATTTCAAATATAAATTTTTTACTCGGAAAATGAAAGAGTTCCCGAGGTCGAACTCAGGGAGCAAGTCGTATTCTAGAGATATACATGTTTCTTTTACAAAATAAAGAGAGAGGGAAAGAATTTGTTGTGATGTTCTTCTTTCTTTCTTTTCTTCAGATCTCCTTCTTCTTCTTTGTTCTGCAGAGGTGATGTTCCTCTTCAGATCTCCTTCTTCTTCTTCCTTATGGCTGCAGAGCTTCTACCTTCAGCTACTAAGTCTTCCTTTCTTCTTCTTCTGCTTTGGCCGTTGCTCTTCTTTTCTTTCTTTCTTCAGCCTGCCTTCTTTCCTGCTCTGGCTGCTGACCTTCCGTCGTCTGACCCGGTGCTTCGACGACTTAACTATGCATTTGCTACAGTGCAGCTCCTTCTTCTTCGCCTGCACTTCTTCTTCCGCGGGTCTTCTTCTTCGCCTGCACACTTCAGAGTTTCTCGTCAGAAGCAAAACCTACTCTACCCTCCCCCCCCGTGTCTCTCTTTCTCTCTGAAACCACTCTTCGGAAAGCTCTCCCAGAGCTACCGGGTAACCGGGTTCGGATCAGGCCCGGGTCCAGGCCCACCGGCGTGCGTGGTGGGCGAGGAGTGCAGGTCAGTCGAGTCGGGTCGGTTCGGGTCAGGTCCGCGGGGCGTGAGCGCGGACGAGACCGGGTAACCGGGCGGGTGAAGGGGACCTCACCCCGTGTACTGAGGCAGTAAGGCTACTGCACTTTTGCATCTTATGTCGCTGCGGCTCTTCAGGCGTTTCCGAGGTGGGACTAAACGGCCCACCTCAATTGCGCGCCCGCAGCGGGGAATTCAGCAGGAGATGGCAGCGTCACGCGGAGTTTTCTTCCTCGGCTGCGAACCTGGTGTTTTGCCAAAACTCCTCGCAAGGCCTGGGAGTGAATCTGGGCTTGGCGCTGAGCGTGGCGCGCCTGTAGCTGCAGGCGGAAGCAGGTCCTCCTGCGCGTCAATGGCGGCGGAGGTCGGGTGGCCTGTCCACAAGAAAACGGCCTCTCGGCCTAATCAGAGAGTGCCAGGAGCTTCGCCAGGGTGCGGCGAAGCTCGTGTGGGGGGTGGCGAGGCGCGGGGCGGTGTGCGAGGGCTGCCCTAGGTCGGACTGTGGGTCGGAGGATGGGTCTGTTCGATGGAGTTGCAGAGGGTGATGTGGGGGAAGTGGTAGGGCGGAGATTGATCAGGGTGAGGAGGCGGAGGTCCTGCGGTGGTTGGCGAGCCGTGTGGGTCGCTGAGGTGATGGGAGCGGCTCGCCGGAGGGTGGTCGGAGACGAAGGGGGTGAAGGTGGTCAGGGTCGGTCGAGGGCTTAATTTACTAAATTGAAAGCGGGGAACGAAAGAGGAGAAGAAGGGGAGTAGCTCTAGCTTACTTGCAGGGACGAAAGGGGAGGAATAGGGCGACAGTCGTATCGACTGTCGCCGGAGAAGACGATGCTCAGGGAAAGGGGCGGCGGCGAGCAGAGAGCCGGAGAGGCGCCAGCTGGGTGCGGCGTGGCGCGGGAAGAGCAGGGGAGGAAGTCTCTGCTGCTGGTATTGCGGCAGAGCGAAGAGGTGGAGGGGGAGGAAGCCGCCGGAGCTGGTGAGCGTCTGCCGGAGGAAGAAGAGAAGAAAGTTGGGGATTTTCTCTGTCAGATCCAGGCTGCCCTGGTTGGTGGAGCAGCGGGGGGTATTTATAGGGATGAAACAGGGAGGAAGGCGGAGGGAGACGACGTGTCTCCCTCGCCGGAGAATGGTCGGAAACACGAACCCATACCGTCCGTGCGTTCGCACGGCCGGTATGGTGGGCTACAATGACCAGGGGGGTGCCCCTGCGACGGCTGACGACGCAGGGCACCCCCGGTTTACTTGCCAGGTCCTCCACCTCACCCTGCGCGGCGCCATGCTCCGCGCAAGGTCGCCGGAGCATGGTGCTGGCAGGGTTTTGCAGGAGGGACCTGATTGCAAAGAACGAAGGAGAGTTAGGGGCCAAAATGCGAGGGTTCAAAAGTTGAGGGCCAAAGAGTAAATATATGAGGACCAAAGTGTAAAGTCGGTCAAGGGGGTTTCTTCTTAGGCTCAAGTTTTTATACATGACTAATTAGGACCTAAGGAATCTGATGGTGAATTTCATTTTCATCTTAAACCTTGTTTGACCGGTCAATTTGCGCAAAAACCCAAATTAAGTTATTAATTGGGCATGGTTCTCAATGTAGGTCAAAATGGGTTCTAAAGGCCAAATTGAAGGTTCTAAACCCTAGAGATTATTTTTCTATGAATTTTAGAGGGTTTATTCTATTTTTACTTTGCCTCAAACCTTGTGAATTGAAGTGGGTTACTTTAGGGTTACAGATTTATCATTTAGTTTCTTGGAATTGCTTGTAGCCCTTGCTAGATCACTTTTATTCTTATTAAGCTGCTTTGACCTATGTTTGGGCCCTGAATTACCCTGTATGCAGATTATACTGGTGAAATTGCATTTTTACCCCTTATGACTTGTTTTCTCCTTAAACTCAGAATTCTCTGAGTTAAGCCTTTCCTTGAGTTATGTAGGAGCTTTTATCCTTTGTATTGGGTCAAAATGAGCTAGTTATGGCTCATGATGAGGTTCTCATCAAGTACCCATCACTGGTATCGGTATTAGCTTGGTGCAGCAATGCCTACTTTAGCGAGAAGTTACCGGTACTGAAGATTAATACCGGTACTAGCTCAAATTTCTGGTTGGAATAAAAAACAACCAGTACCAGTACCAACCACCAGTACCGGTACATGCAGGCCTAAATGTGTTTTTTTATACAAACACATGAAAAGAAATTTTCTATATTTCTAATCGTTTTCCTATTCCTTGTTATTGCATGTTTACAGATGGCACTTAAATAAAAAAGTAAAAGAAAAGCACCTCAAGATGCTTTTCACAAGTTTTGCATTAATGAGGATGCTAAGTCAAAATTTGATTGGTATAAAGGCCTAAAACTCCATCATTGTAGGCCAGTTGAGTAGAAAGATTTCTCTCTTCAACTCTTTAGTTTTATCACTCGTCTTTTTGAACAAAAACTCATGCATTTCTTTGATGAATCATTCTTTATCGATGTTTCTGGAGTATACCCTGATGTTAATTGTCTATTCTTTGCTAATCTCCAAGAATAAGAAAACCGAGGTCACATTGTCTTAACAACAAATGTTTTTGGTCAGGAAATCACCATCACACCAAAATTCTTGTTAACCATTACTGAATGTCCTAATGAAGTTCATGTGTAACGACCCGGTTCAGAGTCCCTACGAGACACGAGAACCGGACCGACTCGACTAATCCCAAGACCTAGTCGTCCAACGAGGAAGTAACCAAAAGAGCAGTAAAAATAAACCACATTCAACATGAATATAACTAACAGTAAGAAGGTACAACAGTAAGGAAAGAAACTACTACAGTATATACCACCACAACAGTAGAACAACATTTATCATATAACACGAACTGCAGGTAAAGAAAAGTACAGCGGAAACAAGAACTACTCACTATAACGAAAACAAAGAGGTACAAAGGACAATGGTAACTCTACTGGACCCTACTCGGCCCAGCATCCTCTGCAGCCGCTGACCCTGGTTGCTCAACACCTGGTCCTGAAAAAGGTAACGAGTGCAACACGTCAGTAAAATGCAGAGTAGAGTGGCAACTAAAACTAAAGACAACAGTAGAGTGTACAGTAGCTGTTATGTTCTATTACTTTCTTTATTCACATCTTTCAATTGTCTCACTATTTCATTTATTCCCCAGATCTTTTTCTTGATCTCGAATGTTCCTCGTGGGAACGATCTTGATTGCAGTCTTTTCCAAAAAGTAGAAGTAGCACGTGGTGCTCTCCTGGCTGGGAGAGTCCCCCGTGGTGATCCTACCCTCAGTCAACCACCCCAAGGTCATTGACAGACGTAACGGTGACTACGGCACGCGCGATAAACGCACAGGTAGCTAACCCGTACTGGCACGCGGTCAGTCATTTCGGTTAATGGGTGCACCCAAAGCACAACACGGAACCAGTCCAGGGCAGAGCCCTCTCAGTAACAGGGGTTCAACCCCTCCACAGTAACCAAACCGGGGCCTTGCCCCTCCACAGTCTGCGCACCCTCGCCTGACTACCCTGGTTTGCCCCAGCGGGCCTAACAAGTCGGTGTGGGAGGCTAGCAGAACCCCGGGGCCCGTGGGGTAGCTAGTACCTCCCTACACTAGTAGCTCTCCTCGGTACTACGTACGCGAGGGCCAGCAAGTCGGTACAGAGTGGCCAGTCCTAACCTTGGGTCCCAGAGGCGGCTGGCTCCGCTCTGCACTAAACAGGGGGACAGTAGCTCTCCTTGGTACTCCATACTCAAGGGCCAGCTCACTTCCCTAATACTATTCCATTCACTTTCCAGGAGTTCTACTCCTACTTCCCCGTAGGGTTCCATCCTTTTTACTCAAACATCCAGGTTTCACTTTCCAGTTTCACATTCTTACAATCCATGTTCTCAACCACGTTATTTATTCACAACAGGCAGCTGTTAATTCAAATTACAGGCAGCTTTATATCTCTTTCCATTTTCCAAGACTGCAGTATTATACATTCCACTAGTTTTTCCCATCCTAGGATTCATGCCATATCCTAGGATCTATCATACAATCTAGTTTTCCAGCCCTAGGATTCATGCAACACCTAGGAGATATCATATATTTCTCATTCCTAGGATTCATGCAACGTCCTAGGTTCTAGTTATGGTTCCATACTTTAACAGATTTTATTAATAACTTAAAACCACTCTACCAGGTACAACGGGAGTAATGGGGGCGTGATCGGGAATCCCACGTGCCTCCGCGACTCCCAAGACTGCAACTGAAGGAGGTCTTATCACAAGGATCAAACACAAGGAGTGTCTCAAAACAGTGTATAGCTACTGTAGACAGGTAGAGGAATTAATTCTGAAAAGAACGCAACTCGAATCGTGGAAAACGGAACCCGAACGGGCCCTAAACGGGTCAAAAACAATGACACTGTGCAAAATCAGACTTCTGGAACTTCTTCCAGACGTCTTAAAAAGTGGATTAGAGAATTACCTGTTCAGCGTGGTTTCCCAGACGTCCAGAAGTCTGAGGGGACGTCTGGCCTAGCTCCCAGACGTCTGATGGTCACCCCGGACGTCTGGAGGTCGCTCCCGCCGTCTGGTACAACAGCTAGACGTCTGATTCACGTTGGATGGCGAATCACCGAGCCTGCGCACACCCATCTCCCTCCCTCAGTACGGTCAATCGACAGGAAGGAAGAAGAAGACGGAAAACTCACCTTTCAGACGTCTGGAAGGTCTTCCAGACATCTCCCTCGCCGTCTGGCTATCAACCCAGACGTCTGATTATGGAAATTCTTCCAGAATCAGGGTGCCACTCGGCCTCCGCTCACGACGCCGCCTGCGTCGCACCTCGCGTGCCTGCTGCTTAGACCGCAGTAATCCCCCCTCCACGTCACTCCGCGCCCCCCGTGCCCTCCGCCTGGCCGGCCCTAGCAGCCCCGGCGAGCTCACCCTCACGGCAGAGCTCCGCTCTCGCACGCCGCACCTCCTCCGCACTCACTGCGGCCGCCGCTGCCGCCCTCGCGCTCACGCTCACTGGCTGAAGGAGAAGTGGGAGGAGACAGTGGAGACGACGGGAGGGAGCGCGTGGCCTTTTAAGGCCGCGCAAGGAGGAGAGAGAGGACGCGGCAGGCGTCTGCAGCCGCAGGGAAAGAGGGAATAAGCGAATATCCGGTCTACGCGCTTAGGCGCGCAGACGACCCGCGCATGTCGAAATTAACGGATTTCCAGACGTCTGGAAACGATCCGAGACGTCTGGTCAGATGTCTGGATGTGATCCCAGACGTCTGGTCCGACGTCTGGGCCACCTCCCAGACGTCTTAAAAGACGTCTGGGGCACGCATTCGTTACAGGATATATGATGGACCCTAGTTGAGTGTGGGATTAACTCTAAGGATCTACCATGGACAGTGGATACCTCAAGTGATGGTGAAGGTTGGATTAAGCGAGCAGATGAGTAAATAAGTGAACTAAGATGTGATTGATAATCATGAAGAGATAAATAAGATTATCAATATGAAATGGAAGTGAATTGAGCTCCAGCAAAGCCTGAGATGGTTCACCGGAGTCAGTAAGAAGATCAAACAATCTTGACAATTAACTAGCTATCTGAGTTATCTAACTACCTAAATCTAATCTACACTAAAAACTAAAGGCTTGGCTACTGTTGCCTGGATGAATGGGGGAAGGAGACGCCAGCAATGCTCTGTTGGAGTGGAGGAAATCAGAAGTTTAGAACATAAGTCTGGCAAAGGAAAGAACTTGGAGTAAAGAAAGAAATGGTGTTGCAACCCCAACTAGAGACGCGATAGAGGAAGAGGAAGACTGAGTGGTCTCCCTTCTCGAAGAAGACCAGAAGAAAGGGGAAGAAGGTTGCCGGAGTATGGAACAAATAGCCTATTAAACAACTCCAGAAAGAAGAAGGAAGGGAGTTGCTAACCTCTAATCAGAGTTCTCCATGGGTATTTAAAGGGTTCAGCGTAGGGTAGGGGGAATGTATCTGGCCGGGAAAAGGTCTAGGTACACCGAAAAGTTCCATGTTGTCTTCGACAACGGCGAGGCATCCAAGTGTTCTTGGAGCACGTGCATGACATCCAAGCCGTTGGATATGGAGAGTTTATTGAGGGGAATCTTGCTTTGCGCGGAAAAGAAGCTACACCCTCCGATGCTGTAGACATCAGAGGAGAAGAACAAAAGTGAACATTGACCGTCGACTTCGATGAGAAGAAAGTAAGAAGGAAAAGTATAAGGGCTTGGATGCAAATGTAAAGGACCTGTATGTGATTAAAAGGACTCAATTGACATGAAACCTAGGGACTAAAATGCAAACAAAGACTTTTGAAGCTTATTTTAAATTATTTATTTCTCAACTTTTTCATATTATTATAAATACAGTAAATAATATATTATTGACATGAAATTACATTTTTTTCCCTTTTAACGATATTTATTTATGTGGTTAACATTATTAAGTTAATCAACAACTTAGGTCATATAAATAGTATAAATTATATTTAATACTTTATATATAGATAAATGATTAGGTTTAAATCCTAATTATTAATTAAACATTAATAGATGTTTATTAAGCTTTAATTTAGTTATTTTATCATATAAATAAGGTCCTTAGTATTTTTACCTTAATTATATAATTAACACTATTGTATGTTATTCATTAGTAATTTAAGTAAGAAAACTAGCTATTAATGATGAATTAGGTCCCATGATGAGTTTCTCATCATAACCCCATGCCAAAGTTTTGCTAGTCCCTAGCAAAATAACTAGTAAATATGATGAATTAAACACTAGGGTGATTAAATATAATATAATTAATTCTTAAGTAAAGGAATGATCAGATCAAATTTTTTTTTGAAATTTTTATCATTTTATATTTTTATATTATTATAAATAAGTATCCATAAATAAAATAGAGCATTTAATGAGAATCCTCTTACCAAGGACTCAAAATCCTAGATACCTTTTAAAACAAATACTCGTGAAAAAGTAGACTCTTGATGGGAATTCAAATCCGAATCAGAACATTTGTTACCCATTTTGTTATCTGTATACCACTCTAAACACTAAAAATCAGAGAGATCAAGATGGGTAATGTAACAAGACTCAAAGACTGGAAATCAAATTTTAACTCAAAAATTCAACAGACACAGGTCAATCCTTAAGCTTGTGAATTTTAATTCTTACCAACCGAAGCTTTTGTAAATTAACTAAACACCCTTTATTAATCAAATTCAGAAAATAAGTAGGACCCTTAAACCAACCAACCCACAGCATCAAGGATAGACTTCTAGACGTAGGGCTTTGTCAATCTGTCTCCTTTAAGCCTCAACCGTTAGTCTTCAAAACTCGATTTCTTAGGCTTCACTGCCCACTCAAGGTTTAGTAGCTATAAGGTTAAAATGTCCGCGCAGGTGGAGTAGACACATCCTACAAGCATCGAAAGTTGTAAAAATCCAAACCTCAAGACATCAAGATCTTAATCCAAGTCATCCCAATTCAAGCCTTTGGCTTGGCCTTAGATTTGGTTGCTTTCTCCTCACCCGTTTTTATCTCAAGGTCAACACTCAAGGTGTATATTTCCTCGGTTGGACCAATGGGTCTCTTATTCCTAGTTTTTATCTCCATATTTTTCTAATCCATTTTCTATAGGTTAAAACACCATTTGTATTGAGATGTTTTTATCATATGAAGGAGGGTAGCATTCATTTGTAGTGTGATGCTTTATTTTGTAGATAAACGCATAAACATCCATTTGTACCGAGGTGCATTATTGCGGGGTGTAATATATTTTTTTCTCATGTATATTTTCTTCTCGCCTTCTCATTTTTCTTACTACTAAGCAAAATCTCCAAGTCTTTTCTAGGTGAGTGGCACATTCTTGACCCTTTCAAGAGCTACCCAATGGAAATCCTTGGAGTAAACAAGATACAAGATCTATCTCTTGGTCTCTGTGTTTTCATGGTCTCAAATGCCTGTAATACAATTCTAATGTGTGTGAAGTTTGGACACTTAGGTTACCTAGCTCACAAATCAGAGAGTGGACACCAAAGCCTTTCACTTTTAGTTCCCTTAAACCCTCAGTATCAGCCTGTAGGATCTATAAAGATGCAACTTGCCAAGTCTAGACGAACATCCTCGATTGATTAAGCTACCTATAGCATGTTAGATCTTATGGTTAAGGATCCTAACTAACTTCTCTACTTGATTAACTCTAAGTATCTAGTCTTTTTACTCAACTTAGTGATAAAAATAGACCTTCAAAGGCAAAGGGACATAACCTAGTCATATTAACCAAGAAATTTACAACTTAATTTTAAAAATTAAGTCATATATAAGAATTAATGACATCTTAGTTACTCTATTTTTAGAGTGAAGAGCGGGAACACAAATCGCGTACTTGGGTTTTAGATTCTTGACTCGAAAAATCCTATGTCAAAAGTAAAAAATAAGTACTTGTTTTGAAAAATATTTAAGAAAGTTCAAAGTAGGTATTCATTGCTCTTACTTATGTACACTATTTACATTATAAATATAAATATATTTTTTATTTCTGACCTTAAGAAATTCATAACTCTTTAAATTATTTAATTACATATAAATATTAAATAAGGTCCCTTAATGATTTCTTCCAAAATTCTTCTTGTCATGAATGAATTCCTGTCGAGATGATTGTAATCCCCCATAAAAAGGGAAATATTTTTGTTATTTTTGTTTTTATACTTCTATGGTTTATAAATTTTCAAAATTTTATGTGTTTTCAAAATTTTAAATTTTTAGGGTTTTCCAAATTTTTTCTTTTATCTATTACTACACTTAAAGTATTAAGATTCACTTTACAACCCCCTACCAAAATCATTTTTTTTGACAAAGAGAAAGGACTACTACCATTTACAGTAGTCATCCTACTTTAATCATAAATAGAATTAATTTCAAAATGTCCAACCACAGTTTGGCATTCAATTCTACATCACCACATATATTCTCATCCCACACATTACCACCACTAAACATCGCATCATTCCTAGCTTTCCACACAGCCTAAAGAACAAAAGCCATATACAAAAGCACATATCTTGTCAATAGATTAAAAGCTAGATCACAAGACATCCCACGCGGGGAGGGAAAGCTGGCAAAACCTGCTCCACACTTCATTGGTCACCAAGCATGTGCTGAACAGGTGTTGAGTATTGTCCTCCTCATAGCGACAAAGAGCACATTGGATTGCAGTGGCCCCCAGAGTTCTCCTTCTATACGAACTTGTAATCAGTCCTTCTCTCTTGGCTAACCATAGAAAGATCTATACCTTCAGTGGAATCTTCAACTTCCAAAGTTGGGAGCATATGCATCGGTGCTTGTCATTCCCCTATACGTCACATAGGATCTCATAGGTCTTTACTTTGTGCATCCCATGCCAAAATCTTACAATGTCATCATTGTAAAGAAAGGGTGAAAAAGACTGTGCACTTCACTTAGTATAGGGTGATGAAAGGAGTTGAATAGAGGAGATCAACAGATCCCAGGCGAACAATTTCTATTATGACAAAAGTCGGAGGGGTCGGTCAGACTAAGTGAAGGATAGGTAATAAGGAAGTGATATGATAAAGCTTAGACTCAAGTGTAGAAGTAGACAAAGATGAGAAAAATAGAAAAGAAAGAACCGAAAATAATTATATACAAGTGCTAAGTTTTATGCCTTCAGCTAGGCGTAAACTCATATGAAGTGCTAATGGAGCGTGTAACATTCTCCAACAAGACCTAAGGCATGTGTTTCAAGATAAGGTTTAAGGCATTGTCCATTTACTTTGAAGGGTTGATTCTTGCTGGGTTCGGTGATTTCAATTGCTCCATTGTTGAAGACCTATGTAACCTCCAATGGACCATTCCATTTAGACCTAAGTTTCTTTAGACTAGTCCTTTAGGTGGGCATCAAAGAGAAACACCTTCTAACCAGGTGCGAAAGATTTGTGGAAATGTCTATCATGGAAGGCTTTTAACTTATCCTTATATAGCTCGGAACTCTCATAGGCATCACTACGAATCTCCTCAAGTTCGCTAAGCTGCAATCTATGGTGATCTCTAGCCTTCACGAGGTCAAGATTGTAGTCTTTAATAGCCCAATAGACCATGTGTTCGATTTCTATGGGAAGATGACAGGGTTCCTCGAAAACAAGTCTGTATGGTGACATGCCTATGGGTTTCTTGCGGGTGATTCTATAAGCCCACAAAGCCTTATCTAACTGAGAAGACCAATCCTTCCTGATTGTAGATCAAGTTGGTTTGATCATCAAAGGATCGAGATCTGTAATCATTGTAGCTCTGGGAAGGATAGTAATCATAGTCTTGTTGTCCAGGGATAGTAATCATTGTCTCACTATTTCATTTATTCCCCAGATCTTTTTCTTGATCTCGAATGTTCCTCGTGGGAACGACCTTGATTGCAGTCTTTTCCAAAAAGTAGAAGTAGCACGTGGTGCTCTCCTGGCCGGGAGAGTCCCCCGTGGTGATCCTACCCTCAGTCAACCACCCCAAGGTCACTGACAGACGTAACGGTGACTACGGCATGCGCGATAAACGCACAGGTAGCTAACCCGTACTGGCACGCGGTCAGTCATTTCGGTTAACGGGTGCGCACAAAGCACAGCACGGAACCAGTCCAGGGCAGAGCCCTCTCAGTAACAGGGGTCCAACCCCTCCACAGTAACCAAACCGGGGCCTTGCCCCTCCACAGTCCGCGCACCCTCGCCTGACTACCCTAGTTTGCCCCAGCGGGCCTAACAAGTCGGTGTGGGAGGCTAGCAGAACCCCGGGGCTCGTGGGGTAGCTAGTACCTCCCTACACTAGTAGCTCTCCTCGGTACTACGTACGCGAGGGCCAGCAAGTCGGTACAGAGTGGCCAGTCCTAACCCTGGGTCCCTGGGGCGGCTGGCTCCGCTCTGCACTAAACAGGGGGACAGTAGCTCTCCTTGGTACTCCGTACTCAAGGGCCAGCTCACTTCCCCAATACTATTCCATTCACTTTCCAGGAGTTCTACTCCTACTTCCCCGTAGGGTTCCATCCTTTTTACTCAAACATCCAGGTTTCACTTTTCAGTTTCACATTCTTACAATCCATGTTCTCAACCACGTTATTTATTCACAACAGGCAGCTGTTAATTCAAATTACAGGCAGCTTTATATCTCTTTCCATTTTCCAAGACTGCAGTATTATACATTCCACTAGTTTTTCCCATCCTAGGATTCATGCCATATCCTAGGATCTATCATACAATCTAGTTTTCCATCCCTAGGATTCATGCAACACCTAGGAGCTATCATATATTTCTCATTCCTAGGATTCATGCAATGTCCTAGGTTCTATTTATGGTTCCATAATTTAACAGATTTTATTAATAACTTAAATCCACTCTACCAGGTACAACGGGAGTAATGGGGGCGTGATCGGGAATCCCACGTGCCTCCGCAACTCCCAAGACTGCAACTGAAGGAGGTCCTATCACAAGGATTAAACACAAGGAGTGTCTTAAAACAGTGTATAGCTACTATAGACGGGTAGAGGAATTAATTCTTAAAAGAACGCAACTCGAATCGTGGAAAATGGAACCCGAACGGGCCCTAAACGGGTTAAAAACGACGACACTATGCAAAATCAGACGTCTGGAACTTCTTCCAGACGTCTTAAAAAGTGGATCAGAGAATTACTTGTTCAGCGTGGTTTCCCAGACGTCCAGAAGTCTGAGGGGACGTCTGGCCTAGCTCCCAGACGTCCGATGGTCACCCCAGATGTCTGGAGGTCGCTCCCGCCGTCTGGTACAACAACCAGACGTCTGATTCACGTTGGATGGCGAATCACCGAGCCTGCGCACACCCATCTCCCTCCCTCAGTACGGTCAATCGACAGGAAGGAAGAAGAAGACGGAAAACTCATCTTTCGGACGTCTGGAAGGTCTTCCAGACGTCTCCCTCGCCGTCTGGCTATCAACCCAGACGTCTGATTCTGGAAATTCTTCCAGAATCAGGGCGCCACTTGGCCTCCGCTCGCGACGTCGCCCGCGTCGCACCTCGCGCGCCTGCTGCTCAGACCGCAGCAGTCCCCCCCTCCGCGTCACTCCGTGCCCCCCGCGCCCTCCGCAGGCCGACCCTAGCAGCCCTGGCGAGCTTGCCCTCACGGCAGAGCTCCGCTCTCGCACGCCGCACCTCCTCCGCGCTCACTGCGGCCGCCGCTGTCGCCCTCGCACCCGCGCTCACGCTCACTGGCTGAAGGAGAAGAGGGAGGAGACGGTGGAGACGACGAAAGGGAGCGCGTGGCATTTTAAGGCCGCGCGAGGAGGAGAGAGAGGACGCGGCAGGCGTTTGCAGCCGCAGGGAAAGAGGGAATAAGCGAATATCCGGTCTACCCGCTCAGGCGCGCAGACGACCCGCGCGTGTCGAAAATAACGGATTTCCAGACGTCTGGAAACGATCCCAGATGTCTGGTCAGACGTCTGGATGTGATCCCAGACGTCTGGTCTGACGTCTGGGCCACCTCCTAGACGTCTTAAAAGATGTCTGGGGCACGCGTTCGTTACATCATGCATTTAACACACTTAAGGAGAAATTTCCTACTCATAAAATCCATGAAACTCTTTTGCTCCCTAACTGTCAGGGCAAAGCATTGGTTGCCCTAAATATAACCCTTTTTGCTCGCGGCCTTTTTCGTATCTTAGCATGGAACTTAAGAGCTAAAAATTTAGGATTTCACAAAATATCTGTTGGTATTTTCCCTTAATTTATGCTATCATTACAAGCTTTCCGGTCAATTGGAACATAGTTTTCATTCACTTTATTAGACCCCATTATCGTGCATCAGCTTTACCATTGGATATTTTGGTGCCACACATTCTTCATAAAAATAAAATTGACCTCTCTAATTTTACTCCTCTTAGAAAAGTTGTCTATTTTAAATGGTCCACTCTCTGAAAAATGGGAGTGAAACCTGCTAGAGTGGAATCCTCCAGTGATGATGAAGAAGTTGATCCAAATGCTCAATCTTCTTCTCATCCACCTCCTGAATCATCCTCCACTTTCGTTCCTATTACCTACCCATATCCAAAAGTTGAAACACCTTGGGTAAATCTATCTAATGTGTCTGGACTTGATCCTAATTTGATAAATACCTTCAATTACATTGGTCAAAATTTAACCAATCTAAATTTTGCCTTTGGCACATGGAACGCAAAATCCATGACCTTTTTCTTTTTATTGAGTCCTCCCATATCACTTCTTCCACTCAACAACCTAAACAAAGGAAGCAGACTCAACCGAAAGCATCTCAAGAATATAGTGAAAGAAGGCAAAAGTATTTTCAAGATCCATCTCCTGTTTCAATGGTGGAAGAAGAACCAGTTCTTCATGATGATGATGAAGAAGAAGACACGGAAGATGAAGTTTCATATGAAGATAGTGATGATGAAGATGAAGATGATGACGACAACAATGACGATGACGACAATGATGATAATGGTGGACATGTGCAAAAGCTAATTAGAAAATGTCCTAGAAATTAGCTTAGTTTTCATTTTGTTGCTTGTTAAATTTGTATGACTTTTCAGACAATTATGTGTTAAAATTGTTTCAAGCCTTATGAACTTTATCATGTTATGATTCATATATCATGCTTTGTTTGCTTATGTGAAATTATTGCTTATTCATATATCATGTTTTATTTCTATTATTTGCTCATCTTTTTGCTTGCTTGACAAAAAGGGGGAGAAATGATTGGATACTTCACATTTAAATTAGGGAGAGCTTGGTTTGAGGGGGAGGTTTTTTCACTCCTTGTGGAGTTTTTTATTCTTCTCTTATTAAGTCTCTGTTTATTTTTAAATATGAGTATTTTGTTTGTTTTGTCAACACCAAAAAGGGGGAGATTGTTGGAATCTAGTTCCATCTCTCTTTTGTGTTTTGGTATTAACAAAGCCATTTTAAAATCTAATGTGCTTATGAAGTATTACAGGTTAAAAGAATCTATGGATGCAAGCAGCAAGATAGCATATGAAGGAAGAAGACTAGAAGACTGTAGTTCTTGTTGTATTATTTGTATTTTAGAATCTTTGTACATCTCCTAATAAGTAAAACATAATCTAAGAGTTAAAATCAAAGTAGAGATAATTAAGGTTCAAAAAATCATTCATTCACTTGTTTCAAAACTCAAAATCGATTTTTCAAAATAAAGTCATTTAGAGTAGGTTGGATATCTCTAAAAATTGACTTACACCTACAATATTTTGGTACTTGTAGCAAGTACCGGTACTCGTCATAAGTATCGGTACATGCTTGGCAAAGGTTTGGGCCTAAGTCCCAAACTGTGAACAACAAGTACCGGTACTCATCGTGAGTACCGGTACCAAGTGGTCATAGTTTGTGCACTTGGTTTTTGCCTGAACCTTACAAGTACCGGTACTAATCACTAGTACCGGTACATGTAGGTCACTGGACCCAAATTTGTGAGTCACAAGTATCGGTACTCATCATGAGTACCGATACCTATTGACTTAGTTGGGCTGACTGTAGGCAGTCAGTACAAGTACAAAAAGTTTAGTACCAGTACCAACTAACCATTATGACCAATTTGAACAACTATTTTGCAATAAACCTATCTCTAATCTTCCCAAATTACCTCTAACAGCTAGTAATTATAGGGAAAGTGCTTAGTGGGTTATATAGGCACTATTTGAGTATTTTTTGCACAAAACCAAGAAGCCAAAATTCTATCTTTGCCTACACCTTCAATTCTCAATTTACTAGCTGCAAAAGAGCTTGTTTTGTTGCAATTCTCTCAAGGTCACTCTCCACTTGCAACAAGTCATCAAGGCGATTGTGTTTCTTTCTGATAAATTCGTTTGTTTTACACCTTAGTATTCTCGTTAGATTCATTTACATACTCATATTAAGTAATATAATTGTTGGAGACCTAAAGATTAGTTGTAAGCTTTTATTTGCATTTTTCTTATACCTGTATCTTTATTTCTTTTTATTATCTTGTAATTGGGTTGAGGTAACCTGTTAATTACCTCAAGTTTTAGTAAATTGATTCCCTCGGATTGTGGGAATCGGGTTAAAAATCCTAAGTCGGGAGACTTAGGTAGTGGAGTACCCAAGTGAGGAGAACCACTATATAGCTTGTGCATTTTGTGATTTGATTTGTCTTGCAATTTTTTTTTATCTACCACACTATTTATCCCCTCCTTTTAGTGTACTTGTGATTTACAGATCCTACAAGATGTGAGGTGTGCCCACATAGATATTATATTTTAGTGAATTGATGGTGGGACATGTTCACTTTTCTGTCTTTCGTTTGTAAATTTAGGATTTTATTAGATGTGGAGTGTGCCTACATATGTGTTATGCATTTATGTAATTTGTTTGTTATGTTTTTAATGTGGGGTGTGCCCATTTCTATTTCTGCATGAGTGGTGTGTTATTTTGAAGTGTAGGTTTATGGAAAAAATTAAAAAATTAAGGGGAAACTGTAAATTTTTTTTTAAAAATTTGTTAGTGCAGAGTTAAATTGTGATGCACTAATTTATTATGATTATTAGATACACATACTTATACAAATTTAGATACACCTGAGGCCAAACATGTAGGCATTTTAACCATTAGGGTAAAAGTTTTCGGAGTCAAATTGTGTCAAAATATTCACCCATCAAGATTTATGATCATGTTATATGGATAATGCAGAGTGTGTGTATATCTCACTTGCATGTATGATGCTTTATTTTTATACCTGATAAACGTTAGTTTATCATCATTCTTATGCATTAAAACAAACCTAACTCTTAGGAATTTACTCCGCAAATGGGTTTTTGGGTTGCATTTAGAAATTAATTAGGTTAAGCATGCATTGCATTTTGTATTGTGTTTTTAATGTGTTTTTGTGAGTGTTAGGGATAAACAGATTGCCAGATCCCTAGAACCCTAGCACTCTGGAAGGCAATTGGTGAAGGAGAAGCTTAAACCAGCTAGAACTCAGCTTGATCTAGCTCACCATAGCGGGAATCCAGCTCACATGAACTAGGGTTAGCTCATCCTAGCACCATTCAGCTCATCTCAGCAGAATGGCAGCTCAAGAGAGCTCATCTTAGATCACCTTAGCTCAAGTCAGCTCAGATCCAGCTCAACTTAGCTAGGTCTAGCTCATCTCAGCTCCCATCAGTTCACTGGGAGCTCTAGCTAGTTCAGCTGAGTTGACTGGAGTTCACCTCAGCTCAGGACTAGCTACATCTAGCTCCACTCAACTCTAGCCAGCTGAAGATGATTTCATCTTAGCTCAGGAAGCTCAAGTCTAGCTCTCGGGGACTCAACTTAGCTCAACTTAGTTGAGCTAAGCTACCTTAGCTACCTCAACTAGCTAGGTCCTCCCTGGGAGCATCAGACCCAGCTTACCTCAGCTCCTTTCAGTAGAAGCCAACTTGCTTTTGCATGGCTTAGCAGCTAGCAAAGAACTAGCAAGCTAAGCCAGCTAAGGTAGCTCCTTGCAGCTCTCTTCAGTAGCCACCAGCTCCAGTGCAGCTCAAGATGACTATCTTTAGCTCTTCTCCCTCAAAACCCTAGCTTCAAATGCCTCCAACCCTACTAGCTTAGCTAGTCCACCTCCATGGCACCAAAACCTACTACCCTACTACCCTACTACCTAAGCTCCAGCAAAAAGACCACCTACTCCTACTTTATTTTGGTGCCAACTATCCCTTCCATCACCACCCTACATCCACCATCAAAACCCATCTCCACCCTCCATTTTTTCCCTCCAAAATCAATACCTTCTAGAAGGTATTTTTGGAGGGAAAACAAAGGCACCTCTTCATTTCCCTCCCATTTTTCCCTCCAAAAAAACACCATAACCACCCCCCTTCCCATCGTCTAAATACCCTACCCTACCATCACTTAATTCCCATCCTCCATTAGTGTTAACTCTACCCTAAATCCACCTATAACTCACGACCAAGAAGAAGAAGGAAGGAGATTAAGGAGGCTATCCCTTGCCTCCTTGGTGCCTTCTTCCTCTCCATTCTTCTCCTTGTGCCATGCCAAGAGAAGGAGCAAGCTCTACATCAAGGATGGCTAGGCATTGGAGGAAAGGATTGAGGTGGAGAGCATCCCCCTTGGAGGAGCCATTCAAGGAAGGAGAAGGAGACCTTTTTTTCAAGCCAAGGAGCAGCTAGGCTTGGAGCAAGATGACTCCCTTCTTCACCAAATTTTGCAAGAGGATTTGTGTTTTTATTGCTTTTATATTTTCCATTTCAAGTAGAAGCATTCCTCTACATGTTTTTATAAAACACAAATTCTATTAAATTAATTTACCTTCTTTTCATTTTTGTTGCAATTTTTTTCTTTGTTTCTAGCACTCTTCACTCCCTCTACCTAATTACTCTATGCCTCCATGTGCCTAGGGTGAGCTTAGGGAGAGGAATTAATTGTCCTTAGGTTTTAGCTTTGTGATTGTTGGTGTTACTTTCCCGCCAACAACTCGTGTATTCGTCGTTATTTCAAAACTATAAAAATTATAAATTTAAAAAGACCAAAAAGAAAGTTGATTTTCATTTTGAAGTGAGAGATTTGATTTCGCAAAATGTTGCCTCCTTGGACAACCCTAGATACTTCCCTATCTTGGTCTTATAAATTTAAAAGCGAAACAGATTTACGTGTTACAACGACGTATTTTACAAAGCACGCAAGATCCGCTGTCACTTTTTGGCGCCGTTGCTGAGGATGCACTGCTTTGCAAATTATTTTTCTCTTGCTTGAAGTGGATCTCATCCCCTTGCCTCTCTTCTTTCTTGTGTGTGCATGAACTATAAGAAAAAAGCGGGAATTTGGAAATGAGAACTCAAAGTTCCTTTTCTTCTCGTGATTCTAGGTTGGTTTCTTCTTTCTTGTCACACTTAACCGAAAGGACTATCAAAATACACTAAACTTGGTTTTCAGGATCTTAAACATCAAATTTTGGTAGAGTGGTACATTTAAAACCTATTGTTTGATTGATTGCCCCATTAAACACCATTCTACCTTAAGTGCGGATGTTCTATTTTTTGGATCTAGACTTCTGTTTGATTTTGAAAAATCAATTCCGAACACCACAGGTCTCCTAAAATTTTGAAATTTCACACAGAGTTCCAAATCAAGTTGGTAACATTTGTTCCAAATTTCAGAGCAATTGAATTTGTAATTAATTTTTAAAAATTTGTGGACTGCAGAGGGATCATCTCCTATAATCTTCCTATTTTGCTTCTGTCCATGAATTTTAGGAATTGGTATACTTATCCAATTTTTATGAAATTTAGCTTTCTGGAATCCTTGTGACATTCTACACATCATATAAAATTACCAAAATTTTCTAAGGTCGGTTGTGGTACTAAAAAGTCAAAAATACCCTTTAGTATCATTTTTGGACTTTGACGCTAGCACAAAAAAAAATATCAAATAGATTCCTAAAATCCTAAAAAAATCTTTCTGGAATCCTTGTTTGATTTTCCATAAGGTAGTGGTGTTGTTTGATTTGTTTGGATCACTACTTAATATCGAAAGCCTAAAACATATTCATTGGTAGTTAATTTTTTGTCTTAGGACTAATTGGATTAGGGTTTTCCTTTTCATTTTCTAGAAACCCACTTTAAAGGAAATTAATTTTCGCCAATACAACTTATTTTCCTTTGATTGTGGAGCTTGAAACTTGTTTGAAAATTTAAGAAGGAATCCCTAAAACACACCAACTTAAATCCAATTCTAAAAAGGCAACAATACATTAAATTGTGTGACAACTTGGTTTTTATTAGAATCAACTTCCAATTCCCGCACACACACACAGAAAAAAATTGAAATAACAGGGCAATACCCCCATCATCGCCCTCCACATTCCATATGCACAATAGTACCCCAGGTCTAACTAAAAATTGTAGCAATTTGACTCCTAAGGTTACATCAACTTAGGCTTACTATCTAGGTTTTAAGGTTTCTCTAGTTAATATCAATTCTGTCATCTATATTTGGTGTCAGGTTGAGGGGTCGTGTCAAATGACCAGGCGCGGGTTTGCACAAGCTCCTGGGGATTTTCCTGGGAAATTCTTGGGCCCAAACCTCCCCTTATGCAACTTGGTCAGATTTATTGATAGAATAGGTATTCACTATTGATTTCTTATTTCCTAGGTAGATCAAGTCTTAGGTTCATTTTTTAGAGAGTCACATTTAAGTTAGGTCTAGAATTTTGATTGTTTGATTGCACACTTTCTCTCATCTCCATCTCTTCTCCTCCCCTATCGTTTCTTCCATTTTGCACGGGCGACGATCCAAAACTCCACACTTGGAGGGACCACTTGATTTTACCTCCCCAAAATGACTTTTCCTGCATTTTTCCTCTTCTTTAAGAATGGAAAATAAAAAATGGTCCTCTAACCTACATGTTAATTATTCTTTCCCTAATCTTTCCACCTAGGAGCTTCTTAATCAGGCCCCCCCACCTAATTTCTACTCTATCATGGCTCAGCTACAAGTTAAGCAACAACAGTTGCATAAGGATTTAACAAACCTAGCCAACCAAGCGAGTCCTACCACACCTACCCAAGCTCCACACATTCCACATTTCACCCCTTCTAACACACCAAAGAGAGAAGATCTGCATAATTCCCATGCTAAGTGTAATTATTATTTCGAGGCTTTCTATGGTTCAATGGGGAATTATATTTATCCCAATCATCAGACCACCCAAAATGTCCCCACCTTCCAGGAGAAATTGAAAACTTCCTCTAATAGGAGGAATTATCCAGCTCAATCCTGAACCAATCCGGTTCCTCACCAACAACAAAACCTATTTGGAGGGTATGGTTCAAAATCAACTTATCAATCTGGGCCATCTCAAGAAGACATCAATGCCCAGATGTTGAAAACCTTGCAGGAGATGCAAAGAAAAACAATGGAAATGACTCGTGCTATTAATAATCTCAATGATCAACTTGGGGTCAATTCAAACCAAAGAACTACAGGACACTCACCATCCTAGCCCAAACCAAACTTTGTCAATCATAGGAACCAACATCCGGGAGGACACCAACATCAGAACCACACTGTTTAGCCTCCTATTAACCCAATATCTCAGCACCAACCTGGTTTCTATCAACAACAGACCCCCCACCTCCTCCCAGTGATAACCAAACTGCATATGTAGATACGTTGAGTGGGAACACTACCACTGATTTAGGGCCTTCAAATCAAATTGATGAAACCCACTCTTAGCCTATGCAAATCAACTCTCTTAACCCCACTCAGGAAGAAGAAAAAGAAGTTCCAAAAACACTTGATTGAAATCCTACTTCTCACTCTCAAACACTGCAATCCAATCCATCTAATTAAAAATCAGAGCCCTCTCACCAAGATCTTTTAGACTTATTTGGGCAAGTCGAGAAGAATATTCCTCTCCTAGATACCACCCCTACCTTTGCTAAATGTTTGAAAGAAAGGTTTACTCCAAAAGGGCCGGCTTAGAATCTAGGACGGATGGTCCTTTTAAGGACAGCTAGCTCAGTTTTTCAGAGCAAGCTGCCTTTCACAAAAAAGGACCCGAGCACATCACCCATCTCGGTTGTCATAAATGACACCACTTTTTTTCGCACCCCTCTTGACTTAGGTACCTCCATTAATATCATTCCCCGATCTTATTCAAGGAATCTCAATTCAGTGATTTTAAACCTATTAAGGTTCAATTTCAATTGGAAGACCAATCTATTATTCAACCGCGGGGAATTTTTGAGGATAGTATGGTTAAAGTCCAGAATTATCTATTCCGGTGAATTTTCTAGTCCTTGACATAAAGGTACCTAAGGCTTTCATTAATTCCATCCTTGGAAGACCCTTTTTGATTACTGCAACAACTAATATCAACTCTTATTCTGGGAAAATGAGTATAAGTTGCAGTAACCAGATTTTCTCATTAGATTTATTTCAAGCTTCCAAGAGGTTCATTGATTATGACATTTTTGAGGACACTAATAATACAATGGAAGCAGTATTTGAGAAGTCGATGTTGATCAAATCCTACTCATCTCTGACCACCATGGATTTAGATTTTATTAATGATTATGTGATCTAAAACTTTTCAGATCAACTAGGGTTTGACTTTTACTCTTTCAATCTTCCTGATTTTTCACCAAAAACATCCACACTAACTTCACCCACTCTACATCTCATTGACTACTTTCTCTCTCCCTTTTCATTGGACCTACCACCTGACCCACCCGACTCTGGCATTTTACATGAACTTAATCCATGGCTAGACCCAGGTCATTCTTCAATTTTTCCATTTCATTTTGATCCCGATTTCCTTACCAATCATCTTTTTAGGGATCTCGAGAAAGACACATTTGTTGAGGACATTCAAGTGTCCAACTATTTACATGATTGTTCGTCTTCTGTGCATACCTTCACGCTCGGTTGAATGGCGTTAAAGATAGTACTGGATGGGAGGTAACTTATCATTTTTCCTGCTTTCTTTTTCCCTTTCTTTTTCCAGGTTTTGACCATCCTAAACTCGATTGCCTTTCACTAAGGTGATCCCTTCTCCTTCCTAATGCATGAGGACATTGCATATCTTAAGTATGGGGGGTGTTTTTAAAATTTTGAACATCAATTTAGGATTTTAAAACCTAAAACTATGCAATTTTTTTCTTTTGTCATTTTCTTATTTTCTGCTTGCATACCCAAAGAATAAAAATATTAAAAAATTATTGAGGAAAATTTTGAAATCAGGTCTAAGGTTGAAAATGCACTTTTGGTACAATGAGATTTAATCTTTAACAAACTAGGGATAAGGATATGGATCTGATCATTAGAATTTCATGGTCTATCTTTAGACTAGATCAAATATCCTTCTCCAAAATCCCACCTGTACTCATGATAGTTCAGGTGACTTGATCCTCTTTTGTAATATGGAAAGTATCTGGCATAGTTTCTGATTCAAAAACTTGCATTTCATGCGAAACTTCTTGTGTCAAATTTCACACATAAGCTAACACCTAAAAACAACTAAAAATTAGAAAAACCCCCTTGTTTGGCCTTAGTAAAAGTCTGAAGTAGATCATTGGTTTGAGTTCCCACTGTCGAGAAGGAGGAAAATGCCTCCTTTGATGATGGGATGCCAACATGGTACCACCTCGGCACTGCTCCATATCTATATTTCATATCTTTATACCGAGCATTAAAGCACATTTTTGCAGCTCAAGTGTCTTAGACGGTACTCTACCTATAATGTCGGAGCAAGTGCTTGAGTTTGCTTGGAGTTCCCCTTTACACCGCATTGTGTTTTGGGGTTGTGAGCTCCTGGGTGGTGTCATGGATAGTGCTATCTTGAAGTACTAGCACCAGAGCACCCTCGAGGATTGGTAATGGGAATGATGATCTCGACACATCTGTTGTAAGACTAAACTAAAAATATGCATGGGGGAGAGAAAAAAAGTTTTAAACCAAAAACATGCCCTCATAAATGTTGGCTTTTCACAAGCACAGACACAAGCTTTTAAAAGTTATTATAAATTGCGAATCAGATTTAAGAGCTAGAAAAATCCTAAAAATAAAAATGTCAAGTCATCTGAATTAACAAGGGGTTAATCTGTGAATTTTTTGGAGGATATATTGATCTCGTTTTTGTCTAATTTTTGTATCTAAAAACAAATCCTGATGTTTACCCTTAACAAATCCCGTACCTCCTGTGTTTGGATCAACCTATGTCCCATAATCTCCTTAAAAGTCAAAAAAATTAGATTTCCTCAAAATTTCATTTTGTAAAAAATTAAAGTTTTGTTAAGAGACTAGCAAAAGGTAAGTATGGGGGTGTGATAAACTCTAGTTTATCATCATTTTTATGCATTAAAATAAGCCTAGCTCTTAGGATTTTGCTCCGTAAACGGGTTTTTGGGTTACATTTAGGCATTAATTTGGTTAGGTATGCATTGCATTTTTTATTATGTTTTTGATGTGTTTTTATGAGTGTTAGGGATAGACAGATTAGAACCCTAGCACTTAGGAAGGCAACTGGTGAAGGAGAAGTTTAAACCAGTTGGAACTCAGCTTGATCCAGCTCACCATAGCTGGAATCCAACTCACTTGAACTGGGGTTAGATCATCCTAGCTCTATTCAGCTCATCTTAGCTGAATGGTAGCTCAAGAGAGCTCATCTTACCTCACCTTAGCTAAAGCCAGCTTAGATCCAGCTTAACTTAGCTAGGTCTAGCTCATCTCAGCTCCCATCAGTTCACTGAGAGCTCTAGCTAGCTCAGCTGAGTTGACTGGAGTTTACCTTAGCTCAGGACTAGCTACATCCAGCTCCATTCAACTCCAACCAGTTGAAGATGATTTCATCCTAGCTAAAAAAAGGTCAAGTCCAGCTCTCGGGGACTTAGCTTAGCTCAACTTAGTTGAGCTAAGCTACCTTAGCTACCTCAACTAGTTAGGTCCTCCTCGGGAGCATCAGACCTAGCTCACCTCTGCTCCTTTTAGTAGAAGCCAGCTTGCTTTAGCTTGGCTTAGCAGCTAGTAAAGAACTAGCAAGCTAAGCTAGCTAAGGTAGCTCCTTGCAACTCTCTTCAGCAGCCACCAACTCTAGTGCAGCTCAAGATGACTACCTTCAACTCTTCTCCCTAAAAACCCTAGCTCCAAATGCCTCCAACCCTACTCCCTACTAGCTAAGCTAGCTAAGCTAGCTTAGCTTAGCTAGTCTACCTCCATGGCACCAAAGCCTACTACCCTACTACCATACTACCTAAGCTCCAGCAAAAAGACCACCTACTCCTACTTTATTTTGGTGCCAACTATCCCTTCCATCACCACCCTACATCCACCATTAAAACCCATCTCCACCCTCCATTTTTTCCCTCCAAGACAATACCTTCTAGAAGGTATTTTTGGAGGGAAAACTAAGGCATCTCTTCATTTCCCTCCCATTTTTTCCTCCAAAAATATCCAAGCACCCCTTCATTTTCCTCCAGAAAAATACCATAATCACCCCCCTTCCCATCCTATAAATACCCTACCTACCACCACATAATTCCTATCATCCATTAGTGTTAACTCTACCATAAATCTACCTATAACTCACAGCCAAGAAGGAAGGAAGGAGATTAAGGAGGCTATCCCTTGCCTCCTTGGTGCCTTCTTCCTCTCCATTCTTCTCCTTGTGCCACGCTAAGAGGAGGAGCAAGCTCTACATCAAGGAGGACAACTAGGCATTGGAGGAGATACTAGGGTGGTGCACGCCCACCCTTGGAGGAATGGATTGAGGTAGAGAGCATCCACCTTGGAGGAGCCATTCAAGGAAGGAGAAGAAGGGGACCTTCTTTTCAAGCCAAGGAGCAGCTATGCTTGGAGCAAGAAGACTCGCTTCTTCACCAGATTTTGCAAGAGGATTTATGTTTTTATTGCTTTTATATTTTCCATTTCAAGTAGAAGCATTCCTCTACATGTTTTTGTAAAACACAAATTCTATTAAATCAGTTTGCCTTCTTTTCATTTTTGTTGCAATTATTTTCTTTGTTTCTAACACTCTTCACTCCCTCTACCTAATTACTCTAGGCCTCCACATGCCTAGGGTGAGCTTAGGGAGAGGAATTAATTGTCACTTAGGTTTTAGCTTAGTGATTATAGGTGTTAGTTACTTTCTCTCCAACAACTCATGTATTCGTCGTTATTTCAAAAGAATAAAAATTATAAATTTGAAAATATCAAAAAGAAAGTTGATTTTCATTTTGAAGTGAGATTTGATTTCACAAAAAGTTGCCTCCTTGGACAACCTTAGTTCCCTATCTAGGTCTTATAAATTCTAAAGCGAAATGGATTTACGCATTACAACGACGTATTTTACAAAGCGCGTAAGATCCGCTATCAATAGCATGTCATAAGTGTCGATTGCCTTTAGTTTGGTGAAGTATCGGGCTAAAGAGGGTCTTTGAAATTTACAGCTTAGGATTACTTATTACATGGAAATGGTGTCTGGAGGAATTTCGGTAGCATCTTGTCACTCTTCTCAGGTATATCAACTGATTTTATCCATGTTCCTAAAGCACCCTTAAATGAGAGTTATTGGGAATGTAGTTAAGGTTGGTCTTGAGGGGTATACTGGAGAAGTGCGAGGAGATGCTGCTGAAATTTTTTTAGACACCGATTACATGTAACAAGTAACATTGTGATCAAATCTTCAAAGATAGCCTATCAAGGGAAAACCTTCATTAAAATACACGCATCATCCCTACGTTTGTTTCTAATTTGCCCATGGTTTACTGTAAATTGTAGGTTACCATGGACAAGTCATTGATTGATTTGAGGACCTTAGATTACACTCAATATAAGGAGTGGAGTCATTTCATTCTTAGATTGGGCCTTCCATGATAATAGAAAATAATATAAATAAGGAGAACATTTGGAGAAGATAGTTTTCCCTTCTAGGAAGTGTTTGAATGGATTCGTTCAGGATAGAAACACTGTGTTTGAGCACATGATCTGCAATGGTTGGTAGTAGCATTACACGAAGTGGACAATGCATGAAGAGGAATTGACTGAGGTCACAGGGAATGCAATGGAAGTTGATGACTCTGATGATGATGTCGAAGGGAATTAAATTCATGATATGCTTAATGAGATGAGAGCAGGTGATGCTGATATTGGAAATGAGGAAGAAACATTGTGAAGGTGTAATCAGTTTTATGAAGCAATGAAGGCAATAGAAGAACCAGTTGCTCCCAGAATTAGTTCTATGACCAGGTTATCATTCTTGTTGAAGTTATTTCAGATGAAAGTTATGAATAGAGTTATAGTGAAATTAATGTTAGAGGTACTTCAATTCATATGAGAGTTTAATAATCCCGATGGTTTTCTTGAGTCATGGTATGAAGCGAAGAAGCAGATTCGAGGGCTGGGTTTGAATTGTGAGAAGATTCATGAATGTCCAAATGACAGTGTATTATACATAAAAGAGTACACATGGTTGAGTTCCTGCCCGGATTGTGGCAAAGAAAGATATATAGGAGATAAGAAATAATGAAGAAAGGTTCTTTTGTTTCCATTGATTCTAAGGCTTCAGCGACTATTTATGTCGAGGAAAAAAGCAACGTGGATGACATGGCATGCAAACAATAAGTCATGAGATCGGCACATTCGTCATGCAGAAGATTCTGAAGAGTGGAAAAAATTTGATAGAACACATTTTCCTTCATTGGAGATTTGTGTAATGTTAAGTTGGGACTTGCAAGCGACTGATTTAATCCTTTCAAGAATATGTACCAATCGTATTTCATTTGGCCAGTCATGTTGGTTACTTATAACTTACCTCCCTGACTTTATATGCGATCCTCATTTATGATGATGAAACTTCTCATACCTGGTGCAAATCAACTGTGAAATGCGATTGACGTGTATTTACAGCCTCTCGTAGATGAACTCAAATAATTATGGCATGATGGCATTCAAACATACGATGCACATAAGAAAGATTTTTTAAAGATGTATGCAGCACTGTTACGGACCATAAATGACTTTACAGCATATGCAAACTTGTCAAGATGAAGTACGAAGGGAAAGTTAGCATGTACGATTTGCATGGTGGAGATGCATCATTTACATCTGCATGAAAGTAACAAATTTTGTTAGGAAACCACATATTTCTTCCTATTGAGCACAGATGGCGGACATCATGATTCAAGGAAAGATTTGATGGTAAAACCTATTGGTATTTGAGTAGGAATCCGAGAAATATGTTGAGAACAGATTCCATCAGGTTGTCAGGATTTGAAGTAATGGAGAAGTTAGAAAAACTTGGCAACATTAGATTATGTTGTACATTTAAGAAGGACCTTACGGCTTTGAAGGATTCGAGTTTAAAAAAGAACATTTTCTTCATGGAGCCCTCCTATTAAAGATCATACAATCCATCACAACCTTGACATAATGCATATTGAGAAAAATGCCATGGACAACATCTTAGATGTGTTAAACTTAACAGATAACCCAAAGGATACGTAAGAATGAGAAATGACATGAAAAAATTAGGTATTCATTCTGAGTTGCATGTTACTAAGGGAGATGATTTTGCATCAGCTATGTATAGTCTAGATCAAGATCAGAGGGAAAGGCTATTCTCCTTAAAGAGAATACGGGTTCCTGATGAGTACTCTTTACAGCTCTCACGTTGTGTGAATGAAGTTTAGAAGAAAATCAGTGGGTTAAAAAGTCATGATTCTCATGTTTATATACAGATTTTGTTTTCACTTGCTATCCGTGGAGTTCTGCCCAATCTAGTGGTTGATATGTTAACAGAGAGGAGTCATTTTTTTAAAGCCGTATGTTCGAAGAATTTGGACTGTGAACTATTACATTGATGGAATGAACAAATTGTTATTACACTATGTAAGATGGAACAAATATTCCTTTCGACCTTCTTTGATGTTATGGTACATCTTATTCTTCATCTTGCAAATGAAGTAAGCGATGGGGAATTGTACCGCATAGATGGATGTATCTAGTTGAACAATTCTTGAAAAGATTGAAAGATTATGTCTTAAATAAAGCAAAGCTTGAAGGGTCAATTGTCGAAGGATATCTTGTGGAGGAATGCATAAAATTTTGTGTAATGTATATGGATGATCCAGATAACAGATTTAATTGACTTGAGAGAAATTTTGATGGAGAATAGAATGAAAATGATGAAGATTCTCTCTCCATTTTTGGCACAAGGGGAAGGCCAATTCCATGGATAGTATAAATCGATCTCAGAAATGGATCGAAAGTTAGCGCACATACATTTTAAAGCAGATTTCTAAAGTTGATCCATTCTATACGGAATTCAAACAGTCTTCACATCCATCTGTTTGGGACTTGGACTTCCTTGATTGGTTTAAGGAGCATGTAACACAGATGAAAGAAAACGACCTTAGGTGGGGTCGAAGATTTTGATGTTATTGCTAAGATCCCGTTGAGTTACAGATATTATCATTTTGGATATATAATAAATGGCTTCAGATTCAGGATAAGATCAATTAATGATGAGAAGACAATGCAACATGCTGGAGTTATTGTCAGTTACGATCTGACAATTGGTTGTGATGGCTACTATGGCCAAATCATTCAGATAGTGGAGATGAGTTTCAGATACGATCATAGGATGGCCTTGTTTAAGTGTGATTGGTTTGATGTTTTTAAGAATGGTATTGGTCTCAAGAAAGATGTTAAATGTGGTTTCTTAAGTTTAAATAAGTACAATCATATTTTTCAGTTAGCAGAATCATTTACTTTAGCGTGTCAAGTGTCACAAGTGTTTTATGCCCTCGATAATAGCATGATTGGATGAGTAATACCTATCAGAACCATGTGACGTGAATACTTTGATGCAGAAAAGGATACTGATCTTGATTTTGAATCTGAAGCTTTTCAAAAAATTCCAGAAGAAGGACAAGAAGTAGTCAGAGTGTTAGACAACGATACATAAGGTATAATGTTCATTTTAACCATCTTTTATTTCAGCCATTATTTCATTATTTCTTAGTGCACCCCAATTTTTCATAAGCACAACAAAAAGCACCCTCGTATATTTCATAAATATCCAACTCTATAATATCCCCATTTTCTTTGTAAAAGTGACAAAGAAAATGAGGGAATGGAAAACACTAATACATTGAGGATCTGATGCATAATAGGCACCTCCATAAGATTTAGTAGTAGTGGTACTCCACATGGCATCTCTAATGCTAGATCCGATTGGTATGTCGATTGTCTTAACAAAAGCAATCTATTCAAGTGAGCTTTAGATAAACTATATGCAGATCCATTATCTGCTACGACTGATGCAGGCATAACTACAGCTGTTGCGACTAAGGCAGGCACTAGTGTTGGTAAATAATTTGTTCATCTTTTATTTTTTTTTTGAAAAGCATTCATCTTTTATTTTAAATTTACATTTCTCAAAATTATAATTTAATTAACTTGTATTTAATTTAATGATAATATGATATAATTTGTTTTTATGTAAGAAAACATGGGGTCTAACTCGGAATCTAGACTTAGATAGATTACCAGTAGGCATTAGGATCCTAGTCGAGATTAATCCTTCAAGGGAAGTAAAGAATTACCCAAAGTTCACTAGTCGACTGGCGACGATCATGAAGTCGATAGTGCCTCTTTCATGCTTCAAATGGCAGAAAGTGTCGAAGGACTTGAAGGCGGCACTTATTTGCAAGTTGTAGGTAAATGCATTTCCATATTCCATTTTACAAATCTTAATTAAAATTTATTTATATAAGATTTACAATTATTCTACAATTGTTGGGGATATTTGATTGGGAGCCCGATCCTAATGTGCCCTTGTATATTCTGAAGCACCCTGACAAGATCCATCGTGGTTGGAGGGAAGAGGTGAAGAGTACGGTAAGATTTTTAACGATTCAAAAATACAACAGTTACAATATTTATTTAAAAAGTTGATAATGATTTATATGATTATTTCAACACTTTAGGAATAGGCCATTTAAGGAGGCATTGAGGAATGTGCTTCCAATGGTTACGCCTGACATTTGGAGGGAGGGGTGCAAGCATTAGAGTGCTCCAAATATAAAGGCAATCAATTATTTGTTTATATTGGTTACTTTAAATTATTATATTGTTATTTAATACTGATAATATCTTTTAGGAGCAAGCTAAAAAAAATAAAGCCAACTGGAGCCAATCTACACCACAGGCCTATTGCTTGGGTCGAATGGGTATTAACTCATTAAGTGTCAAATATGTAATTAAAAATATTTATTTACATTGAATATATCCATAAGAATATATGAGACCTAATATTTTATCTTTCATTAAATTTTCAGGTTGATGTGCATGAGGGTGCTGAGCTGGATCGAGTGAGAGTTTATGAGCACACTCACAGTAAGAAGATACTTGATGGCCTCCATGCATGGGACATATTAGTAGAGATATGTAAGTATCATGAATTTTTACACTACTAATTTACTACACTAATTTACATATTGAAATAAGTACAAATGTACTTACAGACTTGTATGATGGATTTGATCCATTGTCCTGAGGTCACGGACAAGAACTCTACGACCGTCCTGCAAGCACCTTCGATGACACCAGAGGAGGCATTCAGGACTCCGATGCCTTTGGAGCATAAAGGTTTTGTTTGTAGCCGGGGAAGGAGTGCAACTATCTCGTCTTGGTGGAAGGAAAGGATTGTTGTCATCGACTTCCTAAGTGGAGAATCTGAATAAGAAGACGGAGACAATGGAACGTCAAGAGGTGGAGAGGGAGAAGAGATTGGAGGATATGACCTCATGGTTGTAGGCAACCACTACTAGGATGGAGAGATAGGACAAGTTATTAGAACGGCAGAGCCAGTAGTTGAGGGAGCTGATGGCATTCCTCCGAGGATCTGGACCTAACCATTTGACGTTTCATGCACCACGACAGGACAACGATGATAGGGGTAGACTAGGTGCTGGTGCCATAGGTTCCCCAGCATAATGTATATATCATACATATCTTTTGTAATAGTTGAACTCTTTTTATATATAAATGACTTGCATTTTTATTGTAGTTTGATTTACATTTGCATTTTTATTATGGTGTGATTTATTATTATAATTGGTTGACAAGTATCTATATAAACCCTAACTGAAAATCTTTTCTAAAAAAAAATGCCATACATTTGGTGACGGTTTACATCAAAACTATCGCCAATATATTTAACATGACCTTTATATAATCTCCACCCAATATCTAATTTTGGTGCCACCACTCTCCTCTTGCTAATTAATAAATTACTATGACGGTAGAAGTGAGATTTGGCGATAGTTATCCCAATATTTTCCTGCACAATCCACTTTCGCGCCAAGTGAAGGTATTTGGTGACGTTATGTTACTATATAGAGACAATTATCAAATGTCGCTAAAGGATTTCTATTCTTGTGTGAAATATTTTTGCACCAACATTTAGTGATGATTTTTTCAGTAACCGTCGCCAAATGAAATTTGTGACGATCAATAACTACCACAAATTATCGAGACCCTTGGACCTGGCATCAAGAGTAATAGCACCTGTACATCATTTTAACACGCCAAATTCCTTAAAGTGACACATTATTTCGTAGCAAAAGATGGCGATGGCTTGAGCATCATTAGCAATGGTTTATAAACATAGCAAAATGCACCTTTTCGTGTAGTGAATATATATATAATACTATACAATATAACTGAAACTATACTTAAATTAGTTTTAAGTTAGAATACAACTTATAAATTTACATAAGAACTTATTTACATATAAATAATATGTATAATATGTATATATATATATATATAATTTAGATACATATATACATATAACTTAGCATAATATACAATATTACACTATTTACACTATATACATAGGTATTTTTATGATTTTAGGGGTTTTTCAAATTTTTATTTTATTTTTAGGTTTTAAGGGAAGAAAATAAAGGAGAGAAAGCTAAGGAAAAGGAAAGCAAAATCTTTTTTGTTCTTAAGTTTTTATTTCTAAACCAATGAAAGTCCTAAACTTCTGTAGCTGTTATTAACAAGCTAAACACTTAGAAACCTAAATCTAAACACACACACAAGTTCAATATATATTATTCTTACTCACTTCATTTATTTATTTACATCATTCTTTCATTTTTCATGATATTTTCAATAGAAAATGCTAGAAATAAGCTACATAATGATGAGGAATTGAAGTCAACCCTAGAAAATAAGGTAAAAATGCACGAAATGAAAATTGAGACATCATAAACAGCCAAACTTCATTAGAAATCCAATTTAGACTTAAAAACATGGTTTGTACATTGAATTACATCAAAACAGTCAGGTTAAACAATTATCAGGTACTCAACTTGTTGACAAAGACTTTCAAATGCAAATTACATGCTATTCCCATCAGATTAAAGTAATCAACAATACATGAATGCTTCTTACACATATATGTAATACAATACTATCTTGAAAATTTATTGAATCCTTAAACAAGATAAAAAATCTCAGAGAAGAGCACTCAATAGCTGGTATTGGTCCTTCATGTAGCTACTACTGTGTAATTAGGAGGTCAAACCTTTTTAATGTGTTGTGTTCCAAAATCCATTCCAATGAATCTAAGATGTAGATTTATGGAGTATTTTTGCTAGAAAAATTTATGTGAGCTTAGGAACATTGATTAGCCCATAGTTGTGGGCTATTCAAGTATTTAAGTGCCTAGACATTAGGTTAATTCTAACATTTATTTAGCATAAATCAGGATGTAAATAGATTAATTCATATCTCTAATTCAATTACATAATTCATGCATCTTATTCATATTTAAATGCATTTACAATTAACTTAGAATTGCATTAGTTAACTAATTAGGTACATTGCATGCATTAATTTAGGTTAACATAAAAGTTGAGGGTCTGTATATAAGTAACCATAATATTTTAACATTATTTTCTTTATTCTTCTTCTTGTAGGAACGGCTGGCTGCAACTCCAACGCCACCAGCTACCGCAGTGAAGAACCCATTCAAGGAGGAGCGGATGTGTTGGATCTGGTCGGGCAGCTGATTTCAAATTTGTGCAGGCCACTACAAAAGGAGGAGAGAGGATGCTGAGCGAGGCAGGCCTCCACCACCGACCAACCACTGTGCAGAGACATCTCCTCTCTTCCATTCCATACCGCCAGCCTCAACCGTGGCGGCGAGTCTCCACCACCATGGGCTTGTGGTGTGACAGGCCACACCGCCATCTGGAGCTTGTCGGCATTACCGTGAGCACCTCACCGTGCATCTCCCTCACCATCGTCACCAACAACCACCGCCGCAACCACTGTGCAATCACCTTCTCAGTCAGTTAAGACGTCCGAGAAATTTCCCGTACATCTGAAGCCACCCGCTCACCTTCCTCCTGCAACCTCATTGCGACCACCCACCTGCGCACCCCCGCCTGCAGCCGCACCCGCACAACCACATCCACCCACTTCACCTCTAGCACTTGAACCGCAACCTCACCCGCTCACTCCCGCATCCACTCCATCCCGCGCGCATCACCTCCAGCCGCACGCAAGGCGTGCACAACCTGCAACGCCTCTCCGCTCACTCCTGCTCACCCTCCCGTGCCTGCAGCGCCCCTCCCGCCAGCAGTCCCGCGTGCACCCATGCCTACAACCTCAGCCGCGCGCACACCTATACCTCCAGCCAACTGCAAAACCGGCTGCAGCACACACCCACGCCTGCAGTACTTCACCCACACCCTCCAGCCAACGCCTCACCGCCCACGCACGCCCACGGCTACAGTGCCTTCCACCAATAGCGCGTGCTCCCGCTTGCGGCGCTCACCGCCAACAGCAGCTGTAGCACCGGCTGCAGCCACCTCCGCCGGAGCTCATCCGGCCGACTCCGGCCATCGCGCGACACGCCGCCACCACCGTTTCGAAGCCCTTGGTCCAAGGAAATTCCTATGAGCTTCCCGCGTCCGGCCGTCCACTCCTCGTCGCGCACGGCAATGGGGAAAAAATCCCCTGTTTTGCTACATTTTCTACCATTGTCAATTTTTAATAATATTTTATTGATTCTGCATTGCGACAAATATCCTCTAGTTACTCAGAATTGCTATTTCAGCATTGTTTCTTGCTTTAACCTTAATCTAAAGGCAATTTTGGCTTGATTCTTGTCCAAACTAACTATGAACAAATATTTTTAACTGGTGCGAATTTAAATACGTCATTGCCTCCCTGTCGATACGACCTGCTCTTCTGCGAGTGGTTATTTCTTTTTAAATATTGATTAGTCAATTTTTCCACCACATAAAACTGCAAACGACTTTAAAGCGAATAATTGACTCGTCAGGTAATTCTGAGGGAACTTTGATTTTGGATCGAAGGGTACCTATTGACCTGAAACCACCTACTTTCTACCAGGACCCTTACGATATCTTTCACGGGCAACCCAAGCTCAAAATAACTGATTATTTTTCTGAGTTAGATGTTAAGTGGACAACCGCAACTAGTGAACCAGATCTACCTATTGTCTGCCATTTTGGTCTTTGGTTGCACACCACGAAACCGTAGGCTCGACCCCACATGCTTAACAACCTTCGATTCATGGTTATTTTTATCCAGAACCTGAGAACCACTCGACCATGGGGCAAGGGTCTGCATCATAATCTGGTCCACATTTATGAACATCTTCTGTAGATGGGTCTGAGGATCAATCTTTTTATTTTGATTATGACCCGCACTTGTGAATTCTCTATTTCTTCTTTGTATGTATATTATGCCTAGCTGAAGGCATTAAACTTAGCATGTGTGTATACACTCTTCTCTCTGTGAAGCTGACCGGATTTTTATGACACACAGGTGATATTCTATTTACTCTAACCTTTTCATGTCTTTATTTTTACAATGAGGACATTGCATCATTTAGGCATGGAGGGGGTGGATAATCAGTTCTTAAAATCATTATGTTAACTCCATAGAATTTCTTTTAGTTTCTTATTAAAAAAAATTGAAAATTTGAAAAAGATATAAAAAGAAAGAAATTAGGAAAAGAGAACTTTGGCATTTGGAAGTTATTAACTTTAGGAAATGATGCAAGAGGACCTAAACACTTAGACTCTTCAGGTTATCGGGCTTAATTAGCCTGAGTGTTCACTCGAATGTGGACTTAGTCTCGAGTCTACGCCAATTAAAATTCATTTTAATTTGGTAAATAAATAGGTATGATAAGTATGCGACTTATCAACCCACCCTCTGATTTGGAGGGACTTTAAGATTAAGAATCTACACACTTTCTTTTGCACTGACTCACTTTTTAGTAGTTTCTTTGGAAATTGGGTAGCTAATGAATAATCTAGGGTGGTATGGCTGGCAAGTTGTCAGTGGTAACATCTCATTGGCTGGTTGTCCAGAACCCAGCCACAAGACCATTTTCATTGTACTGCCTTTAGGTAAATCTCAGAGTAGGGAAGCCACCTACTTAAAAAAAAAATAGAAAAAGAAAAAAATAGAAATGGAGAGAAAAAAAAAAAAATTAAAACCACACTTCACCACACAAGTATGGCTAGCAAGTTCTCGTGGGTAACAGCCCATTGGCTGGTTGTCCAAAGCTCAGCTCACAAAAATGCACAATAATTCCCAAAACACTTAGAGAAGAAGCAGGGAAGTAGAATTAATTGGGGAGATATACACTATGTTCACCCTTATGTTGACCCCATAAATACAAGAAGTAAGGAGAAAGATACCATTTGAAAAGATAAACCTCTAGGCAAGGTCACCTAGGGTCGTAGAAACCCCAAGTCCGTTTTAACGGCCGTCTAGTAAGTCTTTCACTATTTTCACAAGATGCCTAGCACTTAGAGTCCTTTTCGAGTCTTGGGTGGGTTGGGTAGCCATAAAAAGTTATCCCAGAACTCTCAAACTCCAAAAGTACAAAAAAATTAGAAAAGAAGAAAAAAAAAAGTATTTTCCCTTTTCAAATAAGGCGAGGACTTGGGCGGTCTGCATTCTAGCTGGCACCTGGGTACTATTGAGCCTTCGTAGTTTAGGACCGTAGATGAAATTTTTTATTGTTAATAAACAACTTAAGCCTAAGCGATCTAATCCTAATTTTGATTTTATACATATCATGTAGTTTAATTTTGCTAGGGACTAGCAAAAGATGGGCATGGGGGTATGATATAGACACATCTATTTAGGTTAAAATGCCTATTCACGCATGTTCCTAGGCTTAGATTTGCATTTCATGTTATAAGTATTGTATAGCATGCATCATTCTACATTTAGAGTAGCTGTATAAATTTTAGGTTAATTGCATCCTTTTTGTGGTCAGGAGAGAAGGATATTTATTTCAAAGCCTCGGATTGATGATCCGACCGTACGGATTTGATCATGACGATGATCAGAGTCCAATGCCTCCAAAATTGCCTCGATCGGAGTCTCGTAGCACCATATCCAATCTGAGGAAGATCGATGGCCAAGGGACTAGGTGACATAATTCGAAGCTTCAAATGACAAATCCAACCATGCGGATGGATTCGGGTCAACGATCGCAGCCTAACAGTGCGAAAATTGACTCAATCTGACCTCTGTAGTAGCTCCCAAAACGAAAAGAAGATGGATGGCCCAAATTTTGCCACGTGGCACAACCCAGGCCGACCATGCGCATGCACGCACCACCGCACTTGTGCAAGAGCACGGGTGTGTGCGCGAGCACAGAGGTGCGCATGCGCACAGTGCAGCACTAGCACGTGAGTGTGCACATGCATAGCAAAGATGAGGACAGCGCAGAGCCAGCACTCATGAGCTAGACCTACAGTGATGCATGAGCTGGACTTATAGCAACACTTACAGCCGTCGCTAATTCTTTGCGCACCAACAAAGCCAACTATAGGTGTGTGCGAGTGTGAGTGGGCATGAGCTATCTATAGCAACGCTTCCAGCGACGACCTGGAAGTCACTAATGGTCTCATACCTACTTTTGCCTCTTCTCCACTATAAAAGGACCTACACCCCCTCCCTTCCAAGAGATCTCTACCTACTCTACTCCCACCTACTCCCAAGCTCTAGCAAGCCTACCAACACTCAAGTTAGAGCTTGCTCTCAAGCTCCCAAGGTGCCTATTAGTATAACGAACCTCTGCCCCACCAAATACTCCTCCAACTTCCCATCCCCATTCATAGGTGGCCTGGGAGCTGTCTTCCCACCTCCATTCCAATAGCAAATCATCTCTGCCTTCTCACCTCCATTCCAGAGCCACGCCGAAGCTTGCCTCTACCTGACGTCCTCCTGCATCTCACCTCCTTCGTTCAAGCTTCCACCAAGCACCGTCGTCTCGCCGAATAGCCGATTCGGGAGATTTCCTCTCACCTCCCACTCTTTTTATGCTTTCGTAGAATATTGTAATAGACATTCATGATATATAAAATATTTGTTCCATATCTCTTGTGATTTATTCTACTTTTCTTCTTACAAAAACACAGAAAAAAAATAACAAAACCCTAAAATATCAAAAATAAACAAAACGAAGCACAATTTTCAATTAAAGTAAACGTCACCTCCCTGTGTTCGACCAGGGACTCCCTTGGAGTTTTGGTATAAATTTTATTTGACCATGCATTTTGCAACTACGACAATGGATTACTTATAACCCTGATTTCAAACTCGCGAAACATGTGCGATCATTTTGGCGCCGTTGCCGGGGAGGCAACGGAATTTACTTTATTGTTTTCTTCACTTCTTTGCATTTACATAGCACTAACCCCTCTTATCTTTGATCTACTGTCTTGCAGGCACCCTAGCTTGGAGATTCAAGTGCGGTAAAACAGAGTAAAGTGCGGGTAGAGTGTTTTGTAAGTGTCCCCCACATTCTCCCCCACTAGTTCATTTCACCACAGTCATAACCAAGACCTAATCTACCTAGGTGTTTGCATAAACCCTAGGATAGACTTTGTTTGTCTTATTTGCCACCTTCGCCCATCTCACCCACATCTTACAAAAAAAAAAAAAAACAAAAGGATATTTTCTGTGGGATGAATCAATTTACACACTTTATACACCCACATCAAAGGCACACAACTTGACTTGATTTTCATCTACTCAACCTGGATTTCGACCTGTGGACCCAGTACTCGAATTCAACACATAAAAGAGTAAAAATCATATTAGGTTAATCACTTTTTATTGTGTGCCTTAATCTGTGGTGCGAATAGGCCAATTAATTGATTTATTTGGGCCACACCACTCAAATTAAAAGTGATTCATCAGTAGTTTACCACTTAGGGTTGATTTTTAGGGCTGAACCAGGCACTCCACATTTTCTCTAATTTCTAAAGGAATACATCATCACCAGTGTTCTAGTAAACCCTGATTGAACAAACCTAAAGATTAAACCCTAAAAGCTACTAAATAAGGTTAAACCCTAAAAGACACATCATCAAATAACCTTGTTTGAAAACCCTGGTTGTGCATGCACACACATTTTAATTAATCATTTAGGGCAAAACCCATCTAAAGGGCCCATCACATTCCAAGAGCGCAATCATCCCAAGCCTAATTAAAATTGACTAGACGTTGGCATTAAGGATTGCTTCGCTCTTCAGGGCAAAGACAAAGATTTTTTTCGATTAATCTGCTTCTTCTAGTCCATCTAATGTCTAGCTAGGGGAGTAGCGTCAAACGACCATGGCTGGGGGGTACACTAGGAACAGGAAGTGTAAGCCAAAGGAAGAAGCTTCTCCCAAAGCCCTCCTAACTGGTTGGATTGATTGGATAAAAGAAGACCAAATTTTTTATAATCTTAAGATAGGTTCTAGGAGTCTATAGGTCTTTAGGCTAACCCACCTAAGGATAGGGTTGACTACTTGTATTGCAGGGCACCTTTCTCTCATCTGATTTCCCTCCTATTCTACCACGTATCCTTCCACTTCTTACATTCATTTTCCATCCTATCCTCTTACCACCACTTATCCCCAAGATGATTACTATCCCGACTTGACTTATAATTACCCATCCACTAGCCAGGATAACTTTGATTGGGGATACGAATCCGGACCTCAGTGTCCAGGGTCTAACCCTGGACAAAACTATTATTACTATCCTTCTCAAAGCTACAATGATTATAAATCTCCACCCTTTGATGATTAGCCTAACTAGATCTACAACCATGAAGGATATGTTGATTATAACACTTACCCTCCCTAGAATTATGCTGAAGATAGGTCACCACCATTCTTTGAACAACCCCAGACGACCTACTATCAAGGTGGAACCCGAGAGCCTCAATATCTTGACTCCCCTAGAATGAACCCAAACCCACCCAACCCTGAACCGAACCAGTCAGTTCAGGTGAACCAGATCCAAGATAGGGTGTTGGCTAACTTGAGGAACACTATACAATCTATAGAAGCCCAGCCAAAACCATGCATGGAAGAAATGGAGCCTGTGATCAAAATAATTGATGAACATAATAGTTCTTTATTGGATTTGCTCCAAAGTGCTAGGGATAGGGACCTGGGTGCATTTCTTCTTGGGAAATTGTTGACGTTGAGGATGAAATTTGTGGTTTCCCTAGTCAAATCTTGGGATGATTCTGAAGATGAACCCCCTTTAGGAGAGCCAATGTCTGAACCCACTTAAGCACCTGTCGAGGGGGATACATATTCTGAGATTGGAGATGACCAGGTTGGGCTAGAGCAACCCTTTGAGGATGAATCAAGTTTCTCACCCGAGATCCTAGAGCCAGGGAATGACGAAAAATATGTATCCACGGACCATGAAATGACATATGATTTTGAGACATATATAAATGAGGATCAAGGATTCTTTGACTCTGAGGGTGAAGAATCTTTTGGCAAAGTCTCATTTGAACTCAAGGAAGGGGATTCTAGTGAGACAATCGGGCTCAACGAGTATGACGAATTATTTGATAGCTCGATCATTGAAGATTATGATCATGTTGGGGCTAACTTGGATGATTCAAATCCTAATGACTCAATCAGTAGCCCCATTCCTCAAACACACCCTAAAGAATTGAATGATATTTTTAAGATCACTAAACCCAAGTTAATCCTGATTCAGCCACAATTGTTGGACTTGTGTACTTTAGATGGGGTGTACAATGATTTAGAGGTCCTGAAAACATTGATTTCGGAGGATAGGAAGTTGGAAATAAAAATTTGGGAGCTAATTTTGAGGGAACATTAATTTTGGATCTAAGAGTACCTATTGACCTGAAACCACCTACTTTCTACCAGGGCCCTTACGATATCTTTCACGTGCAACCCAAGCTCAAAATAACTGATTATTTTTCTGAGCTACTTGTTAAGTGGACAACCGCAACTAGTGAACCAGATCTACCTATTGTTTGCCATTTTGGCCTTGGGTTGCACACCACAAAACCACAGGCCCAACTCCGCAAGCTTAACAGCTTTCGATTCTAGGTTATTTTTATCCAGAACCTGAGAACCACCCGACCATGGGGCAAGGGTCTGCACCATAATCTGGTCCACATCTATTGACATCTTCTGCAAATGGGTTTGAGGATCAATCTTTTTATTTTGATTCTAGCCCGCACTTGTGAATTCTCAATTTCTTCTTTGTATGTATATTATGCCTAGCTGAAGGCATTAAACTTAGCATGTGTGTATACACTCTTCTCTCTGTGGAACTAACCGAATTTTTACGACACTCAGGTGATATTCTATTTACTCCGCCCTTTTCATGTCTTTATATTTACAATGAGGACATTCCATCATTTAGGCATGGAGGGGTGGATAATCAATTCCTGAAATCATTATGTTAACTCCGTAGAATTTCTTTTAGTTTCTTATAAAAAGGAATTGAAAATTTGCAAAAGATATAAAAGGAAAGAAATTAGGAAAAGAGAACTTAGGCATTTGGAAGTTATTAACTTTAGGAAATGATACGAGAGGACCTAAACATTCTTCAGGTCATCGGGCTTAATTAGCCCGAGTGTCCACTCGAATGTGGACTTAGTCTCAAGTCCCCGCCAATTAAAATTCATTTTAATTTGGTAAATAAATTGGGATGATAAGTTTGCAACTTATCAACCCACCCTCTGATTTGGGGGAACTTTAAGCCTAAGCATTGATGAGAACCTCATCATGAGCCATAACTAGCTCATTTTGACCCAATACAAAGGATAAAAGCTCCTACATAACTCAAGGAAAGGCTTAACTCAGAGAATTCTGAGTTTAAGGAGAAAACAAGTCATAAGGGGTAAAAATGCAATTTTACCAGTATAATCTGCATACAGGGTAATTCAGGGTCCAAACACAGGTCAAACAAACCGAATAAGAAGGAAAGTGGGATGATCTGATAAGGGCTACAGCAATTCCAAGGAACTAAATGATAATCTGTAACCCTAAAGCAAACCCACTTCAATTCACGAGGTTCGAGGCAAAGTAAAAATAGAATAAACCCTCTAAAATTCATAGAAAAATAATCTCTAGGGTTTAGAACCTTCAATTTGGCCTTCAGAACCCATTTTGACCTACATTGAGAACCATACCCAATTAATAACTTAATTTAGGTTTTTGCGTAAATTGACCAGTCAAACAAGGTTTAATCTAGAAATAAAATTCACCATCAGATTCCTTAGGTTCTAATTAGTCATGTATAAAAACTTGAGCCTAAGAAGAAACCTTCTTGACCAACTTTACACTTTGGTCCTCATATATTTACTTTTTGGCCCTCAACTTTTGAACCCTCGCATTTCTGCCCCTAACTCTCCTTCGTTCTTTGCATTCAGGTCCCTCCTGCCAAAACCTGACCAGCACCATGCTCCGGCGACCTTGCGCGGAGCATGGCGCCGCGCAGGGTAAGGGGGAGGGTCTGGCAAGACAACTGGGGGCGCCCTGCGTCGTCAGCCGTCGCAGGAACACCCCCCTGGTTGCTGCAACCCACCATACCGGCTGTGCGAACGCACGGACGGTATGGGTTTCCATCTTCGGCGTCCTCCGGCGAGGGAGACACGTCGTCTCCCTCCGCCTTCCTCTCTGATTCGGCCTCTATAAATACCCCCGTCGCTCCGCCATTCTGAGCAGCTCGGTCCTGACGGAGAAAGACCCCCACTTCCTCTCTTCCCACTCCGACAGGAAGCCCTCCAGCTCCGGCGGCCTCCCCTCTTCCTCCTCGTCGCTCTGCCGCACTACCAACTGCAGGGTTGCCCTCCCTCGCTCTTCCCACGCCACGCCGCACCCAGCTGGCGCCTCTCCGGCCCTCTCCTCGCCGCCGCCCCTTCCCCCGGGCATCTTCTTCTCCGGCGACAGTCGATACGACTATCGCCCGCTCCGGCCCCTCCTCGTCCTGCTAAGTAGGTAGAACTCCTCCTCTTTCTCCCCTCTTCCTTTTCCTCATTTTACATCTTTACTGTTACCCCGATCCGACCAATCGCCCTCACCTTCTCCATCTCCGGCCCCTGCTCCGGCGACCCGCTCCCATCACTCCAGCAACCCACACGGCTCGCCGACCACCGCAGAACCTCCGCCTCCTCACCCTGATCAACCTCCGCCCTTCCACTTCCCCCAAATCACCCTCTGCAACTCCACCGAACAAACCCATCTCCCGACCCACAGTCCGACCTAGGGCAGCTCTTAGGCTCCGCCCCGCCACCTGCACACCCCCCGACCACCTTCGCCGTGCCACGGCGAAGGTCCTCCGCGTTTCTGATTGGGCCGAGAGGCCGTTTCTCTGTGGGCAAGTACCTGCGCTCGTCACCGCCATTGTTGAAGCGAAGCAGCTTCGACCTGCTGTCCCAGGTGCGCCGCGCCCAGGTCACGCTCCCAGGCTGTGCGGGGGCATTTCGGCAAAGCGTTAGGCTGCAGTTGAGGCGAATCCCTCGCGCGAAGGCATCGCGTAAAGCTGCGATTACCAGCTGCTTCCTCCGCGCAGGCGTGAAATTGGGGTGGGACATTTAGTCCCACCTCGGAAGGCTCTGAAGGAGCGCAGCGGTATAAAGTGAAAAAGTGCTGGAGGCTTATTGCCTCAGCACACGGGGTGAGGTCCCCTTCACCCGCCCGGTTACCCGGTCTCATCCGCGCTCATGCCCCGCGGACCTGGCCCTACCCGACTTAGACTGACCTGCACTCCTCGCCCACCACGCACGCCGGTGGGCCTGGACCCGGGCGCGACCCGTACCCGGCAACCCGGCAGCTCTGGGAGAGCTTTCCTAAGAGTGGCTTCTGTGAGAGAGAGACGCGGGGGAGGGTAGAGTTAGGTTTTGCCCCTCTGATCAAGCTGTGTAAGTGTGCAGGCACAGGTGAAGAAGAACCGTGGAAGAAGACGAAGGCTGAAGGAAGGAGGAGCACCAAGCGGCACTGTAGCAGCGGCGGTTTAAGTCGTCTGATTGGAAAATCAGACGACGTCCTAAAGGAAAAGAAGGAGAAGGAAGGCGAGGCAGAGGAGGAACACTGAGAGGCCAAGTGAAGACTCTGCAGAAGAAGAAGAGCACGAGAAGAAGATCTGAAGAAAGGAAAAGAAGAAAGAAAGAAGAAGAAGAAGAACAGGACTGCTTTGCAGAAGAAAAAGGAAGAGACGAGCAGAAACAGCTGAAAGAAGAAGAAGAACATCACCACTGCAGATAAAGAAGAAGAACAAAGGAAGAGAGCAGAAGATCTGAGAAGGAAGAAGAGGAGAAGCAAAGAGAAAAGAAGAAAAGCCAACAAATTCTTTCTCTCTCTTTCTTTATTTTTGTAAAAGAAACTTGTACCCCTAGAATACAACTTGCTCCCTGAGTTCGACCTCGGGAACTCTTTTATTTTTCGAGTAACAAATTGTATTAAACTGGTAATCACCTCTCTCTATACTATACTACGACGAAATAATAGAGGAAGGTCGCCACCAAGCATCTACACACTTTTTTTGCACTGACTGACTTTTCGACGATTTCTTCAAAAATTGGGTATCTAATGAACTATCTAGGGTGGTATGGCTGGCAAGTTGTCGATGGTAGCAGCTCATCGGTCAATTGTCCAAAACCCAGCCACAAGAGCATTTTGGTTGTACTGCCTTTAGGTAAATCTTAGAGCAGGGAAGCCACCTGCTTAAAAAAAAAAAGAAAAAGAAAGAAAAAGAAAAAAATAGAAAAAGGAGAGAAAAAAAAACAAATAAAATCACACTTCACCACACGAGTATGGCTGGCAAGTTGTCACAGGTAACAGCCATTGGCCGGCTGTCCAGAGCCCAGCTCACAAAAATGCACAATAATTCCCAAAACACTTAGGGAAGAAGAGGGGAAGTAGAATAAACTGGGGAGATATACACTGGGTTCGCCCTTGTGTTGACCCCATAAATAAAAAAAAGTAGGGAGAAAGCTACCGTTCGAAAGGATAAACCTCTAGGCAAGGTCACCTAAGGTCGTAGAAACCCCAAGTCTGTTTTAACGGCCGTCTAGTGAGTCTTTCACTATTTTCATATGATGCTTAGCACTTAGAGTCCTTTTCGAGTCTTGGGTGGGTCGGGTAGCCGTAAAAGGTTATCCTAGAACTCTCAAACTCCAAAAGTACAAAAAAATTAGAGAAGAAAAAAAAATATTTTCCCTTTTAAAATAAGGTGAGGACTTGGGCGGTCTGCATTCTGGATGGCACCAGGGTACTGTTGAGTCTTCGTAGTTTAGGACCATAGCTGAAATTTTCTATTGTTAATAAACGACTTAGGCCTAAGCGATCTAATCCTAATTTTGATTTTATACATAGCATGTAGTTTAATTTTGCTAGGGACTAGCAAAAGATGGGCATGGGGGTATGATATAGACACATCTATTTAGGTTAAAATCTCTATTCACGCATGTTCCTAGGCTTGGATTTGCATTTCATGTTATAAATATTATATAGCATGCATCATTCTGCATTTAGAGTAGTATAAAATTTAGGTTAATTTCATCCTTTTTGTGGTCAGGAGAGAAGGATATTTATTTCGGAGCCTCGGATTGACAATCCGACCATACGGATTTGATCAAGACAACGATCGGAGTCCAACACCTCCGAAATCACCTTGATCGGAGTCCCGTAGCATCATATGCAGTCCGAGGAAGATCAACGACCAAGGGACTAGGTGACATAATTTGAAGCTTCAAATGAAAAATCCAACCACATGGATGGATTCAAGTCAATGATCGCAGCCTAACGGTGCAAAAATCGACTCAATCCGACTTCTGTAGCAGCCCCTACAATGAAGAAGATGGACGGCTGAGATTACGCCACGTAGCATAGCCCAGGCTGTCCATGTGCACGCACGTGCCACCGCACTCGCGCAAGAGCGCGAGTGCGTGCATTAGCGCAAAGGCGCACATGCGCAAAATGCAGTGCCAGCACGTGAGTGTGCGCACGCACAGCAAAGATGAGGACAACGCAGCGCCAGCACGCATGAGCTGGACCTACAGTGACGCATGAGTTAGACTCACAGTGACACATGAGCTAGACTCACAGTGACGCTTATAGCCATCGCTAATTCGTCAGGCACCAGCAAAGCCAGTTGTTGGTGTGACCGGGCATGAGCTGTCTATAGCGACGCTTCCAACGACTGCCTGGAAGTCACTAATGGTCTCATACCTATTTTTGCCACTTCTCCTCCATTATAAAAGGGCATACACCCCTCCCTTCCAAGCAATCTCTACCTACTCTACTGCCACCTACTCCCGAGCTCTAGCAAGCCTGCCAACGCTCTATTAGAGCTTGCTCTCAAGCTCCCAAGGTGACTATTAGTATAGCGAACCTCTATCCCACTAAATACTCCAACTTCCCATCTGCATTCATAGATCACCTTGGAGCTGTCTTCCTACCTCCACTCCGGTAGCAGATCATCTCCGCCAACTCACCTCCATTCCAGAGCCACGCCGAAGCTTTCCTCTACCCGACGTCCTCCTGCATCTCACCTCTGTCGTCCTGCTCCTCACCTCCTTCATCCAAGCTTCTGCCAAGCGTCGTCGTCTTGCTGAACAGCCGATTCGAGAGATTTTCTCTCACCTCCGTCTCTTTTTATGCTTTCGTAGAATATTGTAATGGACATTCATGATATATAAAATATTTATTCCATATCTCTTGTGACTTATTCTGCTTGTCTTCTTCTTACAAAAACACAAAAAAAAATAAAACCTTAAAATACCAAAAATAAACAAAACGAAGCACGAATTGCAATTAAAGTAAACATTTCCTCCCTGTGTTCGACTCGGGACTCCCTTGAAGTTTCGCTATAAATTTTATTTGACCACGCATTTTGCAACTACGATGATGGGTTACTTGTAACCCTGATTTCAAACTCGCGAAACACATGTGATCATCCACCAAGGCATAGCTGAGGCTGATGTGACAACTCATCAAGTTGCGTGTGGCTAAGGAGGGTGCTGGAACGCATGAAGATGGTGAGGAGAGGGCGTAGGTGGTCAACGAGGCTGGTGGTATTGGGTTGTTCTACGAAGAAGATGATGAATAGTAAGTTATAAAAAAAAATAGAATCAAAGAGAAAATAAAGAAGGAGATAGATAAATGGCAAGCTCGGATGAGCCTACCTACGATGATAGCTAGGGGTAGTGTCGTGCTTGACCGAAGTATGGGGGCGGTGCTGGACCACCATGTCGATTGGGGTGAACTGCATGTTGTCACCATGTAGCTAGGGAGTAGCATCGACGATGTGCAGAAGGCTGGCAGTGTGGGGCGGGTAGGGTGAAGGTGGAGTGAAATGGAGCCTCCCCTTTGCATAGTGACGGAAAGCCATTCTCGCGCATTTGAAAGTCGTTAGAAATTGTAGTATAGTCGCGCAAAAACGTTCGTCAAAAAATGATTTCTAAAGATAATGAGACTTTGAGTCCTGGTCATGTCTCTGGGAGGTGTTTGTTCAAATCCAAAATCGATCTTTTATCGCTCTACTCGTTTAGAATTGCATGGTGGTTTTTGATTATTACATATTGAAGTACGACATTCTTAGTTGCAAAATATATATATAAGTGAAAAACAGGCAACTTAAATCACATAGGAAAGATGGCAACCAATAAGCTCATGGTGATCTCAAACATAGAGATATGTATAAAAATATATCTTTTATTCATTCATTCAGAGAAGCATTTGCAACATGGAATGTAGAGGAAAGCTTGTACAAGAATGCTTAAAAAGCATAAACCAAGCTAACAGAAAATGATCGCATACAGGAATCTACAGGGGGATTTTGCATGCATCATTGGGAAAGAATAAAGAGCTAAACTACTAAGCAGTAAATAGAAGAAGTAAAACTATGAAGAGTTAAGTTACTAATCTAGTAGAAAGGAAGGGCATTCAGAGGTGGTCTCCGATGGCCTTGGAATGGTTGAGAGGAGGAGGGGCGGCCAATGGTGCCTAGGCTGGCCCTTGTAGAGAGGTTGGAGAAGTGATCCAGCATCCTGGCGTGGAGTTGGTGGCCTTCATGGTGGTGCTCAACTCGTGGAGGTGGGGCGGAGATGGAAATGGCTAGCCTAAGTGGAATGAATGCTAAGGAAGTGAATGAAGCCAAGAATGTGGATGGGTGCAAATGGCAACCCCTTAGGTCATTTTATAGACCTAAGGGAGTCTCTCTAGAGAAGTGTGGAACTCTCTAGAGAGAGCTCCAAGAGTGGCTGGCCAAGTGGTTTTGAGATCCACAAAAATTGGATCTCAATTTGAATGTCTCTTGGTTTCTAAATTTGGCAACCAAGAGTGGCGCCACTTGGGGAGTGTTCTAGAGAACTCTAGATGTATGGAAGTGTGTGTGTGTGTGTGTTCGTGCTCTATGTGGCTAGGTGGTTCAGGTTAGGTCCTAAGGGGGTTAGGTAGGTGTATGCCTTGGATTAGGGTTACAAACCCTAATTGCTAAGGGGAAATTGCAATTAAACTTAACCCAAGTTTAATTGAATGAGTGTGAACCTAATTGCGAGTGAAATAACTCAATTAGGTTGGGCTTAGGTCAATTGGACTCTCACTAAGTCCAATTGGACTTAGTGAGAGTCCAATTGGACTTGTGCGAGTTGCGATCTGAGCTCAATTGGACCCTATGAGTCCAATTGACTAGGGTGATGGTAATTGACTTTGATCTAAGTCAATTGGGTTTGGTGAGGACCTAATTAGGTCCTTAGGAAGGTATAGAGGTGGTGTACTAGGGTTAGGATACATTAATTTAGGTTCCTATGGGGTTGGATTTGGGTTTAGGGAGCTAGAGATCCAAGATCAAGACTTGAATCTCAAAATAGGAACTGGAGAGCAGTTCCAGACGTCCAGAAAAAGAGTCAGACATCTTATACTCAAATATCAGAAGTCCAAACTTCAATTCTGGATGTCCAATCTGAGTCAGGGGGAATTCTAGGTTCTGTTTTTGGTATTCTGCAAAAATTGGACGTCTGACAAAGTGTCTGGACGTCCAATAACACTGCCGAAGTGGGTTAAAGGTGTGCGGGGGTTGGCTGAGGGTTCTGGACATCCTAAAATTCATCTGGACATCCAGATAAGGGTTGGAATTAGGGTTTTAGGGTTTCCTAGGGTGTGGTGACCTAATCTAAGGGTGGCTAAGGCTTGGGGAAGTCTCTAGGCTATCCTCCTGCTAGGATGGAACTAAGCTCTTCACATGTTACTGCTTTATTCCTACTTAATAGAATAGCATACCTTAACTCCCTTACATCATTATTCCCTATATCTAATCTAAGTCTTCTGCTCCAGTCCTACTGCAACACTTATTATTCCTGAAGCTTCAGATCCAGCTCCAGATCCAGCTTCTAATCAGCTTATTGCCTGCAATTGACATAATGCACTTAATCAACATATTATAACATTATTTTATGCATAGCTAAAGTAAAGTAGTAAAGATGCAGGTAATGCTTATGCATGCATGAATTTCCCTAACTTATGCTAATTTCTAGCCTAATTTAGGTCAATTAAGACCTATGATTGCTGCGTAATCATACCCCCATGCCTAAATCTTGCTAGTCCCTAGCAAATGCAAAACTAAATTATTTACAGTAAAGGTCTCTAAGGGATTGATTATTTTATCAAGTGTATGCATAGATATTTTCCTCCTTTTTATTTTCGTCCTATACTCTAGAAATCCAGACAAATGTGAAAGTGCAACTACGTAGCTTTTGCAACAGATTCGAGTGAAAGACCTGATTCACCTCTAAAGCTTGTACTTGACCCCTAGTAAAAATTCTAGCGGGATAGGCGAACTTCTTCCCTTGGGGTATTCAAGATATTCTATGAATTCCACCCCAACTTTAAGCTTGGGTAGAGGATCTCTGGGGGAAAAGATTATACATTTGGTGGCTCACTCTCGACTGGTGCTACATAGAGATTAGTACTGTAGAATCTAGATTCCCAGATTATTAAGTAACTCAAGTCAGAGAAAGATGAGAAAAACTATGCTCTCTTTAGTTCCTTTGTATTCATTCCGCTTTCTCTCTTTTCTTTTTTTTCTTTCCTTTTCTTTCTTTTTCTTAGAGCTCACAATCTCACTAGATTCACATGTATGATCTGTACTTGGTGGTCTCACTTGTCATTAACACTTTAATTGAGTTTCCATAACCCTAACACTAATTCGGAATTCCTCAGCCAGTATTCGAGCGGTCAGAAACACAGAAAGATAGGTTAAGGTCATATTTGGTGGATCTCAAATTTATTTGGTGGTATTACCTCACTGCAACTGAAATAAACACTAAATATTCTCTTTTTTCTTTGCTTTTTCTTCTTTTTCTAATTTTTTTCAATTTTTTTTTCATTATTTTTTTTTCAACCAATACACAACTAGCACACATCCATGAAATTTATTAAGGAGGCATTATTAGGGATTGGTGGTACTCAAGAGACATTAGGTGGCATATTTGGTGGAAATGCCTACTCACGGCATCGGGAGAGACAGATAGGACGGTGTATTTCTGACCTTGACATCAATACCCTCCTTCAGCCGAGGATTCCATAGAGAATGGTTGTAACCATCCACCTTAGCCCTAGTTTTATGAAAACTCGCTCTCCGGGTATTTGCCTTATTTGGTGGCTATCAAAATTCACACAAAAATGTATATGCAGGAACCGAGAGCGAAAACTATGCCTAATCTCTGAGTATCATTACCTAATTATCTAGGATTTTGAATTCCTTGTACTAATCTTAGAGCACCAGTACACTCTACTCTCATCTCACACTATGTGGTGGATTTTTGGAAGAAAATCTACCTGACTCCCAAAACACTGTCCAGGGGTTCAGGAAAAGATGCACTACTTCTTCTCGACAGACTAAAGACGTTTATTAGCCTTCACCGTTAATCCATTGCAAATTCTACGTGTGTGAAAAATTGTACTGGATTCCAGATTACAGGAATCAACTAAAGGATAAAATCCCTAATGCATTCTCTTAATAAGATAATCTTATTCATGGATGCAATATGTATATATGCTATAAACAATTAACCTCATATAATTTGTACTTCATAAAATTTCCCTTTCAGGTTACATTCAGCTTGACCCTAAATTTAGAACAGAAGGTGAGCGAGTGAGTCGGAAATGGCTGTTGCGGATGATTTCTAGCTCCAATGCAAACATTGGAGGTGGAGTCGATTGTTCTTTTATTTAAAGTCCTAAAGTACGTTTAACATGCAGCTCTGAGGTTTTCCTAAATGTTGGCATAAAAATTTTTCAGTTTTACTGTATCTACCCCCCCATGCCTAAGTTCTTGCATGTCCTCATGCATGAATATAAGAGAAAATAAATACAGCAGGGAGAGAATGGATAGAAATCACCTATAATTGCTCCTGAAATTATACATTCAGCACCGGTCAACCTGTCAGTATGCAATATGCAGAAAGAAAATATGCTTAAAGAAAAATATGCTATGTATAAAAATGAATATGTATAAATGATGGTGGAATGTGGGATATGCTGATTATACGTGCTGAGTTTAATGCCTCCAGCTGGGTGAGAATATAATCACACATCCTCAAGAAGATGAATAATCTCGTCAGTTGAAGGAGGTTCCTGGGCCAAAAATGGCTTGAGGTGCTAGCCATTTACCGTAGACATATGCCCAGATTTTGGGTCCCTGATCTGGACCGCCCATTAGGATATGGATGAATCACAATATACGGGCCAGTCCATTTGGACTTGAGCTTCCCTGCAAATAGTTTTAATCATGAATCAAACAACCAGACTTGCTGGTTGGGCGTGAATGCTTTCCTTCGGATGTGGCAGTCATGAAAGACCTTAGTCCTGTCTTTCTATATTAGTGCGTTCTCATAGGCCTCCCGCCGGATCTCTTCTAATTCACTGAGCTAGAGTTTTCATTCTTGACCTCCTGCATCGAGGTCAAGGTTACATTTTTGCACTACCCAAAAGGCACGGTGTTCCAGCTCTATAGGATGGTGATAGGCCTTGCCATATACCATACGATATGGTAACATTCCAAGTGGGGCCTTGTATGTGGTCTGATATGCCCAGAGTGCATCAACTAATTTATCGGACTAGTCCTTCCTATCTGGTCTAACCGTCTTTTGGAGAATCAGCTTGATCTGACGGTAAGACACTTCAGCCTGCCCATTGGTCTGCGGGTGATACGGGGTGGCTATACGGTGATGGACCCCGTATTTCTTTTGTAATGACCTGAAGTGGGCGTGGATGAAGTGGCTTCCCCCATCACTAATCAAAGCGCGGGGTATTCCGAATATCGTAAAGATGTACTATCATACGAAAGAAATGACGGTCTTATGATCAACCCGTCTCGTAGGGATGGCCTTGACCAACTTTGAGACATAGTCAATGGCTAGTAATATGTACTCGAAGCCATGCAATTCAAAAAAGGGCCCATAAAATTGATGCCCCAGACATCAAACACTTCTACAACCATGATGGGCTGGAGTGGCATCATGTCTCTCCTGGTCATAGAACCGACCGACTAGCATTGTTTGTAATGTTGGGCATATTCGTGTGTATCTCTGAAAATAGTTGGCCAGAAAAATCCGATTGCAAAATCTTTGCAGCGGTTTTCCATCCCAAGAAATGACCACCACAAGCATCATTGTAGCAAAAAGATAACACACTAGGGAACTTAGAATCTAGGATGCATCTTCGAATAATTTAATCCGCTCCAATGCAGAAGAGCAATGGGTCATCCAAGAGGTAGAAATTGGCCTTTGCAGTGAATTTGAGTTTCTAATCCTTGGATAGGTTTGTGAGAATCTTGCCTGCGGAAAGGTAGTTTGCGATATCACGTACCAAGGGAACTCAACAAAGTGAACAACCAAAAGAGATTCATCCGAAAATTGTTCGTGGATAGGCAGGGAATAAGAAATGTGGCCTAGGTTCAGTTTGGATAGGTGATCCGCCACAACATTTTGCTTTCCGGCTTTGTCACGAATTTCAATATCAAATTCCTACAATAGAAGGATCCATCTAATAAGCCGTGGTTTGGCATCCTTGTTTGCCAACAAATGCCGAAGGGTGGAGTGGTCAGTGAAGATGATGACTTGGGACCCGAGTAAATAAGATCTGAATTTCTCCAACCCGAATACTACTGCTAGCAATTCTTTTTCGGTGACAATATAATTGCGTTGAGCCTCATTCAGCATCTTACTAGCATAGTATATGACAAAAGGTTTCTTTTCCCGATGCTGACCTAAAATAGCACCAACAGCAAAGTCAAAAGCGTCTCACATCATTTCAAAATCAAGCAACCAGTCGAGTGGTTGGAGAATCGAGGAATCAGAGACAGCTCTTCGTAAGGTCTCGAAGGCACTGAGACACGAGCCATTAAATTCAAATGGGACGTCAACAACAAGGAGATTCGTCAAAGGTCATGCAATTTTCAAGAAATCGTGTATAAATCTCTGATAGAAGCCGACGTGACCCAAGAATGATCTGATCTACTTGACTGAGCTAGGTGGCAGTAAGTGGGAAATAATCTTTGATTTAGCTCGATCGACCTCGAGTCCATTTTTAGAGATCCTGTGTCCTAGTACCATGCCATCCCTCACCATGAAATGGCTTTTCTCCCAGGATAGTACTAGGTTTACCTCAATACACCATTTCAGGATCTTGGTGAGGTTATCAAGACAAGATGCGAAATCATCTCCAAAAATGGAGAAGTCATCCATGAACACTTCCACATAATCCCCAATCATATCAGAGAAGATGGCCATCATACAATGCTGAAATGTGGCTGGTGCATTGCAGAGGCCAAAGGTCATCCGTTTGAAAGTGAATGTTCCAAAGGGGCATGTGAATGTGGTCTTGTCTTGATCTTCTGGGCTAATCGCTACTTGATTATACCTGGAGTATCTATCCAAAAAGCAAAAGAAACTGCATCTGACTAACTGTTCCAAGATCTGATCAATGAAAGGCAAAGGAAAGTGATCCTTCTGGGTAGCCGTGTTCAGTTTCCTATAGTCGATGCAGATCTGCCAAGATGTCATAGTGCGGGTCAGGATGGATTCACCCTTATCATTTTTTACTACGGTGAGTCCTACTTTCTTGGGCACTATCTGGATTGGACTCACCCATTGGCTGTCTGAGATTGGGTATACAATACCTGCATCCAGCCATTTGATGATCTCCTTCTTAACAACCTCTACCATATTCGGGTTAAGCCGTCTTTGAGGTTGTCTCGAAGGTTTCACCCCCTCATCCGTGTAAATGTGATGAGTGCAATACGAGGGGCGAATACCACGGAGATCATCAATACTCCACCCTATAGCGGCCCTATGGTCATGTAGCGTAGAAATCAATTGATGCTCCTGTTCTTGGGTTAAGTTGGCATTAATAATGACTGAATATGTCTCACTTTCTCCTAAGAACACATACTTAAGTGAGTCAGGTAAGGGCTTCAATTCAATCACGGGTGGGTCAGAGTCAGAAATGGGAGTCGGAGGAGCAAACTCGAAGGTGGGAATCTGCTGATCCGTGTGCACGTCAATTCCCACTGATTCGCTTCCTGTGAAATAATCGATTGTGACTGCATTAACGGGAAACCCGTTAGCTGTGGTCACGTCTTCTTGCAACAATAGGGGCAATTCAATAGTGTGAGGATCAAGATAGCTAGAGTCAGGCGTGCTGTGGTCAGAAGCACACCCTAAACAATCAGATCCTCGGGGAGATATGTGTAGTGCAGTGGTCTCAGTCCCATGTGGATCGAGGTCCAAGAACCCTGATAGTACAGACGAATGAGACATTGGGTCGTCACAAAGGAGCCCAATGTTACCATAGTATGCCGAATCTTCGTCTTCACCATCCTTTATGCGGTCACAGTCAAAATTCTTTGCTGCCCTGAATATGTCAAATTGAAGTCTCTCATTACCTAGGGCTATCTCCATACACCTGGATGCACAATCAATGTTCGCTCGAGCTGTTGCTAGAAATGGGCAACCCAAAATAATTGGTGCATCTCAGAGATTAAGAGGAACTTCCATATCGAGAATGAAAACATCTGTGGGAAAGCAGGATCCGCAGACTTTTACGATCATGTTCTCAACCACACCCCTCAATGTTTTTACTGATCTATCAGCGAGCTGAATCATGACCGAGGTGGGCTTCAACTCCCCAAATCGAAATCGATCAAATACGGTAGTGGGAGTTAGGTTGATGAACGAACAAAGATCTAGAAGGGCCCGATCAAATGGAGAATCCTGCAAGAAGCAGGATATGAGTGGGGTACCAGGGTCTTTCTTTTTCGGTTGTAAGTCAGCTAGAATCATGGCACTAGCCTCTTTTGACAGTACCGCCTGTCGTCCAATTCTAGGCTGTCTCTTTGCGGTACAGTAGTCCTTAAAGAACCTAGTGACAGCGGGGATGTGATCAATTGCCTCAAGGAGGGGGACCTGAATATGTACTTCCTTGAACATTGATTTCAGATCCTCAAATTCCGCGTGTCCTTTTTCTGTACTACATTTCACGTCAAAGCCTTGGGAAAAGGGACGAGAATCTCATGGTCAAGTGGCCTCTTATACTTATCTACCGCAGGCGGCTCCTGAGATGGAGTTGAACCTGCCTGTGGCGAAGTGTGAGAAAAATCAGGACCCACCTGCCTATGTGGTGGGTCGAATGTCTTCCTTCCACTCCTTAAAGAGACAGCATGTGCATCGGCTTGCTGTCCATGAGGTGGTGGGGGAGTGGAAGGGGTAGAGTATGCAGGGTTCTGCAAAGGTGATTGGCTTTGCACGTAACCGGGTGGTGCAGGAGGCGCTTGTAATATGGCGTGTGCTTGTCCCTGCGGTGCCAGTCGAGGGTTTGGGATGGGTTGGGAGGGCAAGGCTCCCTGGGTCCTATGCTCCTGCAACAGCTAGTTTTGCATGTTTTGTATAGTCTGTATCTGATCAGCCATTGCCTTCGTGATCTGCAAGCTATCCTGTGTAGATTTCCTCATTGATTCTTGCAGCTCCTCTTTCAGTGCCTCCAAAGGGTCAGCCCTCTGTGGAGGGTGATTGGCAGCTTGGTCAGCGACTGGTATAAAGAACGGGGTTGCTGCTGATGCGGGAATGGCTACTGGCTAGGGTATGTGTTTTGCGCATTCCCGTATTGCCTGCTCTGGTAGTGCGGATCTTGATGTGGTCTCTGTGAATTACCAGACCAAGAGAAGTTCGGATGCTAGCGCCAACCAGTGTTGTACGTCTCTGAATACAGGTTATTACACCTATATCCTTGGATAGCACTGACGTCCTCGTAAGCCGAAGATGTCTGAGACGTATATCCGTCAAGGGGATCCGTGTTATAATCCGCAGGTGGTGCGTAACCCTAGTCGTAAGGTGTCAGATATGGATTGTTTACAGGATCCTGATATGTGGGATCTCGTAAATAAGGAGAAGATGCATCCCGAGTGAGTAGATTAACTCGAGCAGGAGGGGCTCGAGGTGCATAGGAGGGTCTTGAAGTGGCAAAGTTCATGTCAGATTGACCCTAACTAATTTGGTCAATCTTCTTCTCAATTAGGTTTATTCTATCTAGCTGCTTGATGATGATATCCATGTCATTTCTAATAGACTCGGTGCGAGCCTCATGGACACCAACCCGCTGCTGACTAGGCCACTAGAACTGATTCATGGACGCGGCATTCATCGAGTTCTCCTCCAAAGATTCGAACAACTCAAATGCGTTGTTCTCATCTTTCACAAGGAAATTCCCGCCACTAGATGCATTGGTCAGATACCAATGTGTGTCATCTAGCCCATGGTAAAAGATCTGGGCTAAGTGCCATCTGGGTATACCATGGTGCGGGCATTTCCAGAGAAGGTCGTGAAATCGGTACCAGGCTTCATGAAACTTCTCCCCAGCTCCTTGGGAGAAAGTCGTGATTGTATGCCGCATCGTGTTTGTTCGACTGATTGGGAAGAACTTTTTCAGGAATTCACATCATAATTCTGGCCAGGTTCCAATTGGCTTCTCAATGGTCTTGAACCAGTATGAAGCTTTGTTCCTCAGCGAGAATGGGAAAAGCTTCATTAGAACAATCCCAAGATCAATGTTCCTGGGTCAAATCGTTTTTGTGAGTCGACTCAGGTCCTCTAGGTGCTGGAACGGATCTTCGCTAGAGTTCACATAGAAGTGAGTGTTGATCAACCCAATCACGTTGGGCTTGAGCTCAAACGCGTCTCTACTTGTGAGAATTCTAACTAAAGGTGCGATGATTGGTGCGGCTGGATCGTAGAAATCCCACAGTTGTTCTCCTCGCGGCAGGTGCTGCATCCTGTCAAGTGCCATCAAAATGCAATCCATGCTCTGCCGATGCTGCTCCTCAGATTCGACGACCCATGCTTCCAGACAAGCCATCGAGTCCAGATTATCAATATCCTGACCTGGTCTAGGTCCACAATTAGCCATTGCAGCTCCAAGAGTAGAAGAAGTGGGGGGAGAAGATGGTCCCGACGAGGTGACTCGCCTCCTTGGGAATGGCTCCCAGGGTCCAACCAGTTGAGGTCTAAGCGACCTCCTTCCTTGCATACACCACCCAACCCCTGGGTTGGTGTAGCCAAGCCAGACAAGGCTAAGGCCCTGTCAATCAGATGGTCCTTATAAATTAAATGACCAGACTTTTCGTTTTAAGTTCTAATTCCTGAAGAAAATTCGTCATACAACCGACTGAAAGTGGTTCCCACCTCTCGGCTAACCCAACCAAAAGGTTGAAAACACCTAGTAGTACGACATCAAATTCGAGTTTTATTTCATGTTTTAGACTTGATTTTTAACCCGTTTTTCTTCAGTTGGGGTTTTCTTTTGGTGAGTGGCCCACAAGGTGACCAACTCACCGGCTAAGTACTAGACTTGACTAAGTCTAGGTTAGCCCAATGTGGTCTCTAGGTTGTAAACCTAAAGATTTAACTTAAGATTCATGCAATTCTAGGGTTTTGTTCTGTTTTAGCAGACCATAAAAATAAAATTCATTCTCTGGAAAAATATGGAATCCAATTAAGTTGAAATTTGGCGAGTAGATTCCTTTTTTAATTATATCTTTATAGAATATTTTTTTGTAATTTTTACAGTTTCAACTGAACTTTTAGAGATTTTTGAATGTCAGGGGGCCAGATCTGGAATTCTGACTCCTGGTCAGTTTTTCGCCTTGAAACAGTACCAAATGACTTTTAAAAATTCTATAAAAATATTAAAAATAAATTCAACGAGATCAGCTTTTAACCCCACCATTCTTAATCAAAACAAATTCGCGAGTTGCTCGGAATTGCTTTTTCAAATTTGAAAAATCTTGAATATGGGTCAGTCTGACCCTCATGCACTTCATGAATTTTTAAAAATTGTATACCTGAAATTTTTTCAAAAAAATGGTGCCATTTGAAAGATGGTTTGAAAATGAAGGTCTATCCTAAATTTCAGAATTTTTTGTTTACTAATTTTTTAGCAATTAAATTTTTAAAACATATTTTGAACCTTGGTTGAAAATCAGAGAATGGTGGAGAAACTTTCAAAGAAGGTTTGAGTTTGAAATCCAAACTTTCCACCAAAATTTTTTTTTTTTCGAAAACTTTAGCAAAAATTTTTCTTTAAAGGATTTTCAAAAATATATATTTATTTTTTACTTTTTCAAATAACCTAGGATTCAAAAAGAAACCTAATCTAGATTTTTTTTGCTTTTTTTTCTGATTTTTTTTATTCTTCATGAAAATGAATAAAATTCCTTTTTCTTTTTTTTTAAAGAAATTGCAGGAAGCAAATCTAATCCTAGGACTCACAAGAAAACCTAGCCTAAGAAGGGATGTGCACCTAATTTCCTTTTCTGCACTCGACGTGTGAGCAGATCCCTTTTTTTTTCTGAGTTGTCCTGCACATCCAAAAACAAAGTAGAAAAAGATTTGTCAGAGGTAGTTTAAAAGATCAAAATCAAGAAAAATGACGTTGCCTCCCCTGCAACAGCACTATTTGACAGAAAGCCGTTCTCACGCATTTGAAAGTCGTCAGAAATCGTAGTATAGTCGCGCAAAAATGTTCGTCAAAAAATGATTTCTAAAGATAACGAGACTTTGAGTCCCGGTCATGTCACTGGGAGGTGTTTGTTCAAATCCAAAATTGATCTTTTATCGCTCTACTCGTTTAGAATCGCATGGCGGTTTTTTATTATTACATATTGAAGTACAACGTACTTAGTTGCAAAATATATATATAAGTGAAAAACAGGCAACTTGAATCACACAGGAAAGATGGCAACCAATAAGCTCATGGTGATTTCAAACATAGAGATATGTATAAAAATATATCTTTTATTCATTCATTCAGAGAAGTGTTTGCAACATGGAATGTAGAGGAAAGCTTGTACATGAAAGCTTAAAAAGCATAAACCAAGCTAATAGAAAATGATCGCATACAGGAATCTACGGGGGGATTTTGCATGCATCATTGGGGGAGAATAAAGAGCTAAACTACTAAGTAGTAAATAGAAGCAGTAAAACAATGAAGAGCTAAGTTACTAATCTAGTAGAAAGGAAGGGCATTCAGAGGTGGTCTCCGATGGCCTTGGAATGGTTGAGAGGAGAAGGAGGGGCAGCCAATGGTGCTTAGGCTAGCCCTTAGAGAGAGGTTGGAGAAGTGATCCAGCATCCTGGCCTGGAGATGGTGGCCTTCACGGTGGTGCTCAACTCGTGGAGGTGGAGTGGAGATGGAAATGGCTAGCCTAAGTGGAATGAATGCCAAAGAAGTGAATGAAGCCAAGAATGTGGATGGATGCAAATGGCCACCCCTTAGGTCTTTTTATAGACCTAAGGGAGTCTCTAGAGAAGTGTGGAACTCTCTAGAGAGAGCTCCAAGAGTGGCTGGCCAAGTGGTTTTGAGATCCACAAAAATTGGATCTCAATTTGAATGTCTCTTGGTTGCTAAATTTGGCAACTAAGAGTGGCGCCACTTGGAGAGAGTTCTAGAGAACTCTAGATGTGTGGGAGTGCGTGAATGGGTGTGTGTGTGTATGTGTGTGTGTGTGTGTGTGGTCATGCTCTATGTGGCTAGGTGGTTTAGGTTAGGTCCTAAGGGGTTTAGGTAGGTGTATGCCTTGAATTAGGGTTACAAACACTAATTGCTAAGGGAAAATTGCAATTAAACTTAACCCAAGTTTAATTGAATGAGTGTGAACCTAATTGAGAGTGAAATAACTCAATTAGGTTGGGCTTAGGTCAATTGGACTCTCACTAAGTCCAATTGGACTTGTGTGGGTTGAGATCTAAGCTCAATTGGACCCTATGAGTCCAATTGACTTGGGTGATGGTAATTGACTTTGATCTAAGTCAATTGGGTTTGGTGAGGACCTAATTAGGTCCTTGGGAAGGTCTAGAGGTGGTGTACTAGGGTTAGGATACATTAATTTAGGTTCCTATGGGGTTGGATTTGGGTTTAGGGAGCTAGAGATCCAAGATCAAGACTTTAATCTCAAAACAGGAATTGGAGAGCAATTCCAGATGTCCAAAAATAGAGTCAGATGTCTTATACTCAAAAATCAGAAGTCTAGACTTCAATTCTAGATGTCCAATTTGAGTCAGGGGGAATTCTAGGTTCTATTTTTGGTATTCTGCAGAAATTGGACGTCTGACAAAGTGTCTGGACGTCCAATAACACTGCAGAAGTGGGTTTGAGGTGTGCGAGAGTTGGCTGAGGGTTCTGGATGTCCTAAATTTCATCTGGACATCCAGATAAGGGTTGGAATTAGGGTTTTAGGGTTTCCTAGGTTGTGGTGACCTAATCTAAGGGTGGCTAAGGCTTGGGGAAGTCTCTAGGCTATCATAGAGCTAGGATGGACCTAAGCTCTTCACATTTTACTACTTTGTTCCTCCTTAATAGAATAGCATACCTTAACTCCCTTAAATCATTATTCCCTATATCTAATCTAAGTCTTCTACTCCAGTCCTGCTGCAATACTCATTATTCCTGATCCAGCTTCAGATCTAGCTCCAGATCCAGCTTCTGATCAGCTTGTTGCCTACAATTAACATAATGCACTTAATCAGCACATTATAACATTATTTTATGCATAGCTAAAGTAAAGTAGTAAAGATGCAGGTAATTCTTATGCATGCATGAATTACCCTAACTTATGCTAAGTTCTAGCCTAATTTAGGTCAATTAAGACCTATGATTGCTACGCAATCACACAGCAGCAGCACCTCTTCTTTTATAACTGTCGCAGCAGAATTCAAATGACATGCTCCTTCAATGGTCTTGAATGGCCTTCAATGGCAGCCAACCCATCCTCAATGAATACAATAAAATATATGGAAATGAATTGATGTGTAATTTATGCATGAACCCTTAACAAAAACTAATTCCTATTTCTAGAACATGTATGCAACCTACTTCCAATGCATGCTTTTTATATTTTGCCAGTACTTTTAATGTATGAACTATGCATATTAGTTTATAATGCATGCATGCAAAAGTTGTAAATAATATGAATGTAATGCCTATAAGCAAATATATATAAACTACATTATTTACATCTTAATGCATGCTATTTATATGTTAATATTACTCTAATATCTAGGCATTGAAGTAACTAAATAGCCCACAAATATGGGCTCATCATTGGTAGAAACTAAACTAAGGGAGAAGATGGGATTTAGGTGGTGGTTAAGGTGGGTATATATAGAAGTGGAGAGGGGGATAGTTGGCATGGACATGTGGATGGCTAGCATTAGGTTTGGTGGGTAGCTAAGGGATCCTAAGGTGGGGGTTTAATGGTGCCAAGTAGGGGGGTGCATATGTGGTGGTTATGTTGTGGAAGGGCACCTAAAGGTGGCACCAAAAATGAAGAGAAGCCTCCATTTTGGCACCACCAAGGAGGGTTCTAGAATGGGGGTTATGTGTAGGGTAGGGATGGCTTGTAGGGGTAGGTGTATGGTGGTGATGAGGGAGATTTTGGAGGGAAAAGTAGTTCCAACTTGGAGTTGGTTATGAAGGGTTTTGGCACCACTTTTGTTGTGTCTCTTAGTGGTGGTGGTGGGTTGAGGGGGTGTGTTGGGGTTGGCGCCAAAATTGGTAGGAGTAGGATAGCTCAAGTGGACTAGGTTTAAGGCTAGTTGGTGTAGTTAGGTAGGTGGTTTTAAAAGTTATGTAGGGATGCCAAGGAGGTGACTAGCTAGGCTAAGCTAGCTTAGCTAGTAGGGAGTAGGGTAGAGAGGTAGAGGGAGCTAGGGTTTTGGAGGTGATGAGCTGGAGGAAGCTACCTTGAGCTACAATGAAGCTCATGGTTGCTGAAGAGAACTGCATAGAGCTACCTTAGCTGGCTTAGCTTGCTAGTGCTTTGCTAGTTGCTAAGCCAAGCCAAAATGAGCTGGCTTCTATTGATATGAGCTGAGGTGAGCTAGATCTGGTCTTCACGGAGATTACCTAGATAGCTGGATTAGCTAGCTTAGGCTAAGTAGCTCAGCTCAACTAAGTTGAGCTGGGTTCAGTCTCTGGGAGCTAGATTTGAGGTAGCCGAAGCTGGTTGAGGTCATCTTCAGCTAACTAGGTCTAGCTAGTTGATGGCAATATCTAGTCCTAGTCAGGTTGAGGTTCTAGTGAACTATTCTAAGTTGTAGGAGCTGGGATCAACTGACTTGAGCCAGTTTGAGTTGCAATCTAGCTGAGGTGAGCTGAATGGAGCTAAGGTGAACTAGCTAGATCTACCATTGAGCTGAGATGAGCTAAATGGAGCTAGGGATGAGTTGATCCAACTAGAAGGAGCTGGGATCCAACTGGGATGGGCTGGATCTAGTTGGGATCCAGCTGCTAGGAGCTTCTTCTTCATCTTTTACCTTCCTGAGTACCAAGGTATGCGAAATCTGACATTCTGCCTATCCCTGACACTCAGATAAACATATCAAAAGTACAATAAAATGCAATGCATGCCTATCCTAAGTAAATTCTTAAATGTAGCCTAAAAACTCCTTTGCAGAGTTAAAAACCTAAGAGATAGATCTATTTTAGGTCATAAGAATGATGATAAATTGGCATTTATCAGCATCATGTTCCTTTTGCATTGCCACCTCTTAAGGACAGCAAGATGCCTCTTAAGGCTGGTGGGAAATTGGGCCCTTCTGCCCACATTCCCTCAACATTGCAGCCTCTTAAGTTTGGCAGGAACTCAAGCGAACATGCCTCTCATTCCTTTGGCATTGCCGCCTCTCAAGGACGGCAAATCACCTCTTAAGGATGGTGGGAAATCAGGCCCTTTTTCCTACGTTCCCTCAACATTGTCATCTCTTAAGGCCGACAGGAACTTAAGCAAATGCTCCTCACATTCCTTTGGCATTGCCGTCTCTTAAGGACGGCAAGCCGCTTCTTAAGGCTGGCGGAAAATTGAGCCCTTGAGCCCATGTTCCCTTAAGATTTCTACCTCTTAAGGTCGGCATATCGCCTCTTAAGGCTGACAAGAAAATGCCTTAAAACTTTCCCCCTCATCACAAATGTTCCCCCCGCTTTTAATATAGCAGGGACAACATTTGGGGGCCTACTATTCTGCGAAGTTTTAATTACTCTTACTACTCTCTTAGTGGCATTCACCTGTTAGAGAGTGGGGGAATATGATGAGGGGCAAAATCCACCCTCGAACTTAAAACTTCGCATGTAGCCCGTTTAAAGATCCAAACACCCAAACTTGGAGTAAACAGGCAGACCCGACCTAGCCTGACCTGCCTCCACTATAGTAGATCCGAATTTGGGCAAGCCTAGCCTCACTTAAAGACCCGGTGCATCCAAAGTTAACAAAACACAGTAACAGCGCCCATAACGCCCATTCCAGTAGTAATCATTAGGTTACCGATGCAATTAAAGTTCTGACAATGGCGAGCCCTAACAACGGGCTTACGAAGGAACATGACAAGACCATGGAGAAAATCTCATTGGATTTCCCGACTATAACAACACTTTCTGTAACTATAAATAGAAAGGAGGTCCCTTACAAGGGCCTTTTCATACAATTTGAGAGGGAGGAACTCCAAGAGGTTGTAATACTGCTATTTCTACTGGATATTCTAGGAGTGCTGCCCTCTTTCGAGACATACACCCGTCGCGGTGGAACTATGTCATCAATCTCCTTGTCTTTCTTGTGATTTCCTTTTTTGTGTGATTCTTGAGTCAAGTCCTCCCTCTACCAAGCAGCCCAATCAGTTCCCAAGGTCCAACCAAAGTAGGTCTTAAAGACCTCCTCCCTTGCATACACTAACAACAAGGGTTGGTGTAGTGAAGCCAACAAGTTTAAGGCCTTGCAATCAACTTGGTCCTTAAAATTAGGTGACCGGATTTTTCGTTAACATTTTAATTCCTAAAGAAAATTTGTTATAAAATCGACTAAAAATAATCCCAATTTCTTAATCAAACCCAGCCAGTCTGAATACGAGGGGACTAAGAGGAAGGTTCTTCCTTTAGCTTACACCTCCGGGTCCTTGATACCCCTTAGACGCAACTGTTTGTACTACTCCACCGACTTGGCACTGGGTTTGGCTAAAGATATTGTGATTACCCAGTAGTTAAACAATGAATGTAGCTTAATTAAGATTTTGCATTACGAATTTTAACCTTTCTTCAAGTTGTTGGGGTTGGGTAAGTGGTCAACCAAGTGACTCGACACACCAACTAGTTAATGGACTCAATTGAGGCCAAGCTAGTCAATTTGGTCTCCATGAATAAAAACCTTAAATGTTGGACCTATAGTTCATGCAAATTCTATGCAATTTAAGTAGTAGACCAACTATTCAGATTAAAAACATTCGCTGAAATACAAATGGAATCCAAACGAATTAAACTTTGGAAAGCAGATTCCTTTTCAAATAAGCTTTCCAGAGAATATTTTTATGATATTTTTACTATTCTAAATGATTTAATATAATTTTTTAACTAATAATAGGTTGAATAAGGCAGATTGACCACTTGGTTTTTCTTCTTGAAACAATACCAAACCAAATCCAAAAATTCAGGAAAAATATGCAAATTAAAGCTCACCAGCTTTCAAACCCCACCAATTTTAGGTCAATCATATCTTTGTACTATTCAAAAATGATTTTTGAAAATGAAAATAATTTGGATTTCAGTCTGTTTGACCCCCTTATACTTTGCAAATTTTTAAAAATTCTACGATGCAAATTTTTCAAAATTATAGGTGACATTGAAAATATAGTTTGAAAATCTACGTTTAGCCCAAATTCTAAGATTTTTGGATCAACAGATATTTGAAAAAATAATTTTTAATTCATAGAAAAACTTTTGGTTGAATTTCCAAAAATAGTTAAAAGGCTTTTCAAAAGGTTTTTGAAAGAGAATAAGCCTTTTACTCAAATGATTTTTTTTCGAAATATACAAAAAAAAAAATTAGCTTTTTGTGTGCCTTTTCTTTTCAAAAACAAACTTCCTAACCTAAGTTTTAGAATCAAAGCCTAAATTTAAGATTTTGGTGTGTACCTGAAGGTCTTCAACTACACCTGATGTGTGCGTAGAATCCACATTCTTGTTCCTACACACCAAAAAGCAAGCAGATGCAAAATATGTCAGAAATCAAGTCAGAAATCAAGTATCAAGTTCGCATTGCCTCCTCAGCAACGACGTCATTTGTTGAATCTAAAGTCATGCTTTTGTTAATTACATCGTAAAAATTTGATTCAAACAACAATTTTTAACGAGACTTGGGGAGTCCCGGTCGATCTCAGGGAGGTGTGAATGGCGAGTATGATCCTGATTGTTCTTTCTTTCTACTCACTTAAAATTGCAGTCTGGTGTTTAAAGCGTAAATATACGATTCATCGGTTGCATTACTAATGCATAGAATGTGTGCATGAGACAAAAATATAAAAAACCTGAACATGTGAGTTTTTGTTCGCATGACTTTAACTAAATGATGGCGTCCAACGGAAAATGAATCTATTGCTAAATCATTAATATCTTCTGGAACTTACATATTTATTTGCATAAAAAGATGATCCAAATAGAAGTAACAGGAATTTTATTTCATTGAATCAACTATTTACAATCAAATCTAGAGAAAAGCTTGTACAAGGAATTTAAAGACTACTAGAACTAATCTAATAGAAGCTCATCCCGCCAGAAATGCTCGAAGAGCCATTGGAACTGTAGGACGAGAGTGATGCGACCTTGGGTATGATGGCCCATCTACACCACTTAGAGAGATGCATGCATGGAACCCATATAGAGCATTTGCACACTCTAGGAGGAGATACTACTACATTACGAAGGTAGGAAATAATGCAAGAAATTAAAGCATGAAGAACAATTAAAGCTACGTGAAATCGAGGCACCAAAGGTGAACTTTGCTGGCCGTGTGGCTAGAGGTGGAGGGAGGGAAGGAGGACAGCCACAGGTGGTGGTGGCTGGCCTCTTATGGAGGTGGTGGAGGAGCTTTAATGGCCGTGGAGGAGATGGTGCTCGTGGGAGGTTGATGCTATGAAGGAGATGGATGGTGGAATGGATGGTGGAATGGATAGCGGCCACCAAAGAATGGTGTCTTTTTATAGAAGTGCAAGGTCTTCAAATTGGTGCCTAAGAAGACTGTAGAGAGTCTCTTAGGGGGCATCAACTTGGAGGGTGGAAGTGGTCTTCATGATCTACTATTTGTGGAGGGAGTTGGGTGGTCATGTGGTGTTTGTTGAAGGTGGACTTAGCTCTTAACTGGCGCTACCTATGGGATGTGTGGACTCCAACTTGCGTGGGTTGTGGATGTGGACCAAATGGGTTGGGTAGACTAAATAGGTTCATGGCTAAGGTAGGTCTAGGTTGAGTCAAATAGTTCTAGGTATTAGGTCTAGGTAAAGGTCCTAAAATTAAGTTCAGACAACCTATTACTAAAGTGGTAGATCCAATTAAACTTATCACAAGTTTAATTAGGTCAATGTGTGTACAATTGGGAGAGAGAATTCCCAATTAGGTTGTGTGTGAGTCAATTGGACTCTCTCTTAGTCCAATTAGACTTGCATGGGTTGAAATTAGGGTTTAATTGGGTCCCATTAATCCAATTAGATAGGCAAAGTTCAATTGACTTCTACTGAGTCAATTAGGCTTAATGAAACCTAATTAGGTTCTTAGAAGGGGCTAGTGATAGTGTACTAGGCTTAGGATGTCTCTAAATAGGTTTCCTAAGGTGTATGATAGGGTTCCTAGGCCTAAAGAAGAAAGATATAGCTTCTAATTCCAAAATAGGAACTGAAGGTGACCTTTAGATGTCTGAGAAGTAGGTCAAACAACTTATACTTCAAAGTTGAACATCTGACGGATAGGTTGGACATCCAATACTAAAACAATATTGCAGTCGGGGTTCTAGCTAGCACACTATCTAAACGTCCAGAGGTGGGCTGGAAAGTGCTTTTTGGTTGTTCCAGGCTAAAATGACCTAATAGGAGGATGGCTTAGGTATGGGAAAGTTGATAAGGTTATCCTAAGGACTAGAGGTAGGTGTAGGGTTGTCCTAAGTTCTTCAAGCTTTAATTCTACCATTTAAATCCTACAAGCAGTTTAGTATACCTCTTTCATACTCTCTATCTTTAACTTTATTTGCAACTTTATTTTGGGCTTCCGCTCCAGCTCTCCTGCAACTCTAGACTATTCAATTTCTATCCATCTTCTATCCAACTTCAGGCCATCTCCTGAGCCTTTATTACCTGCAATCCAAATTATTTACTAATTAGTACAGAAATATGACAATATTTCAGGAATAGCTAAGTAAAGCAATAAGAATGCAAGATATACAGCTGATGCATGAATTAATCCTAAGTTATGCTAAGATCTAACTCAATTTAGGTCAATTAAGTCCTATGATTGCTGCGTAACCAGGCGCCCCCACTCTCCTCCCGCTAATTGATAAATTGCTGTGATGGTGGAAGTAAGATTTGGCGGCAGTTATTAACCCTCATCAAATCCAAATATTTTCCCATGCATCCCACTTTCGTGCCAATTTAAGGTATTCGGCAACGATATGCTACTATACAGTGATGGTTATGAAACATCACTAAAGGATTTCAATTTCTACATGAAATATTTTCGTGGTGACATTTAGCAATGGTTGTTTCAGTAATCATTGCTCAATGAAATTTAGGAAGGTCAATAACCACAACAAATGATCGAGACCCTCAGACCTAGCATCGAGAGAAATAGCATTTGTACATCATTTTAACTGTCACCAAATCCTTGCAACGACACAATATTTCACGGCAGACTTTGGCGACAATTTTAGGGTTATTAGCGATAGTTTCTAACTGTCACAAAATGAGCCTTTTCCTATAGTGAGAGCTAATGAAGCAAAATTTGTAGTCAATTGAGATGCAACTCTTTATGATGAATATGATCCAACAATTAAACAAAGAGACCCAACAAAAATTTCTAGACACATCTTGATTTTATGAAGACATTACTGCAGGGCCTAAGGTGAGTGAGTTTATTAAACCTGAACCAACTAAACCCCCTATTGATTCTCCTATGACTCCAATGTTGGAAGAGACCTTGAACCAAGATCTAAAAGATGTCGATAAATTGAATGATGATTTTAAAGATTCTGAGGAAGTGACTAAGGAGACAAATTCATATTTTATTGAGGACACTAAGGTTGATGTTTTAATTGATTTGTATGGAAATCCTTATATTGAAGAAGAATTTGATTTAGAGATATCTAATTGTGAAGAAGGGCCAACTGAGGAAATTGATTATGAGGATTTGAATTCTGAATCAATTAAAGGCCCTTATCGTGACATAGGTGAGGTGAAAAATAATGAATCGATTTCTAAACCTGATGATGAATTAATTAATAGCATCACCTCCTAATCAAACCTTGAATAACTTATAATTGAATTAATTAAACTTGAAACTGATGATTTCTGCCTGATTTTATTTATTGATGACTCAAAATACTTGGACTCTAAAGGGGTTGAGGAAATCCAGGTTGACCTAAGGATTAAATTGAATCAATTGAAGCATATGAATAAAGAGTTAATCATTCTAGAAAAAAGTTTTTAGAGAGATGATTTATGGAATTTAAGGGTTCCTCTTAATTTTAAACTTCCTACTTTTTATAAGGACCATTATGATCTTTTTAATCTTGACTTGGAAAAGGACATGGAACCTAAGTTTGTGTAATCACTAGACTATCAATTTGAGTTAAATTACAAAGGGAGACAAGCTTCTTATTCTAACCATCTTTTGTGTGTTTGACCTTTCAGACTTAGGTTACATGGACCTAAACCAAAAACTGAGCCCCATGTCCTTGAGCTTAAAGATGATTGGATGAGGACAAGTCTGATTCTCTATCTAAAGAGCATATGCCCCTTTGGAATGGGGTTACACCACCAATTTGTCCACATCTGTGGACACCTGATTTTTGGACTTCATGATCATATCTTGATGTCGATCATATTTATCTCTGTAGACGAAATTAAACCATCTTCTTGAGTTTACACCCTACTGAAGGAAATAAACATAGCACTTGTTGGGAGGCAACCCAACCCAATTTTGTTTATACATTGTAGGTTGATTTTTCTTTTCAAGTTAAATCTAGTGTTTGTTCATGAGAATAACTCAGAGCATTTAGGTGATATCTTCCTTTTCTCATGCTTATTTTCTATTCATAAGGCATACAATGGGACATTGCATAAAATAGGCATGGGGGGGTTGGTAGAATTTTGTTGAGTTACATATATCTAGTCTCCATCAATTTGCATTATCCATTAGTTTTGCATTATATATATATTTGCATTATATACACATTTATATAAAAAAAGTGTTGTAAATAGCATAAGTTGCATGATCTGAGCTAGGGAAGGATGATGTAAACATGTACTAAGGAGTTGCTAACCTTAAAGGGGTGTTTCGAGATCTTATGCCTAGACACTTCAGGTCATAGGTGACTTAATCAACTCATGTACTTTTTAATATTTAGATATGTTTTTGAGCCCTTGAAGAGACCGATTAGCCTAGGTATTAAGTTAATTGTGTGGGAAGTATGCAACTCAATTGTCTACCCTTTGGTTTAGAGGGTTTGGTAAACTAAGCATCCAGAATTTCACTTACTTGAATTGGCTTACAAGCTTTCAAACATTGAAAATAATGGGTTTCACTATGAATTAGGATTGGGCACCTTTGTAATCAATTGGACTTAATTTATATCAAACCTAACAAAGGTCCCTATAGGTATGGCTAGCATGTTGCGCTGGGTATGCTCCCTAAATGTAGGATGTCCAGATCCTAGCCAAGCATCTCAAGTTCCCTTGGGTTTTATTTAGGTGAAGTTCTTGAACAACTGAAGGAGAGCCACTCACCTAGAAAAATGAGAGAAAAGTGAGTAGACACAAAAAAAATAATAAAGTAGTAGAAGCAAAAAAGTGTGTGAGAAAAATAGCCGAAAAATTCTCTACTTATCCCTTACAAAAGAAAAGAAAGAAGCCTCCCTCCCACTGATGTAAACACATTTACACTACTTAAAATGTCTATTTATGCATGTTCTTAAGCATAGGATTGCATTTCATGATATAAATATTGCATTACATGCATCATCTTGCATTTAGAGTAGTTTGAATAAAATGGAGGTTAATTGTCTCCTTTTATATGCTTGGACAGGGCAAACATTTTTTCGGAACTTCAGATCAAAGATCCAACCGTATGGATGTGATCAGGGCGACGATTGGAGTTCAACGACTCCAAGATCGCCCTAATCAGGCATCCGTAGCATCAGATAGTGACCGGGGAACCCTAGAAGATCAAGGGCCAGGATGGTGAAAATCCGCACTTCAGATGACAAATCCGACCACACGGATGAATTCGGATCGACGATCGCAGCCCAACGACACAAAAATCGAGTCAATCCGACATCCGTGGCACCATCTACAACTTCCAGAAGATGGACGGCCAAGATAACATCACGTGGTGCCATCTTAGCCGCCCAAACGGCCGCTTCATCTTGTGAAGGCCCCGCGCCCGATCGCTCTCCGCCGTTGGATCTTAATCCAACGGCTGTGGGTGCTCGCATTTAAAAACGTGCACTCAACCATCCGCGCCCCATAGCGCAGTGGTCGAGTGCGCTATCGCGAGCGTGGGGCGCGGGTTCGAGCCGTGGAGAGGGGCTGGAAGGCGCGGCGATTGGGCGTGGGTGGAGCGTCAAATGGAGATCGGACGGCCGTGCACGCCCGATATCGTCAACGCGCGATTGGACGCGTAATCGGACGCGCAATCAGATGCGCAGGCGGGCGCGCAACGAGCAGGTGCGGACGCATCTTAAGTCGTCCGATCTCACGATCGGACGGCTGAAAATCGACGAACGTGCGTGGCCGTTGAGCACACGAGCATGCAAGGAGGCGCGCGCGAGCCGGCCACTACGCCCACGTTGGGGCTTTAGTGACGGATTTATCCGTCACTAAAGATCCCTTATTTATTGTTTTGAAGTTGTAATGTCCATTTTGCCCCCACTCCTTGCAACTATAAAAGGAGACGCCCTCCATACGAAATTCTCATCGATTTTTTCTCCTCTCTACCCCTCTAAAGCTCAAGAGAAGCTTGTCCCACACCCGGGATGCTTCTCGCGAGATAAAGTCCAAATTTTTGTTCCCCTTCGGAAGTGGATCCCGCGACGACGACGGCGTGTTGCTCCATTCCCGTTCTTCTGCTTCATCCTCCTTCGTCCTGCTTCGTCCAGGCGTCGTCCCGTCTAGCTCGTCCTCCAAGCAACCGTCGAGGAGGATTTCTCTCTCCCTGTTCTTTTTACTACTTTCTAGTATAGAGTTACTGCTTTCTAGATTAATCTGCTCATCCTCCAAGCAATCGTCGAGGAGGACATTTCTCCCTCCATTCTTTTAATGCTTTCTAGAGTAATTGTTTTATGCTTTCTAGTTGTAATGAACAATCTCTTCAATGAAAATTCCTTGTTTATTCTACATCTCATTTTGATTTCTCTGTGTAATATTCTCTTTCTCTCTTATTCTCTCTCTTCTATTTATTGTAAACAATTAGATAGTTTTAAAATTGAATTATTCTGTGACAAATAAAAAGAAACGCGTAGTTTTTAAATCAAACGTCCGCCTCCCTGTGTTCGACCTGAAATTTTAGTTTCGGTATAAATTTTATTTGTTGAACACGAATTCTTCGCTTTTGAACTCAACGGCAGGTTTTCCCAAAACCAAACACGTAAGCGTAGCGATTTGCAAAACCCATTCAACACCCACCTACAAAAAAGAAGTGTGAATTCAAATATCCCAAAAAGGGTAAGGTGTTGCAATAAGAGACCAATTGGTTTAGCCAGGTAGATATACCTTTGAGGTTGACCTTAGGATAGAAAATGATGAGTAGAAAGCTACCAAATCTTAATAAGGAAAAACCAAAGGCAAGCCTAAAGAGATTAGGGATAGTCCTTATTTAAGGAAATCTGATGGTTTCATAACCTGTAAGCTTGTAAGTCAAATCACTACACTAAGAACGGATACCTTAAACTCAAGGCTTAACAAGCCTTGGTTTGATTTACTAAGCCATAGAAACTTATACTTGAGACCCAAAAGTAAAGCAAGTTAGAATCTAATAAGGCAAAGCATCCTTTATCTTAGTCGGTACTTGAGTGTTGTTGAGTCTTTGTATAAGATTTTGGATACATTCTCTGTAGTTGATGATGACTCGTACCTCCTAACTTATATAGCTTAGCTTAAATCCTCTTCGCACTACTTTTGTCATTTTTGCTTGGGACTAGAAAAACCTAGTAATAGGGGTGTGATGAATGAGTATAATTATATGTTAACATGATTAGTTTTGTCATTTTGGGGTGTTAGTTGAATTAGATTTAGGTCATTAAGTACATAATTTCATGCGTGCATGCTATGGGTAAAACTATAATTTTGAGCATATTTTATGCTAATTTAAGGTCTTGCTATGTGCAGGAATCCTTTACTCGGGCTCATGAGAAGAAGAAGCAGGAATCGAGATCATCAAAGCTCAAATTGAGAGGAGAAGAATCAATTTTGGTCATAAAAACCTTAGCCCTAACCCTAGTCCTAATCCTATTTTCTAGAAGTCTCTACCTTATCCACACGTGTCACATAATTTTTCTACACTAAATTGACAAAAATATTCTTTGAAATTAATTGATAAAATGTTGTAATCAATTTAAATAGGTTTCAATCACATCCCCTGATTCTAGCAAATCAAGATCCAAATCCCAATCTAAAACTCGAAATTTGTGATAGCCTGACATACCTTCATTATGTTGGCCATAAGTTTCTCAATTTAAATCCAAATTGACTGATTCAAGTTGCATTTGAAAGCTAATGTCAAGGGCTACAGCTTTTTATTTATGTACAACTTGATATTCGAAACATACAGAGGTCGAAAACTAAAGACAATTAGGGATTCTTACATTTCTATTTAGATAAACCCAATCCTAATCCTACTTTCTAAAACCTAAACCTATTGCTTGGCCACCAAGACACCTATGGACATCCACCCTCTCCCCTTAGGTCGATATAAACACCATGGCCTCAATTAGTTGTATACAACTCTCCCTGCTCCTTCCTCCTTAGGTCTTATTCTACCTCTTCAGCCTCATCATCCTCTTCCTTTCTTCTTCTTCTTCTTCTTCTTAACTTCACCTTATTCTTCTTCCACCCACTCCCTCTCCCACCATCTTTGTACACCTTCTAATTAGCTTTTAGATTACCTTAATTGCTTAGGAATTCCCTTCTCTAGTTAGGTGCTCCCTTGCCTCCACATTCTACCTTGAGTTCTTCTTCGGGATCTTCTTCAACTTCTACTTCGACTACTTCTTCGACTTCCCTTCGGTCTTCTCCAAGAATCCCTCTACTTCCTGGAGGTCGTTGATGAGAACCTCATCATGAGCCATAACTAGCTCATTTTGACCCAATAAAGAAGATAAAAGCTCCTACATAACCTAGAAGAAGGCTTAACTGAAGGAATAAGTGTTCTGAGAAGAAAACATGAAATAAAGGTTAAAACTGTAATTTTACCATTGCAGTACATAAAATGGATTTATCAGAGACAAAACATAGGTCAAATGGTCTAAATGAGATAAAAAGTGGGTTGAGTCAATCAGAAATAGGTTTATGCGCAATCTAGGAATTAAATGACACTTGGTAACCCTAAAACAGATTCGCTTAAATTAACAAGGTTTCGATCAGGATAAAAATCAACTAAACCCTCTAAAAATTATGAAAAACATCCTCTAGGGTTTAGAACACTTAATTTGGCCTTTGGAACCCAGTTTGACCTAAATTAGGGTCCTAGCTCTTCTATTAACCTAATTTAGGTTTTTACACAAAATGTCAAGTCAAACATGGTCAAACCTAAAATCCAACTTCACCATTGGATTCCCTAGGTCCAAATTAGGTTTATACCAAAATTTGGACCCAAGGGGAGGTCATCTTGACCTACTTTGCAATTTAGTATGCCCAAATTATAATGTGGTCCCTATCTTTTGAATATCTTTGCAGAGAGCCCCCTAAGTTCCTCGCCACCTTTGCAATCAGGTCCTGCCGCCAATGTTAGGGTAGAACCGATCTCCGGTGAGGTTTAGAGAGGGATTACTCTCTACTTCCGCAGAGATTCCCTCCCAGAGATGGAAGGGGGATTCTCTGAGGAATTCCCTTCCATCTAAAGCTGATCACGATCTCTGGTGTGAACCCAATCTCTCATGCGAACGCACGAGAGATTTGGGTATCCACCTTTTTTCCATCTCCGACGAGCCGGCAGAGTTGATTGCGCGATCTCCACGTGCTAGAAGGTTTGGCCAACACCTATAAAAGGCTCCCCAGACCCGGCTGCAGATCCTCAGCTTGATTTTGACGGAGATTCCCCCAAATTTCCCTCTCTCCCATCTCCAGCCAAGAGACCCGCAAGCTCCGGTGACCTCCTCCCCTCCTTCTCGTCGCTCTGCTGCCATACCAGCAGCAGAGTCAACTCCTCCTCTTCCTCCCACGTTGCGCCATACCCAGCGCGCATGCCCCTGACCTTGTCTTCGTCGCCCCCCCTCCCTCAGGGTTCTTCTTCCCCGACGACGGCAGTTACGCCCCGTCCACTCCACTGCCTCCCTTCCTTCCAATCCACTCCAGATACCTTCTCCATCGTCCCCTCTCTCTTTTCCCCTTGTTATTTTAGTTAATCACCCCCCGACAGTGCCTGACCACCTCCACCTTCCTCGCCTCCGACCGACCTCCGGCGAGCCACTCCCACCACTCCACCCCTCCACACGGCTCGCCAATCCTCTTGTAAGCTCCGCCTCACCACCAGGAGCAACTTCCGTCCATCCATCATCCTTCTACACCTCCACCACAGTCCCCCGAACAACCCCACACTTCCAACCACAAGTTGACCTAGGCACGCACGCCTAGACCATCCTGTGGCCTGCAGCACCGTGCACCATCTTCGCCGTGCCACGGTGAAGGTGCCCAGCTGGTCTGATTAGGCCAATAGGCCGTATTGGTGATTGACAGGGTTTCAGCTCCTGCCGCCATTGGTGACATTTGAAGCAGCTTCGCAACAGCTCCAGGAGGCAGATCTTCCAGGCTTCAACTGCAGCAGGATCGCGCGAGCAATGCGAAGCCCTCGAGTCCAGTTTGGGGCGCTGAGAAGTCTACAGCTGGGGAATTGCACGAAGGTCTGCAGGCGCACGTGAGGGCGGGGCACAGACTGGATAGTCCCACATCGTTGAAGCGCAAAACACAGGTATAGTATAAATTTTTTTTGTGTTTTATGCTTACCGCCTCCGAAAGCACAGGGGTGAGGTTCCTCACCTGCCCTAGCTCCCGCCTCATCCGCGGCTTCATCTCGCGGATCTGGTGGGATCTGACCCGACCCTAACCTAAGCACTCCTCGCGCATCACCCACCTGCCGATGCGCCTGGTCCCGGGTGCGAATCCAACCCGATTACCCGTGTGGCTCTGGTAGAGCATCCTTGAGTGAATTGCAGAGAAAGAGAGAGACGTTTGGGTTGAGGGACGGGGGTAGGTTTTGCATTGGTTGTGGTTTGCGCAGGAAAGAAGGAGCAGAGGAAGAAGCGAACACTTAGCCGTTGCAGCAAGGGAAGAAAAGAAGGAAGAAGAGGCTGAGTGTAGCAAAGAAAGAAGGAGAAGCCCTCGCAGAGAAGACAAGGAAGGAGAAAACTTCGAAGGAAAGCACAAAGAAGAACTGAAGAAATAGAAGGAACAGGAGTAGAAGAAGAAGGAACTCTGAAGAAAGGAAGCTGAGCAAGGTAGAGATCTGAGAGAAGGAAGGACTGCAGAAAAGCCAAAAAGAAAAGGAAGACAGGAGAGGAACAAAGGCAAGAAGAAGAAGCCTTCGCAAGAAAAGAAGCAAAGAAGACAAAGAAGAAGGTAGAAGAGAGAAAGAAGATTACATTTAAGAAGTCTGATATAGAAATCAGATGTCCAATTCTGTTTTCTTTTAGAAATTCTTTTTATTTAACTCTCTCTCTTTTAATCAATTACTTTCATTTAAAAGTTGTATTCTTTGGTTTTAGAAGTACTGAGATTGCTCCCTGTGTTCGACCTCGGATACTCCGATTTTCGAGTAACAAAAAATCTTTATTTGTTTTGAACGCTTTGTCGGCTATATTACAACGTGACATCTCTTTAAAACCCGCACGAAAGTGTACGAACATTTTGGCGCCGTTGCCGGGGAGCAATGGGCACTTTTAAAGCTTTTGATTACAACTTTTTGATCCAATATTTGACCTAACTCCTCTCTTTTGTTGTGTTCAAAGCAGGGAAAGCAAAGCAAAAAGGAAAGAAGAGCTGCTTCACAACAGACACTCCAAGGAACAGGTAATTTCCATAAGCCCTCTCTCTTAACCCTCTCAAAATCTAGAAAGGAAAAAAAGAAAAATCAACTTAGGGCTACCTGTTTCATATTTAGTAACTCATCAAGTTGCCTGATTTTCATTTCAACACATTTTTTGTCTGTTCATCCAACTAAGGCAACTAGGGCTAAAACTTTCTTGATTGAGTCCTAGGTGCTAATTTATGAGGCAACTAAATTGGACCCACTAGAGCCAATTTAAGGATTACAAAGCTAGGTTCTTTAGAGACACATCTTCTCTTAAACAATGAAACAAATTGTCCAAAAAGAGGTGTGCCTAAACCGTGTTTGAAAAGATCTACACAAGAAGAACCCTAAGCAAATCAGGTTTTTAATCCATTTGAACCATAAAAGAAAAGGACCTAAAAACTCTCAAAGGAATAAGAGGTGAAGTTGATCCCTTGGGTCAACCAACCATAAAATTAGGTCACTTTTTCACTGAAAATACCTAAAAGTTCAAGTGGAACATTAAGCACCTTGATCTTAAAGTAAAAAAGGTAGACTTAAGAGGTCAAGGTCCCCATTCTGGTCTACCTGGAACCGCAGTGACAAGAGAGGTCGGGTGGGGGAAACCCTGTAACTCGTGGGGACGCTCTACCATGTAGGGGTCTTTGCAGGACTCTCCCTCTCTGGCTGCCCAGGTATTTCTCAAGTGGACGACCTTTCTGACTAAGGGGTCCATCCGCCCCGACCCTCTATAGTCACCCAACCATTTTTGGGTGTCTTGATTGGGTCCAGCATCTTCTAAATCTCATCACATCCTTCGGTGCATGTTCGGTAGGAGGTCCTTAAGGCCACCCTTAAGACCTCCTTTAGAAATTCATTCTCGTCAAGGCCAAGCCTCGACGCCCTTGTTTGTGCAGCAACCCCACTATATAAATCTTTCATCTAATTCAGACCCCAGTTCTCCTTCTTCGTCCATCCTGGCACAACCCATTGAAGAGGAGAACAACCTTGAACACCAACTTCAATGCCTTAATGATCTCGTTCAGAACTTTGTAAACCCACCACAGCGACCTATGATGCAAGATCACTATAATCCCACTGCGGTGGCGATCGAACCTCGAGTACGAATCCCGATTGGAGGACCTGATTCTGAACTGAAGCCCAATATGATTCATGCCATACCAAAGTTCCATGGGCTTAACTCTGAGGATCCATTCCAACACATTAAACAACTCAAGCATCTGGCCCAGACCTTTGGGTCAGATGTACAAAATCAAGATATCCTACTCATGAAAATGTTTTCGTTCTCCCTCATGGACAAGGCCGCACACTGGTATCAGACTCAGACCCGTCCGATCAACACATGGGAGGAATTGCAGTTCGAATTTTTGAAAAAATTCTTCTCCGTTGGCCGGACGAATGCCTTGCGCCACCAGATCACTCATTTCACTCAACAACCGGGAGAACCTCTTCACAAAGCTTGGGATCGATTCCTAGATCTCATGCGAAAGTCTCCCCATCACGGAGTTCCTAAGTGGGAACAAGTCCAGTCTTTTTACCAGGGACTCCGTGAAGATATTCGTTTATTCGTCAATGCAACGTGTGGAGGAAACATCATGGGTTAACACGAGGACACGGTGTGGGAGATTCTCGAAAACATGTGCGAGAACTCCATAAATAATGACTCCATGGGCTTATTCAACAGGACGAATGCCCGCGCATCGACGAATCTGAGAGGGACACATGAGATGCAGGACCTGTCCAATTCTGTCGACTTGGAACAGATGGCCAGTCGGTTGGACAAGGTTTCTATCATAGAAAAGAAGGTGGACGAGCTAACTTGACATTTGCAGCAAGCCACCTCTGCGCAAAACTCTTTTGCACGACCTCCTCTGGCAAGGGAAACTGTGCAAAACATCTATCACCAATCTGCCAAGGGGATAGACCCATATCCACCCCCGTCTACCTCTCAGACCGGAGTAACCTCCGATCCATTCTACTCAAGTTGGGGGAACTCTGAACCCTCATATTCTGACTTTCCTGAGGTTCCTCAGAACTGCAAGGACCTCAACGCCATCCAGAATGACCCATTCTCCAATACCTACAATCCTGGATGGAGAAATCATCCTAACTTTCAGTGGGCGGGAAATTCTCAAAGACCACCATATCAACCCCGTCCACAAGCCTCTCGTCCATATCAGCCGCCTCAGTCTCGGCCCAATCCCACCTACCAATCCGGGCAAAACCAGGATCAAATGACTCTTATCCTTCAAGCGCTGGCTGACATTCAAAAGACGAATGCAGCAATGCAAAAATAGCACAAGGACGAGATCACAGAGGCTCGCAACCAACTGGCCCAGATGGCAAATTCCTGCCAACCTGGTACCCTTCCGTCGCAACCTCTGCCCAACCCAAATAACGTGCTAACCTAGAAGCGCGTTATGAATCCAAATTCAGGCCAAACACATGTGATTTATTAGGCCCCTACTACTCCATCACCAGACGGGATGGAAGCTTCAACATCGTATGCGGGATTTCAGTAGCAGCCACCCCTCCTACCAAACCCAAACCAAAATCAGGTCGGATTAAACTCTATAACAACACGTAGTGGTAGAACAACCCAAGACCCACATTATCCGAACCACTCCAAGCCTGATAATAGCCAAGACCCTAGGATAGTTATCCAAGATACCACTGTCCCAGATCAAGAACCTGGACCTATCCTAGAGGAACCAACTAGGATCCCATTTCCTGAGGCCTTGACCAAAGGAAAAAGGATAACTAAACTCGTGGCTCCCGAGGAGGATCTGATCAAGCTCTTTGAACAGGTCCAAATAAACATCCCATTGATGGATGCAATTCGCCACATACCGGCTTACGCAAGATTCTTGAAAGACATATGTACCCCTAAACATAAGCCGCGAACCAAGGATGGGAATCCAATCGTACTATCAGAGCAAGCCAGCTCTGTCATCTTGAGCAAACTCCCACCCAAGGCTAAAGACCCAGGAACTCCCTTGATTTCCTATAAAATTGGTGAAACCCAATTTGATAGAGTCGTATTAGACCTAGGTGCCTCTATAAATTTAATACCTACATCCCTCCTTGACCACCTTGAATAATCTGAACTTAAACCCACTGAGGTGACATTGCAGTTAGCCGATCGATCCATCAAGTCACCTAGAGGAATACTCGAGGATGTCATTGTTAGGGTACGAGATTTCTATTTCCTGGTGGACTTCATAGTACTAGACATGGATGCACCTAAGAACCCAAGGGACACACCAATCATATTAGGGAGACCCTTTTTGGCCACTGCTAGGGCCAACATAAACTGCGAAGAGGGCCAGATTGAATTAAAATTTGGGAACCAAAACCTGAAGATTGACATTTTTAAGGCCCAACAAGGGATTAATTGTGGGGTTATAGAGGAAATATGTGATGTCAGAGCCATGGTTGATGAATTGCGTATAGAAGACAACCTGATTATCCCTGATCAACCACTTGAGAATCAAAACCCGCTAACAGAGAAGTGTGAACGTGATCTAGACACACCTATGACTCCTACCATTGCTCCTGATACAAACCCCGAACCGCTCGCTGCTGCTGAAAATCCTGTCATGGAACTCAAGCCCCTTCCTGAACATCTGAAGTATGTCTTTTTGGATTCAAATCAGACGTTTCCTGTGATTATCAATTCTTGACTCACACTTGACCAGGAACTCCGTTTGATTTCTGTTCTCCAGCAACATCGAAGAGCCATTGGATGGACTCTCGATGATTTGACTGGTATAAGCCCTTCATACTGCACACATCGAATCTACACAGAAGAAGGCGCATGACCTTCAAGAGAAATGCAAAGACGCCTAAACCCTAATCTACAAGAGGTCGTGAAAAAGGAGATCATAAAGTGGTTAGATGCAGGGATCATCTACCTGATCTCCGACAGTCGTTGGGTGAGTCCAATACAAGTGGTGCCTAAAAAGGCAGGACTTACCATTATCACGACTGAAACTGGAGAAGTCATTCCAACCCGAATAGCTAACTCGTGGACAGCCTGCATTGATTACAGAAGACTCAATTCCTCCACGAAGAAGGATCATTTCCCACTACCATTTATTGATCAGATCCTCCAAAAACTAGCGGGAAATAGGTTCTTCTACTTTCTTGACGGGTACTCCGGTTACAATCAGGTGGCAATCCATCTAGAGGACTAAGAAAAGACCACATTCACCTGCCCCTTCGGGATGTACGTGTTTCGAAGGATGCCATTCGATCTCTGCAATGCACCTGCAACTTTTCAGCGGTGCATGCTTGCCATATTCTCAGATATGGTAGGTGATTATCTGGAAGTCTTCATGGATGACTTTTCAGTTTTTGGACAATCATTTGACGATTGCCTCCAACACTTGGCCCAAATACTCAGGCGGTGCATTGAGTTGAATTTGGTTCTTTCCTGGGAAAAGAGCCATTTCATGGTGCCTGAGGGAATTGTCTTGGGACATTTAATCTCGGAGAAAGGCATCCAAGTGGATCGAGCTAAGGTTAACCTGATTTCCAAGCTCCCTATGCCTAGCTTGATTAAGGACATCCGATCTTTTTTGGGGCACGTTGGTTTTTACCGTCAATTTATCCCTGATTTCTCCAAAATCATGTGCCCCTTGACCAATCTTCTCTCCAAGGATGTGCCTTTCAAAATTTCCAAGGAATGCACTCAAGCATTTGAGATCCTACGTGACCGAGTCACCCAAGCCCCGATCCTATAGCCCCCTGATTGGTCTCAACCCTTTGAGATCATGTGCGATGCATCTGACTTCGCTGTAGGAGTGATTGGGGCAGAAAATTGACGGGAAACCTGTGGTCATTTACTACGCCAGCAAAACACTGGATGAGGCTCAGCGTAACTATACGGTTACTGAGAAAGAGCTGCTGGCTGCAGTATTTGCCTTGGAAAAATTCAGATCATACCTTCTGGGTTCCCGTGTTATCATATACTCGGATCACACAGCTGTGAGGCATCTCCTTGCAAAGAAGGATGCAAAACCTCGATTAATCCGATGGATCTTGCTGTTGCAAGAATTTGACCTCGAGATTCGCGACAAGGTGGGAAAGCAGAATGTGGTAGCTGATCACTTGTCCCGCCTTCCTTCTGAAATAATCGACCCTTCCGGACCTATTATAAAACATTTTCCTGATGAGCACCTCCTGACTATCAGTACAAGTCTTCCATGGTTCGCTGATATAGTTAATTACCTGGCATCAAATCAGATTCCGCCCGATTGGCCGAAGGCGAAAAAGGACAAATTGCATTCCGATGACAAGTATTACCTATGGGAAGACCCGTATCTATTCCGCATTGGTGCTGATCAGATAATTCGACGGTGCGTCACGGTAGTGGAAATCAAAGACATACTCTCATTCTGCCATGACCAGGCATGCGGTGGACATTTTTCAAGACATAAAACCGCATCAAAAGTCCTACAGTGCGGCTTTTACTGGCCCGCAATTTTCAAGGATGCATACGATCACTGTAAGGCATGTTCCCGTTGCCAGACTTTGGGCAACATGAGCCATCGAGACATGATGCCTCTACAGCCGATCTTGGTATGCGAAATTTTTGATATTTGGGGGATTGATTTCATGGGACCCTTCCCGATCTCGGATGGCTTCGAATACATCTTACTCGCAGTTGACTATGTTTCCAAGTGGATAGAAGTCATTCCGACCCGACCCAACAATCATAAAGTCATTATAAAATTCCTTCATCAAAACATTTTCTCAAGGTTCGGGATTCCACGTGCTATAATTTCCGATGGAGGGACCCATTTTACAAACGCTCAGTTCAGGTCACTGATGACCAAATACGGGGTGTCACACCGAATCTCTACTCGTTACCACCCCCAAACAAATGGTCTAGCTGAGTTATCTAACCGAGAGATCAAGAAGATCCTTCAGGTTATTGTTCGACCTGATAGAAAAGATTGGTCTTCTCGGCTTCCGGAAGCATTGTGGGCCTATAGGACCGCCCACAAGACCCAACTAGGAATGTCTCCCTTCAGACTAGTGTACGGGAAGGCATGTCACCTCCCCGTCGAGTTGGAGCATAAAGCCTATTGGGCAGTACGGACCTGTAATCTTGACCTTTCTAAGGCTGGAACCCACAGAAGACTTCAAATGAGCAAGATCGATGAATTACGCCACGGCGCGTATGAGAACTCGTGAATTTACAAAGAACAGGTTAAAGCTTTTCACGACAAACACATTTCTAGAAAGGTCTTTCATCCTGGTCAAAAGGTTTTACTCTTTGATGCCCGACTCAAATTATTCCTAGGAAAGCTAAGATCCAAGTGGGTCAGACCTTACCTAGTCCGACAAATCTTCGGAAATGGAGCCATTGAAATCAGCCCACTCAGCCACGATTCTGAACCCTTTGTCGTGAACGGTCAGTGACTCAAGCCGTTCATTGACATGATCGATATAGATTTGGCTGAGTCATCCTTTACCCTCCATTCCTCTTGAGCTCATTGCGCCCAGCCGCCCAGCGCTTAACGGGAGGCAACCCGTCATTCTTTGAAAAATCCGAAACCTTTTCTGACATCTCTATGCGGAATTCATATTGCACTTTAGGGTTCATCCATTAGAACAGCCGACTTCACCTCAGGTATCCCTACCCGAGACTAGAAATCGTTCGCAACAAGTCATTTCGACCCATTCACTCACCACACACCTATCCTAATGAATGAACTAAGCTGAATTCGAACCCACCTAATTTACAATGGGGACATTGCAAATCTTAGGCATGGGGGGGTATGAAAGTGCAAAATGTCAGGAAATTCATATCAAGAAAGGGTTTCATTAAAAAAAAAAAAAAGACTTGTTAGAGGGGAGGAACAATTCAGGGTCATACAAATGAGAGAAGGAAAAGAGTAAAATGGCAAAAAGGAGCACAAAAGGAAAATGAAAAGAAATAGTCATTAGTAAAAGATTAAGGGGTTAACTAAAGTTCTAGACCGAATCAAGAAAAAGAAAAGAAAAGTGCTACGAAAATACAACAAGAGATTAGCGGGAATGCTGGTCTTAGGCCTCTTGGGCTAGAATCTTTAGCTTAAAAATTCACGTATCCATTAAAATCTGGATAATCCTCAAGAGGTTGAGGAAAATGCGAAGTTTGAGTATTAGGTCTAAGGCTTAGGAAGTATTCGGCCTCGTTAACTGACTTTCGGTTTGCGGGATTCGGTAACCTAAGCACCCCACATTCACACACAATCTGGTTCAGTGCGCATAAACATCTAAATCACGCGAAAAGCGTTTAATGTTCTGGAAAAGTCACCTAGATTAGGAGCGGCCAATCAACACAAGTTGATTTGGACGAGTTCCCAGTGCGGAGAGGCAGGAAATTCCCCTCGAAGATGCGTAACAACATATCGTCTCCTCGATGCTTGTCTCTTAGGATATTTAAATATCCTACTGGGGGCATGTAAGCACTCTGCTCGTTCAGATACCATGGGCGGCATTATCCCGAAATGTCGATCGCCAGGGTCTGAATTCGGCCATGGAACACCATGGGCGGGATTATCTCAAAATCCCGAAAGCCAGGGTTCTGGGGTTGCCATGGGCGAGATTATCCCGAAATCTCGAAAGCCAGGGTTCTGGGGGTTGCCATGGGCGGGATTATCCTGAAATCTCGAAAGCCAGGGACCCTTGAGGATTGATGATGGGAACGAGGAATCCGATACAGACTGTGTTGAGAAGCTAATCCGAAGCTAGAAATAAAAAGAAAAGAGAGGGAAAAAGCTCTCCAAACAAATTCTTCTATCTCTCTTACAAAAAACGCACTGCAAAACTGAACCTAGGCTAAAATTGTCTCAAGCACGGGTGCTTTAACCGCGGAGTCCAACAAACCCTAGGGTAGTTTCTGTGGGCCATAGAAACCTTTGCGGAGGACTGAGGCTAAAGCGGAACAGGTCCGAATTTTGGTTGGTACTTGAGTACCTCTAGGTCTATTGTCGGCATTCCTACCTAATCACAAAAGAAAAGGAGAAGCACTTATCATGATGGTTGACAGACACTCAGGGTCTAGAACGAAAGTTAAAACTTTGAAATTTTGCTAAGGGAGTAGCAAAAGCTAGGCATGGGGGTATGATGAGAACCTCATCATGAGCCATAACTAGCTCATTTTGACCCAATAAAGAAGATAAAAGCTCCTACATAACCTAGAAGAAGGCTTAACTGAAGGAATAAGTGCTCTGAGAAGAAAACATGAAATAAAGGTTAAAACTGTAATTTTACCATTGCAGTACATAAACAGGATTTATCAGAGACAAAACATAGGTCAAATGGTCTAAATGAGATAAAAAGTGGGTTGAGTCAATCAGAAATGGGTTTATGCGCAATCTAGGAATTAAATGACACTTGGTAACCCTAAAATAGACCAGCTTAAATTAACAAGCTTCCGGTCAAGATAAAAATCAAGTAAACCCTCTAAAAATTATGGACAAACATCCTCTAGGGTTTAGAACACTTAATTTGGCCTTTGGAACCCAGTTTGACCTAGATTAGGGTCCTAGCTCTTCAATTAACCTAATTTGGGTTTTTACGCAAAATGTCAAGTCAAACGTAGTCAAACCTAAACTCCAACTTCACCATTGGATTCCCTAGGTCCAAATTAGGTTTATACCAAAATTTGGACCCAAGGGGAGGTCATCTTGACCTACTTTGCAATTTAGTACACCCAAATTATAATGTGGTCCCTATCTTTTGAATATCTCTGCAGAGAGCCCCCTAAGTTCCTAGCCACCTTTGCAATCAGGTCCTGCCGCCATTGCTAGGGCAGAACTGATCTCCGACGAGGTTTAGAGAGGGATTACTCTCTAATTCCTCAGAGATTCCCTCCCAGAGATGGAAGGGGGATTCTCTGAGGAATTCCCTTCCATCTAAAGCTGATCACGATCTCTGGTGTGAACCCACTCTCTCGTGCGAACGCACGAGAGATTTGGGTATCCACCCTCTTTCCATCTCCGGTGAGCCGGCAGAGTTGATTGCGCGATCTCCACGTCCTAGAAGGTTCGGCCAACACCTATAAAAGGCTCCCCAGACCCGGCCGTAGATCCTCAGCTTGATTTTGATGGAGATTCCCCCAAATTTCCCTCTCTCCCATCTCCAGCCAAGAGACCCGCAAGCTCCGGCGACCTCCTCCCCTCCTTCTCGTCGCTCTGCTGCCATACCAGCAGCAGAGTCAACTCCGCCTCTTCCTCCCACGGTGTGCCATACCCAGTGCGTGTGCCCCTGACCTCGTCTTCGTCGCCGCCCCCTCCCTCAAAATTCTTCTTCCCCGACGATGGCAGTTACATGCCGTCCACTCTGAAGGTTCCCTACCAGGAGGGGTGACGTAATAAAATTGCGGAAATAAAAATATAAAGCAATCTCACAAAAATCAATCGCAAAATGTACACAGGTATTTTTAGGTGGAAACCCAAACCGGGTGAAAACCACCACCTAACCCTCTCGAGTTAGGATTTTCCGATCAACCAAGTTGATCAAAATCCACTAAACGAATCACTTTGAACGAGGGTGATTCAACCTCAGTACAACCACGCTACAAGTACGAGGGTAGCGTTCCTCAACCCCTTCTCTCCACGAGAAGGATTTTGTCCCACGAAGGAGACGGGAATTCGCAAAGCGAATACCCAACCAGAATACAAAGATAAAATAAAACAACAGTCCTATAGAGCCAACAAAATTAAACCTAGCTTCTATAGGAAATAGGAAACTCCCCTTTGCAAGGAGTGCGTCGACGATGACGCGGTGCGTGTGCCACGCGACGGTGCTACGTCGCTCTCGTAATCAACGGCGGGAGAGCGGGTGCGCAACGGTTGAATGCTCTCAAGATGATGGAGCTTGAGCTTGGAGAGCAAGAGAGTCTTTTCTTTGGACACAAGAGTGTGAAAATGTGTAGCTAAGTGTATCCAAGTGTATTTCTAAGTGTCTCTTATGTTTCTCTTCTTGTGTTTTTGTGTTACAAAGGTTCCCCTCTATTTATAGAGGCCTTAGGAAGGCTTTGGAAGGCTTGGAAAAGCTTCCATAGTCGTTGGGTGCAAAGCCCAAGAGAATCAGGCCGAAATCAGGACAATGATTGCATTTGACAGGGTTATCAGACGTCTAACTCTGGCATCAGACGTCTGGAAGGCCACTTTAAGACGTCTGATTCCAATGTCAGACGTCTGATTCTATGCGGGTTTCTCCCTGACTTGAACCAGATCTAAACAGGGTTTTTGTGCAAGTCCATCAGACGACATACAGGACGTCTGGCACTAAGTATGGACGTCTGGAAACCTACTTTTACTGTGGGAATTGATTTCCAAACGTTGCAACGGCTAGAAAATCTCTGAGAAGAGATTTTGGGTCAGCCGAGGCAAAACGGTCATTTATCAGACGTCTGTAAAGTCCTATGGACGTCTGATAAGGCTCTAACGGTCATAATCTTGAGTGTTTTCTAAGCCAGCCAACGGTCCACTAATTGGGCGTCTGGCAAAGTCATCAGACGTCTCCTAAGACGTCTGGTCTAAGGTCTGGACGTCTGATTTCATCAGACAGAACTAACTATGTCCAGCCTAACAGTTATCAGACGTCTGAAACAACAGTCAGACGTCTTAAAATTCTTTATCAGACGTCTGATTTTTGAATTTGACATCTGGAAGTGCTGTTTGAACCCTATATTGGTTTTCTAAGTGTTCTTACAGAAAACCTAAGTATCCTAGGGTTGTGCCGGTGTTCCTAGGACTACTGTTAGGGTTCTTTGAGGCTCTTTAACATGAAATATCTAAGGAAATAAAGAGCAACAAAAGAAATGAAAAATACAACAAGTACAAAAGAAAGAATCTATCCTATTCTTGTTTTCCTTCCATCTTCAATCTTTCGCTCCACGTGAACCTCCTCTGTTTTCCGTCAAGCTCCTCCAATCCGTCCTGGATGCGAGCTCGAGTTCCGTCTAAACACGTCTTCATTTGCAATTGACCTGAAATCTAGGACTCAAATTGCAAATGTTAAATAACACGTGTTTTGTTATCATCAAAACAAATGATCGTGGTGCTCTAGCACCAACAATCTCCCCCTTTTTGATGATGACAAAACCATAATGCAGAAAAAAAACTCCCCCTTTTTGACATTATCAAAAAGGTTTAATCGGTTTTACATTTCCTATAACTCCCCCTTAAAACATGCTCTTCTATGAGTTTCTTTTGACAAAGGTAATGTCCTCCCCCTTTTTGTAACAATGAGATAGCTATTATTTTTCTCCTCCTTTCTAAAGGAAATTTAGCTACCTTATATCTCCCCCTTAAAAATTGACAATTAGCTGATTAATTTTTTTAACTCCCCCTATCAAAATGCTTATGATAAAAAGATAGGGTTAAGAATTTTACCTCACCTACCATGGCCAATAAAATGGCCCGAATGGTGGTGGTGGATGCCACATCGGATGGGGCTCCCATCCGTAGCTTGGAGGCCCGGGCATTGGCGCCGGTCTCCAATCCGGTGGTCGACGTGCGGCGGGTCCATCGTTTGTTCGCCGTCTCGTCGGTCTTCTTCTTCTCCTCCTTGGTCTACTCATTGGTTCTCCCAACTTAAGTTGACCAGCCTTGAGCTTGTAGGTCCAGTCCTTTATGTTGTAGTCATCCCTGAACCCTACAAAACAAGATTCTAATTTTTTCTTCGGTATCCAAGTGAGCTTGTATCCGGATCTGTTAGCGGGTCTCCTTGACGGAGATCCTTTCTCAACCTTAGGGCTATAAAACTTGTCTACTTTGTTGATTAATTTGTTAGAATTTTCCCTAAGACATGCAATTTCTTTTTCTATAATGTTCATTTTAGTCTTTAAATCTGAAATTTCTAATTTTAGACTAACATTTTCCTCAATCAATTTATTATTTTCATTGATGAGGTTATGATTATCTAATAATAGGTTATCATCCTTAGGACTAGCTTCTATGTCCTTAAGTTGTTTTTCTAACCTATCATTTTCATTTTTAAGAAAACTAAGGTTCTTTTTAAGGCTTTTATTTTCTATCCTAAGTGATTTACTAATCTCAAAAAGTTCATTAAAAGCTTCTTGAAGATCGAGATTTACCTCGTTGTCTGAGTCGCTTTCACTTTCGCTGTCGCTTCCTCTGGCCATGAAGCCGAAGCAAGCAGTTTCTTCTTCTATGGTCTTTTCTTCTTCTTCCTCCGAGCTAGAATCGTCCCAAGTGGCTTGGAACGCCTTCTTTTTCTCCTTTTTGAGAAGAGGGCATTCTGGTCGCAGATGCCCTTTCCCGTTGCAGTGGTAGCAACGTCTCGGGCTTTCCTTCTTCTCCTTTTTCTTTTTCTTTAATTCCCTACAAAACTTGGAAAAATTTTTAAGTAAAATTCTAAAGTCTTCGTCGTCGGAACTTACCTCGCTATCCGACGCGGCTCTGAAGGCGAGAGTCTTCTTTGGTTTAGGCTCCGGTGTATCCTTCTTCTTCTGCTTCAACTTAGTCTCGTAGGCCATCAGATTGCCTAGGAGATCTTCCATGTTGAGCTCCTCCATTTCGTTCACCTCCTCGATGGCGGTGACTTTCTGTTCCCACTCCGGTCCAAGGGAACGAAGAAGCTTCCCTTGAAGCTCCCCCTTGATGAAAGTCTTTCCTAAAGCTTTCAAGTTATTTACAATGAGAGTGAACCTAGTGTTCATCTCACTTAAAGACTCGTTAGATTTCATTGAAAAAGATTCAAATTCTTGAGAAAATAAATTAATTTTTGAGGTTTTTACCTTAGAGGTACCTTCATGAGTTACCTCGAGTGTGTGCCAAATCTCGTATGCGGTGGCACACTGCGAGATTCTGTTGAACTCCTCCGGGCTAAGCGCGCAATACAACGCGTTCATTGTTTTCGCGTTGAGAGAGAGCTCCCGGATCTACTGCTGCGAGTATCCTCTGGCGGGTTTCTCTGGGATGTCGAAGGGGGTCTCGCACCTGGCCCAGACTGTGAAGTCGGTGGCTTGAAGCCACGTCTTCATCCGCAACTTCCAGTAGGTGTAGTTGCTCCCGTCGAAGAACGGCGGACGGGTTGTGGACTGCCCCTCGGAGATCCTGATTGCTGATGTGCTTCCCTCCATTTGATCTCTTGCCGGGTTGTTACGCCGAAACAGCAAGACCTGCTCTGATACCAATTGAAGGTTCCCTACCAGGAGGGGTGACGTAATAAAATTGCGGAAATAAAAATATAAAGCAATCTCACAAAAATCAATCGCAAAATGTACACAGGTATTTTTAGGTGGAAACCCAAACCGGGTGAAAGCCACCACCTAACCCTCTCGAGTTAGGATTTTCCGATCAACCAAGTTGATCAAAATCCACTAAACGAATCACTTTGAACGAGGGTGATTCAACCTCAGTACAACCACGCTACAAGTACGAGGGTAGCGTTCCTCAACCCCTTCTCTCCACGAGAAGGATTTTGTCCCACGAAGGAGACGGGAATTCGCAAAGCGAATACCCAACCAGAATACAAAGATAAAATAAAACAACAGTCCTATAGAGCCAACAAAATTAAACCTAGCTTCTATAGGAAATAGGAAACTCCCCTTTGCAAGGAGTGCGTCGACGATGACGCGATGCGTGTGCCACGCGACGGCGCTACGTCGCTCTCGTAATCAACGGCGGGAGAGCGGGTGCGCAACGGTTGAATGCTCTCAAGATGATGGAGCTTGAGCTTGGAGAGCAAGAGAGTCTTTTCTTTGGACACAAGAGTGTGAAAATGTGTAGCTAAGTGTATCCAAGTGTATTTCTAAGTGTCTCTTATGTTTCTCTTCTTGTGTTTTTGTGTTACAAAGGTTCCCCTCTATTTATAGAGGCCTTAGGAAGGCTTTGGAAGGCTTGGAAAAGCTTCCATAGCCGTTGGGTGCAAAGCCCAAGAGAATCAGGCCGAAATCAGGACAATGATTGCATTTGACAGGGTTATCAGACGTCTAACTCTGGCATCAGACGTCTGGAAGGCCACTTTAAGACGTCTGATTCCAATGTCAGACGTCTGATTCTATGCGGGTTTCTCCCTGACTTGAACCAGATCTAAACAGGGTTTTTGTGCAAGTCCATCAGACGACATACAGGACGTCTGGCACTAAGTCTGGACGTCTGGAAACCTACTTTTACTGTGGGAATTGATTTCCAAACGTTGCAACGGCTAGAAAATCTCTGAGAAGAGATTTTGGGTCAGCCGAGGCAAAACGGTCATTTATCAGACGTCTGTAAAGTCCTATGGACGTCTGATAAGGCTCTAACGGTCATAATCTTGAGTGTTTTCTAAGCCAGCCAACGGTCCACTAATTGGACGTCTAGCAAAGTCATCAGACGTCTCCTAAGACGTCTGGTCTAAGGTTTGGACGTCTGATTTCATCAGACAGAACTAACTATGTCCAGCCTAACAGTTATCAGACGTCTGAAACAACAGTCAGACGTCTTAAAATTCTTTATCAGACGTCTGATTTTGGAATTAGACGTCTGGAAGTGCTGTTTGAACCCTATATTGGTTTTCTAAGTGTTCTTACAGAAAACCTAAGTATCCTAGGGTTGTGCCGGTGTTCCTAGGACTACTGTTAGGGTTCTTTGAGGCTCTTTAACATGAAATATCTAAGGAAATAAAGAGCAACAAAAGAAATGAAAAATACAACAAGTACAAAAGAAAGAATCTATCATATTCTTGTTTTCCTTCCATCTTCAATCTTTCGCTCCACGTGAACCTCCTCTGTTTTCCGTCAAGCTCCTCCAATCCGTCCTGGATGCGAGCTCGAGTTCCGTCTAAACACGTCTTCATTTGCAATTGACCTGAAATCTAGGACTCAAATTGCAAATGTTAAATAACACGTGTTTTGTTATCATCAAAACAAATGATCGTGGTGCTCTAGCACCAACACACTCCGCTGCCTCCCTTCCATCCAAACCACTCCAGATACCTTCTCCATCGTCCCCTCTCTCTTTTCCCCCTGTTATTTTAGTTAATCGCCCCCCGACAGTGCCTGACCACCTCCACCTTCCTCGCCTCCGACCGACCTCCGGCGAGCCGCTCCCACCACTCCGCCCCTCCACACGTCTCGCCAACCCTCTCGTAAGCTCTGCCTCACCACCAGGAGCAACTTCTGCCCATCCATTGTCCTTCTACACCTCCACCACAGTCCCCCGAACAACCCCACACTTCCGGCCACAAGTTGACCTAGGCACGCATGCCTAGGCCGTCCTGCGGCCTGCAGCACCGTGCACCATCTTCGCCGTGCCACGGCGAAGGTGCCTAGCTGGTCTGATTAGGCCAATAGGCCGTATTGGTGATTGACAGGGTTTCAGCTCCAGCCGCCATTGGCAACATTTGAAGCAGCTTCGCAGCAGCTCCAGGCGACAGATCTTCCAGGCTTCAGGTGCAGCAGGATTGCACGAGCAGTGCGAAGCCCTCGAGTCCAGTTTGGGGCGCTGAGAAGTCTACAGCTGGGGAATTGCACGAAGGTCTGCGGGCGCACGTGAGGGCGGGGCACAGACTGGATAGTCCCACATCGTTGAAGCGTAAAACGCAGGTATAGTATAAATTGTTTTTGTGTTTTATGCTTATCACCTCCGAAAGCACAGGGGTGAGGTCCCTCACCTTCCCTAGTGCCTGCCTCGTCTGTGGCTTCATCTCGCGGATCTGGTGGGATCCGACCCGACCCTAACCTAAGCACTCCTCGCGCATCACCCACCTGCCGGTGCGCCTGGTCCCGGGTGCAAATCTGACCTGATTACCCGTGTGGCTCTGGGAGAGCGTCCTTGAGCGAATTGCAGAGAAAGAGAGAGACGTTTGGGTAGAGGGACGGGGGTAGGTTTTGCATTGGCTGTGGTTTGCGTAGGAAGAATGAGCAGAGGAAGAAGCGAACACTTAGTCGCTGCAGCAAGGGAAGAAAAGAAGGAAGAAGAGGCTGAGTGTAGCAGAGAAAGAAGGAGAAGCCCTCGCAGAGAAGACAAGGAAGGAGAAAACTTCGAAGGAAAGCACAAAGAAGAACTGAAGAAATAGAAGGAACAGGAGCAGAAGAAGAAGGAACTCTGAAGAAAGGAAGCTGAGCAAGGCAGAGATCTGAGAGAAGGAAGGACTGCAGAAAAGCCAAAAAGAAAAGGAAGACAGGAGAGGAACAAAGGCAGGAAGAAGAAGCCTTCGCAAGAAAAGAAGCAGAGAAGACAAAGAAGAAGGCAGAAGAGAGAAAGAAGATTACATTTAAGACGTCTGATATAGAAATCAGACGTCCAATTCTATTTTCTTTTAGAAATTCTTTTTATATAACTCTCTCTCTTTTAATCAATTACTTTCATTTAAAAGTTGTATTCTTTTGTTTTAGAAGTACTTTGATTGCTCCGTGTGTTCGACCTCGGATACTCCGATTTTCGAGTAACAAAAAATCTTTATTTGTTTTGAACGCTTTGTCGGCTATATTGCAACGTGACATCTCTTTAAAACCTGCACGAAAGCGTACGAACAGTCGTGATAGCTTCTTCTTTACCATCATCGCGAGCCTCCACTTTCATCTCAAAATTCATGGCTACCTCTTCTCTACTCTCTCTCTTCTTGTTTCTCTACTTCTTCTTCTTCTTCCTCCTCCTGCTCCTCCTCCTCCTTCATGGTTGTTATGAACTCTTTGATTGGTAGCAATTTATTTATTTTTATGTTTTCTCTCTCTACTCTATTTGCTTGCTAGTTAACTGTTTACATTCTTTCTTATCTCAAAAATCTAAAAGAAATATTATGTGTGTTGTGTTTTTCACAATCTGTAATTTTTGCATTTTCATAGATTCACAACCTTGATTTTCTAAATTCACTCTGACTACATCATTCTTTCAATTAGGAAGCAACCCAACCAAAAATCTCCTTAAGATACAACTTGGACTCCCATTTATTTCGTTTTCAATTCTTTACGAGTTCAAAAAAATAATTTTGAGCAATCGTGTAACTTTTGTTACAATGGCACGATTTAACATTAAGCAGGTTTCATGCATTACCTTGATATTTGTTGAAGTTAGAATATAAGCACATATAAGTTATGTTGCTTACATGTCAAAATATATCAAAAATATAGGATCAATGATACAAGACGCAAACAGATATATTTTGATGCACAACCCTAAATCTATTTCCTAAAGAGTAGAAGAGAGAAGAGCTCAGCTTTAAATGTGAGCCACATTTCATAGGTTTCTACACATAAAACTTGTTTAGATACTTAGTCTTGAGCTTTGAGGGGTGAATCTCCCCTCTCTTATTCTTCTTCCCACGCTTCGTAAAATCCCTCTAATTTGAGACCCACTACTCTCTAGTTCCTTCCCACATTTCCTCATGTCAAACAACCACTTAGTATTTATCATTTTGATATCAAATTAGTATCCTTTAATTCCCATTTTTATCCATAAAAACTTTTATAGCAAGATTAAGACAAGAATGAAAACTTATTGCCAATAACCATATATAGAGATATATATATGTAATAGATTCAGCACAACAATCCATACTAATCCAAAAAATATCAAATACACGACAATGTTCTTAGATCAGCATGTGGGAAATAGTAAGGCAAAGAAAAATTCATGATTAAAGGATTATATTTACGAACATGCATTTGAAAAGAAAAATGAATATACAAAATAGTTCCCAAAATTAAGTAAACCTACAGACTACATAGAAATGCCAAACAAAATGCTCCCAATGCTTGGGGAAAGGGGGGGCTTATGCTTATGCTAGTGGTGGTTGTTTGGGGTATTAGGGCAAGGATGGAGGGGATAGGATGGTAAAGGTGAGGAGGAAGAGGTAGTGGTGGACGATGGTTGTGGTGGAGAGGATGGAGGATTGTGGGTGTGGGGGTAGTCGCGGAAGGGTAGAGGAGAGGGTTGACGATGGGAGAAGGTCAAGGAGGATGAGGATTAGAGAAGTTACTGACAACGGAGGAGAGGGTGTAGTGGTCAACGGAGGCAGGAGGAGACGACAAACCAAAGGTGGAGGAAGGGGGAGCGATGGTCGAAGAAATCAGAAGAACAGATGGAGGATGAAAGAGGTAAGGGGGACTTATTGCAGAGATCAATGGAAGTTGATGCTGGAGGCAACTCTAAGGTTGGTCGAATAGTGTCTAGATGGAGGGGGAGAATGGGAAGAGGATGTGTGTCATTTTTGTTATCATCAAAAGAAAAAAAGTTAATAACGTCGATCGTAGAGTAGATGTGCGAGGGGAAAAGGGAACAAAAGTTATTTGACAAAAAAATGGTGACCAAAATTTAGGGACAAACTTATTTGTCTTGAACAAAGAGCAACTAAATTTTAGAGACAATTTTTTTGTCACCCACCTCTTTTTGGTCTCTAAAAATAATCTGTCATAATAACATGGTTGCAAAAACTATATTTTGTTGTAGTGATAAGTGCAAGGGTAGAATGATTAATTTTTGCAAACTTTCCAAATCAGAGGGTGCGAAGACAAGTCACATACTTATCGCTCTCTCAACTCAATACTTGAACCTTTTCAAATCTCCTTCAAGTAATCAAGAAACAAATTTGTATTTTAGTAAGTACCCGAGCTAATTAAGTTGAAATATGCCCTGAAGAGTTTATGCAAAATGATTTTCATTATACATTTTTTAAGATTGGTACATCATCAAAGTCAATAATTTGCAACTTCATCTAGCTCAAGACTCTAAAAAACATCAAATTTTTTTCTACACATCCCCCCATGCCAATTTCATGCATTATCCTTGATATATGACTAAAGCAGAAAAGTACACAAAAGATCATGAGATAAAAATAATTAAACCTATTGTGCCTGTCGAGGAATCCAACTATTCCTACTCAATCCATACACTAACCAAACATAAAATCAAAAAAACTTAGTTAGCATGAATCAATGTTGGGTTGCCTCCTAAAAAGTGTTGAATTTTACGCCAATAGCTAAACTCAGTCATAAGAACCTTAGTAAAATAGAATTGAATAATATGTCTGAAAATTAAGTTCAAAGGCCATAGGTGAAGCCATAAAAATGTGTAATGTTGATCTGGCTCACAGGATAGATAGCCCAGAATATCAGTGAGCTGATGATGTAGTGTCAAACCATTCGCTCTCCAATAGGGATTGGGCTGAGTAAAATCAAGGCCTATCCAAGGACGTTGGAAGGATGAAGAATTCAAGGAATAGTGATGTGGACACAATTATTGAGGATAAAATGCATATTCATGCATGTTCCTAGGCTTAGATTTGCATTTCATGTTATAAATATTGCATAGCATGCATCATCCTACATTTAGAGTAGTTGTGTATATTTTAGGTTAATTACATCTTTTATGGCCAGGAGGGAAGGAGATTTATTTTAGGGCCTCAGATGGACGATCTGGCTGCATGGATTTGATCAGGATGACAATCAAAGTCTAATGTCTCCAAAATCATCTAGATCGAAATCTCGTAGCATCATATGAAATCCGAGGAAGATCAATGTCCTGGGGCCAATACAATATCCATGCAGGCTTCAGATGAAAAATCCGACCATATAGATGAATCCAGAGCGACGATCACAGTCCGGCAATGCTGGAATCATCTCGATCCGATCATCGTGGCACCCTCTACAACAGAAAGAAGATGGATGACCCAGATGGCACCACGTGGTGCCATCTAGGCTGCCCCACACCGGCCAGCAGTGACTAAAGGTGCTTCCTCATCATCAAAGATCTTGCACCATAGTCGTTGGATCAAGATCCAACGGCTAAGGTTCCTCCATGCTCTCAGCATCCATGCACTCCTCGTGACTCAAATGCAGCCTTGCCTCAACGGTTGAACACTTGGCTTGCAAAGAAGGGGCGTGGGTTCGAGACCCACGGACCCCCCCCCCCCAAATCAACAATTGGGGTGCACCAGCCAGCACAAGCACACACTAGCCCACACACCTGCACCGCAGCTCAAGTGCAGCGTGAGCAGCACGGAGTAGCGTAATGCAGCGTGAGCAAACGACACGACACGTAATGGGCACACAAGCACAACAGCAGCGGGCATGAGTTGGAGTGGATCTTTAGCGACAGTTGGGTGGATCTTCAGCGATGATTGAAGCTATCACTAATGCCCTATACATGAATTGCCCTCTCCCCTTCCACTATAAAAGGACCTACACCCCTCCATTCTTCACCATCTCTTCCTTTCTTCTCCTCACCACCTCTAAGGCTCTAGAGAGAGCTTGTCCCAATCCCGGGATGCTCCTCTAGAGTAGAATCAAATATTTTTCCCTCCCCTCATCCTCATTTGTGGAGCATCCGGCAACCATCCTCTCACCTCCCTTCGGGAAGAAGATCCTCGCCGTGACACCGTCCTGCCCCACCCTTCATCCTCTGGCTTCGTCCTCGTTCCTTCCGCTCCTCACCACCTTCCTCCAGGCGACGTCAGAGAGAGTCATTCTCCAAGCGACTGTCGAGGGGGATTCTCCTCATCTCCATCTATCTTTATTGCGTTCGTAGTATAGATTTCTCGCTTTCCTAGTTGTAATAAATATTTGATTATAAAAATACATGATTGTTTCTCTCTCTGTCTCTCTCTCTCTCTCTTATATTTTGCAAGTAGATTAGTTAGATAAGAATTCATCAACCTAATCTCTTGTTTCCTAAAAATACCAAAAAAATTAGAAAAGACAAAAATGACAAAAACAAATAAAAGCGAAATATGGATTTTCAAAACCAAATGTTTGTCTCCCCGTGTTCAACCTGGGACTCACTTTTTTGGTTTTGGTTATAAATTTTATCTGATCGACGGATTTTCTCGCGAATCAAACTACGACGATGGGTTTTCCAAAATCTAATCCTTTTCTTATGCAAATCCGCCGCAATCATTTTGGCACCGTTGCCAGGGAGGCAACGGTCTTTGGTTTTTCTCGCATTTTTCCACCTTACTTAACTTTTTAGTTCACTTTGCTCCTTTCTTTCGGTGATTACAGGTATCCCTCCAGGGCGAGCCAAAGCGGATAGATCGAAGTAAAGTACGGTTAAAGAGTTTTGTATGTTTATCCCCACCACCCCCACCCTAGATTTCATTTTACCACACTAATAACTCAAACATAAATCAACTTAGGTGCTTTTTATAAACCCTAGGATAGATCTGGTTGTTTATTTGCCACCTCCACCCATCTCATCCCCGCATATAAAGAAAAGGAGAAAGGTACTCTTCTCTTATGAGATTTACTAAAAGTGACACACATTAAACACCCACAACTTTCAACTTAAGGCACACCATTCCACTTTGATTCTACCACTTAACCGGGATCTAACCTGTGGACCCAGTACACTTCAACTCAATACACATAAGCGAGTAGAAAATCTAATAGGTTAAATAATTGTGTGACTTAATTAAGTGGTGCAACAGGCCAATTGATTGAGTTGTTTGGGCCATACCACTGAAGATAAAAGTCATTCATCAGTAGCTTGCCACTTAGGGTTAATATTTAGGGCTAAACCAAGCACTGCACATTATTTTTTGATTTCTAAAGGAATATATCATCACCAATGCTTTCAATACTTGGAGTGCTCACTTGAGCTTGATTGAATACACCTGAGATTAAACCCTAAAAACTACTACAAAAGGTTAAACCCTAAAAGGCACATCATCAAATAACCTTGTTTGAAAACCCTGGTTGTGCATGCACACACATTTGAACTAATCATTAAGGGCATAGCCTATCTAAAGGGCTCATCGCATTCCAAGAGCATGATCATCCCAAGCATAACTAAAACTTAGACATTGGCCATAAGGATTGATTCGCTCTTCGGGGCTCAGATAGAGATTTTTTTCGATTAATCTGCTTCTACTAGTCCATCTAATGTCTAGCTAGGAAAGTAGCGTCAAACGACCATGGCTGGGGGGTACACTAGGAACTAGAGGCATAAGCCAAAGGAAGAACCTTCTCCCCAGCCCCTCCCTCTAACTAGTTGGATTGGCCGGATAGAAGTAAACCAAATCATTTCTATCATCTCAAGATGGGTCCTAGGAGTCTGTAGGTCTTTAAGCTACCCACATAAGGACAGGTTTGGTTGATTGTACTGCAAGGCACCTTTCCTCTTCTAATTTCTCTCCTACTCCTTAATGTATCCTTCCACATCTTTCACACGTTTCCAATCCTACCCTCCTACCAACACATATCCTCAAGATGATTACTATCCCAACTCGACTTATGACTACCCATCTCCTAGCCAGGATAACTTTGATTAGGGATATGAATCTGAACCTCAGTGTCTAGGGCCTAACCCTAGACAACAAGACTATGATTACTATCTTTCCCAAAGCTACAATGATTATAGATCTCCACCCTTTGATGACCGAACCCACCCAATCTACAATCAAGAAGGATATGTTGATTATAACACCTACTGATGTGCATACATCTAAATAGCCAAAAATATCTATTAATGCATGTTCTTAGTGTCATATTAGCATCATACATTGTAAATATTGCATAACATGCATAATCATGCATTTAGGTTAAGTTGCATAAATTGTATAGTAATTGTCTCCTTTTATGGTCAGGGACTGGGTGATTTTTAATCAGGGTCTCGAATCAAAGATCCAACCATACGGATCTGATCAGGGAGACGATTGGAGTTCAACGATTCCAAGATCGGCCTGATCGAACATCTCTGGCACCAGATAGAAATCGTCAAGGGCCAAGATGGTGACAATTTGCACTTCAAACAACAAATCCGATCGCACGAATGGGTTCGAATCGAAGATCGCAGCCTAACAACATGAAAATCGATCCAATCTGACACCCATGGCACCGTCTACAACACACAGAAGATGGACAGCCAAGATGGTGCCACGTGGTGCCATCTCAGCCACCCGACCAGCCCCAAAGACCCGCCTCTACTTTTCTTCTTCACCCGCTCGAAAAATGTCCGTCGTTGGGTGCCCATCCAACGACTAAGAATCAGCCATGTCGCCGCTTAGCACCACTCCCCATCTTCTAAAGGCGCGCCAAGTCATGATCTGGGCTGTTGGATCTTGATCCAACAGTCGTGAGTGCGCGTCACTTAAAACCTCCACGCGACATAGATGAAGACACAGCACAATGGTCGCGAAGTGTTGCGTGAGCGTGGGGCGCGAGTTCGACTTGCGATCTGCTACGCATGCGCGTTAAATCCGGACTGCGCGATCGGCTGCGGACGGCCCAAATCGCATGATCGGCTACGGACGGCCCAAATCGCTCAATCGGGCATACGCAGGATCAGACGCTCCGTCTCACACCCGATCTAAGCGCGGACTCATGCGGTGCAAAGCTTAAGCACAGTACAGGCAAGGACGACTTTAATCCATCCGATCTCAAGATCGGATGGTTGATATCGTCCAAACGTGGGTGTGCATTTTAGGTGTGGAAGAGGAGCAAGCATGCACACAGCACGTACACGTCACCCACGACGGGCCTTTAGCGACATTTAATTCCGTTACTAAAGGTCCCTTAATTAATATTTGGAAGTTAAAATATCCAAATTGCCCCCAATCCTTACAACTATAAAAGGAGACCCCTATCCTACGAAATTCTCATCCCTTCTCTTCTCTCACCCCTTCCAAAGCTCTAAGAGCTTGTCCCAATCCCGAGATTCTTCTCTAGAGTAGAAATCATAATTTTTCCACCTTCGTCCCCCTTCGTGGAGCATCCCGTAGTTGTCCTCTCTCTGCATTCGGGAAGCGGATCCCACAACGACAACGACATGCTGCTTCATTCCCATTCCACCCACTTCATCCTCCTTCTTCCCGCTCCATTCCCCATCTTCCAGCTTGTCCTCCAAGCAATCGTCGAGGAGGATTTTCTCTCTCCATTCTTTTTACTTCTTTCTAGTGTAGATTTTCCACTTTCTAGTCGTAATGAGTAGTGTAATGAACAGCTTGTGATAATGAAATCCATGTTTATTCTACCACTCTTTTGGTTTTATTTGTAATATTCTCTCTCTCTTCTATTTATTATCTGTTAAATAGATAGCTAGTTTTTGACCAGCTAATCTGTTTTGTGAAAAACAAATAAAATGCATATTTTTAATCAAACGTTCGCCTCCCTGTGTTCGACCTGGAACTTCCTTACAACTTTTTGGTATAAATGTTATCTGTTGAACGGATTTCTTCGCGACTCAAACTACGATGGATTTTCAAATCCAACTCCGAACGTCTAGTTTTCCATGTTCAACACCTACCCTCCCTAGAATTATGCTGAACATAGGTCACCTCTATTCTTTGAACAACCCGACAAGACCTACCATCAGGGAGGGACCCAAGAACCTTGATATCTTGACTCCCCTAGATTGAACCCAAATCGACCCAACCCTAAACCGAACCATTCAGTTCAGGTGAACCAGGTACAAGATAGGGTGTTGGCTAACTTAAGGAACACCATACAATCTTTAGAAGCTCAGTCAACACCATGCACTGAAGCATTAGAGCCTATGATCAAAACGATTGATGAGCTTAATAGCTCTTTTTTGGATTTGCTCCAAGATGTTAGAGATAAGGACCTGGGTAAGTTTCTACTTGGGAAATTGTCGAGATTGAGGATGAAATTTGTGGTTGCCCTAGTCTAATCTTGGGATGATTCTCAAGATGAGCCTCCTTTAGGAGAACCAATTTCTGAACCCACTCAGGCGCCTGTCGAGGGGGATACATTTTCCAAGACCAGGGATGACCAAGTTGAAGTAGAGCAACCCAATGAGGATGAACTAATTGATTCACCCAAGATCCCCGAGCCAGGGAAGGAAGAAAATATGTCTCCTTGGATCATGAAATGACATATGATTTTGAGACATATATAAATGTGGATCAAGAATTCTTTGACTCTAAGGGTGAAGAATCTCTTAGTGAAGTCTCGCTTGAGCATAAGGAAGATGATTTTAGTGAGACAAATGTGCCTGAGGAATCTGATGAATCCTTTGACAACTTGATAATAGAGGAATTTGATTCGGTTGGGGTTAACTTGGAGGATCCGAATCCTGATAATTCAATTAGTGACCCCATTCCTCATCTACACCCCAAAGAGCTGACTTTTGAAATCATTATGCCCAAGTCAATCCTGATTCTACCACAATTATTGAACTTAGGTATTTTAGATGGGGTGTACAATGATCTGGCGGTCCCAGAAACCTTGATCTTAGAGGATAGGAAGTTGGAAATAAAAATCTGGGAAGCTACTTCTGAGGGAACTATGATTTTGGATATAAGGGTTCCTATTGACCTAAAACCACCTACTTTCTACCAGGACCCTTATGATATCTTTCATGTGCAACCCAAGCTCAGAATCATTGATTATCTTTTTGAGTTGAAATCTAAAAGGACATCCGAATCTAGTGAATCAAATCTACCTTTTGTCCAACACTTTAGTATTGGGTTGCACGCCACCAAACCGCAGGCCCGACCCCACAAATACAACAATATTAGGTTTTGGGTGATTTTCATCTAGAACCTTAGAACTACTCAACCCTGGGGCATGGGTCTGCACCATAATCTAGTCACATCTGTGGGGATCTTCTACTGATGGGTTTAAGGATCAATCTTTTAATTTTGATTCTGACCCATACCTGTGAATTCTTAAACTCTTCGTTGTTTGTATTTTATGCCTAGCTAAAGGCATTAAACTTAGTGCATGTATACTCTCCTCTCTGCGGAGCTGACCGTATTGTCACGAAACTCAGGTGATATTCTGTTATTCTACCCATTTCATTTCCACAATGAGAACATTGCATCATTTAGGCATGGTGGAGTGGATACTTAATCCTAAAATTATTTCGTTAGCTCTGTAGAATTTCTTTTATTTTCTTTAAAAAATTGAATATTCAAAAAGACAAAAAAAAAGAAAATAGAATTAGGAGAAGAGAACTTAGGATTTTGGAAGTTATTAACTTTAGGAAATGATACTTTAGGACCTAAACACTTAGACTGTTTAGGTCCCAGGAGACATCCATATGGGCTTCAGATGAAAAATTTGACCAGACAGATGAATCCGAAGTGATGATCGCAGTTCGACAATGCAGGAATCATCTCTATCCGAGTACCGTGGCACCCTCTGCAATAGAAAGAAGATGAACAGCCCAGATGGCGCCACATGGTGCCAACTAGGTTGCCCCACACCAGTCAACAGCAACTAAAGGTGCCCCCTCATCATCAAAGATCTCGCACCACAGCCGTTGGATCAAGATCCAACGCTTGAGGTTCCTGCACTCTCTCAGCATCCATGCACTCCTCGTGACTCAAACGTAGGCTTGCCTCAACGGTTGAACACTTGGCTTGCAAAGAAGGGGCACAGGTTCGAGACCCGCTGACCCCTCCAAATCAGCAATTGGGGTGCACCAGCCAATAAACACATGCAGACGTGCGCGCACCAGCCCGCGCACCCACACTGTAGCACTAGCACAATGTGAGCAGTGCATAGCAGCGCAACGCCAGTGCGCGCCCACGCGACGGCGCATAATGGGCACGCAAGCATAGTAGCAGTGGGCATGAGTTGGTGCAGATCTTTAGTGATAGTTGGGCGGATCTTCAGCAACAATTGCAGCTGCCAGTAATGCCCTATGCACAAATTGTCCTCTCCCCTTCCACTATAAAAGGACCTACACCCCTCCATTCTTCACCATCTCTTTCTTTCTTCTCCTCACCACCTCCAAGGCTCTAGAGAAAGCTTGTTCCAAGCCCAGGATGCTCCTCTAGAGTAGAATCAAATATTTTTCCTTCCCTCATCCCCATTCATGGAGCATCCTGCAGCCATCCTCTCACCTCCCTTCGGGAAGAAGATCCTTGTCGGGATGCCGTCCTGCCCTGTCCTACGTCCTCCATCTCAATTATAGGACTTAAAGGAACATAAATAATGCTAGAACCTAGCTATTTTATGCATTTAGCATGCATATTATTCATATATTGCATCATACTATCTTATATAATTGTACATAAAATAATAGGCAATCATCTTGTTATTTAATGCTTTTGTTGTTATTTGTAGGTAATAAGCAGAGTCAGATAAAGTCAGGATGAGAAATAAAGTAGAATAAAGTGAGAAAGAAAAGAAGAAAAAGAAGAAAGAAGCTTGATCCAAACAGGAAGATATAGGACGATAAATCTACCTTAGTAACCCTAAAACCTTGAACCACCTTGATTGCGTAGCAATCATAGATCTTAATTAACCTAAATAATGTTAGAATCCTAGCTAATCTATACATATTGCATTCATATTTTGCATATCATGCATTGCATCAGTTTATATTGTTGTACATAGAATAATGTGAGATTATCTTGTTGTTTAATGCATTTATTGCTATTTAAGGTAAATAGAAGATACAAATAAAGTCAAGATGCAAAATAAAGAGGAATAAAATGAGTAAAAGAAGAAAGAGAAGATGGATCCAGGAAATGGAGAGAGGAGGATATCCCTCTCCTTAACCCTAGAAATCCTAGGATAGCTTTCCCAATTCCAAAACCACTCCGACTAGGATATCCTAACCTTAGAGCCTATCCATACTATCCATATCCCTAACCTCCACTTAGGTCAACCTAAACATAGAACCCAAAACCTGGATAGTACTATCTAGAATCCTATTATCCACTATCCAAGAACCTAGCCCTACCTCACACTAAACCAATTTCACCTTTCCTATCCTGATTCCCCCTTAGGTTCCCAACTAGGCTCACCATTATCCAATTGTGTCCATTTAGAGTTAATTGGGTCAACCACACTCCAAGTTGGTCCACCTGGACCTAATTGGGCTAACCCACATCTGATTAGGTGTGTTTGCACCTAATTGGACTAACCTACACCTAATTGGATTCACCATTGCCTGATTAGGTGAACTTGGTTCTAATTAGGTTTACCTAGAACCTAATTGGACCCACTTAACCCACCTAGTCTTATTAGCTTCACATCCAGACTCATACCCACCTAGACTTGGTTGGCCCAACCTTATTTAACCTAAATCCCACAACCTAGTCTATGAAGTTTTAACAACACACCAACACTTTCCAAATTAGCCTTCCTAATCTAGATCCACTTTTGGTGGCACCTACCAAAAAGGCCTCTGATTGCACAGCCATACGGATAGATCAGACCATACAGATCTAATCAGAACGACGACAAGAGTCCAACACTTCTAGAATCGTCTTGATCAGACAATCGTAGCATCACATACAATCCATGGAAGAACAGAGGCCACAGAGTAAGATGATAGAGATCCAAGCCTTAGATGAAAGATCTGACTGCACGGATGGCTTCGGATCGACGACCACAGTGCAACAGCGCAAGAGGCCTACATCACCAGTTACAAAGAAGAGAAGATGGAAGGCCACGATAGCACCACGTGGCGCCATCACAGTCGCCCCTCGTCGTGCCGCCAATCTCTAAAGAAGCCCTCCTCACACATTGTGGGTCGTTGGATCGTCATCCAACGGCCACCATGTGTCCACGTCAGCCTCGTCCCCATGCCTTATCAACCAAGAGAAGATATCAACCGTTGGATCTCCATCCAACGGCTGAGAGAAGAGTTGCCTAAAACCAAAATGCAACACAAAATGAACCTTAGTGCGTTGGTTAGAGTGCTCCAACCGCAGCGAGTGATGCAGGATCAAGTCGTGCTGCGCACAAATTAGGAAAGCGATGAGGCGTGAGCAAAATCTGACAGTGGGATCTTCAATTGGCGGTGCAGATACAAACGCGTGGTGCAACCAAAGGCATCTGCAGCTGCATGCGAAATCGAACGTGAACACTATGCACGATCTCACGCGCTTTCCTCAAAAAGGGTGGTGCAGGTGAGATCCTAAGCCATCTGGTCGAAAAATCAAACGGCTGAGAGTGTTAGCACACGATTTGAATTGAGCACGCGAGAGGAGAAACGAGCGAGCGACGGATCACGATTAGGCGGCTCACAAGATTCCACGTGGTGCCACTAGAGTGCCTCCGCAAGTATATGGCACGTTGGAGGCTATTATTAGGTGATATCAGAGCCATTGATCTTCTGATCGACGGATCTGATCGTACCTAGGTTGTTGCACGAGTTGGACGGCTAAAATGGACTCTTTTCCCCTCATCAAAGCTATAAAAGAAGTCCAGGGCCCCCTATAGATCATCTTTTCCACCAAAACTCCCACCAGATACAACTCCAGCCTCTCTCCCTCTCCACAACTCCTCTCTGGACTTCCTCCCGGTGCTCTAGATCCGAAGTGCTGCCGCACTTCCCACAAGAGTCCCACAAGCAGCATCATCATCATCTACTCTCTCTCTCTCTCTATTTCCCTATCTCTCTTTAGCATAGTGCTTCTAGTTTAAAAACTATTTCTAAATAGAAATAAAGTTTTGATTTTCTGAATATCTATTGCCTATAGATATACATATATAGATATATAAATATTCATTTAAATGACTCTCTAAAAGGCCTTTGCATAAAAATCATGTTTTACCTCCCTGCAAATGATTCGGTATGCACTGAACTTTATAAATATTATTTGTTTCATTGCGATTCACACTACAATGATAAACTTAATCTTTTATGTGTCTCGCGAGCAAACAAGTTGGCGCCGTTGTCGAGATGGCAACGGAAATTTTTAAAAGCTTTTCTTGTAAAGTGCTTATTTGAGATTCTAACTTGCTATTTTTTGGTTGCGCAAGAATCACAAAATTACAGGAAGACACGAGCAACAACGGAAAAAAAAAGTGTGCGAATCTTGGGTAAGTACTTGTAGTTTAGTTTAGGTTATATTTTATTTCAAAAAAAAATCAAAAAATAAATAGTTGTTTTGCTTGAACCTTAGGATTAGTTAGCATTTGCTTGGTTTTTGAAAAAATCTCTCTTGGTGAATTCTGGGTTAAAACAAACACTTATCTTAAAAATTTAATTCCTGAAAATCCGCACATCCAAAAATTCTAAAAGTTTTCTTAGACATGGGTTTGAAGTCAAGAACAATATATCCAAATTTTGCACAAATCTAAATTATAGAAAATTTTAAAAATTTACGCACTGATCTATTATCACTTCGGTTACTGTACCTTTTTTTTAGAGTTCAAAATATCATAGGAATTTTTATACAACTCCAATTGACTTGAAATTCATGGCACTGAATTTGTGTTGAAATAAAGAATTTGGGAAAAATCTGAAAAAAAAATATTTCTTGAACATTTGATTGGATGGATTATTCAATCACTAACTAGGGGTCAAAATAGACTACAAAACCCCCAGTACACTTTAAATCTAAAAAAAATAGAAAACATGTATTTAAATTTTTAAAAAAATATTTTCTAAGTGCCTAGTTAGTTGTGCAACAAGACAAATTAATTGCATTGTTTGGGTCACACCACTCTTCTGATTTTGAACTTAAAAGGACCATCTAGCACTATCTGCAATTAGGGTTTCACATTAAAGTTAGAGCACACCTGCATCTCCATTCATAAAGAAAATCTATCAAACAATTGAGATTTGCAAAACTCTTGTGTGCCTCACCAGAACCCATGATTGAAAATATTAACTCAACTGAACCCTAAAATTAACTAATACAAGCATTTGAACCTTAAAATTCACTTCATCATAAAAAATTGCTTGTGAACCCCTTACCTGTGTACTGCACACATCTGAAAATCAATCTTAAGGGCAATATCCTTTAATGCCCATCACATTCCAAAAGCACATCAAGCCTAAGCCTAAAACTGAGTAAGCATGCCCTAAGCAGGACTAATCTTCTTTGGGACTTGAAATTAAATTAGAAGAAGGCCAAGGCCTTGTCTACTTGGACCCACTGGTGATAAGAAAGGTCGGTGCAGAACTGCGTTAACCCTTAGTGGTGCCCCACCATGTGGGGTGTCCTAGGGTGTCCCACCCTTCTAGCCAGCCAAGTAATTCAAGGGTTGACCTAACCTAGTCGTGTTTTTGGGGAACCAGGATTAGGTCAATTTAGGGTTTACCCTCTATGGAATAGCTTGATTTCTTGCATTGTGAGGGCGGGAATTCTCTCATCTATCTTCTCTCTCTCATCTATTAACTTTCTTCTGGTACATGGACACTAGAAGGTCTCTGAACCCTGATTTGGTACCACCTTTAGAGTGTAATCTAAGGAGAAGACCCAATTTTTCTGAATCTAAATCCCTTCCCATGGATAATCACCATGAGGAAGAACTGATTGAGGAGGAGAACTTGGACCCATACTCTTTCGATCCCCACTATTCCTCTTTTTCTCCCTATCCCAACCCTTCCCTTATTCCATGTTCCTCAAGATGGGAGAACTCACCTCAATACCTGGGACTTGATTCCCTTGCCTATACCTCATATTCCCCGAGTATAGCTAGGCCTACCTCATCCTTACAGAATCCCACACAAATCTCTAGATATCAAGGATCTCCACAATCTCAAGAGACATTCTCCATACAGGACCAGCACCTGATTGGCAAGGCCAACTATCTTGACCGGTTTAGCCAGACTCATCTCTCCCCTGGTCAGGGATATGCCTTAGAGTCCAAACACCTAGGAGATCAATCCTATCCTCTAAATTACTTTGCAACTCATCCCAATTCCACTTGACCCACTTCACCTTCTTATTGGGATAACCCTACACCACCCAACCAAGGATATGATTCTTACCCTAGATATTCCAATGATAGAATTCTGATTTGACTGAGGAGAGAAATCCTGGAAATTATTACCCTCGGCCTACTCAAACCCCTAACCATGGTAGTGATCCTGGGATCACCCAATTACTCCAAGCAATCCAGGAGATGAGAAATGCTAATAAAAGAAATACGGATAACCTAACAAACAGCTTAATAAAATCCGTAAGGCACAAGGAGATAAACCTGGTCCAAGTGTGCCACAAGTTGGTGGTAAGCCACTCAAGGTTGAGGATATGACCTTAAGTATGACATCTTACTCAGTCCCAACCTCTACAAACACCGAGCCCACCCACCAACCCTGTGATTATGCAGAACATATCCTACTTAGGGCTACAACTGAACTAATAAATAATTTTGATATCTCAAAATCTGACTTTAAGGAGGAAGACTCACTTAACGAATTATATCTTGATTTAGGCCCTGAATTGCAATCATTATATTTTGAGGAACCAATCCATGGTGGGCTAGAGTATGAGTCCTTTATGTTTAAGGATGCACAGTTGGACATTGAGGATAATCCTAAGTCTAATATTACAAAAATTGTGGGAGAACTTGAACTAAGGAAGGATGAACAAGATCAAGATCAGGAACAAATGGAAGAAACATTACATGGAAACAGAGAGATTGGCCCCTAGCAGGAAATTTTGGATGAAACTAATCTAATTTTGTCGGATAATTTTTCTAATCATATGTGCTTGGAAGATTTAGGCTCCATACCTGGGGTTGACTCAAGTGATTTTTCTAACTCAACTCCCCTAGAAGTTGAATCCATTCCCTCTTCCACACTATCCGATTCTCAGCCATCACTCCCACTTATCCAGGATTCTGATGGACCACTCTATAAGGATTACAATATTGATGTGGAGATACCTGATTATGCACATTCTATCTCTGATTCTGACCCCCAACAGCATGTGAAAGAACAAGGCAAACAATTCCCTTATAAAAAAATGTTCAAGAAATTGCAGAATTATTGGGGATGACTTATGATGATTTATCTGAGAAAGCAAAGAATGTATCTAAATCATGGAATTTTAAGGAGTTTGATTTGATTGATAAGAAATAAGAAGATGTTGAAACCTTGTTCCACATCTTATTTTGGTGTTAACAAAATTATTATGGATTAATGTTTGCCATTAAGTGATTTTCAGATTTAGGTGAAGGAGAAAGGCAAACAGGAAATGATGGAGGCATGATGGTGAGAAGAAAAAGATCATGTCATGGAGGATGACAAGGATGAGTAGAGGAGAAGAAGATCATCCTCGACCTTTAGTTTCTCTAGTTTAGATTTTATATTTATAGATTGTATTCCTCTTAACAAGAGAATTTAACTTAGATCATAAAAATCAATTAGAGATAAATTAGGATTTATATGGCATTCATTTTCGAAGAACGTAATTGATTAAATCGCTTAAAATAGGTACTTGTAAGCAAGTACCAGTACTGTTCATCAGTACTGGTATTTGCAAGGCAAAGGTTTGAGAATTCGTCTTGTACTATGAACAAGTACCGATACCAACCATGAGTACTGGTACATGTTGCCCACAGGTTGAAGCCTTTATTCTGGCCTGAACCTTACAAGTACCGGTACCCATGATGAGTACCGATACAAGTAGGTTACTGTGCCCAAGGAATTTCAAACCTAGGAGTCATAAGTACTGGTACCCATGATGAGTACCAGTACCAGGACTCATGTACTAGTGGCAGTGAGCTTCTAGTACCGGTACAGGTACTTTAGTATCGGTACCAGCTAGCCGTTGGCCCAAAACAAAATGGCAGAAATATTAATTCCAACAATATGAATGTTGGGAATTAAATCCCAACTTCTAGTAGACGAGTATCCTAGGTCCTAAGCTCTATAAAATGACCCTAGGACTCTTTGTTTGCACACTAGAGACAAGAGAAAAGAGAAGAAAATTCCTAAAGCTATAATTCAGATTTTCCACCACATATTCAAGAGAAGAAATCATGTTTGCTACTTTCCAATCGTGCTACGGGTTTGCAAACACATTGATGTGTTTTGTTCATGCAATTCAACACGATTCGCATCCTTTCTAGGCTCTCAAATCGGTAACATTATATTTACATTTGTTGAGAGGCTTAGGTTTTAGTTGTAAGATCTTTCTTTCTTACACCTGTATTTCATTTGTTCTTGATCATTTGCTCATTGGGTTGTAACAAACCTGTTTTTGTACTTGGGTTGAGGTAACCCATTAATTACCTCGTTTAGTAAATTGATTCTTTCAGGGTTGAGAGAATCAGGTTAAAAATCCTAAGTTGGGAGGCTTAGGTAGTGGAGTACCCAAGGGAGGGGAACCACTATACACTTTGTGTCCTTTTGTGGTTTAAATTGATTGTGCAAATCTTTCTTGTTATTACTAATTTTGTGTTTGAGATTCTGTGCGCGTAGCCATATATATATTCCATATGTTTAGATCCTATCAAGTGGTATCAGAGCCAAGTTGTGAGAAAACATAACAATCAACTCCCAATGGCATCCACGTCAAGACGCATCGAAGGACAGCCATCCACTCGTCCTCCCTTCTTTGATGGGATGGACTATGGATATTAGAAGAGGAGGATGCAAGTCTTCCTCAAAGAAATGGACGAGGAGTCTTGGATTCTCATTCAAGAGAAGTACATGGATCCGGAGCTACAGGAAGGCATAGCTTGGACAACGAAGCAAAAGAAAAAGATTGCGGGAAATGCGAAGGTGATGAATGCACTTTATTGTCGTTGTCAAGGGAAGAATTCAACCATATCTTAGCATGCGAGTCAGCATTTGAGATATGGAACACACTTCAAATCACCTACGAAGGTACTAACAAGGTAAAAGAAACCCATATTTCTATTCTAACCAAAGAATATGAGTGTTTCAGGATGACAAAAGGTGAAACGATCAAAGACATGTACACAAGGTTTGGGGAAATAGTTAACCTCCTAAAGAACCTTGGAGTGAAGTTCACAGAAGAGCAACTTGTAAGGAAAATCTTAAGATCTCTTACAAGTGATTGGTCTCCAAAGACCACAGCGATCCAAAAGGCAAAGGATCAATCCACTCTCCCATTGGATGATCTAATTGGAAGCCTCATGGCATATCAAGTTCAATTGGAGAATATCAAGAAGAATGAGGAGAAGACAATAAGCAAGAAGAAAAGCATTGTTTTTAGAGCAATCAAGGAGGACTCAGACTCAATAACATCGGAATCCGAAGACGAGGAGATGGAAATGCTCACTAGAAAATTCCAGAAATTCCTCAAGAAACAAGGTAAGTAAGTAAATAAAATTTCTTCTAATATTATTTGTTATGAGTGCAAGAAGAAGGGTCACTTGCAAAAAGATTGCCCCTTAAACAAGAAGGAGGACAATAGTAAAGAAACAAAGAAGCTCAAGAAGAAGAAGAAGAAAGCATTTAAAGCAACATGGGATGATAGCGACTCCGACATGGACACCAACTCTAGAAAATCTGATGATGACGAGATCTCACATCTTTGCTTGGTAGCAACTATGGAAGACACAGATAATGAGGTAAACCCTGATTTTTCTTTTGAAGAATTATTAGAAGCTTATGAAGAACTATATCATAAAGCTAGGTTATTTGAAAAGGAAAATAAGGCTTTAAAAAATAACTATCAAATATTAGAAATAGATAAATCATGTTTAGAAATGTCAAAAGAGACTAACAATTAGTTGCATGCAAAGATAGTAGAATTAGAAGATATTTATGAGCATTTTGAAGGTACTTTAAATAATCTCAAAACAACAACTAGGTTAAATACTGAATTTTGTGAAGCTATAAAATCAAAATTTCAGAATAAAAAGAACACACATACTAAATCACATGCACCTAGGCATGCATTGATGTATCAAAAGGCTAAAAATCCTAAGAATTATAGACCTAACACAAAAAAGTTCTATAAATCTCAGTATTTGAAAGGTACTAACTCTAAAGGACCCACAAGAAAATGGGTACCTAGAAAAGATATTTGTTTTGCAGGAGTAGATCAAAGTAATCAATGGGTGTTAAAGGCACATAACAGAACAATTCAACCTTTCTATAGGTTGAATTGAGACCAAGAATATTAGACGAGAGATGCTTGGTATCCACAAGCTCCATTTTACTATTGGTAAATTTTATGGTATGATATTTCTTCATTTTTTTGTGATTGACAAAAAGGGGGAGATTATTAAAGATAGAGAGAAAATAGTAATATTTTTAGGGGGAGCATATATTTAGGTGGAGGATTTAATTAAAAGTTTTTCCTTCATATAACATTGCTAAAATTATTTTATCTATTTGCAAGATAGTTTTGTCAACACCAAAAAGGAGGAGATTGTTGGAACCTTATTCCACATCTTGTTTTGGTGTTAACAAAATTATTATGAATTAATGTTTGCCATTAAGTGTTTTTCAAATTTAGGTGAAGGAGAAAGGCAAACAAGAAATGATGGAGGCATGATGGTGAGAAGAAAAAGATCATGTCATGGAGGATGACAAGGATGAGTCGAGGAGAAGATCATCTTCGACCTTTAGTTTCTCTAGTTTAGATTTTATATTTATAGATTGTATGCCTCTTAACAAGAGAATTTAACTTAGATCATAAAAATCAATTAGAGATAAATTAGGATTTATATGACATTCGTTTTCGAAAAACGTAATTGATTAAATCGATTAAAATAGGTACTTGTAAGCAAGTATCCATACTGTTCATCAGTACTGGTATTTACAAGGCACAGGTTTGAGAATTCGTCTCAAATTGTGAACAAAAAGTACCGATACCAACCATGAGTACCGGTACATGTTGGCCACAGGTTGAAGCCTTTATTCTGGCTTGAACCTTACAAGTACCGGTACCCATGATGAGTACTGGTACAAGTAGGTTACTGTGCCCAAGGAATTTCAAACCTAGGAGTCACAAGTACCGGTACCCATGATGAGTACCAGTACCAGGACTCATGTACTGGTGGCAGTGAGCTTCTAGTACCGGTACAGGTATTTTAGTACTGGTACCAGCTAGCCGTTGGCCCAAAACAGAACCGCAGAAATATTAATTCCAACAATATGAACATTGGGAGTTAAATCCCAACGTCTAGTAGACGAGTATCCTAGGTCCTAAACTCTATAAAATGACCCTAGGACTCTTTGTTTGCACACTAGAGACAAGAGAAAAGAGAAGAAAATTCCTAAAGCTATAATTCATATTTTCCACCACATATTCAAGAGAAGAAATCATGTTTGCTACTTTCCAATCGTGCTACGGGTTTGCAAACACATTGACGTGTTTTGTTCATGCAATTCAACACGATTCGCATCCTTTCTAGGCTCTCAAATCGGTAACATTATATTTACATTTGTTGAGAGGCTTAGGTTTTAGTTGTAAGATCTTTCTTTCTTACACCTGATTTCATTTGTTCTTGAGCATTTGTTCATTAGGTTGTAACAAACCCATTTTTGTACTTGGGTTGAGGTAACTTGTTAATTACCTCGGTTTAGTAAATTGATTCTCTTAGGGTTGAGAGAATCGGGTTAAAAATCCTAAGCTGGGAGGCTTAGTTAGTGGAGTACCCAAGGGAGGGGAACCACTATACATTTTGTCTCCTTCTTATCATAATCTTCTCCTTTTCATCAAGCCATATATATATATTCCATATCTTTAGATCCTATCAGAAGACATGCTCTCGGAAGATGTAGTTCAAGAGAAAGATAATTGAGATCAAATTCAAAAGTCCATAGAACTAAAAGAATTTGAGGTTTTGATTAATCTAGATTCTGATCTTACTCCCTTTGGGGCAATGATTCTAAGAAATAATGAATTTCCATCCATTACATTTGAGAATTTGCATCATGAATTAAAATAAGATTTGGGTTACTCGAATGAAATTTTTGTTCACCTCAGGGATGAGATTTAGGATTCTGATTCGGATATCCAGCATGATTTGGGTAAATCCGGAACTATTGAGATGGGCCACTAGATCTTATCGGACTCACCTACTTTACATCCATTTATACATGACTTAACTTACGAAGTGGTTTCTTATATCATTTCAGACTACACCACTTGAGTTCCTCCTTTCATTTCCCATCACTTTCAGGACCCGTATGATTTATTCTCCACTGACTGCTATTTACCCACCTCATCTACCTTACCCATGCATCACCTCTTAAGGTTGCCACTATCTACTTTCCACTCTGGCACCCACACCTATTTTTCTCTCTTTTGTAGCACCTGGCTGCAAATAATTCCAAGCCCATTTATTTTATTTTTCCGACTGTTTGGGCTTGGTATTCACCATCGCTGATTTGCATTTGTGGATCGCTGATTCTTGGTCTGCATGATCATATCTTCATTTTAATCCTAGCTCAACCCATTAATTTGATCATTAATTTTTGGGTTTAGGTTTGGAAAATGGTGTTAAAATTAACGTTGGCTAGGAGGCAACCCAATATTCTTTACAGGTAGTTTTGCATTTTTCTCTATCCAAGCTAACCTGGAATAACCAACTCAGTCAGGTGATATCCCCTCCTCTTGCTTGTTACTTTTTGATTTTCCTACATACATTTCAATGAGGACATTGTAATGAGTAGGCATGGGGGGGTGGACATTACATGTCTTATTTTTATGTCAAAATATATATATATATTGCATTTAGGCATAAAGAATTTTTATCAAAAAGGTTTTATTAAGGATTTATTCTTAAGTTGATTCCTATGTTCAGAATCCAGTACAATTTCACACTTACATGTAGAATTTGCAATGGATCCTCTATGAAGACTGAGACATCTTTAGTTTGTCAAGAAGAAGCAATGCTTCTTCTCCTGAGCCCTTGGACAGTAATTAGAGAGTCAGGCAAACTATCTTCTAGCAGATCCACCAAACAAGTGTGAGGTGAGAGTAGAAAGTCTGGTGCTCTAAGGCTAGTATGAGAATCTTAAATTCTGGATAATAAGATAATGATACTAAAAAATAGGCATAGTTTTTCGCTCTTAGTTTCTACGTATAAATTCTTACCGCAAATCTTTTGAGAACCACCAAATAAGGCAAATACGTAGAGAGCGGGTTCTGTTAAAACTAAAACTGATGTGGATGGTCATGACCGTCCTTTATGGAATCCTCGGCTGAAGGAGAGTATTAGTGTCAAGGTCAGAAATACGTTGTCCTATCTATTCCTTTCCCGGAGTCGAGAGTAGGCACTTCCACCAAATAAGTCACCTGATATCCTCTTAAACATCCCCAATCCAACATAATGCCTCATAAATAAAAGTTCGTATGCTATGCTGTGTTGTGTTAGTAGATGTATGGTTGTGAAAAAAAAGAGAAAAGAAAATACACATATACATGGAAAAAAATTTAGAAAAAGAAAAGAGCAGAAAAAAAATGAGTTAATGAGTTTAGAATTTGTTTCAAGTATATTGAGGCAACAACACCTACCACCCTCATGATCCACCAAATACAGCCTTGACCTACTTTTCTAAATTTCTGGCCACCTGAATACTGGCTGAGGAATTCTGACTTAGTCTTAGAGTTATCAGAACCTAATCAAAATGTTAATGCTAGGAGAGACCACCAAATATACTAACAAATTTGGCGAGATTGTGAGCTCAACCTAAAAGATTAATTATTTCAATACATGCTATGTATAGGAAACCTTAAATGCATGAAATATGCATGAAAGATAATCTATAAATTAATATATTTAGATACTAATGTATGCTATGTATATATTACTATTAATCTAATGTCTAGGCATTAAAATACATAAATAGCCTATAGTTATTATCTAAGTTAAATAGTTGGTCAAGTATTAAGTATAAGTTATTCAACAGTAGTTAAATTATTAAGCTATGAAGTTAAATTATTGTAATATTAGTTAAATAACTTAATAGGAAGTAGTAATAAGTTATATAAGCTAGTAAGTTAATTAAGTAGTAACCTTTAAGTTATGTATGTATTATAAGCATAAGTCTAAGTTATTAATTAATGAATCTTGATTATTATCTTAAATAAAAGAATGAGGAATAAATTACGAATAATTGGTGAATAAATGCTAACTTAGCCTCCCAACGAATGACCTGGACTTTAAACCAATATACTTTATAAAAATATGACAGCTATCTTGCTCACTATAGTACGACTTAACAACGACATATTAATTGTCATGCCTTGATAATCTTCCTGAAGGATCAAGAATGGATCACCAGGTGTGCGGTGCTAGGGTCCCATCTACCGAGTAGTTTGGGTTATAATTTTACAATCCTATCTACTAGGTATGCCTTTGGGAAGTTGAATTTAACTAAAATCATAGGGTCAAAACCTGTCAAAAATTTGACAAAATTTCCCTTGTTTATTCGATATTTTCCAAAATTATTCCTGCAACTTGTACCTGTGCATGCATACTACAAAATTTAAATAGGTGGGTACACCCCACAATCAACACCAAGGAACAACATAAAAGCAATAGAACACAGACAAGCACACCCTTCATCCAAAAGTGGTGAAATAAGGCAAACAACAAGAAAAAAGAAAGCCTAGTTACTGCTAACCCATCATCACAAGCATCCACCTAACCATACCATCCATCATCTATCAACTTACATGCATAAAGTCTATGGATAAATATACATCCCATAAGAAACAGAAACAAACTTGCTACAATCTAACAAAGAAAACCAACAAAAAGATTCACATTATATACCAATAATCTACCCAAGAAGAGATAGAAGTAAGTGCTCACTTATCTACCTAGGTCCTTCTGGGCTCAAATCTTTTGTGAAGAGTCGCTTGCGCCATGGCAATAGTTACCTGAAATTAGGTCACAAAAGTAGGGGTGAGCCAAATGGCTCAGTAGGGACAGGATACGTGTAATGATCGAAACAGAGAAGGGTGGTGCGTGGATTTCTACCCTATAGGCCAATCACAAGCCATTTCCTCTAATACTTAAGCCTTGGAAATGTAACAAGTTAACCACAAGTCTTCACATTTCTCATAATTAACCCTAGTTTCATTAGCACTACAGGCTAGCTTCAAGCCCTTTTTCCTATTTACCAGGAATTTTCCACATGATTATTTAGCTTATTTACCACATGGTTTAATCTCTCACTCGCTTCAGAAGTCAAATTCTAGAAAATCATCCCTCCCTACTAGAGAAGATTGAGATGCATCCTTCCCTTGGATCCCAGCCTGATAATCTTACTCTGGCTAGGGGAGGGGCTAACAGAGCTAATGACCCTCGTGAAAGGCGTACCCATTCTCTACGCATCAAGAACATTACTGACCTTGGTCAGAAGAGTTGGGCCTCTTAGGAGCTACCCAGGCCAACGCCTTGTGATAGTGAAAGGCAAGCTCAATTCGCACCCCGCAAGGTCTAGTCATTCCAGACCAAAAGTTGCAAGGTTGGTTAAAATTGTCAAGTCACACTAATTCTCCTGCTAGGAGCATGGTCTCTAGATGTACCCTCTCAATCCATCGTCGAATGAGATCTCAACCACATCCCTCATGGTATGCTAACGTCTTCCACTCACGCCGGCACCTAATGAGCCTTTAGCTGCAAGTACCAAGTACCATGGCATCTTCCACTACACATGAGTGTGCATATATAGCCTAGAGCTATGAGTACGTCTACATCAAGTCAGATTCAGGTACATCCAAGTACCTTAACTTGGCGACAACCTGTAGTTCGTCGTCATACCTAAGAACCATCTATGTTTCGGGGTAGATCTCTAGCAGCCTCTAGTCACCACACCTTATTAAGCCTCTAACCTAAACAATGAACCATGGTTCATAAAGTCACTGCATGCAGCCCTACGAGCTCACCTAGTTGGCCTACTCGTCTTTTAATCAATTTTTGATCTTGTACTAAGAACGAAACTCTAGAAACCTAGTGGATCCTCGAGGGTCTGACTTTAGACCATAGGATCCAAGATTCCTTTTTAGACCTATAATTGAGTCACCAAGATTTTATATTTTGGGTTTCACTTTGGGTTTAACCGGTTTCTCTATGGCTCTCAATCCCTTTGTTTAGGAATTTCCATACACTGCATACTTGGTTGTCATTCACATGATTAGCTTCTTCATTTTCATGTTCTTAGGCTCCCATCATAATTCCCAAGGCACTAGTACCGATACTAAGGTTTAGTACCGATCCTAGGTGTCCACAGCCCGCTAGCACCCAAATAGTGCCAATAAAAGTACCAACCCTTAGGATTTGTACTGGACACCCCCAAATCTCTATTTATACACCATTTCAGCCTAGTAGTACAGATAGTACCAGTATTAATTAATTAGTATCGATGTAGAGTGTTTCCAGTACTTGATTTTGAATGACAACCAAGTCATATCTCCTACATAAACCTTTTTCTTTAACCCCTAATGACTCAGATTCATCTTTCACCCCTTATAAGGAATAAGGAAGTATGGAATTCTCAACCATAAAATCCTAGTAGTGCGACAAGAATAACACTATTCTAGCATGTTCCAAAACCCATCCCAGGTATTCTCCAATCCATCATAACCAGTTAATATTCATATTAAGGAATTTTGTAGCCATAACCTCATTGGATCTATTACCTTAGACTCAACTTAAGTCATCATCAGATGTATCAATAAGTTATCATAAATAAATAAAATCCCCATTCCATCTTAGATTTTGACATGCTCTCACGAAATCGCATACATGTAACCACAACAACACGACATAATTATAGTGTTACCACTCAATGAGTTCCACAACCACGGTTGCACGCCCTAACCCTAGTGTGCTTCAACTCTTTCATATTTACCTTCCTTGAGAAACTTGCAACTAAACACATTAAGTCTACTTTCAAGATCTAAGATACCACGATTCCCAAACTTTGTTAGGCATTCAAGAAGTGGAATTAAAATAGAGGAAAGGAAAACAAGGATCCCTACCTTGCCTCAAGATTTTCATTCTTTTCACATGTTGGTTGCCCATCCCAAATTCCTCGCATCAACGACAACAACACATTAGTAATTATTATCCAAAATCGGTCTCTAACATGCCTAAAATACCCCCAAATCCCTAAGGTTTATGCAACTTAGTGCTAGGGGTATGGATAAAGGAGAGTGAGGGGGGGGACGCACCTAGGCCATCTTGGCTTCGACAGGGCAACTCTCATCTCCAAGTTAGCAAGAAATACCCAAAAGTAGCCACCACAGCCACTACCCCTCTCCCAAGTAGCAATTACACCCCCTCCTCCCGCAGTGACAGGATCCGTAGCCCCCCAAAGACCAAACACAGCAGCAGTGGCAACAGGGGCTGATGCGAACCCCAAGGCCTCCAAGTGAAGATGATGAGCCCCTATGTCGATTCCCGATCTTGGTGCAACCACAATAGTTGCCACAGTAGCGACAATAAGCAACATCAGCAGCAGCAGCCACAACAAGCAGCAGTAGCACAGCTGCATGGGTGCTACTCACACAGGCTCGTGAGTAGGGTGTAGCGTGACGATGCCTACTGCTGCTGGCCGGAGAGCAGGTAGGGGGAAAAAGGAGCAGTTGGAGAGGAGAAGAGGAAGAGCGACCATCGAGGAGATGAGGAGGATTGGCAATCAAAAGTATAGGGGAGGAGAAGTCGATGGAAGAAGTGGTTGTGATGCGTCAACCAGATTAGGTGGTACATGGCTTCCTTTGCAACCCATTCCCTTTTCTTCTTTTTTTCCTTATGAGGGTAGAAAATTGTTAAGTGCATCCCTCCACCAAAGCACCAAATTAACAATGAGTCCAACAAAATTTTCACTCCAAAGCCCCTCACCATCAAAGGATTATTAGAACTACATCAGCTAGCCAAAACTAAGGGATCCAAACTTCCATAAATATAGAGACAGTAAGGGTTTAGATTAGTTTTAAGAGTGTTTTAAATCCAAACCCTTACATTAATAATTTGAGATAGTTATACATCATTGACTCCCTCCCCCTAAGTTGATCCCTTCATCCCATTCCAATCCTTCTTCCCCTTCACTCACAACTGGTGACGGCAGCTGTTCTCCCCTTTCCCCAATTTAAATTATGTTACTACGGATCACGTAACTCTAGATGACATCCCAGAGCTCCCTTCCCTCTTAGCTTTCATTGCTGGAATTCTCCCTCCTTTCGTCACCATCGGCCGACGGCTGGTGGATCCATTAGGCCACCTTCGTCTATTTAGAGTAGATTTATTGTTTTCATAAATAAGATTTACTACTTTCCTAGTTTAGATTAGAATTTACTGTTTGATTGTGCTAGAATTAGCTAGATTAGTTTTAATGACCTCACTCCCTTGATCTATCCACTCTGATCAATCCTAATTAGAGAGGTGAGTTCGCCCACCCATATTAATTTAAAAGCCTTCCTCTACATTTCACGATCACTTCTTACACAATTTCATCATGTTTTTAATTGCCAAATCACCCATCCATCATAGCCACCTTATGGTCTAAAGCTCTATAATTTCTAGATCATAAGATGCGCTAAATTCATTGATCGTAAGGTGCACCTAATTTTGACTATGTACTATTTTATTCTTTGTCTAGGTAGCAGGATCCAAGGAAAATCCAATGTATGGATTTGAGGCTTTTGCAATGATCTAATCTATTCTCAAGCATCACCTAAAACCCTTATACACCAATCAATGATGTGCAGGGTTTTTAAATGATCATATCATCATGGTGAACTCAAGATCAAATGCCCACCTGGGCAACAACTTAATTAGATTTAATTTGTTTTAAACTATTATTCAAAGATTGAATAAGGTTTGATATGTTCTAATGAAGGTTTAAGTGTGGTTTTAAGAGGATTTGAAAGCCTAATTTGAATTATCTGCTTCACGCTGTCTATAGCATAAGGAAGGAATCAATCTAGGGTTTCTAGACTTCATTGAACATTAATCAGATTTTTGTAGACTTTCAGGCCTACAAAGGAGTGTTTGCAACAATGTAGCATGGATTTTTAGTGATCAGAATCAGATTTGGGATGCACGGTTCCATCGCTCAGGTCTAACAAGGTTCTTGGATTTCAAGTATATAAGTCATGTGTAAATGTTTTGATTACGGTTTGAAAGTGATTTGTGATGATTCTAAAGATTGAAGGAGTATTTCTAGATAAGTTCTAAGCTCTAAAACGGATCTGAGTTTTTGACAATGACAAATATTTTTATTCTAAATGAAGTACAACAAACTTTGATTAAGGAATTAAACTGAGTTTTGAAATACCCCTATGCCTAGTTTTTGCTAGTCCCTAGCAAAATTAAGCGAACCCTAGCACTCCAAGTAGACTAGTCAACCCACTTGGTCTTCCTTCAGAAGCATATTAAGTTCAGACTCTAGACCCAAGGTTCCTAAGTAGTTGCTAAGTTACAGACTAGGTTGGCTAAAGACGAGTTGCAGGCATAAGTTTCCCTGATTTCTGACTCTAAACTAAAGTTTATTGATCCCTGAGATTAAAACATCCATGCTTGTGCAATGGTCTGAGTTATTTAAGTTAAAGAAAATTCTTTTTTTTATTATTATTTTATATATATATATTTTTTGTTTGTTTGATTCTTCTAAGTCTAACCTCAGATCAGCTATCAACACGGTCTGTGTCGAATTCATTGTCCCCATTACCATACCTCGAAGGGTGCCTGGCTTTCGATGCTTCGAGATAGCACCACCCATAACGATCCCAAGAACTCCTGGAAATCGACACTTCGAGATAGTATTGCCCATGGATTTCTTAAGCAAATTCAGGCCTATGGCAATCGACACTTCGAGATAGGGCTGCCCATGGTACCTAAACTGCGCAATGTGCTTACATGCCCCCAATAGGATGGATATCCTAAGAGACAAGCACCGAGGAGGTAATATGTTATCATCACATCCTCAAGGTGAGATATACTCCACCTCTCCTGCGGTGGGAACTCTTCTAATCAAAATGTGTTTTCAAGCCTCTCCTAAGTCAAAACTAAGAGAACCAAATCTCTTTCAGAAAGACAGAAATTAAGTTAATTACCAGACCATGTGTGTGAAATTTGGATGCTTGGGTTACAAGGACCTGTAAACCAAAAGGTAGAACAAGACTCCAGGTACTACCCCACCTTTAAATCAAACCCTAGCTTCCCTTCCTCAACCTCTTGAGGAATGGTCCACAACTTAACTCCTACTTAAGTTTTTAAGTCCACAAAGGACCCTAAAGGTCTAATGCTAGTAGCTCATTTAGCTTCTAATGTTTGACCCTAGAATTAATTTAGTCTACCCTAGAGTTCTGATTTGCTTAAGACTACAAGATCTAGCCAGTTAAGCTCAAAACTTTCTTTTTTATTTTTATTTTTTTTATGCAAATGTATGCAATGAATGCACTATGCTATGTATATCCCCAAGTACACCCCCCCATGCCTAAAATCTGTATTGTCCTCATTGCATAGAAGGATATTACCTGGGTCAAAGCTGGGCTGAATAGCCAAAGAACCTGCAAATCATGTTCAAGAATTACAGAAATAGGCCCTAAAAATGAGCAAAGCAATGTTGGCCTAGAAAATAGGTAACCTAGGATGTTGGCGAGCTGATGATGAATCCTGATAGCAAATGCTCGCCCAACTAAGATGGGAATGAAATCTTCCCAGGTCACCAAAGGAGGTTCTAAAGGATAAACAGGTATAACAACCTCCAAAGGGGTAGGGGGAGGATGACAAGGATCCTCCAAAAAGAATGGGGAAGGAATGGTGCAGAGATAAACCCCCAGGGTAATGGACTGACTAAGGAAATCATCAATCCATACCTGATACTCCATTATGGGAAATATTGGTCTGTTAAGCCCCCTGGTTAGAACAAAAGTGAGCAATTTTCTAAGGCAAGGATCGTCTAAGGTGTCCAAGTTACGAGGTTGCGGGATGGCCATAAGATCTAGGTTGGGTTTAATAAGCTCGGTGTCCATTCCTAACACTCTTTCTAAATCCTCAATTTCATCCCTAGCATTCCTTGCACCATCACATGTATCTTCTTGCTCTTCATCAGGAGTCACAATTTCGCTTTCAGATATAAGCGAATCAGAGGGTGACTTCGAAGTGAATGAAGGCAGGTTGGAAGCAACAGATCTAGGGATTATCCTATCAATGTCATCCCCGGGTTTTTGTTTTTTACTTAAATCTTCCCCGGAGTCTATATGTGAATCCACATAAATCTTAGAAATTGCTTCCAAATTTTCCATCATTTCATCATGAGGAGAAATATCACCAATGGGTGTGCTAAGGAAACCTAATTTGGTCAAATTTGTGACATCCTCAGGGGCAAACTCTTCAAATAAGACATAATCACCCTTAGTGTCACTCCAAATCTTGAATGTAGGTTCCTCATATAATTTCTCTTCCTCCTCATCACACAATTCATAATGTACCCGAGGTCTAGAATCATTTAATATCTCAGCAGATTCCCTAGGGTGCTCTATCTGAGGTAAATGGTTTACATTGATAACATCAGACTCCTCAGATAGGTCAATTTCTTTAGGGTTAGGTTCCCTAAGGGTGGGTTTGAGTTCCATATCGTGATCAGAAGGGAGGGTAGGATTAACAACATGACTTTGACCCACTTCATCAAATGTCACGAAAATACTATCATCTGGGTCGTGGTCTTCCAATGGTACCATCATTCCCTTCTTTTGACTCCAATATAATTCAGGTGGATACTCAACCTTATCATTATCTTCCTCGGGTTGCCACCTTTCTTCATCCAATGCATAGCTACTTTCATGTGTATTTTCCTCCCACCTAAAGTGTGGATCTCTCAAGGAAGTGTCATCTAATGGGGAGGTTTCAAAATCAATTCTCGAAAAGTAGCTATTTTCCCCAGAATTTCCCTTCAACTTAAAGTGTAGCTCTCCTACAGGAGATGCATCTATTGTAGAGGGGTGTACGTCATCCTCAATGGGGTAGATTGGGTGGCTAATTTCATCTCTTTCTTGTTGGCTTGCTCTCGAAGATTCTCCTAACAATTCAATCATTTCATTTTGCATTTTCTATATTTCCATCTTCAAAGAGGAGAGGTCATTTCTATCATGAGAGAAGTTGGGCTCAGGTTTATAGTACCCAGGAGTGTTTGTCCAACCATTATAATTTTTCAGGGAGGTAGGGTTGGGTATTTCTATGGTATGTGGGATATTGGGCAAAGCAAATCCTGCTCCTAGGTTCTGCTCACTGATTTGGGGCTTAACCAGGCCAATACTCCTATAATAGGAGTAAAACGGATCCCAATGATTGTCATTATGTCCATCAAGGGATGGACCATCTCGGTGTCTGGGATCGAAGGATGCAGAGTGGGGGTGAGGGTGTGGACAAGATGTGAAAGGATGAAAATCAATGTGGTCCATTCTAACTCACACCTCAATCAGAATTCTCCAAGCAAAACACAATTCAAAAAGGACCTTTTAGGTCTTTCCGAATTTAGGCTTTTGATTTTAAGTCAGATTGCAGGTGACAATACAATTTGTTCAATCAATTTATGCACCTATTGTCGACCTACGGCTCGCCTAAGAAGACCTAGTTGGAGCTTAGGTGTTCTTCCCTAAATCTCAAATGGTCAAGTAAATCCAAAGACGGAAGATCGAGGGATGAAAGTAGGCCTAAGCCTTCCTTTGAAGCTGTGCTTTCGCGGTGCTTCTCAACTACCCCCAAAAATCCATGACAGGGTATCCCCCTCTTTGGATTTACAAAACCTTTGATCTCAAGTTCCGAACACTTCAGAATCCAACAGTAGGAGGGCTCTTATCCTAGTATTTCCAAACCTAAGGAGTGTCTAGAAGCATGCCGTGGTGCAAGTGAAATAAGTGTGCATACACCGCAAAAGATTTTGAATTTTGAATCGCACGCCAAGTTTGAAAATCAAATCCTTGGTTTTTAAAATGTCCCTCCTTTAATTAGTCCTTTTTCTAGAAAATATGTGACCACTTGTTTAATTTATTCAATACAGATTAGGTGGTCTTTGCATTAAGTCAAAATGCAATGCGTGATCAAGAATAGGATGCAAAGTAAGAAAATGCGTACCTTGCTTCCAGCAATCAACGATGCAAGAATGCACGCAATGCAGAGAAATAAATCTAGAGGCTGCTCATATAGACCTAAATGGTTTATCCTAGGGCAGGCAGCTTCTAGTAGGCAGCTCATTTTTTGTTATTTTTTTTAATTTTTAAACTACTTATGCACAAGCAAATAAAAGTAATCAATAAACTAAAAACCTAAATCTAAAGAAAAGGGAACAGGCTCCCAAAAATTACCCAACACGGGCCCAAAACAAAATCGGGGAACAAACCCCTCAAAATATACCCCAGAACAAAGGTTTCAAACAAAATGCAATGAAAAATTAAATCTAAAGTCTTAATTCTACCAAACTAGCTACTAAATATACAATGATGTCTGTCACGTCCTCATCCTTCTCCTTTCTAAAATAGCTCGTCCAATTCTCCTCTGGTGGCGTCAAGGGTCACCTCTCACACTGACTAATTCTTGCACAAATTTCTCGCACAGAAGAGAAAATAATAAATGTTCAAATCACTGTGTAATTGACAAATAATCAAAATAAAATCAGGTGAAATTATTACGTCTGTTGCCTCCCTGGCAGCGGCGCCATTTGACGAGTCGATTGTTCGCTTTAAAGTCGTTTGCAGTTTTATGTGGTGGAAAAATCGACTAATCAATATTTAAATAGAAATAACCACTCGTAGAAGAGCGGGTCGTATCCACAGGGAGGCATTGACGTATTTAAATTTGCACCAGTTAAAAATGTTTGTTCATAGTTAGTTTGGACATGAATCAAGCCAAAATTGCCTTTAGATTAAGGTTAAAGCAAGAAACAATGTTGAAATGGCAATTCTGAGTAACTAGAGGATATTTGTCGTAATGCAGAATCAATAAAATATTATTAAAAATTGACAATGGTAGAAAATGTAATTTTTAATGGCCCGGTTACTGTAGCAAGACAGGGGATTTTTTCCCCTTTGCCGTGCACGACGAGGAGTGGACGGCCGGACGCGGGAAGCTCGGAGGAAGTTCCTTTGATCGAGGGTTTCGAAACTGTGGTGGCGGTGTGTCGCGCGACGGTCGGAGTCGGCCGGATGAGCTCCGGCGGAGGTGGCTGCAGCTGCTGTTGGCAGTGAGCGTGGCAAGCGGGAGCCCGCGATGTTGGCGGAAGGCGCTGCAGGCGTGGGTGAAGTACTATAGGTGTGGGTGCATGCTACTGCCGGTGCTGCAGCTGGCTGGAGGAGCAGGCGCTCGCGCAGCTGAGGTTGCAGGCGTGGGTGCGCGTGGGACTGCTGGCAGGAGGGGCGCTACAGGCACGGGAGGGTGAGCGGGAGTGAGCGGAGAGGCGTTGCAGGCTGTGCAAGCCTTGAGTGCGGCTGGAGGCGATGCGCGCGGGCTGGTTTGGATGCGGGAGTGAGCAGGTGAGGTTGCGGTTCAGGTGCTAGAGGTGAAGTGGGCGGATGTGGTTGTGCGGGTGCGGTTGCTGGCGGGGGTGCGCAAGCGGGTGGTCGCGATGAGGTTGCAGGCGGAAGGTGAGCGGGTGGCTTCAGATGTACGGGAAATTTCCCGGACGTCTTAATTGACTGAGAAGGTGATTGCACAATGGTTGCGGCGATGGTTGTTGGTGACGACGGCGAGGGAGATGCACGGCGAGGTGCTCATGGTAATGCGGACGAGCTCCGGAAGGTGGTGTGGCCTGTCACACCACACGGCCACGGTGGTGGAGACTCGCCGCCATGGTTGAGGCCAGCGGTATGGAATGGAACAGAGGAGATCTCTTTGCACAGTGGTGGGTCGGTGGTGGAGGCCTGCCTCGCTCAGCATCCTCTCTCCTCCTTTTGTAGTGGCCAGCATAAATTTGAAATCAGCTGCCCGACCAGATCCAACACATCCGCTCCTCCTTGAATGGGTTCTTCATTGTGGCTGCTGGTGGCATTGGAGCGGCAGCCAGCCGTTCATGCAAGAAGAAGAATAAAGAAAATAATGTTAAAATATTATGGTCATTTATATATAGACCCTCAACTTTTATATTAACCTAAATTAATGCATGCAATGTACCTAATTAGTTAACTAATGCAATTCTAAGTTAATTCTAAATGCATTTAAATATGAATAAGATGCATGAATTATGTAATTGAATTAGACATATGAATTAATCTATTTACATCCTAATTTATGCTAAATAAATGTTAGAATTAACCTAATGTCTAGGCAGTTAAATACTTAAATAGCCCACAATTATGGGCTAATCATTACCCTCCCAAATTTTTATTTCCAACTTCCTATCCTCTGAAATCAATGTTCCTGGGACCTCCAAATCGTTGTACACCCCATCTAAAGTACACAAGTCAAACAATTGTGGCGGAATCAGGATTGACTTGGGTTTGGTGATCTCAAAAATATCATTCGATTCTTTAGGGTGTGTTTGAGGAATGGGGTTACTGATTGGATCATCAAGATTCGAATCGTCCAAGTTAGCCCCAACATGATCATAGTCTTCAACGATCGGGCTATCAAATAATTCGTCATACTCATCATTGTCTTACTAGAATCCTCTTCCTTGAGTTAAAATGAGACTTTGCCAAAAGATTCTTCACCCTCAGAGTCAAAGAATGCATGATCCTCATTTATATATGTCTCAAAATCATATGTCATTTCATGGTCCATGGAGACACATTTTTCATCATTCCCTAGCTGTAGGATCTCGGGTGAGAAACTTGATTCATCCTCAAAGGGTTGCTTTAGCCCAACCTGGTCACCTCCAATCTCAGAATATGTATCCCCCCCGACAGGTGCCTGAGTGGGTTCAGACATTGGCTCTCCTGAAGGGGGTTCATCTTCAGAATCATCCCAAGATTTGACTAGGGTAACCACAAATTTCATCCTCAACCTCTACAATTTCCCAAGAAGAAACTCACTCAGGTCCCTATCCCTAACACCTTGGAGCAAATCCAATAAAGAACTATTATGTTCATCAATCATTTTGATCATAGGCTACAGTTCTTCAGTGCATGGTGTTGGCTGGGTTTCTACAGATTGTATAGTGTTCCTCAAGTTAGCCAACACCCTATCTTGGATCTGGTTCACCTGAACCAACTGGTTCGGTTCACGGTTGGGTGGGTTTGGGTTCATTCTAGGGGAGTCAAGATATTAAGGTTCTTGGGTTCCTCCCTAATAGTAGGTCATCTCGGGTTGTTCAAAGAATGGTGGTGACCTATATTCAGCATAATTTCAGGGAGGTAAGTGTTATAATTAGCATATCCTTCATGGTTGTAGATCTGGTTAGGTTGATCATCAAAGGGTGGAGATCTATAATCATTGTAGCTCTGGGAAGGATAGTAATCATAGTCTTGTTGTCCTGGGTTAGACCCTGGACACTGAGGTCCGAATTCATATCCCCAATCAAAGTTATCCTGGCTAGTGGATGGGTAATTATAAGTCAAGTTGGGATAGTAATCATCTTGGGGATAAGTGGTGGTAGGAGGATAGGATGGGAAATGAATGTAAGAAGTGGAAGGATACATGGTAGAATAGTAGGGAAATCAGATGAGAGAAAGGAGCCCTGCAATACAAGCAATCGACCCTGTCCTTAGGTGGGCTAGCCTAAAGACCTATAGACTCCCAGGACCTGTCTTGAGATTATAAATGATTTGGTCAACTTTTATATGATCAATCCAACCAGTTAGAAGGAGGGACTGGGGAGAAGGTTCTTCCTTTGGCTTAGGCATCTTGTTCCTAGTGTACCTCCTAGCCATGGTTGTTTGATGCTACTCCCCTAGCAAGACATCAGATGGACCAGCAGAAGCAGATTAACCGAAAAAATTCTCAATCTGAGCCCCGAAGAGCGAATCAATCCTTAAGTCCAACGTCTACTCAATTTTAATTAGGCTTGGGATGATTGTGCTCTTGGAATGTGATGGGCCCTTTAGATGGGTTGTGCCCTAAATGATCAATTAAATTTTGTGTGCGTGCATAACCAGGGTTTTCAAACAAGGTTATTTGATGATGTGTCTTTTAGGGTTTAACCTTGTTTAGTAGCTTTTAGGGTTTAATCTTTAGGTTTGTTCAATCAGGGTTCAGTAGAAAACTCTAGGTTTTTCAAACACTGGTGATGATGTATTCCTTTAGAAATAAAAAAAGATGTAAAGTGCCTGGTTCAGCCCTAAAAATCAACCCTAAGTGGTAAGCTACTGATGAATTACTTTAATTTGAGTGGTGCGGCCCAAACAAATCAATTAATTGGCCTATTCGCACCACAAATTATGGCACACAGTAAAAAGCGATTAACCTAATATGATTTCTTCTCTTTTGTGTGTTGAATTCATGTACCGAGTCCACAGGTCGGAATCCCGGTTGAGTAGATGAAAATCAAGTCAGGTTATGTGCCTTTGATGTGGGTGTATAAAGTGTGTAAATTGATTTGTCCCAAAAAAATATCTTTTTGTTTTTTTTTTATAAGATGTGGGTGAGATGGGTGAAGGTGGCAAACAAGACAAACAAAGTCTATCCTAGGGTTTATGCAAACACCTAAGTAGATTAGGTCTTGGTTATGGTTGTGGTGAAATGAACTAGTGGGGGAGAATGTGGGGGACACTTACAAAACACTCTACCCGCACTTTTCTCTAGTCTATTGCACTTGGATCTCCATGCTAGGGTGCCTGCAAGATAGTAGATCAAAGATAAGCAGGGTTAGTGCTATGTAAATGCAAAGAAGCACAGAAAACAATAAAGTAAATTCTGTTGCCTCCTCGGCAATGGCACCAAAATGATCTCACATGTTTCACGAGTTTGAAATTAGGGTTACAAGTAATTTGTCGTCGTAGTTGCAAGACCTGTGGCCAAATAAAATTTAGACCGAAACTCCAAGGGAGTTCCAGGTCGAACACAAGGAGGAGGCGACGTTTACTTTAATTGAAAACTGTGCTTCATTTTGGTTATTTTTGGTATTTTAGGATTTTGTTATTTTTTCTTGTGCTTTTGTAAGAAGAAGACAAGCAGAATAAATCATAAGAGATATGGAAAAAATATTTTATATATCATGAATGTCTGTTACAATATTCTATGAAAGCATAAAAAGAGAGGAAGGTGAGAGGAAATCTCCGAATTGACTATTCGGTGAGACGACGGCGCCTGGCGGAAACTCGGACGAAGGAGGTAAGGAGCAAAACGATGGAGGTGAGATGCAAGAGGACGTCAGGTAGAGGCAAGCTTAGACGTGGCTTTAGAATGGAGGTGAGAAGGCGGAGATGATTTGCTACCGGAATGGAGGTGGGAAGACGACTCCTAGGCCACCTATGAATGGGGATGGGAAGTTGGAGGAGTATTTGGTGGGGTAGAGGTTCGTTATACTAATAGGTGCCTTGGGAGCTTGAGAGCAAGCTCTAACTGAGTGTTGGTAGGCTTGCTAGAGCTTGGGAGTAGGTGAGAGTAGAGTAGATAGAGATTGCTTGGAAGGGAGGGGGTGTAGGTCCTTTTATAGTGGAGGAGAATAGGCAAACATAGGTAGGGGACCATTAGTGACCTCTAGGCCATCACTGGAAGCATCGCTGTAGATAGCTCATGCCCACAGCTGGCTTTGCTGGCATATGAAGAATTAGCGACGGCTGTAAGCGTCGCTGTAAGTCCAGCTCATGCGTTGTTGTAGGTCTAGCTCATTCGTTGCCGGTGCTGTGCTATCCCCGTCTTTGCTGCGCACGTGCACGCTAACGCACTGGCATTACACTGTGCGCAACTGCACCTCCGAGTGCACGTGCTCACCCACACTGCTGCGTGCGTGCGGTGGTACATGCGTGCGCATGGGCGACCTAGGCTACGCCATGTGGCGCAATCTGGGCCGTCCATCTTCTTTTTGTTGTAGGGGCTGCTACAGAGGTCAGATTGAGTCGATTTTCACACCGTTAGGCTGCGATTGTTGACTCGAATCCATTCGCGTGGTTGGATTTGTCATTTGAAATGTCGAATTATGTCACCTAGTCCCTTGGCCATTGATCTTCCTCAGACTGTATATGGTGCTACGGGACTTCGATCGAGGTGATTTCAGAGGCGTTGGGCTCCGATCGTCGTCTTGATCAAATCCGTATAGTTAGATTGTCAATCCAAGGCTCCAAAATAAATATCCTTCTCTGTTGACCACAAAAAAGATGCAATTAACCTAAATTATATACAACTACTTTAAATGCAGAGTGATGGATGCTATGCAATATTTATAACATGAAATGGAAATCTAAGCCTAGGAACATGCGTGAATAGGCATTTTAACCTAAATAGATGTGTCTATATCATTAAACCTTATTTCCACCGTTTGAAGGACACAGGGAGCTCCATTTTTGAAGGTAGGAGTTTGACGCACGATTGAGGTGGACCTTGATTCCATCGTTGGAGGACACCGGAGTGATTATCATCTCCATTGAACTAAGTAGTTTAGGATTTAGACTATAGACTTGATTTTCTTTTTCTTGCATATTCATTTGGTTTGAGACACTTATTCTAGGGTACATTTTGAGGGGTTTGTTCCCCACAATTATTTTAGGCCCTTGCGCAGGTAATTTTTTGGGAGTTTGTTCCCATTTCTTTAGCTTTAGGTTTTTGTTTTTCTTTTGTGGAGTTTATCCTTTCTTGTTTGTGCATAAGTAGGAAAAAAAAATACACGAGCTGCCTACCCCTAGGTCTAATCATTTAGGATTGAATGAGTAGCATCTAGATCTAATTTCCTATCTTGTATATCTCATGAAGAATGCTGGAATTAGGTATGCACTTCTAACTTTGCATTTCTACCTGTCATGCAAATGCATTTGGATTAATTTCAAGACCACATAATCTATCTTGAAGCTATCTAATAAGGTGGTCATATTTTCTGAAAAAGACTCATTAAAGGAGGAACATTTAAAAACCAAGGACTTGATTTTCAAACTTGGAGTACGATTCAAAATTCAAAATATTTTTGTGGTGTATGCATACTTGTATGTTCTTGCACCACGACACGCACTTAGACACTCAGGTTTGGAACTGGTAGGATTAGAGCCTCCTATTACTGGGGTCTAAAGTGAACCAAACTTTAGTTCAGAGGTGAAGTTGCCTCCAAACCTTACAGATTGAGGGTAGTTAAGAAGCATCGCGAAAGCAATGCTTCAAAGGAAGGGCTTGACCCTGCTTGCATCCCTCTTTGCCGTGTTTGGTGGTGATTAAACTTTTTGGGCTTTAGGGAGGATCACCGAAGTCTTAGATAGGTCTTCTTAGGCATATCGTAGGTTGACAAGTAGGCATGTAACTGTTTAGATAACTTGATTTGTCACCTACAACTGGACTTAAATCTCAAAAGCCTTAACTGATTAAAGACTTAAAAAGTCCTTTGATTTGTGTTTGCTTGGGGAAATTTGATTGTGGTGTGAGTTAGAATGGACCACCTTGACTTCCATCCTTTCACATCTTGCCCACATCCTTACCCCCACTCTGCAATCATTGATCCCATACTTCGATAAGGTCCATATTTTGATGGACATAATGACATTCATTGGGATCCTTTTTACTCCTACTATAGGAGTATTGGCTTGGTTAAGCCCAAATCAGTGAGCAGAACCTAGGAGAGGGATTTTCCTTGCCCAATATCCCACACACTATAGAAATACCCAACCCACCCTCCCTGAATGATTCTAATGGTTGGATAGAAACTCCTACGTATTATACCACTGAGCCTGACTTTTCTCCCAAAAATAGTGATGACCTCTCCACTTTGAAGATGAAAATACAGAAAATGCAAGAGAAAATAATCAAATTATTAGGAGAATCGTTGAGAGTAGGCCAACAAGAAAAAGAAGACATTAGCCACCTAATATAACCCATTGAGGATGATGTGCACCCCTCTACATTAGATGCATCTCCCGTGGGAGAGCCATACCCTAAGTTGGAGGGGAATTTTGGGGATTCTGTAAGGAAGAATAGCCACTTTTTGAGGATTGATTTTGAAACCTCCCTGCTTGATGACACTTCCTTGAGAGGTCCACACCTTAAGTGGGAGGAGGATATGTATGAAAGTAGCTATGCATTGGACGAAGAAAGGTGGCAACCCGAGGATGACGTTGAGGTTAAGTACCTAGTTGAGCTATATTGGAGTCAAAAGAAGGGAATGATGGTACCATTGGAAGACCTTGGTCGGTCGTGTTTCTCGTGTTAGAAATCGAGGTTACAAGTAACCTGTCGTCGTAGTTGCAAAACACGTCGATCAAATAAAATTTACACTGAAACTCCAAGGGAGTCCCAGGTCGAACACAGGGAGGCGACGTTTACTTTATTGAAAATAGTGCTTCGTTTCGTTTCTTTTTGGTATTTTGGGGTTTTGATATTTTTTTTTGTATTTTTGAAATAAAAGACAAGCAAATGATTCACAAGATATAGATGTGGAACGAAAATGGTATATATATCGATCTAATGTCAATTACAATCTACTATGAAAGCATAAAAAGAAAGGGAGGTGAGAGGAAATCTCCCGAATTGGTTGTTCGACGAGACGACGGCGCCTGGCGGAAGCTCGGACGAAGGAGGTGAGGAGCGAGACGACGGAGGTGAGATGCTGAAGAACGTTGGGTTGAGGAAAGCTTCGGTGTAGCTCCAGAATGGAGGTGAGAAGACGGAGGTGATCTTCTACCGGAATGGAGGTGGGAAGACAGCTCCATGGTGACCTATGAAGGGAGATGGGAAGTTGGAGGAATATTTGGTGGGGCAGAGGTTTGCTGCACTAATAGGCACCTTGGGAGCTTGAGAACAAGCTCTAATGGAGCGTTGGTAGGCTTGCTAGAGCTTGGGAGTAGGTGGGAGTAGAGTAGGTAGAGATGGCTTGGAAGGGAGGGGGTATAGGTCCTTTTATAGTGGTGGAGAAGAGGCAAAAATCGATATGAGACCATTAGTGACATCCAAACCGTCGTTGGAAACGTCGCTGTAGGTAGCTCATGCCCGCTGGCGCCCACAGCTGGCTCTACTGGCATGCGATGAATTATCGACGACTGTAAGCGTCGCTGTAAGTCCAGCTCATGCGTCGCTGTAGTCCACCTCACGTTGTGCTGGTGCTGATCTAGCCTTGCCCCGCGCGCACGCGCCCATGCGCTGGAGCTGCATGCTCGCGGGCCCACGGGCTTGCACGCGCACCCGTGCTGCTGCACGCGTGTGCTGGCGGCTTAAGCTGCGCCACGTGGCGCAGTCTGTGCCGTCCATCTTGTTTATGTTGTAGGGGCTGCTACAGAGGTTGGATTGAGCTGATTTTCACGCTGTTAGGCTGCGATCGTCAGCCCGAATCCATCTGCATGGTCGGATTTATCATTTGAAGCTCTAAATTATGTCTCCTAATCCCTTTGCCATTGATCTTCCTCGGACTTCATATGGTGCTACGGGACTTTGATCGAGGCGATTTCAGAGGCGTTGGACTCCGATTGTTGTCTCGATCAGATCCGTACGGTTGGATCGTCAATCCGAGGCTCCGAAATAAATATGCTTTTCTCCTAACCACAAAAAAGATGCAATTAACCTAAATTATATACAACTACTCTAAATGCAGAATGATGCATGCTATGCAATATTTATAACATGAAATGCAAGTCTAAGCTTAGGAACATGCATGAATAGGCATTTTACCCTCAACAAATGTGTTTACATCATACCCCCATGCCTATCTTTTGGTAGTCCCTAGCAAAATTAAACTATGTGCTTTGTATAAAAGTAGAATTAGGATTAGATCACTTAGGCCTAAGTCCTTTATTTACAATAGAAAATTTCAACTAAGGTCCTAAACTATGAAAACTCAACAGTACCCGGGTGTCTACCAGAATGCAGACCGCCCAAGTTCTTGCCTTATTTAAGAAGAGAAGAAATATTTTTTTTCTTCTTTTTTAATTCTTTTGTACTTTTGGAGTTTGAGAGTTCCGGGATAACTTTTTACGGCTACCCGACCCGCCCAAGACTCAAAAAAGACTTTAAGTACTAAGCATCATTTTGAAAAAGTGATAGAATGACAAAACGGCCGTTAAGACGGACTTCAGGTTCCTACGACCCTAGGTGACCTTGCCTAAAGGTTTATCTTTACGATCGATAGCTTTCTCCCTACTTCTTTTATTTATGGGGTCAACATAAGGGCAAACCCAGTGTATATCTCCCCAGTTTATTCTACTTCCCCGCTTCTTCCCTAAGTGTTTTGGGAATTATTGTGCATTTATTTTTTTTTGTGAGCTGGGTTCTGGACAACTTGCCAGCCACACTCGTGCGGTGAAGTGTGGTTTTATTTTTTATTTTTATTTTCTCCCTTTCTTTTTCTCTTTTTTTTTCTTTTCCTTTTGAGTGTTTCTTTTTTTTTTTTTATAAGTAGGTGGCTTCCCTGATCTAAGATTTACCTAAAGGCAGTAAAATGAAAATGGTCTTGTGGCTGGGCTCTGGATAATCGGTCGATGAGCTGTTACCACCGACAACTTGCCAGCCATACCACCCAAGTCGGTCCATTAGCTACCCAATTTTCGTAAAAACCGCCGAAAAGTGAGTCAGTGCAAAAAAATGTGTGCAGAGCTTAAAGTCCCCCCAAATCAGAGGGCGGGTTGATAAGTTGCATACTTATCATCCCAAATTATTTACCAAATTAAAATAAATTTTAATTGGCGAGGACATGAGACTAAATCCACATTCGAGTAGACACCTGGGATAATTAAGCCCGAAGACCTAAAGAGTCTAAGTGTTTAGGTCCTATCGTATCATTTCCTAAAGTTAATAACTTCCAAATGCCTAAGTTCTCTTTTCCTAATTTCTTTCTTTTTTTAATTTTTTTTTTTAAATTTATAAGAAACTAAAAGAAATTCTACGGAGTTAGCATAATGATTTCAGGAATTGATTATCCACCCCCCCATGCCTAAATGATGCAATGTCCTCATTGTAAAAATAAAGACATGAAAAGGGCAGAGTAAACAGAACATCACCTGAGTGTCGTGAAAATCCAGTCAGCTCTGCAGAGAGAAGAGTGTATACACACGTGCTAAGTTTAATGCCTTCAGGTAGGCATAACATACAAACAAAGAAGAAATTGAGAATTCACAAGTGTGGGTCAGAATCAAAATAAAAATATTGATCCTGAGACCCATCTGCAGAAGATGTCCATAGACGTGGACGAGATTATGGTGCAGACCCATGCCCCAGGGTCGAGTGGTTCTCAAGTTTTGGATGAAAATTAACCAGAACCGAAGGTTGTTGTGTTTGCGGGACCAGGCCTGCGGTTTAGTAGTGTGCAACCCAAGACCAAAGTGTTGGACAACGGGTAAAGATGGTTCAATAGTTGCGGTTGTCCACTTAATATTTAGCTCAGAAAAATAATCAGTTATTTCGAACTAGGGTTGCACGTGAAAGATATCGTAAGGGTCCTAATAGAAAGTAGGTGGTTTTAGGTCAATAGGTACCCTTAGATCCAAAATCAAACTTCCCTCAGAATTAGCCTCCCAAATCTTTATTTCAACAATTCTATCCTCCAACATCAAGGGCTTAGGCTTCGGGACCTCTAGCATATTATTCACCCCATATGATTCTCCCAAGTCTAGAAATCGTGGCTGAATCAAGATTGACTTGAGCTCAAAGATCTCAGAAGTCAGCTCTTTGGGGTGCAGATGAGAACTGGGGTCGCTGATTGAATCATCAAGATTCGGATCCTCCAAGTTAACCCCAACTGAATCCAAATCTTCAATAATTGGGCTATCAACTGGTTTGTCAGATTCCTCAAGCCCATTTGTCTCACTAAAATCCTCTTCCTTAAGTTCAAGTGAGACTTCACCAAAAGATTCTTCACCCTCAGAGTCAAAGAATTGATGATCCTGATTTATATATGTCTCAAAATCATATGTCATTTCATGGTATGTGGAGACATATTTTTCCTCGCTCCCTGGCTCGCAGATCTCGGGTGAATCAATTGGTTCATCCTCAAATGGTTGCTCAAGCCCATCCTGGTCATCCCCAATCTCAGAAAATGTATCCCCCTGACAGGCGCCTGAGCGGGTTTAGACATTGGCTCTCCTGAAGGGGGTTCATCTTGAGAATCATCCCAAGATTTTACTAGTGCAACCACAAATTTCATCCTCAACCTCGACAATTTCCCAAGAAGGAACTCACCCAAGTCCCTATCCCTAACACTTTGGAGTAAATCCAATAGAGAACTATTAAGTTCATCAATCATTTTGTTCATAGGCTCCAGTGCTTCAGTGCATGGTGTTGGCTGAGCTTCTAAAGATTGTCTAGTGTTCCTCAAATTAGCCAACACCCTATCCTGGATCTGGTTCACCTGAACTGACTGGTTCGGTTCAGGTTTGGGTGGGTTTAGGTTAAATCTAGGGGAGTCAAGATGTCAAGGTTCTCGGGTTCCTCCTTGGTAGTAGGTCATTCTAGGTTGTTTAAAGGATGGTGGCGACCTATATTCAGTGGAATACTAGGGAGGGTAGGTGTTATAATCATGATATCCTTCCTAATTGTAGATCGAGTTGGTTTGGGCATCAAAGGATGGAGATCCATAATCATTATAGCTCTGGAAAGGATAATAATCATAGTGTTGTCATCCAGGGTTAGGCCCTGGACATTGAGGTCCAGATTCATATCCCTAATCAAAGTCATCCTGGCTAGTGGATGGATAATTACAAGTTAAGTCGGGATAGTAACCATCTTGGGGGTAAGTGGTGGTAGGAGGATAGGATGTGAAATGTGTGTAGGATGTGGAAGTGTACATGGTGAAGTAAGTGATAGCGAAATACGCATGATTTGTAAAAGCAGGTTTTTAACGTCGTTGTAACATGCGAATTTGCATACGCTTTTAAATTTATATTCCTAGATAGGGGAGTATCTAGGGTCGTCCAAGGAGGCCAAATGTTTGCAAAATTGATTGTCTTGCTTGGAATACAAATCTCAACTTTCTTTTTGGTATTTTTCAATATATCATCTTTTTTTGTTTTTGAATTAAGACATGTGAAATGGTGGCGGGAAGGTGATTTACACTTCAAATTTAAAATACTACTTCTAAGTGGCAAGTAGAACCCCTCCCTAAGCTCAATCTAGGCAAGTGGAGGCCTAGAATAATTAGGGAGAGGGAGGAAGAACGCTAAAAACAAAGCAAGTAGAAATGCAAATAAGAAATTGCAAAGAAGACAACTCGATAAATGAAAAAGTGTTTTACAAAAAGGCCCAGTAGAGGAATGCTTCTAGTACTAGAAAATTGCAAATAAGAAAAGCAAACACAAATCCTCTAGATAGATGGTGAAGAAGAGGGCTTCTTGCTCCATGTTTGGTATCTCCCAAGCTTGAAAAGAATCCTCCAACTCCTTCCTTGCAGTGCTCCGCCAAGGTGATGTCCTCCAAGGCAAGCCCTAAGGGGGCGTGCCCTAAGCTTCTCTCCAAGGGTGGACGTCCACCCTAGGTCCTTCTCCTTTGCCAAGCCATCCTCCTTGAAGTGGAAGAGTCCTCCTCCTTGGCGTGGCCCAAGTTGAAGAGAGTGGGGAGAAGAAGGCACCAAAAGGGCTGGTGATGTGCCCCTTTAATCTCCTTCTCTACTCCTTCTTCTTGGCCGTAGGTATAGCTGGTATAGGTAGCAAAATACACTAATGGAGGATGCCCCAAAATGGTGGTAGGTGGTGGGTTTTTATAGAATAGGAAGGGGGATAAGGTGGCTCTTGGAATGGAGGGCTAAGATGAAGAGATGGAGGTGGTTAAGGATCCAATAGCCAAGGTCAATTGGTGCCACCTTAAGGGACACCTAGGGGTTGGTTATGGGTGTTGATACCCCTTGATGTTGGCGCCAAAATGGCTTCTAGAAGGGGTTCTAAGTTGGCGCCAAGAAGGGTTCTAGAAGGAGGGGTAGGTGGATGGCTAGGATGGATTATGTGGGTAGGTGTAGGGTGGATGAAAGGCTGAAAGTTGGCACCAAAAGAGAGGTGGTTAGGGGTAGTTTTTGGCACCAACTTTTGGTGTCTTTTGGTGGGGATAATGGGGTGAAGGGGTGGCTAGGAGGTGGCGCCAACTTGAGTAGGGTAGTTAGCTTAGGTAAGCTTAAGTTGGTGGAGCTAGCTAGGGTTGAATTTGAAGGTGGTGGATGGCCAAGGAGCTAGTTGCTAGCTAAGCTAAGCTAAGCTAAGCTAGGCTAAGCTAGCTTAGCTAAATGGGGAGTAGAGGAGAAGGTGTTGGAGCTAGGGTTTGGAGGGAGGAGCTGAGGAGGAGAAATCTGGAGCTGAAATTGGAGCTGGCTGCTGCTGAAGAGGCCAGCATGGGGCTACTCTAGCTGGATTAGCTTGCTAGTTCTTTGCTAGTTGCTAAGCCAAGCTAAAGTGAGCTAGCTTCTACCATAATGAGCTGATGTGAGCTAGGTCTGGTGCTCCTGGGGAGAATCAAGCTGGTTGAGGCAGCTATGGTAGCTTAGCTCAACTCAGTTGAGCTAAGCTAAGTCCCCGGGAGCTGGACTTGAGCTTCCTGAGCTAGGATGAGTTCTTCTTCAGCTGGCTGGAGTTGAGTAGAGCTGGATGTAGGTGGATCTGAGCTGGGGTGAACTCCTGTCAACTCAGCTGAGCTAGCTAGAGCTCCCTGTGGACTAGTGGGAGTTGAGATGAGCTAGACTCAGCTAAGTTGAGTTGGATCTGAGCTGACTTGAGCTAGGGTGAGCTATGATGAACTCTCTTGAGCTACCATTCAGCTGAGATTAGCTGAATGGAGCTGGGATGAGCTAACCCTAGTTCAAGTCAGCTAGGTTCCAGCTGTGGTGAGCTGGATCAAGTTGAGTTCCAGCTAGTCTGGGTTTCTTCACCATTTGCCTTCTTGAGTGCTAGGGTTTTAGGGATTTGTATATTTGTACATCCCTAACACTCACAAAAACATATTAAAAAGACAATAAAACATGCAATTCATGCCTAACCTAATTTATGCCTAAATGTAGCTGAAAAACCCATTTGTGGAGTAAAATCCTCAGAGCTTGGTTTGTTCAAATGCATAAGAATGATGATGAACTGGCATTTATCAGTAAGGAGGGAAATCAGAAAAGAAAGGAGCCCTGCAATACAAAAATACAAGCCTGTCCTTGGTTTGGGTAGCCTAAAGGTCTACAGACTCTCAGAATCCATCCTAAGATTATAGATGATTTACTCTACTTATGTCCAGGCAATCCAACCAGTTAGAAGGAGGGACTGGGGAGAAGGTTCTTCCTTTGGCTTGCACCTTCGATTCCTAGTGTACCCCCCAGCCGCGGTCATTTGACGCTACTCCCTTAGCTAGACATCAGATTATCTAGAATAAGCAGGTTAATTGTGAATAATCTCAATCTGGATCCCGATGAGAGAACCAGTCCTTAGGGCCAACATCTAATCAATTTTAGTTAGGCTTGGGACAATGGTGCTTCAGGAATGTGATGGGCCCTTTAGATGGGTTGTGCCCTTAATGATCAGTTAAAATGTGTGTGCGTGCACAATCAGGGTTCTCAAACAAGGTTATTTGATGATGTGTCTTTTAGGATTTAACCTTGTTTTGTAGCTTTTAGGGTTTAATTCTTAGGTTGGTTCAATCACGGTTTAGTAGAACACTCCAAGTTTTGAAAGCACGGGTGATGATATGTTCCTTTAAAAATCAAAAATAAAGTGGAGTGCCTGGTTCAGCCCTAAGAATCAACACTAAGTGGCAAGCTACTTGATGAATCACTTTTATCTTAAGTGGTGCGGCCCAAACAGTTCAATCAATTGGCCTATTGCAGCACTTAGTTAAGGCACACAGAAATTTTTGACCTATTCAAATTTCTACTCACTTATTTGTGTGTTGAATTAAGTGTACCAGGTCCACAGGTCAGTTCCCGGTTAAGTGGTAGAATCGATGTGATTGTGCGCCGTAGGGTGAGAAGTTGTGGGTGTTAAGTGTGTAGCTTATAGAAAATCCCACAATCAGATAACACTTTTTTTTATTTTTTATTTTTATTTATGTGGATGGCGAGGTGAGTGGAGGTGGAAAACAAACAACCAAATCTATCCTAGGGTTCATAAAAAACACCTAAGTTGATTTGTGTTTGAGTTATTCGGTTATTAACGAATCGATTTTTCGCTTTGAAGTCGTTTGTAGTTTTATGTGGTGGAAAAATCGACTAATCAATATTTAAAAAGAAATAACCACTTGCAGAAGAGCGGGTCGTATCCACAGGGAGGCAATGACGTATTTAAATTCGCACCAGTTAAAAACGTTCGTTCGTAGTTAGTTTGGACATGAATAAAGCCAAAATTGCCTTCAGATTAAGGTTGAATCAAGAAACATTGCTGAAATAGAAATTTTGAGTAACTAGAGGATATTTGTCGCAATGCAAAATTAATAAAATATTATTAAAAGTTGACAATGGCAGAAAATGTAATTTTTAATGGCCATGTTACTGTAGCAAAATAGGGGATTTTTTCCCCTTTGCCGTGCGTGACGAGGAGTGGACAGCCGGACGCGGGAAGCTCGGAGGAAGTTCCTTGGACCGAGGGCTTCGAACCGGTGGTGGCGGCATGTCGCACGGCGGCCGGAGCCGGTCAGATGGAGCTCCGGCGGAGGTGAATGCAGCCGGTGCTGCAGCTGTTGTTGGCGGTGAGGTGCGCGCGGGACTGTTGGCGAAAGGCGCTGCTGCGTGCTGGCTGGAGGCATGGGTACGCACTATTGGCGGTGAGTGGGGAGGTGCTGCAGGCTGTGCTGGAGGCGTGGGCGCGCGCTGTGGCGGTGAGCGTGGTTCTGCTAGCGGTGGTAGCGTGCGCTGTTGGCGGGCAGTGCGCGCGTGGGCTTCAAAGGCTGGAGGGCGTGCGGATGAAGGCTGCAAGCGCGGAGTGGTGCTGAAGCAGACGCGGGAAGGCTGCAGGCGGGTGCGCGCTGCCTGTTGGCGGAGGGTGCGGGTGCGGCTGCAAGCTATGCACGCCTTGCATGCGGCTGGAGGTGTGGGAAGACTGCTGGCCATGGGGGTGGCGTGGGTGTGCATGCTGGAGGGCGTGGAGTGAGCGGGTGAGGTTGTAGGCGGAAGGTGAGCGGGCGAGTGTGGTTGTTGCAGGAGTGGGAGGTCGAAGCTTCAGATGTTTGAGAAACTTCCCGGACATCTTAAGTGGCTGAGGGGTGATTACACAGTGGCTGCGGAGGTGGTTGTTGATGACGACGGCAAGGGCGGTGCATGGCGAGGTTCTCACGGTAATGCGGATGACCTCTGGATGGCGGTGTGGCCTATCACACCACACGCCCATGGTGGTGGAGGGTCGTCGCCGCGATTGAGGCCAGCGGTGTGGAATGGAAGAGAGAAGATCTCTCTGCACAATGGTGGGTCAGTGGTGGAGGCCTCTCGAGCTTGGCTGCCTCTCTCCTCCTTTTGTAGCCGCTTGCATAGATTTGAACAGAGAGGCGGGAGTAGATCCACATTCTCCGCTCGTCCTTGAATGCAGGCTTCATTGCGGCAGTTGGTGGCGTTGGAGCGGCGGCTGAAGGAAATGCAGCTGTTCCTGCAAGAACAAGAATAAAGAAAATAATGTTAAAATATTATGGTTATTTATATACAGACCCTTAACTTTTATGTTAACTAAAACAATGTACCTAATTGGTTAACTAATTAGATGAATGCCATTCTAAGCTAATTTTAAAAGCACTTAAAATATGAATGCAATGCATGGATTATGTAATTAAATTAAAAATATAAATTGATATATTTACATCCTAATTTATGCTAAATAAATGTTAAAATTAACCTAATGTCTAGGCACTTAAATACTTAAATAGCCCACAACTATGGGCTAATCAAATACCCCCATGCCTAGTTTTTGCTGGTCCCTAGCAAAATTAAGCAAAACCTAGCACTCCAAGTAGACTAGTCAACTCACTTAGTCTTCCTTCAGAAGCATATTAAGTTCAGACTCTAGACCCAAAGTTCTTAAGTAGTTGCTAAGTTACAGACTAGCTTAGCTAAAGACGAGTTGCAGGCATAAGTTTCCCTGATTTCTGACTCTACCCTAAAGTTTATTGATCCCTGAGATTAAAGCAGCCGTGCCTGTGCATTGGTCTGAGTTATTTAAGTTAAAGGAAATTATATATATATATTTGTTTGTTTGATTCTTCTAAGTCTAACCTCAGATCAGCTATCAACACGGTCTGTGTCGGATTCATTGTCCCCATTACCATACCTCGAAGGGTGCCTGGCTTTCGATGCTTTGAGATAGCACTGCCCATAACGACCCCAAGAACTCCCGACAATCGACACTTCGAGATAGTATCGCCCATGGATTTCTAAAGCGAATTCAAGCCTATGCCAATTGGCACTTCGAGATAGGGCCGCCCATGGTACCTGAACCGCACAATGCACTTACATGCCCCCAGTAGGATGGATATCCTAAGAGACAAGCACCGAGGAGGTAATATGTTATCATCGCATCAACAAGGTGAGTATATACTCCACCTCTCCTACGGCGGGAACTCTTCCAATCAAAATGTGTTTTCAAGCCTCTCCTAAGTCAAAACTAAGAGAACCAAATCTCTTTTCAGAAAGAAGGAAATTGAGTTAATTACTAGACCAAGTGTGTGAAATTTGGATGCTTGGGTTACAAGGACCCATAAACCAAAAGGAAGAACAAGACTTCAGGTACTACCCCACCTTTTAACTCAAACCTAGCTTCCCTTCCTCAACCTCTTGAGGAATGGTCCACAACTTAACTCCTACTTAAGTTTTTTAAGTCCACAAAGGACCCTAAAGGTCTAAAGCTAGCAGCTCATTTAGCTTCTAAAGTTTGACCCTAGAATTAATTTAGTCTACCTTAGAGTTTTGATTTGCTTAAGAATGAAGGACTTAGCTAGTTAAGCTCAAAACTTTTTTTTTTTGTGTCATTTTCTCTTCTTTTTTTTTTATATATATGCATGCTATAAACAAAATGCCTCAGGTCCTCTCCCCTATGCCTGGTTCAAACAATGTCCTCATTGAAAACAAAAATAGCTAAAGGAAGATATTACCTGAGGCAGAGAATGGTAGGAGCTAAGGCTCCTTAAGAGTGACTCGTCAACCAGATGGCCATCTAAAGTTATGTACGGTTTTAATCGTTGACCATTGACGATAAAGGGAGTTGCTGAAGAGGAAGGATTTTTGATCTCCATAGCTCCACGCGAAAATACTTTGGTGATTATGTAAGGCCCATCCCAACGAGATTTTAACTTCCCAGGAAAAAGCTTAAGTATGGAATTGAAAAGCCAGACTTGTTGGTTGGACTCAAAGGTCATTCGAAGAATAAAATTATCATGTAAGACCTTAGTTCTTTCTTTATAAGCTTGAGAGGTGTCATAAGCATCATTCCTCAGATCCTTAAGCTCACTTAATTCTAGAAGTCGTGCCTTACCTGCCTTTTCTAAATCCATGTTAACACTTCGAATAGCCCAAAGTGCTTTACGTTCCAACTCAACAGGTAACTGGCATGCCTTTCCATACACAATCCGAAAGGGAGAAGTACCCAAAGGGGTCTTATAGGCCGTTCGATAAGCCCACAAAGCATCATCGAGCTTTTGGGACCAGTCTTTCCTATCAGGTCTAACAGCCTTTTCCAGAATATTTTTTATCTCCCTATTTGATACTTCAACCTGGCCACTTGTCTGAGGGTGGTAAGGGGTAGCAACCTTGTGAGTCACTCCCAAACTCTTGATTAATCGATTGAAGTGGTGGTTTCGGAAATGAGGTCCCCCATCACTTATAATAGCCTTGGGCTAGCCAAAACGGGATATGATATTGGCCTTCACAAATTTCAAAACCACAGAGTGGTCATTTGTGCGCGTAGGAATGGCCTCTATCCATTTAGAGACATAATCAACTGCCACCAAAATATATTCAAAACCATGGGACGACGGGAAGGGGCCCATAAAGTTAATTCCCCGCACATCAAAAATTTCAATAGATTGAATAGGATGTTGAGGCATTTCATTCTTCTTCCCAATCGTTCCAGTCCGTTGACATCTAATATAGGCTTTAACAAAATTATGAGAATCCTTAAATAAGGAAGGCCACCAAAAATCGGACTGGAGAACCTTAAAAGCAGTTTTCTTAGCACCAAAGTGTCCTCCACAATGAAGTTCATGGCAAAAACTCAGCACACTTTGTTGTTCCTCTTCAGGCACACAACGTCTCAATACTTGGTCTTGTCCAATTCTAAATAATTCTGGCTCTTCCCAATGAAAATATCTTGCTTGAGAAATGAATCTCTTTCTTTTCTACTCATCCCAAGAGCCAGGAGTTTGTCCAGTGACCAAGTAATTTACAATGTCTCAATACCAAGGTAAAGTTGGTGTTACCGCCATCAGAGTTTCATTTGGAAATGTCTCGCGAATGTCTCTAGAAAGAGAGTCATTAAGAGGAAGGCGAGACAGGTGGTCAGCCACAATATTTTCTACTCCTTTCTTTTCACGTATTTCCAAGTCAAATTCTTGATGGAGTAAGATCCACCTAATTAGACGTGGCTTAGAATCTTTCTTAGCAATGAGATGTTTCAGTGCTGCATGATCAGTAAAAATAACCACCTTAGACTGAAGTAGATAAGATCTAAACTTCTCCAGAGCAAAAACTACAAGTAACTCTTTTTCAGTGACGGTGTAGTTTTGCTGAGGTTCGATTAAAGTCTTGCTTGCATAATGTAGCACATGAGGTCTTCCCTCAACCCTTTGTCCAAGGACTGCTCCCACTACATAATCCGAAGCATCACACATAAGCTCAAATGGGAGTGTCCAACCAGGAGCTTGGAGAATAGGTGCAGAGATCGAGGCATCCTTTAGAGTTTGAAAGGCCTCGGCACACTTTGAATCAAAACTGAAGGAAAATTCCTTCGCCAACAAGTCACAAAGTGGCCTAGAAATCTTACTAAAATTTTTAATAAAGCGCCTATAAAAGCCAGCATGGCCCAGAAAGGATCTAATCTGTTTGACATTCGTAGGCAATGGAAGTTTGGAAATAGAATCAATCTTGGCTTTATCTACTTCCAAACCTTGCTCGGATACAACATGCCCAAGTACAATTCCTTTCTGTACCATGAAGTGACTTTTCTCCCAGCTGAGGACTAAACCAGTCTCCTTACATCTTTTCAACACATTCTCCAGGTGCAGGAGACACTGGTCGAAAGACGAGCCATAAATAGAGAAGTCATCCATAAATACTTCAACACACTCGTCAATCATGTCCAAAGAGATAGACATCATACACCACTGGAAAGTTGCAGGGGCATTACATAATCCAAATGGCATACGCCTGAATGCAAAAGTACCGTAAGGACTCGTGAATGTCGTCTTTTCCTGGTCATCAGGGAAGACTGCCACCTGATTGTACCCAGAATATCCATCAAGAAAGCAATAATACTTATTCCCTATCAATTTTTCGAGAATTTTATCAATAAAAGGCAAAGGAAAGTGATCCTTCTGGGTAGCGATGTTCAACTTGCGGTAATCAATATAGACCCTCCATCCAATTGAGGGTTTAGTGACAACTTGTTCACCTTGGTCGTTGAGTTCCATAGTAAAGCCTGCCTTCTTTGGCACCACATGAATGGGACTGACCCATTTACTGTCAGCAATGGGATATATGATCCCGGCATCCAACCACTTCAGGATTTCCTTTTTTACAACCTCCCTTATATTAGGGTTCAGACGTCTCTGCATGTCCCTAAAAGGCTTGATGGAATCATCAGTATAAATGTGGTGCATGTAGAGTGTAGAGTCTATACTCTTAATGTCAGCAATGCTCTAAGCAATAGCTTCCTTTTGCCTAGACAGGCATTCAATCAAGGCTCCCTCCTGTGCCTCAGATAGCACAGCCGAAATGATAACGGGGAGCGTATCATTGGCACCTAGGAAAACATACTTGAGAGTGTCAGGGAGGGGTTTCAACTCAAGGTTGGGGGCTTGTATGGTTGAGGGTTTCATAATAGATGTCCCCATCTTAGGTAGCAAATCTACCTTCGGCGGAAATGATGGGGGAAGAGACTTAGCAGAAACTCCTAGCAATTCCTCTAGTTCTAGTATATCCCCTCTACATTCCTCCAAGAGATGGGAATGCTCATTCAGCATGACATGCTGAAGGGGGTCATCACATAACATTGCAGGAGTTGCCTCTTCAATCAGGTCATCTATCACCTCAACTTGAGAACAATCCTCAAGTTCGGCTTGCTTGTAAGCATCAAAAACATTAAGCCGGATTTTCCTATTCCCAAAGCCCATTTTCAATGCCCCAGTATTACAATTGATTGAAGCATGCGAAGTTGCAAGGAAGGGGTGGCCCAAAATAATGGAGGGTTTGGTTGGCTTGTTGTTAGGGTCAGTGTCCAAAACTAAGAAGTCAACGGGAAAGAAGAAATCCTCCACTCTTATGAGGACATCTTCCAAAATTCCTCGTGGTGTCTTAAGTGATCGATCAGCAACTTGAAGGATTACAGGGCTAGGCTTCAGATTGCCTCCCCCAAGTTGTTCATACACGTAGCTCGAAAGGATGTTCACCCCCGCACCCAGATCAAGTAGAGCCTCATCAATTTGTAAGTCACCAATAACTACAGAGATGTATGGGGCTCCTGGGTCCTTAAGTTTTGGGGGTGTGCCATGTTGAATAATTGAGCTAACAGAATCAGGCAGGAAAACTTTTGATTGGACCTGTTTTCTAGATTGTCGCTTTTTCGTGCACAGGTCCTTTAGGAAGTAGGCATAAGACGGAATCTGCCTGATAGCTTCAAGCAAAGGCAGGTTAATCTGCACTTGCTTGAAAGTTTCCATAACCTCATCCATCTTATCTTTGGCTCTAGATGAGCCAGCAGAAGTCTGCCAGAGGTGGATAAACGCTCTGGAAAAGGCACTCTCGATCTCTGGGTGGAAGGGTTGTCATGTCGAGTAAGGGGTGGAATGGGAGCAACTTCTTCCGGTAAGGTGATTTCAAGTGGAGAAGATTTGGGCAAGTCTTCTCTGGTGGGGATGAAAGTTGGGGTGGATGGTTTTTTAGGGGGTGAGACTATAGGAGCATCGGGTTTGGAAATTTCTTTCCCACTCCTCAGAATAGTCACCGCCTGAGCATGCTCCCTAAAGACAATCCCTTTTCCTTTAGGATTTTCCTCAGTAGCACTGGGGAGCTTCCCAGTCTCCCTCTGTCTAACGGCCTCAACAAGGTGTCCAATTTGTGATTTCATCTCATGTATAGCCTTGTCATGAGATTGGATGATGGCACTTTGACTTTCTTGCATAGTTTTCAACATTGCCTTCAATTCATCCATCTCAAAGGTTTTAGGTTGGGCAAAGATCTGAGGTTGGTTCATTTGATGGTTTTGAAAGGATCGTGGTTTGTAATTCCCTGAATTTGAGACATTTCCTTGTCTCCATGAAAAGTTTGGGTGGTTCCTCCATCCCTCATTATAAGTGTTGGAGAAAGGGTCATTACGAGGTCTTGGACGAAACCCTTGAGCGGCATTCAAATCCTCTTGTACAAGCTCAGGGAATTGGGAGGCCAAGTGGCAATCCACAGTGGCGTGTGTATTGCCTTGACAAGTTAAGCATTCGGAAGCTTGGGATGTGGAGGTGTTAGGTACGAATGAACTCGGGTTCGACATAAGCCTTTCCATGTTTTGATTCAATAATTGAATTTGATAGGCTAAATTCTGGGTGTCCCTTGCCTCATTCGCCTCCAACTTTCTTTGCATGAGAGTGGGCTTTCTATCCATGTCGGCAGAATTCAAGTGAATAGAATTCTCACTCAAAGTATCAAATAAGTTCCAAGCTTCATCCTTAGTCTTAGATGGAAAGGTTCCTGCACAGGCACCATCCACAGTTTGCCTATGCAAATCATTAAGTCCGGTGTAGAACCTTTCAACCAGTTGCCATTTAGGCACCTGGTGATGTGGGCAAAGTCTCAGCAAATCGTTAAAGCGCTCCCAAGCATGGAATGAAAACTAAGGTGGGGGTGGTGTGGGGGACACTTACAAAACACTCTACCCGCACTTTACTCCGATCTACCGTACTTGGATCTCCATGCTAAGGTACCTACAAGACAGTATATCAAAGACAAGTAGGGTTAGTGCTATGTAAATGCAAAGAAACGCAATAAACAATAAAGTAAATTCCGTTGCCTCCTTAGCAATGGCGCCAAAATGGTCGGGTCGTGTTTCGCATGTTAGAAATTGAGGTTACAAGTAACCTGTCGTCATAGTTGCAAAATACGTCGATCAAAAACCAAGGACTAGAATTAGGTATGCACTTCTAACTTTGCATTTCTACCTGTCATGCAAATGCATTTGGATTAATTTCAATTCCACATAATCTATCTTGAAGCTATCTAATAAGGTGGTCATATTTTCTGAAAAAGACTCATTAAAGGAGGAACATTTAAAAACAAGGACTTGATTTTCAAACTTGGAGTGCGATTCAAAATTCAAAATCCTTTTGTGGTGTATGCATACTTATATGTTCTTGCACCACGACACGCACTTAGACACTCAGGTTTGGAACTGGTAGGACTAGAGCCTCCTATTACTGGGGTCTGAAGTGACCCAAACTTTAGTTCAGAGGTGAAGTTGCCTCCAAACCTTACAGATTGAGGGTAGTTAAGAAGCATCGTGAAAGCAACGCTTCAAAGGAAGGGCCTGACCCTACTTGTATCCCTCTTTGCCGTGTTTGGTGGTGACTAAACTTTTTGGGCTTTAGGGAGGATCACCGAAGTCTTAGATAGGTCTTCTTAGGCATATCGTAGGTTGACAAGTAGGCATGTAACTGTTTAGATAACTTGATTTGTCACCTACAACTGGACTTAAATCTCAAAAGCCTTAACTGATTAAAGACTTAAAATGTCCTTTGATTTGTGTTTGCTTGGGGAAATCTGATTGTGGTGTGAGTTAGAATGGACCACCTTGACTTCCATCCTTTCACATCTTACCCACATCCTTACCCCCACTCTGCAATCATTGATCCCATATGTCGATAAGGTCCATATTTTGATGGACATAATGACATTCATTGGGATCCTTTTTACTCCTACTATAGGAGTATTGGCTTGGTTAAGCCCAAATCAGTGAGCAAAACCTAGGAGAGGGATTTTCCTTGCCCAATATCCCACACACTATAGAAATACCCAACCCACCCTCCCTGAATGATTCTAATGGTTGGATAGAAACTCCTACGTATTATACCACTGAGCCTGACTTTTCTCCCAAAAATAGTGATGACCTCTCCACTTTGAAGATGAAAATATAGAAAATGCAAGAGAAAATAATCAAATTATTAGGAGAATCGTTGAGAGTAGGCCAACAAGAAAAAGAAGACATTAGCCACCTAATATAGCCCATTGAGGATGACGTGCACCCCTCTACGTTAGATGCATCTCCCGTGGGAGAGCCATACCCTAAGTTGGAGGGGAATTTTGGGGATTCTGTAAGGAAGAATAGCTACTTTTTGAGGATTGATTTTGAAACCTCCTTGCTTGATGACACTTCCTCGAGAGGTCCACGCCTTAAGTGGGAGGAGGATATGTATGAAAGTAGCTATGCATTGGATGAAGAAAGGTGGCAACCTGAGGATGACGTTGAGGTTAAGTACCTAGTTGAGCTATATTGGAGTCAAAAGAAGGGAATGATGGTACCATAGGAAGACCTTGGTCGGTCGTGTTTCGCGTGTTAGAAATCGAGGTTACAAGTAACCTGTCATTGTAGTTGCAAAACACGTCTATCAAATAAAATTTACACCGAAACTCGAAGGGAGTCCCATGTCGAACACAGGGAGTACCTACATGCATGTGTTGGCGGCCTGGGCTGCACCACATGGCGCAGTCTGGGCCGTCCATCTTGTTTGTGTTGTAGGGGCTGCTACAGAGGTCGGATTGAGTCAATTTTCATGCCGTTAGGCTGTGATCATCGACCTGAATCCATCCGCACAGTCAGATTTATCATTTGAAGCTCTGAATTATGTCTCCTAGCCCCTTGGCCGTTAATCTTCCTCGATCTGCATATGGTGCTATGAGACTCCGATCGAGGTGATTTCAGAGGCGTTGGACTCCAATCATCGTCTCGATCAAATTCGTATGGTTGGATCGTCAATCCGAGGCTCCGAAATAAATATGCTTCTCTCCTAACCACAAAAAAGATGCAATTAACCTAAATGATATACAACTACTCTAAATGCAGAATGATGCATGCTATGCAATATTTATAACATGAAATGCAAATCTAAGCCTAGGAACATGCATGAATAGGCATTTAGCCTCAGCAAATGTGTTTACATCAGACCTCGACCTAGATGATAGTATTGTTGTGGCATTTGATGAAGTTGGTCAAAGTCAAGTTGCTAATCCCACCGTCCCTTCTGATCTCGAGATGGAACTTAAGCCCACCCATAGGGAACCTAACCCTGAAGAAATTTACCTTTCTGAGGAGTTTAATGTTACCAGTGTGAACCATTTACCCCAGATAGAGTGCCTTAGGGGATTTGCAAAGATTTTAGATGATTCTAGACCTCAGGTACATGATGAATTGTATGAGGAGAATGATGAATTATTTGAGGAACCTACAATTAGGATTTGGAGTGACACTAAGGGTGATTGTCCTGATTGAAGAATTAGGACCCGAGGATGTCACAAATTTGATCAAATTAGGTTTCATTAGCACATCCATTGATGATATCCCTCCTCATGATGATGAAATAATGGAAAATGTGGAAGTAACTTCTGAGATTTATGTGGATTCACATATAGACTCCAGGGAGGATTTGAGTAAAGAACAAGAACCTGGGGATGGGATTGATAGGGTAATCCCTAAATCTGTTGCTTCCAACCTGCCTTCATTTGTTTCAGAGTTACCCTCTTATTTGCCTATGTCTGAAGGTGAAATTTTGACTCCATACCTTGAAATGACCACTGATGAAGTGCAGGAAGATACTTGTGATATTACAAGGGATGCTTGGGATGCGATTGAGGAATTAAGAAGGCTGTTAGGAATGGACATTAAGTTGAATAGACCCAACTTAGATCTTATGGCTATCCCGCATCCTTGAAACTTGGACACCCTAGACAATCCTTGGATTAAAGATCTACTCACTTCTATTTTGATCGGGGAGCTTAGCGAACCAATATCTCTTGTAATGGGGTATCAGGTATGGATTAATGCTTTCTTTGATTAGTCCATCACCCTGGGGGTATATCTTCGCACTATTCCTTCCCCATTCCTTTTGGAGGATCCTTGTCATCCTCCCCCTACCCTTTTGGAGGTCATTATTCCCGCATATCATTTAGAACCTCCGCCGGTGACCTGGGATGATTTCATTCCCATCCTCGTTGGTCAAGCAATTTGCCATTGGTATCTATCATCAACTCGCCAACATCTTAAGTTACCTGTTTTCTAGGCCAGCGTTACTTTGATCTTTTTTTGGGCCTATTTCTTTGGTTTTGGAACCTGACTTGCAGGTTCTTTGGCTACTCGACCACCAACAAAATAATGGTAGCCCAACTTTGACCCAGGTAATACCCATCTATGCAATGGGTACATTGCAGATTTTAGGCATGGGGGGGTGTACTTAGGGGATATACATAGCATATATACATAATTGCATACATTTGCATGCATAACATTGCATAGAATGCATTTTCACAAAAAAAAAATGCATTGAGCTTAACTGGCTGGGCCCTACATTCTTAGGCATAAGGGAAAGGCTTTAGGTTAGATTAAGTTGACTCTAGGTGTTTGACTTTACAAGCTAAGTTGAGCTACTAGCTTTAGATCCTTAGGGTCCTTTGTGGACTTAGAAACTTAAGTATGAGTTAAGTTATGGATCCTTCCTCAAGAGGTTGAGGAAGGAAAGCTAGGGATTGAGTTAAAGGCTGGGTAGTACCTGGTGTCTTTTTCTACCTTTTGTTTTATGGGTCCTCATAACCTAAGCATCCACATTTCACATATACTTGATCTTGTGTAAATGTGATCACCTTAATTCCTTCCTTGAAGAAAATTTGCTTCTCTCATTTCTGACTTAGGAGAGGCTTGAGAACACAACTTGATTAGGTGAAGTATATACTCACTTTGATGATGTGATGGTAACATGTCACCTCATCAGCGCTTGTCTCTTAGGATATCCATCCTACTGGGGGCATGTAAGTGCATTGCGTGGTTCAGATACCATGGGTAGCCCTATCTCGAAGTGCCGATTGCCACAAGTCCTGAATTCGCTTAAGAAATCCATGGGCGATACTATCTCGAAGTGTCGATTGCTAAGAGTTCTTGGGGTCGCCATGGGCTGTGCTATCTTGAAGCATTGAAATCTAGCTACCCTTTGAAGTTGGTGATGGGCACAATGAATTCGACATAGATCATGTTGATAGTTGATCCAATGTTAGACTTAAAGGAATCAAAAAAAAATATATATATATATTACAAAAAAAAATCTTCTTACTCTCTTTCGAGGTTGGAAATCATACCAACCTCAAATTAATAAGACCAATGCACATGCACGGATGCTTTAATCTTTGGGACCAATAAACTTGAGGGTAGAGTTAGAAATCAAGGAAACCTATGCCAGCAACTTGTCCTTAGTCAATCTAGTCTGTAACTTAGCAACTGCTTGGGAACCTTAGGTCTAAAGTCTATAATTTAACATGTTTCTAAGGGAAGATCGATTGGGTTGGTGAGTCTACTTGGAGAGCTGGGTTATTGCTCGAGTTTTCTAGGGACTAGCAAAAACTAGGCATGGGGACATTTGATGAGCACATATTTGTGGGCTATTTAGTTACTTAAAAGCCTAGACATTAGAATAATATTAACATATAAATAGCATGCATTAAGATGTAAATAATGTGGTTTATATATATTTGCTCGTAGGCATTACATTCATATTATTTACAACTTTTGCATGAATGCATTATAAATTAATATGCATAGTTTATACATTAAAAGTAAATGCAAAACATTAATAGCATGCATTAGAAGTAGGTTGCATACATGTATTAGAAATAGGAATTAGTTTTTATTAAGGGTTTATGCATAAATTACACATCAATTCATTTCCATAAATTTTATTGTATTCATGGAGGATGGGTTGGCAGCCATTGAAGGCCATTCAAGACCATTGAAGGAGCACAACATTTGAATTCTGCTACGACAGTTATAAAAGAAGAGCTGCTGGTGTGCAAAGGGGAGGCTCCATTTCACTCCACCTTCACCATGCCCACCCCACAGTGCCTACCTCTCGCACGCCGTCGACTCTATGATTGCGTGGCAATCATAGGTCTTAATTGACCTAAATTAGGCTAGGACTTAGCATAAGTTAGGGTTATTCATGCAATCATACGCATTATCTGCATCTTTACTGCTTTTTTTTAGCTATGCATAAAATAATGTTATAATGTGCTGATTAAGTGCATTATGTCGATTTCCGGGAATAAGCTGATCAGGAGCTGGATCTGAAGCTGGATCAGGAATAACGGGAGTTGTAGCAGAGCTGGAGCAGAAGGCCTAGTTTAGATATAGGAATAATATTGTAAGGGGGTTAAAAGTTTGCTATTCTATTAAGTAGGAATAAAGTAGTAAAATGTGAAGAGCTTAGGTCCATCCTAGCCCTAGGATAGCCTAGAGACTTCCCCAAGCATTAGCCACCCTTAGATTAGGTCACAACACCCTAGGAAGCCCTAAAACCCTAGTTCCAACCCTTCTCTGGACGTCCAGGACCCTTAGCCAACTCCCGCACACTTCAAACCCACTTCTGCAGTGTTATTGGACATCCAGACACTTTGTCAGACGTCTAATTTCTGCAGAATACCCAAAACAGAACCCGAAATCCTTCCTGACTCTGATTGGATGTCCAGACAACAAGTCTGGACTTCTGATTTTTGAGTATAAGACGTCTGATTATATAATTAGATGTCGAATACTGCTCTCCAATTCCTGTTTTGAGATTTAAGCCTTGATCTTGGATCTCTAGGTCCCTAAACCCAATTCCAACCCCATAGGAACCTAAATTAAGGTGCCATAACCCTAGTACATCACCTCTAGACCTCCATAAAGACCTAATTAGGTCCTCACTAAACCTAATTGACTTGGATCTTAGTCAATTCCATCAGCCTATTCAATTGGACTCATTGAGTCCAATTGAGCCCTGATCTCAGCACACACTGTCCAATTGGACTTAGTGAGAGTCCAATTGACCTAGACCTGACTTAATTGAGTTGTTTTACTCTCAATTAAGTTTCCACACACCTAATTAAACTTGTATTAAGTTTAATTACACTTTACCTTAGTGAATTAGGGTTTATAATCCTAATTTGAGACCTACCTTGACCTAAACCCACTAGAACCCAACCTAATAAACCTAGCCACCTAAGTTTCGACCCACACACACCCACACACACCCACACACACCACCCACACGAAAATATCTAGCCTAGAGTTCTCTAGAACTCTCTACCAAGTGTGGTTGCCTTGGTTGCCAAAAATAGCAACCAAGAGCCATTCAATTTTTAGATCCACATTTAGTGGATCTAAAAACCACCATCCACCCTCTCTCTCTCACTCTCCCACAAGCTCCAACCATAGGCCTTCTAGAGAATTCCATAATTCTCTAGAGAGCTTCCCTTAGGTCTACCCTTGGGTGGCCATTGGCACCCATTCACTCCCTTGGCAATTGCTCTCCATTGGTGCCATTCACACCACCTCCACTTAGCCACTCACTCCACCTCCACGAGCTCACTACCACCACCATGGAGGACACCATGCCGGGATGCTGGATCAACCCTACTTCTCTCCAAGGGTCGGCCTAAGCTACATTGGCCGCCCCTCATTCTCTTCTCGACCACTACAAGGCCATCGGGGACCACCCCTGAATGCCCTCTATTCTTCAAGCTCTAGATCATGCTCTTCATAATTTTTATTGCTTTCATTTACTGCTTAGTAGAGTAGTCTTACTTCTCCCCTAATGATGCATGCGAAATCCCCCCGTTGATTCTTGTATGCAATCATTTTCTGGTAGTTAGATTTAATTTTAAGCATTCATGTATAAGCTTTCCTCTAGATTTCCTTGTGGAACAACTCTCCCACGATGAATGAAATTTCATTTTATATATATATATCTCTTATGTGTTTGAAATCACTGATGAATGGCTGATAGCTTATGACTCGGTTTTGTTAAAGAAATAGCGTTGTAGTACAGCTAGTTATTGCCATCATTACAGATATTTTTTACTCGGAAAATAAAAGAGTTCCCGAGGTCGAACTCAGGGAGCAAGTTGTATTCTAGAAGTACAGTATTTCTTATTACAAAAATAAAGAGAGAGAGAGAGATATGGAAATTTGGCTTCTTCTTCTTCTCTTCTTTCTTCCTCTTTGTCTTCTCTTCTCTTTGGCTCTTGAATCTTCTTTCTTTTGTTCTTCCTGTGTTCTTCTTCTTCTTTTCTTGCTTCTCTTTCTTTCTTCAGATTTTCTTCTCGTGTTCTTCTTGTCTTCTCTCTTCTTTGCTGCGGTCCTATTTCTTCTTTTCTTCTTCTTCTTCTTTGCCTTCAGGACATCGTCTGATTTTCCAATCAGACGACTTAAACTACTGCTGCTACAGTGTCTCCTAGCTTCCTTCTTCTTCTTCGTCTTCACCTATGCCTGCACACTTAAGGTTTTCGTTAGAGGGCAAAACCTACTCTAACCTCCCCCGCGTCTCTCTCTCTCAGAATTCGCTCTTAGGAAAGCTCTCCCACAGCAACTGGTTAATCGGGTACGCGGGTCGCGCTTGGGTCCAGGCCCACCGGCGTGCGGTGGTGGGCGAGGAGTGCAGGTCGGGCTAATCGGGTTGGGCCAGGTCCGCGGGGCGTGAGCGCGGATGAGGCCGGGTAATCGGGCGGGTGCAGGAGACCTCACCCTGTGATCTGAGGCAAACAGTTTAAGGCACTTTTTGCCTTTAAGCGCCTGCTCGCCTCAGTGAGTTTCCGAGGTGGGAATAAATGTCCCACCCCAATTGGACGCCTGCGCGGAGGAGGCAGCGCACAATCGAGGCTCCACGTGAAGGATTTGCCCCAACTGCAGCTTGGGAATTCTTTGTGGAGATGCCCCGCGCAGCCTGGGAGTCTGACCTGGGCGTGGCACGCCTGGAGGAGCAGGTCGAAGAAGCTGCTTCACTCAGCAATGGCGGCGGCGGGCGAAGTACCTGCTCACAGAGAAACGGCCTCTCGGCCTAATCAGATACGCGGAGGACCTTCGCCGTAGCACGGCGAAGGTGGTCGGGGGGTCTGCAGGTGGCGGGGTGGAGCCTAAGGGCCGCCCTAGGTCAAACTGCAGGTTGGGAGATGGGTTTGGTCGGTGGGTCTGCAGAGGGCGATTGGTGGGAAGTGGAAGGGCAGAGGTTGATCAGGGTGAGGAGGTGGAGGTTCTGTGTGGGTCAGCGAGTCGTGTGGGGTGCTGGAGTGACGGGAGCGGGTCACCGGAGTTTGGCCGGAGATGGAGAAGGTGAGGGTGATTAGGCGCGGTCGAGGGGTAATTAGATAAAAATAGCAGGGGGAAAAGAGAGAGAGGAGACAGGGAAGTAGTTCTAACCTAACTAAAGGGACGAAGGGAGCGAGGAGGGGGACGGCTGTACCTGCTGTCGCCGGAGAAGAAGGTGCCCAGTGGGGGAGGACGGCGGCGACGACGGGGCAGAGGCAGCGCGCGCTGGTATTGCGCGATGCAGAGGAAGATCAGGAAGGTGGCTCTGCTGCTGGTATTGCAGCAGAGTGACGAGGAGGAGGAGGAAGAACCACCGGAGCTGGAGGGCTTCTGCCGGAGTGGGAAGAGAGGAAAGGGGGGGGTTTCTCCGTCAGATCCGAGCTCAGGAGAACGGCAGAGCTTGTGGGGTTTTTATAGAGGTAGAGACGGAGAGGAGGGCAGAGGGAGACGACGTGCCTCCCTCGCCGGAGGATGCCGGAGGAAGGAGACCCATACCGTCCGTGCGTTCGTACGGCCGGTATGGGTGGTTGCAGCACTCAGGGGGGTGCTCCTGCGACGGCTGACGATGCAGGGCACCCCCATTTGACTTGGCAGGCCCCCCCTTCACCCTACGCGGCGCCATGCTCCGCGCAAGGTCGCTGGAGCATGGTGCTGCTCAGGTTTTGCAGGAGGGACCTAAACGCAAATAACGAAGGAGAGTTAGGGGCCAAAATGTGAGGGTCCAAAAGTTGAGGGCCAAAAAGTAAATATATGAGGACCAAAGTATAAAGTTGGTCAAGAAGGTTTCTTCTTAGGCTCAAGTTTTTACACATGACTAATTAGGACCTAAGGATTCGGATGGTGAATTTTATTTCTAGATTAAACCTTGTTTGACCGGTCAAACTACGCAAAAACCCAAATTAAGTTGTTAATTGGGCATGGTTCTCAATGTAGGTCAAAATGAGTTCCTAAGGCCACATTGGAGGTTCTAAACCCTAGAGATTTTTTCTATGAATTTTAGAGGGTTTAGTTGATTTTTTCTCTGCCTCGAACCTCATGTATTTAAGTGGGTTTGTTTTAGGGTTACAGAATGTCATTTAATTCTTAAATTGCTTATGAATCCATTTCTGATTGATTCAACCCACTTTTTATCTTATTTAGATCATTTGACCTATGTTCGGTCTCTGAGAAATTCTATTTATGTACTGCAATGGTGAAATTGCAGTTTTTAACCTTTATTTCATGTTTTCTTCTTAGAACACTTATTCCTCAATTAAGCCCTTTGCTAAGTTATGTAGGAGCTTTTATCCTTTGTATTAGGTCAAAATGAGCTAGTTATGGCTCATGATGAGGTTCTCATCAATCACCTTGAGCTAAATGATTATCATATTTGTGTGATTTAAGTGCCTGCTCTTTAACCGCCTATATATTACGCACCAGCATGTCGTTTAAATAAAGTAGAGCGGCTTTAAGATCAATTTCAAAAGCAAAAACAACGCCTCCCAGAGACGAACGACTGGGACTTAAAGTCTCGTCATTTTCAAAACAATATCTTTGTTGGATCGTATTTCGCAACTATACTACGACGCTTTTATCAAAAATGCGATCTACGATTTCTCCCAACACTCTACTACCTGCCTACATGGTGACAGCATGCAGTGCACCCACATCGACTTTGTAGGCCAGCACCGCCCCCCACGCTTTGATCGAGTGTGGCACTGCCCCTGGCCATTATCGTGGGTGAGCTCATCTAAGCTTGCCATTTATTTATCTCCTTCTTCTTTATTTTCTCTTTGATTCTATTTTTTTATAACTTACTATTCATCATCGTCTTTGCAGAACAACCCAACACCACCGACCTCACTGACCACCTACACCTCGCCATCTTCATGCACGTCAGCACCCTCCTCAGCCATGCACAACTCCACAGTTGTGTGCACACATGCACCAGTAGCTCACAACTTGCATTGCCTGCCCGAGTAGCTTACCACGTGCATCACTCTCCCTACGCCTTCCCGCACACACGCATAGCCTATGCAACCATCGTGCCTCCTGCACACACTCACAGCTGGACCATCTTCTCCATGCACTGCACCTCCCACACGTTGCCTCCTCTTGCATGCTCGTGCGCACCCCCTCGTGCCGCCTGTAGCCAACATATAGAGCAGCCCCACATCGGCCACCCACCACCATCAACTCTGTTGTTCAATGAGTTTCGGCCACCTCGCACCTTGCCCGACCGCCATTGTGAAGCTTTCGGTCCATACATCCTTCTCCGAGCATCTCACCACCGATGAAGCCCTCCTCCATGCGTGAGCACAAGAGGAAGTTTTCCCTTATTTTTGGGTTCATTTCTATTTACATCTAATGCCTTTTCCACTATTTTCTTTTTCATTTATTGAATATTTTATGTGAACACCCTTGCCTTTCAATGAAAATACGATTTGAGCAAGATGATATCTTGTTATCTTAATTAAAAGGAAATTTTGATTCGGTTTCTTGGCGAAATTAATCGTGAACATCTATTTTTGACCAGTGCGAGTTTCAATAGGCTAGTGACTCACTGTGGACATGACCCGCTCCTCATTGAGTGGTTATTTTAATTGTTTTGATTAACGATTTTCCACCACTTACATACTATTTCGACATGTCATTTTATGTGCAAAACTACTTCCAAAGCGAAAACAATCTTATCAATCTACACCACCTACAATTAGGGCCAAGGTAGAAGAAGAGAAAAAGATTAAGGGGGCAACTTACCCACCTCCTTGGTGCCTTCTTCCTCTTTCTTCTTCTCCCTTGTGCCATGCATAGGAGGAGTTCTTTATCAAAGGGGATGGCCAGGAAAGGAGGAAGGAAGGCTAGGGTGGATGTCCACCCTTGGAGAAGAACACTTGGAGGAAGACCACAAGATGGAAGGAGCAAAGAAGCATCTTCTTCAAGTCCGAGAGCTATTGAACTTGGTGTGAAGACTATTCCAAGCTTCATTTAGAGGACACTGATGAGCCCATATTTGTGGGCTAATTAGATACTTAAATGCCTAGACATTAGATTAATATTGACATATAAATAGCATACAATAAGATGTAAATAGGTTAGTCTAATTATTCACTTATTTGCATATTTCATGCATTGCATTCATATCTAAATAAATTTAGAATTCATTTAGAATAACATGCATTGAAAAAATTAGTCATTAGGTTGCATTACATTCATGTATTATAATTAACATTTTATGTGAGGGTTTGTAGATAAATAAGCCATCATTTCTTTTCTTATTTTATTAATCCATTTTTATTTCCTCTCCTCAACGACTGCAGTGACGACGCCCTTTACTCACTGCTTTGATGGCCGTGAAATAAGGATCTGGACGAGGCAGCCACGATTACAAGAGAGAGGAGGCAACCATGCTCAACAGGCCTCCAACCCACTCCACTACTGTGCAGAGGGTTCAAGCTCTCCTCCACTCCATCACCGTCGGCCTCAACTATGACAACGAGTCTCCACCACCGTGGGCGTGCATCATGATAGGACGCACCACGGAGCTCACTTGCACCACTTTGCTTCTACATCCACAACACCATCAACACCACCGCTACCTCCACGCACCACCTTCACCTTCATCTTCCTGTATATCATGTGAAAACCAAACCCACCACCATCATCACCTCAGGCAACCACCCATCTCCTCTTTGCCATCAGATGGCCCGCTCCTCTAGCACAACAGAACCTCGCACCCCCTCCCCATCTCCACGCTTCATCACCTTCCTCTTCATCTTCTTCATCTTTTTCTTCCTTTGTTTCCCCTCGACAGAAAAGAACCCATCACCACTAGCCGCTACCTTCTTCACATGCACGCAGTGCTCCACTATCATCCTCCTCGTGCACATCCTTGTGCGTGCCCTCACGCTATGACTAGCTCGCCGCCCCTCCACACACACGCATTAGCAGGGTCGCCGCCCCTCTCCACATGTGGTTGCAACTCCACCAGTAGGTGCACACCACTCTACATAGTAGCAGCAGCCACCTCCACTGCTCCGTGCATCACCAGCCTCACCTTTCTCCATTCGCGTGTGCGACCCCCATGCGTAAGCCCCTCGCCACGTACGTGCCCTTCCAGCTCATCCTCTCCTCTCCGCGAGTAGCAGACATAGTTGTAGCCACCGCCACCTACCACTTCCTCTCCTTCGTTCCATTGTCTCCAGCCACCTCATGTCAAGTTGCCATTGCCATCGAGTGTGGCCCAGCACAAAGGACCTCTGACGAGCTTTGCATCTCCGGCCAATGCTTCGTCCTCGCGTACGGTGAAGGAGAACACCTTCCCTTGTTTTGCATTGAATTAATATTTACATTTCTTTGCCATTAAAGAGAGATTTTTGATTTAATAATATTCTAATCTGGTGATTTTGTGAGAACTCCCTCCATCTTTCATGAAATACAATATCAGCTTATTTATGTCTTATTATCTTAATTGAAAGGTGATTTTGATTCAGTTTCTTTGCGAAATTAACTACGAACATCGATTTTTGACTAGTGCGAGTTTTAATAGGCCATTGCCTTCCTATGGATACTACCCACTCTCTTTTGAGTGGTTATTTTAATTTATTTTGAAAAGAGATTTTCCACCACTTTGATACTAATTCGACGCATCATTTTATGTGCGAAACAACAACGAAAGCAAAAATCATCTTTTCAAATGGCACCATTTCCAGTGAGGCAATGAGCCTATTAAACTTGCATTTATTTATTTATTTGTTCACATTTTATTTGAGGCACATTTCAATTCGGTTATCTGTTTGGTGCGAGGTATGTGTATTTGGAGACATCTTGTTGTACCTGCCTCATCATCTACAGTACTATAGACCTTGGGTCATACATTGGGAGAAGAAGCACCACAGCCATTGCACTTGCGACTGAGGTGGACTTGATTCCACCATCGGAGAACATTTCGAGGGAGCTGCAATCATCATCTCCATTTTGAATAGATAGAATAGATAGTATATTAGATTAGCTTAGAATTAGTTTAGAATTCTTTCATTCTTGTCATTTCAGCTTGAGACCCTTGTTCTAGGGTACAGTTAAGGGGTTTTATTCCCTGAACTTGTTTTAGGCCCATTGTGGAAGGCATTTTTGCAGGAGTCTGTTCCTATTTATTTAGACATAGGTTTTTATTTTCTTTCGTGGATTGATTTTATTTTTCTTGTTTGTGCATAAGTATGTTAGATATAAAACATAAAAAAAAATCAAAACATGAGTTGCCTGCTAGAAGCTGCATGCCCCTAGGTTGAACCATATAGGTGTGTATGACAACATTTAGATGTTTCTTTGATTGCATTGTGTGCATCTTGCATTGCTGAAAGCTAGAGACAAGGTATGTTTCTCTATATCCTTGCATATCTTCCTAATCATGCATTTGCACTTGAACCTAATTTGTATGACCACATAATTTGACTTGAAGAGAATAACAAGTGGTCACATTAAATTTTTGGAAAAGGACTTGAATTGAGAACTTGTCGTGTGATTCACAAAATTCAAACTCAAAATTTTACGGTGTATGCACACATGAATGATTGTGCACCACGGCACACATTTAGACACTCTTAGGTTTTTGAGCTGCTAGGTAAGAACCCTCCTACCATTGGATTTTGAAGTGTTCAAAACTCAAGATCAAAGGTTTTGTAACTCCAAGGAGGTGGATACCCTATCACGGATTTTTGAGGGTAGTTAAGAAGTATTGCAAAAGCACAGCTTCAAAGGAAGGCTTAGGCCTACTTGCATCCCTCGATCTTCCATCCTTGGAGTACTCTACCATTTGAACTTTAGGGAAGAGCACCTAAGTTCCAACTAGGTCATCTTAGGCATATCGTAGGTCGACAAGTAGGCACGTAACTGTTTGGATAACTTATTTTGTCACCTACAAAATGGAACTAAACTCAAGTGCCTAAATCTATAAAGACCTAAAAAGTTCTTTTGAATTGTGTTTGTTTAGGAAGAATTTAACTTGGTGTGAGTTAGAATGGACCAATTTGACCACCACCCTTTCACCTCTTGCCCACACCCTTACCCCCACTCTGCAATCTTCGATCCCATACACTAAGATGGTCCATTCCTTGATGGACATAATGATAGTAATTGGGATCCTTTTCACTCCTACTATAGGAGTATTGGCCTGATTAAGCCCCAAATCAGTGAGCAGAACCTAGGAGCAGGATTTTCCTTGCCCAAATCCTACACACACTAGAAATACCCAACCCACCCTCCCTGAATGATTTTAATGGTTGGATAGAAACTCCTAGGTACTACAAGCTTGAGCCTAACTTCTCTCCTGATAGTAATGATGACCTCTCCTCCTTGAATATGGAAATATAGAAAATGCAAGATGAAATGATCAAATTATTAGGAGAATCTTTGAGTGTAGGCCAACAAGAAAAAGAAGACATTAGCCACCCAACCTACCCCATTGAGGATGACGTCCACCCCTCTATGCTAAATGCATCTCTCATGGGAGAGCCATGCCTTAAGTCAGAGGGGAATTTCGGGGATTCTGAAAGGAAGAATAGCTACTTCTATGGGACTAATTTGAACCTTCCTTGCTAGATGACACTTCCTTGAGAGGTCCATGCCTTAAGTGGGAAGAGGATATGAATCAAAGTAGCTACCATTTGGATTTAGAAAGGTAGCAACCCAAGGAAGATGATGATCATGTTGAGTATCCACCTGAATTATATTGAAGTCAAAAGAAGGGAATGATGGTACCATTGGAAGACTTTGACCTAGATGACAATATTTTCATGACATTTGATAAAGTGGGTTAAAGTCAAGTTGTTAATCCTACCCTCCCTTCTGATCACAAGATGGAACTCAAGCCCACCCTTAGGGAACCTGACCATGAAGAATTCACCTATTTGAGGAGTCTGATATTACCAATGTGAACCATTTACTCCAGATAGATTGCCCTAGGGGACCTACCGAGATTTTAGATGATTCTAGACCTTGAGTACATGAAGAATTGCATGATGAGGAGAAGGATGAATTATATGGGGAACCTACATTCAAGATTTGGAGTGACATTGAGGGTGATTATGTCTTATTTGAAGAATTAACCCCTGAGGATGTCACAAATTTGACCAAATTAGGATTCCTTAGCACATCTATTGATGATATTTCTCCTCATGATGAAATTCTGGAAAATGTGGAAGCAACTTCTGAGATTTATGTGGATTCACATATAGACTCTGGGGAGGATTTGAGAAAAGAACAAGAACCCAGGGATGAAATTGATAGGGTAATCCTTAAATCTGTTGCTTCCAACCTGCCTTCATTTGATTTAGAGTCACCCTTTGTTATAAGCAAATTCGTCATTGTTTAAGATATGCATTGTAGTATAGTACAAATGCGCTCAAATAAATAATATTTATAACTCGAAAGATTATCAAGAAAATCTGAGGTCGAATACAGGGAGCAAGTGTTGCAATTAACACACTAATCTTAATATATAAGTGAGCATAAGAAATCAAGCCAACAATGATTTTCAATGAATAATTTCTACTCAAAATTGGTCTTCAATGAGAAATTAGAGTATATTAAGAGTTTGGTGTAGCAAAAAGATGTATAAGGCAAAATAATGGTGATTTGAATCACCAATTATTAGCTTAGATTCATATATATACTAATTACACAATTGTCTAAATAAATGAACAGTGGGTTGAACCACTTGTGCTTTAATTCTACACTAGTAGTGCACAATATTAGAGCCAATCAGACGTCGGCTCCTTAGATCAAACGACTTAAACGTCCTTATCTTCTTCTTCTACCTTTCCCTTTCAACAAGCCTTCCTTAAGGTCTCTGTCTCCTTTTCTTCTACTCACGCACAGGTCTCTTTCTTCTTCTTTAGCCTTCTCTTCTTTACTTCCTTAGCTTTTCTGCCTTGCCTTCTTCCTTCTGCTCACAGCAACTAAGTGTCGCTCAAATCCTCCAGAAGAAAAACCTACCCTCCCCTGCTCTTTCTCTTCTTCCTTCCTCCTCTCCTCTTTCTCTGAAACCAGGATAATTGGGTATTCGGATAAGCGTACTCAGGTCCAGGGCTACTGGCAGTGGGTAGTAGCCGAGGAGTAATAGGGCTTAGGTCAGGTCGAGTCGTGAGGGGTGTGCGGGGGCCTTACCCCATGTGTTGTCGAAGTGTTAAGGTGATATCACAAAAATAATATATGCAGCTGCATTGCTTCCAATTCCCATGATGTGGGACTAAATCCAGTCCCTTCTGCTCGCGCGCTGCTGTAGAGGTGCTTCCACTCAATTGGGTTGCTGCAGCTGATGGAGGCCTCAATCGAAGGCCTGGAGGTGAACCTGGGATACACCTGCATGGCTTGGAGGTGTAACCTGGGGCATGCACGACCTTGAGCTAGAAGAACGTGGTGGCAGTAATGGCGGCAATGGAGAAATGATGGTGGAACCTGAAACTCACAAAAATGGCCTCACAGCCACATTAAAATAGCTCATAAGCATGTCTGTGGTGTGGTGAGTGTGGTTGCGGTGGTTTCGTGATGAGGCGAGGTGTGTGGTGGTTGGACGATGATGGAGAAGATGGTTGGTGATGGAAAGGTGAATAAAGATGGGGGTTTTGATGGGTGTGATGTGGCGAAGGTTGTGGAGTAGGTGGCGAGGCAGTTGGTGGCTTGTGGTGTGAGATGGGCCTCGTCGGAGTGGTAGCCGGAGATGGAGAGGATGAAGGTGAATGAGTGCATCGAGGGGATATTTTTGGGTTTTGAGTGAGGGAAACTAAACTAAGGATCTAACTAAACCTAACTACCTTGTCTAATGGGACCAAGGGCTATGGATTGTCACCGGCGTTGGCAGGCTAGTGCTGTGGAAAGTGAAGTTCTCTGGAGATAGGAGTGGCGAGGAAAGGAGGGAGACGGCATCTGTAGGTCCCACAAGAGGCAGACAATCATGGGGAAGAAGGATCCACTCGCTATTGTCTGTGAGAGTGGACAAGGAAGGTGGATGGAGGGGCTTGCTAGAGCTTGGTCGAAGAGGGGCCGGAGGTAGGGAAGAAGAGATTTTGGCCCCAAACCAAGCTAAGGAGGGATGGTTGCGCATGTTGGCTCTTTATAGAGCTTCAGGGGAAGCTCTAGATCAAGAAAGAGGGATTCCATGGCTTGGGCTTGAAGGAAGGGAACCCATGATTCTCATGCGTTCGCACGAGCAATCCATGGAGACTTGGGACTCCAAATTGATTCCAAATTGTTTGCCTAGGTGTGAACATCAATCCCACAAATTTTGGTGGGATTTGATTGCCATTAGAGTAGGATTTAGGTCTGTCAAAGTTGCTTGGAGGTTGGTTTTGACCTCAGTGGCGGCAGGGGCTTTTTCGTGAAGAAGATGAGGAAGATGGGGGGCTATTTACAAAGAATTTGAAAGTTAGGGGTATGTGTGTTGTGAGAGAAAGGAGTCAAATTGAACCAAAATGCAAACGTGGTCAAGATGATCTTTGATTGGGTCCAAATTTTGGTACAAACCTAATTTGGACCCAAGAAATCTGATGGTGAAGTTGGATTTATATTTTGACCAAGTTTGATTAGGTAAATTGCATAGAAACCCAAATTAGGGCAACTGTCTATCTGAGACTCTATTTTAGGTCAAATTGGGTTTCAATGGTCAAATCAAGCATACCAAACCTTATAGAATATTTTTCTATGAATTTTAGAATATTTAGGTGAATTTTATCTTGACTAGAACCTCAATGAATTAAGCAAGTCTATTTTTATGATTTCAGATGTCATTTAATTCTCGAAACGCGTGAAAATTATTTCATTCTTCATGAACCCACTTTTTAGACATTTATGATCATTTGACCTTTAATAAGCCCTTGGGAAATCTTATGATTGTTCTACAATTAGGATATTCTGTTAAAACTACAGATTTACCCCTATTTTCATGTTTATCTTTTAGAAAGGATGTGTAGTGAATTACAGCTCTTTGGCGGTTATGTAGGAGCATTTTTCTGTTGATTATGACTAATTAAAGCTAAAATATGGTTGATGATGACGTTATAATCATCCTCTAATTTGCCTATGTTTGAAGGCAAAATTTTGACTCCATTCCTTAAAATGATCACTGATGAAGTGCAGGAAGATATACATGACATCAGTAGGGATGCTAGGGATGCAATGGAGGAACTAGAAAGATTGTTAGGGATGGACACCGAGCCAACTAAACCCAACCTAGATCTTATGGCCATCCCGCAACCTCAAAACCTGACACCCTAGATAATCCTTGGCTTAAAAACATGCTCACTACTATTTTGACAGGTGGTCTTAATAGACCAATATTTCTTATATTGGGGTATTGGGTATGGATTGCTGCTTTCTATGGTCATTCCATCACCCTGGGGGTATATCTTTGCACTATCCCTTCCCCATTTCTCTTGAAGGAACCTTGTCATCCCCCTACCCTTCTGGAGGTCGCTATTCCCACCTATTATTTAGAACCTCCTCTGGTGAGCTAGGAAGATTTCATTCCCATCTTAGTTGGGCAAGTGTTTGCTATTGGGATTCATCATCAGCTCGTCAACATTCGAGGTTATCTATTTTCTAGGCTAGTATTGTTATGCTAATTTTTAGGGCCGATTTCTTTAGTTTTGGAACCAGACTTGCAGGTTCTTTAACTATTTGGTTGCTAACAAAATAACTGCAACCCAACTCTAACCTAGGTAATATCCTTCTATGCAATGGGAACATTAAATATTTTAGGCATCGGGGGTGTACTTAGGGGATATACATAGCATTTATACATAGTGCATTCATGCATTTAGTTAAAACATTCTGCATTTATTAAAAAAAAAAAACATTTAGGCTCACGATAGAATCGAGCTTAACTGATTGGGCCCTGTATTCTTAGGCATAAGTCCAAAACTTTAGGTTATACTAAGTTGACTCTAGGTGTCTGACTTTAGAAGCTAAGTTGAATTACTAGCTTTAGACCCTTAGGGTCCTCTGTGGACTTAAAGACTTAAGTAAGAGTTAAGTTGTAGACCATTCCTTAAGAGGTTGAGGAAGGAAAGCTAGGGATTGAGTTAAAGGATGGGTAGTACCTAGTGTCTTTTTCTACCTTTTGGTTTGCGGGTCCTCGTAACCTAAGCATTCACACTTCACACACACTAGGTCTTGTGAAAATAGTGATTACCTTAATTCATTTCTTGAAGAAAATTTGGTTCTCCTAGTTCTGACTTAGGAGAAGCTTGAAATCACAACTTGATTGGATGAGTTCCTACCCAACGAGAGGTAGAGTATACACTCACCTTGATGATGCAATGATAGCATGTCACCTCCTCGATGCTTGTCTCTTAGGATATCCATCCTACTGGGGGCATGTAAGTGCATTGTACAATTCTGGTACCATGGGCGGCCTTATCTCAAAGTATTGATTGCCACAGGCCTGAATTTTCTTAAGAAATCCATGGGTGATACTATCTCAAAGTGTCGATTACCAGGAGTTCTTGGGATTGCTTTGGGCGGTGCTATCTCGAAGCATCGAAAGCCAAGCACCCTTTGAGGTTCAGTGATGGGGATAACGAATCAACACAGACCGTGTTGATAGCTGATCCAAGGTCAGGCTTAGAGCAATCAAGCAAAAATATATATATATATATATATATTACAAAAAAAAATCCACTTACTTCCAAGGTTGGTAATCATACCAACCTCAAATAACTCAGAATAATGCACATGCACGAATGCTTTAATCCTTGAGACCAACAAACTCTAGGGTAGAGCTAGAAATCAAGGAAACTTGTGCCTACAACTCATCCTTAGCTGACCTAGTTTGTAACTTAGCAACTACTTGGGAACCTTAGGTTTAAAGTTTGTAACTTAACATGTTTCTATGGGAAGACCGATTGGGTTGGCTAATCTATTTGGAGAGCTAGGCTATTGCTTGAGTTTGCTAGAGACTAGCAAAAACTAGGCATGGGGGCATTTGATGAGCCCATATTTGTGGGCTAATTAGTTACTTAAATGACTAGACATTAGATTAATATTGACATATAAATAGCATACAATAAGATGTAAATAGATTAGTCTAATTATTCACTTTTTTGCATATTTCATGCATTGCATTCATATCTAAATACATTTAGAATTCATTTAGAATAACATGCATTGAAAGAATTAGTCTTTAGGTTGCATTACATTCATGTATTAGAATTAAAATTTTATGTGAGGGTTTGTAGATAAATAATCCATCATTTCTTTTCTTATTTTATTAATCCATTTTTATTTCCTCTCCTCAATGGCGGTAGTGACAACACCCTTTACTCGTTGCTTTGATGGTCATGAAATAAGGATCTGGATGAGGCAGTTGCGGTTACAAGAGAAAGGAGGCAACCATGCTCAGCAGGCCTCCACCCCACTCCACTACTGTACAGAGAGTTCAAGCTCTTGCCCACTCCACCACCGGCCTCGACTACGGCAACAAGTGTCCACCACCATGGCTGTGCGTCGTGATAGGATGCACTGCCAGTCTGGAGCTTATTTGCACCATTGTGCTTCTACACCTACAACACCATCAACACCACCGCAACCTCCATGCACCACCTTCACCTTCATCTTCCCCTATTCCATGTGAAAACCAAACCCACCACCATCATCACTTTAGGCAACCACCCATCTCCTCCTTGCCATTAGATAGCCTGCTCCTCCAATGCCAATAGAACCTTGCACCCCCCTCCCCATCTCCATGCCTCATCACTTTCCACTTCATCTTCTTCATCTTTTTCTTCCTCTGTTTCCCCTCCACCAGAAAGAACCCATCACCACCAGTCGCTACCTCCTTCACACGCACGTAGCATGCCACTGTCATCCTCCTCATGTGCATCCTTATGTGCGCCCTTTCACTACGACCAACATGCCGCCCCTCCTCACACACACACCAGTAGGGTCTCCACCCCTCTCCACGTGCGGCTGCAACTCCACTAGCAGGCGCACTGATCGGATTTTTGCGCAGTTTGTAAAATTAGGGTTTTATCGTTGTAACACACAAAAATTGAGTTGCTTTGAAATTTATAAAACCTAGATAGGGAAGTATCTAGAGTCATCCAAGGAGGCCAAATGTTTGCAAAATATGACTCTTACTTGGAAATGGGAATCAACTTTCTTTTTGATCTTTTCAAATTTATAATTTTTATAGTTTTGAAATGACTGAAAACATGTGAATTGTTGATAGTGAGAAAATAGCCTACACCTAATTCACTACTCTACTGCTAAGGTGACAAGTAGAGCCTCTCCCTAAGCTCACCCTAGGCACGTGGAGGCCTAAAGTAATTAGACAGAGGGAGTGAAAAAAAAATGCTAGACAAAAATTCTAAAAGACTATGCAACAAAAAGATAACTGAAGGCAACTTGAATTGATGGAAATTGTTTACACAAAACCTATAGAGGAATGCTTCTACTCTTGTTGAGAATACAAGAAAAGAAAAACACAAATCCTCTATACAAAATGGAGAAGAAGAGGGGTCTTCTTGCTCCAAGCCGAGTAGCTCTTTGACTTGAAAAGAGGGCTCCTTCTTCTCCTTCTTTGAAAGGCTCCTCCAAGAAGGTGTCCTCCAAGATAGTTGCAAGCCCAAGGGGGGGCATGCACTTGCTTCTCCCAAGGGTGGATGTCCACCCTGGAAACTCCTCCTTTGCTTAGCTGTCCTCCTAGTGATGGATTGCTCCTCATCCTAGGCGTGGCGTGGCACAAGGTGAAGGAATGGGAAGAAGAAGGCACCAAGGGGGTGGGTGATGTGCCCCTTTAATCTTCTTCTCTCTTCCTTCTCCTTGGCTGTGGGTTATGGGTGGAATTAGAGTGGAAAATATACTATGGGTGGATGATGAAAATGGTGGTGGTTAAGGGTCCTTTTATAGAATAAGAAGGAGGGTATAGGTGGCTCTTAGAATAGATGGCTAGGATGGGATTTGGGATGGTGGTTAAGGATCCTATGGTGGAGATCATTTGGTGCCAACTTAAGAGACTTGTAGGGGGTAGTTATGGTGGTGTTGGTGGCTCTTGGTGGTGGAGAGACACCACCAAATTGGCACCAACTTGAAGTTTCTAGAAGGAGGTCCTAGGTGGATGGTGGAGATGATTTTAAGGAGAGGTTTATGGTGGAGATGAAGGGAATTTTGGAGGGAAAAGTTCACGCCAAAGAGGGGGTGGTTATGGGTGTTTTCAGTGCCAACTTTTGGTGCCCTTTGGTGGTGGTTGAGGGGTGAAGAGGTGGCTATGTTGGCACCAACTTAAAGGTGGACTAGGTAGAGCTTAGGTGGACTAAGGTTCGGTTACTTGGTGGAGCTAGTTAGGTAGGGTTTTAGGGTGGTGGATGGCTAAGGGAGCTGGAGCATAGCTAAGCTAGCTTAGCTAGTAATAGAGTAGAGGAGGAGGCAATTAGAGCTTGGGTTTGAGGGGTGGAGCTAGATAGAAGAAGTCTGGAGCTGAATTGGAGCTGGCAGCTACTGAAGAGGGTGGCGTGGAGCTACTTTAGCAAGCTTAGATTGCTAGTTTTTTCCTAGCTGCTAAGCGAAGCTAAAGCAAGCTGGCTTCTACTGAAATGAGCTGAGGTGAGCTGGGTCTGATGCTCCCAGGGAGGACCTAGCTAGTTGAGGTAGCTAAGTGTTTAACAGAGGGCGAAATTGGTGTTTAAAAGATAAATGATGTTGCATTGCAGTATAAGTGAAATTGCCTTGTAAACAAATAAGAATTTTATTACTCGAAAACTTAGGAATCCGAGGTCGAACACAAGCAGCAAATTGGTATTTAAAAACTAAGAGCACAATCTCAAGTTGATAAAATGTGATGTTCAACAATATTATGAAGCAATAGAATGAAATTCAATGTATATAAATGCTAAAGAGAAGAATAGAGATGTAAAAAGAAATAGAATTTAATTTTTTCTCTTCTTTCTTCTCTCCTCTCTGATGTCTTCTTTCTGTTGGTGCTAGAGCACCACGATCATTTGTTTTTATGATAACAAAACAGTGTTATTTAACATTTGCAATTTGAGTCCTAGATTTCAGGTCAATTGCAAATGTGGACGTGTTTAGACGGAACTCGAGCTCGCATCTAGGATGGATTGGAGGAGCTTAATGAAGAACAGAGGAGGTTCGCGTGGAGCGACAGATTGAAGATAAAAGACAAGAAGAATAGGATAGATTCTTTTTAATCCTTTCTTGTATCTCTTATCTTTATTTTCTTGCTCTTTTTATTTTCCTTAGAATATTATGTTAAAGAGCCTCAAAGTACCCTAACAGTAGTCCTAGGAACACCGGCACAACCCTAGGATACTTAGGTTTTCTGTAGAATACTTAGAAAACCAATATAGGGTTCAAACAGCACTTCCAGACGTCTAATTCCCAAATCAGAGGTCAGATAAAGTATTTTAAGACGTCTGACTATTGTTTCAGACGTCTAATATCTGTTAGGCTGGACATAGCTAATTCTGTCTGATGAAATCAGACGTCCAGACCTAATACCAGACGTCTTAGGAGACGTCTGATGGACTTGCCAGACGTCCAGATAGTGGACCGTTGGCTAGCTTACCACGCACTCAATGTTATGACCGTTAGAGCCTTATCAGACGTCCTTAGGCCTTTCCAGACGTCTGATAAATGACCGTTTTGCCTCGGCTGACCCAAAATCTCTTCTCAGAGATTTTCTAGCCGTTGCAACGGTTGGAAAATCCATTCCGTAGGAAAAGTTGGTTTCCAGACATCCGGGCATAGTGCCAGACGTCCTGTATGTCGTCTGATCAACTTGAACAAAAACCCTGTTTAGATCTGATTCAAGTCAGGAGGGAACCCGCATAGAATCAGACGTCTGACCTTGAAATCAGACGTCTTAAAGTGGCCTTCCAGACGTCTGATGCCATAATTAGACGTCTGATCACCCTGTCAAATGTAATCATTGTCCTGATTTTGGCCTGATTCTCTTGGGCTTTACACCCAACGGCTATAGAACCCTTCCTAAGCCTTCCTAAGGCCTCTATAAATAGAGGGGAACCTTTGCAACACAAAGATACACTCAGAGACACAAGATACACACTAAGAGAAACAAGAGACACACCTAAGCAACTTAGTTCCACTCTTTTGTGTCCAAGAGAAGCCCTTGCTCTCCAAGCTCTAGTTCCTTTCTCTAGAGAGCATCAAGCTTCGCGCACCCGCTCTCCCGCCGTTGTTTACGAGAGCGACGTTGCGCCATCGCGTGGCACACGCATCGCGTCACCAACTCGACGCACTCCTTGCAAAGGGGAGTTTCCTTATTCCTATAGAAGCTAGGTTCATAATTTCTTTGTTGGCTCTATAGGACTTGTTTATTTTATCTTTGTTTTTTGGTTGGGTATTCGCTTTGCGAATTTCCGTCTCCTTCGTGGGACAAAATCCTTCTCGTGGAGGGAAGGGGTTGAGGAACGCTACCCTCGTACTTGTAGCGTGGTTGTACTGAGGTTGAATCACCCTCGTTTTAAAGTGATTCGGTTAGTGGATTTGATCAACTAGGTTGATCGGAAAATCCTAACTCGAGAGGGTTAGGTGGTGGTTTTCACAGGGTTTGGATTTCCACCTAAAAACATTTGTGTATATTGTGTGATTGGTTTTCTTTGGTGAGATTGCTTTATATTTATTTCCGCATTTTATTACGTCACCCCTCCTAGTAGTGTTGGAACCTTCACTTTCTTCTTCTCTTTTCTTCCTTCTCTGATTTCTTCTTTCTTTCTCTACGGCTACTTCTCTCTTCTGTTTCTTCTTCCATCTTTTTCTTCTCTTGGTTTCTGCCTTCTCTCCTCTGCCTTGGTTTCTTTCATTTCTTCTGCCTTTGATCTCCTTCCTTCAGCGGCTCCTTCCTTTTCTTCTTTTCCTTCAGTAGTGCCTTCCTTCTTCCTTGGCTCCTGCTTTCCTTCTTTCTCTTTCGTCTTTTTTTTCCTTACACAACTGAGCCTTCTCCATCCTTCCTTAAGCTCCTTCTTCTTTTGCCTCTTTTAGATTTTCCTTCAGGACCTCAGCTTCTTCCTTACCCGTGCTTTCTTCTCCTCTAGCTTCCTTCCTTCAACTTCCCTTCCTTCTTCTTCTTCTTGCATAGAAGTGCAAAACCTACCCCTACCCTCCCCTGCGTATGCTCTCTCTCTTTCTCTTTTATATTCTCTCTCCCAGAGCCAATCGGGTATACGGGTTGGGTCAAGCGCACCTGGGTCCAGGCGCATTGGAGTGGGTGATGTGCGAGGAGTGTAGGGTTATCGGGTCAGGCAGCCAGGTTTGGGTAGCGTGGGTCGCGGACGAGGCGGGTGTGTAGGCGAGGGGACCTCACCTCGTGATCTGAGGCGATAAGGTAAAAACACAAAAACAACTTAAAGCACTCACCTGCACCCAAAGTTACCGAGGTAGGACTAAAAGTCCCACCCGCTTCGCTTGCGCTTGCAGGAGGTTGCTATGCCTAATTGCTACAGCTGTGGTGCCTCGCAAAGCCATTCACTTGGCCGGATGTGTGCGCGAGGTGATTTTGCATCACCTGGACTTGTTTGCCTAGAGCGCAGCAACCTGGAGAGAAGGATGCAAGCTCCTTCAAGTCTGCTCTAATGGCGGCAGAGGTTGAACCTGCAAATCATGAATACTGCCTTGCGACCTTGTCAAAGCACTTGGGTAGCTTCACTGTGACACAGCGAAGGTGGTGCGGTGGGTGGCTTGGCGTAGAATGGCCTAGGAGTGTGTGCCTAGGTCAAACTGTGGCTGTGAAAGTGCATGTGTTCGGTGGGAGTGTAGAGTGCGTGTGGCAGTCGGTGAAGGGGTGGATGATGATCAGTGGGTGATGGTGTAGGTTCTGAGGTAGGTGGCGAGGTGTGTGGATGAGTGGAGCAACGGTTGCGCCTTCGTCGGTGGTTAGCCGGAGATGAAGAAGACGGAAGTGGTTTGTGGCTATCGAAGGTGGTTTTGTGAAATAAAGAGGGGGAAAGTGAATGGTAGGGAGAGAGGAACTTAACTTAGGGTATTTGGACGAAGGGGGGAGAAAGAGGGTGGACGATGTGTATCTGCTGTCGCTGGAAACGAATGCCCTGAGATGAAGAGGCAACGACGACGAGAGGGTTGAAGAAGCGCGAGCAGCTATGGCGCGACATGGAGTAAGGCAGAGAAGTCTCTGCCACTGGTATGGTGGTAGAGTGACGAGAAGAGGAAGGAGAGATCGTCGGAGCTTGTGGGCTATTGGCTGGAGATTGGGGAGGAAGAAATTTGGGGGTTTCTATGGCCAATTCAAGCTTAATCTCAGCAGCAAGGGAAGGGGGCCCTTTTATAGGCACCACTGGAGGGCCTTGTGCTCAGGTTTCCTCGTTGGAGTAGGAAATTCGTGAGATACCCATATCTCTCGAGCATTCGCACGAGAGATTGGGTGCGAATCAAGGCATGTGATTGAGTTCACATGATCGGGAATTCCTTAGAGAATCTCCCTTTCAAATCTGAGAGGAATTTTCTGAGGGAACAAGGAGGACTTCCCTCTTGAATCCTTGCAGGAGTAGGATTCCTCCACTGCAATGGCTGAGGGGCCTAATTGCAAAGAGTGGCGAGGAAGATAGGGGGGTCTCCACAAGGTTTTCAAAAGCTAGGGCCATAAAAGTAATTGGGTTGGACTATTTTGCAAAGTAGGTCAAGGTGACCTCCCCTTAGGTCCAAATTTTGGTATAAACCTAATTTAGACCTAATAAATTCAATGGTGAAGTTGTATTTTATGTTTGACCATGTTTTATTGGACATTTTGCATAAACACCCAATTTTGGGTAAATAATTAGCTAGGACCCCTATTTAGGTCAAAATAGGTTTCAAAGGAAAAATTGAAGGTTCTAAACCCTAAAGGATATTTTTCCATGAATTTGAGAGGGTTTAGTTGATTTTTATCCAGACCATAACCTTGTAAAATTAAGTGGGTTTGTTTTAGGGTTACAGGATATCATTTAATTCGTAGATCTGACATTAACCCTTTTACGATTGAACCAACCCACTTTTTATCTTGTTTAGACCAATTGACCCATGTTTAACCTATGAGAAATCCTGTTGTTGCACTGCAATGGTAAAATTGCAATTTTACCCTTTGTTTCTTATTTTCTCTCAAACTAGTTATTCCTTGAGTTAGGCCCTTCACTTGGTTATGTAGGAGCTTTTATTCTCTTTTACAGGTCAAAATGAGCTAGTTAGGGCTCATGATGGTGTTCCCATCATACCCCAATGCCTAGCTTTTGCTAGTCCCTTAACAAAATTTCAAGGTTTTAACGTTCGTTCTAGACCATGAGTTTCTTTCACCAGTCATGATAAGTGCTTTTTCTTTTTCTTTTCTTTGTGATTAGGTTAGAATGCCGACAGTAGGACTAGAGGTACTCAAGTACCAACCAAGATCCGAACCTGACCAGCTTTAGCCTCGATCTTCCGCGAAGATTTTTAAGGCCCACGGGAACTATCCTAAAGTTCGTTGGACTCTGCGGTTAAAGCACCCGTGCTTCAGACATATTTTAGCCTCAGTTCAGTTTGCAGTGCATTTTTGTAAGAGAGAGACAGAGGATTTATTTGTTTGGAGAGTTTTCTCTCTCTCTTTTCTTTTTATTTCTAGCTTCGGATTGGCTTCTCAACATGGTTTGTATTGAATTCCTCGTCCTCATCATCAATCCTCAAAGGTCCCTGGCAATCGATGCTTCATGATAGCACCACCTATGGCAACCCCTAGAACCCTGGCTTTCGAGATTTTGAGATAATCCCGCCCATGGCGTTCTGTAAGCAAATCCAGACCCTGGCAATCGACATTTCATGATAATGCCACCCATGGAATCTAAACCAGCAGGGTGCTTACGTACCCTCAGTAGGATATGTAAATATCCTAGGAGACAAGCACCGAGGAGACGATATGTTGTTACGCATCTTTGAGGGGAATTTCCCGCCTCTTCGCGTCGGGAACTCATCCAAATCAACTTGTGTTGATCGGCCGCTCCTAATCTAGGCAACTTTTTTCAGAACATTTAAATGCTTTTGCGTGACTTTGATAGTTATGCACACTGAACCAGACTGTGTGTGGATTGGGCTGCTTAGGTTACCGAGTCCTGCAAATCGAAGGCCAGTTAACGAGGCTGAATACTCCCTAAGCATTGGACCTAATACTTAAGCTTCACGTTTTCCCCAACCTCTCGAGGATTATCCAGATCTTAGCGGATACTTGAATTTTTAAGCCTAAGAGTCTATCCCAAAAGGCCTAAGATTAGCGTTCCTACTAATCTCTTTTTGTGTCTAGTTAGTACTTTTTTCCTATTTTTCTCTTTTTCTTTGATGTGGACTAGAACTTCGATTAATTCCTTAATTTCTTACTAATGACTATTCTTTTTTCTTTTTCATTTTGTGCTCCTTTTTTGTCATTTTCTTCCTCATGTTTTGTATAGCCTAAAAAATTTTTCTCTCCCCCCTTCAATTTTTTATTCTTTTTCAAGATTTTTTTTCAATTTTTTGTGTTTTTTTTTGTGATATGTGATTTTTTTGTTGAAACCTTTTCTTGTGATATGATTTTTTATAACATTTTGCACTTTCATACCCCCCCATGCCTATGATTTGCAATGTCTCCATTGTAAATTAGGTGGGTTCGAATTCAGCTTAGTTCATTCATTAGGACAGGTGTTGGGTAGGCGAATGGGTCGAGGTGACTGTTGCGAATGATTTCTAGACTCAGGTATGGGTACCTGAGGTGGAGTTGGTTGTTCTAATGGATGAACCCTAAAGTGCAATATGGATTCAGCATAGAAATATCAAGAAAGGTTCTAGGTTTTTCAAAAATGATGGGTTGCCTCTCACTAATCGTTGAGTTTTACGCCATCGGCTGGGTGCAATGAGCTTAGGGAGAATGGAGGGTAAAGGATATCTCAGCCAAATTTGTATTGGTCACGTCAATGAACGGTTTGAGTCTCCGACCATTCATGATGAAGGGTTCAGAATCGTGGCTGAGTGGACTGATCTCAATGGCTCCATTTCCAAAGATTTGTTGGACTAAGTAGGGTCCGATCCATTTAGATCGTAGTTTTCCTGGGAATAACTTGAGTCTGGCATCAAAGAGTAGGACCTTTTGACCAGGATGAAAGATCTTTCTAGATATGTGCTTATCGTGAAGGGCTTTAACCTGCTCTTTTTAAATTCACGAGTTCTCATATGTGTCATGGCATAATTCATCGACCTCGCTCATTTGAAGATTTCTATGGGTTCCAGCCTTAGAAAGATCTAGGTTGCAATTCCATACTGCCCAATAGGCTTTATGCTCCAATTTGATGAGGAGATGACATGCCTTCACATACACTAGTCTGAAGGGAGACTTACCTAATTGGGTCTTGTGGGTGGTCCTATAAGCCCACAAAGCTTCCGGAAGTCGGGATAACCAATCCTTCCTGTCAGGTCAAACAGTACCTTGGAGGATTTTCTTGATCTCCCAGTTTGATAGCTCAGCTAGACCGTTAGTTTAGGAGTAGTAAGGAGTAGAGATTCGGTGGGACACCCCGTATTTGGTCACTAGTGACCTGAACTGAGCATTTGTGAAATGGGTGCCTCCGTCGAAAATTATCGCACGTGGAATCCCGAATCGTGAGAAGATGTTCTGGTGAATAAACTTGATAACAACTTTGTGATCATTGGTTCGGGTTGGAATGGCTTCGATCCATTTGGACACAGTCAACAGCGAGTAAAATGTATTCGAAGCCTTCCGAGATAGGGAAGGGTCCCATAAAATAAATCCCCCGAATGTCAAAAATTTCGCATACCAGAATCAGCTATAAAGGCATCCTATCTCGATGGCTCATGTTTCCCATGGTCTGGAAATGGGTACATGCCTTACAGTGATTGTATGCGTCCTTGAAAATTGTGGGCCAGTAGAAGCCACACTGGAGGACTTGTGCTGTAGTTTTATGTCCTGAAAAGTGTCCACTGCATGCCTGGTCATGGCAGAAAGAGAGTATGTCTTTGAATTCCGCTTCCGCGACACATCATCGAATTATTTGATCTGCATCGATGCAGAAAAGATACGGGTCTTCCCAAAAGTAATACTTGGCATCGCAAAGCAATTTGTCCTTCTTGGCCATCGGCCAATCGGATGGGATCTAATGTGATGCTAAGTAGTTTACTATATCAACAAACCATGGAGCCGTATATTGATAGTCAGAAGGTGCTCACCGGGAAAATGTTCCGTGATGGGTTCGGAAGGGTCAATGATCTCAGAAGGAAGGTGGGACAAGTGATCAACTACCATGTTCTGTTTTCCCACTTTGTCATGAATCTCGAGGTCGAATTTTGCAACAGCAAGATCCAGTGGATTAATCGAGGTTTCGCGTCCTTCTTTGCAAGGAGATGCCTCACAACTGTGTGATCCGAGTAGATGATAACACAGAAACCCAAGAGGTAAGATCTGAATTTTTCTAGGGCAAATACTACAGCTAGCAAATCTTTCTCAGTAACCGTGTAGTTACACTAAGCCTCGTCAAGTATTTTTCTAGCATAGTAAATGATCACGGGTTTCCCATCAATTTTCTACCCCAAAACCATTCCTACAGCGAAATCAGATGCATCGCACATGATTTCAAAGGGTTGAGACCAATTAGGGGATTGTAGGATCGGGGCTTGGGTAACTCAATCACGAAGGATCTCTAATGCTTGAGTGCATTCCTTGGAAATTTCGAAAGGTACATTCTTGGAGAGAATAGTATCAGGGGGCACACAATTTTTGAAAAGTCAGGGATAAATCGACAGTAAAAACTAACGTGCCCCAGAAAAGATCGGATGTCCTTGATTGAGCTAGGCATAAGGAGTTTGGAAATCAAGTTAACCTTGGCTCGATCGATCTGGATGCCTTTCTTTGAAATCAGATGTCCCAGGATGATTCCCTCGGGCACCATGAAATGGCTCTTTTCCCAGGAGAGAACCAGATTTACGTCAATGCACTGCCTGAGTACTTTTACCAAGTGCTGGAGGCAATCGTCAAATGATGCTCTGAATACTGAGAAGTCATCCATGAAGACTTCCAGATAATCACCTACCATATCTGAGAATATGGCAAGCATGCACCGCTGAAAGGTCGTGGGTGCATTGTAGAGATCAAATGGCATCCTTCGGAATGCGTATGTCTTGAAGGGGCAGGTGAAAGTGGTCTTTTCTTGGTCCTTAGGATGGATTGCCAATTAGTTATAACCGGAGTACCCGTCAAGAAAGCAGAAGAACCTATTTTCCACTAGTTTCTCGATAATCTGATCAATAAACGGTAGTGGGAAATGATCCTTCTTCGTGGAGGAATTGAGTCTTCTGTAATCAATGTAGACTCTCCAAAAATTAGTTACACGGGTCGGTATGACCTCTCCAGTTTCAGTCATGATAACGGTGAGTCTTGCCTTCTTAAGCACAACCTGGATCGGACTCATCCACCGACTGTCGGAGATTGGGTAGATGATCCCTGCATCTAACCACCTAATGATCTCCTTTTTCACGACCTCCTGCAGATTAGGGTTCAAACATTTCTGCATTTCTCATGAAGGTTGTGTGTCCTCTTTGGTGTAGATTATGCCAATCAAGTCATCGAGAGTCCATCCAATGGCTCTACAATGTTGCTGGAGAACAATAATCAGACAGGATTCCTGGTCAGATGTGAGTTTGGAGTTGATAATCACAGGAAATGTCTGATTGGAATCCAAGAAGATGTATTTCAGATCATCGGGAAGGGGCTTGAGTTCCAGGACGGGATTATCAGCAGCAGTGGGCGGTTCAGGGTGTGTGTCAGGAACAAGGGTAGGAGTTATGGGTGTATCTAGGTTAGGTTCAGATTCCTCTGTTTGCTTGTTTTGATCTTCTGGTGGTTGATTAGGAATAATCAGGTTGTCCTTGATATGCGGCTCATCAACCACGGCTTTGATATCACATATTTGTTCTATAACACCGCAATTAATCCCTTGTTGGGCCTTGAAGATGTCAATCTTCAATGTTTGGTTTCCAAATTTTAGTTCTATTTGGCCCTCTTCACAGTTTATATTGGCCCTAGCAGTGGCCAGGAAAGGTCTCCCTAGTATAATCGGTGTATCCCTTTATTCTCAGGTGCATCCATATCCAGGACTATAAAATCCATCGGGAAGTAGAAATCCCATACCCTAACAATGACATCCTCGAGTATTCCTTTAGGTGACTTGGTGGATCGATTGGCTAACTGTAACGTCACCTCTGTCGGTTTAAGCTTGGATTCTTCAAGGTGGTCAAGGAGGGATGTAGGTATTAGGTTTATGGAGGCACTTAGGTCTAATAAGGCTCTGTCGGATTGGGTATCACCAATTTTACATGAAATCAGGGGAGTACCTGGGTCATTAGCCTTAGGTGGGAGTTTACTCAAGATTACAAAGCTAGCTTGCTCTGATAGTATGATCAAACTCCCACTTTTGGTTCGCGTCTTATGCTTGGGTGTACACACGTCTTTTAGAAATCGTGCGTAAGCTGGTACATGGTGGATTGCATCCATCAAAGGGATGTTTATTTAGACCTGTTCAAAAAGCTTGACTAGATTCTCCTTAGGAGCCACGGGTTTCGTTATCCTCTTTCCCTTGGTTGAGGCCTCGGGAAATGGAACCTTGATTGGTTCCTCTAGAATAGGTCCAGGTTCTTGATCTGGGATAGGGGTATCTTGGATAACTATCCTAGGGCTTAGGTTACTACCAGGCTTGGAGTGGTTTGGATAAGGTGGGTCTTGAGTTGCTTTACCACTACGGGTTGTTACGGAGTTTAGTCCTGCTTGGTTTTGGGTTGGAGCTGGTAAAATAGGTGGCTGCTGTTGAAATCCCGCGTAAGATGTTGAAGCTTCCATCCCATCAGGTGATGGAATAGAATGGCCCTGATAAATAATGTGGGCATGGCCTGAATTTGGGTTCATAACGTGACTCTAGGTCGACACGTTATTTGGATTCGGTAGAGGTTGCGAAGGGAGTGTGCCAGGTTGGCGAGAATTCGCCATCTGGGCGAGTTGATTGCGAACCTTTGTGATCTCGTCCTTGTGCTGTTTTTGTATTGCCACATTCATTTTCTGAATGTCAGCTAGTGTTTGAAGGATCGGGGTCATTTGATCTGCTTGGTTTGGCCCAGATTGATAGGTGGGGTTGGGCCAAGGCTGAGGCGGTTGATATGGATGAGGAGCTTGTGGACGGGGTTGATAAGGTGGTCTTTGATTCTAAGAATTTCTTGCCCACAGGATGTTGGGATGATTTCGCCATCTAGGGTTATAGGTATTGGAGAATGGGTCATTCTGGATGGCGCTGAGGTCCTCGCAGGTCTAAGGAGCCTTAGGAAAATCAGAGTACGAGGGTTTAGAGTTCCCCCAATTAGAATAGAGTGGATCGGAGGTCCTTCGGTCCTGGAGTTAGATGGGGGTGGATACGGGTCTATCCCCTGAAAGATTGGTGATAGATGTTCTGCACAGTTTCCCTCGCAAGAGGTGGCTGTGCAAATGAGTTTTACGCAGAGGTGGCTCGCTGCAGATGCTTAGTCAGCTCGTCCACCTTCTTCTCTATGATAGAGATCTTGACCAACCTATTGGCCATCAATTCCAAGTCAACGGATGCGGACAGGCCCTGCATCTCATGTGCTGCCCTCAGATTTGTCGATGCGCGGGCATTCGTTAGGTCGAATAAGCCCATGGAGTCATTATTGATGGAGTTCTCGCACATATTCTCGAGAATCTCCCACACCGTGTCCTCATGTTGACCCATGATGTTTTCTTCGTAGGTTGCATTGACGAACAATCGAATGTCTTCACGGAGTCCCTGGTAAAATGACTGGACTTGTTCCCATTTAGGAACTTTATGATGGGGGAACTTTCGCATGAGATCCAAGAATTGATCCCATGCCTCATGAAGAGGTTCTCCCAATTATTGTGTGAAGTGAGTGATCTGGTGGTGCAAGGCATTCATCCAGCCAACAGCGAAGAACTTTTTCAAAAATTTGGACTGGAGTTCGACCCATGTGTTGATCGAACAAGTTTGAGTCTGATACCAATGAGCAGCCTTGTCCATGAGGGAGAAAGAAAACATCTTCATGACCAGAATATCCCAATTTTGTGCATCTAACTCGAAGGTCTGGGCCAGATGTTTGAGTTGCTTAATATGCTGGAATGGATCCTCAGAGTTATGCCCAAGGAATTTTGGTATGGCATGAATCATATTGGGCTTAAGTTCAGAATTAGGACCTCCAGGCAGGATTCAGACTCGAGGCTCGATTGCTACCGCAGCAGGATTATAGTGGTCTTGCATCATTGGACACTGTGGTGGGTTTACAAAGTTTTGGATTAAATCATTTAAGCGCTGAAGTTGGTGCTCAAGGTTGTTCTCTTCTTCAATTGGTTGTGCTATGATGGAAGAAGAAGGAAAACTCGGTTCTGATGAATCAAAGGAGAGATCTATGTGGTGGGGTTGCTGCACAAACACGGGCATCGAGGGTTGGCCCTGGTGGGAGTGGATTTCTAAAGGAGGCCTTAAGGATGGTCTTAAGGACTGATAACACCACACAAGGGGGTAGTAATTAGGTTGAATATGGCCCATCTTTAGAATAAAAGGCACAACATAAGTAGAATAGGAGCATTGCATGCATCAAGTACCAAGATTGCTTATAAACTGTATTAATAGCCATTTGTCAAAGTAGGCCTCAGATGAGAAATCGGATCGCACGGATGGATTCAGAATGACGAATGGAGTCCAACGGACTCAAGATCGGCCAAATCCGACATCCGGAGCTCCCACAATGGGCCCAAGAAATTCTGACCGTTGATCTGGAGATCAACGGCCCAGAGAGCGCCACATTAGCCCACCCCCACCGCTCGCACACCCTCAGTCGGCCAAGGACAAATCTTTGCCGTCGATCTTCGATCGAACGACCGAGATCCACGCGCTCGCCCGCGGTCGCCGCGACAAAGCGCAGGCGTGGCACAATGGTTAGCGCGCATGCCCGCATCGCCGCGACGTGCGTTCGAGCCGTGCAGATCAGAAATCGAAGGCGAGTGAAGGGCGCGGAAAAATTGGGCCGCCTGATCAGTAGCGGGCGGCTAGGATCTTGCCACGCTGCGTGACGACAACTTGCGAACGCCCACGCGTGCGCGCACGTCGGGCGGAAATGCACGCACACACGCGCGCCCAAGGTGCGATCTCAGCGCGGGCGCAGAAGGCTCTCGAAGATCGGACGGCTCTCGTTCAGCGGCCACTGATCGAGCGAAGAGGAAGACCGGGGCGAGCAGCTGACAGGTGGTAGGAGGGCTTCACCGACGTTTGTCGAAGAGGTTTTAGCGACGCTTTGGATGTCGCTAAAGCCCATTCTTCTTTTAGGAAGCCCTTAACTCTATTTAATCCCCCTTCTACCACCATTCAAGGCATACTCTCCCACTTGCAACTACTCCACTCCTCTCTTAGCTAGCTTTAGGCGCTTGTGTAGTCGCTAGAGACGACGAGCCGCCGACGGAGCCTCCTCCACCGCCGTGGCTGCCTCGTCGCTCTCCACTCTCTCTCCATCTCTCTCTCTCTCTTTTAAGCTTTCATTTACTTTTGTTAAAGCATGTATTTAATGTTGTAAGCTACGAACTATGAATGTATATTTAATGAAATTATTTTCCATTCAATCGCCATTTTAATTTCTGTTCAAAGCGCATGATCAAAACCAAGAGCTTTCTAACCCTAAACTCTCTCTCTCTATCTCTCGCTCTCACTTTTCAAAACTGTCTCTTTCGCAAGCAAACCTCCGCCTTTTTCGTGACAACAAGTGATAAACAAAATCCGATTTCCTCGCCTCCCTGAGACCGACACTCGGACTCACCTCCGTTTACTTCTTTTAAAATCGACGTATCAAGTGCGACTATAACGACACCTCTTAACACACACGCACTACGGCACGTCAGTTTTTTTGGCGCCGTTGCCGGGGAGGCAACTGATTTGTTTTATCACCTCCATTCCACACTCATTCTCACATCGTCTAATGCCCTATTGTCCTTTTTACTTGACGGTTGTAGGAATTCGGCGCATGGATGGCGAAGCGATGCATTCCACGACGGTAGCAAGGGAGTAGGCACCTCGAGGACCGATAGTGAGTAACCTATCTCTCATTGTTTGCTTGCGTGAAAAGGCTAAAAAAATTGTAAAAACTGAAAAAAAATTGGCATGGTGTGTGATTACTTGACTCACATCCTTAACACATCACCCCACAAAAAATGTACACTCTAATATTCTGAACAAATTCTTGGAGTGTTCTTTTCTTTTTCTTGAGTGGTGTTTGTGAAGCCACCATGGGTTGACCTGGGCCGCACCACTCAACCCTAAAACTAACTCATTGAATAGAAGCTGCATGATCATTAGGATGAGTACACTAGGGTTTTAGAGCCTCTGTAGAATAAAAAGGAAATCTACTTTCATCGAATTGTGTGCAGAACTTGACGTGCCCACTGAAACTTGGTTGAAAACACTAAGACACGTCAACCCTAAAAAGTACTAAAGTAAGGATGAAACACTAAAAGACACCACATCTTAATAAATCCTTGGTTGAAAACCATGTTTTACTAAATGCACACACTTTGAAAATGGAAAATTAAGAGGCACCACCCCAATCAACGCCTCATCACATCACCCTAAGCACAAGCACTATCCTAACCCTATAAAATTGAGTAGACGTGCCCTAGGCAAGACTGAGTTAAGTCTCAAAAGGTGAGGTTTTGTTCGCTAGGCACTTGGCTTTCATTCCCTTGGTAGAATCTGGTGACTAGGCTGCGGGGCAGTTTCAAACGACCGCGGTTGTGGGGTCTATGGAACCTGAGGCGCAAGCCAAAGGAAGAACCTTCCCTGCAATCCCCTCGTAATCAACCTGGCCAGATTAGCCTTTGGAAGGGGAGTCCAGTGTTTACGGACTTAATCACCATTTGTGAGATTTCTAGGTCTCCTAAGGAATACACCATAAGGATTGGGCTTGCGTGCTTGATTGAAACACATTTCTCGCATTTGTCACCCTCCTCATCCCCTCCTGTTCTTCTCTAGTGTATGCACGGGAGGCGCTCACTGCATCCCGAATTGTGTGTTTTGGGGCAGGAATCTAGGCGACGTAATTCTGTTGAAAACATGGCTGAACCTAGGGTAGATGAGGCTAAAGATCAACCCCCACTAGACACTATGGCCATCATCCAAGCTCAAATCAATGCTAACCATCGGCTTCAACAACAACAAATCCACACCATCATGCAAGCCATACAACGGTTACAGAACCCACAAGAACAATCACCACCTTTCCACAACATACCAGGACAACCACCACTTGATTTACCGCCATTTCAGGACCAGCCAAGACCTCTCCATGATTTTTATAACCCTTCTGCTATTAGAGTCGAGCCCCACCTTAGGATCCCCGAGGGGGGAGATGATTTTGAGCTAAAATCGAATGTCTTAAGTCTGATCCAGAGCCACTTTCATGGAAGCTCAAATGAGGACCCCTTTCAACACCTAGAGGATCTCGACCGCATAGCACGAACGGTAAAACCTAGGAACATTAGCCTTGACATTGTTCTAATCAAGATGTTCCCTTTCTCATTAAGAGACAAGGCTTCTCATTGGCTTAGAACCCTAGGTAGACCCATCACCACCTGGGAAGAACTGAGGCATGCATTTTTAAAGAAATTCTTCCCCATAGGAAAGACCAATGCCGTCAGAAGAGCTATCACTACCTTCACACTCCAGGGTGGGGAACAATTTCATGAGGCGTGGGAAAGATTTAATGAACTTTTGAGGAAATGCCCACACCACAAAGTCCCAAGGTGGCAATTCGCCCAGATCTTTTACCACGGCCTGGACAGCAACCTACAGAACTTCGTCGATGCCTCATGCGGGGGAAACTTCCTAAGCAAAGATGAGGAGAGCGCGTTTGAGCTCTTTAAGTCTATGAGCGAGAATTCACTCAACAATGCCTCCATGAACCAGTTTAACAGGTCCAGTCAACCCTGTGGCGGGATTTATGAGGTGTAAGCAAATTCTGGAATGGTTGATATGGACATCATTGCCAAAAAGTTGGATCGAGTGGAATTGGTGGACAAAAAGATTGATGAGTTACTGAACCAGACCAGGAACCCCTTGCAGACTTTCTCCCTAGCAAAGGGAGCACATAATGTTGACCTGGTCCAACCCTTTATCCAACTGAACCTAGAAGAACCCCCAACCACGTTCCAGGGAGGGACCTTTGCTCCCTCGACCCTTGATTACTCCCTTCCCTCTTCATCAACATCAGCTATCTTAGAAGATGTACAAGCTATCCAAGGTTATGCGAAACTTGACCCTTTCTCCAACACTTACAACATCGGCTGGCGTAACCACCCCAACTTTGGTTGGACAAACGAGAAACCACCGCAATTCCAAAACCAGCCCAGGCCAAACCAGCAGCCACACTTGCCCCCTATCAAGAAGGACCACCAGTTAGACCCCAATATAACCAGAATAGGGCGGCCCCTCTCCCACAAAACCAAATGGATACCTTAATAAAGATGATGGCTGACATGAACCAGAAACATCAGGAGGAAATGGCCTTGGTAATGGGACAGTTAAGCCAACTCTTGGACTGTAAACAACAAGGATCCCTACCTTCCCAACCACAACCGAACCCGCAAAATATAATTAACAGAGGCCCCAATTCGCAAGGGTTCCAAAGCAACACCAGGTAGGCTCACATGGTCTAGGCAGCCCTGCAAACACCTCCTGGGTTTGGCGCTTCTTCGTTCTCATCTCCTCAAGGATCACCCCATGGCCGCAATGCCTCTGCGAATGCGGTGACCTTGAGAAGCGGCACCAAAACCCAGGACCCCAAATGGCTGACTCCCCCCGAGACTTTACCTGTTGAAATACCCTACTCAGAAGAGGCACCAACCAAGGACCCAGACATGGAACCAATCCACATTCAAACACCCTACCCTGAGGCCTTGGAGACAATCAAGAAAAAGAAGAATACTATGGAAACTGAGGAGCTGTTGGAAATTTTTAAGCAAGTACATATTAATATTCCGCTCCTAGAAGTCGTTAAACACATCCCTGCTTACGCCAAGTTCTTAAAGGATGCCTGTACACCCAAGCGTAAGTCGAGACTGCAAGCACCTAGGAAGGTTGTACTTTCTGAGCAAGCAAGTTCCGTGATATCAAGCAACCTTCCACTCAAGCGAACTGACCCAGGAGCGCCCCTGATTTCCTGCAATATCGGGGACATGACATTTGATAGAGCGCTCCTGGACCTAGGTGATTCTATCAATCTAATTCCAACAACTCTGTACCACCAATTTGGTTTTGGGGAGCTGGCACCAACCCCTATCACCATCCAGCTGGCAGATAGATCAGTGAAAACCCCGAAGGGGGTTGTCGAGGACTTAATTGTACGGGTCAAGGACTTCTATTTCCCAGTCGAATTTTTCATGCTCGACATGGAAGTCCCTGAAAAATTACAAAATGCACCCATAATTTTAGGTAGACCTTTCTTAGCTACAGCTAAAGCAAACATTGATTACGACATGGGATGTATGGAAATCGCCTTTGGGGACAGGAAAATGCAATTGGATATCTTCCGGGCGACAAAGTCTTTTGATTGTGATTACATTGAGGAACATGATCCCGTTGAAACATTAATTGAGGAATGCCTCACCCTCAGTTCTGTCTCAGACCACCAAACCCGTAGTTCTGACTCGTCACCATCATTACCCGTGGACCTCTGTAAGGCTGAGTATCATCACGTCTTCTTGGGACCTGACCAGACCTTCCTACTGATTATTAATTCCCATCTAACCAAGGATCAGGAACTAAGGTTGACTGCAACTCTTTTAGAACATCGGGCAGCCATTGGTTGGACCATCTCGGATCTAAGAGGAATTAGCCCCACCTATTGCACCCACAAGATTTACCTGGAAGACGGGGCCCGACCTTCCCGCCAGATGCAGAGACGGTTAAACCCTAACATGCGGGAGGTCGTTAAAAAAGAAATTATCAAGTGGCTTGATGCTGACATCATCTACCCTATCTCTGATAGCCCCTGGGTGAGCCCTACTCAAGTGGTTCCAAAGAAGGTTGGGCTCACCGTTGTCACTAATGATCATGGCGAATCCATCCCCACCCGCACCACCACCGCATGGCGGGTGTGTATTGATTATAGGAAGCTTAATGAAGCCACTAAGAAGGACCACTTCCCCTTGCCATTCATGGACCAAATCCTTGAAAGATTGGCAGGGCAGAAGTATTTTTGCTTCCTGGATGGATATTCAGGATATAACCAAGTCGCAATTGCTCCGGAAGATCAGGAAAAGACCACATTCACTTGCTCGTATGGCACGTTTACATTCCTTCGAATGCCGTTCGGGTTATGCAACGCACCTGCGACCTTCCAGCGTTGCATGCTAGCCATTTTTTCAGAAATGGTGGGTGAATACTTGGAGGTCTTTATGGATGATTTCTCTGTATTTGGGAATTCATTCGACCATTGTTTGAGCAACTTGGAGAAAATCTTGAAACGATGTATCTAGGTTAACTTGGTGTTAAGTTGGGAAAAGAGCCATTTTATGGTTCAAGAAGGAATTGTCCTCGGTCACATCATTTCGCATAGGGGCATCGAGGTAGATCGAGCTAAGGTTGATTTAATTTCCAAACTTCCCCCACCTAGTTCGGTCCGGCAGATTCGCTCTTTCCTAGGACATGTTGGCTTCTACCGAAGGTTCATCAAAGACTTTTCCAAACTTTCCAAACCCTTGACCGACCTTCTAGCCAACGACGCCACTTTCCACATGTCTCCTGATTACATCCAGGCTTATCACACCCTCCGGGACTTAGTCTCCACGGCACCTGTACTTCAACCCCTAGACTGGTCCCAGGATTTTGAGATTATGTGTGACGCATCAGATTTTGCCAAAGGCGCTGTCCTGGGACAAAGGCAGGACAAGAAGCCCGTGGTGATCTACTACGCGAGCAAAACATTGGACGAGGCCCAACATAATTATACGGTCACAGAAAAAGAGTTGCTCGCTGTAGTCTTTGGACTGGAAAAATTCCGATCATACTTGCTGGAATCCCACATGACTATCTACATCGACCATTCAGCCATCCGGCACCTGTTGGCCAAAAAGGATGCAAAACCCAGGCTCATCAGATGGATCTTGCTTTTGCAGGAATTTGACCTGGAAATCCGAGACAAGGTCGGATCGAAAAATGTGGTGGCTGACCACCTGTCAAGACTTCATCCAGACCAAATTGGACCCTCCCTACCTCTATCTGATACCTTCCCTGATGAACACATCCTAGCCGTGCAAGACAAGAAAATGCCATGGTATGCCGACTACGTTAATTACCTAGTTATAGGGCAAACCCCGCACAGTTGGTCTAGACAGCAACGGGACAGGTTCTTGGCTGAGGCCAAGCACTATTTCTGGGATGATCACAAGCTGTTTCGCCTCTGTGCTGATCAGATCATCAGGAGGTGCATCCCCAAGGACGAAGTTTAGAGTGTGCTTTCCTTTTATCATGACCAAGCATGTGGCAGCCATTTCTCTGGCAAGAAAATAGCTGCAAAAGTTTTACAGTCTGGATTGTATTGGCCGTCCCTATTTAAGGATGCACACATCTTTGCCAAGACTTGCTCACGATGCCAAACACTGGGGACCATGACCAAGAAAGATATGATGCCCCTTCAGCCCATTTTTATTGTCGAAATCTTTGACGTTTGGGATATCGATTTTATGGGCCCCTTTCCACCATCCAACGACTTCGAGTACATCCTGGTCTCGGTAGACTATGTTTCCAAATGGATTGAAGCCGTCGCCACTCGACGATGCGATCACAAGACTGTCATGGACTTTGTGAAGAAGAACATCTTTTCCCGATTTGGAATACCTAAGGCCATGATCAGTGATGGTGGAAGCCATTTTATCCATTCCAAATTCCGTGCCCTACTTAGAAAATACGAGGTAAACCGCCGCATTGCCACCCTGTATCATCCACAAACAAATGGGCAGACTGAGGTCTCCAATAGACAAATCAAGAACATTTTACAGAAGACTGTGAGACCTGACAGGAAAGACTGGTCCACACGACTTGATGATGCCCTGTGGGCATACAGGACCGCTTTTAAGACCCTGATAGGCATGTCGCCTTATCACTTGGTCTTTGGCAAAGCTTGCCATCTCCCTGTCGATTTGGAACACCGGGCTTACTGGGCTGTCAAGCAATGTAACATGGATCCCCAATTAGCCGGTGTGTAAAGGACGCTTCAATTATCTGAGCTCGAAGAAATTCGTTAGGACACCTTTGACAATAGTCGGCTATATAAGGAGAAAATGAAAGCTGCCCACGACCAACTCATTCATAGAAAAACCTTTGAGCCGAACCAACAAGTCTGGCTGTTTGATGCAAGCCTGAAACTCTTCCTAGGGAAACTTAGGTCCAAATGGACAGGACCATTTCGGGTGGTCAAGCCCTATTCTAATGGGGCGGTTGAAATCGCGGATCTTAACACCAGGCACACCTTTACAGTCAATGGTCAAAGATTGAAGCATTTCCTAGCCCAGGTACCCTCCAAGGAAAGTGTCACCCTCGTTGAGGGCTGACACCAAGCCACGCCCATCTGGAGGCGTTAAACTTAGCACTTCCTGGGAGGCAACCCAGAGGATTCAGACTGATCTGGTAGTTTACGTCACTCAGGTACTATTTTTTTTGAACCCTTTTGCATCCATGTATTTGCCAATGAGGACATTGTCCAACTTAAGCATGGGGGGGATGGTAAATTGCATAATCCTGAGCTTAATTAATCAGTTTGAATAAAAAAAAGAAAAAAAAAAGAAAAAAATTGAATTTAGGAAGAAAACTTAGGCATTAGAAACTTGTCAATAGTGGGAAATAATACAAAAAGAACTTAAACACTTAGACTTTTCAGGCCTTCAGGCTTAATCAGCCCTGGTATCCGTTAAAATATGGATTTAGTGGTGAATCCTTGCAACTTTAAGCTATTCTAATCCACCTACTAAATAATGTAATAAGTATACGACTTATCAACTCACCCTCTAACTCAGGAAAACTTTGAGTCTAAGCATCTGCACACATTTTTGCACAGACTCACTTCTCGGAGATTTTGACAGAAATTGGGTAGCTAATGAACTCTAACAGCCCATTGGCAGGTTGTCCAGAACCCAGCCACAGGCCATTTCTTTTTCGCTGCCTCTAGGTACATTTGAGATCAGGGAAGCCACCTACAAAAAGAAAAAATGGAAGAAGAAAAGAAAATAAACCACACTTCACCGCACAAGTATGCTGGCAAGTGATCGTGGGTAACAGCCCATTGGTCAGTTGTCCAGAGCCCAGCTTAATAATTGCACAAAGAAGACCAAAACACCTAAGGAAGAAGCGGGGAAGTAGTACAAGCCGGGGAGATATACACTGGAAAATCCTTGTGTTGACCCCAACTAAAACGAACGTAGGGAGAAAGCTACCAATCGAACAAATACACCTTCAGGCAAAAATTTATTTTCTTTTTCGGTCACCTATAGGTGTAGAAACTCGAAGTCTGTTTCAATTACCGTTAAGTGAGTCTATCACAACATTCACACCAAGATGCTTAGCACTTAGGGTTTTGACCGAGTTTTGGGTGGGTTGGGTAGCCATAAAAAGTTACCAACCCACACTGAATTTTGAAAATTCTAAAAAAAAGAAAACATATATATATATATATACGTATACATATGTATAGTTATATATACAAAGCAAGGATTCGGGCGATTCGTATTGTGGCAGACACCCGGGCGCTGCTTAGTCTTTGTAGATTTCCTCTTATTGACAAGTAACGAAGTGCCTAAGCAATTACTTCTTGAATTCCCCAAGGAAATAAAGGCTAGAATAGAAAAGAAAAAATAAAGGGGAGGATGGGCGATCGGCGATGGAGAGGGCGAGTGGTGGGCGATCGGCGATGGGCGGAGCGAGGTAGTGGGGCAAATCCATCCAAGGTGGGCGCAGAAGATGAATGGAAGACGTGGAGATCAAGGGCCTGGAGGAGAAGAGAGCGGTTGTGGCAGGAGAGGTTTTTTAGGTCGTCTGACCGTTCTCAAAGACATCCTTGGAGGCGGAAGAATGGTGATGTTCTCTGCTTCAGATGCAGACAAAGGGGGCATGTGGCTGCGATATGTAAGAATGCTCAGATCTGCTTGGAGTGAAGGGGCGAAGGACACAAAAGCTATTTGTGCCCTAGGAGGTTCCCTTTGCGACAATGGCGGGCAGTCTCACGTCCTGTTTGGAGGGTCAAAAATGAACCTCGGCCGCCACCACCATCGATTTTGGGCAGGCATACAATTGAAGTTGAGATCCCATCTATGAAAGAGATCTCAGCTGCAGAGATCACACTGAGAGGTGCTTTGATTGGGGAGATCATGTCAGGTAGGCCTTCGATCGAAATGCTTCAGAACCTGGTACTTTCCTTAGATCTTTTGTCTGCGGGCTGGAAAGTTGCTCTATTATCCCCTTCTCGATTCTTGGTGTATGGTTTGGGCATGCTGGATGTTGAGCGATTAAGATTTCGTTCAAGTATCTTTAAAGATTTCATTGTGATCTGGAGAATGGTCTCTCCTTTTGATGGGGCACTATCTGAACGGCCTCCACAAAGAGTGTCCTCCAGGAGGGTCATCCTTGAGATCTCTGGACTACCACTGCACCTGCGGGTAAAGGGTGTTGTCTCCAAGATGCTAGCAGGTTTTGCATCAATCTGTGATGGTTCTGATGTTCTGATTGGAGAAGGAGACATTAGGTCGTTAAGAATTGAGGTGGAAGTTGCTAATGCTGGTTCACTTCCAGATTCGATCATTATCAGATGTGGGGGCACCTCTTGGCTTGTTAGGTTAGCTATTATTGGGCAGGTTGATTGCTGTCAAGATAATTCTCCTAAGGAGAAACCAATGTCTAGAACCAAAAATGAGGTGAGCAAACAATGTGATAGCTGTGGATGCAACCCTGCAGCTGAGGCATCTGATCTCACAAAGAGGAAGGAGTGCCACTGTGCTATGGGTGAGAAGGATCAGATGGAAGATGTTGCAACACCTGCTGAAAATAGATCAGTGTTGATAGGCAAAGAGGGTGACTGTCTGGAGGTTGCTGAGACTGAAGTGGTAAATTCTGAGATGATCTGTAGTATGGAGTTGGGCAGTACAGAAAGGGAGTTGAGGCTTAAAGAACCAAGCCAGATGTAGCACCTGAGTCCTGCAGTTGAGGTTCCTGAGCCCAAAAAGAGGAAGGACTGCCACTGTGTTATGACTGAGAAGGACCAGATGGAAGATGTTGCAACACCTGCTAAAAATAGATTAGCTCTGATAGTCAAAGAGGGTGATTGTTTAGGGGTTTCTGAGACCGTTTTGGCAAAATCTGAGATGAACTGCAGTGTGGTATTGGGCACTTTAGAAAGGGAGTTGAGGCTTAAAGGATGCAACCTTGCAACTGTGGCTCCTGATCTCACAAAGAGGAAGGAGTGCCATTGTGCTATGGCTGAGAAGGATCAGACGGAAGATGTTGCAACACCTGCTGAAATTAGATCAGTGTTGATAGGCAAAGAAGGTGACTGTCTGGAGGTTGCTGAGAATGAAGTGGCAAATTCTGAGATGATCTGCAGTATGGAGTTGGGAAGTACAGAAAGGGAGTTGAGGCTTAAAGAACCAAACCAGATGCAGCACCTGAGTCCTCCTGCAGTTGAGGTTCCTAAGCCCAAAAAGAGGGAGGACTGCCATTGTATTATGGCTGAGAAGGACCTGATGGAAGATGCTGCAACACCTGCTGAAAATAGATTAGCTCTGATAGTCAAAGAGGGTGATTGTTTAGAGGTTACTGAGACTGATTTGGCAGAGTCTAAGATGAATTGCAGTGTGGAATTGGGCAGTTTAGAAAGGGAGTTGAGGCTTAAAGAGCAGAGCCAGTTACAGTTTGCTACTCCAATTGATTTGCAGTATGGCTGTGGGTCCAAACAAAAGAGAGGCGTGGGCAGATCTCCATATGTGCTGCGAAGGAGAAGAAAGGAGCATCCTATTGTGGAGCAAGATATTGCTAAATCTATTATGGTAGAATATGTGGGCTGCAAGGTCAATGGGGATCTTTCAAGTGAGAAATGAGAGTTTTGTCGTGGAATGTGCGTGGGCTACGCAACAAGCAAAGAAGGGCTTCTCTTTGTAGATATCTCTCTGAATGGGAGATAGACTGTGCCCTTTTACAAGAGACTCACTTGGAGAGGGAGAATGGTCAAGAATGGGACTGTTTCAAACAATCTGGCCATAGTGATATTGTGGCTAAGGGTGCTGCTGGTCGGTCTGGTGGTATGGCTTTTTGGTGGAGAAAGTCTACCATTTCAGTAACTGAGATTTTTCGTGATAGGTTCTTAATTTCCTGCAGGTGTCAATCTCCCCAAGGTGATATGGAATGGTTTATATCATGTATTTATGGTCCTTGTGTGGCAGCAGAGAGGGTTGGCTTGTGGGAGGAACTTTATGCAATGCATCAAAGAGTGCAAGAGACTCCATGGCTGTTAGGGGGTGATTTCAATTGTTATCTTTCTGGTGATGACAATCCAGATGGGAGAATGGACAGTTCTTCAACAGGCTTCCAATTGGTTGTGCAGAACATGGGCTTGACTGAATTTCCCATCAGTGGTGTGGAATATACTTGGAGGAATGGAAGTGGACAGATTTCCAAATTGGACAGGTTCTTTGGCAGTCCTAGTTTGTTAGAGAGTTTTCAGTTATCAGCTGTTTTGAGCCTTGATAGACCGTTTTCTGACCACACGCCTTTGGTTTGGGACAGTGGGGTGAATGCAGACACGGGGTCATATTTCAAACTCAAGAGATCTTGGTTTAGGGAAGAAGGCTTTGTGCAAATGGTTTCTCAGTGGTGGCAGAGCAAGGATGTTCAAGGCACTGCCACACAGCAGTTGGCTGCGAAATTGGTTGGTCTGCATGAAATGTTGAAAGAATATGGGCAGGCTGTGAACCTGATTAGAGACCAGAAGAGGAAGGAAGCCTTGACAGTCATCAGGGATTTAGATATGAAAGAGTGCAGGCTGAATTTGGACCAACAGGAGCAGCAATTGAGGCAGCAAATGCAAGCAATTGTGAGGGATGAAGACCTGAAAATTGAAATGGATTGGCGGGAAAAATCCAGACAGCTTTGGCTTAAAGAGGGTGATGCGAACACAAAATTTTTCCATCTTGCGGCCAGTGCTAGAAGGAGATTCAACCTTATTTCATCTATTAAAGTTGAAGAAAGAAATATTACCTCGGTTAAGGAGATCAGATCTGAAGCAACAAAATTTTTTAAAGAAGCTTCCAAGGCAACTCCAAGAGGTTCATGGAGGATGGTAGCAATGGATTTCCCTTGTGTAAATAATGAACAGAGTGGCATGCTTGTGACCCCTATTTCTGAATAGGAAGTGCTAAAGGCCATTAAAGATTTAAATAATGAAGGGGCTCCAGGTCCAGATGGTGTTCAGGTGTTTTTCTACAGAGAGTTATGGAATGTTGTTAAGGTGGATGTAATGAAGGTCATCCATGAGTTTGAAGTGGGTAACTCTGGTTTTGAGAGGCTAAACAAATCCTACCTGTTTTTGTTGCCCAAGAAATCAAGTGCAGAAAGTTTTTCTGATTACAGACCCATTGCGTTATCAAATTCCATCTACCTTATTATTAGTAAGGTTATTGCTAACAGATTGCAGGAGGTTTTAAAGGATTTGATTATGCCTGTTCAATCAGCTTTTCTTCCTGGGAGATCGTTACAAGAGTCATTCATTGTGGCGCAAGAAATTGTAATGGGGTGGCAAAGGAGAAAATCAAAGGCTTTCTTATGGAAAGTAGACTTCTCAAAAGCCTATGATTCTATCTGCTGGTCATACTTGTGGGAGATCCTTAAAAGGAGGAAATTTCCACCCTTATTGATTCAATGGGTGAAGAGATGCATTACGACAGCCTCTTTTTCCCCATTGATAAATGGTAAACCGTGCCGTTCTTGGATTCAGCCCCAATGTGGAGTAAGGCAAGGTTGTCCTATTGCCCCTCTAATTTTTAATCTTGCGGTGGATACTTTGGCTAGGATTGCCTGCAAATTGGCTGTGGATGGTTTTATAAGGGGGTATTCAATGTCTAATCATAGGGCTCTAGCTCCTATACTTCAGTATGCTGATGATACTGTTTTTCTTGTAGAAGGGGGGAAGAGAGAAGCGCAGGCTTTGTTACATATGGTTAAATTGTTTGGAGGGGTTTCTGGGCTCAGATTGAATGGAAGTAAATCTTCCCTGGTCTGTTTTGGGATGAATGATGGTTTACAGAATGAGATCTCTGCCACTCTTGGTACACCTGTGGTGCCACTACCGATTAAATATCTGGGATTGCCTTTGAAATGTTCTAAGCTGAAGAAAGCAGATTGGTCTTTCCTCTTTGAAAAGATAGCTACAAAATTGGAGGGCTGGAGCAGTAGATACCTATCAAAAGGGGGGAGGTATATATTACTGAATTCTGTTGTCACATCGATTCCTGTTTTCTTCTTCTCTGTCCTGAGAGCTCCAAATTCTATTTGGAAACAGCTGGAGGTGATGCGGAAAAGATTCTTTTGGAAAGGGGCCTCCCATAAAGGGGCTTTCTTTCAACCCTTAAAATGGGAGTTAATTTGCAAACCAAAGAAGTTGGGAGGCGTGGGTGTCAGATCCCTTAAGGAATTCAATGAAGCTTTACTGTTGAAATGGGCTGTTCGGTTACTGCAGGGGGAAAAAAAAACTTGGACAGAAATTATTCAGGACAGTTATGGGAGTACCAATGATGAGATAAATCGTCTTAACCCATGTAAACCATCCCCGTTTTGGCTTTCTGTGGTGCGTGCCTTGAAGGAAAATTGGAACTTTTTCAAATCTGTTTTAGGTGATGGAAAAAGCTTTAAGTTTTGGCTGGAGAATTGGGGGCACGGAGGGATGCTTAAAGATAGGTTCCCCCTTGCTTATGCTGCTGCAGCAAATAAAAATGCAGTGGTAGCTGATTATTGGGATGTGGATTCAGAGCAGTGGCTGGTAAATATTGGCAGGAGGAATAATCATGAAACAAGAACACGCGTAGAGAATGAACGTCTCATGCAAGAGCTTGCTGCTTTCAAACCCATGCCTCATGAATATGATACATACAAATGGGAAGGTAATTTTTCTACTGTGGCTGCCTATGACAAATTGATAATGTCCTCCAGGATGGCGGAAGATGAAGAAATGGGGAAAAAGCTTTGGAAGTTAAAAATACCATTAAAGTTACAAATTTTCTTATGGCTGTGTAGGAGGGATGGTTTGATTACTGGAGATCTGAGGCACAGAAGGATGGGGACCCCAACCCAGTTTTGTTATTTGTGTGGGTTGCATAATGATTCTACAGATCATATCTTCTCTTCATGTGCTATCACTGATTATGTTTGGAGGAGAGTATGCAATGAGTCCTTACCCACCTGGGGAAATTTGTGGAGCTGTCTGGTAGATGGGAATAAGCCTTATATACATATGTTGGCGATTCTGTGGGCGGTATGGAGGGCTAGAAATGAGTGTGTTTTTCAGGAGACCCCAGCTCATGTGGAAAATATTGTAAATTTTTGCTGGAGGCTCATACAGTACTGGGAGTCGGACTTGTAAATTATTTTTTTATTATCAATAATAGCTCTCCTGGTTTGCTATCGGTGATTCGATAGCATTCCTTTCTTTCAAAAAAAAAAATAAAGGCTAGAATAAACCTTGCTAGGGACTAGCAAAGAGTAAGCATGGCGGTATGATAACACCACACAAGGGGGTAGTAATTAGGTTGAATATGGCCCATCTTTAGAATAAAAGGCACAACATAGGTAGAATAGGAGCATTGCATGCATCAAGTACCAAGATTGCTTATAAACTGTATTAATAGCCACTTGTCAAAGCAGGCCTCAGATGAGCAATCGGACCGCACGGATGGATTCAGAACGACGAACGGAGTCCAACGGACTCAAGATCGGCCAAATCTGACATCCGGAGCTCCCACAATGCGCTCAAGAAATTCTGACTATTGATCTGGAGATCAACTCCCAGAGAGTGCCACGTCAGCCCGCCCCCACCACTCGCACACCCTCAGTCGGCCAAGGACAAATCTCAGCCGTCGATCTTCGATCGAACGACCGAGATCCGCACGCTCGCCTGCGGTCGCCGCGACAAAGCGTGGGCATGGCGCAACGGTTAACGTGCACGCCCACATCGCCGCGACGTGCGTTCGAGTCGCGCGGAGCAGAAATCAAAGGCGAACGAAGGGCGGGGAAAAATTGGGCCGCCCGATCAGCAGCGGGCGGCCAGGATCTTGCCCCGCGGCGTGACGACAGCTCGCGAGCACCCACGCGCGCGTGCACGCCGGGCGGAAACACGCACGCACAGGCGCGCCCAAGGCGCGATCTCAACGCGGGTGCAGAAGGCTCTCAGTCATCCGATCTTCGATCAGACGGCTCTCGTTCAATGGCCATGGATCGCTCGAAGAGGAAGACTGGGGTGGGCAGCTAACCGGCAGCAGGAGGGCTTCACCGACGTTTGTGGAAGCGATTTTAGCGACGCTTTGGATGTTGCTAAAGCCCATTCTTCTTTTAGGAAGCCCTTAACTCTATTTAAACCCCCTTCTACCACCATTCAAGGCATACTCTCCCACTTGCAACTACTCCACTCCTCAACTAGCTTTAGGCACTCGTGTAATCGCCAAAGACGGCGAGCCGCCGATGGAGCCTCCTCCACCGTCGTGGCTACCTCGTCGCTCTCCACTCTCTCTCCATCTCTCTCTCTCTTTTAAGCTTTCATTTACTTTTGTTAAAGCATGTATTTAATGTTGTAGGCTATGAACTATGAATGTATGTTTAATGAAATTATTTTCCGTTCAATCGCCATTTTAATTTCTGTTCAAAGCGCATGATCAAAACCAAGAGCTTTCTAACCCTAAACTCTCTCTCTCTATCTCTCGCTCTCGCTTTTCAAAATCGTCTCTTTCACAAGCAAACCTCCGCCTTTTTCGTGACAAGTGATAAACAAAATCCGATTTCCTCGCCTCCCTGAGACTGACACTCGGACTCACCTCCGTTTACTTCTTTTAAAACCGACGTATCAAGTGAGACTATAACGACACCTCTTAACACACACGCACTACGGCACGTCAAGGACCTCCTATCAAACATGCATCGAAGGATTTGATGAGATTAGAATGTGTTGGACCCAATTGAGACACCCAAAAAATGTTGGGTGACTATAGAGGTTCGGGGAGGATGATACTCCTTAGTCAGAAAGGCCGTCCACCTGATAAACACTTGGGCAGCCAGAGAGGGAGAGTCCCGCAAAGACCCCTACATGGTAGAGCATCCCCACGAGTTATAGGGTTTCCCCCACCCGAGATCTCTTGTCACTGAGATTCCAGGTAGGCCAGAATGGGGATCTTGACCTCTTAAGTCTACCTTTTTTAATTAAGATCAAGGTGCTTAGGGTTCCACTTGAACTTTAGATCTTTTAAGTGCAAAAAGTGACCTAATTTCAAGGTTGGTTGACCCAAGGGGTCAACTTCACCTCTTTGTCCTTTGAGAGCTTTTAGGTCCTCTCTTGTAGGGTTTAAGTGAGTTACGAGCTTGATTTTCTTTAGGGTTTCTCTTGGATAAATCTCTTCAAACAAGGCTTACGTATACCTCTTTTTGAAAATTTTGATTCTTTGTTTAGAGAAGATGTGTCTCTAAAAACCCTAGATTAAAATCCTTAAGTTGGCTCTATTTGGTCCAATTTAGTTGCCTTAAAGATGGTATCTAGGGTTGAATCAAGAAGGTGTTAGCCCTAGTTACATTAAATGGATGTGCAATTCAAAATGTGTTGAAATAAAAAATCAGGCAACTTTGGTGAATTACTAAATATGGAAGCAAGTAGCCCTAGATTGATTTTTCTTTGTTTTCCTTTTCAGATTTTGAGGGGATTAAGAGAAAGGGCTAATGAGAATTTACCTGTTCTAGGTGTGGTTGTTGTGTGGCTGTTTTTCTTTTCTTCCCATGAAATAATCACAACAGAAGAAATAGAGCAAGTTAGTACTGAATTAGAGGATGTGATCAAAGTTTCTAAAATGGTTGTTGCTCCTCGGCAACGGCACCAAAATGTTTAGCAGAAGGCGAAATCGATGTTTAAAAGATAAATGATGTTGCGTTGCAGTATAAGTGAAATCGCCTTGTAATCAAATAAGAATTTTATTACTCGAAAACTTAGGAATCCGAGGTCGAACATATGGAGCAAATTGGTATTTAAAAACTAAGAGAACAATCTCAAGTTGATAAAATGTGATGTTCAACAATATTATGAAGCAGTAGAATGAAATTCAATGTATATAAATGCTAAAGATAAGAATACAGATGTAAAAAGAAATAGAATTTAATTCTCTCTCTTCTTTCTTCTCTCCTCTCTGATGTCTTCTTTCTTCTTCTCTTTTCTTCCTTCTCTGATTTCTTCTTTCTTTCTCTGCGGCTACTCCTCTCTTCTATCTTCTTCTTCATTCTTTTTCTTCTCTTGGTTTCTGCCTTCTTTCCTCTGCCTTGGTTTCTTTCATTTCTTTTGCCTTTGATCTCCTTCCTTCAGTGGCTCCTTCCTTCTTCCTTGGCTCCTGCTTTCCTTCTTTCACTTTCTTCTTTTTTTTCCTTCCACAACTGAGCCTTCTCCTTCCTTCCTTAAGCTCCTTCTTCTTCTGCCTCTTTTAGATTTACCTTCAGGACCTCAGCTTCTTCCTTAGCCGTGCTTTCTTCTCCTCTAGCTTCCTTCCTTCAACTTCCCTTCCTTCTTCTTCTTCCTGCATAGAAGTGCAAAACCTACCCCTACCCTCCCCTACGTACATTCTCTCTCTCTTTTAGGTTCGCTCACCCAGAGCCAATCGGGTATACGGGTCGAATCAAGCGCACCTAGGTCCAGGCGCACCAGCGTGGGTGGTGCGTGAGGAGTGCAGGGTTATCGGGTCAGGCAAACAGGTCTGCGTAGCGTGGGTCGTGGACGAGGCGGGTGTGTGGGTGAGGGGACCTCACCCCGTGATCTGAGGCGATAAGGTAAAAACACAAAAAGAACTTAAAGCACTCACCTACACCCAAAGTTACTAAGTTGAAACTAAAATTCCCACCCGCTTCACTTGCGCTCGCAGGAGGTTGCTTTGCCTAATTTCTGCGGCTATGGTGCCTCGCAAAGCCACTCACTTGGCTGGATGTGTGCACGAGGTGATTTTGCATCACTTGGACTTGTTCGCCTGGAGCGCAGCAGCTTGGAGTGAAGGATGCAAGCTCCTTCAAGTCTGCTATAATGGCGGTGGATGTCGAACATGCAAATCATGAATACAGCCTTGCGGCCTGTCAAAGCAGCTGGGTAGCTTCTCCGTGACACAGCGAAGGTGGTGCGGTGGGTGGCTTGGCGTAGAACGGCCTAGGCGTGCGTGCCTAGGTCAAATTGTGGCCATGAAAGTGAGTGCATTCGGTGGGAGTGTAGTGTGCGTGTGGTGGTCGGTGAAGGGGCGGATGATGATCAGTGGGTGATGGTGGAGGTTCTGAGGTAGGTGGCGAGGCATGTGGATGAGTGGAGCTACGGTTGCGCCTTCGCCAGTGGTCTGTCGGAGATGAAGAAGACGGAGGTGGTTTGTGGCTGTCGAAGGTGGTTTTGTGAAATAAAGAGGGCGAAAGTGAAAAGTAGGGAGAGAGGAACTTAACTGTGGGTATTTGGATGAAGGGGGGAGATGGAGGGCGGATGGCGTGTATCTGCCATCGCCGGAGACAAATGCCTTGAGATGAAGAGGCGTCGACGACGAGAGGGTTGAAGAAGCGCGGGTAGGTATGGCATGACATGGAGGAGCAAGGCGGAGAAGACTCTGCCACTGGTTTGGTGGCAGAGCAACGAGAAGAGGAAGGAGAAATCATCGAAGCTTGCGGGCTATTGGTCGGAGATGGGGGAGGAAGAAATTTGGGGGTTTCTGCGGTCAATTCAAGCTTAATCTCAGCAGCAAGGACAGGAGGCCCTTTTATAGGCACCGACGGAGGGCCTTGTGCTTGGAAGACAAGCTTCCAAGCATGGGTTTCCTCGTCGAAGTAGGAAATCCGTGAGATATCCATATCTCTCGAGCGTTCGCATGAGAGATTGGGTGTGAATCAAGGCATGTGATTGAGTTCACACGATCGGGAATTCCTTAGAGAATCTCCCTTTTAAATTTGAGAGTGATTCTTTGAGGGAACAAGGAGGACTTTCCTCTTGAATCCTCTCCGGAGTAGGATTGCTCCACTGTAATGGTGGAGGGACCTAATTGCAAAGAGTGGTGAGGAAGATAGGGGGTCTTTGGAAGTTTTTCGAAATCTAGGGGCATAAAAGTAATTAGGTTGGACTGTTTTGCAAAGTAGGTCAAGGTGAACTCCCCTTAGGTCCAAATTTTGGTATAAACCTAATTTGGACCCAAGAAATTCAATGGTGAAGTTGTATTTTAGGTTTGACCACGTTTTATTAGACATTTTGCATAAAAACCCAATTTTGGGTAAATAATTAGCTAGGACCCCTATTTAGGTTAACATAGGTTTCAAAGGCAAAATTGAAGGTTCGAAACCCTAGAGGATATTTTTCCATGAATTTTAGAGGGTTTAGTTGATTTTTATCCAGACCAGAACCTTGTAAAATTAAGTGGGTTTGTTTTAAGGTTACAGGATGTCATTTAATTCCTAGATCTCACATTAACCCTTTTTTGATTGAACCAACCCAATTTTATCTTGTTTAGACCAATTGACCCATGTTTAACCTCTGAGAAATCCTGTTGTTTCACTGTAATGGTAAAATTGCAATTTTACCCTTTGTTTCTTATTTTCTCTCAAAATAGTTATTCCTTGAGTAAGACCCTTCACTTGGTTATGTAGGCACTTTTATTCTCTTTTCTAGGTCAAAATGAGCTAGTTAGGACTCATGATGGTGTTCCCATCACTAAGGTAGCTTAGCTCAACTAAGTTGAGCTAAGCTGAGTCCCTAGGTGCTAAACTTGAGCTTCTTAAGCTAAGATGAAGTCATCTTCAACTAGCTAGAGTTAAGTGGAGCTGGATGTAGCTGGTCCTGAGCTGAGGTGAACTCCAGTCAACTTAGCTGAGCTAGCTAGAGCTCCCAGTGAACTGATGGGAGCTGAGATGAGCTAGACTCAGCTAAGTTGAGTTGGATCTAAGATGACTTGAGCTAAGGTGAGTTGAGATTAGCTCTCTTGAGCTTCCATTCAGTTGAGATGAGCTGAATGGAGGTAGGATGAGCTAACTTTAGTTCAAGTGAGCTGGATTCCAGTTATGGTGAGCTGGATAAAGCTGGGTTCCAGTTGATTTGGGCTTCTCCTTCACCAATTGTCTTCCTGAGTGCTAGTGTTTTAGGGATCTGATAATCAGTTCATCCCTAACACTCACAAAAACACATCAAAAATAAAATAAAAAATGCAATGCATGCCTAACCTAATTGATGCCTAAATGCAACCTAAAAACCTGTTTGCGAAGCAAAATCCTAAAAGCTAGGTTTGTTTTAATGCATAAGAATGATGATAAACTGGTGTTTATCACGCACGCCTCTCTACACAGCAGTAGTAGCAGCCACCTCCACCACGCTATGCATCACCAACCTCTACTCTCTCAAACTACATGTGTGACCTCCACGTGCAAGCCCCTCGCTACGTATGTGCCCTTCTAGCTCACACTCTCCTCTCCGCGAGTAGCAAACAGAGCTGTAACCACCGCCACCACCACCTTCCTCTCCTCCGTTCCATCGTCTCCAGCCACCTCGCATCGAGCTGCTATTGCCATCGAGTGCAGCCCAGCCCAAAGGACCTCTGGCGAGCTTCGTGTCTCCGGCCAACCCTTCCTCCACGAGCACAGTGAAGGGGAACACCTTCCCCTATTCTCCATTGAGTTAATATTTACATTTCTTTGCCATTGGAAGAGATGAATTTTTGATTTAATAATATTCTAATTTGGTGATTTTGTGAGAACTCCCTCCATCTTTCATGAAAATACAATATCAGCTTATTCATGTCTTATTATCTTAATTGAAAGGTGATTTTGATTTAGTTACTTTACAAAATTAACTACGAACATTAATTTTTGACTAGTGTAAGTTTTAATAGGCCATTGCCTCCATGTGGATACAACCCACTCTCTTTTAAGTGGTTATTTTAAATTATTTTGAAAAGTGATTTTCCACCACTTCGATACTAATTTGACGCATCATTTTATGTGCGAAACAACAACGAAAGGGAATATCATCTTTTCAGACACATTTTTCTTCATATTAATCAGTTTCTTTTGTATTAGCTAGTGTTTACTTTTATCTTTTTGTAATAAGCATTCTGCTACAAGTACGTCATTTTAATTAGCAATACAAAAGCATATTGTTGCCTTCAACTTCTTGCTCATAGTTTGTAGTACTTTCTTTTGGTAGTCTTAGTGCATACACTCTTCCTCTAATTACCCTAGGCGCACTTATCTAGGGTGAGCTTAGAAGAAAGGGTTTCTTTTTGTCACATAGGTGTAGGTTTAGTGTAGTTCATCTTTGCATTAAATACCTGACTATTTTTGAAAACCCTAAAAATAATAAAATCAAAAATACAAAAAGACAAGTGCGGATTTGAGAGGCGAGGGAGAGAACCACTTCATGTGATTACCGAATTGGCCTCCTTAAATGACCTTAGATACTCCACTATCTAGGTTTTACAAATTTTAAAAGTTGATTGCGGATTTACGCGTACGACACTATTTCGCATTTTTATGAAGTTTTAAATAAAATCCTCCTGGGCTGCTATCGTTAACGATAACACTCACCTTTTCAAAAAGGAAAACAAACCACGTATTTTTCGACAATAGAGGCTCATCCGCCTGAGCTCCTACCTGTCTCAAGAGGAGACAATGTTGAGGGAATGTGGGCGCAAGGGTCCGATTTCCAACTAGCCTTAAGAGGCGTGTTGCCATCCTTAAGAGGAGACAATGCCAAAGGAACATGAGGAACACCTGCCTAAGTTCCTGGTAGCCTCACGAGGCAGCAATGTTGAGGGAACCTGAGCATAAGGACCCGATTTCCCACCAGCTTTAAGAGGCATCTTGCCATCCTTAAGAGGCAGCAATGCCAAAGGAATGAGAGGTGTGTCCACCTAGGTCCCTACCGGCCTTAAGAGGCGGCTGGTCAGGGGATTTTCACTTGCAAAACTAATGTCAGAATGAGTTGCACGTAGTCAAGGTGTCGCATGAGGGTGGAGCTGCGCATGTCACCTTCGGTGGAGGATGAGAGGCACTGGATTGTCTCTGTTGACGTTGAGGAGGAAGGTGAGCGGTCGACGATGTTGGGTTCCTGCTTGGTTGCAGTGGGTGTAGAACAGAGAAGGATAAGAGGTTGGGTGTCTCCTCTTGATGCGGGTGGCAGCACACGCGGGCACACTGTTGGCCGCTGGTGGGAGCGCGGAGAGACACATGTGCAGTGACTGTTGCTACTGCTGTACACGCATGCGGGTGTGATGATGGAGGTGGGAAAGGAGAAGGTGGTGAAGGTTGGTTGAAGAAGAAGAGGATGGGGGGGTTGTTGGGGGCGTGGAAGGTTTGCAAGTGGATGGTGGTTGATAGTGGCATGGTGATGGGTTGGTGATGCGTCGTGCTCTGTCACCGCATGGTAGGAGCAAGAGGAGATGTTGCACAAGCTTAAACCAAAGTGTTGGCTCCTTTCATGGTGCGAGCTCTATGCACGGTGAAGGTTGAGAAGATCCCCCATCCTCCATCCATCCTCCTCTTTTTAAATGCCTCTTAAGTTTTGTTTCCTCCCCCAAGATCGTCTCTAATAATATTAGTGATGTGGCAGTGCCACAGGTTGTTGTGCGAGACTCGGCTGATTTGGGTGGCCGGTCTGTTGAGGCCGACGAGGAGGAGGCGGTCTGTTAAGGCAATTAGATGAGGCCAGTGAGAGCTAGTGCACCAGTGGCGATGGAGTTGGATTTTGTATATTTGCACACATAACCCTATATAAACATATATGTATGAAGTTTTAACAAAATATCTTCTAATTAAGATAAACTATCACTTAATTCTACTTGCAATCTAATGAGGCATGATTCAAATGTACTTGGCCTAATTAAGTGTCCAGTAAATTAGACTCATCAAATACCCCCATGCCTAAGTTTTGCTAGACTCGAGTAAAAGTGAAAAACAATGGAAGTAACCAAAAGATTTCTTCTTTCCTTATTCCAAAAATTTAAAGATCCAGACAAGTGTGAAGTGATGGTAGCCTAGGTAACGAATCCAAGTGAAGGGCCAACTTACATTTGAAGTTCGTATATCACCCTTGATACAATTCTATCGGGATAGGCAACTACTTCCCTCGGGGATAAAGCAGAAAATGACTTTTAATTCGACCCTGCCTTTTTGGTTTAGGTAGGAGATACTGAGTTGAATGGATTTATATTTGGTGGCTCATACTCATCTGGTGCTACATGTAGTCTAGTACTACAGACTCTAAATTTCTAGAATATCAAATGAGTCAACCCAGAGAAAGGCTAAACACTGTGCTCTCTTTGTGTTCCCTTGTGCTCACTCACTCTCTCTTTTCTTTTTCTTTTTCCTTTCCTTCTTTCTTTTCTGAGATCATATATCTTACCAGATTTTGTAAATGTACTCACTGTTTGGTGGCCTCACATGGCATTCACCCTTCAATTAAAGTCCTAATAACCCTACAACTAATTTAAAGGTGCTCAGCCAATATTCGGGTGATCAGAAATACTAAAAAATAGGTATGGGTCATATTTGGTGGATCGCAATGGGTGTTTTTGTTGTTGCCTCATGTTGGGAGTAGAAAAATGCGCAATCGGAATTGGATTTTGAAAACCCATTGTTGTAGTTCTATTTGCGAAGCAATTCTTCAACAGATAAATTTAACTGAAATTTGTAAAGAAATTCTAGGTCGAACATAGGGAGGCTACGTCGATCTAAAATCCACGATTATATTTTTTTTTGTATTTTGGTTTGAAAGCGAGATAATTACAATGAACTTGATATAAACAATAAGAGAGAGATAGAGAGAGAGGACAATCACTTGATATAATAATACTATTTTTAAAACTAGAAAGTAGGAAATTCTATTCTAGAAAGTTATAAAAAGAAGGGAGAGTGATGTTATCCTCCTCGATGAATGCTTGGAGGATGAGTTGGATGGAGTGACACATGGAAGATGGAATATTGAGTGGGAATAAGGAGGACGAAGCAGGAAGAAGCGGGAACGAGGTAGCACGTTATCATCGCCGCGGGATCCACTTACGGAACGGGGGCGAGAAAACTTGAATTTGGCTCTAGAGTAGCATCCCGGGTGTGGGACAAGCTTCTTTAGAGCTTTGGAGAGGGAGAGAGGTGAAGGAAGGGATGAGAATTCTGTAGGGTAGGGGTCTCCTTTTATAGTTGCAATGATTGGGGGCAATTTGGTCATTCCATAATCAAAAACATTAAAATTAGGTCTTTAGTGACGGATTTATCCGTCACTAAAGGCTTGATCGTGGGTGACGTGCACGTTCATCCTCCTCTCCCGCACCTTAATGCCAAGAGTATGTCCAAGAAATCTTAGCCGTCCGATCGCAAGATCAGATGGCTCAGATCGCTCCTCGCCTGCTTTATCTTCGCGTGCCTGCGCGTGCGATTGGATGTGAGGCGGGGCATCCAAACGTGCGTGCGCCCGATTGGGCATCTGGGTTGTCTACAACTGATCACGCAATCGAGATAAAATGCGCACATGCCTCTGATCACGAATCGAACTGGTGCCTTGCGCTCGCACAAGGGCACTCGATCGCTGCGCTACGACTGGTTCTTTGTCGCACTTATGTTTTAGGTGTGTGCGTCCATGGCCGTTGGATCAAGATCCAATGGCCTAGATTTGGCCTTGCCCGTGCCTTCAGAGGATGAGAAGCGGTGCTGCAGCCGGTTTGGGTAGCTGTGATGGCACCACATGGTGCCATCATAGCTGTCCATCTTCTGTGACATGTAGAAGGTGCCACGAATGCTAGATTGAGCTGATTTTTGCACTGTTAGGCTACAATCATCGATCTGAACCCATTCGTGTGGTTGGATTTGTCATCTGGAGTGCAAATTGACACCTTCTTAGCCCTTGATCTCTGGGCTTCCTTAGACTATATCTGATGTTACGGATGTCCGATCAGGGCGATCTTGGAGTTGTTCAACTCCCGCCGTCGCCCTAGTCAGATCCATATGGTTGGATCTTCCGTTTGAAGCCCCGATTAAAAATCACCCTATCCCTAGCCATAAATGGAGTCAATTATATACAATTTGTACAATTTGACCTAAATGCATGAATATGCATGTTATGCACTATTTAAAATGCATGATACTAATATAACACTAAGAACATGCATTAATAGACATTTTTGGCTATTTACATGTATGCACATCACATCCTCATGCCTATCTTTTGCTAGTCCCTAGCAAAAACTACATTCTATTTATAAAAGAATTATGATTGGATTACTTAGGCAAAAGTCATTTCAACATTAAGAAATTTTTACTTAGGACTTGAACTTTCAATGACACAACAATGGTCGAGTATTTGCTAAAATGCAGACCGCCTCAAGCTCTCACGTTATTCAAAGAAGGATCTCTTTTTCTCCTTTTTCTTCTTTTCTAATTTTTTTAGATTTTTGAGTTTAGGGTTACAGAGCGGCTTTCTACAGCCACTCAACCACCCAAGACTTGATGAGAACCTTAAGTTCTAAGCATCTTTTTGTGAATGTGATAGACTCATTGATAGGCAATCAGAATGGACTTTGGGTTTCTACGCCCCTAGGTGACCTTAAAAGGATTTCTGCCTAAAGGTGTATGTATACAACCAGTAGCTTTCTCCCTACTTTTTATTTTTATGTGATCAACACAAGGGTGAATCCAGTGTATATCTCCCTGGCTTATTCTACTTCTCCGCTTCTTCCTATGTGTTTTAGGAATTAAACATGCATTTCTTAAGCTGGGATCTGGACAACCTACCAATGGGCTGTTACACATGATAACTTGCCAACCATACTTGTGCAGTGAAGTGTGGCTTATTATTATTTTTTTCTTTTCTCCTTTTCTTTTTCTTTTTTTATTTTCCTATTTTCTTTTTATTTTTGGACTTTCTTTCTCTTTTTCTTTTTTTTAAGTAGGTGGCTTCCCTGGTCTAAGATTTACCTAAAGGCAGTAGGAAAAGAATGGTTCAGTGGCTAGGCTCTGGATAACCTACCTATGGGCTGTTACCCATAATAACTTGCTAACCATACCACCGTAGAAGGTTCATTAGCTACCCAATTTCCATTAAAATCGTCGAACAACGAGTCAGTGACATAGTGTGTAGATGCTCAGACGTAAAGTTTCCTTAAATCAGAGGGTGGGTTGATAAGTTGTGTACTTATCACCCCAACTTATTTAATGAAATTGAAATGGAATTCAAGATGGTGAGGACTCGATAAACAAATCCACATTTTAGTGGATACCCAGGATGATTAAGCCCAAAGACCTAAAGGGTCTTAGTGTTCAGATCCTACTGTAATATTTCCTAAGATTGAAAAGTCCTAATGCCCAAGTATTCTTTCCTAATTCAATTTATATATATATATATAAGAAAATAAGTAGAATTTACAAGAATTCCATAAAGCTGGCAAATTTATTAAGAAATGAATCCACCCCCCTATGCCTACCTGATGCAATGTCCGCATTGAGAATAAAAGACATGAAAGGAAGGGTAGAATGTAGAAGATATCACCTGAATATGATGCTTGGGTCAGCTCTTAGTCAGACTGTACAACTGTTGAGTTTAATGCCATCAGCTACGCGAGGTCCAGCCAAAGTAATCATAATGTGATTAGAGCAACCGTGTCTGAGACGAGTTCTGGAATAATACGGTTAATAAAAGGCTTTAGACGTTGACCGTTGACTTTAAATGAATTACCCATCTTTGGGTCAAAGATCTGAATGACCCCATTTGGAAATATTTGATTGATGATGAACGAGCCATTCCATTTTAACCTAAGTTTGCCAAGAAAGAGATTAAGTAAAGAATCAAAGAGCCAGACCTTTTGGTTCAGCTCAAAGCTCTTGTGGGATATCAATTGGTCATGAAGAGCTTTGGTCTGAGCCTTATAGATCTTGGCATTTTCGTACGCATCATTTTTAAGCTCCTCCAACTTAGATAGTTGGAGTTTCCTAATCTTTCCACCTAAACTCAAATCCAAATTACACTACTTGATTGCCCAGAATGCCCTATGTTCAATTTCTATGGGTAAACGGTATGCCTTTCCATACACTAGATGAAATGGTGACATGCCGATAGGCATTTTGTACACCGTATAGTAGGTCCAAAGAGCATCCTCAAGCTTTTGAGTCTAGCCTTTACGAACAGGCCTAACTATTTTCTGAAGATTATTCTTGATCTCCCGATTGGAGATCTCAGCGTGTCCATTCATTTGGGGATGGTAAGGTGTGGAGATTCTATGATTTACCCAGTATTTTGCCAATAAATTATGGAACTGGGCATTAGTGAAGTGAGTACCACCATCATTGATGATGGCCCTTAGAATCCCGAACCAATTGAAGATGTTCTTCTTGATGAAATCGATGACCGCCTTGTGGTCATTGGTTCAGGTGGGGATAGCCATCGCTGATGATGGCCCTCGGAATCCTGAACCGACTAAAGATGTTCTTCTTGACGAAATCGATGACCACCTTATGGCCATTGGTTAAGGTGGGGATAGCCTCGATCCACTTGGACACGTAATCAATAGCTACGAGAATGTATTGGTATCCAAATGAAGGAAGGGTCCCATGAAATCAATGCCCCAAATGTCAAAGATTTCGATGAGAAGAATCGGGTTTAGAGGCATCATGTCTCTCTTAGTTATGCTCCCAAGTGCCTGGCATCAAGAACATGACCTCGAGAATTCCTGAGCATCCTTGAATAAAGATAGCCAATAAAATCCAGATTGCAAAATCTTTGTAGCCGTCTTTTTCCCAGAGAAATGTCAACCACATGCAGATGCATGGTAGAACTCAAGTATACTTTTGAATTCATTCTCTGGAACAGATCGGCAAATATTTTGATTAGAGCCAATGCGGTACAGTTCAAGGTCCTCCCAGAAGTAATATTTGGCCTTAGATTTGAGCCTATCTCGTTGTTGCTTGGTCCAATCCTGAGGGATTTGACCAACGGCTAAATAATTTACGATGTCTGTAAACCACAGAGTTTGGACACTTGATACTGCAAGGATAGTCTTGTCCGGAAAAGTATCAGCAATCGAAATATCCGAACGAGAAGAATCACTCAGAAGTCTCGAAAGATGATTCGCCACTACATTCTGTGCCCTGGATTTATCTTTGATTTCAAGATCGAATTCTTGAAGTAGAAGAATCGATCGAATAAGCTGGGGTTTGGCATCCTTTTTGGCCAAGAGATGTCTCAAGGCCGAGTGGTCGGTATATATTATGACATGAGACCCTAAGAGATAAGCCCTGAATTTCTCCAAAGCAAATACTATAGCTAGTAATTCCTTCTCAGTAAAAGTGTAATTCCTCTGGGCCTCATCTAGAGTTTTGCTAGCGTAGTAAATGACAGAAGGGTTCTTGTCAGTCTTTTGACCCAAAATAGCCTCAACTGCATAATCAGAAGCGTCGGTCATGATCTCAAATGGGGTTTTCTAAAAGAGCGATCTTCGTTTTCGATAGAAACTTTAACATAAAATGACGTGTCATTGTATTTAATCACGTGGTCGAAAATCACTTTTCAAAACATTTTAATTCTCAGAATCTAACCATGAAAATAGTTAGGTCATCTCCACATGGAGAAAATAATCTATTGGACTAGTAAGTAGTGCTTTGTTTATTCGAGAATCTCAATGGGCCTGCATACTAGTTATTACAATTCATTCTCAACATAAGTTAGCATTTCTGTAATTACCCAAGAATATAGGGAGGTTACATGCAAAATCACCACTATGGAATACGTGAATCATAATCTTAGTATTGACAAATATCGTCAATATGAATCAAAACCGAACCCATTCCCTATAACCAAATCCCAAACACTAACATTTATGAGATGAATGCAACTATATGTAATTCAAATAAACATGAGGGATATTCATGCAAATTTACTGCAATATATTAATTAGATAAGTGAATAGTAAAAGCTACAATGGCATTAGTGGTAAATTTTAATGTGGCTTGCACTGTAGAGAAACAAGGGAAAAGTTTCCCTTGCTTGCACACGTAGAGGAGAGGGTCACCGGCCACGAGTCTGGGCAGAGGAGATGTGCGGGAGGAGAGGCTCGCAATGGTGGTGGCGGCTCAACCGGAGGTGGCCGGACGTGGTCAGATGGCGGAAGAAAATGTCAGCTACAGCGATGGAAGGTGGTGCTTGCAGGTGCTGTGGAGGGCGGCTGGATGTGTGGACGGCCTCGTGAGGGTGAGGCGAGGTCGATGGCTTTAACGAAATGAAGCTTCGTCGTCGGGAATGGCAGCTGCGTGGAAGGTGGCAGTGTTGGTGATGGGTTCTTTACCCCCTACTAATGGAGAAGGAGAGGGGCCAGCCATGCTTCGTGTGCGTGATGATGGTGGTGCGATGGCACGCGCGCAAGGGTGCATGAGGGGATGCATTGATGCACATGCGCATAGCTGGTAGAGCTTGCGGGCCTGAAGCTGGTTGTTGGATTGCAGGGAACAATGGTGGAGAAGGTGAAGAAGAAGAAAACGAAGAGGAAGGAAAAGATGGATGGTTGAGGGGGGTTGTGTGTGGTGGTGTTGTGGCTGCACACTGTCACCGTGCAACCGATGAGAGGGAGAAAGAGCAGAGGTGCAGCATGCCTATGCCATGGTGCTCACAGTGTCCATGGTGGAGGAGGAAGGAGATCCCCGTCAGGGGACGAAGAAGATGATTTTCTTTGGTGGAGAGGATAGCATGGCTTTTTAGAAGAAAACTCTCCATCTATTTCTTTTTAGCCGTCGACTTCTCCAACCACTCTGCAAAGATTGCGAGTGGTTGGAACAGAAGATAAGTTCTGGCCGTACTCTATCAGATGTCTGGCTTCATCATCAGACATCTTTTTTTTTTTGAAACATTGAGGATTGCTATCATGAGCCAATAGTAATCCGGAGGGTAGTATATTCCATATCAAAAAAAATAATTACAGGTAAGATGCCCAACTATAAATGAGAGACCAGCACTCCTTTACAATATTCTCACATCTCACCGATCTCTCCTAAAAAAGCTTATCATTACGCGCCCTCCACACACACCACAAAACAACTACCATAGCCCCCAAAGGTCGACCAGGAGTGATGAACCTTTGCCATACTGAATCCCAGGAGGGGAGGGGTTCTAAACAAACCAACCTCTAAATCTTATCCGTGATCAAATAAGAGGAGAAAATGTGTGATGCACTATCAGAATGAAACCCACATAGAGGGTAGGAATTTAGAACAGTCCCCATCCTTCTGTGTCTCAGATCACTAGTGATCAACCTTTAGAGGAACTTTTAGGAGCCAAATCTTTCTATCAATAGGGTCCCATTCCTCCTCACTACTGGCTCTAATAACTTTCTCGTACTCTTGCTTAACCAAAAAATTGCCTTTCCAGCAGTAAGTATCTGTCTCATTGTTCACAAGTTGCATCTGTTGTAGACTCACCTTCATTTTCTGCCTCTCCTCCCACAAACGAGTGCCCAGCCTGCACTACTGCAGTCCTTCCAATCGCCAACATCCCTCTTCCTGAGACCACAGACTGTTAACTATGGCTTCCTTATCTGCAGTAGCATCATACACCCTCGGATAAACCTCTTTTAGCATGCCCAAGTCAGACCATCGCTCATTCCATAAGCTGAAGCCTCTGCCATCTCCGAGCTTGGGTTGCAGCAGATGCCAATAGCTGGTGACTGCAGAAATCACTGACCGCCAGAAGGGAGAAGGTTTCTTCGACTGAAGCCTTTGCAAACTGCTGTTAGATCCACCATAGCAATCCCTGATCAGATCCTCCATCAGCTCCTCCTTGCCATCTAGAATCCTGATGGCCCATTTCAGCAACAAGGCCTCATTGAATTCTTTAAGAGCTTGAATTCCTAACCCCCCAATCTCCTTAGGTCTGCAGATACAACTCCATCTGATGGGTTGCATGAATTCGCCCTCATGACCTGCACCCTTCCAGAAGAATCTCTTCCAAATACATTTAGGGGCCTTAAAAATGCTGAAGTAGAACACCGGTATGGCTGTTATGACTGAATTGAGTAGGATTAATCTTCCACCTTTGGAAAGGAATCTACTACTCTAGCCCTTCAGTTTACTAGACACCCTCTCAAAAAGAACATTCCAATATGATTTTTTCAGTTTTGTGGCCCTCAAAGGCAGACCAAGGTATCTTAGCAGCAATTTAGCACGGGGTGACACCAAAACACCCTCCAACTCCCTCTACTCCTGTTCACTCATGCCAAAGAAAATAAATATCGATTTATCCTTGTTCAGACATAAGCCTGAAATGTCACCAAAAATTTTTACTAGTAACCCCAAAGCATGTGCCTCAGACCTGGATCCTTCAACAAAAAACACCATGTCGTCTGCATATTGTAAAATGGGGGCCAGGTTTCCCCTTTTAGACAGTGAGTACCCTTTAATAATACCCACCTCAGCCAATTTGCAAGCATACCTTGCAAGCTCGTCCACCGCAAGGTTGAAGATCAATGGGGCTAGGGGACATCCTTGTCTAAGCCCCCGCTGAGGTTGGATCCATGCCGCACATGGATTTCCATTGACCAAGGGCGAGAAAGAAGCCGTAGTGATACATCGTTTCAGCCATTGGATCCAAAGAGGGGGAAATCCTCTTCTTCTAAAAATCTCCCACAGGTACGACCAAGAGATCGAATCATAGGCCTTCTGGAAATCCACTTTCCACATGAATGCCTTGCACTTCCTTCAATGCCATCCATTAACCATTTCTTGAGCCAATAGGAAGGATTCTTGAAGAGATCTGTTGGGCAAGAAGGCAGCCTGCACTGGATGAATTAGATCCTGTAGGACAACTCTCAGCCTATTAGCCAAGGTCTTGCTTTTGATAAGGTAGATGGAATTTGAGAGGGAAATCGGCCTGAACTCAGAGAAGTGCTCTGCCCCCATTAATTTAGGCAAAAGAAACAGGTAAGACTTGTTAATCCTCTCAAAACCCGCATTCCCCACCTCAAATTCTTTGATAACATCCATCACCTCCTTACCCACCACACCCCACATCTCCTTGTAAAATAAAACCTGTACTCCATCAGGACCCGGAGAGCCTTCCACATTTAGTTCACTAATTGCTTGCAAGGTCTCTTGTTCAGTAATAGGTGCCGTCAAGTGCTCAGCCTGTTCACTCGACACCCTAGGACCCTCATTCCCTGCCATTCTCCAATTCCCCCTCTTAGATGCCCGAGATGCCTCTCTAAAATATTCGATGGCTTCAGATTTAATCTCCTGATCAGAAGAGACCCTATGTCCACCACATTGAACAGAGGAAATGAAATTAGCACGTCTCCGAGAACTAGCTGTAAGATGAAAAACTTTGTATTAGCATCCCCCTCCTTAAGCACAGTTGCCTTGATCTTTCCCTCCAATCGATTTCTTGTTTTAAATCTTAATCAAGAACCACACCTTGCCACATTTTTCTTTCAGCCAACTCATCTTCAAACAATCAGCCAGCTTCTTCCCTAGAGTCCAACTCCTGAATTTTACTCAGCGCTTCCCTTCTCCTCTGTCCCCTCAGCAGCCCAACAGTAGATCCATATTCTTTCAAGATCATGCGCAAACCAGCCAACTTGGCTGGCAGCCTGATTCTGGAAGATCCCTGGACCTCTTTAGCTCTCCACCAAGAGCTGATCATCTGGTAAAAACCCGGTTCATACAGCCATGAGCGTTTCATTTTGAAGTAGGATCCAACCTGGTTTTCTTCCCCACTGTCCCATTCCAACGGGGTATGATCTGAAAAGGGTCAGCTCAACCCACTCACATTCGACAATTGAAATCTAACAAGGATGTCCACATTATTGAAGAATCTATCCAACCTGGAAGCCAGCCCATTCCCATTGCGCCAAGTAAATTCCATGCCTGAGGAAGGATATTCATTCAACTGCAGAGATTGAACCATCATTTGAAACCTAATACCCAAACTGTCCATGCTGCCATTTGGCCTGTCAGCCCCTACTAACACACAATTAAAGTCACCACCCGTCAGCCACATTCCCCCCTGCACCAAATCAGCCACCGCAGACCACTCCTCCCACAGCTCCTGCCTGGCAGATGCATTACAAGGATCATATACTCCAGTAATCCAAATATATTCCTGCCCCTGTTGAATCTGAAATTTGCATGTCAGCATATGTCTGGCTTTGTAAACCTCCAAACACTGAGCCCACCTCTTCCTCCACCAAATAGCAATGCCACCCGACCTCCCATTTGCATCAGTCTGCACACAATCATTCATCCCTGAGTCTATCAAATCGGACCACAGCCTATCAGAGTTACCTTCAATGAGTGTCTCTTGAATGAGCGCACAGTCGATTCCCTATTCTCTCAAATACCTCATCAAGGACACCCTTCGGATTTTATCGCGCAACCCACGCACATTCCAAGTGAGTATCCTCATCAATCCTCACTGGATCCCTCTCTCCTGAGGGAATGGCATTTGTACACTTGCATGACCTTCTCAACCTCATCTTCATCCATCAGTATAATAGCCTTTGATTTTCTCTGCCGCAGGCTATATGGTTATCTCCCCTTGCCATTCTTTGCGCAATATCCCCCTTCACATTTATGGTCTTCCTTCTCCTGTAGGTCCTGTTGATCCTTTACAGACCCAGACTGTGCACCCAAATTCCCGTGCTCCTCACTCTCCACACCAACAGACATTGCATCCCCTGCCATTTTGGGTGACGGTTCTGTCGTTTCCCCTCCGCCCGCTTCCTCCTTTTCTTCAATCTGAAGCCCCCTCATCTCCCCTTCACAGCAGTCCTTACCACCCTTGACACCTAAAGGCTCATCGCCATGAGCCGTGCACAGCTCCTGTGCAATCGCCTCCTCGTCAGCTGTAGATCCAGACAACTTAAATCGCTTTGCTACAGTATCGCCCACCACAAATTTCAACCTCAGCATCCAGGAGCTTCCACCGCACCACAAAATCAGATTGTTAGGTATAGAACCAGTAATGAAGACATCAACCTTCACACCCAGCAGACGCCCATTCCCCTCCAGCACTCCGACGACCGCGTCCTCTGCCACTATTGCAAAGCCAGAAATCATCATCGACACAACCTCCTTTGACCTCAAGTGCAGAGGCAGACCCTCGATCTCTAGTTTTCCCATCCTGTTCCCCACTCTCTGGGGTGGTCTCTCCGGTAAGGCTTTGTCGAAAGGAGAAACTAGTCTCCAGATCACCATGCAGCCATCGTTGCAAGATGTTCGAAATCGCAGCTTCTTGACGTCCCTCATACCCAACCCAAAGAGAACAAAGCGTGTGTTTGATATAAAAGAGATCTGCCATGAGTTGGTCGAAAGGGATCGAGAGGTTACCAGGGTGCGAACACTCTCCGCTGATGGTCTTTCAGACATAACCTCTCCCACCAACGCTCCACGCAAGGCCATCTCCGTAGCATCATCGGCACCTGCACATCAGCCACAAGCCCCCCGGTTCACGCAGAGCTGGGGGTGGAGGTGGAATCTGCGTAGCCCTAAAATTCAAATTTCCCGAGGGTGGGAAAGGTCGAAAACCCCTCAGCCCCCCCACCTTCTACATGAATCCCTTTTGTGTCTGAATCCCCCACATCCTAGACAGACCACGGGGAATCGGTAGTTGGTGGCCATGTGTCCCCGCCGCCGGTAACGGAAACACGTAACCTTGTCGAGCAGCTTTGCACCCCTTCTACCAGACCACCTCTCCTCCATCCCCCTTTCACCGCAAGCCGCAGACACCCCCCGCTCCTTCCTCCTCCTGCCCTTAGGTCTCCAAATCTGCCAACTTTCCCCCACCCTACTCCTGCCTGCCGTCGCCCCAAGATCACCTGCCGTCGTGACAACCATCTTCAATTTCCTAGGGTAATTAGAAGAGAGTTGTGGTGCACTACAACTACCAGAATGTGATGGGTGTTCTCATCATCAGACATCTTAAGAAAATGTGAAGTCAAGATACTTGTCCTGCAATTCCCAGATGTCCATTCTTAGCTCTAGACATCTTATAAACATAGAAATGTCGTGTGAACTCTTGTATCTAGCCTGCATTCATAAAATAAATTATATTATCATATCATATGTTATTAAACGTAAAATCAAAGCATAAAATTAAATGCAGGCCATGTTGAATTTCCATATATCTCCTAGTCAATTAACAACGATAAGTAAATAATTAAATAGTACTTAGGCTAAATAATGGTCCACAAAAGTGGACTTATCAAATGCCCCCATACCTAAGTTTTGCTAGTCCCTAGCAAAAAGTAAAAAATAATGGAAGTAACCAGAAGGTTTCCACTTTTCTTATTTAAAAAATTTAGAAATTCAGACAAATATGAAGTAGTAGTAGCCTAGGTAATGGATCCAAGTAAAAATAACAAACTTACATTTGCAATTCGTACTTATCCCTTGGTAAATATTTCTATTAGGATAGGCAACTACTTCCCTTGGGAATAAAGCAAAAACTAATCTGTAATTTGATCCCCGGCTTTTTGGCTTAGGTAGGAGATACTGAGTTAAGTGGATTCGTATTTGGTGGTACACACTCATTTGGTGCTACATGTAATCTAGAACTATAGACTCTAGATCTCTAGACTATCAAACAAGTCAACTCAGAGAAAGGCTAAACACTATGCTCTCTTTGCATTCCCCTGTGCTCACTCTCTCATTTTCCATCATTTTTGAGATCACATATCTTGCCATATTTTGTAACTGTGCTCACTGTTTGGTGGCCTTATGTGGCATTCACACTTCAATTAGAATCCTAATAATCCTACAACTAAGTTAGAAGTCCTCAGCTAGTATTCGGGCGATCAAAAATACTGAAAGGTAGCTATGGGTCATATTTGGTGGATCTAAATGGGTGTCTTTGTTGCCTCAGATACATCGTCACATAATAAAAATGATACGAAGATAAAGCTACAAACATGAACTCTTTCCTTTTTCTTTTCTCTCTTTTTTTTTCTTTTTTTTTCATATTTTTCTAAATATAAATGTTTCTTCTTTTTTGTCTTTTTTTTTTATTTTTTATTTTATTTCTTTTCAACTACTAAGCACGAAACGATGCATACTTTTATTTATGAGTCATTATTAGGAATGATGATGGTCAAGAGAATATTATGTGGCTTATTTGGTGAAAGTGCCTACTCTCGACACCAGGAAAAGATGGATAGGACAATCGTATTTGATATTACTACCCTCCTTCAGCTGAGGACTCTATGAAGGATGGCCGTAACCATCCACCATGGTCATAGTTTTATTCTGACTCAATCTCTATGTATCTGCCTTATTTGGTGACTCTCGGGAATTCACACAATGTAAGCACACAGGAATAGAGAATGAAAACTATGCCTAACTCTGAGGTATCATCATCTAATTATCTAGAACTTAAGAGTCCTTGCACTAGACTTAGCGCATCAATAATCTCTCTACTTTCTCCTCACAAATAATAGGTGGATTTAATAGATGATAGTATGCCTGACTCCTTATTAACTATCCAAGTGTTCAGTAGACTAAAAATGCTTATTGGTTTTCTTCAAAGATCCATTACCAAGTCTACGTGCAAGTGAAGTAAATGTACTGGATTCTAAACTTAAGAAATAATTTAAGAAGAAAATCTTTAATGACACTTCCTTTATAACAATCTTTTGCTAGGGACTAACTAGTTTAGCTCAAGGGATTTTTTTTTTTTATCTAATGCACCTAACCTAAATGCATGAATACTACCTACAATGCAAAATGCACCCGCCATGCTTAAATCCTATAATGTCCTCATTGTAAAGTTAAAATAGGGGGAGAAAGGAAAGAAATCACCTGATGATGGTGTTATTCTGAATGCTGGGCTGCCTCCCAACAAGCACTGCATTTTTTATCGACAACCAGACTTATAGGAAACTTGTAAGTCTGGTTCCAAATAGAAAAAGCTAGGTCCTAAAAATATGCGTAATAGCCAGGCCTAGAAAACAGGTAGCCACAGATGTTGGCGAGTTGATGATGTAGCGTGATTCCATATGCTCGTCGGAAGATATGAACATAGAGAACCTCGTAAACTACTTGGGGAGGTCTAGAAATAACAAAAGTAACATGATAAGGGACCTCCCAAAACAGAATAAGTAGAGGACCACAAGGGTCCTCCAAAGTTGGAAGGGTTTTAAAAGATATAAACATAATTATTTCAAACCCTTGAATGGCAAGACTAAAAGTACAAGCATCAGTCCAAACTCGCCATTCTACCCAAGGATGTACTGGCCTGGTATGCTCCCCAGAAAGAATGTATATGAGTAGAGATCTAAGCCAAGGATCAATTAGGGAGTGTAAGGGTTGTTTATGGTGTTGGAAGGTAATGATTATGTCCAATGAGGGCTTACCTTGTGTTAAGTCAAACAATTCAGATTCTGTATTATTCTCCCTAATAGTTGTAGAAAAATTCATGTCACCCTACCTATCATTACTGATCGGAGTCATATTTTCACCTTCTAATATACGAAAATCAATGGTGGACTCTAAATTAGATTCCTTTAGTGGCAGGGTTAAAGCAATAGAATCATTTTCATTAATTTCATCCCCGAATTCTTTTGGTTCAGTCAAGTTTTTGTAGAGGTGTATATGTGATTCATTAGGAAAGAGAGGAGTTGGATCAGTATCCTCAATTATTTCTGAAGGAGGATCAGTCTTGATGCTTTGGAGTAAGCCTATATCACTCAATTCTTTGTTATTCTTGGGGCATAAATCCTCAATTGATGTGTATTATCCTCGAGAGTCTCTCCTAGGCTTCTCACTATTGTATTCGTCCTCCTCCAATATCAACTCTTGGTTTTGCGGAGGATGACTCTCAAAAGCAAAAGTAGTGAGGAATCCAGATTTCACTAGATTATTTATATCCTCATGGGGTAAGTCCTCGAATAACACATAGTCCCCTTGTGATTCACTCCAAACTCTAAGGTCGGGCTCCTCCATCGGGTTACCATCATCCTCTAAAATAGACTCTTTGTACCCCTGAGACCAAACTTGAACCAATTCATCCTCCATTCCCTTAAAGTCACCTTCATTGGATGCATTTAAGTCCTCAAAATGCTGAATGGTAGGTGTTGATTCCCTAAGTGGAGGGTCAGGATTAGGCTCACTAAGGGTAGAATGGGGTTCCACTAGATAACTACTATGGGAAGTGATATGAACAATATGACCTTGACCCGGGTTATCAAAGGTAAGGAAAATACTGTCATTAGGGTCAAGGTCCTCAAGAGGTACCATCTTCCCTTTCCTTTGACTCCAATATGGCTCGGGTGGATAATCACTAGGATCATTCTCTTCTAGTGGTCGTGTCTCATGGGGAGAGTCTAAGTGATAGCTACTCAAAATGGGATCCCTATTGTCATTGGTTTCCTCAGAATTATTTTCATGATCATGGTCATATGGGTAGGGATCAGAATTACTAGGAAGAGCATAGCTAAGCTGTCTAATTTCTTTGTTCAATTGTTGACTATTCCTCAGCATCTCTCCCATAGTCTCCATCATTTCTTTTTGTTATTTTTGCATTTCTATTATAAAAGAGGAGAGGCTACTACTATCAGATTGGGGAGGATAGTCAATCTCAAGCTTTGGTTGCCTAGGGGTATCTGTCCAACCTTGATAAGGAAAATCATGAAGGATGGGAGGGTTGGGTGTTTGCATAGTAGTAGGGATTCCAGGGTTGGAAAATCTCACTCCTAGGCTCTGCTCAAAAGTGGGAGGTATCGGCCCAGTACACCCAGGGTAGGAATATAAATGATCCCATGAATTATCAATGTACCCATCAAAGGATGGATATGCTCAGGGCATAAGATCATGGTTAAAATGATAGGAGTAAGGATAGTCCATTTCTTTCAATTAAATGGTTTAACTCTCTTAGGAATTAGAAGCAATCAGAATAAAAGCAGAAACTTCCTAGAAAGTTCTACCACTGTCAAGACAAATACAAATATAGTGGGATCTAATTTTAGTAGATTCTAGGTCTTAAAGTTAAATGTTCAGTTGGTAGCCAAACAAGTTTTGCAAGAATTACGTTTCCTAGGCCGACCTTCATTGGTGCCTACAACCTACTTGCAAGGGATGGAAGTCTCGAATCGAGCCCACACACGAGGAACCAAAGTAACTTGGTAGATAGGCTTGTTGATTTTCGACTAACTTCCCTTGTGGTGCAAAAGAGGAGTGGTAGAAATTTATCTAGTGACCTTATGTGTGATGTGCACAGTGTCTAGGTGTGCAATTCACATTCACATTTTGAGTTTTGAAATCTCGCAAACAAGATCCTTTTGCACACAATTTTAAGTCACAGATTTTAAGGTCCAACCTCTTAGCAGTCCCAATTTTTAAAGTGACCACTGAATTAATTTGATTCAAACACTTTAGTGGTCTTGAATTTAAGTCCAATGTAGATGCATGATGGGTATTCGATGCTAAAGAGAAGACGTACCTTACTCCAGGTTTCTTCGATGTAGGGATGTATGCGATGCAGTAAAGATAAACTAGATGCTACTCATTCAATCCTAGATGGTCACCCTATTGATATGCAGCTTCTAGTAGGTAGTTCGATTTTTTTTTTTAATTTTAATAATAATAAGCAAACAAACCTAATCTAACTAACTAACTAACCAACATGCAGTTTACACAATTTGAATAATCCTATAATCTAAATAAAATGGGAACACGTTCCCAAAAATACGCTCCCGCATACAAGAGCGAAAAGCAATAAAAGCACTGGGAACATGTTCCCAAAAATGCCCACCATGGGTTCACAAGATAGAAATTAAGTGCTAATGTCTATCTAACCTAAATCTAAACTAAGATCTAATGACTAAATCAGAAAAAGGCTCCTCCATACACCATCACGTGCGTGGGATCAAGGCCCACAAGCACCCATTGCTGGCCTCCAGGTGGCATCAAGGTCCACTAAAAATATTGCCTCCGTCGTGCGCACCCACCGCGTTCGTTTGTTGTTTTTGCATAGAAAAAGATCAATAGTCAGTAATTCAAAAAAGCTTTCAAAATATCATTAAAATAATATAAAATTCTCAAAAAAATTAATAACCGTGTTTCTTCCCTGGCAACAGCACCATTTGAAAGAGCGATCTTTGTTTTCAATAAAAACTTTAATATAAAATGACATGTCGTATTTAATTGCATGGTAAAAAATCACTTTTCAAAACATTTTAATTCTCAGAATCTAACAACGAAAATAGTTAGGTCATCTCCACAGGGAGGAAATAGCCTATTGGACTAGTAAGCAATGCTTTGTTTATTTGGGAATCTCAATGGGCGTGCATACTAGTTATTGCAATTCATTCTCAACATAAGTTAGCATTTCTATAATTGCCCAAGAATATAGGGAGGTTGCATGCAAAATCACCACTATGGAATACGTGAATTGTAATCCTAGTATTGACAAATATTGTCAATATGAATCGAAATTGAACTCGTTTCCTATAACCATGTCCCATACGCTATCATTTTTGAGATGAATGCAACTATATTTAATTCAAATAAACATGAGGGATATTCATGCAAATTTACTGCAATATATTAACTAGATAAATAAGTGAATAGTAAAAGATGCAATGGCATTAGTGGTAAATTTTAATGTGTCTTACACTGTAGAGAAATAGTGGAAAAGCTTCCCTTGCTTGCATGTGCAGAGGAGGGGCTTGCTGGCCGCAAGTCTAGGCGGAGGAGATGTACGGGAGGAAAGGCTCGCAACAGTGGTGGCGGCTTGACTGGAGGTGGCCGGACGTGGTTGGATGGTAGAGGAAAACAACGACGACAGCAGGTGGCATTTGCGGGCGTCGTGGAGGGCATCTGGATGTGTGGATGGCCTCATGAGGGTGAGGCGAGGTCGATGGTGTTGACAAAATGAAGTTTCGTCATCGGGAGTGGTGGCTGCGTGGAAGGTGGCGGTGCTAGTGATGAATTCTTCACCCCCTACTAATGGAGAAGGAGAGGGACTAGGCGTGTTGCGTGCGCGCGATGATGGTGGTTATTGGGTTCGTAGAGCACGTATTTGATCAAAAATGCATCGTAGTATAGTTGCGAAATACGATCAACAAAAATAATTTCTAAGATAACATGACTTGGGAGTCCCGGTCATTCATCTTTGGGAGGCATTATGGAAATGCAGATTTGAAATCGATCTCGCTCACTCTACTTGCTTAAAATCACATGTCAATTTATGCTAAGTTCATATTTATGCATGACATGCTTAGTTGCCAGAATATCAGAAATTAAAACATGCAACTTCAATCACACAAAAATATTGCAACAAGGCTCATGGTGATTTTCACAAATGGATATATATATATATAGAAAAAGATTTTCATTGATTCATGATGGTGTTTGCAACATAAAGCTCATGGAAAGCTTGTAGAGGAATGCTTGAAAACATAAATCTAGGTAGCAGAAAATGATTGCATACATGAATCTAAGGGAGGATTATGCATGCATCATTGGGGGAGAATATAAAGTTACACTATTAAGCAGTAAATAAAGCAGAAAAATTGTGAAGAGCTGTAGCAGAACTAAGGGCATTTAGAGGTGGGCTCTGATGGCTTTGACTTGGTTGAGAGGAGAAGGAGGGGCAGCCAATGGTACTTAGGTTGGCCCTTGGAGAGAGTTTGAGGAGGTGATCCAACATCTTGGTGTGGAGATGGTGGTGGCCATGGTGAAGCTACTAGTGAAGGTGGAGTTGAGGTGGAATGAAGCTAAGCTAAAATGGAGCCAAGAGTGAATGGGTGCAAAGTGCCACCCCTTAGGTCTTTTTATAGACTTAAGGGAGGCTTTCTAGAGAAGTGTGGAACTCTCTAGAGAGAGCTCCAAGTGTGGCCATCCAAGGAGAGAGAGAGGGTGGTTCTTAGATCCACCAAAACTGGATCTAAGAGAAGACTCATCCTTGGTTGCTATTTTTGGCAACCAAGGTGGCGCCACCTTTGGAAGGTCCTAGAATACTCTAGGTGGTGTGGGAGTGCGTGAATGGGCGGGTGTGTGTGTGTGTGTGGTCGTGCCCTAAGTGGTTAGGCGGGTTAGGATAGGTTCTAATGGGGTTAGGTCTCAAATTAGGGTTGCAAACCCTAATCCACTAAGGCAAAGTGCAATTAAACTTAATAGAAGTTTAATTGGGTGTGTGGAAATCTAATTGAGAGTAAAACAACTCAATTAACTTATGTCTAGTTCAATTGAACTCTCACTGAGTCTAATTGGACAGTGTGTGCTGAGATCAGGGCTCAATTAGACTCAATGAGTCCAATTGAATAGGCTGATGGAATTGTCTAAGATCCAAGTCAATTAGGCTTAGTGAGAACCAAATTAGGTCCTTAGGGAGGTTTAGAGGTGATGTGCTAGGGTTAGGACACCTTAATTTAGGTTCCTATGGGGTTGGAATTGGGTTTACGGACCTAGGATGTGGTGACCTAATCTAAGGGTGGCTAAGGCTTGGGGAAGCTTCTAGGCTGTCCTAGGGCTAGGATGGACCTAATTTCTTCACAATTTATTGCTTTATTCCTACTTAATAGAGTAGCATACCTTAACTCCCTTACATTATTATCTACTGCATCTAATCTAGGTCCTCCGCTCCAACTCTGCTGCAACACCAGTTATTCTTTATTCTTCAAATCCAGCTTTAGATCTAGCTTCAGATCTCAGTACATTATGCACCTATGATCTCAGTACATTAGATCAGCTTATTACCTGCAATTGACATAATGCACTTAATCAGTACATTATAGCATTATTTTATGCATAGTTAAAAGAAAGTAGTAAAGGTGCTAGTAATACTTATGCATGCATGAATTACCCTAACTTATGCTAAGTCCTAGTCTAATTTAGGTCAATTAAGACCTATGATTGCTGTGCAATCAGTGTTGTGATGGTGCGTGCGCAAGGGTGCTCGAGGGGATGCACTGCTGCACATGCATGTGGTTGGTGGTGCTTGCGGGCGTCGTGTGAGCGTGAAGCTGGCAGTTGGATTGCAGGGAACGATGGTGGAGAAGGTGAAGAAGAAGAAAAGAAAGAGGAAGGAGAAGATGGATGGTTGAGGGGGTTATGTGTAGTGGTGTTGTGGCTGCACGCTGTCACCGTGCAACCGGCGAGAGGGAGAAAGAGCAGAGGTGCAGCACACCTACGCCACGGTGCTCACAGTGTCCACGGTGGAGGAGGAAGGAGATCCCCGTCAGGGGCGAAGAAGATGATTTTCTCTGGTGGAGAGGATGGCATGGCTTTTTAAAAGAAAACTCTCTGTCTGTTTCTCTTCGACCACCGACTTCTCCAACCACCCTATGAAGATCGCGAGTGGTTGGAACAGAAGATAAGTTTTGGCCGTACTCTATCAGACGTCTGACTTCATCATCAGATGTCTTAAAGAAATGTGAAGTCAAGACACTTGTGCTGCAATTCCCAGACGTCCATCCTTAGCTCCAGACTCTTATAAACGTAGAAATGTCGTGTGAACTCTTGTATCTACCCTGCATTCATAAAATAAATTATATTATCATATTATATGTTATTAAGCGTAAAATCAGAGCATAAAATTAAATGCAGGCCAAGGTGAATTACCATATATCTCCTAGTCAATTAACAACGAAGAGTAAATAATTAAATAGTACTTAGGCTAAAGAATGGTCCACAAAAGTGGACTTATCACTGTCCAAACTGGTGGTTGCAACACCGGGGCACAAGTGATTACCGTTTTAAGAAAATCAAATGCCCTATGTCATGATTTGTTGAAATCAAACAGCGTATCTTTGGCGAGAAGATTGCTCAGAGGGTGAGCAACTTTAGAGAAGTCCTTGATGAACCTCCTATAGAACCCCACATGACCAAGAAATGATCGAATTTTTTCGACAGATGTGGGAGGAGGAAGTTTAGACATAGCATCAACCTTAGCTTTGTCAACTTCAATTCCCCGTTCAGAGATTACATGACCCAAGATGATGCTTTCTTGTGTCATGAAATGACTCTTTTCCCAGCTAAGGGTCAGTCTTGTTTTGATGCATCATTTAAGAATCATTTCAAGATTAGCCAGGCAAGAATCAAATGATGCTCCGAAAATAGAGAAATTGTCCATGAAGACTTCCATAAACTCTCCCACCATGTCTGAGAATATGGCTAGCATACACCTATGAAAAGTCACAGGTTCATTGCATAAGCAGAATGGCATCTTACAGAAAGCAAAGGTTCCATAGGGACAGGTGAAAGTCATTTTTTCCTGATCCTCGGGATGGATAGGGACTTGATTGTATCCCGAGTAAGCATCTAGTAAACAGAAGTACTTCTGCCTGGCTAGTCTTTCAAGGATTTGATCGATAAAGGGAAAAAGGGAAATGATCCTTTTTCGTGGCTGTGTTTAGCTTCCTGTAATCAATACAAACCCTCCAAGAGGAAGTTGAAAGAGTTGTGACAGATTCTCCTTTCTCATTAGTCACAACAGTAATCCTGTCTTTCTTGGGAATAATTTGCACGGGACTTACCCAAGGACTATTAAAGATCAGATAAATGATTCCTACATCGAGCCACTTGATAATTTCCTTCTTGACCACTTCTCACATAATTAGGGTTTAATCTTCTCTGCATTTGGCAAGAAGGGTGGGATCCATTTTCCAAGAATATTCTATGATTACTATAAGATGACTCGATCCCCCTAAGGTCATGAATGGTCCAACCAATTGCGTCCTTATGTTCCTTTAGGACCTTAATCAGTTCAATCTCTTTCTCCTTAGTTAATCTAGCACTAATAATCATAGGGAGCATCTTTCAAGGTCCCAAAAACTGATATTTCAAATTCTCAAGCAATGGTTTTAGTTCGAGCTGGGGCGGGTTTTGGATTGAGGGTAAAGATGATGCTGAAGAAGATTCATCAAGAGAAAGAGGTTGAAAGTAAATAAAATTAATAACCTCTTCAGAATGTGGTGGGTTTGCCATAGAGGGTTGCAGGTTAGATCCATCACAACTAGAGGAACTTTCAATTGCAGAAACTGCCATACAAGTTTCAATATTCAAGTTGTCGTCCTAAAGTTCCTTTAAAAATCCACAATCCTCGAATTTGTTAATCGCCTTAAAACATATCCAATTTCAATTTCTGATCTCCAAAGGCGATTTCCATGCTACCGCTCTCACAGTTGATATTGGCCTTAGCAGTAGCCAGGAAAGGATGCCCTAGAATGATGGGCGTGTTCCTTAAAGTATCAGGTACATCCATGTCAAGGACAAGGAAATCTACAGGAAAGTAGAAATCCTTAACCTTGACAATAACATCTTCAATAACGTCTCACGGATTTGTGACCGAACAGTTTGCTAACTACAGTATTACTAAAGTCGGCCGAAGTCCACCTAATCTGAGCTTTTCATAAAGAGAAGTTCAAATTAGGTTAATAGATGCACCTAGATCCATAAGTGCTCTATCAAAGGTGTAATCTCTGATGACACAAGAAATCAAAGGAGCAACTGGATCTCTCTTTTTCTGAGGAAGGTGATGCAGGATAATAGAATTAGCCTGCTCGGAGAGTACCGCCTTCCTCGGAATAAATTCCCTCGACTTACGATTCTGTGTGCATAAATCCTTTAAAAATTTAGTGTATGCTGGTATGTGTTTGAAAGCGTTGAGGAGTGGGATATTGATCTCGACATTCTTGAAAATATTCAAGAGCTCCTCGTTACTATCAATAGGCTTCTTCTTCCTAGGCTTAATCAAGGCCTCAGGAAAAGGAAAATAAGTTAGATCTTTGGAATCAGGTTCCTGAACCTTGATTTCTTCTTTAGTGTTCTCCTTTCTCTCCTCAGGTTCTCCAAGATTTGGTAGATCAGAACAATGCCATTGTGGATCCTGAGTTTGTTTTCCACTCCTTAAGAAAATAGAATTAGCAGATGCATACGAGTTTGGGTAATGGGGAGGGTTAGGAAAGATTGGAGGGGCTTCATTAGCTAGAATCCTTTAATTTGAAGAAGCAGAAAAGGAAGGACCCTGCTCAACCACCTGAGCATGTGCGTGTGGGTCCCTCTGATTCCTGTACCCTTGGGATTGATTGCCTGGATTCTGGATATTATGCGAGTTGGGTATGGGTTGAGATCGCAGAGTCTGGGTTGTCGAAAATTAGCAATGAACCCGATTTGCAAGTTGTCTAGAAAGGTTTTCATTTGTTGCATGAGCTGGAGCATAGATCCTTGCATTTCTACCATTTGTCAGTTCAAATCAGCCTGCACTACGGGTTGACGGGCATTCCAAGTGGGCTGATTGACCTGATTCGGGGGCAGCTGAGTGAATATATGACCCTGGCCCATTGATCTTTGCGGAGCATAGTTCCTAAGTCGGAATTGGGTCTGCTACCCCGAGTTTTCCCAAAAGAAGTTAGGGTGGTTCCTCCAACCCAGATTGTAAGCATTAGAGTAAGGGCTGGACCTAACATTCTCCTATACAGCATAGACATCCTCATATGGTGAGAATGGAGAGAAAGAAAGGGAGGGATCAGGGAAACTGGGATCAAAGGCTTTAGTATGGAACCCGTGGGGTTCTGGTCGTGTGTGTTTCGCGTGTTAGAAATCGAGGTTACAAGTAACCCGTTGTTGTAGTTGCAAAACACATCGATTAGATAAAATTTATACCGAAACTCCAAGGGAGTCCTGGGTCGAACACAGGGAGGCGATGTTTACTTTAATTGAAAATCACGCTTCGTTTTGTTTTTTTTGTATTTTTGAAAGAAGAAGACAAGCAAAATGAATCACAAGATAGAGATGGAACAAATATGATGTATATATCACTCCAATGTTGATTACAATAAACTATGAAAGCATAAAAAGAGAGGGGGGTGAGAGGAAATCTCCCGATTCGGTGTTTGGAGAGATGACGCACCTAGAGGAAGTTCGGACAAAGGAGGTGAGGAGCGGGATGATGGAGGTGAGATGAAGGAGGATGTTGGGTAGAGGAAAGCTTCGGCGTGGCTCCGGAATGGAGGTGAGAAGACGAAGGTGATCTACTACCGGAATGGAGGTGGGAGGACTGCTCCAAGGTGACTTATGAATGGGGATGGGAAGATGGATGAATATTTAGTGAGGCAGAGGTTTGCTACACTAATAGGAGCCTTTAATAGTGGAGGAGAAGAGGCAAAAATAGGTATGGGACCATTAGTGACATCCAGGCCATCGCTGGAAGCATCGTTGTAGGAAGCTCATGCCTGTTCATGGCCATAGCTATCTTTGCTGTTGTGCGAAGAATTAGCAATGGCTGTAAGCATCGTTGTAGGTCCAGCTCATGTGTCGCTGTAGGCAGTGCATGCGTAGCAAGCACTACGCTCCTTGCCTTTACCATGCGTGCACACACCCACGCGCTGGTGCTGCACTGTGCGCAAGCGCGCCTTCGTGCCCATGTGCGCATCCGCACTGCTACGTGCATGTGGTGGCACGTGCGTGTGCTGGGTGGCCTGGGTTGTGCCACGTGGTGCAATCTGGGCCGTCCATCTTCTTTTTGTTGTTGAGGCTGCTACAGAGGTCGGATTGAGTCGATTTCCACGTCGTTAGGCTACAACCGTCGACCCAAATCCATCCACGTAGTTGGATTTGTCATTTGAAGCTCCGAATTATGTCTCCTAGTCCTTTGGCCGTTGATCTTCCTCGGATTGCATATGGTGCTACGGGACTCCGATCTAAATGATTTTAGAGGCATTGGACTCCAATCGTCATCTTGATTAGATTCGTATGGTCGGATCGTCAATCCGAGGCTCAAAAATAAATATCCTTCTCTCCTAACCACAAAAAGGATGCAGTTAACCAAAATTATATACAACTACTCTAAATGCTGAATGATGCATGCTATGCAGTATTTATAACATGAAATGCAAATATAAGCCTAGGAACATGCATGAATTGGCATTTTATCATGAATTCCTGTGTGTTCGTCATACCCCATTCTTACTTTTTGCTATTCCCTAGCAAAATTAACCTAAATGCTATGTATAAAAATAGAATCAGGGTTCGAGTATTTAGGCAAAATTCATTGATTGCTTTAGAAAATCTCAACCCCAAGACCTAATTACAAAAACTCAACAGTGCCCAGATGCTTGCCAAAATGCAGATCGTCCAAGCCCTCGCCTTATTTGAGAAGAAAATTTTTTTTCTTGTTTTTCTTCTTTTCTATTTTTTTTTTTGTACTTTTGGAGTTTGAGAGTTCTGGGATAACTTTTTACGGCTACCCGACCCGCCCAAGACTCGAAAAAGACTTTAAGTGCTAAGCATCTTGTGAAAATAGTGAAAGACTCACTAGGCGGCCGTTAAAACGAACTTTGGGTTTTTACGACCCTAGGTGACCTTGCCTAGTGGTTTATCTTTTCGAATGATGGCTTTCTCCCTACTTTTATTTATGAGGTCAACACAAGGGCGAATCTAGTGTATATCTCCCCGGTTTATTCTACTCCCCCGCTTTTTCCCTAAGTGTTTTGGGAATTATTATGCATTTTTTTTTGTGAGGTGGGTTTTGAACAACAGGCCGATGAGTTGTTACTACCGACAACTTGCTAGCCATACTCATGCGGTGAAGTGTGATTTTATTTATTTTTTTATTTTCTCCTTTTTCTATTTTTTTTTCTCTATGTTTTCTTTTCTTTCTTTTTTTTTTCTAAGTAGGTGGCTTTCCTGATCTAAGATTTACTTAAAGGCAGTACAATGAAAATGGTCTTGTGACTGGGCTCTAGACAACCGACCAATGAGCTGTTACCACCGACAACTTGCCAGCCATACCACCCTAGATAGTTCATTTGCTACCCAATTTCTAAATAAACTACCGAAAAGTGAGTCAGTGCAAAAAAATGTGTCTAGATGCTTAGGCTTAAAGTCCCCCCAAATCAGAGGGTGGGTTGATAAGTCACATACTTATCATCCCAATTTATTAGCTAAATTAAAAATGAATTTGAATTGGCGAGGACTCAAGAAAGTCCACATTCGAGTAGACACACGAGCTAATTAAGCCCGAAGACCTGAAGAGTCTAAGTGTTTAGGTCCTCTCTTATCATTTCCTAAAGTTAATAGCTTCCAAATGCCTAAGTTCTCTTTTCCTAATTTCTTTCTTTTTTTTATCTCTTTGAAATTTTCAAATTTTTTTTATAAGAATCAAATAACTGGAAATTACTGTTACAGCTGACAAAATGTTTATAAAATATGTCCACCCCCCATGATTAGCTATTGCAATGTCCTCATTGTGAAAAATGAAAGCATGCAGAAGAGTAGAAGTGGAAGAATAGCACCTGGGTTTCGTGAGACTCTGGTCAGCTTGGAACAATCTTTACATGTGCTGAGTTTAGTGCCTTCAGCTAGGTGAGGTCCTCAATAAAAAAATAACTAAACATTGAGGCCACAACAACACAGTTTCCAAGCCCCCAGGTATAGCTCCCGGAGAGTGAAAATGGGCTTGCTAAAGAGATGAACAATGAAAGTGGCAAGCTAGTGGTGCAGGGAGAGCCCAAATGGTCTCTAATAGGAGTTTTGTTGATTTATTACAGAGGAAGTGTGGTTGGGTATAAAATTTGTGCAATGGTTGGGTGAAAAAGGACGATGAGGGTTTTGTGATGTGCTAGGGATTTGTGGGTACTATAGAATACCTAATGTTTGAAGTGTTCATCCCCAATGTTCAATTTCATCCTCACATTCTGGGTTCTTAAACCAACCATCCTAATCCTCAAAATTCCCACCCACAAGTTGGATCTCAAACTCTAAGCATTCAGGATAAGGATGTTGTTGGGTTTTATCTTGATCATGTGAATCATCCAACAAATTTTTGATTTCATGTATATCTTCCTCATCCTACATTGCTACAATTGGTTGCATTTTTGTTTTGTCCTCAAATTATTTTTGCAACCGTGTGATCTTCTTCCCGAGTTTGTGTTGAGTTGGCCATTAAAAGGTTGTCTAATGTATGTATGGCCATTACTTCCTCTATTCTACCAAGCTCCTCCATCAAACCACACTTAATTTTATTCTTCTTTGAGACCTCAAAAATATTGAATCGATTTATCTTATCCCCTGAGGCCATTTCTATATTTCCCAATTCACAATCAATCCTCGCCTTGGCAGTAGCCAAGAAAGGTCTTCCCAAAATAATCAGGGTGTGGTTGAGCTATTTTGGGATTTCCATGTCCAGGACCATGAAATCAGCAAGGTAATGCAAATCATTAACCTTGACTAAAACATCCTCCAAAATACCCCTTGGTTTTGTAATGGATCTATCGGCTAACTGCATGGTTATGTCAGTGTGTTTTAGGTAGCCTAGACCCAATTCCATGTGTAGTGAGGTGGGGATCACATTAATGGAAGCACCGAAGTTGAGAGGGCCCGATTAGAAGTAATGCTTCCTATTGTGTAGGAAATCAGTGGGGCTCCCGGGTCCTGTCTCTTAGGAGGTAGCTTGTTTAGGATCAATGTGCTTGTGTTATCGGACAAAAATACTCTCCTATTGATTTCAGATTTTGCTCTATGCCGTTCTTTATGTGCACTTAGTAAACCTATGGCGTAGGCGGGGATTGATCCAATAGCCACGAGGAGTAAAATGATTGTCAATTTGAAAGCCTAAAGTAAGGACATCCTTTCCTCCAATTTCTCCTCCGACTTTTTCTGTTTTCTCATACAACAATAACATACTCCCAAATCAGACTCTGATGTTTTGTTGATCACATTCTTAGTTGGGAGTTTGGAATTCTTGCTACGGGGCCTAATGGGGTTGACATGGGGTTGGGTAGGTCCCTTATGCCTACTACCATTCCTCAAGGTGATGGTGTTTGTCATGGCAAAATGCTGTTGGTTAGTGCCTTGGGGAGGGTTGGAAAAAATAGGAGGATCCCTATTGATTATGGTAGGAACTTGGTTCACTCCGGGAGGGGCTAGGGTAGCCTGATAGATAGCATGGGCTTGAGCATGCGACTCCCCACAATTAGCAAACCCTTGAGGCCCAGCACCTCGGTTCTGAACATTCGTTGGGTTCGGTACAGATAGTGATGGTAGAGATCCGGGTTGTCGGTTGTTTGTACTAAGTCCAGATTGCAAGGTGTCTAGCGAAGTTTTCATCTGTTGCATGAGCTGGAGCATTGACACTTGCATTTCTACCATTTTCAAGTTCAAGTCAGCCTGCTTGGTGGGTTGTTGACCATTCCACATGGGCTGATTAACTTGATTCAGGGGCAACTGAGTATATACTTGACCCTGACCTATTGGTTTTTGTGGTACATAGTTATTGGGTCGATATTGGGTTTGCTGCCCCTGATCTTTCCAAGAGAAGTTAGGATGATTTTTCCAACTAGAATTCTAGGAATTTGAATAAGGGTTGGACCTAATATTCTCTTGCACAGCATGAGCATCCTCGTAAGATGAGGATGAAGAAGGATCAGAAAGACTGGGATCCAAGGCCCTAGTTTGCAACCCATAAGGTTCTGAGAAGAGTTGGCTCGGAGGTCGAGCCGATTCCAGTTGGCTCACAAACTCCCTTCCCATAAGAGCTTGTGAAGAATGGAATCCCAATCCCTGGGATTGAGTGGATCTAGAAAAGTTAGAGTATTCGGACAACCACTCTTCCATTCGTTTAGTAACCAGATCCACCTTATCTAATCTATTGCAGATCAATTCCATATCAGATGTATGAGAATCTTGGACCTCATTGGCATTTAATCTAATTTGTTGGGATCGGTTGAAGGTTTCTGTGGAGGCGTGGTTTAAAGAATTTTCACTCATTTCCTCAAACAAATCATACATGCTATCTACGTCCTTGTTGAGGAAATTGCCTCTGCAAGAAGTATCCATGTGATTATGGAGTTGATCATTCAACCCGTGATAAAAAAATTGCACAAGTTGTCGTTTAGTCACCTCATGGTGTGGACACTTCCGCAACAGATCCTGGAATCTCTCCCAGGCCTCATGAAATGGTTCCCCCGGATGCTGGGAAAAAGTGGTAATTTCCTGTTGCAATGCATTGGTTCACCCAATTAGGAAGAATTTCTTCAGGAAGGCCAACTTCAAAGCTGTCCAAGTAGCAATCGGTCTTCCAATGGTACGATACCAATGTGTTGCCTTATCCCTGAGTGAATGGGGGAAAAGCCTCATGAGCATTTGTTCTTCATCCACATTCTGTGATTTGGTGGTCTGAACTAGAGTGATCAGGCCTTCTAAATGTTGGAATGGGTCCTCTGAGCCAAGCCCGTGAAAGTGTTTAATCAGATTCAAAACCTGGGGCTTGATCTCAACATCTCCGACGGGAATCACAACACTAGGACGATCCTCATAATTTGAAGTCTCATAAAAATCCTTCAAGGGCTGAGCGCCCTGACCATTCATTCATTGGAACCATTGCTGCATCTGCTGCAATTCTTCCAATTGCCTCTGAATCAGCTCTTACTGGTTCGAAAGCAGGGGAGGTGGTTGTTGATCAGCCATGGGATCTGCTTGGCTAAAGCTCAACCTCCACCTTTGGGAATGTTCTAAAGGTCCTTCCAATCTAGGGTTCAATGACCTCCTTCCAAGCATACACTGGAAGGAGGTCGGAAGGATGGGGAAGAGAAGGGACCCTGCAGCACAAAAATACAAGCCTGTCCTTAGGTTGGGTAGCCTAAAGGTCTACAGACTCTTAGAATCTGTCCTAAGACTATGGACGATTTACTCTACTTATGTCCAGGCAATCCAACCAGTTAAAAGGAGGGACTAAGAAGAAGGTTCTTCCTTTGGCTTGTGCCTTCGATTCTTAGTGTACCCACCAGCCGCGGTCGTTTGATGCTACTCCCCAAGCTAGACATCAGATTGATTAGTATAGGCAGGTTAATCGTGAATAATCTCAATTTGATCCTGACGAGCAAATGAATCCTTAGGGCCAATGTCTAATTGATTTAAGTTAGGCTTGGGAAATTGGTGCTCTGGAATTTGATGGGCCCTTAATGGGTTGTGCCCTTAATGATTTGTTTAAGAATGTGTGAATGTGCACAACCAAGAGGTTTTCATGCAAGATTATTAATGTTGAGGTGAGTTTTATGGTTCGAATCTTGCTTAATAGATTTTAGGATTCAAATATTAGGTGTTTTCAACCAAGTTTTGTGAGGAAAACCAAGTTTGTTCTTGAAAGCACATGTTCAAGTATTTTCCTTTAGAAATCAAGAAAAATATGGAGTGTCTGGCTTGACCTAGTTATTGAATCCTATGGTGCAGCTACAAAATGAACCTCTTTTAGATTATGTGGTGCGACCCAAACAATTCAATCAATCGCTCAAATGCACCACCGATTAAGGCACAAAAAGTGGTGGTTATCCTAATATGATTTCTACTCTTTTATGTGTTAAATTCATGTATCAGGTCCATAGGTCAGAATCCTGATTGAGTAGATGAAAATCAAGTCTGATTATGTGCCTCAAATGTGGGTGCATAGAGTGTGTATATTGCTTCGTCCCATAGAAAGTATCTCTTTTTTTTATATATATATGCAAGGGTGAGATGTGTGGAGGTGGCAAACAAACAACCAAATCTATTCTAGGGTTTATAAAAAGCACCTAAGTTGATTTCGGTTTGAGTTATTAGGTTACGGAATGAAAACTAAGGTGGGGGTGGTGTGGGGGACACTTACAAAACACTCTATCTGTACTTTACTCTGGTCTGCCACACTTGGATCTCCATGCTAAGGTACCTGCAAGACAGTAGATTGAAGACAAGCGGGGTTAGTGCTATGTAAATGCAAAGAAATGCAATAAACAATAAAGTAAATTCCATTGCCTCCCTAGCAACGGCGCCAAAATGATCGAGCGAGTTTCTCTTGTTAGAAATCGGGGTTACAAGTAACCTGTCGTCGTAGTTGCAAAACACGTCGATCAGATAAAATTTATACCGAAACTCTAAGGGAGTCCTGGGTTGAACACAAGGAGGTGACATTTACTTTAATTGAAAACTACTCTTCATTTTGTTTCTTTTTGGTATTTTAGGGTTTTGTTATTATTTTCGTATTTTTGAAAGAAGAAGACAAGCAGAATGAATCACAAGATAGAGATGGAACAAATATGATGTATATATCACTTCAATGTTGATTACAATAAACTATGAAAGCATAAAAAGAGTGGGGTGAGAGGAAATCACTCGAATCAGCTATTCGACAAGATGATGGCACCTGGCGTAAGCTCGGACAAAGGAGGTGAGGAGCAGGATGACGGTGGTAAGATGCAGGAGGATGTCGGTTAGAGGAAAGCTTCGATGTGGCTCTAGAATGGGGGTGAGAAGACGGTGGTGATCTGCTACCGGAATGGAGGTGGGAGGATAACTCCAAGGCGACCTATGAATGGAGATGGGAAGATGGACGAATATTTGTGAGGTAGAGGTTTGCTACACTAATAGGAGCCTTGGGAGCTTGAGAACAAGCTCTAATGGAGTGTTGGTAGGCTTGCTAGAGCTTGGGAGTAGGTGGGAGTAGAGTAGGAAGAGATGGCTTGGAAGGGAGGGGGTGCAGGACCTTTTATAGTGGAGGAGAAGAGGCAAAAATAGGCATGGGAACATTAGTGACATCCAGGCCATCGCTGGAAGCATCGCTGTAGGTAGCTTTTGCCCGTTCATGCCTGGTAACGGCCACAGCTGGCTTTGCTGGCACGCGAAGAATTATCGACGGCTGTAAGCATTTCTGTAGGTCTAGCACATGCGTCGCTGTAGGTAGCTCATGCGTCGTTGGTGATGCGCTCCCCGCCTTTGCCACGTGCGCACGCACCCACGCGCTGGCGCTGCGCTGTGCGCATGCGCGCCTCCACACGCGGGCGTGCACCCGTGCTGCGTGCGTGCAGTGGTGCGTGCATGCGCTGGGCGGCCTGGGCTGCGTCAAGTGACACAATATGGGCTATTCATCTTCCTTTTATTGTAGGGCTGCTACAGAGTTCGGATTGAGTCGATTTTTGCGCTGTTAGGTTGCGATCGTCGACCTGAATCGATCTATGTGGTCGGATTTGTCATTTGAAGCTCTGAATTATGTCTCCTAATCCCTTGGTTGTTGATCTTCCTCGGACTGCATATGGTGCTATGGGACTTCGATCGAGGTGATTTCTGAGGCATTGGACCTTGATCGTCGTCATGATCAGATCGGTATGGTCGGATCATCAATCCGAGGCTCCAAAATAAATATCCTTCTCTGCTAACCACAAAAAGGATGCAATTAACCAAAATTATATACAACTACTCTTAATGCAAAATGATGCATGCTATTCAATATTTATAACATGAAATGCAAATCTAAGCCTAAGAACATGCATGAATAGGCATTTTATCGTGAATTCATGTGTGTTCATCAAGTTTGGAATAATGCTGGCTCACAGGTTGAGCCACATCAAGTTGATTCATGAACTCCCGTCCAGAAGGAGCTCACACCGAATGGAATACCGAATTCTGGGATTGAGCAGATCGAGAATTGTTCATTGAGTTTCCAACCATCCACTCCTCCATTCTTTTAGTAACCAGGTGCACCTTATCTAGTTTATTGCAAATCAGTTCCATATCGAATGAATGAGAGTCGTGGACTTCATTAACATTCGATCTGGGTTGTTGGGACCGGTTAAAAGTATCCATGGAGGCATGATTGATTGAATTTTCACTCATCTCCTCAAACAAATCATGCGAGCTATCTGCGTCATTGTTGAGGAAATTGCCTCTGCAAGAAGCATCCATGTGATTTTTAAGTTGCTTAGTAAACCCATGATAGAAGATCTGCACGAGCTGCCATTTTGGTACCTCGTGGTGTGGACACCTCTACAATAAGTCCTGGAATCGCTCCCAGCCAACATGAAACTGCTCCCCCGGCCGTTGGGTGAAGGTAGTAATCGCCCGTCTAAGAGCATTGGTACGCCCGACTGGGAAGAATTTCTTCAAGAAAGTCGATTTCAGATCATTCCATGTTGCAATTAGCCTTCCTATGGTCCTATACCAATGAGCGGCTTTATCCCTAAGAGAGTACAGAAAGACTCATGATCATCTGCTCTTCATTCACGTTTCGCACCTTGGTGATCTGGACCAAAGTGGTCAAGTCCTCCAAGTGCTGAAATGGGTCTTCAGAGCCAAGCCCATGAAAGTGTTTGATCAGGCTTAATACCTGGGGCTTGATTTCTACATCTTCGGAAGGGATCTGGATGTTGGGACATTCCGCGTAATTTGAAAGATCATAAAAATCTTTCAAGGGCTGAACACCCTACATTCTCTGGAACCATTCTTGCATTCTCTGCATTTGTTCCAACTGCCTTTGAAATACCTCCTGTGGATTCTGAGGCAGAGGAGGTTGTTGATTGGCCATGGGATCAATTTGGCTAAAATTCAATCTACGCCTCCTAGAATACTCTAGTTGTCTTTCCAATCGGGGATTCAATGACCTCCTTCTCAGCATAAACTAGGAAGAGGTCGGAAGGACTGGGGATTGTTTGCACCTCAAAACACGCCTTTAATAATGCCTTCTTATGCTATTTCCTAGCATTAACTATGTATATTATAATCCTATAGTCGCATTTGTAAAAAATGCTTGCATGCATGCATTTAATCATGAGAGGAGGAGAAACGAATAAATGGCTTCGTAATTCACATTTTATCTCAAGTGCCTCCCTGCAAATTCCACCTTTTTATTTTTCCTCTTAATTTCTTCCTTTTTTCTCATTCCCGCGACTGCCTTCATCCCGCGCCCACATCCACGCCATGCTGCATGCAACGCCTCTCCCTGCTGTCCTTCCCGCACCTCTCCCTGCAGCTGCCATTCTCCCCCATTCCCCGCATGCTCCATGCCATGCTCTCCTCCTCTATAAAGCCGCAGCTCTTCCTCGCGAGGAAGGCAGGGACGTTGCTGCAATACGCAGCTGCAGCAGCAACTCAAACCCGCAACCACCTTCGCACCCGCTCTCCCCTCCCATACGTCGGCCCTCCGTCGAGGAGGCACCCGACGAGCAGGAGAACCCACTGTGGTGCTCACCACCACAGTGGGAACACCATCGCCCAGCTCTTCAACGAGCAGGTGGGCGTGGTGTGTTCTTTTCTCTTCGTTTGCATCTCCACGCCATTGCTGCCGCTTCAAGGTCCGAAGCTTGAAGCAGCAGCTAAACCGCGGCAGCAGCAGCAGCAGCAGCGACCCCCGCCTCCTCCGCGACCTTCCCCGCAGGCGAGCAACCCTCCGCGCGCGCCTGCAGGCCCCTTCCCCGCCTCCGCCTCTGCTCTGTCGCCTCTGCCATTCCACCCGCGACCGGTCGCTGCGCGCACTGCAGCTGCCGGCCAGGCCCTCTCGCCGCCCCCTGCCGACCCCCGCGACCCTCCGCGACCCTACGCGACCACTGCAGAACCTCCCCTCGCACCTCCGCGACCTTCCCCGCAGGCGCTCAGCTCTCCGCGCGCGCCTGCAGGGCACTTCTCCGCTCAGTCCTCTGCTCTGTCGCCTCTACCATTCCACCCGCGACCGGCCGCTGCGTGCACTGCAGCGGCCGGCTAGGCCTTCTCGCCGCCCCCTGCCAACCTCTGCAACCCTCTGCGACCGACTGCAGACTCCCCGCCGCCTTCTCCGAGCGCGCCATCGCCCGCTCTCCGTCCTCGCACCCGGTCTGCAGGAGACGTCTCACGTCCACTGCGCGAAGGCGCGGTGCACCACGACGATCAGACGTCTGCCTCCGCCTTCAGACGACGTAGAGTCAGACGTCTGCCGCCTCCGGCAGACGTCTTAACTCGCGCGTCCGCGATCACTCCTTCGCCCGCTCTCTCTCTCCGCCGATCTCTCCCACCCGCTCCCTCTCTGTCTACCGCTCTCTCTCTCTCACGTATTCTCTATCTCTCTCTCTCTCTCTCTCTCTCTCTCTCTCTCTCTCTTTTTCACTTACAGCAACACACACACACCCATTCACCGACACACACACACACACACTCATAGTAACATATATATATATATACATATATCTATATATATATACTTATATATACATAGTATATCTATATAGTTATGTATACATACATATAATATAATATATATATACATATACATATATAATATATATATATATATACACATACTCATATACATATATATATATATACATATCTATATACTTATACATATACACATATATATATACATATATATCTAGATACATATATACTTATATACATATATATATATATCTATATAGTATTATATATATATACTTATATACATATATACATAGCTATATACATATATACGTACATATATATATATATATATATATACATACACCTATATATATATATATATATCTATATATATCTATACATATATACTTATACATTTATATACATAGATATGTACATATATTTTCACGTTATTTACTATACGCTGTATCGCGGGAATATTTGCACAATATTCTGCGATACAGCGTGTACAGAAAGCGTGGACACATCCATCCTCCATCCACACTCCACACGGCACCTAGTCGTGTTGGTTGCGTCTCTCTAGACGTCGACTGACTCGACATAGTGCTACACTCCATCGTCACCTCCACCCCCACCCCTTTATATATATACTACATATAAATATATATCTATAGCTACTATATTTACTTTCTATCTGTTAGCTTCCTTCTTAGTAAAAAGATAAAAAAAAAAGGTATAAAAGTGAAAAGATAATCTTTGATTTGCAGGTACTTCGTCTTGCGAGTAGCAAGGCGTGTTTTGGAACTCTGTTTTGGCTAAAAGCCAAGGACACAATTTTGAGGGTGTGCCTCAAGAACAAGGATTACCAGAAAAAAACCTAAATAAGAAAAATACCAAAAACAGAATAAACGAACGGAAGAGACGCGTTTTAAGGAAAACGTAGAAATTCGACTTGAACCCCACTTCCCTGAGTTCGACCCTGGGCCTAAAAGTGACAAGATAAAATCAATTAGCCCAGGTTAAAAATTTTCTAAAGAGATGGTTAGGTCTGAATTAGGTTAACCACTATACACATTTCAACGATAAAAATATCATATTAACAACCTATTTGGGCCGACCCATCATAACTTTTCTGGCGCCGCTGCCGGGGAAGTGTGCTTTCGAGTAAGTTTCTATCCAATTCCTTTAAATTTGTCTCTTCTCTCTTCACGGGTATTGTTGTTTTTGGTGTGCAGGTGAACCTGGTGGAAGGAGAAGAAGGCTGACGAAGTCGAGGACGTGAGCAGATCCAAGGCGAGAGCGTGAAGACGCCGACATCGCATTGGAGCTTCGCACACGTGGCCGAACAAGTTGGTTTTCTTTTCTCATCAAATTAGGGTTAACTTGCCACCACAATAAAAAAAAAAAAAATTTTTTTAAACTAAAAACTAGAAAAACTTCTTGGGATTTCTTGAGGGCAAGTGGATTAAAATTCACTTGATTGATTGGTTGTCTTCACTCCCACTGCCCCGGGATTTCCCACCTTACTTCGCATAGCGAAAATCCAAGAATCTTCATTCTTAGATTTTTCGCCGTGGGAAGTATTCTTTGAGGCAAAGAAAAAGATTGCTTGTATCCCTCTTTTGCCTCACTTACCTTTAATTCAGGATCACATTTTTGGTGGGGAGACTTGGAATTGAGTTGATTCCAACCCCACCACGACTTTTCAAATTTGCTTGTGATTCGATCCTGAATACTTCAACCCCAACAATTTTATTTTCTTTATCTTTTGGTTGAAGCCTTGTGTGTGGAAATCATTTCTGGTGATTGGGAGCACTTGAATTGAAGTGCTTTGGCTCCCTTTCACATTGGTATAAAATTGATTCGCGCATCCACACATAGAAATCTCCATTTAGGTAGCCCATTGCATTTTAGCATGCATTAACTAACTGATAATTGAAGAAGGGTTTCTTGGGCTTTAGAACGAAAACATGTATTCTTGCAAAACCCGGAGATTGGTTGAATTGGTAATTCAGCAAAATCCTAAAATTCATACTACTTAAGGTTGAACTCTAAAAACCATTCACCAATTAAAACTTTAATTCGGGGAGATTTCCCCGTTGCATGCTTGTTCTTACACACTCTTAAAATCAATCACTTGGGCATTACCCGTAAACAACGCCCTTCACATTCCAAAAGCACTTGACCCTAAGCCTCTAATTAAAACTGGTAGTAACTTGACCCTTACTAAGGATTGGAGGTCTAACTACCTGTGTGTAGCGACTATGTGCTGGTGAGAGTTCCCGCGTGCTATCCGGTGTCTAAGACTGGGGCAAACGGCCTTTCAATCTGGCCCGGTGGTTCCGCGGTGCTCGCATTCGGTTCCGTAGTTCGTGATAGTAGGTAACTTAGATCTTTAGGTCTAAGGGCACACTGTAGAGGTTAGGAACTTGACTGTATTGATTTGTAATCAAGTGTACCTTTGCGGCGTCATTTCTCTCATCCCTTTTCCCTTCTCATCTCCCCAAGTCTTCCTGCGGTAGTGCATGTTTGGGAGGAGGTCACAAAACCCTGAATTGCTTGTATTGACTGATAAATCTAGAAAAAGAGCCGAATCATCCTCCTCCTCCACAAACATGGCACACACCCCCGCCTCACCACTTCGTCACAATTTCAATTCTTTCAACACCAGGCTTATCCCGAGAAACCCTGCAAGACCTTCCTTATCGAGTGTCGCGCCAAGCGACTCGGTAAGTCATGTGGAACTGGCTTCTGTGAGCCAGTATTTCAACACGGAGGACCAAGCCTCCGTGTACTCGGACACATATGCGGACACGTCTTCTGGCATAGAAGATGCCTGTACCCTGGGGAATAACCCGTTTTCTGCCACGTATAACCTAGGGTGGCACAATCATCCCAATTTTGCATGGTCCAACAACCCGCAGCGTCGAAACCCCGCTGGTGGACCAATGCGATCGTCTGCACCCGTCATCCCAAGGGCCCAGTCTAATCCTATGGCAAATCTGCCATCAGTCCCTTGTGTACAGAAAACAAACACGCATCAAAACCTCTTGATAAATTGATGCGAATAATGACGGAAATGTCAAAGCGCCATAAAGAAAACATGACCTCTCTTCAGCATTTGGCGCAGCAGAATGCTGAGATCAATCAACTAAGCATGGCGACTCGATCTCAGGGCACTTTTCCCGCCCAACCTGTTCCAAACCCGCAAAACTTTGTACCCTGTGGTCCGCAACCACAGGTACAACCTTCTCAGGAACAGGTTCATCAAATTCTGCAAGCTCCGAGTATTCCTTCGGGATTTCAGGTTAATCCCGCTGCAGCACCGCACTCTTATGCTGATACTGATCACATCAAGGATGACACGTCTGACGAGGACGTGACTGTCAGTACGTGTATCGAACTAATTGGAGCCGATTCTGACTGCTGCGAATTACCTGACGACTGCCTGACCAACACAAACTGTGACGTTCCCCAATCCCTCCCTATTCCTGTACCTTCTCCTGACCAGACTTCTGACGAGGTTTTCTCTGCTTCCCATACCTCGTGGTCTGAGTCATTGCTGGGATGCTCACCGCCGGTCCACACTATGGAAGACCGGATTGCTCTTTCTTTCCCGATAAATCAGGCGGATTTGCAAATCCACACTGGGACCTTGAGCCCACATCTTACTCACCGGGGCTATTCCCTTTTGGATCCATCTATCCAAAAAGCCCCCCTTCTTGGCCAATCTAAGGGCCAACTTCCTCTTCCTGATTTGTTTTCTGATCCGCCTGGGACACTCTCGTCCCAGAAAATGCCAAATCTCTCACCATCCACCATTACTTTTCACGCCTCTATCGCGATTACTTCGCTTTTCTCTTCACCACCCACCATCCACCCACCCTTCCACCCTGATTTATACCCTGAACCTCAGCTCCTGTTACCCGATCTGTCGTCCGTTCTCTGCCTTTCCCTGCATGCATATGAGGACATAGCATTGTTTGGCATGGGGGGGTGGATAGGCATCCATAGGATCCGGGTATTTTATGGTATCAGACAATTACCACCTATTTATAAATATGCAAGAAAAAGAAAAAAGAAAAGAAAAGAAATAAATATATATATATATATATTAGTAATAAATGGTGTTTAGTAATGATCTAAAAGCTGAAACAAAAAATACAATAAGTGTTTATGGATATTCAACCTCTGTTTTGAAGAATTTCCAGGCCACAGAAGCTTGATTCGCTCAGGCTTGGCTTAACTCACTTAAAGCATTGACGAAATAGATCAAAATCTCTCCTAACTAAGAACGTTTCTTGTACCTGAGACACCAGTACAGGATTCGTTGGTTTGCTTTTTCTTGAGAGCTTAAGTAAACTTGGTTCACACTACACATATCAGGAAAGATCAGGTGAACATAAGATCCAACCCTAGTGTTCATTAGGAAAGGTGGAGTCCTTACCTGTGCGTGCAGGTAGACTTTTTATCCCAAGCTTTAGTCTTGTGTTTAGGAGTGGCTCTTTCCACCAAAAAGAAACTCTCCCACAAAAAAAAAAAAAGTGTGCTCTTTCAAAATGTGTTGTAAGAGATATACTGACATATGTTTCAAAAAAAAAAAAAAAAAAAAAAAAAAAGATGTTGCAAAAGAGTCAGTATATCTCATAAATGTCTGTATAATTTGTTTTTCGAAAATGGGAGTTGAGTTTTCCGTAATCATCTTAAGGGTAAATCCGAAAACACGAGCTGAAATTGGGACCAACCTGTACTTAAAAATTCCTGAAACCCTGGGAGTGAGTCTTAAGGTTCATCTGGTCAGTCTTGATCCTTCACTATGCACAAACCATAACCTCTTAAGCTCTCGAGTACGGCAAAAACCTCCTGGGTCCTGGAAATCGTACTTAAGGTTTAAATATCAAGAGTCCTGGTTAGTTGAGAGATGATCTGTCATGTGAGACTTAAAGTACTGGTAGACTTCGTTACAATTGGTTCTCACAATATTCGATAATAAACACACCTATATCACCTCAGAAGAAAATCTTCAGCTTAAGATTATTTCTAAATACAGTTTTGCTAGGGACTAGCAAAAGATAGGCATGGGGGTATATGTTTGCACCTCAAAACACACCTTTAATAATGCCTTCTTATGCTATTTCCTAGCATTAACTATGTATATTATAATCCTATAGTCGCATTTGTAAAAAACGCTTGCATGCATGCATTTAATTATGAGAGGAGGAGAAACGAATAAATGGCTTCGTAATTCACATTTTATCTCAAGTGCCTCCCTGCAAATTCCACCTTTTTATTTTTCCTCTTAATTTCTTCTTTTTTTCTCATTCCCGCGGCTGCCTTCTTCCCGCGCCCACATCCACGCCATGCTGCATGCAACGCCTCTCCCTGCTGTCCTTCCCGCACCTGTCCCTGCAGCTGCCATCCTCCCCCATTCCCCGCATGCTCCACGCCATGCTCTCCTCCTCTATAAAGCCGCAGCTCTTCCTCGCGAGGAAGGCAGGGACGTTGCTGCAATACGCAGCTGCGGCAGCAACTCAAACCCGCAACCACCTTCGCACCCGCTCTCCCCTCCCATACGCCGGCCCTCCGTCGAGGAGGCACCCGACGAGCAGGAGAACCCACTGTGGTGCTCACCACCACAGTGGGAACACCACCGCCCAGCTCTTCAACGAGCAGGTGGGCGTGGTGTGTTCTTTTCTCTTCGTTTGCATCTCCACGCCATTGCTGCCGCTTCAAGGTCCGAAGCTTGAAGCAGCAGCAGCAGCTAAACCGCGGCAGCAGCAGCAGCAGCAGCGACCCCCGCCTCCTCCGCGACCTTCCCCGCAGGCGCGTAACCCTCCGCGCGCGCCTGCAGGCCCCTTCCCCGCCTCCGCCTCTGCTCTGTCGCCTCTGCCATTCCACCCACGACCGGCCGCTGCGCGCATTGCAGCGGCCGGCCAGGCCCTCTCGCCGTCCCCTGCCGACCCCCGCGACCCTCCGCGACCCTACGCGACCACTGCAGAACCTCCCCGCACCTCCGCGACCTTCCCCGCAGGCGCTCAGCTCTCCGTGCGCGCCTGCAGGGCACTTCTCCGCTCAGTCCTCTGCTCTGTCGCCTCTGCCATTCCACCCGCGACCGGCCGCTGCGCGCACTGCAGCGGCCGGCCAGGCCTTCTCGCCGCCCCCTGCCAACCTCTGCAACCCTCTGCGACCGACTGCAGACTCCCCGCCGCCTTCTCCGAGCGCGCCATCGCCCGCTCTCCGTCCTCGCACCCGGTCTGCAGGAGACGTCTCACGTCCACTGCGCGAAGGCGCGGTGCACCGCGACGATCAGACGTCTGCCTCCGCCTTCAGACGACGTAGAGTTAGACGTTTGCCGCCTCCGGCAGACGTCTTAACTCGCGCGTCCGCGATCACTCCTTTGCCCGCTCTCTCTCTCCGCCGATCTCTCCCGCTCGCTCCCTCTCTGTCTGCCGCTCTCTCTCTCTCACGTATTCTCTATCTCTCTCTCTCTCTCTCTCTCTCTCTCTCTCTCTTTTTCACTTACAGCAACACACACACACCCATTCACCGACACACACACACACACACACTCATAGTAACATATATATATATATATATATACATATATCTATATATATATACTTAGATATACATAGTATATCTGTATAGTTATGTATGCATACATATAATATAATATATATATACATGTACATATATAATATATATATATATATATATATACACATACTCATATACATATATATATATATATATATACATATCTATATACTTATACATATACACATATATATATACATATATATCTAGATACATATATACTTATATACATATATATATATATATATATCTATATAGTATTATATATATATACTTATATGCATATATACATAGCTATATACATATATACATACATATATATATATATATACACCTATATATATATATATATCTATACATATATACTTATACATTTATATACATACATATGTACATATATTTTCACGTTATTTACTATACGCTGTATCGCGGGAATATTTGTACCAGTTGCTGATATTTTGCGATACAGCGTGTACAGAAAGTGCGGACACATCCATCCTCCATCGACACTCCACGCGGCACCTAGTCGTGTTGGTTGCGTCTCTCTAGACGTCGACTGACTCGACATAGTGCTACACTCCATCGTCACCTCCACCCCCACCCCTTTATATATATACTACATATAAATATATATCTATAGCTACTATATTTACTTTCTATCTGTTAGCTTCCTTCTTAGTAAAAAGATAAAAAAAAAGGTATAAAAGTGAAAAGATAATCTTTGATTTGCAGGTACTTCGTCTTGCGAGTAGCAAGGCGTGTTTTGGAACTCTGTTTTGGCTAAAAGCCAAGGACACAATTTTGAGGGTGTGCCTCAAGAACAAGGATTACCAGAAAAAAACCTAAATAAGAAAAATACCAAAAACAGAATAAACGAACGGAAGAGACGCGTTTTAAGGAAAACGTAGAAATTCGACTTGAACCCCACTTCCCTGAGTTCGACCCTGGGCCTAAAAGTGACAAGATAAAATCAATTAGGCCAGGTTAAAAATTTTCTAAAGAGATGGTTAGGTCTGAATTAGGTTAACCACTATACACATTTCAACGATAAAAATATCATATTAACAACCTATTTGGGCCGACCCATCAGGGATAAGAACCTTGCAGCACAACAAAACAAGCCTATCCTTAAGTGGGGTAGCCTAAGGATCTACAGACTCTCAGAATCTGCCTTAAGATTATAGACGATTTACTCTACTTGCGTCCAATCAATCCAACTAGTTAGAAGGAGGGACTGGGGTGAAGGTTCTTCCTTCAGCTTGCACCTCTGGTTCCTGGTGTACACCCCAGCCGCAGTCATTTGATGCTACGCACTTAGCTAGACATCAGATTGATTGGTACAAGTAGGTTAATCATAAACAATCTCAGACTGGGCCCTGAAGAGCGAATCAGTCCTCAAGGCCAATGTCTACTTAATTTTATTTAGGCCTGGGATTGTAGTGCTTATGGAATCTGGTGGGCCCTTAAGATGGGTTGTGCCCTTAATGGTTGATTGAGTATGTGTGAGTGCGTGCACAACCAGGGTTTTCATGTAAGATTATTTTTTATGAGTAGATTTTAAGGTTTAAATCTTGCTTAAGTAGCTTTTAAAGTTTGGAATTAGGTTAATTCAATCAAGTTTCGAGGCAAACCAGATTTTCAAGCATGGGTGAAGATCTTTTTCCTTTTGAAATCAAAAGTAAAGTCTAGTGCCTGGTATTGACCTAAATTGAAAACCCTAAAGGGAAACTACTTGATGAGTTGATTTTAGATTAAGTGGTGCGCCCCAAACAACTCAAACAATTGACCACAATTGCACCACTAAGTTAGGCACACAAAATGATTGACCTAGACTGATTTCCACTCTTTCATATGTTGATTTGCGTGTACCGATTCCACATATCAGAATCCAGTTGAGTAGATAAGAATCAATTAGGTTATGTGCCTTGAATGTGGGTGTATGTAGTGTGTATATTGATTTACCCCACAAGAAATATCTTTTTGTCGATTTCTTTTTATATGAGGGTGAGATGAATGTGAGTGGAAATCCAAGCAACCAAACTAGTCTTAGGATTTATGCAAACACCTAGGTTAATTGGTGTTGAGCGCGAATCTACGCTAACGTGTTTGGTTTTGGAAAACCCGTCGTTGTAGTTCGAAAGCGAAGGATTCGCGTTCAACAAATAAAATTTATACCGAAATAAGAATTCCGGGTCGAACTCAGGGAGGCTACGTTGATCTATATTCGCAATTATGGTTTTTTTAGGATTTTTGATAAACAAGGCGAAATAATTACAATGGAGCTATCAAATTGAGAGAGAGGGAGAGAAAGAGAGAGAGAAAGAGAACATGCATTCAGTATTTCAATTGTTTATACAAGCAAATGAAATTAAAGTTACACTAGAAAGCGGGAAATCAATTACACTATAAAGCAGGAAAATTCTACACTAGAAAAGCTGTAAATAAGAATGGGAGAGAGAAGTTATCCTCCTCGACGGTCTCTTGGAGGACGAGCCGGACGGGACGACGCCTGGACGAAGGAGAACGAGGTGGGACGAAGGAGGACGAAGCAGAAGAACGGGAACGAAGCAGCACGCCATCGTCGTCGCGGGATCCACTTCCGAAGGGGGACGAAAATTTGGACTTTATCTCGTGAGAAGCATCCCGGGTGTGGGACAAGCTTCTCTTGAGCTTTGGAGAGGTAGAGAGGAGAAGGAAGGGATGAAAATTTCATATGGAGGGGGTCTCCTTTTATAGTTGCAAGGAGTGGGGGCAAAATGGACATTACATCTTCAAAATAATAAATAAGGGGTCTTTAGTGACGGATAAAACCGTCGCTAAAGCCCCGCCGTCGCCGTCGCCGCCGCACCCACGCGCGCCCGCTCGGCTGGCCTGCGCGCGTAACGCAGACGCACGTCCGCGTCGTCTCAGCCGTCCGATCGCGAGATCGGACGGCTTAGATCGCGTCCGCGCCCGCTGCCGAGCGCGCCGCTCGCGTGCGATCGCGCGCCCACCAGAGCGTCCAATTGCGCGTCGGCGCTATCGGGCGCGCGCGGCCGTTGGATCTTCATCCGACGCTCGTGCGCGCCCGCTCGCCCGCGCCTTCGACCCCCTCTCCGCGGCTCGAACCCGCGACCTCCGCTTCGCCCGCAGCTGCGTCGCCGCTGCGCTACGCGGGCGAAATGGTTGCGCGGACGTTTTTAAACGCGCGCGACCGCAGCCGTTGGATCGAGATCCAACGGCGGAGAGGAGACGTTGCGTGGTCTTCACAGGACTCCTGCGGCCGATTGGGCGGCTGGGATGGCGCCACGTGGCGCCATCTTGGCCGTCCATCTGATTGACTCGATGTAGATGGTGCCACGGATGTCGGATTGACTCGATTTTTGTGTCGTTCGGCTGCGATCGTCGATCCGAATTCATCCGTGTGGTCGGATTTTCCATCTGAAGTGCGGATTTACACCATCCTGGCCCTTGATCTTCTAGGGTTCCCCGGTCTCTATCTGATGCTACGGATGCCTGATTAGGGCGATCTTGGAGTCGTTGAACTCCAATCGTCGCCCTGATCATATCCATACGGTTGGATCTTTGATCCGAGGCCCCGATAAAATATTTGCCCTGTCCAAGCACATAAAAGGAGACAATTAACCTCCATTTTATTCAAACTACTCTAAATGCAAGATGATGCATGTAATGCAATATTTATATCATGAAATGCAATCCTATGCTTAAGAACATGCATAAATAGACATTTTAAGTAGTGTAAATGTGTTTACATCATACCCCCATGCCTATCTTTTGCTAGTCCCTAGCAAAAACTATATGCTATTTATAAAAGAATTAGGTTAGATTATTTGGACCTGAGTTATTTTCAATCATTAAGAAATTGTCTACTTAAGAACTGAACTTTCAAAGACACAACAGTGCCCGGGTATCAGCCAAAATGCAGACCGCCTCAAGCCTCGCCTTATTCAAAGAAAAATTTCTTTTTCTGTTTTTACTCTCTTTTTTTAGATTTTCTAATTTTAGGGTTTAAGAGTGGCTTTCTACGGCCATTCAACTCACCTAAGATTTGATGAGAACCCTAAGTTTTAAGCATCTTATTGTGATTGTGATAGACTCGTTGACCGGCAATTAAAACGGACTTCGGATTTCTACGCCTCTAGGTGACCTCAAAAAGAATTCTGCCTAAAGGTGTATCTTTACAACCGGTAGCTTTCTCCCTACTTTTATTTTTTAACGGGGTCAACACAAGGGTGAATCCAGTGTATATCTCCCCGGTTTATTCTACTTCTCCGCTTCTTCCTAAGTGTTTTGGGAATTTTTAGTGCATTTTCTGAGCTGGGTTCTGGACAACCGGTCGATGAGCTGTTACCACCGACAACTTGCCAGCCATACTCGTGCGGCGAAGTGTGGCTTATTTCTTTTTGTTCTTTTCTCCTTTTTGATTTTTTTTTTTTTTTTTTTTTTTTTTTAAGTAGGTGGCTTCCCTGGTCTAAGATTTACCTAAAGGCAGCAAAAAGAGAAAGGTCCAGTGACTGGGCTCTGGACAACCTACCTATGGGCTGTTACCCACGATAACTTGCCAGCCATATCACCCTAGAAGGTTCATTAGCTACCCAATTTCCGTTAAAATCGCCAAACAACGAGTCAGTGCAAAGAAAGTGTGTAGATGCTTAAGACTCAAAATTCCCTCACATCAGAGGGCGGGTTGATAAGTCGTGTACTTATCACCCAAACTTATTTATTCCAATTATAATAGAATTAAGATGGCGAGAACTCAAAGACAAATCCACATTTTAGTAGATACACAGGCTAATTAAGTCCAAAGACCTGAGGGGTCTTTGTGTTCAGATCCTAATGTAAAATTTCTTAGGATTGAAAAGTCCTAATGTCCAACTAATCCTTCCTAATTTTTTTTTTTTTTAGAAAGAGAGCAATTTATATGGATTTCACAAAGCTGACCAACTAATTCAAAAATGAATCCACCCCCCCATGCCTAGCTGATGCAATGTCCTCATTGAAAAAGAGACATGAAAGAAAGGGTAGAATATGAAAGATGTCACCTGGATATGAAGCTCGTATCAGCCTTGTGTTATATGTACAACTGCTGAGTTTAATGCCGTCAGCTAGGCGAAGTCCAGCCAAAGAAGTCACAGAATGGCTAGAGCAACAGAGTCTGAAACGGGTTCTGGAAGATTATGGTCAACAACAGGCTTCAGACGTTGACCGTTGACTTTAAAGGTGTTACCCGTCTTTGGGTCAGAAATCTGAATGGCACCATTTAGAAAAATCTGATCAATTATGAATGGGCCACTCCATTTAGATCTAAGTTTACCAGGAAAGAGCTTAAGTTTAGAATCGAATAACCAGACCTTCTGGTTTGGCTCAAAGCTCTTGCGGGAAATCATTTGATCATGTAGAGCTTTGGTCCGAGCCTTGTAGATCTTGGCATTCTCATAAGCATCATTTCTAAGCTCCTCCAACTTAGATAATTGGAGTTTCCTGGTCTTCTCAGCTAGATTTAGATCTAGATTGCATTGTTTGATTGCCCAGAATGCCCTGTGTTCAATCTCTACGGGTAGATGACACGCCTTTCCATACACCAGACGGAATGGAGACATGCCGATAGGTGTTTTATACGCCGTACGGTAGGCCCAAAGAGCGTCCTCAAGCTTTTGAGTCCAATCCTTGCGATCGGGCCTAACTGTTTTTTGCAGAATGTTCTTGATCTCTCGATTAGAGATCTCGGCTTGTCCATTCGTTTGGGGATGGTAAGGTGTGGAAATTCGATGATTAACCCCGTATTTGGCCAATAAACTCCGGAATTGGGCATTAGTAAAATGAGTGCCACCATCACTGATGATAGCCCTCGGAATCCCGAATCTACTGAAGATATTTCTCTTGACAAAGTTGATGACCACCTTGTGGTCATTGGTTCGGGTGGGAATTGCCTCAATCCATTTAGACACATAATCAACAGCGACAAGAATGTACTGATGTCCAAATGAAGGGATAAAGGGTCCCATGAAATCAATGCCCCAAACATCGAAAATTTCGATAGGAAGAATAGGGTTTAAGGGCATCATGTCTCTCTTAGTTATGCTCCCGAGTGCCTGGCATCGAGGGCATGACTGTGAGAACTCCTGGGCATCCTTGAATAAAGACGGCCAATAGAAGCCAGATTGCAAAATTTTTGCAGCCGTCTTTTTCCCAGAGAAATGTCCACCACACCCAGATGCATGGCAGAACTCAAGTATACTGTTGAATTCATTCTCCGGTATGCATCGGCGAATAATCTGATCAGAGCCGATGCGATACAGTTCAGGGTCCTCCCAAAAGTAGTATTTGGCCTCAGATTTGAGTCTATCCCGTTGTTGCTTGGTCCAATCCTGGGAGATTTGACCAACAGCCAAATAGTTAACAATGTCAGCAAACCATGGGGTGTGGACACCTAAAACTGTAAGAATGGTTTCGTCCGGAAAAGTGTCAGCAATCGGAATGTCCGGACAAGAAGAATCACCTAGGAGTCTCGACAAATGATCCGCCACCACATTTTGTACCCCGGTTTTATCCTTGATTTCAAGATCAAATTCTTGAAGAAGAAGAATCCAACGAATAAGCCGGGGTTTAGCATCCTTTTTAGCCAAGAGATGTCTCAAGGCCGAGTGGTCGGTATAAACAATAACATGAGACCCTAAGAGATAAGCCCTGAATTTTTCCAACGCAAATACTACAGCGAGTAATTCCTTTTCAGTAACAGTGTAATTCCTCTGGGCTTCATCCAAAGTTTTACTAGCGTAGTAAATGACAAAGGGCTTTTGATCAATTTTCTGACCCAGGACAGCCCCGACCGCGTAATCAGAAGCATCGGTCATGATCTCAAATGGGGTTGTCCAAATAGGTGGTTGCAAAATTGGCGCACAGGTGACTGCCGTTTTTAAGAAATCAAATGCCTTTTGGCATGATTCGTCAAAAACGAATGGTGTTTCTTTGGCAAGAAGATTGCTCAAAGGGCGGGCAACCTTCGAGAAGTCCTTGATGAATCTTTGATAAAATCCCACATGGCCAAGAAATGATCTGATTTGTTTAACTGAAGTGGGAGGAGGAAGTTTAACGATAGCATCAACCTTAGCTTTGTCCACTTCAATTCCCCGTTCAGAGATTACATGACCCAAAACGATGCCCTCTTGGGTCATGAAATGACTCTTTTCCCAGCTAAGGACCAATCGTGTCTTGATACATCGCTTAAGAATCATTTCCAAATTAACCAAACAAGAGTCAAATGATTCTCCGAAAACGGAGAAATCATCCATGAAGACTTCCATAAACTCTCCCACCATGTCGGAAAATATGGCTAGCATACACCTTTGAAAAGTCGCAGGTGCATTGCATAACCCGAAAGGCATCCTACGAAAAGCAAAGGTTCCGTAGGGACAGGTGAAAGTAGTTTTTTCCTGATCCTCGGGATGGATAGGAACTTGATTGTATCCCGAGTAACCATCAAGAAAACAGAAGTACTTCTGCCCGGCTAATTTTTCCAGGATTTGATCAATGAAGGGCAGGGGAAAATAATCCTTTTTAGTGGCAGTGTTCAGCTTCCTGTAATCAATACAAACTCTCCAAGATGAAGCTGAACGAGTTGTGACAGATTCTCCTTTCTCATTAGTCACAACAGTAATCCCGGATTTCTTTGGAACAATCTGAACGGGACTTACCCAGGGACTGTCAGAGATTGGATAAATAATTCCTGCATCGAGCCACTTGATGATTTCCTTTTTGACCACTTCTCGCATATTTGGATTCAATCTCCTCTGCATCTGGCGAGAAGGGCGGGATCCATCTTCCAAAAATATTCTATGATTGCAGTAAGATGGCTCGATCCCCCTAAGGTCATGAATGGTCCAACCAATTGCCTCCTTATGTTCCTTTAGAACCTTAATCAATTTAATCTCTTGCTCCTTTGTCAATTTAGCACTGATAATCACAGGGAGCGTATTCTGAGGTCCTAAAAATTGATATTTCAAATTCTCGGGCAATGGTTTCAATTCGAGCTGGGGTGGGGTGATGATTGATGGTCGGGTAGATGCTGAAGATTCAACAAGAGGGAGAGGTTGTGAGTGGACAAAATCAGTAACCTCTTCCGAAGATGTTAAGTCAGAGGGTTGCGGGTCAAATTCATCAACCAAAGAGGAACTTTCAATTGAAGAAACTGTCAAACAAGTTTCAATATTAATATTATCCTCATCAAGTTCCTCAATAACTCCACAATCCTCAAATTTATTGATCGCCTTAAAAATATCTAATTTCATACGTTGGTCCCCAAAGGCGATTTCCATGCTACCGCTTTCACAATTAATGTTGGCCTTTGCGGTAGCCAGGAACGGACGCCCCAGAATGATGGGCGTGTTCCTCAGATTATCTGGTACATCCATGTCAAGGACAAGGAAATCTACAGGAAAATAAAAATCCTTGACCTTAACTATAACATCTTCAATAACGCCTCACGGGTTTGTGACCGAACGATCTGCTAACTGTAGCGTTACTGAAGTTGGCCGAAGTTCGCCTAACCCAAACTTCTCGTAAAGAGAAGTCGGAATTAGGTTGATGGATGCACCGAGATCCAAAAGTGCTCTATCAAATGTGTAATCTCCGATAACGCAAGAAATCAAAGGAGCACCAGGATCTCTCCTTTTCTGAGGGAGGTAGTGCAGGATAACAGAACTAGCCTGCTCGGAGAGTACCACCTTCCTCGGAACAGATTCTCTCGACTTACACTTTTGTGTACATAATTCCTTTAAAAATCTTGCGTAAGTCGGTATGTGCTTGATAGCATCAAGGAGCGGGATATTGATCTCAACATTCTTAAATAAATTCAGAAGCTCCTCATTGCTATCAACAGACTTCTTCTTCTTTGCTTTGGTTAAGGCTTCAGGAAAAGGAACACGAGTCAGATCTTTGGAATCGGATTCCTGAGCCTTGATTTCTCCTTTAGAATTCTCTTCTCTCTCCTCAGATTCTTCAGGATTCAAAAGATTAGAATAATGTGGTTGTGGATCCTGAGTCTTCTTACCACTTCTCAAAGTGACAGAATTTGCAGAAGCGTAAGAATTTGGGTCTTGAGGAGGGTTAGGAAAGATTGGAGGGGCTTGATTGACCATGAATTGTTGATTTACAGAAGAAGAAGATGAGGAACCCTGCTCAACCACCTGAGCATGCGCGTGTGGGTCCCTCTGATTTCCATACCCTTGGGCTTGATTGCCCGAATTTGTAATGTTTCGTGGGTTGGGTACGGGTTGGGATGGTAGAGATCCGGGTTGGCGAGAGTTAGCAATGAGCCCGGATTGCAAGTTGTCCAGTGAGTTTTTCATTTGCTGCATGAGCTGGAGCATAGATCCTTGCATCTCTACTATTTGATGGTTCAAATCAGCCTGCCCTGCGGGTTGACGGGCATTCCAAGCTGGCTGATTGACCTGATTCGGAGGCAACTGAGTATATACTTGACCCTGACCCATTGGTCGTTGCGGAGCATAATTGCTGGGTCGGAATTGGGTCTGTTGCCCCGGATTTTTCCAAGAGAAGTTAGGGTGGTTTCTCCAACCTTGATTATAGGCATTCGAGTAGGGGTTGGATCTAGCATTCTCTTGTACAGCACAGACATCCTCATAAAGTGAGGATGGAGAGAAAGAAAAGGAAGGATTAGAAAAACTGGGATCAAAGGCCCCAGTTGGGAACCCATGGGGTTCCGAAAAATGCTGACTCATATGTTGAGTCGCATCAAGTTGATTCACGAACTCCCGTCCAGAAAGAGCTCGTGAAGAATGGAATCCCGAATTTTGGAATTGAGTGGATTGAGAGTTGTTCATAGAATTGCCAGCCATCCACTCTTCCATTCTTTTAGCAACCAAGTCCACTTTGTCAAGTTTATTACAAATCAATTCCATATCAAATGAATGAGAGTCATGGACTTCATTGACATTTGATCTGGGTTGTTGGGACCGGTTAAAAGTATCCATGGAGGCATGATTTATTGAATTCTCACTCATTTCCTCAAATAAATCATGTGCACTATCTGCATCTTTATTAAGGAAATTGCCTCCGCAAGAAGCATCCACATGGTTTCTGAGTTGTTCAGTCAACCCATGATAAAAAATCTGCACGAGTTGCCATTTCGGCACCTCGTGGTGTGGACACCTCCGCAATAAGTCCTGGAATCGCTCCCAGGCCACATGAAACTGCTCCCCCGGCCGCTGGGTAAAAGTAGTGATTGCCCGTCTTAAAGCATTGGTACGACCGACTGGGAAAAATTTCTTCAGAAAGGCCGATTTCAACTCATTCCAAGTTGTAATTGGTCTTCCTATTGTCCTATACCAATGCCCGGCCTTATCCCTAAGAGAGTGAGGGAAGAGCCTCATGATCATTTGCTCCTCGTTTACGTTTCGAGACTTGGTGGTCTGGACCAAAGTGGTCAAGTCCTCCAAGTGTTGAAACGGATCCTCGGAGCCAAGCCCATGATAATGTTTAATCAGGCTTAACACCTGGGGCTTGATTTCTACGTCACCGGCTGGAATCTGGACGCCGGGACGTTCCCCGTAATTTGAAGGATCATAAAAATCCTTCAAGGGCTGAACGCCCTGCATTCTCTGGAACCATTCTTGCATTCTCTGCATTTGTTCCAGCTGCCTTCGAAATTCTTCCTGTGGATTTCCAGGCAGAAGAGGCTGTTGTTCGGCCATGGGATCAAATTGACCAAAATCTAACTTGCGCCTCCTAGAATGTTCTAATGGTCCTTCTAATCTGGGATTCAATGACCGTCTTCCCAGCATAAACTAGGAGTAGGTCGGAAGGACCGGGGATAGGGACCCTGCAGTACAACAAAACAAGGCTGTCCTTAAGTGAGGTAGCCTAAGGATCTACTGACTCCCAATACCAGCCTTAAGACTGTAACTGATTTACTCTACTTGCGTCTGTATAATCCAACCAGTTAGAAGGAGGGACTGGGGAGAAGGTTCTTCCTTTGGCTTTCGCCTCTGGTTCCTAGTGTACCCCCCAGCCGCGGTCGTTTGACGCTACTCCCCTAGCTAGACATCAGATTAATCAGTACAAGTAGGTTAATCAAAAACAATCTCAGACTAGGCCTTGAAGAGCGAATCAAACCTTAGGGCCAACGTCTACTCAATTTTATTACAGCCTGGGATTGTGGTGCTTATGGAATGTGATGGGCCCTTATAATGGGTTGTGCCCTTAATGATTGATTGAAATTTGTGTAAGTGTGTGCACAACCAGGGTTTTCAAGCAAGATTATTTATAATGTGTGAATTTTAATGTTCAAATCCTGCTTAAGTAGCTTTTAGGGTTTCAAATTAGGTGAATTGCAATCAAATTTCTAGGCAAACCAAGTTGTAAAACACGGGTGAAGATAGTTTTCCTTTAAAATCAGAAAGAAAGCGGAGTGCCTAGAATATACCTAGATTGAAAACCCTAAGGAGGAGCTACTTGATGAGTTGGTTTTAAATAAAGTGGTGCGGCCCAAACAACTCAAACAATTGGCCACAATTGCACCACTAAGTTAGGCACTCAAAGATGGTTAACCTAGAATGATTTCTACTCTGTTATGTGTTGCTCTGTGTGTACCGGTTCCACAGATCAGAACCCGGTTGAGTAGAAAACAAATCAAGTTAATCAAGTGCCTTGAATGTGGGTGTGTGTTGTGTGTTTGTTGAAAGTTACCCCACAAAATTATCTTTTTGTTATTATTATTTTTTTTTTTTTATGAATGAGGGTGAAATGAGTGTGAGTAGAAATCCAAACAACCAAACTATTCCTAGGATTTATGCAAACACCTAGGTTAATTGGAATTTGGATTTAATGTGGCGAATGAAATCTATGGAGGGGGAAAGAATGGGGGAGCACTTACAGTTGTCTTCAACTGCACTTTACTCCAGTCTACCGCTTGTTGATTCCTTGATGGAGGTCTCTGCAAAACAATAGACACAAGAGAAAGCTAGTTAGAAAACAAATAAAGTGCAAGAAATGTGAAGAAAAGATCGGAAATCGTTGCCTCCCCGGCAACGGCGCCAAAATGTTGAGCGCGAATCTACGCTAACGTGTTTGGTTTTGGAAAACCCGTCGTTGTAGTTCGAAAGCGAAGGATTCACGTTCAACAAATAAAATTTATACCGAAATAAGAATTCCGGGTCGAACTCAGGGAGGCTACGTTGATCTATATTCGCAATTATGGTTTTTTTAGGATTTTTGATAAACAAGGCGAAATAATTACAATGGAGCTATCAAATTGAGAGAGAGGGAGAGAAAGAGAGAGAGAAAGAGAACATGCATTCAGTATTTCAATTGTTTATACAAGCAAATGAAATTAAAGTTACACTAGAAAGCGGGAAATCAATTACACTATAAAGCAGGAAAATTCTACACTAGAAAAGCTGTAAATAAGAATGGGAGAGAGAAGTTATCCTCCTCGACGGTCTCTTGGAGGACGAGCCGGACGGGACGACGCCTGGACGAAGGAGAACGAGGCGGGACGAAGGAGGACGAAGCAGAAGAACGGGAACGAAGCAGCACGCCGTCATCGTCGCGGGATCCACTTCCGAAGGGGGACGAAAATTTGGACTTTATCTCGTGAGAAGCATCCCGGGTGTGGGACAAGCTTCTCTTGAGCTTTGGAGAGGTAGAGAGGAGAAGGAAGGGATGAAAATTTCGTATGGAGGGGGTCTCCTTTTATAGTTGCAAGGAGTGGGGGCAAAATGGACATTACATCTTCAAAATAATAAATAAGGGGTCTTTAGTGACGGATAAAACCGTCGCTAAAGCCCCGCCGTCGCCGTCGCCGCCGCACCCACGCGCGCCCGCTCGGCTGGCCTGCGCGCGTAACGCAGACGCACGTCCGCGTCGTCTCAGCCGTCCGATCGCGAGATCGGACGGCTTAGATCGCGTCCGCGCCCGCTGCCGAGCGCGCCGCTCGCGTGCGATCGCGCGCCCACCAGAGCGTCCAATTGCGCGTCGGCGCTATCGGGCGCGCGCGGCCGTTGGATCTTCATCCGACGCTCGTGCGCGCCCGCTCGCCCGCGCCTTCAACCCCCTCTCCGCGGCTCGAACCCGCGACCTCCGCTTCGCCCGCAGCTGCGTCGCCGCTGTGCTACGCGGGCGAAATGGTCGCGCGGACGTTTTTAAACGCGCGCGACCGCAGCCGTTGGATCGAGATCCAACGGCGGAGAGGAGACGTTGCGTGGTCTTCACAGGACTCCTGCGGCCGATTGGGCGGCTGGGATGGCGCCACGTGGCGCCATCTTGGCCGTCCATCTTCTGGAAGTTGTAGATGGTGCCACGGATGTCGGATTGACTCGATTTTTGTGTCGTTCGGCTGCGATCGTCGATCCGAATTCATCCGTGTGGTCGGATTTTCCATCTAAAGTGCGGATTTACACCATCCTGGCCCTTGATCTTCTAGGGTTCCCCGGTCTCTATCTGATGCTACGGATGCCTGATTAGGGCGATCTTGGAGTCGTTGAACTCCAATCGTCGCCCTGATCATATCCATACGGTTGGATCTTTGATCCGAGGCCCCGATAAAATATTTGCCCTGTCCAAGCACATAAAAGGAGACAATTAACCTCCATTTTATTCAAACTACTCTAAATGCAAGATGATGCATGTAATGCAATATTTATATCATGAAATGCAATCCTATGCTTAAGAACATGCATAAATAGACATTTTAAGTAGTGTAAATGTGTTTACATCAATTGGGGTTTGAATTAATGTTGTGAGATGAAATCTACGGAGGGGGAAGAATGGGGAGCACTTATAGTTGTCTTCAACTACACTTTACACTGATCTACCCCTTGAAGATTCCTTGTTAAGGTACCTGCAAAACAATCGACGAAAAATAAAGGAAGTTAGAAAACAATCAAGTTTGCGAAATGCAGAAAGAAAATAAAAAATCGTTGCCTCCTTGGCAATGGCGCCAAAATGTTGGGAGCGGAAAATTATGCGATCAGAATTGGATTTTGAAAACCTATCATTGTAGTTCGATTTGCGAAGCAATCTATCAACAAATAAATTTAACCAAAATTTGTAAGGAAATTTCGAGTCGAACACAGGGAGGCTACGATGATCTAAAATCCATATTTATATTTTTTTTGGTATTTTTGTTTGAAAGAGAGATAATTACAATGAACTTGATATAAACAATAAGAGAGAGAGAGAGAGAGAGAATAATCACTTGATATAATAATACTATTTTTACAACTAGAAAGTCAGAAATGATTGCAGCTTGAAAGTGGGAAATTCTATTCTAGAAAGTGATAAAAAGAAGGGAGAGAGATGTTATCCTCCTCGACGAATGCTTGGAGGACGAGTTGGATGGAGCGACGCCTAGAAGACGGAGGACGTAGCGGGAAGGAGGATAAAGCAGGAAGAAGTGGGAACGTGGTAACACATCATTGTCGTCGTGGGATCCACTTCCGGAATGGGGGTGAGAAAACTTGGATTTGGCTCTAGAGTAGCATCCCGAGTGTGGGACAAGCTTCTCTTGAGCTTTAGAGAGGGAGAGAGGTGAAGGAAGGGATGAGAATTTCGTAGGGTAGGGGTCTCCTTTTACAGTTGCAAGGATTGGGGGCAATTTGGTCATTCCATATTCAAAAACCTTAAAATCAGGTCTTTAGTGATGGATTTACATATCACTAAAGGCCTGATCATGGGCGACGTGCGCGCGCCGTGCCTGCCTCCTCCTCTCCCATGCCTTAACGCCAAGCGCACATCCATGAAATCACTATCGGACGGCTTAGATCGCTTCTCGCCTACTTTAGCTTCGCCTGCCTGCATCTGTGATTGGGAGTGAGGTGGGGTGTCCAATTGTGTGTGTACTCGATTGGGCGATCTAGGCCATCTGCAGCTGATCATGCGGTTAAGATAAAATGCGTGCGTGCCTTTGATCCTGAATCGAACCCACACCTTGTGCTCGTGCAAGGGTGCTCTATCGCTGCGCTACGGTTGGTTCTTTGTCACGCTTACGTTTTAGGTGCACACCTCTGTGGCCGTTGGATCAAGGTCCAACATCCCAGATCTTGCCTCGCCCGTTCCTTCAGCGGATGAGAAGCGATGCTGCGGCCAGTTTGGGCAGCTGTGATGGTGCCACGTGGCACCATCATAGTCATCCATATTCTGTGACATGCAGAAGGTGCCATGGATGTTAGATTGAGCCAATTTTCATGCCGTTAGGTTACGATCATCGATCCAAACCCATCCATGTGGTTGGATTTGTCATCTGAACTGTGGATTGACACCATCTTGGTCCTTTAGCTCTGGGTTTCCTCAGACTATATCAGATCTACGGATGTCCAATCAGGGCAATCTTGGAGTCGTTGAACTCCTGTTGTTGCCCTGATCAGATCCATATGGTTGGATCTTCGATCTAAAGCCCTGATTAAAAATCACCCTATCCTTGGCCATAAAAGGAGATAATTATATACAATTTGTACAATTTGACTTAAATGCATGATTATGCATGTTATGCACTATTTACATTGCATGATGCTAATATAACACTAAAAACATGCATTAGTAGACATTTTTGGCTAATTGGATGTATGCACATCACCTCAAAAACATCGACATATAATGAAAGAAATTACATGATAAAACTTCAAACTTGGACTCTTATTTTTTTCTTTTTCTCTATCTTTTTTTTATTATTTTTTTCTAAATATAAATGTTTCTTTTTTTTTCTTTTGTTGCTATATATATATGTATTTTTTTTTTCTACTATTAACACAAAACAATGCATACTTTTATTCATGAGGCATTATTAAGGATGATGATGGTAAAGAGGATATTGTATGGCTTATTTGGTGGAAGTGCCTACATTTTGCACCGAGTAGGAGTAGATAGGACAATCGTGTTTCTAACGTTTGACACTATTACCCTCCTCCAGCTGAGGACTCTATGAAGGATGGTCGTAACCATCTCCCATAGTTATAGTTTTATTAGGGCTCAATCTTTGTGTATCTGTCTTATTTGGTGACTCTCAGGAATTCACACAATGTTTGCACACAGGAATAGAGAGTGAAATCTATGGCTAACTTTGAGGTATCATCATCTAATTATCCAGAACTTAAGAGTCCTTACACTAGACTTAGCACACCAGTAGTCTCTCTACTTTCTTCTCACAAATATTAGGTCGCTCTATAGAAGATAGTATGCCTAACTCCCTTCAAAGTACCCAAGGATTCAGTAGACTAAAAATGTTTATTCGTTTTCTACAAAGATCCATTATCCAGTCTATGTGCAAGTGAAGTAATTATATTGGATTCTAAACTTAGAAATAATCTAAGAAGAAAATCTTTAATAAAACCTCCCTGATAAAAACTTTTGCTAGGGACTAACCAATTTAGCTCAAGAAAACAAAAGAGAGATTTTTTTTTTTCTGACCTATTGCACCTATCATAAATGCATGCAAATATTTATAAATGCTATAAACTTCCATAGGTTATACCCCTCCATGCCTAAGATTGACAATGTCCTCATTGAAAAAATAAAGACATAGAAGAATATCACCTGAGGAGGAGAGTGGGAGGAGCTAAGGCTCCTCAAGTTGAAGTGCGTCCAAAACCTAGCCATCCGAAAGAGTAACATAAGGTTTAAGTTGTTGGACATTTACCTTAAAGCTTGCACCAAAAGTAGGGTTCCGAATTTCTACTACTCCTTGAGGGATGGTATGATAACAATGTACGACCCATCCCAGCGGGACTTGAGCTTTCCTGGAAATAATTTAAGTCTGGAATTGAAAAGCTTGACCCACTGGTTGGGTTCAAAAGTCTTTCTAATAATTTCCTTATCATGGAAGACCTTTGTACGTTGCTTGTAAGCTTAAGAAGTTTCATAGGCTTCATTATGAAGCTCCTCAAGCTCACTTAACTCTAGCATGCGTGCCTTTCTCGCTTTATCTAGATTTATGTTAACCTTTTTAATAGCCCAATAAGCTTTGTGTTATATTTTAATGGGAAGGTGACATGCTTTTTCGTAGAGAAGACAGAAAGGAGACATGCCCAAGGGAGTTTTATACGCTATTCTGTAGGCCCAAAGAGCATCATTTAATTTTTTAGACCAATACTTACGGTCGGGCCTGATAGGTTTTTCTAAAATTCATTTAATCTCCCTATTAGGCACTTCAACTTGTCCATTCGTTTGGGGATGGTATGGTGTAGCTATCATGTGGTTGACTCCCAAATTTTGGAGTAGTCTTATGAAGTGCATGTTCTTGAAGTGAGGTCCTCCATCACCTATGATCGTCCCTGGGCACCCGTATCGAGAAATGATATTATCCCTAACAAAGTCCAAGACCACCGAATGGTCATTGGTTTGTGTGGGTATGGCTTCTATCCATTTTGATACATAGTCCATAGCCACAAGGATGTATTCATATCCGAAGGACACAGGAAAGGGACCCATGAAGTCGATGCCCCAAATGTCAAAGATTTCAATGGGGAGAATAGGCTGCTGGGGCATCACATCCCTATTTCATATGGTTCCTGTCTGTTGGCAATGTAGACATGCACCCACATATTTATAGGCATGTAAAAATAATGTGGGCCACCAAAAGCCAGACTAAAGAACCTTATGGGCAGTCTTTTTTCCACTAAAATTCTCTCCACAGTGGAGGTCTTGGCAAAACTCAGAACGCTCCTTTGTTCTTCGTCAGGGATGCAACGACAAAAAATTTGGTCAGGGCCTATTCTAGAAAGCTTAGGTTCTTCCCAGTGATAAAATTTAGTGTCAGCAAGAAACCTATCTCGCTTCTACTTGTCCTAAGTACTGGGGGTATTGCTTGCGACCAAATAGTTCACTATGTCAGCGAACCAAGGAGTTTTGGCCTCCACGACCATCAGAGACTCATCAGGCAAAGTCTCTTGGATATTGCTAGTAAAGGTCGATGCCTCAATAGAGATCCTAGACAGATGATCCGCTACCACAGTCTCAACTCCTTTCTTATCTTTAATTTCCAGGTCAAACTACTAGAGTGGCAGAATCTAACGAATTAAGCGAGGTTTGGTGTCCATTTTAGCAAGAAGGTGTTTTAAGGCAGAATGATCAATTAACACCTGATCGCACGAGTTTCACAAGATTGAAATCAGGGTTATGAGTAACTTGTCATCGTAGTTGCAAAGCTCGTGATCATATAAAATTTATATTGAAACTCCAAGGGAGTCCTGGGTCAAACACAGGGAGGCAATGTTTACTTTAATTGAAAATCGTGCTTCGTTTTGTTTCTTTTTGGTATTTTAAAGTTTTGTTATTTTTTTGTGTTTTTGAAAGAAGAAGACAAGCAGAATAAATCACAATAGATATTGAATAAATATGATATATATCATGAATGTCTATTACAATAACCTACGAAAGCATAAAAAGAGAGGGAGGTGAAAAGAAATCTCCTGAATCGGCTGTTCGGCGAGACGACGACGTCTAGAGGAAGCTCGGACGAAGGAGCTAAGGAGCAGGATGACGGAGGTGAGATGTAGGAGGATGTTGGGTAGAGGAAAGCTTCAACATGGCTCTAGAATGGAGGTGAGAAGGCAGAGATGATCTTCTATCGGAATGGAGGTGGGAGGATGGCTCCAAGGCGAACTACGAATGGGGATGGGAAGATGGAGAAATATTTGGTGAGGTAGAGGTTCGCTACAGTAATAGGAACCTTAGGCGATTGAGAGTAAGCTTTAATGGAGCATTAGTAGGCTTGCTAGAGCTTAGGAGTAGGTGGGAGTAGAGTAGGTAGAGATGCCTTGGAATGGGGGTGTAGGGGTGTTTATATAGTGGTGGAATGGAGGTGGTCTGTGTGCACGGGCCTTTAGTGACATTTAAGACATCGCTAAAGACCTGCCCGAGACATCGCTAAAGCATTCACATGCCTTCGCTGGCGCTTGAACGCTCGTCTGCAGTTGTCGTAAGCGCAGCGATTGTCGACCATTGGATTAGGCGTGGATGGCTATGATAGCGAGAGGAGAGCACGCACCTGCTAGCATTTGAAATTCGCACCGATGGTGCATGTGCTGGCAGCTGTCGGATGAGGCATTGCATGGTTGAGGCACGCCTGCAGATCATGCGTGCTCTGATTTAAATCACATGCCTCACGCAATTGTGAGGATCGGACGGTGGGTGCTGCTCGCAATCGACTTAAATGCATGCCCCATATGGGATGCGTGTGCTCTGGCGTGTGCCTTCGCGTCGATGGGTGGCGTTGGATCGTGAGTGGGGAATGTCGACCGCTCGATCACGATTGGGCGGCCCTATTATAGCTGGCACTGTAGCGGGCACGGTGAATCGCAGCTCGATCTCATGCTTGCTCTTTGAGAGCTCTCGTGTTGACCGTTGCGCCACATCCGTGGGTGTGTCGCGAAGAGGAATTGCAGCCACGTGGTGAGGGAGGCCTCTTAGCTGTTGGATTTTCATCCAACGGTTGAGATCACTTGATGGGCGGCCTTTGGAGAAGTGGCGGGTGTCTTTGGGAGCTTCAGATTATGCCACATGGCAACATCTGGATCGTCCACCCTTCATTGCTAGTAGAGGATGCCATGGTGCTCGGATCGAGGTGATTTCTATGTTGTCAGACTGTGATCGTCACTCTGGATCCTTCCATACGATCGGATTTTTCATCCAAAGTCCGTAAGGATGTCGCATTGCCTCCTGGCTATATAAAATGAAGAAATTAATATATAAAACATAAAACTATCCCAAATGCCATGCAGTGGATGTTATGCAGCATTTATAACATGATATGCAATGCTAGGCCTAGGAACTATCATAAATAAGCAATTTATCATGAATTCATGTGTGTTTATCATACCCCCATGCTTACCTTTTGCTAGTCCCAAGCAAAATTAACCTAAATGCTACGTATAAAAGTAGAATCAGGATTTGAGTATTTAGGCAAAATGATCAAGCGTGTGTTTCGCGAATTAAAATCGGGGTTTGGAGGACCCATCGTCGTAGTTCGCAAAACACGCCTATCAAATAAAATTTATAACTGAACTCGAAAAGTGAGTCCCGGGTCGAACATTGGGAGGCAAACGTTTGGTTTTATAAAAATTCTGCACTTTGCTTTTATTTTTTTTTGGTCTTTTTTGTCTTTTCTAATTTTTTTGGTATTTTTAATATGGCAAGAGAGGTCGATGAAATCTAGCTAATCTACTTGCAAAAATAAAAAGAAAAGAGAGAGAGAGAGGAACAATTATCTATTTATCTCATGAATGTTTTCTACAATTATGAAAGCAAGAAAATCTACCCTACGAAAGTGAAAGAAAGATAGAAAGAGGTGAGAAAATCCCCCTTGACGATTACTCGGAGGATGACTCACTCTGACGTCGCTTGGGGGAAAGTGGTGAGGAACGGGACGAACAGGGACAGAGCTGGAGGACGGAGGATGTGGCAGGATGGCGTTGCGGCAAGGATCTTCTTCCCGAAGGGCAGTGAGAGGACGGCCACGGGATGCTCCTTGAATGGGGATGAGGGAAGGGAAAACTATTTGGTTTTCTACTCTAGTGGAGCATCTCGGGCTTGGGACAAGCTCTCTTCAGAGCCTTGGAGGTGTTGAGAGGAAGAAAGGAAGAGATGAAGAAAAATGGGAGGGGTAAGGGTCCTTTTATAGTGGAGGAAAGAATCAAATTCGTATACAGGACTGTTGGGATGCATAAATCACGTTTTTGATAGAAAAAAGCATCGTAGTATAGTTGCAAAGTATGATCCCACAACGATATTGTTTCATAAAAATTACGAGACTTGAGTCTCGGTCATTCATCTCTTTGAGGCATTGCTTTTAATTTTGAAATCGATCTTCTATTACTCTACTTTATTTAGAATCGCATGCCAGTTCGGGATTATTACATATTTAAGTACGACATGCTTAGTTGCAAAATGGATAGAAAATTAAGACAAGCTACTTGAATCAAGCAAATATGATAGCAATTAATAAGCTCATGGTGATTTCACAACATAGTGACATATATATATATAAAAGCATTTTTTCATTCATTCAGTGGGAGAGTTGTTTGCAACAAAAACTGTAGAGGAAAGCTTGTACAGAAATGCTTGGAATTTAAATTTAGCTACCAGAAAATGACTGCATAGAAGAATCAACGGGGGGATTTTGCATGCATAATTGGGGGAGAAGTAAGACTACTCTATTAAGCAGTAATAAAAGCAGTAAACTACAAAGAGCATAAACTAAATCTAGCAAAATAAAGGGCATTCAACGACTACATACAAGAATCAATGGGGGGATTTTGCATACATCATTGGGGGAGAAGTAATACTATGCCATTAAACTGTAATAAAAGCAGTAAACTACGAAGAGCATAAGCTAAATCTAGCAAAATAAATGGCATTCAGGGGTGGTCCCCAATGGCCTTGGAGTGGTCGGGAGAAGAATGACGAGTGGCCAATGTAGCTTAGGCTGACCCTTGGAGAGAGGTAGGGTTGATCCAGCATCCCAGCATGATGTCCTCCATGGTGGTGATAGTGAGCTCCTGGAGGTGGAGTGGCTAGCTAAGTGGAAGTGGGTGTGAATGGCACCAATGGAGTGAATTTGCCAAGTGAATGGAGCCAAGGGATGTGAATGGGGTCACTTGGCCGCCCATGGGGTCTTTTTATAGACCCAATGGCTTCTCTCTAGAGAGGTGTGGAACTCTCTAGGGAAAGACCAAGAGTGGCCGACCAAGAGGTTATGAGATCCAAAAATTATGGAACTCATTTTGAATGCCTCTTGGTTGCTAATTTTGGCAACCAAGAGGTGGCGCCACTTCAAAGAGAGTTCTAGAGAACTCTAGAGAAGTGTGTGTGTGTGAATGGGTGTGTGTGTGTGTGTGTGGTTGTGCTCTATGTGGCTAGGTGGCTTAGGTTAGGTCCTAATGGTTTTGGGTAGGTGTAGGTCTTGAATTAGGGTTACAAATCCTAATTGCTAAGGGGAAAATGCAATTAAACTTAACCTAAGTTTAATTGAATGAGTGTGATCCTAATTGAGAGTGAAATAACTCAATTAGGTTGGGTTTAGGTCAATTGGACTCTCACCAAGTCCAATTGAACTTGTGTGGGTTGAGATCTAAGCTCAATTGGACTTAATGAGTCCAATTGACTTAGGTGAAGGTAATTGACTTTGATCTAAGTCAATTGGGTTTGGTGAGGACCTAATTAGGTCCTTAGGTAGGTCTAGAGGTGATGTACTAGGGTTAAGACACCTTAATTTAGGTTCCTATGGGGTTGGGATTAGGTCTAGGGAGCTAGAGATCCAAGATCAAGACTTGAATCTCAAAACAGGGACTGGAGACCAGTACCAGATGTCCAATAATGTGGTCAGATGACTTATACTAAAAAATCAGAAATCTAGACTTCAATTTTAGACATCTAATCTGAGTCAGGGGAAAATCAAGGTTCTATTTTGGCTATTCTGCAGAAGTTGGACGTCTGACAAAGTGCCTGGACATCCAATAATACTGCAGAAGTGGGTTTGAGGTGTGAGGGGGATGGCTAAGGGTCCTGGACGTCCTATAACTTATCTGGACATCCATATAAGGGTTGGAACTAGGGTTTTAGGGTTTCCTAGGGTGTTGTGACCTAATCTAAGGGTGGCTAAGGCTTGGGGAAGTCTCTAGGCTATCCTAGGGCTAGGATGGACCTATGCTCTTCACAATTTACTGCTTTATTCATACTTAATAGGATAGCAAACCTTTAATCCCCTTACATTATTGTTCCAATATCTAAACTAAGCCTTCTACTCCAGCTCTGCTACAACTCCCGTTATTTCTGATCCAGCTTCAAATCCTGCTTATTGCCTGCAATTGACATAAAGCACTTAATTAGCATATTATAACATTATTTCATGCATAGCTAAAGAAGAGCAGTAAAGATGCAGATAATGCGTATGTATTCATTAATAACCCTAACTTATGCTAAGTCCTAGCTTAATCTAGGTCAATTAAGACCTATGATTGTTGCGCAATCAAGGACATGTAGTGACGATCATAAACGTCGCTAAAGATCTGCCTTAAATGTCGCTGAAGACAGCCCACGTGCCCACGCTACCGCTGTGTTAGCGCATGCTCTGCGTGTTGTGTCACGTGCCTTCGTGTGCTACGCACCTACGTGTGCTGCCGCTACACGTGCACGCGTGCCTGTGCTGCTGTGCATGTGCGGTGGCACGTCTGCATGCATGGGCAGCCTGAGTTGTGCCACATGGCATGATTTAGGTCGTCCACCTTCTTTTTGTTGCAAGGGCTGCTACGGAGGTCAGATTGGGACAATTTTCACGTCTTTGGGCTGCGATCGTTGACCCAAATCCATCAATGCAGTCGGATTTGTCATTTGAAGCTCTGAATTATGTCACCTAGTCCCTTTGCCATTGATCTTCCTCGAACTGCATATGGTGCTATGGGACTCTGATCGAGGCGATTTCAGATGTGTTGGACTCCTATCGTTGTCTTGATTAGATCCGTACAGTCGGATTGTCAATTCGAGGCTCTGAAATAAATGTCCTTCTCTCCGACCCCAAAAAGGATACAATTAACCTAAATTATATACTACTCTAAATGCAGAATGATGCTTGCTATGCATTATTTATAACATGAAATGAAAATCTAAGCCTAGGAACATGTATGAATGGGCATTTTACCCTCAATAATTGTGTCTACATCCATAGCACAACCTTGGATCCAAAAAGATAAGACCGAAACTTTTTCAAAGCAAACACTACAGCAAGAAGTTCCTTTTTAAGCATGTAGTTTTGGTAAGGATCCGTAAGGGTCTTGCTAGCATAATGCAAAACATGAGGTTTGCCATCAACCCTTTGACCTAAGATCGCTCCCATTGCGAAATCAGAAGCATCGCACATTAGCTCAAATGGGAGGGTCAAATTTGGTGCTTGGAGAATCAACGCGGTAATAAGGGCTTTCTTCAAGACTTGGAAAGTCTCACCACATTTGTCATCAAAATCGATGGAAACATCCTTTACTAACAAGTCGTAGAGTGACTTAGAGATTTTAGTGAAATCTCTAATGAAGCGCCTATAGAATCCAGCATGGCCAAGAAAAGATCTAACTTGATGAACATTAGTTTACGATGGAAGCTTAGAGATGGAATCAATTTTGGCGGTATCCACCTCTAATCTTGTCTCAAAAACTACATGCCCCAAAATAATGCCCTGCTGGACCATTAAGTGGCTTTTCTCCCAGCTAAGCACTAGCTTTGCCTCTTCCTAGTTAACACTTTATCAAGGTGTGAAAGGCATAGGTCAAATGACAAACCGTAAATGGAGAAATCATCCATGAAAATCTCTACAAACTCATTGATCATATTAGAAAAAATGGCCATCATACATCATTAGAATGTGGCTGGAGCATTACATAACCCGAATGGAATTTGATGGAACGCAAATGTGCCATACGGACTTGTGAAGGTAGTACACTCTTGATTGTCAGGGAAGATGGCTATTTGATTATACCTAGAGTACCCGTTGAGGAAACAGAAGTACTTGTTCCCCGCTAGTTTTTTCAAAATTTGATTAATAAATGGTAAGGGGAAATGGTCATGCTGGGTAGCCGTGTTAAAACAACGGTAATCAATGCAGACCCTCCAACTAGTTGAGGTTCTAGTGGTCACCAACTCTCCTTGGTCGTTCTTTTCCACAGTGATTCTTGCCTTTTTGGGCACAACATGTGTAGGATAGACCAATTTACTATCTAAAATGTGATAGATAATTCCAGCATCCAGCTATTTTAGAATTTGCTTTTTCACAACCTCCCGCATATTTGGGTTAAGCCTTCTCTACTTGTCTCGAAAGGGCTTTACGGACTCGTTCGTATATATATGATGCATGCAGAGGGAGGGATTAACACCCTTAATCTCAGCTATCGACCAAGCAATTGCTTCCTTGTGCCTTTGTAAACATTCAAGTAGAGCTCCCTCCTACGATTTAGATAATGCAGATGAGATAACGACAGGGAATGTATCGTTAGGGCCTAGGAAAGCATACTTCAATGTGCTTGGGAAGGGTTTTAGATCCAACTCAAGAGCCTTTTTGATTGAGGGTTTAAGTTGAGATGTCCCTTCCTTTGGTAGTGGATCTACCTTCGAGGTCCAGGGTGGGGACAGAGACTGTGTGTATTCCCAACAACTCTTCTAATTCGGGCATATCCCCTTCAGTTTCTTTAATAGTTTGAGGATGGTCTTTAGATATGACCTTTTGAAGGGGATCACTACATAAGAGTGCTGGAGTAGTCTCCTTAATGATTTCATCAACTACCTCAATCTAGGAACAACCTTCAAATCTAGATTGCTTATAGGTATCAAAAACATTCAACTGGATCTTCTTGTTCCCAAAGCCCATTTTAAGAGCCCTTGATCTACAATTGATAGAGATGTTGGCTGTGGCCAGGAAGGGGCATCCCAGGATAATGGACATCTTGGTGGGCTTATTAGATGGGTCAGTGTCAAGTACGAGAAAGTCAATAGGGAAGAAGTCCTCCACTCTCACAAGGACATCTTCTAGCAATCCCCATGGTGTCTTAAGTGATCTATCTACGACTTGGAGGATGATTGGACTAGGCTTTAAATTCCCTCCTCCTAAGAGGCCATAGACAGAGCTCGAAAAAATGTTCACCCCCTCACCTAGATTGAGCAGAGCCTCGTCAATGTATTGGTTACCTATAACCACTGAAATATATGGGGCACCTCGGTCTTTCATTTTGTGGGGTGTTCCATATTGGAGTACCAAGCTAACATGGTCAGGCAAGATGACCTTAGTTTGAACCTGTCTTCTAGATCGATGCTTCTGGGTGCACAAGTCCTTCAGAAACTTGGCATAGGACGGGATCTATTTAATAGCATCCAATAAAGGCAAGTTGATGTGGATTTGCCTGAAAGTGTCCATAATCTCATCCGTCCTATCCTTGTCTCCAGATAAGCCAACAGAAGATTCCCTAGGATCAGATAGGTGCTAAGGATAGGGCACCCTCAGCTTCTGGGTAGAGAAGTCATCATGTCAGGAAAGGGGTGGCAAAATGACGACATCCTCTGGGTGAGTGATTTCAAGCAAGGGAGAGCAATGTGGCTCTTCCTCAGTGAGGGTGGAAATCGGGTTCGATATTGGAGGGGAATTCTGAGAGGTAACTGTAGGAGTGCTATCAGGTTTGTCAATTTTCTTTCCACTCAGCACAGTCATAGCTTGAGCATGCTCCCTGAACATGACCCCTTTACCCTTTGGGTTCTCTTCAGAAGAGCTAGGCAACTTCCTCGGATCCTGCTGTCTAACTGCCTCAGTAAGATGAGCAATTTTGGATTGCATATCAGTGATCATCTTACCTTGAGATTGGATGACCATATTCTGATGTTCTTGTATCACTTTCATCATGGCTTTTAATTCATCCATCTCAAAAGGCTTATTCTGAGAAGGTGTGCATAGGACGGCTGATATACGGGTTGGGGAGGTTGGGGTCATGCATTCCCTGAGTTGGAAGCATCATCTTGCTTCCATGAAATGTTTGGATGGTTCCACTGCCTTGGATTATAGGTATTGGAACTGGGATTATTGCAAAGAGGTGGTCGGAAACCTTGGGCTGCGTTGAGGTCAGCCTGAATTAACTCAGGGAATTGATTTGCTAGGTGGCACTCTGCAATGGCGTGTGTCATGCTTTGGCAAATGGAGCATTCACTTGAAGCCTAAAAGATAGAGGCTACTTACGGGTTCATGCCGGGGTTTGCTAAAAGCCTATCAAAATTTTTGTTCAATAATTGAATCCAATAAGCCAAATCCTGAGTAGCCCCAATTTCATGAACCTCTATCTTCCTCTGCAAGATTGATGGTTTTCATTCTTGATAAGAAGAGGACATGTGTATGGAATTGTCACTTAGTGTCTAAAATAATGCCCAGGCTTCATCCTCAGTTTTGGTCATGAAGGTTCCTGCATAGGTTGCATCGATGGTTTGCTTGTGCCTTTCAGATAATCCGTTGTAGAACCTTTCAACCAATTGCCATCTTGGCACCTAATTGTGGGGGCATAACCTAAGAAGGTCATTAAAATGCTCCCAAGTTTCATGAAATTTCTCCTCTTCTTGTTGAGTAAAACCTATAATCTCTCTTCTGTAATGGTTGGTCTTACTCATAGGAAAGGACTTTTTCAAGAATTCTCCCTTCAGAGTGGCCCAATCATTTCCCCTTGCATCTAGGGTATGATACCAGTGCTTGGCCTTATCCTTAAGGGAGAAAGGAAATAGTGTTCTCATCAGGGCATCATCAGTAAAGCCCTGGAGCTTCACCATGGAACAGACCTCGGTGAATTCCTTGAGATGCTTGTAGGGATCCTCCCTAGCAGTACCATAGAAAGTGGGGAGCAAAGATATGGTGTTGCTCTTGATCTTATAAGGATTATCCACTCCAGGTCTTCGGATTGGTAGGGCTTGGTGAGTGGTAGGAAGGAAATAGTCTCTCAAGGTTCTTTGGTTTTCACCATCCCTAATCTCCTCTTCATGTCTTTCTTTTGCCATTTTTCTTCTTTCTTGGTTGGCTTTTCTAATAATTCTCTCCAGTTTCGAGTTGAAAACACGACTATTTCTAAGAGAACGCCAACCAAGCATACATCAAGCAAACACAAGGCAATAGGTCTTTTGTTGATTTAAAGTACTTTAAGTCCTCTTCCAACTCTTCAGCTTGGCCAAATATAGTCAAGGCAGTGTTTCTCCGTTCCCACATAAGTGGTATAAGAGAAATGAGGCACTTGAGGTTCCTGGTCAATGTCTATTAAGGAGGTTGAGATTATTTTTAGTCCTTTTTGGGTGACCAGTCAAGTTGTCAATCAATTACGCACCCTAAATTAACCTTCGAGTGCCCTAGAGATGTACACTTTGTTGCAATGATATTCTTAAATGCTCAAGTAAAAAGGTACTCCAAGGATGGAACCAAGGGATGCAAGTAGGGCGAACCCCTCCTTTGAGGGGATGTGTTAGTGGTGCCTCTTAACTATCCTTGAATTCCTTTAAGGGGTGTCCCCCTCCTTAAAGTATCAAATCACTCAGGCAAAAGTTAATACCACCATCACAAAGAGAGATTAGAGGTTTTGCACCGATAAAGAGATCAATGCCTATAGCCTTAAGGGTCCAAGTCCTAGTGTAGTGCCTATAGTGTGTGCTTAGTGCAGGAAGTGTGCAACACACTGCGAAAAGTGATTTTTCTTTTGAAAATCACAATCAAGTTATTCAAACACTTCCCGTATATTTTACTTTCTTTTCAAGAAGTATTATAAGCACTTGATTAATCTTTTCAAGTAAGTTTAAGTGGTCATCTTTATTTATGTCCAAATGCAATGCGTGTGCAAATAACTGATGCAGAAAGATGGGAAGTACGTACCTTGCTCCAGCACTCTTCAATGCAAAAATGTACGCAATATAGTAAGAAAATCTAGATGTTGCTCAAGCAATCCTAGATGGTCACCCTATTGATATGCAGCTTCTAGCAGACAGTTCGGATATATATATACATATTTAAAATAAATGCGCAATCAAAAGAACTAACTAAGAATAAACCTAGAATCTAAAGAATCGGGGACACTCCCCTATAAATTGGCCCTAAATTATAAGGGCAAGAAAACATATAACTAGAGTAAATCCTAAAGAGTCTACTCTAAAATTCCAAATCAGAAATCTAGGAGATAGTATCCTCCTAGATGGTCCTCTATGTGTCTACTCGTCTCCATGCGTGTGGGATCAAGGCCCACAGGCGCCTGTGATTAGCTCTGGGGTGGCGGCAAGGTCCACCAAGCGTATTGTCTCCGAATAGGTAGGCCTCTTCCTTCTCACGAATGTACCTCGCATAGAATAATAGAGAATAGTCAGAAATAAACCAGGTGAACCTATTGCGTCTGTTGCCTCCCCAGCAACGGCACCATTTTGTCGGGGGATTTTCACTTGTAGAAGTAATGTCAGAAAGATATTGCGTCGTAGTAAATAATGTGGTGGAAAACCCTCGATCAAAAATTACTATACTAACATTGAACCACAAAATCAGGTTGTATCCACGGGGAGGTGTAAACCAATAAATTACCAATTATTTGCAGTGGATTATTCAAATATGTTGTACAAGTCTAAATGATGCAAAAATTGATTTGGTGATAAGTTGTTGCATCAAATGAGGTTAAAGATGACTTGAATAAGCATTCACATGAAATATAAAGAATTATAGGGTCTGAGAATCAATTACCCATAATATAAAATAATTTCTCAAAAAATCACACCTCTTCAACCAAGTTCATTTCATCAAATTCCCTCTCTCATGTAGCAATCTGGTGGCAGATCGGAGGTGCTGGAAGGTTTCTATTGATGCCGAGGAGGAAGGTGAGCGGTCGACGATGTTGGCTTCCTCCTTGGTTGTAGTGGGTGAAGAACAAAGAAGAAGAAGGAGAAGAGGTCGGGCGTCTCCTCTTGATGCGGACGGCTGCACGTGCGGGTACGCTGTTGGCTACTGGTGGGAATGCAGAGAGCCGCGTGCGTGGTGGCTATTGCTACTGCTGTGTGCGCACAGGAGTGTGGTGATGGCGGTGGGCAGGGAGAAGGTGGTGAAGGTTGGTTGAAGAAGAAGAGGATGGGCGAGGGGGCTGTTGGGGGTGTGGAAGGTTTACATGTGGATGTTGGTCGATAGTGGCGCGGTGATGGGTTGGTGATACACCGTGCTCTGTCACCGCATGGCAATAGCAAGATAAGATGTTGCATATGCTTAAACCAAAGTGTTGGCTGCTTCAATGGTGCGAGCGATATGCATGGTGAAGGTTGAGAAGACCCCTCATTCTCCGTCCATTCTCCTCATTTTAAATGCCTCTCAAGTTTTGTTTCCTCCCTCAAGATCGTCTCCAACAATATTAGCGATGAGGTGATGCCACAGGCTGTTGTGTGAGACTTAGCTGATTTGGGTGGCTGGTCCGTTGAGGTTGGCAAGATAGAGGCAGTCAGTTGAGGCAATCAGATGAGGCCAGCGAGAGGCAGCGCACCGCAGGAGATGGAGTTGGATTTTGGACACTTGCAAACATAACCCTGCATAAACATATATGTATGAAGTTTTAACAAAATATCTTCTAATTAAGATAAACTATCACTTAATTCTACTTGCAATCTAATGAGGCGTGATTTAAATGTACTTAGGCTAATTAAGTGTCCAATAAATTGGACTCATCAGTGTCATTTCGAGGGAGCAAAGGCATATCGACACTTGGTCCTCGCTAGCCTTAAGAGACGGCTACCTGGGAAATGGTGTGATGTAAGCACCACCTTTCGCGAGTGATGGCCAGCTACTACGAGAATTGGCTCTTGTCTTGGGCGTGACAAGACTGGCATTATTTGCTGTTATGATGAGGCGAAAGCCTCAAGTATCATGCCTGTCATTGATGGGATTGCCTTCTTTGTGGCAATGGATATGTGCGTAAGGGGCACTTATTACCTGTAATGATGGCCGAGGTATTTTTCACTGTTGGTGGTATATGTGGAATCCACGTCGAATATGGAAAATTTGATTTTTTCGGAGCATGCGCCTCGCAAGGGGGGAACTGCCCTCCGTGGGTGTTATATATAGGGGTGGTGGGTCATAGTTAATGGCCCACCTACCCTCAACTACTGTAGAGAGCACAGTACATGGTACTTGTCTTCATCGACGTGCTGTGAGAGTGTGCCTTTCGTTGGAGTGCCTTCGTCTCAAGCTTTCTTAGTGGAAGCATCATCATGTCTGGACTTGTAAGTAAAGGGTAAGTCCATTGCTTCCTCTTCCAAGGTCTTTGCAGAGATGAGGGATTTATATAGTTTTTTGTCAGACTCTTGTAGTCGGTTCACAATTTAGTCTTTTTTGGAGTATGGCCTCAATGGAGTGCCGTTTCATGCTTGTGGGTCCCAAACCCATCTACACTTGGACGGGTTGAAGGAAATGTTTATAATTTGCAGATACACCATAGAGCATGGTCTATGGATACCCTTGAACACCTTTTTGTTGCCCTCCCTTTCCTTTTACCTTCTCGCTGCTTCACAGCTCAGCCTTAATTGCTAGCTGATTGTAAATGCCTTTACCGCCATCTGATTCCACTAGGGGATTGTTCTCTATCTCATTTTGTTCCACCTACTTTTTGGGCAGATGCCCCTGAAGGTGAAGAGTGGCAAGCATCCATCTGGCATTTACACCATGTATAGCTAGCAGATTGGATACCGGATAGTGGACCTCCCTGATAGTTTAAAGGGGTAAGACCACCATTTCTTTTTTCTTTCGAATATCGAGGACCTTGGAATCCCCTATACCTGGCAAGGGCTGCCTGAGAGGGACTAGCCACCCCGATCTGTGTAGCTTGGCACGTCTGTACGGGTGGACACAGAAAAAATAATTAAGTTTGGTTCGATTGCCTGGTTGGAACTCAGGCGGAAGGACGTTCGGGAGGCTTTGTCATGGGTGGTAGATTTGTTGTTCACGCTACATAAGTAGGGAGGAGGCAATACCTTTTGTATCGCGTATTGCATCCACCAACTAATCAATCTGATCTTTTAGTTCTTTTGGTTGTAGCTTTTAGGCCATTTGCTTGGCCGGACACACCCAGACATCGAGGTAGTGGTTCGGTTCACCGTGGGTCGCGGCATGGAGAGGAAATGCCAATGGATCATGGGGCGAGGAGGCCGATGGAGTGGGGTGAGGGGAGTTAGCCCACTTATCTGAAGGGGCTAAAGTGGAAGGAGGAGACCCTTAAAGAGGTCACAGAGGAGTTGGAGGTCCCTTTGAAGCACCCTAGGAGGGGTCACCGTTTGATGCCTCCATGGGAGGTGTCGATGACATCCTCTTTGCAGTGTGCTAATGAGGTAGAGGGGGAAGGTGTGCCCTCTGCCCCCTTTGAGCCATCTGGGCCACCCAAGGCGATGAGAGCCTCATCATAAGCCATAACTAGCTCATTTTGACACAATAAAGAAGATAAAAGCTCCTACATAACCTAGAAGAAGGCTTAAATGAAGAAATAAGTGTTCTGAAAAGAAAACATGAAATAAAGGTTAAAACTGTAATTTTACCATTGCAGTACATAAATGGGATTTCTCAGAGGCAAAACATAGGTCAAATGGTCTAAATAAGAGAAAAAGTTGGTTGAGTCAATCAGAAATGGGTTTATGTGCAATCTAGGTATTAAATGACATTTGGTAACCCTAAAACAGACCCGCTTCAATTAACAAGGTTCTGGTCAGGACAAAAATCAAGTAAACCCTCTAAAAATCATGGAAAAATATCCCCTAGGGTTTAGAACACTTAATTTGACCTTTGGAACCCAATTTGACTTAGACTAGGGTCCTAGCTCATTAATTGAACTAATTTGGGTTTTTACGCAAAATGTCTAGTCAAACATGGTCAAACCTAAAATCCAACTTCACCATTTGATTCGTTAGATCCAAATTAGGTTTTTACCAAAATTTGGACCTAAGGGGAGGTCATCTTGACCTACTTTGCAATTTAGTACACCCAAATCACAATTTGGTCCCTATCTTTTGAAAATCATTGCAGAGAACCCCCTAATTTCCTCCCCACCTTTGCAATCAAGTCCTTCCGCCATTGTTGGGGCAGAATCCTTCTTCGGCGAGGATTAGATAGGGAATACTCTCTGATTCCTCAGAGATCCCCTCCCAGAAATGGAAGGGAGATTCTCTGAGGAATTCCCTTCCATTTGAGGCCTATCAGGATCTCTGATTTGATCCCAATATCTCGTGCGAACGCACAAGGGATTTGGGTATCCACCCACTTTCCTTCTCCGGTGAGCCGTCGGAGATGATTGCGCGCCCTCCACGCACTAGAAAGTTCGGCCAGCACCTATAAAAGAATCCCCAAACCCAGCCGCTCAATTTCAGACTTGTCTTGGCGGAGATTCTCCCAAATTTTCTTCTCTTCTATCTCTGGCCAAGGAACCCACAAGCTCCGGCGACCTCCTCCCCTCCTTCTCGTCGCTCTGCTGCCATACCAGCAGCAGAGTCCACTTCGCCTCTTCCTCCCGCGTCGCGCCGTACCAAGCACGCATTCCCCCGACCTCTTCCTCGTCGCTGCTCCCTCCCTTAGGGTGCTTCTTCTCCGACGACGGTAGCTACGAGCCGTCCACTCCGCTGCCTCCTTCTCTTCTAAAACAGTCCAGATACATTCCCCTCTCTCTTTTCCCCCTTGCATTTCATTTAATTACCCCTCAACCACGCCTGACCACCGCCATCTTCCATCCCTCCGGCCAACCTCCGGCGAATCGCTCCCATCGCTCCACACTTCTGCATGACTCGCCGACCAACTCAAAGGCTACGCCTCACCACAAGGAACATCCTCCGCCTACCCACTGCCGCTCTACACCCCCTCAACACCCCCCTGAACACACCCACACCTCTGGTCACAGGATGACCTAGGCACACATGCTTAGGCCGTCCCACGACCTGCTGCACCTTGCACCACCTTCGCCGTGCCACGGTGAAGGTCCTCCAGTGATATGATTAAGCCGAGAGGCTTGTTTTGTGTCTGACAGTTTTCAAGCCCCTGCCGCCATTGACGGTGATGCGAAGTAGCTCCAGGCTTCAGGATGGCCAGGCTTCAGGTGCCGCTGACTTGGGCAAGCACTGCGAAGCTATCTGACCCAGTGAACAATGCAACGAAGTCCACAACTTTGGAAATCGATGAAGAGCGTTCTGCGGGGACGTGCGAGAGCAGGGTGGGCTAATAGTCCCACATCGGTAATCTACGAGGCACAGGTACGGTTTAAATCGAATTTGTGTTATTCTCTTATTGCCTCCGAACGTACAGGGGTGAGGTCCCTCACCTAACGCTCGCCTCGTCCATGGTTTCACCTCGCGGATCTGGCGGGATCCGACCCGACCCTATCTGTGCACACCTTGCGCATCACCCTCACGCCGGTGCGCCTGGTCCCGGATAAGAAACCCGACCCGATTACCCACGGCTCTGGGAGAGCATCCTGTGAGTGGTTTGTAGAGAGAGAGAGATGTGCGGGTAGAGGGAAGGGGGTAGGTTTTGCTGTGTTGTGTGCAGGCAGGCCGAGCACTGAAGAGAAGAAGCTTAGCCACAGCAAGGAGAAGAGAAGAAGAAGATGCTCTGAAGAAAAGGCTGAGCAAGGCAGAAAGAAGAAAGAAGAGAAAAAGGCAAGGCAGAAAGACCAAGGAAGAAAAAAACCCTTCACAGAAGAAAAGAGAAGAGAATCCAAAGAAGAAGAAGACAGAAGACAAAAGAAGCAAAGGCAAGAAGAAGAAGACCTGTAGATCAAAAGAAAAGAAAAGAAGAGCCTACGCAGAAGAAGAAGGCAGAAGAGAGAAGTAAGGAGGAAGACTGCAGAGGAGACCAAAACTGGAAGGAGAATAGCTACATTTAAGACATCTAATACAGAAATCAGACATCCAACCTTGTTGTTTCTTAGCAATTCTTTTTATAAATCACTCTTTAATCAAATTGTCTTTCATTTAAAAGTTGTACTCTCTAGTTTTTTAAAAGTACTGAGATTGCTCCCTGTGTTTGACCTCGGATACTCCGATTTTCAAGTAAAAAAATTCTTTATTTGTTTTGAACACTTTTTCGGCTCTATTACAACGTGTTATTCTTTAAAACCCGATCAAGTGCGATAAACATTTTGGCACCGTTGCCAGGGAGCAATGGGCACTTTTAAAGCTTTTGATTACAACTTTTTGATCCAATATTTGACCTAACTCCTCTCTTTTGTTGTGCTTATTACAGGGATAGCAAAAGGAAAGAAGAGCAGCTGCACAATAGACACTCCAAGGAACAGGTAATTTCCATAAGCCCTTTCTCTTAACTCCCTCAAAACCTGAAAAGGAAAAAAAGAGAGAACAATCAACTTAGGGCTACCTGTTTCATATTTAGTAACTCATCAAGTTGCCAGATTTTCATTTCAACACATTTTTATCTGCTCATCCAACTAAGGTAACTAGGGCTAAAACTTTCCTGATTGAGCCCTAGGTACTAAATTCTGAGGCAACTAAATTGGACCCACCAGAGCCAAGTTAAGGATTAAAAAGCTAGGGTTTTTAGAGACACATCTTATCTTAAACAAAGAAACAAATTTTTCCAAAAAGAGGTGTGCCTAAACCTTGTTTGAAAAGATCTATACAAGAGGAACCCTAAGCAAATCAGGCTTTTAATCCATTTGAACCCTAAAAGAAAGGACCTAAAAGCTCTCAAAGGAACAAGAGGTGAAGTTGATCCCTTGGGACAACCAACCATAAAATTAGGTCACTTATTCACTCAAAATACCTAAAAGTTCAAGTGGAACATTAAGCACCTTGATCTTAAAGTAAAAAAGGTGGACTTAAGAGGTCAAGGTCCCCATTCTGGTCTACCTGGAACCGCAGTGACAAGAGAGGTCGGGTTGGGGAAACCCTGTAACTCGTGGGGATGCTCTACCGTGTAGGGGTCTTTGCGGGACTCTCCCTCTCTGGCTGCCCAGGTATTTCTCAAGTGGACGACCTTTCTGACTAAGGGGTCCATCCGCCCCGAACCTCTATAGTCACCCAACAATTTTTGGGTGTCTTGATTGGGTCCAGCACCTTCTAATCTCATCACATCCTTCGGTGCATGTTCTGTAGGAGGTCCTTAAGGCCACCCTTAAGACGTCCTTTAGAAATTCATTCTCGTCGAGGCCAATCCTGGACGCCTTGTTTGTGTAGCAACCCCACCACATAAATCTTTCATCTGATTCAGACCCTGGTTCTCCTTCTTCTCCCATCATGGCACAACCCATTGAAGAGGAGAATAACCTTGAACACCAACTTCAACTCCCTAATGATCTCTTTCAGAACTTTGTAAATCCACCGCAGCGACCTATGATGCGAGATCACTATAATCCCACTGCGGTGGCGATCGAACCTCGAGTACGAATCCCGATTGGAGGACCTGACTCTGAACTGAAGCCTAATATGATTCATGCCATACCGAAGTTTCATGGGCTTAACTCTGAGGATCCATTCCAACACATTAAACAACTCAAGCATCTGGCCCAGACCTTCGGGTCAGATCTACAAAATCGGGATATCCTACTCATGAAAATGTTTTCGTTCTCCCTCTTGGACAAGGCCGCACATTGGTATCAAACTCAGACCCGTCCGATCAACACATGGGAGGAACTTCAGTCTGAAGTTTTGAAAAAATTCTTCCCTGTTGGCCGAATGAATGCCTTGCGCCACCTGATCACTCATTTCACTCAACAACCGAGAGAACCTCTTCATGAAGCATGGGATCGATTCTTAGATCTCATGCGAAAGTGTCCCCATCACAGAGTCCCTAAGTGGGAACAAGTCCAGTCTTTTTACTAGGGACTTCGTGAAGACATTCGTTTATTCGTCAATGCAAGGTGCGGAGGAAACATCATGGGTCAACATGAGGACACAGTGTGGGAGATTCTCGAAAACATGTGCGAGAACTCCATAAATAATGACTCCATGGGCTTATTCGACAGGACGATGCCCGCTCATCGACGAATCTAAGAGGGACACATGAGATGCAGGACCTATCCACTTCCATCGACTTGGAACTGATGGCCAGTCGGTTGGACAAGTTTTCTATCATAGAAAAGAAGGTGGACGAGCTAACTCGGCATTTGCAGCAAGCCACCTCTACGTAAAACTCTTTTGCACGACCACCTCTAGCAAGGGAAACTGTGCAAAACATCTATCACCAATCTGCCAAGGGGATGGACCCATATCCACCCCCATCTACCTCTCGGACCGGAGTGACCTCCAATCCATTCTACTCGAGTTGGGGGACTTTGAACCCTCGTATTCTGACTTTCCTGAGGTTCCTCAGAACTGCGAGGACCTCAACGCCATCCAGAATGACCCATTCTCCAATACCTACAACCCTGGATGGCGAAATCATCCTGACTTTCAGTGGGTGGGAAATTCTCAAAGACCACCATATCAACCCCGTCCACAGGCCCCTCGTCCATATCAGCCGCCTCAGCCTCAGCCCAATCCCACCTACCAATCCGGGCAAAACCAGGATCAACTAACTCTTATCCTTCAAGCACTGGCTGACATTCAAAAGACAAATACGGCAATGCAAAAACAGCACAAGGACAGGATCACAGAGGTTCACAACCAACTGGCCCAGATGGCAAATTCCCGCCAACTTGGCACCCTTCCTTCGCAACCTCTACCCAACCCAAATAACGTGCTGACCCAGAGGCACATTATGAATCCAAATTCAGGCCATGCACATTTGATTTATCAGGCCCTTGCTGCTCCATCGCCAGACTGGATGGAAGCTTCGACATCTTATGCGGGATTTCAGCAGCAGCCACCCCTCCTACCAAACCCAAACCAAAATCAAGCCGGATTAAACTCTGTAACAACATGTATTGGTAAAACAACCCAAGATCCACATTATCCGAACCACTCTAAGCCTGATAATAGCCAAGACCCTAGTATAGTTATCCAAGATACCACTGTCCCAGATCAAGAGCCTGGACCTATCCCAAAGGAACCAACTAGGATCCCATTTCCTGAGGCCTTGACCAAAGGAAAAAGGATTACCAAACCCGTGGCCCCTGAGGAGGATCTGGTCAAGCTCTTTGAACAAGTCTAGATAAACATCCCATTGATGGATGCAATTCGCCACATACCGGCTTACGCAAGATTCTTGAAAGACATATGTACCCCTAAACGTAAGCCGCGAACCAAGGATGGGAATCCAATCGTACTATCAGAGCAAGCCAGCTCTGTCATCTTGAGCAAACTCCCACCCAAGGCTAAAGACCCAGGAACTCCCTTGATTTCTTGTAAAATTGATGAAACCCAATTTGATAGAGCCTTACTAGACCTAGGTGCCTCCATAAATTTAATACCTACATCCCTCCTTGACCACCTTAAAGAATCTGAACTTAAACCCACTGAGGTGACATTGCAGTTAGCCAATCGATCCATCAAGTCACCTAGAGGAATACTCGAGGATGTCATTGTTAGGGTACGAGATTTCTATTTCCCGGTGGACTTCATAGTATTGGACATGGATTAACCTAAGAACCCAAGGGACACACCAATCATATTAGGGAGACCCTTTTTGGCCACTGCTAGGGCCAACATAAACTGCGAAGAGGGCCAGATAGAATTAAAATTTGGGAATCAAAACCTGAAGATTGACATTTTTAAGGCCCAACAAGGGATTAATTGCGGGGTTATAGAGGAAATATGTGATATTAAAGCCATGGTTGATGAATTGCATATAAAGGACAACCTGATTATCCCTGATCAACCACTAGAGAATCAAAACCCACTAACAGAGGAGTGCGAACATGATCTAGACACACCTATGACTCCTACCCTTGTTCCTGATACAAACCCCGAACCGCCCGCTGCTGCTGACAATCCTGTCATGGAACTCAAGCCCCTTCCCAAACATCTGAAGTACGTCTTTTTGGATTCGAATCAGACGTTTCCTGTGATTATCAACTCTCGACTCACACCTGACCAGGAACTCTGTTTGATTTCTGTTCTCCAGCAACATCGTAGAGCCATTGGATGGACTCTCGATGATTTGACTGGTATAAGCCCTTCATACTGCACACATCGAATCTACACAGAAGAAGGTGTGCGGCCTTCAAGAGAAATGCAATGATGCCGAAACCCTAACCTACAGGAGGTCATGAAAAAGGAGATCATAAAGTGGTTAGATGTAGGGATCATCTACCTGATCTCCGACAGGCGTTGGGTGAGTCCAATACAGGTGGTGCCTAAAAAGGCAGGACTTACCATTATCACGATTGAAGCTGGAGATGTCATTCCGACCCGAATAGCTAACTCGTGGAGAGTCTGCATTGATTACAGAAGACTAAATTCCTCCACGAAGAAGGATCATTTCCCACTACCGTTTATTGATCAGATCCTCAAGAAACTAGCGGGAAATAGGTTCTGCTTTCTTGATGGGTACTCTGGTTACAACCAGGTGGCAATCCATCCAGAGGACCAAGAAAAGAACACATTCACTTGCCCCTTCGGGACGTACGCATTTCGAAGGATGCCATTCGATCTCTGCAATGCACCTGCAACTTTTCAGCGGTGCATGCTTGCCATATTCTCAGATATGGTAGGTGACTATTTGAAAGTCTTCATGGATGACTTTTCAATTTTTGGAGAATCATTTGACGATTGCCTCCAACACTTGGTCCAAATACTCAGGCGGTGCATCGAGGTGAATTTGGTTCTTTCCTGGGAAAAGAGCCATTTCATGGTGTCTGAGGGAATTGTCCTGGGACATTTAATCTCAGAGAAAGGCATCCAAGTGGATTGAGCTAAGGTTAACCTAATTTCCAAGCTCCCTTTGCCTAGCTCGATTAAGGACATCCGATCTTTTTTGGGGCACGTCGGTTTTTACCGTCGATTTATCCCTGATTTCTCCAAAATCGCGCGCCCCCTGACCAATCTTCTCTCCAAGGATGTGCCTTTCGAAATTTCCAAGGAATGCACTCAAGTATTTGAGATACTACGTGACCGAGTCACCTAAGCCCCGATCCTACAGTCCCCTAATTGGTCTCAACCCTTTGAGATCATGTGCGATGCATCTAACTTCACTGTGGGAGTGGTTTTGGGGCAGAAAATTGACAGGAAACCTGTGGTCATTTACTACGCCAATAAAACACTGGATGAGGCTCAGTGTAACTATACTGTTACTGAGAAAGAGCTGCTTGCTGTAGTATTTGCCCTAGAAAAATTCAGATCATACCTTCTGGGTTCCCGTGTCATCATATACTCGGATCACACAGCTGTGAGGCATCTCCTTGCAAAGAAGGACGTGAAACCTCTATTAATCTGATGGATCTTGCTGTTGCAAGAATTTGACCTTGAGATTCGCGACAAGGCGGGAAAGCAAAATGTGGTAGCTGATCACTTGTCCCGCCTTCCTTCTAAAATAATTGACCCTTCCGGACCTATCACAGAACACTTTCCTGATGAGCAGCTCTGACTATCAGTACAAGTCTTCCATGGTTCGCAGATATAGTAAATTACCTGGCATCACATCAGATTCCATCCGATTGGCCAAAGGCCAAGAAGGACAAATTGCGTTCCGATGCCAAGTATTACCTTTGGGAATAGCCGTATCTATTCCACATTGGTGCTGATCAGATAATTCGATGATGCGTCGCGGAAGTGGAAATCAAAGACACTCTCATTTTGCCATGACCAGGCATGTGGTGGACATTTCTCCAGACATAAAACCGCATCAAAAGTCCTCCAATGTGGCTTTTATTGGCCTACAATTTTCAAGGATGCATACGATCACTGTAAGGCATGTTCCCGTTGCCAGACTCTGGGCAACATGAGCCATCGAGACATGATGCCTCTACAGCCGATCTTGGTATGCGAAATTTTTGATGTCTGGGGGATTGATTTCATGGGACCCTTCCCGATCTCGGATGGCTTCAAATACATCTTACTCACAGTTGACTATGTTTCCATGTGGATAGAAGCCATTCCAACCTGAACCAACATTCATAAAGTTGTTATAAAATTCATTCATCAAAACATTTTCTCAAGGTTCGGGATCCCACGTGCTATAATTTCCGACGGAGGGACCCATTTCACAAACGCTCAGTTCAGGTCACTAATGACCAAATACGGGGTGTCACACCGAATCTCTACTCCTTACCACCCGCAAACTAATGGTCTAGCTGAGCTATCTAACCGAGAGATCAAGAAGATCCTTCAAGTTACTGTTCGACCTGATAGAAAAGATTGGTCTTCTCGGCTTCCAGAAGCATTGTGGGCCTATAGGATCGCTCACAAGACCCAATTAGGAATGTCTCCCTTCAGACTAGTGTACGGGAAGGCATGTCACCTCCCCGTCGAATTGGAGCATAAAGCCTATTGGGCAGTACGGAATTGTAATCTAGATCTTTCTAAGGCTGGAACCCACAGAAGACTTCAAATAAGAGAGATCGATGAATTACGCCACAACGTGTATGAGAACTCACGAATTTACAAAGAACAGGTTAAAGCTTTTCACGACAAACACATTTCTAGAAAGGTCTTTCATCCTAGTCAAAAGGTTTTACTCTTTGATGCCCGATTCAAATTATTCTCAGGAAAGTTAAGATCTAAGTGGGTCAGAGCTTACCTAGTCCGACAAATCTTTGGAAATGGAGCCATTGAAATTAGCCCACTCAACCACGATTCCGAACCCTTTGTTGTGAACGGTCAGAGACTCAAACTGTTCATTGACATGACCGATATAGATTTGGCTGAGTCATCCTTTACCCTCCATTCCTCTTGAGCTCATTGCGCCCAGCTGATGGCGTAAAACTCAGCGCTTAACGGGAGGCAACCCGTCATTCTTTGAAAAACTCGAAACCTTTTCTGACATCTCTATGCCGAATTCATATTGCACTTTAGGGTTCATCCATTAGAACAGCCGACTTCACCTCAGGTATCCCTACCCGAGATTAGAAATCGTTCGCAACAAGTCACTTCGATCCATTCACTCACCACACACCTGTCCTAATGCATGAACTAAGCTGAAATCGAACCCACCTAATTTACAATGGGGATATTGCAAATCTTAGGCATGGGGGGTATGAAAGTGCAAAATGTCAAGAAAATTCATATCAAGAAAGGGTTTCAATTAAAAAAAAAAAAAGAGACTTGAAGGAGGAGAGGAACAATTCAGGGTCATATAAATGAGAGGAGGAAAAGAGTAAAATGCCAAAAAAAGAGCACAAAATGAAAATGAAAAGAAATAGTCATTAGTAAAAGATTAAGGAATTAACTGAAGTTCTAGACCAGATCAAGAAAAGAAATAAAAGAAAAGTGCTAAGGAGACATAACAAGAGATTAGCGGGAACGCTGGTCTTAGGCCTCTTGGGCTAGATTCATTAACTTAAAAATTCATGTATCCGCTAAAATCTAGATAATCCTCAAGAGGTTGAGGAAAATGCGAAGCTTGAGTATTAGGTCTAAGGATTAGGAAGTATTTGGCTTCGTTAACTGACCTCCGGTTTGCGGGATTCGGTAACCTAAGCACCCCAAATTCACACACAGTCTGGTTCAGTGCGCATAAACATCCAAAACACGTAAAAGTGTGTAATGTTCTACAAAAGTCACCTAGATTAGGAGCGGCCAATCAACACAAGTTGATTTGGATGAGTTCCCAGCACGGAGAGGCAGGAAATTTCCCTCGAAGATGCGTAACAACATATCATCTCCTCGGTGGTTGTCCCTTAGGATATTTAAATATCCTACTGGGAGCATGTAAGCACTCTGCTGGTTCAGATACCATGGGTGGCATTATCATGAAATGTTGATCGCCAGGGTCTGAATTCGGCCACGGAATGCCATGGGTGGGATTATCTCGAAATCTCGAAAGCCAGGGACCCTTGAGGATTGATGATGGGGACGAGGAATCCGATACAGACCATGTTGAGAAGCTAATCCAAAGCTAGAAATAAAAAGAAAAGAGAGAGAAAAGCTCTTCAAACAAATAAATCTTCTATCTCTCTCTTACAAAAATGCACTGCAAACTGAACTTAGGCTAAGAATGTCTCAAGCACTGGTGCTTTAACCGCGGGGTCCAACAAACCCTAGGTTAGTTTCTGTGGGCCTTAGAAACCTTTGCAAAGGACTGAGGCTAAGGCGGAATAGGTCCAGATTTTGGTTGGTACTTGAATACCTCTAGGCCTATTGCCGACATTCTAACCTAATCACAAAAGAAAAAGAAAAGTACTTACACTCAGGGTCTAGAACAGAAGTTAAAACCTTAAAATTTTGCTAAGGGACTAGCAAAAGCTAGGCATGGGGGTATGATGAGAGCCTCATCATGAGCCATAACTAGCTCATTTTGACCTAATAAAGAAGATAAAAGCTCCTACATAACCTAGAAGAAGGCCTAAATAAAGAAATAAGTGTTCTGAGAAGAAAACATGAAATAAAGGTTAAAACTACAATTTTACCATTGCAGTACATAAATGGGATTTCTCAGAGGCAAAACATAGGTCAAATTATCTAAATAAGATAAAAAGTGGGTTGAGTCAATTAGAAATGGGTTTATGTGCAATCTAGGTATTAAATGACATTTGGTAACCCTAAAATAGACCCGCTTCAATTAACAAGGTTTTGGTCAGGATAAAAATCAAGTAAACCCTCTAAAAATCATGGAAAAATATCCCCTAGTTTTTAGAACACTTAATTTGACCTTTGGAACCCAGTTTTACCTAGATTAGGGTCCTAGCTCATTAATTGACCTAATTTGGGTTTTACGCAAAATGTCCAATCAAACATGGTCAAACCTAAAATCCAACTTCACCATTGGATTCCTTATGTCAAAATTAGGTTTGTACCAAAACTTGGACATAAGGAGAGGTCATCTTGACCTACTTTGCAATTTAGTACACCCAAATTACAATTTGGTCCCTATCTTTTGAAAATCATTGTAGAGAACCCCCTAATTTCCTCGCCACCTTTGCAATCAAGTCTTTCCGCTATTGTTGGGGCAGAATCCTTCTCCAGCGAGGATTAGAGAGGGAATATTCTTTGATTCCTCAGAGATCCCCTCCCAGAAATGGAAGGGAGATTCTCTGAGTAATTCCCTTCCATCTGAGGCCTATCACGATCTCTGATTTGATCCCAATCTCTCATGCGAACGCATGAGGGATTTGGGTATCCACCCACTTTCCTTCTCCGGTGAGCCATCGAAGATGATTGCGCGCCCTCCACACACTAGAAAGTTCGGCCAGCACCTATAAAAGAATCCCCAAACCCGGCCGCTTAATTTCAGACTTGTCTTGGCAGAGATTCTCCCAAATTTTTTTCTCTTCTATCTCTGGCCAAGGAACTCGCAAGCTCCGGCAACCTCCTCCCCTCCTTCTCATCGCTCTGCTGCCATACCAGCAGCAGAGTCCACTTCGCCTCTTCCTCCCACGTCGCGCCGTACCAAGCGCGCGTTCCCCAGACCTCTTCCTCGTCGCTGCACCCTGCCTCAGGGTGCTTCTTCTCCGACGACGGAATCTACGAGCTGTCCACTCCGCTGCCTCCTTCTCTTCCAAAATAGTCCAGATACATTCCCCATCTTCCCCTCTCTCTTTTCCCCCATGCATTTCATTTAATTACCCCTCAACCACGCCTGACCACCACCATCTTCCATCCCTCCGGCCAACCTCCGGTGAATCGCTCCCATCGCTCCACACTTCCGCACGACTCGCCGACCAACTCAGAGGCTCCGCCTCACCACAAGGAACATCCTCCGCCCACCCACTGCCGCTCTACACCCCCTCAACGCCCCCCCGAACACACCCACACCTCTGGTCACAGGATGACCTAGGCACGCACGCCTAGGCCATCCCACGACCTGCTGCACCTTACACCACCTTCGCCATGCCATAGCGAAGGTCCTCTGGTGATCTGATTAAGCTGAGAGGCTTGTTTTGTGTCTGACAGTTTTCAAGCCCTTGCCGCCATTGACGGTGACGCGAAGTAGCTCCAGGCTTCAAGACGGCCAGGCTTCAGGTGCAGCTGACTCGGGCAAGCACTGCGAAGCTATCTGACCCAGTGAACAACGCAACGAAGTCCGCAGCTTTGGCAATCGACGAAGAGCGTTCTGTGGGTGCATGCGAGAGCAGGGTGGGACTAATAGTCCCACATCGGTAATCTATAAGGCACAGGTACGGTTTAAATTGAATTTGTGTTATTCTCTTATCGCCTCCGAATGCACAGGGGTGAGGTCCCTCACCTAACGCTCGCCTCATCCGTGGTTTCACCTCGTTGATTTGGCGGGATCCGACTCGACCCTATCTATGCACACCTCTCGCATCACCCTCACACCAGTGCGCCTGGTCCCAGATACGAAACCCGACCTGATTACCCGCTGCTCTGGGAGAGTGTCCTATGAGTGATTTGCAGAGAGAGAGAGACGTGCGGGTAGAGGGAAGGGGGTAGGTTTTGCTGTGTTTTGTGCAAGCAGGTCGAGCACTGAAGAGAAGAAGCTCAGCCGCAGGAAGGAGAAGAGAAGAAGAAGAAGCTCTGAAGAAAAGGCTGAGTAAGGTAGAAAGAAGAAAAAAAGGCAAGGCAGAAAGACCAAGGAAGAAAAAAGCCTTAATAGAAGAAAAAAGAAGAGAATCCAAAGAAGAAGAAGACAGAAGACAAAAGAAGCAAAGGCAGGAAGAAGAAGACCTGTAGATCAAAAGAAAAGAAAAGAAGAGCCTACGTAGAAGAAGAAGGCAGAAGAGAGAAGTAAGGAGGAAGACTGCAGAGAAGGCCAAAACAGGAAGAAGAATGGCTACATTTAAGATGTCTGATACAGAAATCAGATGTCGAACCCTGTTCTTTCTTAGCAATTCTTTTTATAAATCACTCTTTGAATCAAATTATCTTTCATTTAAAAGTTGTACTCTCTAGTTTTTTAAAAGTACTGAGATTGCTCCCTGTGTTCCGACCTCGGATACTCCGATTTTCGAGTAAAAAATTCTTTATTTGTTTTGAACGCTTTTTCGGCTATATTACAATGTGTTATTCTTTAAAACCCGATCAAGCTTGACAAACACAAGGCCATCACCTTGAGCAACTCCCTATCAGAGGCACCTTTGGAGGTGACTCACACAGGGGGTATTGTTGGCTTGTTGGTTCTGCTGAATTCCCCTGTAAGTTCACCCTTATGGCATAAGAGGTGGCCGCCATCAGCAGCATTTTTGAATAGCCGTACTATAGGCAGAGCTCCACGGGGGAGAGGGTCTTGGTAGATTCCCTTGGTTGGGGGGCCTTTATGAGCGTATTTTTCACGATTAAAATTAGGGCTTTAGAGAACTAATCATCGTAGTTGCAAAATATCGCTACCAAATAAATTTATAATTGAAACTCAACGAGAGTCCCGGGTCTAACATAGGGAGGCAAACGTTTGGTTTGTGAAGTCCACATTTCGATTTTATTTGTTTTTGCTATTTTTGTCATTTGTAACTTTTTTGGTATTTTTATAAGATATAAAGAAAAATATTTGTTATCTATTCTAAGCTACTCTAACAGAATAAGAGAGAGAGAGAAATATTTCATAAGATCGATCCATGTCTATTACCACTAATTGAAACTACACTAAAAAGGAATAAAAGATAGAATGGGTTGAGAAGAATCTCCCTCGACGGTCGCTTGGAGGACAACTCACTCTGATGATGCCCTGGACAAAGGTGGTAAGGAGCTGGATGAAGAAGAATGGTGTCGGAGGAAGGAGGATCGGGTAGGATGACGTTGTGGTGGGGATCTACTTCCCAAATATGGTAAGTGGACGACCATGGGATGCTCCATGAAAGGGGGTGGGAAGTAGGAATAATTGTTTAATTTCTACTCTAGAGGAGCATCTCGGGCTTGGGGCAAGCTCTCTTTAGAGCCTTGGAGGTGGTAAGGGAGAGAAAGGAAGAGATGATCAAGAATGGGAGGGGTCGTGGTCCTTTTATAGTGGAGGAGAGGAGACAATATGATGTCACAGTTAATAGCGACATTCACAATTGTCGCTAATGCTTCATTGCAAACCTCGCTACAAGTCCACCTCACACACCTATGTTGGCGCTCGCACACGTACGACTGGAGTTGAGGTTGGAAGATTTGCAGCCATTGGATTGAAAGCGAACGACCACAATCGTGTGCTGATCACACTCTCAAAATCGCATTGGATGGTGCGTGGATTCGTGCATTGTTTCATGTGTTATTGATTAACCCATATTTATGGGCTATTTAAGTATGTGAATGCCTAGACTTTAAGATATCTTTAAGATTTAGTTAACATTCATTAGGATGTAACTAAATTAATTTATGTTTCTAGCCTAATTGCATAATTCATGCATTGCATTTATATGCATTTAGAATTGACTTAACCAATTAGGTGCATTACATGCATTGTTTTGGGTTTAACATAGAAGTTAAGGGTTTGTGCATAAATAACCCTAATATCTAATTTTATTTCATTTCTCTTCTTCTTCACAGGAAACGGCTTCGCTTCCTCCTCCTATGGCCATTGACTCCAGCCATGAATCTTCTTAATGGCTACGGATTTGCTCCCGCCTCTCACATTTCAAACCCTAGCAATGTAGCTATAAAGGGAGAGGGGGATTTTCCATGCTCGAATAGGCCACCACCCCCCATTCACCACTGTGTAGAGCTTGAAGCTCACCTCCATTCCACCACCTCGGGCCTTTCCTCCAACAAAGCCTCACCACTGTGGGCATGTGAAGTGACAGTCCACACCGCCACCTGCAAGCCTTGCAATCCCACCACCGTGCACACCATCTCCTCATCTTCACCACTATGTGCCATCCCCTTCGGTTAAGTCGTCTGAGAAGGTTCCTGGACGTCTAAAGACTTGACGGCCCGACACCTTCATCCTTGTGAGCAGCCGACCCTCCATAGACATTCACCGCGACCATCGCCTCTAGCTCCTCTTGACTTTAGCAGCAGCACACCCAGCCACTATGAGCATCATGCCCACCATCAACCACGCACCGTGCCCTTGTGCGTGCCCTCATGCACCCTTGCGCGCGCCATCCGCGTCACCCACTACATAGCAGCCAAGTACACTCTACTCACCACTATTTATCTTCCTCCCCATCTCTTCTTCTTACGCTATTTTTCCTCCACCAAAAAACAGCCCAAACTACCACCCACTACCATCACTACCCCATATTGGACACTCCCATTATGCCATGGGAGCTGCCCTTGGACAAAGGGTTGAGGGAAGACCTTATGTGCAACATTACGCTAGCAAAGCCTTAATTGACCCACAGCAAAACTACACTTTGGCTGAAAAAGAATTACTCACTGTAGTATTTGCTTTGGAGAAGTTTAGGTCTTATCTTCTTGGGTCTAAGGTGGTCACTTTTACTGATCATACAGCAGTGGAGCACCTCATTGCTAAGAAAGATTCTAAGCCACGACTTATTAGGTGGATTCTACTCCTTCAAGAGTTTGACTTGGAGATTCATGAAAAGAAAGCAGTGGAAAATGTAGTGGTTGATCACCTGTCTCGCCTCCCACTTGATGACTCTCCATCTAGAGACATCCGTGAGACATTTCCTGATGAAACCCTTATGGTGATAACACCAACTTCACCTTGGTATGCTGATACTGTCAATTACTTGGTCACTGGAGAGACTCTTGGCTCTTAGGACAAGCAGAAGTGGAAGAGATTCATTTCCCAAGCAAGATACTTTCATTAGGAAGAGCTAGAATTATTTAGAATTGGACAAGACCAAGTACTGAGATGATGCATGCTTGAAGAGGAGCAACAAAGCATGTTGAGTGTTTACCATGAACTTCATTGTGGAGGACACTTTGGTGCAAAGAAAATAGCTTTTAAGATTCTTCAGTCCGATTTTTGGTGGCCTACTTAATTTAAGGATTCTTAAAGCTTTGTTAAGGCCTGTATTAGATGTGAACGGATTGGAAGGATTGTGAAGAGGAATGAGATGCCTCAACACCTGATCCAACCAGTTGAAATTTTTGATGTTTGGGGAATAGACTTTATAGGCCCCTTCCCTTTGTCCCAAGGTTATGAGTATATCTTAGTGGCAGTTTACCATGTCTCTAAATGGATAGAGGCCATTCCTACGCACACAAATGACCACTCGGTGGTTTTGAAATTTGTGAAGGCCAATATCATATCTCGATTCAGCTACCCTAAGACTATTATTATTATTGATGGAGGACCTCATTTCCAGAATCATTAGTTCAATCGGTTACTCCAGAGTCTAGGGGTCACTCACAAGATTGCTACCCCGTACCACTTGCAAACGAGTGGCCAAGTTGAGGTGTCGAATAAGGAGATAAAGAACATTTTGGAAAAGATCGTTAGGCCTGATAGGAAGGACAGGTCCCAAAAGCTCGATGATACTTTATGGGCTTATTGAACGGTTTACAAAACCCCTTTGGGTACATCTCCCTTCTAGAGAGTGTACGGGAAAGCATGCCATTTACTCGTTGAGCTAGAACATAGAGCACTCTAGCCTATCTGAAGTGTGAACATGGATTTAGAAAAGGCCGGTAAGGCACGACTTCTAGAATTAAGTGAGCTTGAGGAGCTAAGGAATGATGCTTATGACACCTCTCAAGCCTATAAAGAGAGATCCAAGGTCTTGCATGATAAGTATATCTTTAGAAAGACCTTTAAGCCCAACAAACAAGTCTGGCTTTGCAATTCCAGACTTAAGCTTTTTCCAAGGAAATTAAAATCTCATTGGTATGGGCCATACATAATCACTAAAGTGTTTCCGCATGGAGCTATGGAGATCAAGAGCCCCTCCTCTTCAGCAATGCCCTTTACCGTCAATGGCCAACAGTTAAAATCGTACATTACTTTAGACTATCATCTGGTTGACAAAATCACTCTCGAGGAGCCTTAGCTCCTGTCATTCTCCACCTCAGGTAACATCTTCCCTTGGCTGCTTTACTTCCAATGAGGACATTATTTGAACTAGGCATTGGGGGATAGGATCTGAGGCATCTATTTATAGCATGTCGACATTTTGCATTCATGCATGCATATTTCATTAAAAAAAATAAAATAAAATAAAATAAAAAATAGAAAAGGCCATGTTTTTATGCTTAACTGGCTGGGCTTTGCATTTGTAGGAAAGAGACCAAGACTTTAGGTTTGCTTAGTCGACTTTAAGCACCTAATTATAGGAGCTAGGATTGAACTACTGACTTTAGAACTCCTGGGTCCATTTGGACTTAAAAACTCAAGTAGGAGTTAAGTTGCAGACCATTCCTTAAGAGGTTGAGGAAGGAAAGCTAGGGATTGAGTTAAGGTTGGGTAGTATCAGGTGTCTTTTTCTACCTTTTGGTTTACAGGTCCTTGTAACCTAAGCATCCACATCACACATGCTTGGTTTTGTGTAAATAGTGATCACCTTAATTCCTTTCTTGAAGAAAATTTAGTTATCTTAGTTCTGACTTAGGAGAAGCTTGAAAACACAACTTGATTGGACGAGTTCTTGTTGCATGAGAGGTGGAGTATATACTCACCTTGATGATGCGATGATAACATGTCACATCCTCAGCGCTTCTTGACGAGTCGATTTTCCACTATGCGTTGTAGTATTTAAGTGGTGGAAAAATCGACTAATCAACAATAAAAATAACCACTCACAGAAGAGTGGGTCGTGTCCATAGGGAGGCAATTATGCAATAAACTCTCAATTATTTTGTATTCTTTCGGTTAAGTGCAAAATCCCTTGTCAAATCCGACATAAAATGCGATGGAAAGAAGATTCACAATAACTCAAAAATATAAGGTTATATGTGCAATTTTCCCTCACCAAAATCTTCAATAAATATATGATGATTTTATGTAATTTTCAATTGACATATAGTAGAGAAAATTGGTGCACATGTTAATCCCAAAAAGCAATCTTGAAACAGGTGAATAACAATAACGTGAAATTATCAGAAATATGAGTGTGCATTCATAATTTTGCCACAATAAAATAATAATAAATCAAAAATTACTTTTTGGTGGCAATGGCATTAGATGTATTTTTAATTGAAGGTAAAACAGAGCTTTCACTCTCTCTCCTCCTTGCGAGAGAGAGAGAGAGAGCACTGGTGAAGGAGCTGCTATGGGGGAAGGTTGACCGACGCATGGGTATCACGATGACGGTGACAGAACGGCGAGAGGTGGCCGGCGGAGGCCGACCAGCAGAGGTGGGCCTCCAACCTATTGGAGGAGAAGGCGAGCGGTGCAGGAGACGGGTGTTGGCGCCTGTAGGAGATGCAGCACCTACGATGCTTGGAGGGGCGCGCGGAGCCAGTATTTCGGTAAGTCATGTGGATCTGGCTTTTGCGAGCCAGTATTTCGACACGGAGGACCAAGCCTCCGTGTGCTCAGATGCATATTTACATGCGGACGCGTCTTCTGGCATAGAAGACGCTTGTGCCCTGGCGAACAACCCGTTCTCTGCCACTTATAACCCAGGGTGGCGAAATCATCCGAACTTCGCATGGTCCAACAACCCGCAGCGCCAAAACCCTGCAGGTGGACCAATGCAACCGTTCGCACCCATCATCCCAAGGGCCCAGTCTAATCCTATGGCGAATCCGCCATCGGGCCCTTGCGTACCGCAAACAGAACAGGCATCAAGTCCTCTTGACAAATTGATGCGAATGATGACGGAAATGTCAAAGCACCATGAAGAGAACATGACCTCTCTTCAGCACCAATTGGCGTAGCAGAATGTTGAGATTAGTCAACTACGCATGGAGACTCGATCGCAAGGCACTCTTCCAGCCCAACCTGTTCTAAACCCACGAAATTTTGTACCCCGTGGTCCTCAACCACAGGTATGACCTTCTCAGGGGTAGGTTCATCAAATTCTGCAGGCTCCGAGCATTCCACTGGTATTTCAGGCTAATCCCGTTGCAGCACCTCACTCTTATGTCCCTATTGCGAACCCTTCTCCGCGGTATGATCCCACTAGACCCGCATCGTCCAATGCGATCACTACGAGGAGCGGTAAGCAAACCGTCGATCTGCCTCGACCTGACCCTGGCTCGTCTTCTTCATCGCCCTCTCATTCAGGATGCACACCGCATTCGCGAGAGGACGATAAACCCAAAATGGTGCCAGAATCAGTCCCATTCCCTGAGGCTCTACTGAGGGAGCTAAAAGGCAAGAAGAAGGATATGCAGGCCTTTGATAACCTGCGTAATTTGTTCAGGGATGTAGAAATCAAGGTACCTCTGCTCGAGGCTATCGACCACATACCTACTGTTGCCCGATTTTTCAATGACTACATAACACCCAGGCAACAGTCAAAGAAAACTAAGAATCCAGTGGTTCTCTCGCCTCATGCGAGTTGTGCTATCTGTCAAACCTACCACTGAAGCAGAAAGATCCGGGCACAACGCTTATTTCCTGTAGCATCCAAGGCTGCAATTTTAGCCGTGCCCTGCTTGATCTAGGATCTTCCATCAATCTTATACCAACCATCATGCTCGAAAAATTTTCCTTGGGAAATCTGAAACCCACCCCTGTCACATTATAATTGGCAGATCGTTCTGTCAAAATCCCAAAGGGTGTGGTGGAAGACGTGGTGGTTAGGGTCAACAGTCTCTGTTTTCCTGTTGACTTTCTTATTTTAGATATGGAAGTTCCTAGCTCACTTTCTGATTGTCCGATCATCCTTGGTTGACCTTTCTTGGCCATAGCCCACGCCCATATCGACTGCGAGTCGGGTTGTATTGAGATTGCCGTTGGATCTGAAAAGCTCAAGCTTAACATCTTCAAGGCAGCCAAGAACTTTGATTGCGATTGCATCAAGGATGACACGTCTGATGAGGACATGGCCGTCAGCGCGTGTATCGGACTTGTTGGGACCTATTCTGACTACTGCGGATTACCTGTAAACATTGACGATTGCCTGACCAACACATATTGTGACATTCCGCCATCCCTCCCTTGTCCCGGACCTTCTCCTGACTAGACTTCTGATGAGGTTTTCTCCGCTTCCCATACCTCATGGTCTGAGTCATATCCAGGTTATTCATCGCCGGTGCACACTCTTGAAGACCGGATTGCCCTTTCTTTCCCACCAAATCAGGTGGATTTGCAACTCCACACTGGGTCCTTGAGCCCATATACTTCTCACTGGGGCTATTCCTTTTTGTATCCATCTATCCAAGAAGCTCCTCTTCTTGGCCAATCTGAGGCCAACTTCTTCCTCCTGACTTGTTTTCTGATCCGCCTAGGACACTCTCGTCCCCAGAAATGCCAGACCTTTCACCATCCACTCTCGAGCTGAAAAAGCTGCCTAGTACACTTAAGTATGTTTTCCTGGGACAAAATGAAATGCTCCTCGTAATCATCTATTCAAAATTGACCAGGGAGCAAGAGTGCAAACTAACGGAGGTCCTCATGGAACACAAGGCAGCCATTGGATGGTCTTTATCAGACTTATCTGGCATTAGCCCCTCCTACTGCACTCATCGTATATATACGGAGGAGGAGGCTCGACCTTCCCGCAAGATGTAGCGACGTCTCAACCATAACATGTGGGAGGTCGTTAAGAAGGAAATTATTAAGTGGCTGGATGCGGGTATAATCTACCCGATCAGCGATAGCCCCTGGGTGAGTCCGATTCACGTTGTGCCCAAAAAGGTGGGACTCACCATCCGTGTCAATGACAGGGGCGAGTCCATCCCTACACACACTCCTACATCTTGGAGAGTGTGTGTAGATTATAGGAAACTTAATGCTGCAACTAAGAAAGATCACTTTCCGCTACCTTTTATTGACCAAATCCTGGAGCGGTTAGCGGGAAATAAATTTTTCTATTTCTTGGATGGATTCTCAGGATATAACCAGGTGGCAATTGACCCCTGGGACCAAGAGAAAATCACTTTTACCTACCCCTTCGGCACCTTTGCATTTAGAAGGATGTTGTTCAGACTTTGCAATGTGCCAGCAACTTTCCAGAGATGTATGCTAGCGATATTCCATGACATGGTGGGTGACTTTCTCGAGGTCTCCATGGATGACTTTTCTGTCTTTGGACCCTCTTTCAATGAATGTCTTGCCAACCTGACCCGTATCCTTAGGACATGTATTGATGTAAACCTCGTGCTTTCTTGGGAAAAAAGTTATTTTATGGTATATGAGGGAATTGTTCTCGGACATATCATCTCTGATAGGGGTATCGAGGTTGACAGAGCTAAGGCTGACGTAATTGTTAGTTTACCTATGCCTGGCTCTGTCAAACAAATCCGCTCCTTCCTGGGACACGTCTGTTTCTATAGGAGATTCATCAAAGATTTCTCCAAGATTTCTCAACCTCTAACTCATCTCCTATCGACCGACGTACCCTTCGGTATGGGCCTCGACTGCATACGAGCATTCACGCAGCTGCGTAATGCTGTCACCAAGGCCCCAATTCTCTAGCCACCTGATTGGTCCCTCGACTTTGAACTCATGTGTGATGCTTTCGACCTTGCAGTCGGAGCCATCTTGGGACAAAGATGCGATAGACACGCCTTCGTGGTGTACTACGCCTGTAAGACGTTGGATGAGGCCCAGCGTAATTATACTACCACTGAAAAAGAACTACTGGCGATCGTATTTGGGCTGGAGAAATTCTGCTCTTACCTTCTAGGCTCACACGTTATTGTTTTCACTGATCACGCGGCCATTCTCCATCTCATGCATAAGAAGGATGCCAAGCCTAGACTGATTCGTTGGATCCTTCTGCTCCAAGAATTTGACATTGAGATCCGTGATAAGGCCGGAGCCCAGAATGTTGTGGCTAATCATCTTTCCAGACTGGACCCTGACCATATTGGACTTACTCTACCGATTAATGAAATTTTTCCTGATGAGCACCTATTGGCAAATAATGTGGCAGGTGGACCTTGGTATGCCGACATTGCCAATTACCTTGCTTCTAGATCCCTTCCACGTGGTTGGCCTAAAAACCAGTGCAAACGTCTCAAGGCAGAAGCAAAGTATTATTTCTGGGATAATCCACTTCTTTTCCGGATAGGTGCTGATCAAATCATCCATCGCTGTGTTCCTGACAGCGAATTCCCCAGTGTGCTATCATTCTGCCACGATCAGACTTGCGGAGGCAATTTCTCTGGGAGGAAAACTGCAACCAAGGTGTTGCAGTGCGATTTCTTTTGGCCCTCCCTTCACCAGGATGCACACAATTATGCCAAACATTGCACTAGGTGCCAGTCGTTAGGGTCAATGTCACGTCGTGACATGATGCCCTTGCAACCCATCCTAGCTGCGGAAATCTTTGACATTTGGGGAATTGATTTCATGGGTCCCTTTCCTCCTTTCAACTGCTTTGAATTTATCCTCGTGGCCATTGATTATGTTTTGAAATGGATCGAGGTTATTCCCGTGCGCCGTGCTGACCATATTATATCCACTCGATTTGTCAAAGACCACATCATTGCGTGCTTTGGGATCCCTCGAGCCATTATCTCTGATGGAGGAAGCCACTTTACCCATGCTTCTTTTCAAGCACTTCTGAGGAAATACAGAGTCCACCATCGTATCGCATCCCCGTATCATCCTCAGATGAACAGCCAGGCAGAGGTGTCGAACCGGCAAATCAAGCAAATTCTCCAGAAAATGGTTCGGCCTGACCGTAAGGATTGGTCCGACAGGCTGATTGATGCACTTTGGGCGTATCGGACCGCCTTCAAGGCTCCCCTTGGTATGTCTCCTTATGGAATCGTTTACGGGAAGCCTTGTCATTTGCTCGTGGAGTTGGAGCACCACGCTTATTGGACGATTCGCCAATGTAACCTCGACCCAGACCTGTGTGGTCAAGAAAAGAAACTCCAACTCCAGGAGCTAAAAGAGCTCCGTCGTGAAGCCTATGATTTTGCTTTAACTTTCAAACAACGCACTAAGGCTTTTCACGACAGCCGTATTCGGCGGAAGGAATTTGAGCCATCTTAGCAAGTTTGGCTCTACAATGCCTGACTCAAATTCTTTCCTGGGAAACTGAAGTCCAAATGGACTGGTCCTTTCTTGGTCTCGAGAACATTTCCCAACGGGGCTGTTGAAATTGAAGATCCCAAATCTGGGCATAAATTTATGATCAATGGGCAGCGTTTGAAACCCTATCTTACTCATGAACTTGCCCCCGTTGGAGAATCTATTGCCCTGATGGAGGGTAACTAATGTTGTGCCTCATCCTGAGACCAGCTGGGGACGTTAAATTTAGCGTTCGTTGGGAGGCACCCCAACAACACTCACTATCCACTATCACTTTTCACTTCACCACCCACCCTCCACCCACCCTACCACCCTACTGTATACCCTACACCTCAACTCTCCTTACCCGATCTTTAATCCTTCCTCTACCCTTCTCTGCTTGCATATGAGGACATAGCATTGTTTGGCATGGGCGGGTGGATAGGCATCCATAGGATCTGGGTATTTTATGGTATCATGTAGTTTTCATCTATATATATATATATATATATATATGTGTGTGTGTGTGTGTTTAGTAATGATCTGAAAGTTGAAACAAAAATACAATAAGTGTTTATGGATATTCAACCACTTTTTGAAGACTTTCCAAGACACAGAAGCTTGATTCGCTCAGGCTCGGCTTAATTCACTTGAGCATTGACAAGATAGATCGGAATCTCTCCTAACTAAGGAGTATTCTTGTACCTGAGACACCAATACAGGATCTGTTGGTTTGCTTCTACTTGAGAGCCTAAGTAATCTTGGTTCACACTACACATATCAAGAAAGACTAGGTGAACATAAGATCCAACCCTAGTGTTCATTAGGGAAGGTGGAGTCCTTACCTGTGCGCCCAGGTCGACTTTTTATCCCAGGCTTTAGTCTTGTGTTTAGGAGAGACTCTTTCCACCAAAAAGGAACTCTCCCACCAAAAAGAAAAGTGTCCTCCTCCAAATAATGGTGTAAGAGATAAACTAACACGTGTTTCAAAAAAAAAAAGATGCAAATAAGTCAGTATATCTCGTAAATATCTGTAAAGTGTCCACCCTACAAAAGTTCTTCAGGGCAAGTTACAAATACCTTGTTTTCTTTGAGCCACAAATGTCAGAAAATGGGAGTTGAGTTTTCCATCATCTTTTTAAGGGCCAATCCGAAGAAACGAGCTGAAACTGGGACCAACCTATACTTAAAAATTCGTGAAACCCTGGGCTTGAGTCTTAATGTTCATCTGGTCAGTCTTGATCCTTCACTAAGCACAAGCCATAATCTCTTGAGCTCTCAAGTACGGCAAAAACCTCTTGGGTCCTAGAAATCGTACCTAAGGTTTAAATATCAAGAGTCCTGGTTAGTTGAGAGATGATCTATGTCATGTAAGACTTAAAGTAGTGGTAGTCTTCTTTGCAATTGGTTCTCACAATATCCAGCAATAAACAAACCTATGTCGCCTCAGAAGAAAATCTTTAGCTTAAGATCATTTCTAAATACAATACAAAAAAATGTTTTGCTAGGGATTAGCAAATGATAGGCATGGGGGTATAATTGCACAACAAAAATACACCGACACTTGTGCCATCTTATGCTATTTCCTAGCATTACCAGTGCATATTAGGTATCCATAGTCGCATTTGTAAAAATACACGCATGCATGCATCTATTTGAGAGGGGAGGAGAGCGAAATAAATGGCCTTGTAATTGACAAATTCTTCAAGTGCTGCCTCGCAAAATTTCCATCTTTATTTTTATTTCTATTTTACTTTGAAATTCTTCGCCGCAGCTGCAAAGCATGGTAGCTTCCTCCTAGCGCCATTCCCTGCAGCAGCTTGCCCTGCAGCTGCATGCACAGCCAAGGCATGGTTGTGCATGCCTTCTTCCTCTATAAAAAGAGCTTGACTCTCTTCTTTGCGGAGAGCCTGGTCCACCCACAGGAACAACACCTTCTTCTCCAGGCCGTCTCCTCCCCTCTCCCTTCCACACGCAGCCTCTCCTCCATCTGGGGAGCCACGCTGCAGGTAGGAGCAACTCACAGTGGTGCACAACCACCACTGTGAGTCCCACCACCACCGAGCTCATCAAAGAGCCGGTGGGCGTGGTGGTCCTCCCCACTCTGATTTCACCTTTCTAAGCAATTTCCGCCATTGCCACAGAGTTGAGCTTTGAAGCTCAAGCTCCGTAGCAACAGTAGCGCAGGTCACCACGTGCCCGCACGTAGGCCACCGCACTCGCCTGCATGCGGCCCTCACCCCTCTCTGCGTGCCTTGTTGCGAAGCGCCACCCGCAAGCCAGTAGCCGACGCAGCTTCTCCGCACTCGCACCAGCCGCTCCACACCTCCTGCACTCACAGAACCAGGCACACCCGGTCGCGCGAAGCCGAGCGGCACTGTAGCCATTGTTCACGCTAGTCAGCGAAACACTGTGGCTACAGTGCGGTGATTGGTAAGTTTCTCACTTATCCGGTCACCCGACGCGCCGCAACCTGCGCTAGCCTGTGCCTGCTCCAACGCCCGCCCACGCATCTGCGTTCACCCACGTACGCCCGCTCGCTTCAGCATCCGCGTGCGCCCGCTCCCAGTGCTTGCGTTTGCCCGCACCTGCCTCACCGCGCAACGTAGTGCGCTGCGACATCTCTCCCTCGCGCTCACTCCCTCCTAGCGTGCGCCTCTTCGCGTGCCTACGCACCTGCATGTGCGCGTGGACACCAAACGTCACCCCTGAAGCACTAGACGGCTTAAGTTGCCTTTTCTTCACAGCAGGCGCTCTTTCTCTCTCTCTCTCTCTCTTACAGCACTCTCTCACTCCTCAGCAGACACATACACACACACACTCACACTCTCGCACACACACACTCTCACTTACACAATACTATATACTTACATATATATATATACATATATATTTATATATATATATTTATGCATATATATATATACTTATATCTATACATATAGTAGTACCTATATACTTAAGTATTAGTATACATACATACATACATACATACATATATGTATATATCTATATACTTATATATATATATATATATATACATATATATTTAAATATATACATATATTTATATACGTATAAATATTTATATATATATTTGTATCTATCTATATATATTATTACCTATATAACTAAGTGTAAGTTATATATATATATATACATATATATATATATACAAATATACATACATATATACATATATATCTATAACTATACATATATATATATATATATATATATACATACCTATCTACATAATCTATATACATATATTACTATATATATATAGACATATATATATACATCTATATAGTTATATCTACATACATATACACACATATATATATATATCTATACATCTATCTATCTCTACATATATTTACATATATATATATATATATATATATATATAGACACACACACATATAACTGCATATATACCTATATATTTATAACCATATATACATTTACATACATATTTATAGATATATATATATATATATATATATATTTTCATATCACCTACTATAAGTTGTGTCGCAGGAATATCCGCACCAGTTGCTAATATTCCCTGATACACGCATATAGAAAGCTTGTTCGCACTCATCTTCCACCAATCCACCCTACACTCCACGTGGCACTTCATCTTGTTGGTTGCATCTTTCTAGACGACGATCGACTCGACACTGTGCTACACGCCATCTCCACCTCCACCCCCACCCCTATATACATATATAATATATACATATATATATGTTTACTTTATTTCTGTTTCTCTTTCCTGCAATTAAAAAAGATAAAAAAATATATAAAAGAGAAAAGATAATCCTTGACTTGCAGGTACTCAGTCTTGCGAAGACTAGTTTTGAAACCCTAATTTGGCTCAAAGCAAGAACTTGATTTTGAGGTTGTACCTCAAGGACAAAAATTATTAGAAAAAAATATTAAATAGAAAAACACCAAAAATAGAATAAAAAAATGGAAGAGATTCGTTGTAGGAAAGGCGTAGAAACTTATTCCCTTCTAATCCCACTTCCCTGAGTCCAACCCTGGGCCTAAAAGTGACCAAGATAAAATCAAGTAGGCCAGGCTAAAAATTTTTGTAAAGAGATGGTTAAGCTCGATTTAGGTTAACAACTATACGCATTTCAACGATAAAATCACCATATTAACACACTATCCTGGTCTACACCAGGGACCTACTGGTAGAGCCCCAATAGGTTGTGTTAATATGATGAATTCGTCATTGAAATGAGCATAGTGGCTAACCTAAATTAAGCCTAGCCATCTCTTCACAAAATTTTTTTTACCTGGCCTATTTGATTTTATTTTGGTCACTTTTAGGCCCAGGGTCGAACTCAGGGAAGTGGGATTAGAGGTGAAGAAGTTTCTATACCTTTCCTACAACAAATTTCTTCCGTTTGTTTATTATGCTTTTGGTGTTTTTCTATTTAAGATTTTTTTCTGATAATTTTTGTCCTTGAGGTACACCCTCAAAATCAGGTTCTTGGCTTTGAGCCAAATTAGGGTTCCAAAACTGGTCTTGCTATTCGCAAGACTGAGTACCTGCAAGTCAAGGATTATCTTTTCTCTTTTGTATATATTTTTTTTTATCTTTTTAATGGCAGGGAAGAGAAACAGAAATAAAGTAAATATAGTATATATATATGTATATATTATATATGCATATAGGGGTGGGGGCGGAGGTGGAGATGGCGTGTAGCACGATGTTGAGTTGATAGTCATCTAGAAAGATGCAACCAATAGGACGAAGTGCCACGTGGAGTGTCGGATGGATGGGTGGAAGATGTGTGCGAAGACGCTTTCTATACGTGTGTATCGGGGAATATCAGCAACGGGTGCAGATATTCTCGCGATACAACGTGTGACATTTGATATGAGAAAAAAAAAATATATATATGTATATATGTAAATATATATCTATATGTATATAAATAGATATGGTTATAATTATATAAGTGTATATGTAGCTATATATGTGTATATATATATATACATATGCAAATATATGTATAGATAGATGTATGTATATGTATATATATATATTTATAATTAGATATATGTATTTATGTATATATCACTATATATATATATGTATATAGTAATATATGTATATAGTTATATATATGTGTATATGTATATATATATTAGTATAAGTATCTATGTATATAGATATTTGTAGATAGATATACATATATATATATGTATGTATTCATAGTTATAGATATATATGTATGTATATTTGTATATATATATATATGTATGAATATATGTGTATATATATGTATATATATATATGTATAAATATATGTGTATATATATGTATATATACTTATACTTAGTTACATAGGTACTAATATATGTATAGATATATGTGTGTATATATATATATATGTATATATGTAAATATATATGTGTATATATATATATATATATAAGTATATAGATATATATATATGTATGTATGTATATATACTTATATATAATTGTATAGGTACTAATATATATTTATATATATGGATATAAATATATTTATGTATATATATATGTATATAGTAGTGTATAAGTTAGCGGGTGTGTATATGAGAGAGAGTGTGTGTGTGTATGTGTCTGTAGGAGGGAGTGAGAGAGTGTAGTGAGAGAGAGCGAGAGATAGAGAGAGAGAGAGGGATCGTCTGCTAGAGGAAGAGGCGCGGGCGAGTTAAGTCGTCCGGAGGTAGCGGGCGACGTCTGATGCCAACGTGCAGGTGCAGGTGCGTAGGTGCTACACGAAGAGGCGCACGCACGCACGAGGGAGGGACCGCAGCACACCACGCTGCTTGAAGAGGCGGGCGCTGAAGCGGACAAAGATGCGGGCGCAGACGGGTGCGAGCGCAGGCTTACGCGGGAGCGGGCGTGCGTGGGGAGCGGGAACGGGCTGGCAGCAGTTGCGGGCTGGAGAGATTGTGCGCGGTGACTGGATAAGTGAGAAGCTTTCTGGTCACCACACTGTAGCTACAGTGTCGCACTCTCTAGCGTGAATAGTAGCTACAGTGCCGTGCGCTCTGAAAAGCCAGTTGCAGTCAGTGCGGCGTGTGTGGGCGCACAGGAAGGCACCTGCACATGCGGAAGGAGGCTGCGGTCAGTGCCTGCATGTTCACGGGCTGCTACTACTGCCGTTGTGGAGCTTCAGACCTTGAGTCCTGCGGCAATGGCGGAAATGCTAGAACGGCGAAACAGAGAGGAGAACCATCGCACCCACCAGCTCTTTGATGAGCTGGGGGGTGGTAGGACTCACAGTGGTGTTGTGTACCACTGTGAGTTGCTCCTGCCCGCAGCGTGGCTCCTCAAGAAGAAGAGAGGCTATGTATGGAGGGGAGAGGGGAGGAGACGGCCTGGAAGGGTGCTGTGTGTGTTTTTTTTCTTTGTTGGACCAAGCTCTCCTTCAAAGAAGAAAGCCGTGCCCTATTTAAAGAGGAAGAAGGTAAGCACAGCCATGCCTTGGCTGTGCATGGCTGTGCAGGGCAAGCCTGCAATAGAGAATGGCGTAAAGACGATCAAGCCATGCCTTGCAGCCGCGGAGAAGAAATTCAAAGTCAAATAAAAATAAAGATGGTGAATTTACGAGGTAGCACTTGAGGAAAACGTAAATTTCAAGGCCATTTTATTCACTCTCCTCCCCTCTCAAATAAATGCATGCATGCGTTTATTTTCACAAATGCGATTATCGTTACCTAATATGCACTAGCAATGCTAGGACATAGCACAAGATGGAACAATTATTTGTGTATTTTTGTTGTGCAATCATACCCTCATACCTATCTTTTGCTAGTCGCTAGCAAAACATTTTTTTGTATTGTATTTAGAAATGATCTTTAAGCTGAAGATTTTCTTTTGAGGCGACATCGGTGTGTTTATTTGTTGGATATTGTGAGAGCCAATTGTAAAAAAGACTACTAGCACTTTAGGTCTTACATGACATAGACTATCTCTCAACTAACCTGGACTCTTGATATTTAAACCTTAAGTACAATTTCCAGGACCCAGGAGGTTTTTGTTGTACTTGAGAGCTCAAGAGATTATGGCTTGTGCATAGTGAAGGATCGAGATTGACCAGATGAACATTAAGACTCAAGCCTTGGGTTTCACGAATTTTTAAGTATAGGTTGGTCCTAGTTTCAGCTCGTATCATTGGATTGACCCTTAAAAAGATGATGGAAAACTCAACTCCCATTTTTTGACATTTGTGGCTCAAAGAAAATAGGGTATTTGCCCTCAAGAACTTTTTTTTTTGTAGGAAGATTTTACAGACATTTGTGAGATATATTGACTTATTTGTACCCTATTTTTTTTTTGAAACTCGTGTCAGTATATCTCTTACAACTTTATTTGGAGGAGCACACTTTTCTTTTGGTGGGAGAGTTCCTTTTTGGTGGAAAGAGTCTTTCCTAAACACATGACTAAGGCCTGGGATAAAAAGTCTACCTGCGTGCACAAGTAAGGACTCCACCTTCCCTAATGAACACTAGGGTTGGATCTTATGTTTACCTGGTCTTTCTTGACATGTGTAGTGTGAACCAAGATTACTTAGGCTCTCATGTAGAAGCAAACCAACCGATCCTGTACCGGTGTCTTAGGTACAAGAATACGCCCTTAGGAGAGATTCCGATCTATCTTGTCAATGCTCAAGTGAATTAAGCCTAGCCTGAGTGAATCAAGCTTCTGTGGCCTAGTAAGTCTTCAAAAAAGTGGTTGAATATCCATAAACACTAATTGTATTTTTGTTTCAGCCTTTAGATCATTACTAAACACCATTTTTTTTTTCTTTACATATATATAGATCGATGGAGCCTGCATGATACCATAAAATACCCAGATCCTATGGATGCCTATCCACCCCCCCATGCCAAACGATGCTATGTCCTCATATGCATGAAGGGTAGGGTAGAGGAAGGACGAAAGATCGGGTAACGAGAGCGGAGGTGCAGGGTATACAGCAGGGTGGTAGGGTGGGTGGATGGTGGGTGGTGAAATGAAAAGTGAAGTGAGCTTGACAGTGGCGGAGTGTTGTTGGGGTGCCTCCCAACGAGCGCTGAATTTAACATCCCCAGCTGGACTCAGAATGAGGCACAACATTAGTTACCCTCTAGCAAAGCAATAGTTTCTCCAACGGGGGCAGGTTCATGAGTAAGATAAGGTTTCAAACGCTGCCCATTAACTGTAAATTTATGCCCAGATTTGGGATCTTCAATCTCAACGGCCCCGTTGGGAAATGGTCTTGAGACCAGGAAAGGACCAGTCCATTTGGACTTCAATTTTCCAGGAAAGAATTTGAGCCGGGCATTATAGGGCCAAACTCGCTGAGATGGCTCAAATTCCTTCCGCCAAATACGACTATCTTGAAAAGTCTTAGTGCGTTGCTTGAAAGTTAAGGTAGAATCATAGGCTTCACGACGAAGCTCGTCTAGCTCTTGGAGTTGGAGTTTCCTTTCTCGACCACATAGATCTGGGTCGAGGTTACATTGACGAGCCGCCCAATAAGTGCGGTGTTCCAACTCCACGGGAAAATGACAAGGCTTCCCGTAAACGATTCTATAAGGTGACATACCAAGGGGAGCCTTGAAGGCGGCCTGATATGCCCAAAGTGCGTCAATTAGCTTGTCAGACCAGTCCTTACGGTCAGGCTGAACCGTTTTCTAGAGAATTTGCTTGATTTGCCGGTTCGACACCTCTGCCTGGCCGTTCATCTGAGGATGATACGGAGATGCGATATGATGGTGAACTCCGTATTTCCTCAGAAGTGCCCGAAAAGAAGCATGGGTAAAGTGGCTTCCTCCATCCGAGATAATGGCTCGAGGGATCCTAAAGTGTGCAAAGATGTGGTCTTTGACAAATCGAGTGGATATAACATGGTCAGCACGGCGCGTGGGAATAGCCTCGATCTATTTCGAAACATAATCAACAGCCACGAGAATGAATTCGAAGCCGTTGGATGGAGGGAAGGGACCCATGAACTCAATTCCCCAAATGTCAAAGATTTTCACAGCTAGGATGTGTTGTAAGGGCATCATGTCACGATGTGACATTAGCCCTAATACTGGCACCTAGTGCAATGCTTGGCATAATTGTCTGCATCCTGGTGAAGGGAGGGCCAAAAGAAACTGCACTGCAACACCTTGGCTGTAGTTTTCCTCCTAGAGAAATGGCCTCCACAGGCCTGATCGTGGTAGAAGGATAGCACACTGGGTAATTCGCTGTCAGGAACACAGCGACGGATGATTTGATCAGCACCTATTCGAAAAAGATGTGGATTATCCCAGAAATAATACTTTGCTTCTGCCATGAGGTGTTCGCACTGGTTTTTAGGCCAGCCGCGTGGAAGGGATCTAGAAGCAAGGTAATTGGCAATGTCGGCATACCACGGTCCACTTGCCACATTAATTGCCAATAGGCGCTCATTAGCAAAAATCTCATTAATCGGCAGAGTAGGTCCAATATGGTCAGGGTCCAGCCTGGAAAGATGATCAGCCACAACATTCTGGGCTCTGGCCTTATTGCAGATCTCAATGTCAAATTCTTGGAGAAGAAGGATCCAACGAATCAGTCTGGGCTTGGCATCCTTCTTGTGCATGAGATGGCGAATGGCCGCGTGATCTATGAATACAATAACATGTGAGCCCAGTAGGTAAGAGTGGAATTTCTCCAGCCCAAAGACGTTCGTCAGTAGTTCTTTCTCAGTGGTAGTATAATTACGTTGGGCCTCGTCCAACGTCTTACCGGCGTAGTACACCACGAAGGGGTGTCTATCGCGTCTTTGTCCCAGGATGGCTCTGACTGTAAGGTCGGAAGCGTCACACATGAGTTCAAAGTCGAGGGACTAATCAGGTGGCTGGAGAGCAGGGGCCTTGGTGATAGCATTACGCAACTGCGTGAATGCTCGTATGCAGTCGGGGCTCATATCGAAGGGTACGTTGGTCGATAGGAGATGAGTTAAAGTCGAGAAATCTTGGAGAAATCTTTGATAAATCTCCTATAGAAACCGACGTGTCGCAGGAAGGAGCGGATTTGTTTGATAGAGCCAGGCACAGGTAAATCAGCAAATACATCAAGCTTAGCTCTATCAACCTTGATACCCCTATTGGAGATGATATGTCCGAGAACAATTCCCTCGTGCACCCTAAAATGACTTTTTTCCCAGGAAAGCACGAGGTTTACATCAATACATCTCCTAAGGATACGGGTCAGGTTGGCAAGACAGTCATCAAAAGATGGTACAAAGACTAAAACGTCATCCATGAAGACCTCGAGAAAGTCACCCACCATGTCATGGAGTATCACCAACATACATCTCTAGAAAGTTGTTGGCTCATTACAAAATCCAAACGGCATCCTTCTAAATGCAAAGGTGCTGAAGGGGTAGGTAAAGGTGGTTTTCTCTTGGTCCCGGGGGTCAATTGCCACCTGGTTATATCCTGAGAATCCATCCAGGAAATAGAAAAATTTATTTCCCGCTAACCACTCCAGGATTTGGTCAATGAAAGGTAGCGGAAAGTGATCTTTCTTAGTTGCAGCATTGAGTTTCCTATAATCTACGCACACTCTCCAAGATGTAGGAGTGTGTGTAGGGATGGATTCACCCCTGTCATTGACACGGATGGTGAGTCCCGCCTTTTTGGTCACGACGTGAATCGGACTCACCCAGGGGCTATCGATGATCGGGTAGATTATACCCGCATCCAGCCACTTAATAATTTCCTTCCTAACGACCTCCCGCATGTTACGGTTGAGACGTCGCTGCATCTTGTGGGAAGGTCGAGCCTCCTCCTTTGTATATATACGGTGAGTGCAGTAGTAGGGGCTAATGCCAGATAAGTTTGATAAGGACCATCCAATGGTTGCCTTGTGTTCCATAAGGACCTTCGTTAGTTTGCACTCTTGCTCCCTGGTCAATTTTGAACTGATGATTACGGGGAGCATTTCATTTGGTCCCAAGAAAACATACTTGAGTGTACTAGGCAGCTCTTTCAGCTCGAGAGTGGATGGTGAAAGATCTGGCATTTCTTGGGACGAGAGTGTCCCAAGCGGATCGGAGAACAAGTCAGGAAGAAGAAGTTGGCCCACAGATTGGCCAAGAAGAGGGGCTTCTTGGATACATGGATCCAAAAAGGAATAGCCCCAGTGAGTAGTATATGGGCTCAAGGTCCCAGTGTGGAGTTGCAACTCCACCTGATTTGGCGGGAAAGAAAGGGCAATTCGATCTTGAAGGGTGTGGACTGGTAGTGAGTAGCCCACATATGACTCAGACCATGAGGTATGGGAAGTAGAGAAAACCTCGTTAGAAGTCTGGCTAGGAGAAGGTACGGGAATAGGGAGGGATGGGGGAACGTCACAATATGTGTCGGTCAGGCAATCATCAGTGTTTATAGGTAATCTGCAGCAGTCAGAATAGGTGCCAATTAGTCCGATACATGCACTGACGGCCATGTCCTCGTCAGACGTGTCATCCTCGATGCAATCGCAATTAATGTTCTTGGCTACCTTGAAGATGTTAAGCTTGAGTTTCTCAGATCCAACAGTAATCTCAATATAGTCCGACTCGCAGTCGATATGGGCACGGGCTGTGGCCAAGAAACGTCGACCAAGGATGATCGGACAATCAAAAAGTGAGCTAGGAACTTCCATATCCAGTACAAAAAAGTCAACAGGAAAATAAAGACTGTTGACCCTAACCACCACGTCTTCCACCACACCCTTCGGAATTTTGACAGAACGATCTGCCAACTGTAATGTGAGAGGGGTGGGTTTTATATTTCCCAAGGAAAATTTTTTAAGCATGATGGTTGGTATAAGATTGATGGAAGATCCAAGATCAAGCAGGGCACAGTTAAAATTGCAGCCTTGGATGCTATAGGAAATAAGCGGTGTGCCCGGATCTTTCTACTTTGGTGGTATATTTGATAGTATAGCACAACTCACATGAGGTGAGAGAACCACCGAATTCTTAGTTTTCTTTGATTGTTTCCTGGGTGTTGTGTAGTCTTTCAAAAATCGGGCGACAGTAGGTATGTGGTCGATAGCCTCGAGCAAGGGTACCTTGATTTCAACATCCCTAAACAAATTACGCAGGCCTGCATATCTTTCTTTTTGCCTTTTGGCTCCCTCAGTAGAGCCTCAGGGAATGGGATTGATTCTGGCACCAATTTGGGTGTATTGTCCTCTCGCGAATGCGGTGTGCATCCCAAATGTGAGGGCGATGAAGAAGACGGGCCAGGATCAGGTCAAGGCAGATCGACGGTCTGCTTAACGCTCCTCGTAGTGATAGCATTGGATGATGCGGGTCTAGTGGGATCATACGGTGGAGGAGGGTTCACAATAGGGACATAAGAGTGAGGTGTTGCAGCGGGATTTGCTTGAAATCTCGGTGGAATGGTCGGAGCTTGTAGAATCTGATGAACCTATCCCTAAGAAGGTCATCCTTGTTGTTAAGGACCACGAGGTATGAAATTTCGTAGGTTTGGAACAGGTTGGGTTGGAAGAGTGCCTTGAGATCGTGTCGCCATGCATAGTTGACTGATCTTAGCATTCTGTTGCACCAATTGGTGCTGAAGAGAGGTCATGTTCTCTTCATGGCGCTTTGACATTTCCATCATCATTCGCATCAATTTATCAAGAGGACTTGATGAGTGTTCTATTTGTGGTACACAAGGACCCGATGGCGGATTCGCCAGAGGATTAGACTGGGCCCTTGGGATGACGGGTGCGGACGGTTGCATTGGTCCACCTGCAGGGTTTTGGTGCTGTGGGTTGTTGGGCCATGCGAAGTTCGGATGATTTCGCCACCTTGGGTTATACGTGGCAAAGAATGGGTTGTTCCCCAGGGCGCAAGCATCTTCTATGCCAGAAGACGCATCCGCATGTAAATACTCATCTGAGCACACGGAGGCTTGGTCCTCCGTGTCAAAATACTAGCTCGCGGAAGCTAGATCCACATGACTTACTAAATCACCTGGCGCAACACTCGGTAAGGAAGGTCTTACGGGGTTTCTCGGGATAAGCCTGGTGTTGGGATTGTGACAAAGTGATGTGAGGTGGGGGTGTTTGCCATAGAGCAGGCAGGGTTGGCCAGAAGCTTGTCCAGCTTCTTGTGCACGACGAAGACTTCATCCAATTTCTGTGCGATAAGGTTGAGATCTGTGGATGAATGGGAGGGTCCTGTGTCAACTTCGTGGACATTACGGGGCATGCTGGTACGATTAAAGGCGACAATGGAAGCATTGTTCATTGAGTTTTCGCTCATATTTTCAAATAATTCGAATTCTCCATTCTCATCTTTATTCATGAAATTCCCTCTGCAGGAAGCACCTGCAATCTGCTTCAAAGTCTCATTTAGCCCATACTAGAAAATCTGGGCTATATGCCACTTAGGCAGACCATGGTGTGGACACTTCCTGAGGAGGTCATTACATCTCTCCCATGCCTCATGAAATTGTTCACCATTTTGTTACGTAAAGGAGGTGATAGCATGGTGAAGCGCATTGGTTCACCCGATTGGGAAGAACTTCTTGAGAAACGCTGTTCGCATCTCTTCCCAAGAGTGGATGGTTCTCCCAAGGGTGCGTAACCACTGTGACGCTTTATCCCGCAATGAAAAAGGGAACATTTTCATGAGGACTATAGGTAACCCGATATTTCTAGGTTTAACTGTTTCAGCCAATCGGGTTAAGTCTTGCAAGTGGAGAAAAGGATATTCACTTGCAAGACCATGGAAGTGAAAATTTATCAGGCCAATTATGTTAGGTTTTAGTTCAAAGTCGTCCCCGCCCATGGGGACCCGAATTTGTCCTATGGTCTCTGTAGTAGCGGGATTCTGATAGGAGCTAAGAGACCTAGGCTCCTCCCATTCGGGAGGGTTCTGCATTTCCTATAATGTTTCGCTAATGGCCTCAATTTGTTCATTATACATTTCCATTTGGGCTTGGAGGCAGGTTAGGGGATCTAAGGCTCCACCGCCTGGTTGATTTTGAGGGCGGTTTCCTCCCTTGGGATTTGGGGGTGGCCGTGCATCCATGTTTGTGGAGGAGGAGGATGATTCGGCTTCTTTTCTAGATTTATCAGACAATTCACACAGTTCAGGGTTTTGTGACCTCCTCCCAAACATGCACTACCACAGGAAGAATTGGGGGGATAAGAAGGGAAAAGAGATGAGAGAAATGACGTCGCAAAGGTACACTTGATGACAAATCAATACAATCAAATTCCTAACCTCTACAGTGTGCCCTTAGACCTAAAGATCTAAGCTACCTACTATCACGAACTACGGAACCAAATGCGAGCACCGCGGAACCACCAGGCCAGATTGAAAGGCCGTTTGCCCCAGTCTTAGACACCCGATAGCACGTGGGAACCCTCACTAGCACATAGGCGCTACATGTAGGTAGTTAGACCTCCAATCCTTAATAAGAGTCAAGTTGCTACCAGTTTTAGTTAGAGGCTTAGGATCAAGTGCTTCTGGAATGTGAAGGGCATTATTTACGGGTAATGCCCAAGTGATTGATTTTACAGAGTGTGTAAACCAAGCATGCAACGGGGAAATCTCCTCGAATTGAAGTTTTAATTGGTGAATGGATTTTAGAATTCAACCTTAAGTAGTATGGATTTTAGGATTTCGCTGAATTACCAATTCAACCAATCTCCAGGTTTTGAGAGAATACAAGTTTTCTTCTAAGCCCAGCAAACCCTTCCTCAATGTCAATTGGTTAATGCATGCTAAAATGCAATGGGCTTCCCTAGATGGAGATTTCTATGTGTGGATGCACGAGTCAATTTTAGATTAGTGTGAAAGGGAGCCAAAGCACTTCAATTCAAGTGCTCCCAATCACCAAAATGATTTCCACACACAAGGCTCAACCATAAGATAAAGAAAATCAAATTGTTGGGGATGAAGTATTCGGGATCGAATCTTAGGCACATGAAAGGTCATGGTGGGGTTGGAATCAACTCAATTCCAAGTTTCCCCACCAAATAGGTGATCCCAAATTGCAGATAAATGAGGCAAAGAGGGATGGCAATCAATTTTTTTATTTTTGCCTCAAAGACTACTTCACACAGAGAAAGATTCAAGAATCAAGATTCCTGGATCTTCGTTATGCGAAGTTTGACGGGAAATCCCGGGGCAGTGGGAGTGATGGCAAACAATCAGACAAGTGATTTTTAATCCACTGCCCCCAAGAGATCCCAAGAAGTGTTTTTATTTTCTTATTTTTTAGTTTTTATTTATTTATTTTATTATTAAGGTGACAAGTTGACCTAAGTTGCTAAGAAAGAAAGACCTACTTGTTCAGCAATGTGTGTGAAGCTCCAGTGCGGTGCCGACGTCTTCATGCTCTCTTTCCTACCTTGGATCTACCCATGTCTCCGACTTCGTCTGCCTACCTTCTCCTTGCAACAGGTTCACCTGCACAGCAACAAACAAAAACACTCGTGAAGAGAAGGGTGTGAGAAGAGAAAAATTAAAGGAATGGAGTAAAAACTTACTTGAATACGCACTTACCTGGCAACGGCGCCAGAAAAGGTGTATGGTCGGGTCCGGATAGGTTGTGTTAATATGATGAATTAATCGTTGAAATGAGTATAGTGGTTAACCTAAATCGAGCCTAACCATCTCTTTACAATTTTTTTTTTACTTGGCCTATTTGATTTTATCTTGGTCACTTTTAGGCCCAAGGTCGAACTCAGGGAAGTGGGATTAGAGGTGAAGAAGTTTCTATGCCTTTCCTACAACGAATCTCTTCCGTTCGTTTATTATGTTTTTGGTGTTTTTCTATTTAAGATTTTTTTCTGATAATTTTTGTCGTTGAGGTACACCCTCAAAATCAGGTTCTTGGCTTTGAGCCAAATTAGGGTTCCAAAACTGGCCTTGCTATTCACAAGACTGAGTACCTACAAGTCAAGGATTATCTTTTCTCTTTTGTATATATATTTTTTTTATCTTTTTAATAGCAGGGAAGAGAACTAGAAATAAAGTAAATATAGTATATATTATATATGTATATAGGGGTGGGGGTGGAGGTGGAGATAGCATGTAACACGGTGTCGAGTTGATAGTCATCTAGAAAGACGTAACCAATAGGACGAAGTGCCGCGTGGTGTGTAGGATGGATGGGTGAAGATGTGTGCGAAGACGCTTTCTATACGTGAGTATCGGGGAATATCAGCAACGGGTGCGGATATTCCCTCGATACAACGTGTGGTATTTGATATGAGAAAAAATATATATATATACATATATGTATATATGTAAATATATATCTATATCTATATAAATAGATATGGTTATAATTATATAAGTGTATATGTAGCTATATATGTGTATATATATATATATAGATATGCAAATATACGTATAGATAGATGTATGTATATGTATATATATATATATATATATTTATAATTAGATATATGTATGTATGTATATATCACTATATATATATATATATATATATATGTATGTATGTATATAGTTATATATATCTGTATATGTATATATTTATATTAGTATAAGCATCTACGTATATAGATATATGTAAATAGATGTACATATTCATATATGTATGTATTCATAGTTATAGATATATACGTATATATGTATGTATATTTGTATATATATATATATGTTTGAATATATGTGTATATATATATGTATAAATATATGTGTATATATATGTATATATACTTATTGTTACGAATGCGTGCCCCAGACGTCTTTTAAGACGTCTGGGATCGTTTCCAGATGTCTGGAAAATAGTTATTTTTCGCACGAGAGATTCGTCTGCACGCCTGTGCGCGCAGACCCGCGATTCCTCTCTCTCTCTCTTTTTCCCTCTCTCTCTGCGGCTGCAGGCCTGCCGCGCACTCTCTCCCTCCTCCTCACGCAGCCTTAAAAGGCCACGCCTCCCCTCCCGTCGTCTCCACCGTCCCCTTCCTCTTCTCCTTCCTGTGCGCGAGAGCGAGCGAGCGCGAGGGCAGCAACGGCGGCCGCAGTGAGCGCGGAGGAGGTGCGGCATGCGAGGGCGGAGCTCTGCCGTGAGGGCGAGCTCGCCGGAGCGGCTTGGCCGGCCGGTGGAGGGTGCAGGGGGCGCGGAACGATGCGGAGACGGACCTGCTGCGGTCTGAGCAACAGACGCGCGAGGTGCGACGCGGGCGGCGTCGCGAGCGGAGGCCGAGTGGCGCCCTGTTTCTGGAAAAAATTTCCAGAATTAGACGTCTAAATTGATATCCAGACGGCGAGGGAGACGTCTGGAAGCTCATACAGACGTCTGAAAGGTGAGTATTCCGCTTTCTTCTTCCTTCCTGTTGACTGACCGTACTGAGGGAGGGAGTTGGCTGTGCGTAGGCTCGCTGATTCGCCATCCTTTGCAAATCAGACGTCTGGAAGTTGTACCAGACGGCGCGAGTGACCTCCAGACGTCCGGGGTGACCATCGGACGTCTGGGAGCTAGGCCAGACGTCCCCGCAGATTTCTGGACGTCTGGGAAATCACGCTGAACAGGTAATTCTCTGATCCACTTTTTAAGACGTCGGGAAGAAGTTCCAGACGTCTGATTTTGCACAGTATCATCTTTTTCGACCCGTTTAGGGCCCGTTCGGGCTCCATTTTCCGCGATTTGAGTTGCGTTCTTTTCAGAATTAATTCCTCTACCCGTCTATAGTAGCTATACACTGTTTTGAGACACTCCTTGTGTTTGATCCTTGTGATAGGACCTCGTTCAGTTGCAGTCTTGGGAGTCGCGGAGGCACGCGGGATTCCCGATCACGCCCCCATTACTCCCATTGTACCTGGTAGAGTGGCTTAAGTTTATTATTAAAATCTGTAAAGTATGGAACCATAACTAGAATCTAGGACATTGCATGAATCCTAGGAATGAGAAATGTATGGAATGATAGCTCCTAGGTGTTGCATGAATCCTAGGGCTGGAAAACTAGTTGTATGCTAGATCCTAGGATGTGGCATGAATCCTAGGATGGAAAAACTAGTGGAATGTATAATACTGCAGTCTTGAAAAAAATGGAAAGGAATATAAAGCTGCCTGTAAATTGAATTAACAGCTGCCTGTTACGAATAAAGAAACATGAATGAGATCATGGGTCGTAAGAACGTGAAACTGGAAAGTGACACCTGGATGTTTGAGTTAAAAGGATGGAACCCTACGGGGAATTAGGAGTGGAACTCCTGGAAAGGGAAAGGAATGGAACTGAGATGTAGTTTGTACTATCTCATGGGTACGCAGTACCAAGGGAAGTACCTGTACCTGTTTAGTGCAGAGTGGGGCCAGCCACCCCAGGGACCCGGGGTTAGGATTAGTCGCTCTGTACCGACTTGCAGGCCCTCGTGTACGTAGTACCGAGGAGAGCTACTAGTGTTAGGAGAGTACTAGCTACCCCACGGGCCCCGGGGTTCTGCTAGCCTCCTTCACCGACTTGTTAGGCCCACTAAGGCAAACCAGGGTAGTCAGGCGAGGGTGCGCGGACTGTGGAGGGGCAAGGCCCCGGTTTGGTTACTGTGGAGGGGTTGGAGCCCTGTTACTGAGAGGGCTCTGCCCTGTACTGGTTCCGTGCTGTGCTTTGGGCGCACCCGTTAACGGAAATGACTGACCGCGTGCCAGTACGGGTTAGCTACCTGTGCATTTATCGCACGTGCCGTAGTCACCGTTACGTCTGTCAGTGACCTTGGGGTGGTTGACTGAGGGTAGGATCACCACGGGGGACTCTCCCGGCCAGGAGAGCACCACGTGCTACTTCTACTTTTTGGAAAAGACTGCAATCAAGATCGTTCCCACGAGGAACATTCGAGATCAAGTAAAAGATCTGAGAAATAAATGAAATAGTGAGACAATTGGAAGATGTAAATAAAGAAAGTAATAGAACATAACAGCTACTGTACACTCTACTGTTGTCTTTAGTTTTAGTTGCCACTCTACTCAGCGTTTTGCTGACATGTTACACTCGTTACCTTTTTCAGGACCTGGTGTTGAGCAGCCAGGGTCAGCGGTTGCAGAGGACGCTGGGTCGAGTAGGGTCCAGTAGAGTTTACCACAGTCTTTTGTACCTCTTTTGTTTCTGTTATAGTGAGTAGTTCTTGTTTCCGCTGTACTTTCTTTACCTGCAGTTCATGTTATATGATAAATGTTGTTCTACTGTTGTGGTGGTATCTACTGTAGTAGTTTCTTTGCTTACTGCTGTACTTTCTTACTGTTAGTTATATTCATGCTGAATGTGGTTTATTTTACTGCTCTTTTGGTTACTTCCTCGTTGGACGACTAGGTCTTGGGATTAGTCGAGTCGGTCCGGTTCTCATGTCTCATAGGGACTCGGGAGTCGGGTCGTTACAAGATGGTATCAGAGGAAGGTTGTCCCGAGAAGTGAATCAACTGACTGGAAAATAACCAATTCGCATGTTTATAACTAGAGTAGCCGCCGCAACATATCTCCTGACTTGAGCTCCTAGAAGTTTCGTTAGGTACCGTCTATTTTGACGTTTCCGTTTTGTTTTGCGTCTCCTTGTAGGAGATGCCTCGTCGCGGGACTGGCGAGACTGGCCGTGGGTGCGGCCGAGGACGAGGTCGGCGAGATGGACGTGCTGTCGTTGACATCTCGGTGGACCAGCCACCACTCCCTGGCATCCAGGCCCAGGACCTCGCCAGACTGATACGAGATATTGTATGAGAGGAGCTCGACCCACCGCCCCGAGCACCTCCCCCTGGGGCTGCAGAGGGGGAGTCCTCTATGGTACCACGCGACAGACACGGCGCTGGACACGAGGGAGGGGATGGGCCCCTACCGCCCCCACCTTCCTCCGACACTTCTGTACACGAGGCACCTTCGCCTGGAGGTGCACCAGCACCTCCCCTACAGCGCCACTTCGAGCTTTTCGGACAGTTCCGGAAGCTGAAGCCCCCCTCCTTCAAGGGGGATGAGGACCCGACCAAGGCAGAGGACTGGCTTGAGCAGCTGGAGAAGATCTTCGACACCCTTCGTCCCCCGGTGGAGTGCCGCATGGCCTTTGCCATGTACCAGGGTGGTAAAGGCAGCTATGACTTACGAGGAGACCAACCCGTCCGCTCGAGAGACCGACGGCGGGTGGAAGAGGCCCTTTCAGCCAAACTTCTCACAGGGCCAACGAGAACGGAGACACGTGGCATCTGCAGGAGAGCCGTCACGTTGTGCAGGGCCATCAGTGGCCTTTGGGGGCCCTCGACAGGGGCCAGTCGCCAGCACCGGACCCCCACCTAGTCGACAGCAGGGACTCACTGAGGGCGGGAGTCGGGTTCCCCTCTGCTACCAGTGTGGCCAGCCGGGCCACGTCAGGAGGGACTGCCCATCTAGGGCAGGAGGTCAGCAGATACTTCCCATGCAGAGCACTGGAGGGTGCACAGGAGGCCGTGGTTCCCAAGCACGAGGAGGAGGACAGCAGTCGCGAGGAGGGTACCGGCCAGCACCTACCCGTCCGACGTAGAGTGTGGCTACTTCGTCCGCACCTAGAGCGGAGGGGCGTATCAACGCCCTAACACACAGGGATGCCAGAGTTTCGGGATCCGTGGTAGCAGGTATGGTTTCAGTTTTTGGCAGACTCGTTTACACCCTTTTCGATTCCGGCACTACGCACTCGTTTGTCGCAGCCAGTTTCGCAGTTAGTTTGGACCAGGATTATACATTATTAGAGAATCCGTTCGTAATCAGAGGTCTGAGTGGTCAGCTGTTTGTAGCTGAGGAGGTGTACACGGATTGCGAGGTCAGCGTCGGGGGACATAGCCTGCCAGCTGACCTGATTATGATCCAGATGGAGGACTTTGGTGTGATTCTAGGGATGGATTGGCTGTCCGCTTACCACGCCTTGGTAGACTGTTTTGAGAGGAAGATCGTCTTCTCCATTCCGGAGATACCTTCTTTCGAGTTTCACGGACAGCCAGTGGACGGAGGTTTCAGGTGCATATCGGCACTTCGGGCGGCGAGACTTTTGAGCCAGGGATGTGAGGGCTTCCTAGCTTGTGTGGTGGTGGAACCCAGCCCTGTGGCAGACTTCCAGAGCATCCCGGTGGTCAGAGAGTACCCCAATGTGTTTCCACACGAGTTACCAGACTTCCAGAGCGCAAGATCGGGTTTGAGATCTCACTAGTACTAGGGACCAGCCCCATCTCCACCGCGCCATATAGAATGGCACCGCTTGAGTTGCGAGAGCTCAAGGCCCAGTTGCAGGACCTTTTGGAGAAAGGTTTCGTGAGGCCCAGTGCATCTCCCTGGGGAGCCCTGGTACTGTTTGTGAAGAAGAAGGATGGGACCCTACGCCTTTGTGTGGACTACCGACAGCTGAATAGGGTCACCATCAAGAACAGATATCCGCTGCCGAGGATCGATGATTTGTTTGACCAGTTGCGGGGTGCCACGGTGTTTTCCAAGATAGACTTGAGGTCTGGATACCACCAGTTGAGGATCAGGGAGACCGACGTCTCCAAGACAGCTTTCCGCACCCGGTACGGACACTACGAGTTTTTGGTCATGCCGTTTGGGCTGACCAATGCCCCCGCTGCTTTCATGGACCTGATGAACCGGGTGTTTAGACCGTACTTGGACCAGTTTGTGGTGGTTTTCATAGATGATGTACTCATCTATTCTAGAGATCGGACGCAGCACGGATAGCACTTGTGGATGGTTATGGACACTCTGAGACGACGCAGGCTGTATGCCAAATACAGCAAGTGGGAGTTCTGGTTGAGGGAGGTGACCTTCTTGGGTCATGTGATCTCTGGAGATGGCCTGGCGGTGGACCCAGCCAAGGTCGAGGCAGTGCTCAGGTGGGAGAGACCGCGTTCAGTCACTGAGATTCGCAGTTTCCTGGGACTGGCAGGTTACTACAGACGGTTCATCAGAGGATTTTCACAGATTGCGCGTCCTATGACACAGTTGACCCGGATGGACGTGCCTTTCGCTTGGACAGACGCCTGTGAGGTGTGTTTTCTGGAGCTGAAGGAGAGGTTGACCTCGGCTCCCGTGCTCACCATCCCTGACAGTAGTGGCGGGTTCGTTGTGTACACGGACACTTCCTTGCAGGGGTTAGGAGGTGTGCTCATGCAGAGGGGTCACGTGGTCGCTTACGCTTCGCGGCAACTGAAGCCCCATGATCATACCTACCCTACCCACGACCTAGAGTTGGCAGCTGTTGTCTTCGCGCTGAAGACATGGAGGTACTACTTGTACGGTGAGACCTTCGAGATTTTTACAGATCACAAGAGCCTCAGATATCTTTTTGACCAGAAGGAGCTCAACATGAGACAGAGACGTTGGTTGGAGCTCCTGAAGGACTACGATTGCAGCATCTCCTACCACCCGGGAAAGGCCAATGTGGTGGCTGACGCCTTGAGCCGTAAGGCGCCCGCACTCTTGGCCAGTCTACAGTTACAGAGTTGGAGCCTTTTGGAGGAGGTGGGTAGTTGGCGACCTCTAGAGTTACGAGGATACTGTGGGGCAGTGACGGTGACACGGTAGACCAGGCCAGAGCTGATAGACCGCATCATCACAGGATAGATGGCCGATCCGTACTTGCAGTCTTTGCGCGACAGAGTACTATCAGGAGACCCAGGGGACTTCTCTTTCACAGACCAGGTGCTACGCTTGAGGGGACGGTTGTGCGTTCCCAGAGATGAGGAGCTGTTGAGAGAGCTCCTGACTGAGGCACACAGTTCCAGATTCACCATACATCCCAGAAACACGAAAATGTACCACGACTTGAGACGCGAGTTTTGGTGGAGAGGGATGAAGCGGGATGTGGGTGAGTTTGTGTAGCAGTGCTTAGTGTGCCAGCAGGTGAAAGCCGAGCATCTGAGGCCTGCAGGGCCACTTCAGCCGCTTCCAGTGCCAGAGTGGAAGTGGGAGAGCATCACCAAGGACTTGGTGGTGGGCTTACCTGTTACCCAGCGGGGACACGACGCAGTCTGGGTAATAGTGGATAGATTGACGAAGATGGCGCGATTCTTGCCGATCCGAGTCACTTTGGGACCAGCACAGTTGGCAGAGAGGTATATCCGTGATGTGGTACGACTACACGGAGTTCCGCGGGAGATCGTATCCGACCGGGATGCCCGCTTTATGTCCCAGTTTTGGGCTGAGTTTCAGCAGGCTTTGGGGACGAGGTTGAGGTTTAGCACGGCTTACCACCCCCAGAAGGACGGACAGTCTGAACGCACGATACAGACACTTGAGGACCTTTTGCGTGCCTGTGTACTGGACTGAAGGGGCTCTTGGGAGGAGCACCTACCCCTGGCAAAGTTTGCATACAACAACAGTTATCACTCGAGCATCGGCATGGCTCCCTACGAGGCTCTGTACGGACGGAAGTGTACGGCACCCTTAAGTTGGGTTGAGGTGGGGACCAAGTGGGAGGTTGGCCCTAGGTTGATTCGGCAGAGTCAGGAGGTAGTTGAGCAGATCCACAGACGACTCTGCACTATCACTAGCAGACAGAAGAGCTACGCGGATCGGAGACGCAGAGAGGTGCAGTTTGAGGTTGGGGACCACGTCTTCCTTCGTGTTTCGCCCATGAAGGGCCTACAGCGGTTTGGGGTGAGAGGGAAGCTCGCGCCGAGGTTCGTAGGGCCCTTTGAGGTCCTGGAGCGGGTTGGACCCGTTGCTTACAGACTTGCCCTTCCCCCGCAGCTTTCTGGTGTGCACGACGTGTTCCACGTGTCCAACATCAGGAAGTACGTAGCCGATTCCAGTCACGTACTGAGTCACGAGAGCGTCGAGGTGAGCGACGACCTGACCTACCCCGAGCAGCCAGTGCAGATCCTAGACCGAGCCGTCCGTAGTTTGAGACAAAAGCAAGTACCCCTGGTAAAGGTTTTGTGGAGGAGCCAGCGGTACGAGGAGGCTACCGCGGAGCCTGAGGCGGCAATGCGGGAGCGGTACCCGGAGTTTTTCGCGGGTACGTCTTTTCGGATTGGTTTCGGTCCTCTTTGAGTTTGTTATGGTTATTTGGACATCTTTTCCCCGCACCCTAGTTGGCGCAAGTTTCGGGGATGAAACTTGCTTTGAGTTTGTTATATTGTTACGAATGCGTGCCCCAGACATCTTTTAAGACGTCTGGGAGGTGGCCCAGACGTCTGACCAGACGTGTGGGATCACATCCAGACGTCTGACCAGACGTCCGGGATCGTTTCCAGACGTCTGGAAAATAGTTACTTTTCGCACGAGAGATTCGTCTGCACACCTGTGCGCGCAGACCCGCGATTCCTCTCTCTCTCTCTTTTTCCCTCTCTCTCTGCGGTTGCAGACCTGCCGCGTACTCTCTCCCTCCTCCTCGTGCGGCCTTAAAAGGCCACGCCTCCCCTCCCGTTGTCTCCACTGTCCCCTTCCTCTTCTCCTTCCTATGCGCGAGAGCAAGCGAGCGCGAGGGCGGCAGTGGCGGCCGCAGTGAGCGCGGAGGAGGTGCGGCGTGCGAGGGCAGAGCTCTGCCGTGAGGGCGAGCTCGCCGGAGCGGCTTGGCCAGCCGGCGGAGGGCACAGGTGGTGCGGAACGACGTGGAGAGGGACCTGCTGCGGTCTGAGAAGCAGACGCTCAAGGTGCGACGCGGGCGGCGTCGCGAGCGGAGGCCGAGTGGCGCCCTGTTTCTGGAAAAAATTTCCAGAATTAGACGTCTGGGTTGATATCCAGACGGCGAGGGAGACGTCTGGAAGCTCATACAGACGTCTGAAAGGTGAGTATTCCACTTTCTTATTCCTTCCTGTCGACTGACCGTACTGAGGGAGGGAGTTGGCTGTGCGCAGGCTCGCTGATTCACCATCCTTTGCGAATCAGACGTCCGGAAGTTGTACCAGACGGCGGGAGTGACCTCCAGACGTCCGAGGTGACCATCGGACGTCTGGGAGCTAGGCCAGACGTCCCCGCAGACTTCTGGACGTCTGGGAAATCACGCTGAACAGGTAGTTCTCTGATCCACTTTTCAAGACGTCGGGAAGAAGTTCCAGACGTCTGATTTTACACAGTATCATCTTTTTCGACCCGTTTAGGGCCCGTTCGGGCTCCGTTTTCCACGATTCGAGTTGCGTTCTTTTCAGAATTAATTCCTCTACCCGTCTACAGTAGCTATACACTATTTTGAGACACTCCTTGTGTTTGATCCTTGTGATAGGACCTCGTTCAGTTGCAGTCTTGGGAGTCGCGGAGGCACGCGGGATTCCCGATCACGCCCCCATTACTCTCGTTGTACCTGGTAGAGTGGCTTAAGTTTATTATTAAAATCTGTTAAAGTATGGAACCATAACTAGAATCTAGGACATTGCATGAATCCTAGGAATGAGAAATGTATGGAATGATAGCTCCTAGGTGTTGCATGAATCCTAGGGCTCGAAAACTAGTTGTATGCTAGATCCTAGGATGTGGCATGAATCCTAGGATGGAAAAACTAGTGGAATGTATAATACTGCAGTCTTGAAAAAAATGGAAAGGAATATAAAGCTGCCTGTAAATTGAATTAACAGCTGCCTGTTACGAATAAAGAAACATGAATGAGATCATGGGTCGTAAGAACGTGAAACTGGAAAGTGACACCTGGATGTTTGAGTTAAAAGGATGGAACCCTACGGGAAATTAGGAGCGGAACTCCTGGAAAGGGAAAGGAATGGAACTGAGATGTATGTTGTACTGTCTCTTGGGTACACAGTACCAAGGGAAGTACCTGTACCTGTTTAGTGCAGAGTGGGGCCAGCCACCCCAGGAACCCGGGGTTAGGATTAGGCTCTCTGTACCGACTTGCTGGCCCTCGTGTACGTAGTACCGAGGAGAGCTACTAGTGTTAGGAGAGTACTAGCTACCCCACGGGCCCTGGGGTTCTGCTAGCCTCCTTCACCGACTTGTTAGGCCCACTAGGGCAAACCAGGGTAGTCAGGCGAGGGTGCGCGGACTGTGGAGGGGCAAGGCCCCGATTTGGTTACTATGGAGGGGTTGGACCCTTGTTACTGAGAGGGCTCTACTCTGTACTGGTTCCGTGCTGTGCTTTGGGCGCACCAGTTAACGGAAACGACTGACCGCGTGCCAGTACGGGTTAGCTACCTGTGCGTTTATCACGCATGCCGTAGTCACCGTTACGTCTGTCAGTGACCTTGGGGTGGTTGACTGAGGGTAGGATCACCATGGGGGACTCTCCTTGCCAGGAGAGCACCACGTGCTACTTCTACTTTTTGGAAAAGACTGCAATCAAGATCGTTCCCACGAGGAACATTCGAGATCAAGTAAAAGATCTGAGAAATAAATGAAATAGTGAGACAATTGAAAGATGTAAATAAAGAAAGTAATAGAACATAATAGCTACTGTACACTCTACTGTTGTCTTTAGTTTTAGTTGCCACTCTACTCAGCGTTTTGCTGACGTGTTACACTCGTTACCTTTTTCAGGACCTGGTGTTGAGCAGCCAGGGTCAGCGATTGCAGAGGACGCTGGGCCGAGTAGGGTCCAGTAGAGTTTACCATAGTCTTTTGTACCTCTTTTGTTTCTGTTATAGTGAGTAGTTCTTGTTTCTGCTGTACTTTCTTTACTTGTAGTTCATGTTATATGATAAATGTTGTTCTACTGTTGTGGTGGTATCTACTGTAGTAGTTTCTTTCCTTACTGCTGTACTTTCTTATTGTTAGTTATATTCATGCTGAATGTGGTTTATTTTACTGCTCTTTTGGTTACTTCCTCGTTGGACGACTAGGTCTTGGGATTAGTCGAGTCGGTCCGGTTCTCGTGTCTCGTAGGGACTCGGGAGTCGCGTCGTTACACTTATACTTAGTTATATAGGTACTAATATATGTATAGATATATGCATATATATATATATGTATATAAATATTTGTATATATGTAAATATATATGTGTGTATATATATATATAAGTATACAGATATATATATATGTATGTATGTATGTATGTATATATAATTATATATAATTGTATAGGTGCTAATATATATATATATATGTGGATATAAATATATATATATATAAATATATATATGTATATATATATGTATATAGTAGTGTATAAGTTAGTGGGTGTGTATATGAGAGAGTGTGTGTGTATGTGTCTGTAGGAGGGAGTGAGAGAGTGCGGTGAGAGAGAGAGAGAGAGATCATCTGCTAGAGGAAGAGGCGCGGACTAGTTAAGTCATCTGGAGGCAGCGGGCGACGTCTGATGCCAATGCATAGGTGCAGGCGTGTAGGTGCTGCGCGAAGAGGCATGCACACGCAGGAGGGAGTAAGCGCAAGGGAGGGACCGCAACGCACCGCACTGTGTGAAGAGGCGGGTGCTGAAGCAGGTGAAGATGCGTGCACAGACGGGTGTAGGCGCAGGCTTACGCAGGAGTGGGCGCACGCGTGGAGAAGGAATGGGCTGGCAGTGGTCGCGGGCTGGAGAGAGAGCGCGCAGTGATCGAATAAGTGAGAAGCTTTCCGGTCACCGCACTGTAGCTACAGTGTCGCACTCTCTAGCGTGAACATCAACTATAGTGCCGCATGCTCTGAATAGTCGGTTGCAGCTGGTGCGGAGTGCGCGGGCGCATGGGAAGGTGCCTGCGTGTGCGGAAGGAGGCTACGGTCGGTGCCTGCGCAGGCTGCTGCTGTTGCTGACGCCTTGCTGCTGCTGTTGCGAAGCTTCAGACCTTGAGTCCTGCAACAATGGTGGAAATGCTGGAACGGCAAAACAGAGATGAGAACCACCATGCCCACCGGCTCTTTGATGAGTTGGGCGGTGTTGGGACTCATAGTGGTGGTTGTGTACCACTGTGAGTTGCTCTTGCCCGTAGCGTGGCTCTTCAAGAAGAAGAGAGGCTGCGTATGGAGGGGAGAGGGGAGGAGACGGCCTATAAGGGTGCTGTGTGTGTTTTTTTTCTCTATTGGACCAGGCTCTCCTTCAAAGAAGAAAGCCGTGCCCCATTTAAAGAGGAAGAAGGCAAGCACAGCCATGCCCTGGCTATGCATGGCTGTGCAGGGCAAGCCTGCAGCAGGGAATGGCGTGAAGACGATCATGCCATGCCTTGTAGCCGTGGAGAAGAAATTCAAAGTCAAATAAAAGTAAAAATAAATATGGTGAATTTGCGAGGCAGCACTTGAGGAAAACATAAATTTCAAGGCCATTTTATTCACTCTCCTCCCCTCTCAAATAAATGCATGCATGCGTTTATTTTCACAAATGTGACTATGGTTACCTAATATGCACCGGCAATGCTAGGAAATAGCACAAGATGGCACAATTGTTGGTGTATTTTTGCTGTGCAATCACCGGCATGAAATATAAAATAATTACATACTATGTTATAGAATGCGATAAAATAGATGTAAACTTAAATAATGATGCATGCAATCATTCTACAACTTAATGTAGTTATTAACAAACATACAATGTTAAAAGAGAATTACTTAGGCCTAACAATAGTCCATTAGAATGGACTCATCACTTGTCTCTTAGGATATCCATCCTACTGGTGGCATGTAAGTGCATTGTGTGGTTCAGGTACCATGGGCAGCCCTATCTCGAAGTGTCGATTGCCATAGGCTTGAATTCGCATAACAAATCCATGGGCGATACTATCTCGAAGTGTCGATTGCCAATTGTTCTTAGGGTCGCTATGGGTGGTGCTACCTTGAAGTATCAAAAGCCAGGCACCCTTCGAGGTTCGGTGATGGGGACAATGAATCCAACATAGATTGTTTTGATAGCTGATCCAAGGTTAAACTTAGAGGAATCAAAAAAGAAAAGAAAAAAATATATATATATTAAAAAAAAATCCCTCTTACTCTCTTTCTAGGTTGGTAATCATAATAACCACAAATAAATCAGACCAATGCACAAGCATGGGTGCTTTAATCTCTGGGACTAATAAACCCTAGGGTAGAGTTAGAAATCAAAGAAACCTGTGCTTGTAGCTTGTCCTTAGCTGTCCTAGTCTATGACTTAGCAACTACATGGGTACCTTATCATCTACAGTTAGACAGTTCAACCTAATTTCTATGAATAGGTCAATGGAGTTGGCTTGGATAACTTGGAGTGTTAAGTCATGCTTGAATTTACTAGGGACTAGAGAAAACTAGGCATGGGGGCATTTGATTAGCACATATTTGTGGGCTATTTAAGTATGTGAATGCCTAGACATTAAGATATCTTTAAGATTTAGTTAACATTCATTAGGATGTAAATAAGTTAATTTATGTTTTTAGCTTGATTGCGTAATTCATGCATTACACTCATATGCATTTAGAATTGACTTAGTTAACCAATTAGGTGCATTACATGTATCTTATTTTATTTCATTTCTCTTCTTCCTCACAAGAAATGGCTTCGCTTCCTCCTCCTATGGCCATTGACTCCAGCCATGAATCTCCTTAATGGCCGTGGATCTGCTCCCACTTCTCACAATTTAAATCCTAGTAATGTAGCAACAAACGGAGAGGGGGGTCTGTCATTCTTGAATAGGCCACCACCCCCCATTCACCATTGTTTAGAGCTTGAAGCTCACCTCCATTCCACCATCGTAGGCCTCTCCCTTAGCAAAGCATCGCCACCGTGGGTGTGTGGAGTGACAGTCCACACCGCCACCTGCAAGCATTGCAATCTTACCACCGTGCACACCATCTCCTCATCTTCAGCACTATGTGCCATCCCCTCTAGTTAAGACGTCTGAAGACTTGACAGCCTGACACCTTCCTCCTCGTCAGAAGCCAGCCCTACATATACCTTCACCGTGACCATCGCCTTTGGCTCCTCTCGTCTTCAACAGTAGCATACATGGCCACTGCATGCATCACGCCCACCATTAGCCATGCATCGCACCCTTGTGCATTCCCATGCACGCACCATCTGTGCCACCCATTGCACGCAGTAGCCACGTACACTCCACACACCACTATTCATCTTCTTCCCCATGTCTTCTTCTTCCTCTGTTTTTCCTCCACCAAAAGTAATCCAAACTACCACCTTGATTGAGGCAGATTCACACACGTAAAGTGTTTGAGTTTGGAAAACCCGTTGTCATAGTTTGATTCATGAGAAAATCCGACGATCAGATAAAATTTATAAATGAAACTTGAAAAGTGAGTCCCGAGTAGAACACGGGAAGGCGAATGTTTGGTTTTTTTTTTTTTTGGAACAGAAAGGAGAGCTATCGTCCTGCGATAGCAGTCCGAAGTAGTATATTATTTGCAAAGAAGGGAGATTACAAAAGGGATCCCCAAGACTGTATAAGGGACCAGCACTCTCTTACAATATTCTCACAACATACCAGCCTCTCCTGAAAAAGTCTCTCATTCCTTGCCTTCCATACACACCAAATAGAAGCAGCCATGTGGACATGTGGTTTCCCTCTCACCTCAAACCCATGCCACATAGAATCCCACTCTGGTAAAGGCTCCTGACAAATTTTTTCTCCAGATGACATCAGTGATAAGGTAAGAAGAGAAGAGGTGATTTACATTATCAGTGTTCATCTCACATAAAAAACACATATGATGATCAGTACCCAATCTTCTGTGGCGTAGATCACTTGTGATTAACCCATCCCTCCTGCACAGCCAAAGGAAGATTTGTACCTTGAGAGGAATTTTTAACAACCATATCTTCTTATCAATGGAATCATGTCGCCATCCCTCTTCAAAATTTAGCTTTCTGTTATACCCATATTTGACACTATAGATCCCATCCCATAGATATCTATCCTCCGTTCCAGGCCTAGGTCTGAAATTTTCAAGGTCTAATAAAAGCCTTCTCTTCTCATCCCATAACTGGGTAGTTCTTCTGCTGCTGCTGGATTCCACATCAACCAGAATCCAACTGTTGTTGCTGCAAGACCAAATCTTGCTGACCGTCGCATTCTTGTCAGCTGCTGCATCAAAAGCTCTCAGATAGAGCTCCCTCAAGACACCCAATTCAGACCATTCCACCTTCCAGAATCTGAAAGACCTGCCATCTCCATGTGATGGTTGCAGCAGATGGAAGTGATCAGCCAAAGACTTAGTTACCGATTTCTAGAAAGGTGATGGACAATTTGGCTGAAGTCTGGAAAATCTATTGTTGGAAGCTCCATATCTATCTCTGATCAGATCAGACCATGGTTTTAGATCACCTTGCAGCATCTTAACAGCCCATTTGAGCAGCATGGCATCATTAAAGTGCTACAAGGACTTGATCCCAAGACCACCCAGCTCCTTAGGATAGCAGATTTGATCCCATTTGAGAGGTTGCAAGAAGCTGCCCTTGTGTCTAGCTCCCTTCCAAAAAAATCTCTTCCTCATCACATCCAATCTTTTCCAAATGGATCTTAGTGCTGTGAAAATGGAGAAGTAGAAAACAGGGATGGAGGTGATCACCGAATTGAGCAAGATAAGCCTTCCACCTCTGGATAAGAATCTGTTGTGCCAACCATCAAGTTTCATAGAGTTGTTGTCAAAAAGGCAATTCCAATCAGCTCTCTTCAACCTGGAAAACCTCAAAGGTAGCCCAAGATATCTAATAGGAAGACTGATGTGGGGAGTCATAAGGATGGTTGCTAAGGCCTCTTGCTCCACCTCAGATAAACCAAAGCAGACTAAACCAGACTTGTCCCTATTTAACCTCAGTCCAGAAAGCTCACCAAAGATATCAACCAAGTGATACAAAGCCAATGCTCCATCCATGGATCCTTCAACAAAAAAGACAGTATCATCTGTGTATTGAAGGATGGGAGCCAGACTGTTCCTGCAAGAGAGTGAATATCCTCTAACAAGACCCACTTCAGAAAGCTTACAAATAAACCAGGCTAAACTGTCAACTGCCAAATTAAATATCAATGGGGCCAAGGGGCATCCTTGCCTGATGCAACATTGAGGTTGGATCCATGCACCGTAGGGTTTCCCATTTATTAGAGGGGTAAAGGAGGCTGTTGTAATACATCTCTTAACCCAAGCTATCCAAGTAGGGGGAAAGCCCATTCTTTTAAGCACATCCCATAAATAAGGCCAGCTGATTGAGTCATAAGCCTTATGAAAATCAACCTTCCACATGAAGGCCTTGCATCTCCTCTTATGCCAGCCACAAACCATCTCTTGGGCCAATATAAAAGATTCTTGTAGGGATCTACTCGGAAGGAAAGCAGACTGAGCAGGATGGATCAAATGTTTCTGTACAGGCCTCAATCTATTGGCCAAGACCTTTTCGATCACTAGATATAAGGAGTTAGAAAAAGCAATGGGTCCAAATTCCTGGAAAGATTCAGCACCCGGAGTTTTAGGTAAAAGAAACAGATAAGATCTACTAATTCTTTCAAAGCCAAACTTGCCACTTTGGAATTCTCTAATTACCTCCATAACCTCTGAGCCCACAATGTCCCATAGTTCTTTGTAGAAGAAAACCTGGATTCCATCAGGACCAGGTGATCCTTCACAATTAAGATCATTAATAGCCTTCAATACTTCAGCCTCAAAAATAGATTCAATTAGGCTGGCCCCTTGATACTCATTAATCTTGGGCAAATCATTTGCTATCATTCTCCAGTTGCCCCTACCTACAGCTCTTGAAGATTCCTTGAATTATCTGATGGCCTCAGTTCTGATATCAGATAAGGAGGTAATTCTCTACCCCTCTACAACCATTGATGAGATCAGATTTGTTCTTCTCCTAGAGCTAGCAGCCAAATGAAAAAATTTGGTGTTTGCATCCCCCTCACTTAGCCATAGTTGTCTAGATCGCTCCCTCCAATCCATCTCCAATTTCAGGTCTTCTTCAATTACCACCCCCTGCCATCTTCTTCTGTCAGCAAGATCAAGCTTAGATAGATGGTCCACAGCTTCCTTGGTATCCAGTTCCTGAATTTTCAGCAAGGCCTCATGACACTTCTGATGTCTAAGAACTGAGACAATATCTCCATACTCCTTCAGCATGCCTTTCAGAGCCTTAAGCTTAGAAGTCAGTCTAGAGGTGGCTATGCCCTCACCTTGCTGTGACCTCCACCAGCTGGCAAGCATGTCTCTGAAACCTATTTCCCTCAGCCAAGATCTCCTAAATTTAAAATAGGAACCAGCCACCACCTGCTCACCATTATCCCACATCAAAGGTGTATGGTCAGAAAATGGACGTTCAAGACCACATACAAATGACATCTGGAAGAGATCTAACAGCTCAGCATTCCCAAAAAATCTGTCAATCTTGGACATGAGCCCATTGCCATTCCTCCAAGTGAATTTATCCCCCAATGATGGAAATTCGCACATCCCCAAGGCCTGGACCATCAACTGAAATCCTGTGGAGGAGCTGTCGACCACCCCATTAGGTTTGTCACTCCCCACTAAAGTACAATTGAAGTCACCTCAAATAAGCCAAGCCCCCCCACCTACAAAATCTGCAGGCAGATTCCAGTCCTCCCACAGTTCCTGCCTCCTGTTAGGATCATTTGGCCCATATACACCAGTCACAAAGAAGCCACTATCCCCCTGGCCTCTCGTGAATCTACAGGTCAGAAGGTGCCTAGCCATGGAAACCTCTTGTAAGCACAGCATCTGCTTCCTCCACCAAATGGCAATTCCCCCAGATCTACCAATAGAATTGACCACCACAAGGTCATTTGCAGATCCTACCCGCATCTCTTCCCATGCCCTATCAAAAGCACAGTCAATGTGTGTCTCCTGAAGAATGGCACAGTCGATTTACCATTCATGTAGATATCTAATTAGTGACCCCTTCCTGCTTCTATCATGCAGCCCATGCACATTCCCGCTCAAGATCTTCATTTGGGAATCAGGTTTGTCCCCTTCACAGCTGCAGAAGTCCTGCTAACCTTCATCACAGCTGCAACGACTGATTCATCAACCTTTTGTGTGGGAGTGTGACTTCTTAATCTCAGCTTATAGGGAGGTTTCCAACTCCTAGCAGAGGAAAGAGTCTTTGGTTTCAAATGCACAACTTCAGCCACAGGAGAGCAAGTCTGCAAATTCACAGGACTCACAGAAGGGTCCACCATATCTGAGGTAGCATGCTCATTAATCACATTCATAATCATCCCTTCATCAGACTCACCCAGATGGGTTTTCAGATCCTCACTCACAACTTAATTTGATAAACTCATTTCCTTTCCATTAGCATTCATCACTGCAGCTGCCTCTTGGACCAGGGGTACATCATCTACAATGTCCTGAACTTCAAACCTCATCTCCATAATTCCCAGGCACCCCTTCTCATCTATCAGTTCCCTCTCTCCCGAACATTCTACCACCACCTCCTGACAGTCACCATGTGGTTGTAGGGAAGGGGCTTTGGACTTCAGCACCTCAGCACAGGAGGGGAGGTCTTGGATCAGAGACACATCAGCCACACCTGCCAGAGCTTCTGTCCTCATCTCTACATCCCCCAGGTTCCTTACCCCATCCCCCAATTCCCTACCTTTAGAACATTCTGCCATCATATCCTGATTAGCACAATTTGGATGCAAGGGAGGAGTTTTAGATTTCAGCACCATAACATAAAAGGCGGGACGAAGTTTAGAGACAACCTCTCGATCTGCCACAATAAAATTTAGAAGGAGCATCCAAGAACCACTCCCACATCTGAGGATCAGTTTATCAGGAATGGCACAAGCCCTGAGGACCTTTACCCTCACATTCAGAACATTGGCATCCCCTTCAGTCAGCCCAACAGATGCATCCACGGCCACAGATGCAAACCTAGCTATCATGTTTTCCACCACCTTCCTAGATCTCAGATGCAGAGGCAGACCTCTGATCTCAAGAACACCAGACCTGGCGGCTGATCTTTAAGGGGGATGTTCAGGCAAAGATCCATCAAAAGGGGATACCAACCGCCAGATCACTGATAGTCCATCCAAAAAACAAGTTTGAAAGCAGTATCTTTCAACAACTCCCGCACCCACATCAAACAGCACAAATCGTGACAGCGAAATAATCGCATTCTTCCAATCATTAGTTGATAAAGAGAGAGATCACACCAGTTGTCGAATTCTGTCCATCGATATGGTGCTTATCATAACTTCTCCAATCAAAGCACTACACATCCTCAGTCAGGGGAACCTCAACATCCAAGGTGCAAGCCCCGACCATTTCGGGGGGAGGGGCATCTGTAGCTTACCCCGAGGCCACAAAGATGCAAAGTAGTCCCTGCCCCCAGAGCCATCACATGTCGCCAGGCAGGCATCCCGTTTGTGACCAAAACCTCCGCATGCCAGACACAGCAGTGGATGCCAGCAGGTCGCCGCTAGGTGCCCCTGAAGGCGACATCGATAGCAGGTCACCTCCCTTCGACCTCTGCCCCAACCATCTCGAACATCCCTCTTGCCCATGTTCCAAACACCCGCAGGGACATGTAAATCACACGCCTTCCTGCGCCAAGATCGCGGATGCCATACCACCCATCCATCAGAGTCACCGGCACCGGCGTCGGACCCCCTCAGGCGGCCAGCCATCCAACAATGGCTTTTCCCGCTCAAAAAGAAATTCAAAATTCCGAGCTCCCGCAAGGAAGCGCCTCTTGGGGAGGATGATTTTCCCAAAATGTTTGGTTTTAAAAAAATAATTTGTGTTTTTTGTCGTTTAAAAATTTGCGTTTCGCTTTTATTTATTTTTGTCATTTTTGTCTTTTCTAATTTTTTTGGTATTTTTAGCAAGCAAGAGATTAGGTCAATGAATTCTTATCAAACTAATCTACTTGAAAATATAAGAGAGAGAGAGAGAAACAATCATGTATTTTTATAATCAAAAGTTTATTACAACTAGGAAAGCGGGTAAACTATACTACGAAAGCAGTAATGATAGAGATAGGTGAGAGAAATCCCACTCGATGGTCGTTTGGAGGATGAATCACTCTGATGTCGCTTGGAGGAAGGTGGTGAGGAGCGGGACGAACAAAGACAAAGCTGGAGGATGGAGGGCGGGGTAGGACGGCGTCATGGCGAGGATCTTCTTCCCGAAGGGAGGTGAGAGGATGGTCTTGGGATGCTCCATAAATGGGGATGAGAGCTAGGAACAAATGTTTGTTTTCTACTCTAGAGGAGCTTCCCGAGCTTGGGACAAGCTCTCTCTAGAGCCTTGGAGATGGTGAGAGGAAGAAAGGAAGAGATGATGAAGAATGGGAGGGGTAGGGGATCTTTCATAGTGGAGGAAATGATGAATTTCGTATACAGGACATTAAGTGATGGTCAAAAACATTGCAAAGATTCACCGCAAACATCGCTAAAGACAGCCTTGCACCCATGCTACCGTTGCGCTGGGATGCGCTTCGCGTGCCTCTGCATGCTACACACCCGCGTACACTATCGCTGCCTTCGCGTGCACCCATGCGCACCCGCTGTGTTGCTGTGAATGCGTCCCTCCGCGTGCGCACGTGCCCATGCTATTGTTGTGTGAGGTGGCATGTGCGTGCGAATGGGCGGCTTGGGTTGCGCCACGTGGCGTGATCTAGGTCGTCCATCTTCTTTCTGTTGTAGGGGCTACTATAAAGGTCAGATTGAGTTGATTTTAACACCATTGGGCTGCGATCGTCGACCCGAATCCATTCGTGCAATCAGATTTGTCATTTGAATCTTCAAAGTATGTCACATAGTCCCTTGGCCATTGATCTTCGTTGGACTGCATATAGTGCTACGGGACTCTGATCAAGTCGATTTTGGAGGTGTTGGACTCCGATTGTCGTCCTGATCAAATCCATACGGTCGGATCATTAATTCGAGGCATCAAAATAAATCTCCTTCTCTCCTAACCACAAAAGGGATGCAATTAACCTAAAACATACACAACTACTTTAAATGAAAAATGATGCATGCTATGAAATATTTATAATATGGAATACAAATCTAAGAATAGGAATATGCATAAATAGGCATTTTAACCTAAATGAATGTGTCTACATCATACCCCCATGCCTATCTTTTGCTAGTCCCCAGCAAAATTAAACTACGTGCTATGTATAAAAACAAAATTAGGACTCGATTGCTTAAGCCTAGTCCATTATTAACAATAGAAAATTTCAACTAAAGTCCAAAACTACGAAAACTCAACAGTACCTGGGTATTTGCCAGAATGCAGATCGCCCATGTCCTCACCTTATTTGAAAAAAGAAGATACATTTTTTTTATTTTTCTTCTATTCTATTTTTTTTGGATTTTTGGAGTTTGAGAGTTTCGGGATAACTTTTTACGGCTACCCGACCTGCCTAAGAATCAAAAGGGACTCTAAGTGCTAAGCATCTTCTGAAAGGATGATAGACTCACTAAGTGACCATTAAAATGGACTTCGGCTTTCTACGATCCTAGGTGACCTTAAGAGTTTCTGCCTAAAGGTTAATCTTTCAAAATGGCAGCTTTCTCCCTACTTTATTTTCTATGGGGTCAACACAATGGAAAACCCAATATATATCTCCCCGATTTATTCTACTTCCCTGTTTCTTCCTTAAGTGTTTTGGAAATTATTTGTGCATTTTTGTGAGCTGGGCTCTGGACAACCAGCAAATGGACTGTTACCCACAGCAACTTGCTAGCCATACTCAGGCAGTGAAGTGTGATTTTATTATTATTATTAGTTTTTCTCCTTTTTCTACTTTTTTTTATTCTAAGTATTTCTTTTTTTCTCTCTTTTTTTTCTAAGTAGGTGGCTTCCCTGATCTAAGATTTACCTAAAGGCAACAGGAAGAGAATGGTCGTGTGGTTGGGCTCTGGACAATCGGCCGATGAGTTGTTACACCGACAACTTGCTAGCCATACCACTTTAGACGGTTCATTAGCTACACAATTTCCGAAGAAACCGTCGAAAAGTGAGTCAGTGCAAACAATGTGTAGATGCTTAGGCTTAAAGTCCCCTCAAATAAGAGGGTGGGTTGATAAGTTGTATACTTATCACCCTAATTTATCGACCAAATTAAAATAGAATTACTTGGCGAGGACTCAAGACTAAGTTCACATTCGAGTGGACAACCAGGCTAATTAAGCCCGATGACCTGAAGAGTCTAAGCGTTCAGGTCCTAAAGTATTGTTTCCTAAAGTTAATAACTTCCAAAAGCCTAAGTTCTCCTCTCCTAATTCTATTTTTTCTTTTTTTCCTGTCTTTTTGAATTTTCAAATTTTTTTTTAAAGAAAATAAAGGAAATTCTACAGAGCTATTGAAATAATTTTAGGATTAAGTATCCACCCCCCCATGCCTAAATGATGCAATGATCTCATTGTAGAAATAGAGACATGAAAAGGGCGGAGTAAATAGAATGTCACCTGAATTTCATGATAATCCGGTCAGCACCGTAGAGAGAAGAGAGTATACACATGTGCTAAGTTTTAATTCCTTCATCTAGGCATAATATGCATACAAAGGGAAATTTGGGAATTCACAAGTGCAGGTCAGAATCAAAATTAAAAGATTAATCCTCAGACCCACCAACAGAAGATGTCCACAAATGTGGATCTAGTTGTGGTGTAGACCCATGCCTTAGGGTCGAGTTGTTCTAAGTTTCTAGATGAAAATCACCTAGAACTGAAGATTATTGTGCTTACAGGGTCGGGCCTACAGTTTGGTTGTGTGCAACCCAAGACTAAAGTGTCGGACAAAAGGTAGATTTGGTTCACTAGGTTCAGATGTCCACTTAACGTTCAGCTCAGAAAAATAATAAGTTATTCCAAGCTTGGGTCGCACATCAAAGGTATCATAAGGGTCCTGGTAAAAAGTAGGTGGTTTCAGGTCAATCGGTACCCTTAGATCCAAAATCATAGTTCCCTCAGAAGTAGCTTCCTAGATTTTTATTTCCAACTTCTTATCCTCCAAGATCAGAGTTTCTTGGACCTCCAAATCGTTGTACACCCTATTCAAAATACCCAAGTCCAACAATTGTGGCTGAATCAGGATTGACTTAGGTTTGGTGATCTTAAAAATATCATAATTCAACTCTTCAGAGTGTGGTTGAGCAATGGGGCTACTGTTGAATCATTAGGATTCGAATCGTCCAAGTTAGCCCCAACATGATCATAATCTTCAATAATCGGGCTATCAAAAGGTTCGTTATGCTCCTCAAACTCGTTCATCTCACTAAAATCCTCTTCAGTGAAGATTAAGCTCAAGTGAGATTTCACCTAAAGATTCTTCACCCTCAGAGTCAAAGAATTCTTGATCCTCATTTATATATGTCTCAAAATCATATGTCATTTCATGGTCCATGGAGACATATTTTTCATCATTCTCTAGCTCAGGGATCTCAGGTGAAGCAATCGGTTCATCCTCAATGGGTTACTTTAGCCTAACTTGGTCATCCCCGATCTCAGAACATGTATCCCCTCCGGCAGGTGCCTGAGCAGGTTCAGACATTGGCTCTCCTGAAGGGGGTTCATCTTTGAATCATCCTAAGATTGGACTAGGGCAACCACAAATTTCATCCTTAACCTCGACAATTTCCCAAGTAGAAACTCACCCAGGGCCCTATCCCTAACATTTTGGAATAAATCCAATAAAGAGCTATTCAACTCATCAATCCTTTTTATCATGGGCTCCAATGCTTCAATGCATGGTGTTGGTTGGGTTTCTAAAGATTGTATGGTGTTCCTCAAGTTAGCCAACACCCTATCTTGGATCTGGTTCACTTGAACCGAATGGTTTAGTTCAGGTTTGGGTGGGTTTGGGTTAAATCTAGGGGAGTCAAGATATCAAGGTTCTCGGGTCCCTCTCTGATAGTAGGTCATTTTGGGTTGTTCAAAGAATGGTGGGGACTTATATTCAGTGGAATACTAGGGAGGGTAAGTGTTATAGTCAGCATATCCTTCATGGTTGCAGATCTGGTTAGGTTGATCATCAAAGGGTAGAGATCTATAATTATTGTAGCTCTAAGAATGATATTAATCATAGTCTTGTTGTCCAGGGTTAGACCTTGGACATTGAGGTTTGGATTCATATCCCCAATCAAAGTTGTCCCAGCAAAGAGATGGGTAGTCATAAGTCAGGATAGTAATCATCTTGGGGATAAGTGTTGGTAGGAGAGTAGGATGGGAAATGCGTATAAGATGTGGAAGGATACATGGTAGAATAGGAGGTAAATCAGAAGAGAGAAAGGAGCCATGCAATAAAAGCAATCAACCCTGTCCATAGGTGGGTTAGCATAAAGACCTACAGACTCCTAGGACTCGTCTTGAGATTATAAACGATTTGGTCTACTTTTATCCAATCAATCCAACTAGTTAGAGGGAGGGGCTGAGGAGAAGGTTCTTCCTTTAGCTTACGCCTGCTCCAGTTCCTAGTGTACCCCCCTGCTACGGTCGTTTGACACTACTACCCTAGCTAGACATCAAATGGACCAGTAGAAGTAGATTAATCGAAAAAAATCTCAGTCTGAGCCTCGAAGAGAGAATCAATCCTTAAGGCCAACGTCTACTCAGTTTTAATTAGGCTTGGAATGATTGTGCTCTTGGAATGTGATGGGCTCTTTAGATCGGTTGTACCCTTAATGATCAATTCAAATGTGTGTGCATGCACAACCAAGGTTTGCAAATAAGGTTATTTGATGATGTGTCTTTTAGGGTTTAACCTTGTTTAGTAGCTTTTAGGGTTTAATCCTTAGGTTGGTTCAATCAGGGTTCAGTAGAACACTCTAGGTTTTACAAGCACTAGTGATGACGTATTCATTTAGAAATCAGAAAAAAATATGGACTGCCAGGTTCAACCCTAAAAATCAACCCTACGTGGCAAGTACTAATGAATCACTTTTGTCTTAAGTGGTGCAGCTCAAACAGTTCAATCAATTGGCCTATTGCACCACTTAATTAAGGCACACAGATGTTTAACCTATTCAGATTTCTATTCACTTATGTGTATTGAGTTGAAGTGTACCAGGTCCACAGGTCAGATCCCGGTTAAGTAGTAGAATCAAAGTGGAATGGTGTTTAATGTGTGTCACTTTCAGTAAATCCCACAAGAGAAGAGTTTTTTTTTATATATGCGGGGATGAGATGGGTGGAGGTGGCAAACAAACAACCAGATCTACCCTATGGTTTATAAAAAACACCTAAGTTGATTTGGGTTTCAGTTATTAGTGTGGTGAAATGACATCTAGAGTGGGGGTGGTGGGGGAAAACTTACAAATGTCTCTACCTGCACTTTACTCCAATCTACTGCCTTTAGCTCCTTGACCGGGTTCTTGCAAGACAATAAATCGAAGAAGAAAGATAGGTTAGAAAAATATGTAAGGAATGCGGGAAAACATGAAAAAGGCAAAGAGCGTTGCCTCCCCGGCAACGGCGCCAAAATGATTGCGGCAGATTCACACGCATAAAGGGTTTGAGTTTGGAAAAATCATCGTCATAGTTCGATTCGTGAGAAAATCTATCGATCAGATAAAATTTATAATCAAAACTCGAAAAGTGAGTCCCAGGTCGAACTCGGGGAGATGAACATTTGGTTTTGAAAATCCACGTTTCACTTTTATTTGTTTTTGTCACTTTTATCTTTTCTAATTTTTTTAGTATTTTTAGAAAGCAAGAGATTTGGTCAATGAATTATTATCAAACTATCTACTTGCAAAATATAAGAGAGAGACAGAGAGAGAAACAATCATGTTTGGCATAATCTTTTGGTGCTGGAGAACATGAGGGAGAATGAGGGGGTGCTGGGGCTCTGGCGACAGGAGGGAGAATGAGGGTTGGGAGGTTTGGAGATCGAAGAGATGGAGGCACAAGGAAGATCGTAGAGAAGGGGGGCCACCATGAAGGCTAGGCACTGGGCGAAAGTTGGGGAGGTCCTCTACTTCTGGAGTAGGCTAAGAGGACATATGGCAGCGGTGTGCAGGGGGCCTCTGATCTGTGTAGCTTGCGGCAGAGAAGGCCATAAATGGGATATGTTTACAAAAGGAGGGACACGACAGGGAGTAGGAAAGGTCCCACACCATCATCCCCTCTCGGGGTAGAGGGGACTGAGGGCCCCGCCACCTCCACCCCCAATGCTGGCTGGACACTTCTTTGATGTGGAGGTCCCATACTCAAAAGTCATCCATGTAGTGGAGTTGGTCCTAAGGGGAGCACTTATTGGGGAGGTGATGACAGGGGCTCCGTCTTTGGATCGGATTCAACAGTTGGTAAGATCCCTAACCCTAAGCTCATCGAATTGGAAGATTGCAACCTTGGGTCCTTCTTCCTTCCTGTTATATGGCTTGGGTATGATGGACGTCAAGTCTCTCCGATTTCAATCAAGCAAGTTTGAGAACATCAATGTGATGTGGAGGTTCGTTTTTCCCTTTGATGGGGCATTGAAGGAATGACCCCCACAGAGGGTGACATCCAGGCAAGGGAGATTGGAGATTAGTGGACTACCTTTGCATTTGAGAACCAAGATGGTTGTGGCGAAGATGATTGAAAGCTACGCGATACTTAAGGAGAATTCAGAAGTTGTGCTTGGGGAAGGGGATGGAGGGTGGTTAGGGTGAATGTGGTCTTTGCACTCAGTGGCTCTTTACCAGAAAGAATCACACTTAGGTGTAGGGGAAGCTTGTGGTTGATCCACTTCAAAGTTACCTGGATAATGTGGAGGCACATGAGCAACAGAGGGCAAAGACTTTAGCAGAGGTGGTCGAGAACAAATCTATCTAGGAGAATGGAGATGGATCCTCTGCAGAGGAGAGACTGGTGATAAAGAAGAGAAAGGAGCACCATCTTGAGGAACGATAAGGGGGCTTGATGTCTGAAGCAGCTGAATCAATGCTGAATGTGGATAGTATGTGTGAGAGAGGTTTGCAGATGATTGTACCAGTGGAGGAGAATGTTGGGACTAGACCTAGAAAAGTGGGGTGGAAGCTCCATTTGCCTTTGATACGTGTAAAGGCTTTTGATACGATGTTGGGACTAACGGCAAAGGGAAAGGTGTACTGATTAGATCCCCATACAAACTGCGGAGAAGGCGAAGTGATGATAGGATGGGGATGGAATTGAGCACAGTGGCAAGAGTGCTTGGCATGGTGAGGACTAATGGGGGGTAAGGAAGGGGAAACCTGACACTAGATGAGAGTTTTATGATGGAACGTGCGTGGGTTGTGCGACGGGGTGAGAAGAGCCTCCCTTGCTAGGTATATGAGAGAGTGGGTTGTTGATTGTGTGCTTTTGCAAGAAATACACATTGAAGAGGACGGATAGACCTGTTGAAAACTCCTAGATCGCATTTTTGATAGGAAAAGTGTCGTTGTATAGTTGCGAAATACAATCCAATAAAGATATTATTTTCTAAAAAATAACGAGACTTGAGTCCCGGTCGTTCGTCTCTGGGAGGCATTTGCTTTACTCTAGAAATCGATCTTTTTGTTGCTCTACTTCATTTAAAAATGCAAGCCAGTTTCCAATCTCCTAATTAAGATTTCACCACTTCTGTTATGGACTCGGATTGCATGCATGTGGATTAAATAAATTACGAAGGTGAACGTGTGAGTTTCTATGCGCACGATTCTAGTGAGGTGGTGACTATTTATGGGGAAAGCATCTATCGTTAGATTTTCAATATCCTCGGGAAACGATATGCTTAGTTGCAAAATAGATCAACAATTAAAAAAAATAGGCGACTTAAATCACGCAAATATGATAGCAAACAGTAAGCTCATTGTGATTTTCTAACATGGAGACATATATATATATAAAACATTTTTCATTCATTCAGTGAGAGAGTTGTTTGCAACAGAACTATAGATGAAAGCTTGTACAGAAATGCTTGGAATTTAAGTCTACCTACCAGAAAATGATTGCATACAAGAATCAATGGGGGGATTTTGCATGCATCATTGAGGGGGGAGTTAAGACTACGGTACTAAACAGTTATAAAAGCAGTAAAAATTAAGGAGAGCATAAATTAAATCTAGCAGAATAAAGGGCATTTAGGGGTGGTCCCCGATGGCCTTGGAATGGTTGGGAGGAGAATGAGGGGCAGCCAATGCAGCTTAGGCTGACCCTTGGAGAGAGGGAGGAGTGATCCAACATCCCGACATGATGTCCTCCATGGTGGTGATGAGCTCGTGGAGGTGGTGTAGCTAGCTAAGTGGAAGTAGGCGTGAATGGAACTAATGGAGTCAAGAGTGTTAATTGCCAAGGAAGTGAATGGGGTCTTTTTATAGACCCAAGGGCTCTTCTCTAGAAAGGTGTGGAACTCTCTAGAGAGAGCCCAAGAGTGGCCGGCCACATGAGGATTGAAGTGGTCTTTGAGATCCAAAAATTATGGATCTCAATTTGAATGCCTCTTGGTTGCTAAATTTGGCAACCAAGAGGTGGCGCCACTTCAAGAGAACTCTAGAGAAGTGTGTGTGCGTGAATGGGTGTGTGTGTGTGTGTATGTGGTCGTGCTCTATGTGGCTAGGTGGCTTAAGTTAGGTCCTAAGGGGTTTGGGTAGGTATAGGTCTTGAATTAGGGTTACAAACCTTAATTGCTAAGGGGAAAATGCAATTAAACTTAACCTAAGTTTAATTGAATGAGTGTGAACCTAATTGACAGTGAAATAACTCAATTAGGTTGGGTTTAGGTCAATTGGACTCTCACTAAGTCCAATTGAACTTGTGTGGGTTGAGATCTAAGCTCAATTGGACTCAATGAGTCCAATTGGCTTAGGTGAAGGCAATTGACTTTGATCTAAGTCAATTGGATTTGGTGAGAACCTAATTAGGTCCTTAGGTAGGTCTAGAGGTGATGCACTAGGGTTAGGACACCTTAATTTAGGTTTCTATGGGGCTGGGATTAGGTCTAGGGAGTTAGAGATCCAAGATCAAGACTTGAATCTCAAAATAGGGACTGGAGACCAGTATCAGATGTCCAATAATGTGGTCAGATGACTTATACTAAAAAATCAGAAGTCAAAACTTCAGTTCTGGGCATCCAATCTGAGTCAGGGAGAAATCAAGGTTCTATTTTGGGTATTCTGCAGATTTGGACGTCTCATAATGTGTTTGGACGTCCGACAAAGTGTCTGGACGTCCAATAACACTACAAAAGTGGGTTTGAGGTGTGTGGGAGATGGCTAAGGGTCCTGGACATCCTATAACTTATCTGGACATCCAGATAAGGGTTGGAACTAGGGTTTTAGGGCTTCCTACGGTATTGTGACCTAATCTGAGGGTGGATAAGGCTTGGGGAGGTCTCTAGGCTATCCTAGGGCTAGGATGGACGTAAGCTTTTCACATTTTACTATTTTGTTTCTACTTAATAGAATAGAAAACTTTTAAACCCCTTATATTATTTTTCCTACATCTAAACTAAGCCTTCTGCTCCAACTCTGCTGCAACTCCCACTATTCCTGATCCAGCTTCAGATCCAGCTCCAAATCATCTTATTGCCTGCAATTGACAAGTGCACTTAATCAGCATATTATAACATTATTTCATGCATAGCTAAAGAAAAGCAGTAAAGATGCAGATAATGTGTATGCATGCATGAATACCCTAACTTATGCTAAGTCCTTGCTTAATCTAGGTAATTTAAGACCTATGATTGCTACGTAATCATACCCCCATGCCTAAGTCTTGCTAGTCCCTAGCAAATGCAAGACTAAATTATTTACAGTAAAGGTCTTTAAGGGACTGATTATTTTATCAAGTGTATGCCTAGGGATTTGTCTCCTTTTTATTTCCATCCTATGCTCTAGAAATCCAGATAATTGTGAAAGTGCAGCTATGTAGCTTTTGTATCGGATTCGAGTGAAAACTGATACACCTCTAGAGGCTGTACTTGACCCCTAGTAAAAATTCTAGCGGGATAGGCGGACTTCTTCCCTCAGGGTATTCAAGATATTCTATGAATTCCACCACGACTTTAGGCTTAGGTAGAGAATCTCTGAGGGAAAAGATTATATATTTGGTGGCTCACTCTCACTTGGTGCTACATAGAGACTAGTACTACATTATATAGATTTCTGGATTACTAAGTAACTCAACTTAGAGAAAGACGAGAAAAAATATGCTCCCTTTTGATTCCTTTATATCTATTCTCTCTTACTCTTTTTCTTTTCTTTCTTTTTCTTAGAGCACACAGCCTACCAGATTCACATATGCGATCTGTATTTGGTGGTCTCACTAGGCATTAACACTTTAATTGAGTTCCCATAACCCTAACACTAAGTCAAAATTCCTTAGCTAGTATTCCGGCGGTCAGAAACATAGGAAAAATAGGTTAAGGCCATATTTGGTGGATCTCAGATTTATTGGGTGGTATTGCCTCAACGCAACTAAACTGAATATTCACTCCTTTTTTTTTCTTCTTTGCTTTTTCTTCTTTTTCCAATTTTTTCAATTTTTCTTTCTCTCTCTATTTTTTTTTCAACATAACACATCCATGAACTTTATTGAGGAGGCATTATTAGGGATTGGTGGTACTTAAGAGATATTGGGTGGCTTATTTGGTGGAAGTGCCTACTCACGGCACCGGGAGAGACGGATAGGACGGTGTATTTCTGACCTGGACATCAATACCCTCCTTCAGCCGAGGATTCCATAAAGAATGGTCGTAACCATCCACCTTAGCTCTAGTTTTATGAAAACTCGCTCTCCGCATATTTTCCTTGTTTGGTGGCTCTCAAAATTTCGCACAAAAATGTATTCGCGGGAACCGAGAGCAAAAACTATGTCTAAACTCAGAGTATCATCACCTAATTATCTAGGATTCTGGATTTCTTGCACTAATCTTAGAGCACCAGTGCACTCTACTCTCATCTCACACTATTTGGTGGATTTTCGGAAGAAAATCTACCTGACTCCCAAAACACTATCTAGGGGTTCAGGAAAAGAAGCACTGCTTCTTGTCAATAGACTAAAGATGTTTATCAGCCTTCACCGTGAATCCATTGCAAATTCTACGTGAGTGAAAAGTTGTACTGGATTCCAGATTAGAAGAATCAACTAGAGGATGAAATCCCTAATGCATTCTCTTAATAAAATAACCTTATTCATGAATGCATTATGATATATGCTATAAATAAACAACTTCTTATAATTTGTACTTCATGAAATTCCCGTATCGGGTTACAATCATCTTGACCCTAAATTTAGAACAATTGGTGAGCGGGTGAGTCGAAAATGGCTGTTACGGATGATTTCTAGCTCCAATGCGAGCACTAGCGGTGGAGTCGGTTGTTCTTTTATTTAGGGTCCTGATAACACCACACATGGGGGTAGTAATTAGGTTGAATATGGCCCATCTTTAGAATAAAAGGCACAACATAAGTAGAATAGGAGCATTGCATGCATCAAGTACCAAGATTGCTTATAAACTGTATTAATGGCCATTTGTGTAAAGCATTTGTCAAAGCAGGCCTCAGATGAGCAATCGGACCGCACGGATGGATTCAGAACGACGAACGGAGTCCGACGGACTCAAGATCGGCCAAATCCAACTTCCGAAGCTCCCACAATGGGCCCAAGAAATTCTGACCGTTGATCTGGAGATCAACGGCCCAGAGAGCGCCACGTCAGCCCGCCCCCATCGCTCACACACCCTCAGCCGGCCAAGGACAAATCTTAGCCGTCGATCTTCGATCGAACAACAGAGATCTGCGTGCTCGCCCACGGTCGCCGAGACAAAGCGCGGGTGTGGCGCAACGGTTAGCGTGCACGCCTGCATTGCAGCGACGTGCGTTAAAGCAGCGTGGAGCAGAAATCGAAGGGGAGCGAAGGGTGCGGAAAAATTGGGTCGCCCGATCAGTAGCGGGCAGCCATGATCTCGCCACGTGACGCGACGACAGCCCACGAGCGCCCACGCGCGCGTGCACGCCGGGCGGAAACACGCACGCACACGCGAGCCAAGGTGCGATCTCAGCGCGGGTGCAGAAGGCGAAGATCGGACGGCTCTTGTTCAGCAGCCACAGATCGAGCGAAGAGGAAGACCGGGGCGGTTAGCTGACCGGTGGCCGGAGGGCTTCACCGACGTTTGTGCAAGCTGTTTTAGCGACGCTCCCTATGTCGCTAAAGCCCATTCTTCTTTTAGGAAGCCCTTAACTTTATTTAAACCCCCTTCTACCGCCATTCAAGGCATACTCTCCCACTTGCAACTACTCCACTCCTCTCTTAGCTAGCTTTAGGCACTCTTGCAATCGCCGGAGACGACGAGCCATCGACGGAGCCTCCTCCACCGCCGTGGCTGCCTCGTCGCTCTCCACTCTCTCTCCATCTCTCTCTCTCTTTTAAGCTTTCATTTACTTTTGTTAAAGCATGTATTTAATGTTGTAAGCTATGAACTATGAATGCATGTTTAATGAAATTATTTTTCGTTCAATCTCCATTTTAATTTCTATTCAAAGTGCATGATCCAAACCAAGAGCTTTCTAACCCTAAACTCTCTCTCTCTATCTCTCACTCTCGCTTTTCAAAATCGTCTCTTTCGCAAGCAAAACTTTGCCTTTTTCGTGGCAACAAGTGATAAACAAAATCCGATTTCCACACTTCCCTGAGACCGATACTCGGACTCACCTCCGTTTACTTCTTTTAAAACCGACGTATCAAGTGCGACTATAATGACACCTCTTAACACACACGCACTACGGCATGTCAGTTTTTGGCGTCGTTGCTGGGGATGCAACGGATTTGTTTTATCACCTCCATTCCACATTCATTCTCACATCGTCTAATGCCCTATTTTCCTTTTTACTTGACAGTTGCAGGAATTCGGCGCATGGACGGCGAAGCGACGCATTCCACGACGGCAGCAAGGGAGTAGGCGCCTCGAGGACCGATAGTGAGCAATCTCTCTCTCATTGTTTGCTTGCGTGAAAAAGCTAAAAAAATTGTAAAAAATTGAAAAAATTGGCATGGTGAATGATTACTTGACCCACACTCTTAACATATCACCCTACAAGAAAAAATGTACTCTAATATGCTGAATAAATTCTTGGAGTGTTCTTTTCTTTCTTGAGTGGTGTTTGCGATGCCACCATGAGTTGACCAGGGCCACACCACTCAACCCTAAAACTGACTCATCTAATAGAAGCTGCATGATCATTAGGATGAGTACACTAGGGTTTTAGAGCCTCTACAGAATAAAAAGGAAATCTACTTTCAGCGAATTGTGTGTAGAATTTGACGTGCCCACTGAAACTTAGCTAAAAACACTAAGACACGTCAACCCTAAAAAGTACTAAAGTAAGGATGAAACATTAAAAGACACCACATCTTAATAAATCCTTGCTTGAAAATCATGTTTTGCTAGAAGCACACAGTTTGAAAGTGGAAAATTAAGAGGCACCACCCCAATCAATGCCTCATCACATCACCCTAAGCACAAGCACTATCCTAACCCTCTAAAACTGAGTAGACATGCCCTAGGCAGGACTGAGTTAAGTCTTAAAGGGTGAGATTTTGTTCGCTAGGCACTTGGCTTTCATTCCCTTGGTAGAATCTGGTGACTAGGCTACGGGGCAGTGTCAAACGACCGCGGTTTTGGGGTCTATGGAACTGGAGGCGCAAGCCAAAGGAAGAACCTTCCCTGCAATCCCCCCGTAATCAACCTGGCCAGATTAGCCTTGGGAAGGGGAGTCCAGTGCTTATGGACTTAATCACCCTTTGTGAGATTTCTAGGTCTCCTAAGGAATACACCATAAAGATTAGGCTTGCATGCTTGATTGAAACACATTTCTCGCATCTGTCGCCCTCCGCATCCCCTCCTGTTCTTCTCTAGTGTATGCACGGGAGGCGCTCACTGCATCCCGAATTGTGTGTTTTGGGGCAGGAATCTAGGCGACGTAATTCTGTTGAAAACATGGCTGAACCTAGGGTAGATGAGGATGAAGATCAACCCCCACTAGACGCTATGGCCATCATCCAAGCTCAAATCAATGCTAACCATCGGCTTCAACAACAACAAATCCACACCATCATGCAAGCCATACAACGGTTATAGAACCCGCAAGAACAACCACCACCTTTCCGCGACATGCCAGGGCAACCACCACTTGATTTACCGCCATTTCAGGACTAGCCAAGACCCCTCCGCGATTTCTATAATCCCTATGCTATTAGATTTGAGCCACACCTTAGGATCCCCGAGGGGGGAGATGATTTTGAGTTGAAACCAAACGTCTTAAGTTTGATCCAGAGCCACTTTCATGGAAGCTCAAATGAGGACCCCTTTCAACACCTAGAGGATCTTGACCACATAGCACGAACGGTGAAACCTAGGAACATTAGCCTTGACATTGTTCTAATCAAGATGTTCCCTTTCTCATTAAGAGACAAGGCTTCGCATTGGCTTAGAACCCTAGGTAGACCCATCACCACCTGGGAAGAACTGAGGCATGCATTTTTAAAGAAATTCTTCCCCATAGGAAAGACCAATGCCCTCAGAAGAGCTATCACTACCTTCACACTCCAGGGTGGGGAAAAATTTCATGAGGCGTGGGAAAGATTTAATGAACTTTTGAGGAAATGCCCACACCATGAAGTCCCAAGGTGGCAATTGGCCCAGATCTTTTACCACGGTCTGGACAGCAACCTACGGAACTTCGTCTATGCCTCATGCGGGGGAAACTTCCTAAACAAAGATGAGGAGAGTGCGTTTGAGCTCTTTGAGTCTATGAGCGAGAATTCGCTCAACAATGCCTCCATGAACCAGTTTAATAGGTCCAGTCAACCTCGTGGCGGGATTTATGTGGTACAAGCAAATTCTGGAATGGTTGACATGGACATCAATGCCAAAAAGTTGGATCGAGTGGAATTGGTAGACAAAAAGATTGATGAGCTACTGAATCAAACCAGGAACCCCTTGCAGACTTTCTCCCTAGCAAAGGGAGCACATAATGTTGACCTGGCGCAGCCCTTCACCCAACTGAACCTGGAACAACCCCTGACCACGTTCCAGGGAGGGACCTTTGCTCCCTCGACCCTTGTTTACTCCCTTCCCTCTTTATCAACATCGGCTATCCTAGAAGATGTGCAAGCCGTCCAAGGTTATGCGAAACCTGACCCTTTCTCCAACACTTACAACACCGGCTGGCGTAACCACCTCAACTTTGGTTGGACAAATCAGAAACCACAGCAATTCCAAAACTAGCCCAGGCCAAACCAGCAGCCACACTTGCCACCTATCAGCAAGGACCACCAGTTAGACCCCAATATAACCAGAATAGGGTGGCCCCTCCCCCACAAAACCAAATGGACACCCTAATAAAGATGATGGCTGACATGAACCAGAAACATCAGGAAAAAATAGCCTTGGTAAAGGGATAGTTAAGCCAACTCTTGGACTGTAAACAGCAAGGATCTCTACCTTCCCAACCACAACCGAACCCGCGAAACATAATTAACAGAGGCCCCAATTCGCAAGGGTTCCAAGGTAACCCTGGGTAGGCTCACATGGTCCAACCAGCCCCACAAACACCTCCTGGGTTTGGCGCTTCTTCGTCCCCGTCTCCTCAAGGATCACCCCATGGCCCCAATGCCTCTGCGAATGCGGTGACCTTGAGAAGCGGCATCAAAACCCAGGATCCCAAATGGCCGACTCCCCCCGAGACTTTACCTGTTGAAATACCCGACTCAGAAGAGGCACCAACCAAGGACCCAGACATGGAACCAATCCACATTCAGACACCCTACCCTGAGGCCTTGGAGACAATCAAGAAAAAGAAGAATACTGTGGAAACTGAGGAGCTGTTGGAAATTTTTAAGCAAGTACAGATTAATATTCCGCTCCTAGAAGCCGTTAAACACATCCCTACTTATGCCAAGTTCTTAAAGGATGCCTATACACCCAAGCGTAAGTCGAGACCACAAGCACCTAGGAAGGTTATACTTTCTGAGCACGCAAGTTCCGCGATATCAAGCAACCTTCCACTCAAACGAACTAACCCAGGAGCGCCCCTAATTTCCTGCAATATCGGGGACATGACATTTGATAGAGCGCTCCTGGACCTAGGTGCTTCTATCAATCTAATTCCAACAACCCTGTACCACCAATTTGGTTTTGGGGAGCTGGCACCAACCCCTGTCACCATCTAGCTGGCAGATAGATCAGTGAAAACCCTGAAGGGGGTTGTCGAGGACGTGATTGTACGGGTCAAGGACTTCTATTTCCCAGTCGACTTTTTGGTGCTCGACATAGAAGTCCCTGAAAAATTATAGAACGCACCCATAATCTTAGGCAGACCTTTCTTAGCTACAGCTAAAGCAAACATCGATTGCGACACGGGATGTATGGAAATCGCCTTTGGGGACAGGAAAATGCAATTGGATATCTTCTGGGAGACAAAGTCTTTTGATTGCAATTACATTGAGGAACATGATCCTGTGGAAACTTTAATCGAGGAATGCCTTACCCTCAGTTCTGTATCAGACCACCAAACCCGTAGTGACGATTCTGACTCGTCACCATGCTTACCCATGGACCTCTGTAAGGCTGAGAACCATCACATGACACCATTTGAAGAGATCGATGTTGATCAACTACCGCCCTTTCCATTCCCATTGACTGTGGTCCCACACGCACCTGAACTTAAATCATTGCCCGAGAATCTCAAGTACGTCTTCTTGGGACCTGACCAGACCTTCCCAGTGATTATTAATTCCCATCTAACCAAGGATCAGGAACTAAGGTTGACTGCAACTCTTTCAGAACATCGGGCCGCCATTGGTTGGACCATCTCGGATCTAAGAGGAATTAGCCCCACCTATTGCACCCACAAGATTTACCTGGAAGACAGGGCCCGACCTTCCCGCCAGATGCAAAGACGGTTAAACCCTAACATGCGGGAGGTCGTTAAAAAAGAAATTATCAAGTGGCTTGACGCCGACATCATCTACCCTATCTCTGATAGCCCCTGGGTGAGCTCCACTCAAGTGGTTCCAAAGAACGCTGGGCTCACCGTTGTCACTAATGATCATGGCGAATCCATCCCCACTCGCACCACCACCGCATGGCAGGTGTGTATTGATTATAGGAAGCTTAATGAAGCCACTAAGAAGGACCACTTCCCCTTGCCATTCATTGACCAAATCCTTGAAAGATTGGCAGGGCAGAAGTATTTTTCTTCCTGGATGGATATTCAGGATATAACCAAGTCACAATTGCTCCGAAAGATCAGGAAAAGACCACATTCACTTGCCTGTATGGCACGTTTGCATTCCGTCGAATGCCGTTCGGTTATGCAATGCACCTGCGACCTTCCAGCGTTGCATGCTAGCCATTTTTTCAGAAATGGTGGGTGAATACTTGGAGGTCTTTATGGATAATTTCTTTGTATTCGGGAATTCATTCGACCATTGTTTGAGCAACTTGGAGAAAATCATGAAACGATGTATCAAGGTTAACTTGGTGTTAAGTTGGGAAAAGAGCCATTTTATGGTTCAAGAAGGAATTTTCCTCGGACACATCGTTTCGCATAGGGGCATCGAGGTAGATCGAGCTAAGGTTGATTTAATTTCCAAACTTCCTCCACCTAGTTCGGTCCGGCAGATTCGCTCTTTCCTAGGACATGTTGGCTTCTACCGAATGTTCATCAAAGACTTTTCCAAACGTTACAAACCCTGGACTGACCTTCTAGCCAACAACGCCACTTTCCACATGTCTCCTGATTGCATCCAGGCTTATCACACCCTCCGGGACTTAGTCTCCACGGCACTTGTACTTCAACCCCCAGACTGGTCCCAGGATTTTGAGATTATGCGTGACGCATCAGATTTTTCCATAGGCGCTGTCCTGGGACAAAGGTAAGACAAGAAGCCCGTGGTGATCTACTACGTGAGCAAAACGTTGGACGAGGCCCAACGTAATTATACAATCACAGAAAAAGAGTTGCTTGCTGTAGTCTTTGGACTGGAAAAATTCCGATCACACTTGCTGGGATCCCACGTGACTATCTACACCAACATTCAGCCATCCGGCACCTGTTGGCCAAAAAGGACGCAAAACCCAGGCTCATCAGATGGATCCTGCTTTTGCAGGAATTTGACCTGGAAATCCGAGACAAGGCCGGATCGAAAAATGTGGTGGATGACCACCTGTCAAGACTTCATCCAGACCACATTGGACCCTCCCTACCTCTATCGGATACCTTCCCTGATGAACACATCCTAGCCGTGCAAGACAAGAAAATGCCATGATATGCTGACTATGTCAACTACCTGGTTATAGGACAAACCCCGCACAGCTGGTCCAGACAGCAACGGGACAGGTTCTTGGTTGAGGCCAAGCACTATTTCTGGGATGATCCTATGCTGTTTCGCCTCTGTGCTAATTAGATCATCAGGAGGTGCATCCCTGAGGATGAAGTTCAGAGTGTGCTTTCCTTTTGTCATGACCAAGCGTGTGGCAGCCATTTCTCTGGCAAGAAAACAGCTGCAAAAGTTTTGCAGTCTGGATTTTATTGGCTGTCCCTATTTACGGATGCACACATCTTTGCCAAGACTTGCTCACGATGCCAAACACTGGGGACCATGACCAAGAAAGATATGATGCCCCTTCAGCCCATTTTGATTGTCGAAATCTTCGACGTTTGGGGTATCGATTTTATGGGCCCCTTTCCACCATCCAACGGCTTCGAGTACATCTTGGTCTCAGTAGACTATGTTTCCAAATGGATTGAAGCCGTCGCCACTCGACGATGCAATCACAAGACTGTCATGGACTTTGTGAAGAAAAACATCTTCTCCCCATTTGGAATACCCAAGGCCATGATCAGTGATGGTGGAAGCCATTTTATCCATTCCCAATTCCATGCCCTACTTAGAAAATACGGAGTAAACCACCGCATTGCCACCCCGTATCATCCACAAACAAATGGGTAGACTGAGGTCTCTAATAGACAAATCAAGAACATTTTACAGAAGACTGTGAAACCTGACAGGAAAGACTGGTCCACACGACTTGATGATGCCCTGTGGGCATACAGGACCGCTTTTAAGACCCCGATAGGCATGTCGCCTTATCGCTTGGTCTTTGGCAAAGCTTGTCATCTCCCTGTCGAATTGGAACACCGGGCTTACTGGGCTGTCAAGCAATGTAACATGGATCCCCAGTTAGCCGGTGCGCAAAGGATGCTTCAATTATTTGAGCTCGAAGAAATTCGTCGGGACGCCTTTGACAATAGTTGGCTATATAAGGAGAAAATGAAAGCCATCCACGACCGACTCATTCATAGAAAAACCTTTGAGCCGAACCAACAAGTCTGGCTGTTTGATGCACGCCTGAAACTCTTCCCAGGGAAACTTAGGTCCAAATGGACAGGACCATTTCGGGTGGTCAAGCCCTATTCTAATGGGGTGGTTGAAATCGCTGATCTTAACACTGGGCACACTTTTACAGTTAATGGTCAAAGGTTGAAGCATTTCCTGGCCCAGGTACCACCCAAGGAAAGTGTCACCCTCGTTAAGGGCTGACACCAAGCACCGCCCAGCTGGAGGCATTAAACTCAGCGCTTCCTGGGAGGCAATCCAGAGGATTCAGACTGATCTGGTAGTTTACGCCACTCAGGTACTATTTTTTTGAACCCTTCTGCATCCATGTATCTGTCAATGAGGACATTGTCCAACTTAAGCATGGGGGGGATGGTAAATTGCATAATCCTGAGCATAATTAATCAGTCTGAATGAATAAATTAATTAAAAAAAATGAATTTAGGAAGAAAATTTAGGCATTAGAAACTTGTCAATAGTGGGAAATAATACAAAAGGAACTTAAACACTTAGACTTTTCAGGCCCTCAGGCTTAATCAGCCCTGGTGTCCGTTAAAATATGGATTTAGTGGCGAATCCTTGCAACTTTAAGCTATTCTAATCCACCTACTAAATAAGGTAATAAGTATACGACTTATCAACTCACCCTCTAACTCAGGAAAACTTTGAGTCTAAACATCTGCACACATTTTTGCACAGACTCACTTCTTGGAGATTTTGACAGAAATTGGGTAGCTAATGAACTCTCTAGGGTGGTATGGTTGGCAAGTGGTCGTGGGTAACAGCCCATTGGCAGGTTGTCCAGAACCCAGCCACAGGCCATTTCTTTTTCACTACCTCTAGGTACATTTGAGATCAGGGAAGCCACCTACGAAAAAAAAAAAAAAAAAGAAAATAAGCCACACTTCACCACACAAGTATGGCTGGCAAGTGATCGTGGGTAACAGCTCATTGGTCGGTTGTCTAGAGCCCAGCTTAATAATTGCACAAAAAAGACCAAAACACCTAAGGAAGAAGCGGGAAGTAGTACAAGCTGGGGAGATATACACTGGAAAATCCTTGTGTTGATCCCAAGTAAAATGAACGTAGGGAGAAAGCTACCAATCGAACAAATACACCTTCAGGCAAAAATTTATTTTCTTTTTTGGTCACCTAGAGGCGTAGAAACTCGAAGTATGTCTCAATTACCGTTAAGTGAGTCTATCGCAACATTCACACCAAGATGCTTAGCACTTAGGGTTTTGACTGAGTTTTGGGTGGGTTGGGTAGCCCTAAAAAGTTATCAACCCACACTGAATTCCGAAAATTCTAAAAAAAGCAATATATATATATACATATATATACACGTATACATATGTATAGTTATACAAAGCAAGGATTCGGGCGATTCGTATTTTGGCAGACACCCGGGCGCTGCTTAGTCTTTGTAGATTAAGATCTTCGTATATTTCCTCTTATTGACAAGTAACGAAGTGCCAAAGCAATTACTTCTTGAATTCCCCAAGGAAATAAAGGCTAGAATAAACCTTGCTAGGGACTAGCAAGGAGTAAGCATGGGGGTATGATAACACCAGACAAGGGGGTAGTAATTAGGTTGAATATGGCCCATCTTTAGAATAAAAGGCACAACATAAGTAGAATAGGAGCATTGCATGCAACAAGTACCAAGATTGCTTATAAACTGTATTAATGGCCATTTGTGTAAAGCATTTGTCAAAGCAGGCCTCAGATGAGCAATCGAACCACACGGATGGATTCAGAACGACGAACGGAGTACAACGGACTCAAGATTGGCCAAATCCGACATTCGGAGCTCCCACAATGAGCCCAAGAAATTCTGACCGTTGATTTGGAGATCAATGGCCCAGAGAGCGCCACGTCAGCCCGCCCCCACCACTCGCACACCCTCAGCCTGCCAAGGACAAATCTCGGTTGTTGATCTTCGATCGAACGGCCGATATCCGCGCGCTCGCTCGCGGTCGCCGTGATAAAGCGCGGGCGTGGCGCAACGGTTAGCATGCATGCCCGCATCGGAGCGATGCGCGTTCAAGCTATGCGGAGTAGAAATCGAAGGTGAGCGAAGGGCGCGGAAAAATTGGGCCGCCCGATCAGCAACGGGCAGCCATGATCTCGCCACACGACGCAACGACAGCCCACGAGCGCCCACGCCCGCTTGCACGCCGGGCGGAAACACGCGCACACACGCGGGTCTAAGGTGTGATCTCAGCGCGGGCGCAGAAGGCTCTCAGCCATCCGATCTTCGATCGAATGGCTCTTGTTCAGCGGCCACAGATCGCGCGAAGAGGAAGACCGGGGCGGGCAGCTGACCGGCGGTAGGAGGGCTTCACCGACGTTTGTGGAAGTGGTTTTAGCGATGCTCCAAATGTCGCTAAAGCCCATTCTTCTTTTAGGAAGCCCTTAACTCTATTTAAACCCCCTTCTACCACCATTCAAGGCATACTCTCCCACTTGCAACTACTCCACTTCTCTCTTAGCTAGCTTTAGGCACTCTTGTAATTGCCGGAGATGACGAGCCGCCGACGGAGCCTCCTCCATTGCCATGGCTGCCTCGTCGCTCTCCACTCTCTCTCCATCTCTCTCTCTCTTTTAGGCTTTCATTTACTTTTGTTAAAGCATGTATTTAATGTTGTAAGCTATGAACTATGAATGCATGTTTAATGAAATTATTTTCCGTTCAATCGCCATTTTAATTTCTATTCAAAGTGCATGATCCAAACCAAGAGCTTTCTAACCCTAAACTCTCTCTCTATCTCTCGCTCTCGCTTTTCAAAACCGTCTCTTTCGCCAGCAAAACTCTGCCTTTTTCGTGACAAGTGATAAACAAAATCCGATTTCCACGCCTCCCTCAGACTGATACTCGGATCACCTCCGTTTACTTCTTTTAAAATCGACGTATGAAGTGCGACTATAACGACACCTCTTAACACACACGCACTACGGCACGTCAGGTCCTAAAGTACGTTTTACATGCAAATCCGAAGTTTTCCTAAATGTTGGCATAAAAATTTTTCAATTTTGTTGTATCTACACCCCCATGCCTAAGTTCTTGCATGTCCTCATGCATGAATAAAAAGGAGAATAAATTTGACAGAGGATGAGTGTGTAGAAGTCACCTGGAATTGCTCCTGAAAATATACATTTAGCACTGGCCAACCTATCAGCATGCAATATACACAAGGGAAATATGCTAAAAGAAAAATATGCTATAAAAGTGGTTATGTGTAGATGGTGGTGAAATGTGGGATATATGCTATCTATATGTGTTGAGTTTAACGCCTCCAGCTGGTCGAGAACTCAATCACGCTTCCTCAATAAGATGGACAATCACGTCAGGTGGAGGAGGTTCCTGGGCCAAAAATGGCTTGAGGCACTGGCCATTTACTGTGAATATATGCCCAGATTTTAGGTCCTTGATCTAGACTGCCCCATTACGATATGGCTGGATCACAACATATGGGCCAATCCATTTGTACTTGAGCTTCCCTGCAAACAGCTTTAATCAAGAATCAAACAACTAGACTCGCTGGTTGGTCGTGAATGCTTTCCTCCAAATGTGGCGATCATGAAAGGCCTTGGTCTTGTCCTTGTATATCAATGCATTCTCATAGGCCTCCCGCCGGATCTCTTCTAATTTGTTGAGCTAGAGTTTCCATTCTTGACCTCCTACATCGAGGTCAAGGTTACATTTTCGCACTGCCCAAAAGGCGTGGTGTTCCAACTCTATAGGAAGGTGACATGCCTTGCCATATACCATGCGATATGGTGACATTCTAAGTGGTGCCTTGGATGCGGTCCGATATGCCCAGAGTGCATCGATTAATTTGTCGAACCAGTCCTTCCTATCTAGTCTAACCATCTTCTAGAGAATCAGCTTGATCTGATGGTTAGACACTTCAGCCTGCCCATTGGTCTACGGGTGATACGGGGTGGCTATGCGGTGATGTATCCCGTATTTCTTTAATAATGACCTGAAGTGGGCATGGATGAAGTGGCTTCCCTCATCACTAATCAGAGCGTGGGGTATTTCGAATCTCACGAAAATCTTCTGTCATACGAAAGAAATGACGGTCTTGTGGTCAGCCCATCTCGCCGGGATGGCCTCAACCCAATTCGAGACATAGTCAACGGCTAGCAGTATGTACTCGAAGCCATGCGAGTTCAGAAAAAAGCCCATAAAATCGATGGCCTAGACATCGAACACTTCTACGACCATGATGGGTTGGAGTGGCATCATGTCTCTCCTGGTCATAGAACCAACCGACTGGCATCATTTGCAGTGTTGGGCATATTCGTGTGTATCTTTGAAGATGGTTGGCCAGAAAAGTCCTAACGACAAAATTTTTGCAGCGGCTTTCCATCTCGAGAAATGGCCACCATACGCATCATTGTGGCAGAAAGATAACACACTAGGGATCTCAGAGTCTGGGATGCATCTGCGAATAATTTGATCTGCTCCAATGCAGAAGAGCAGTGGGTCATTCCAGATGTAGTATTTGGCTTCTACAATGAATTTGAGTTTCTGGTCCTTGGATAGGTTCGCAGAAATTTTGCCTACGGCAAGGTAGTTCACGAAATCTGCATGCCAGGGGAACTCAACATAATGAACTGCCAAAAGAGATTCATCCGAAAATTGTTCATGGATAGGCAGGGAATAAGGAATGTGGTCTGTGTCCAATCTGGATAGGTGATCTGCCACAACATTCTATTTTTCGGCTTTGTCATGGATTTCAATATCAAATTCCTGCAATAGAAGGATCCATCTAATGAGTCATGGTTTGGCATCCTTCTTTGCTAACAATTATCGGAGGGTGGAGTGGTCAGTGAAAATGATGACCTTGGACCCTAATAAATATGATCTGAATTTCTCTAACCCGAATACTACCGCTAGCAGTTCCTTTTTGATGATAGTGTAATTGCGCTGAGCCTCATTCAGTGTCTTGCTAGCATAGTATATGACAAAGGGTTGTTTTTCCCGACGCTAACCTAAAACACACCAACGACAAAATCAGACGCGTCGCACATCATTTCAAAATCGAGCGACAAGTAGGGTGGTTGGAGAATTGGTGAATCAGAGATAGTGCTTCGTAAAGTCTCTAAGGCACTGAGACATGAAGTGTCAAAATCAAATGGGACATCGGCAACTAGGAGATTCATCAAAGGCCGTGCAATTTTTGAGAAATCACGTATAAATCTCCGATAGAAGCTGACGTGACCCAAGAATGATCTGATTTGCTTGACCCAGCTAGGTGGAGGTAAGTGGGAGATAATCTCTGATTTAGCTCGGTCAACCTCGAGTCCATTTTTAGAGATCCTATGCTCTAGTACTATGCCATCCCTCACCATGAAATGGCTTTTCTCCCAGGATAGTACTAGGTTTACCTCAATACATCATTTCAGGATCTTGCTGAGGTTATCAAGACAAGATGTGAAATCATCTCTGAAAATGGAGAAGTCATCCATGAATACCTCCACATAATCCCCGATCATGTCAGAAAAGATGGCCATCATACAACGTTGAAATGTCGCTGGTGCGTTGCAGAGGCCAAAGGGCATCCGCTTGAAGGTGAATGTTCCAAAGGGGCATGTGAATGTGGTCTTGTCTTGATCTTCTGGGCTAATCGCTACCTAATTATACCTGGAGTATCCATGCAAAAAGTAGAAGAAACTGCATCTGGCTAACTGTTCCAAGATCTGATCAATGAACGGCAAAGGCAAGTGATCCTTCTGGGTAGCCGTGTTCAGTTTCCTGTAGTCGATGCAGACCCGCTAAGATGTCGCAGTGCAGGTCAGGATGGATTTGCCCTTATCATTCTTTATTATGGTGAGTCCTGCTTTCTTGGGCACTATTTGGATTGGACTCACCCACTGATTGTCTGAGATTGGATATACAATGCCTGCATCCAGCCATTTGATGATCTCCTTCTTAACAACCTCTAGCATATTCGGGTTAAGCCATCTCTAAGGTTGTCTCGAAGGTTTCACCCCCTCATCCGTGTAAATGTGATGAGTGCAATATGAGGGGCAAATACCGTGGAGATCAGCAATACTCCACTCGATAGCAGCCCTATGGTCTTGAAGCATAGAAATCAATTGATGCTCCTATTCTTGGGTTAAGTGGGCATTGATAATGACTGGGTATGTCTCACTTTCGCCCAAGAACACATACTTGAGTGATTCAGGTAAGGGCTTAAATTCAATCATGGGTGGGTCAGAGTCAGAAATGAGAGTGGGAGGAGCAGAATCGAGGGTGGGAACCTACTGATCCGTGTGCACATGAATTTCCGCTGAGTAGCTCCCTATGGAATAATCGGTTGTGACTGCATTAACGGGAAACCCGTTAGCTGTGGTCACGTCTTCCTACAACAATAGGGGTGAATCAGTAATGTGTGGATCAGGAAGCTATATTCAGGGGTGTTGTGGTCAGAAGCACACCCTAAACAGTCAGATCCTTGGGGAGATAAGTGTAATGTAGTGGTTTCAGTCCCGTGTGGATCGGGGTTCGAGAACCTTGATAGTGTAGACGAATGAGACATTGGGTCATCACAAAGGAGCCCAATGTTGCCACAGTATACCGAATCTTCATCTTCAGCATCGTCCTCTATTCGATCACAGTCGAAGTTCTTTGCTGCCCTAAATATGTCCAGTCGAAGTCACTCGTTGCCTAGGGCAATCTCCATACACCCGGATGCACAATCGATGTTCGCTCGGGCTGTCGCCAGAGATGGGTGACCCAAAATAATTGGTGCATCTCAGAGATTAGGATGAACTTCCATATCGAGAATGAAAAAATCTACGGGAAAGCAAAATCCGTGGACTTTTAAGATCACGTTCTCAACCACCCCCCTCGGTGTTTTAACTGATCTGTCAGCTAGCTGAATTGTGACCGAGGTGGGCTTCAACTCCTCAAATCAAAATCGATCAAATATGATAGTGGGAGTTAGGTTGATGGACGAACCCAGATCTAGAAGGGCCCAATCAAATGGAGAATCCTGCAAAAAGTAGGATATGAGTAGGAAACTAGGGTTTTTCTTCTTTGGCGGTAAGTCAGCTAGAATCATGGCGCTAGCCTCTTTCAACAGTACCGCCTATTGTTCGATTCTTGACTATTGCTTAAGGGTACAATAGTCCTTGAAGAACCTAGCGACAGTGGAAATGTGATCGATAGCCTCGAGGAGAGGGACCTGAATATGTACTTCCTTAAACATCGATTTCAGGTCAAAATTTCGCATGTCCTTTTTCCATCCTACATTTCGTGTCAGAGCCTCAAGAAAAGGGATGGGAATTTCAAGGTTAAGTGGCTTCTTACCCTTATCTACCGTAGGTGGCTCCTGAGATGATGGAGTCGAACCTGCCTAGAGCAAAGGGTGGGAAAAATCAGGACCCGCCTACCTAAGTGGTGGGTTGAATGTCTTCCTTCCGCTCTGCAGAGAGAGCATGTGCATCGGCTTGCTGTCCATGAGGTGGTGGTGGAGCGGAAGGGGCAGAATATGTGGGATTCTGCAAAGGAGACTGGCCTTGTGAATAACCGGGTGGTGCAGGAGGTGCCTGTAGTATGGCGTGTGCCTATCCCTGCAGTGCCTGAAACCTAGGCAAGATGCCCTGGTTTTGCACATATCGAGGATTCGGGATGGGTTTGGAGGGCAAGGCTCCCTGAGTCCTATGCTCCTGCAACAGCTGGTTCTGCGCATTTTGTATGGTCTGTATCTGATCAGCCATCGCCTTCATAATCTGCAAACTATCTTGTGTAGACTTCCTCATCAATTCTTGCAGCTCCTCTTTCAGCGCCTCCAAAGGGTCAGTCTGCTTTGGAGGGTGGTTGGAAGCTTGGTGCAGCAGCTGGTATAAAGAGTGGGGTTGCTGTTGTTGAGATGGAATGGCTGTTGCCTAGGATACATGTTTTGCGCATTCCCATATTGCCTGGTCTGGTAGTGTGGATCTTGATGCGGTCTCTGTGAATTACCAGCCCCGGAGAAGTTCGGATGCTGGCACCAACCAGGGTTATACGTTTCTGAATATGGGTTATTATGCCTGTATTCTTGGATAGCGCTGACATCCTCGTAGGCCGAAGGTGTCTGAGACGTATATCTGTCAAGGGGATATGCATTATAATCTGCGGGTGGTGCATAACCCTGGTCGTAGGGTGCCAGATTTGGATTATTTATGGGATCCTGATATACAGGATCTCGTAAATACGAAGAAGATGTATCCTGAGTGAGTAGATTAACTCGAGCAGGTGGGGCTCGGGGTGCATAGGAGGGTCGTGAGGTAGTAGAGCTCAAGTCAGATTGACCCTGACTAATCTGGTCAATCTTCTTCTCGAATAAGTTTATTCTATCCAGCTGCTTGACGATGATATCCATGTCAGCTCGAATAGACTCGATGTGAGCCTCGTGGACACCAACCCGTTGCTGACCAGGCCACTGGAACTGGTTCATAGATGCGGCATTCATCGAGTTCTCCGCTAATGATTCAAACAGCTCAAATGCGTTGTTCTCATCTTTTGTGAGAAAATTCCCATCGCTAGATGCATCGGCCAGATACCGATGTGTTTCATCCAGTCCATGGTAAAAAATCTGAGATGAGTGCCATCTGGGTATACCATGATGCGGGCATTTTTGAAGAAGGTCGTGAAATCTGTCCCATGCTTCGTGTAACTTCTCCCCAGCTCCCTGGGAGAAAGTCGTGATTGCGCCGCATTGCATTCGTTCGATCGATTGGGAAGAACTTTTGCAGGAATTCACGTCGTAATTTCGGTCAAGTTCCAATTGGCTTCTCAATAGTCTTGAACCAGTATGAAGCTTTGTCCCTTAGCGAGAACGGGAAAAGCTTCATCAGAACAATCCCAAGATCAATATTCCTAGGTCGAATCATTTCAGCGAGTCGACTCAGGTCCTCAAGGTGCTGGAACGGATCTTCGCTTGAGTTCCCATAGAAATGAGTGCTGATCAACCTAATCACATTAGGCTTGAGCTCAAACGCATCTCCTCCTGCAGGAATTTTGACAAGAGGTGCGACGATTTATGTGGCTGGGTCATAGAAATCCCGGAGTTGTTCTCCTCGCGATGGGTGCTACATCCTATCAGGTGCCATCAGAATGCAATCCATTCTCTGCTGATGTCGCTCCTCAGATTCGGTGACCCGGGTTTCCAGACAAGTCATCTGGTCCAGATTCTCGGTGTCCTGACCCAGTCTAGGTCCAGGTCCACGATTTGCCATGGCGGCTCTAGGAGTAGAAGAACTGGGGAGAGGAGATGGTCCGGGCAAGGTGACTCACCTCCTTGGGAGTGGCTCCCAAGGTCCAACCAAGTGAGGTCGAAGTGACCTCCTTCCTTGCATACACCACCCAACCCCTGGGTTAGTGTAGCCAAGCAGGACAAGGCTAAGGTCCTGTCAATCAAATGGTCCTAATGGATCAGGTGACCAAATTTTTTGTTAGAAGTTTGAATTCCTGAAGAGAAGTTCGTTGTTCAATCGACTGAAAGTGGTTCTCACCTCTCAAGCTAACCTAGCCAATCTGGTTACGGGGGGACTATGGGGAAGGTTCTTCCTTTGGCTTACACCTTCGATTCCGTTAACCCCTGAGCCACGGTCGTTTGACACTACCCCGCAGACTTAGTCACCAGGTTTGGCAAGAGAGATTAAAAACACCTAGTAGTATGACAACGAACTCGGGTTGATTTTGTATTTTAAAATTAATTTTAGCCATTTTCTTCTGTGGGGTTTGTGGTGAGTGGCCCGTAAGGTGACCAAGCTCACCAGCTAACTAGAATTGATTAAGTCTAGGTTAGCCCATAGTGTGGTCTCTATTTGTAACCCTAAAAATTCAACCTAAGTTTCATGCACTTCTAGGGCTTTTCTCTATTTCAACTGACCACAAAAGTAATGTTTGTTCTCTGATAATAATTGGAATCCAATTAACTTGAAATTTTGCAAGCAGATTCCTTTTTCAATTAGTTTTTCAGAGAATATTTTTTTGGTATTTTTACTATTTCAACCAAATTTTTAGGGATTTTTGAACGTCAAGGGGTTAGATCTAAGGTCTCCGCTACCTCCACCCCCAATGTTGGCTGGACATTTCCTTGATGTGGAGGTCCCATACTCAAAGACATCCATGCAGTGGAGTTGGTCCTAAGGGGAGCACAAATTGGGGAGGTGATGACAGGGGCACCTTATTTGGATCGACTTCAACAATTGGTAAGATCCCTAACCCTAAGCTCATCGAATTGGAAGATTGCAACCTTGGGTCCTTCTCACTTCTTGTTGTATGGCTTGGGTATGATGGACGTCGAGTCTCTCCAATTTCAATCAAGCAAGTTTGAGAACATCAATGTGATGTGGAGGTTTGTTTTGCCCTTTGATGTGGCATTGAAGCAATGACCCCCACAGAGGGTGACATCCAGGCAGGGGAGATTGGAGATTAATGGACTACCTTTGCATTTGAGAACCAAGATGGTTGTGGCGAAGATGACTGAAAGCTACGTGATACTTAAGGAGAATTCAGAAGTTGTGCTTGGGGAAGGGGATGGGAGGGTGGTTAGGGTGAATGTGGTCTTTGCACTCAGTGGTTCTTTACCAGAAAGAATCATACTCAGGTGTAGGGGAAGCTTGTGGTTGATCCACTTCAAAGTTACCTGGATAATGTGGAGGCACATGAGCAGCAGAGGGCAAAGACTTTCGCAGAGGTGGTTCAGAACAAATCTGTCTGGGAGAAAGGAGATGGATCCTCTACAGAGGAGAGACTGGTCATAATGAAGAGAAAGGAGCACCATCTTGAGGAACGATAAGGGGGCTTGATGTCTGAAGCAGCTAAATCAATGCTGAATGTGGGCAGTATGTGTGAGAGAGGTTTGCAGATGATTGTACCAGTGGAGGAGAATGTTGGGACTAGACCTGGAAAAGTGGGGTGGAAGCTCCATTTGCCTTTGATACGTGTAAAGACTTTCGATACGATGTTGGGACTAAAGGCAAAAGGAAAGGTGTACTGATTAGATCCCCATAGAAATTGCGAAGAAGGTGAGGTGATGATAGGTTGGGGATGGAATTGAGCACAGTGGGAAGAGTGCTTGGCGTGGTGAGGACTAATGGGGGTGTAAGGAAGGGGAAACCTGACACTAGATGAGAGTTTTATCATGGAACATGTGTGGGCTGTGCGACGGGGTCAGAAGAGCCTCCCTTGCCAGGTATATGAGAGAGTGGGATGTTGATTGTGCGCTTTCGCAAGAAACACACATTGTAGAGGACGGAGAGACCTATTGAAAACTCGTAGATCACGTTCTTGATAGGAAAAGCATCGTAGTATAGTTGCGAAATACAATCCAACAAAGATAATATTTTCTAAAAAATAATGGGACTTGAGTCCCGATCGTTCGTCTCTGGGAGGCATTTGCTTTACTCTAGAAATCGATCTTTTGCCGATCTACTTCGTTTAAAAATGCACACCAGTTTCCAATCTCCTAATTAAGATTTCACCACTTCTTTTATGGGCTCAGGTTACGTGCCCGTGCGTCAAATAAATTACGAAGGTGAACGTGTGAGTTTTTGTGTGCACGATTCTAGTGAGGTGGCGACTATTTACGGAGAAAGCGTCTATCGTTATATTTTCAATACCCTTGGGAAACGACATGTTAAGTTGCAAAATGGATAAACAATTAAAAAAACTGGCAACTTAAATCACGCAAATATGATAGCAAACAATAAGCTCATTGTGATTTCATAACATGGAGACATATATATATATAAAATTTTTCATTCATTCAGTGAGAGAGTTGTTTGTAACAGAACTATAGATGAAAGCTTGTACTGAAATGCTTGGAATTTAAGTCTATCTACCAGAAAATGACTACATACAAGAATCAATGGGGGGATTTTGCGTGCATCACTGAGGGGGAGTTAAGACTACACTACTAAGCAGTAATAAAAGCAGTAAAAGTTGTGGAGAGCATAAACTAAATCTAGCAGAATAAAGGGCATTCACGGGTGGTCCTCGATGGCCTTGGAATGGTTGGGAGGAGAATGAGGGGCGACCAATGCAGCTTAGGCCGACCCTTGGAGAGAGGGAGGAGTGATCCAGCATCCCAACATGATGTCCTCCATGGTGTGATGAGCTCATGGAGGTGGAGTAGGTAGCTAAGTGGAAGTGGGCATGAATGGAACCAATAGAGTCAAGAGTGTGAATTGCTAAGGAAGTAAATGGGGTCACTTGGCCGCCCATGGGGTCTTTTTATAGACCCAAGGGCTTTTCTCTAGAGAGGTGAGGAACTCTCTAGAGGGAGCCCAAGAGTGGCCGGCCACATGAGGATAGAAGTGGTCTTTGAGATCCAAAAATTGTGGATCTCAATTTGAATGCCTCTTGGTTACTAAATTTGGCAACCAAGAGGTGGTGCCACTTCAAGAGAGTTCTAGAGAACTCTAGAGAAGTGTGTGTGCGTGAATGGGTGTGTGTGTGTGTGTATGTGGTCGTGCTCTATGTGGCTAGGTGGCTTAAGTTAGGTCCTAAGGGGTTTGGGTAGGTATAGGTCTTGAATTAGGGTTACAAACCTTAATTGCTAAGGGGAAAATGCAATTAAACTTAACCTAAGTTTAATTGAATGAGTGTGAACCTAATTGACAGTGAAATAACTCAATTAGGTTGGGTTTAGGTCAATTGGACTCTCACTAAGTCCAATTGAACTTGTGTGGGTTGAGATCTAAGCTCAATTGGACTCAATGAGTCCAATTGGCTTAGGTGAAGGCAATTGACTTTGATCTAAGTCAATTGGATTTGGTGAGAACCTAATTAGGTCCTTAGGTAGGTCTAGAGGTGATGCACTAGGGTTAGGACACCTTAATTTAGGTTTCTATGGGGCTGGGATTAGGTCTAGGGAGCTAGAGATCCAAGATCAAGACTTGAATCTCAAATCAGGGACTGGAGACCAGTATCAGACGTCTAATAATGTGGTCAGATGACTTATAATAAAAAATCAGAAGTCTAGACTTCAGTTCTGGACATCCAATCTGAGTCAGGGAGAAATCAACGTTCTGTTTTGGGTATTCTGAAGAAATTGGACGTCTGACAAAGTGTCTAGACATCGAATAACACTGCAGAAGTGGGTTTGAGGTGTGCAGGAGATGGCTAAGGGTTTTGGACGTGCTATAACATTTCTGGACGTCCAGATAAGGGTTGGAACTAGGGTTTTAGGGCTTCCTAGGGTATTGTGACCTAATCTAAGGGTGGCTAGGGCTTGAGGAGGTCTCTAGGCTATCCTACAGCTAGGATGGACCTAAGCTCTTCACATTTTACTGCTTTATTTCTACTTAATAGAATAGAAAACCTTTAATCCCCTTACATAATTATTCCTACATCTAAACTAAGCCTTCTGCTCCAGCTCTGCTGCAACTCCTATTATTCCTGATCTTGCTTCAGATCTAGCTCCAGATCAGCTTATTGCCTGCAATTAACTTAATGAACTTAATCAGCACGTTATAACATTATTTCATGCATAGCTAAAGAAAGGCAGTAAAGATGCAGATAATGCGTATGCATGCATGAATAACCCTAACTTATACTAAGTCCTAGCTTAATCTAGGTAAATTAAGACCTATGGTTGCTGCACAATCAAGACCTCGTGGAAGCCGTTGAAATAGGAGGGGAGATCTGAAATCACTACTGTGAAGGCCCAAGGAAGGTTGGAAGGCATGGCCATATGGTGGAAGATTGCTAGGCTTCAACTGACGAAGGTACTGTAGGGAGAATTTCATATAACTTGTAGATTTCTGGCAGTCCAATCGGGATGCTTTTTGTATATCACCTACGTTTATGGGCCATGTAATGCGACCAGGAGCACTGCCCTATGGTGTGAGATTTCCAAGAGAGCGGAGGGGATTGGGGACAGCCCATGGCTTTTAGGGAGTGGCTTCAATTGCACATTATCAGATTAGGTAGAGTGAGTGGGAGCACTGATCATTCTACACGTGGTTTTCAGATTGCAGTCCAGAATACTGGTCTGAATGAGTACCCCTCCTTGGGCGTGAAATACACTTGGCACAGTGGCAATGGGCAGATGTCTAAGCTAGACTGTTTCTTTGGGAACTCAAGTCTTTTGGGTAGGTACCATCTTTCTAGTGTGGTCAGGCAGGAGAGGCCATTCTTCAACCACACTCCATTGATTTAGGATTGTGGTGAAGGCAGTTCAGTGGGCTCCTACTTTAAATTTAGAAGGTCGTGGTTGAGGGAGCTAGGGTGCAAGGACATGATTGCAAACTGGTGGGAGATGAAACAGGTGTCTGGGATAGCAACCTCGAGGCTTGCTGCAAAGTTAGCGGGGCTGAAAACTGTCTTGAAGTAGTATGGACAGACAGTGGGAGTGTTGCTCGAGCAAAGGAGGGTGGAAGCTCTTGCTTGGTTGTGCACACTGGATGAGAGAGAGGCTTTAGGTCAGTTTGCTGAATGAGAGTTGTAGCAACAAAAACAAATGCAGAAGGTGGTTCTAGAAGAGGAGTTGAAGAGGGAAATGGACTGGTGGGAAAAGTCGAGAAAACTTTGATTGAATGAGGGCGATGCCAACACCAAGTTTTTCCACATGGCTACTAGTTCAAGGAGGTCTATCAACCATATTTCATCCATCTTATCAGGAACCCAATGGCTCACCTCAATGACAGAAATTCAGGCTACAACATTTGCATATTTCCGTGACCTCTCTACTGCCCCCTTCAGAAGTGCTTAGAAAGTGATGACAATGGAGTATCCAAGGGTGGAAGAGATGCAGGATGAAAGATTTGTAGCCCCTTTCTCTGAACAGGAACTAATTGATGCAATCAATGGCCTCAATTTGGAAGGACCTGTGGGTCCAGATGGGTTTCAAGTTTTATTCTACAAGGAGTTTTGGAGGGTGGTGAGAGGGGAAGTAATGGAGGTGATCCACAAGTTCCAACAGGGAAATAGCGGATTTGAGAAGTTGAATAGGTCATATTTCTTTTTGCTCCCTAAGAAGCCAGGGGCAGAGAGGTTCAGTGAGTCCAAACCCATAACATTATCTAACTCCATTTATTTGATTATAAGCAAAGTACTGGCAAACAGATTTAGAGGGGTACTCCAAGGAATGATATTGCCTGTTCAGTCGGCCTTCTTGCTAGATAGATCATTGCAAGAGTCCTTTATTGTGGCCTAGGAGATGGTGGCTAGATTGAGTAGGAGAAAGACAAAGGCCTTCATGTGGAAGGTCGACTTCAGTAAGGCCTACGACTCGGTGTCCTGGCCTTATCTATGGGAGGTGCTCAGGCGTAGAGGATTTCCTGTCCTATGGATTAGGTGGATGAAGAGATGCATTACTACTTCGGCTTTCTCCCCTTTGAGTAATGGGAGACCATGCGGTGCATGGATTCAACTTAGATGTAGGGTCAGGCAGGGGTGTCCACTAGCCCCACTGTTATTTAACTTGGTAGTGGATACCTTGGCTCATTTCACTCCCAAGCTCTCTGATGTAAACACATTTACACTACTTAAAATGTCTATTTATGCATGTTCTTAAGCATAGGATTGCATTTCATGATATAAATATTGCATTACATGCATCATCTTGCATTTAGAGTAGTTTGAATAAAATGGAGGTTAATTGTCTCCTTTTATGTGCTTGGACAGGGCAAATATTTTATCGGGGCCTCGGATCAAAGATCCAACCGTATGGATATGATCAGGGCGACGATTGGAGTTCAACGACTCCAAGATCGCCCTAATCAGGCATCCGTAGCATCAGATAGAGACCGGGGAACCCTAGAAGATCAAGGGCCAGGATGGTGTAAATCCGCACTTCAGATGGAAAATCCGACCACACGGATGAATTTGGATCGACGATCGCAGCCGAACAACACAAAAATCGAGTCAATCCGACATCCGTGGCACCATCTACAACTTCCAGAAGATGGACGGCCAAGATGGCGCCACGTGGCGCCATCCCAGCCGCCCAATCGGCCGCAGGAGTCCTGTGAAGACCGCGCAACGTCTCCTCTCCGCCGTTGGATCTCGATCCAACGGCTGCGGTCGCGCGCGTTTAAAAACGTCCGCGCGACCATTTCGCCCGCGTAGCGCAGCGGCGATGCAGCTGCGGGCGAAGCGGAGGTCGCGGGGTCGAGCCGCGGAGAGGGGGTCGAAGGCGCGGGCGAGCGGGCGCGCACGAGCGTCGGATGAAGATCCAACGGCCGCGCGCGCCCGATAGCGCCGACGCGCAATTGGACGCTCTGGTGGGCGCGCGATCGCACGCGGGCGGCGCGCTACGCAGCAGGCGCGGACGCGATGTAAGCCGTCCGATCTCGCGATCGGACGGCTGAGACGACGCGGACGTGCGTCTGCGTTACGCGCGCAGGCCAGCCGAGCGGGCGCGCGTGGGTGCGGCGGCGACGGCGACGGCGGGGCTTTAGCGACGGTTTTATCCGTCACTAAAGACCCCTTATTTATTATTTTGAAGATGTAATGTCCATTTTGCCCCCACTCCTTGCAACTATAAAAGGAGACCCCCTCCATACGAAATTTTCATCCCTTCCTTCTCCTCTCTACCTCTCCAAAGCTCAAGAGAAGCTTGTCCCACACCCGGGATGCTTCTCGCGAGATAAAGTCCAAATTTTCGTCCCCCTTCGGAAGTGGATCCCGCGACGACGACGGCGTGCTGCTTCGTTCCCGTTCTTCTGCTTCATCCTCCTTCGTCCAGCTTCGTTCTCCTTCGTCCAGGCGTCGTCCCGTCCGGCTCGTCCTCCAAGCGACCGTCGAGGAGGATTTCTCTCTCCCTATTCTTTTTACTGCTTTCTAGTATAGATTTACTGCTTTCTAGAGTAGTCTATTCGTCCTCCGAGCGATCGTCGAAGAGGACATTTCTCCCTCCATTCTTTTAATGCTTTCTAGAGTAATTGTTTTATGTTTTCTAGTTGTAAGGAACGAACTCTTTTATGATAAATTCCTTGTCTATTCTACATCCCATTTTGATTTCCATGTATAGTATTCTTTCTCTCTCTCTTACTCCCTCTCTCTCTTTTATTTGTTGTAGATACTTAGATAGTTTAAATTGAATTTCTTCGTGACAAAATAAAAAAAAACGAAACGCGAAGTTTTTAAATCAAACGTTCGCCTCCCTGTGTTCGACCCGGAATTCTTATTTCGGTATAAATTTTATTTGTTGAACACGAATCCTTCGCTTTCGAACTACAACGACGGGTTTTCCAAAACCAAACACGTTAGCATAGATTCTCGTTCAACATTTTGGCGCCGTTGCCGGGGAAGCAACGCTCTTTGATTTCTCTTCGCGTTTTGTAACTTACAAATCATTTACCTCACTTTTCTCCTTTCTTATTGTAATTGCAGGTACTCTTTCGAGACAGGCAAAAGCGGTAGATCGGAGTAAAGTGCTGTGGAAGGTTTTGTAAGTTACCCCCCACCTCCCACCCATTAGATTTCATTTCATCACATAATAATTCAAACATCAATCAACCTAGGTGTTCTTATAAACTCTAAGGTTAGATTGTTTGTTTGACATCCATACTCACTCCAACCCCCACATTAAAAAAAGAAAAAAAAAATAAAAAAAAAATCTCACAGAGGTACACAACCTCATCTGATTTTCTAACTCAACCGGTAAACCAATCTTAGGAGCCGGTACACACATCCAAACACATAATTGAGTAGAAATCAGATTGGGTAATCATTTGTGTGCCTAATTAGGTGGTGCATCAGGCCAGTTGTTTGAGTTGTTTGGGCCGCACCACTTCAAATAAAATCAACTCATCAAGTAGCTGCCAATTAGGTTCAACTCTTAGGGATCTACCAGGCACTCCACATTCTTTTTAAACTTTAAAGGAAAATATCTTCACCTGTGCTTGCAAAACCTGGTGTGCCAATGAAACTTGATTGAAAACACCTAAAGTTGAATCCTAAAAGCTACTAAGCAAGATTTGAACCTTAAAATTCACCACATCAAAAATAATCTTGCTTGAAAACCACTGGTTGTGCACGCACACACAAAGCAATCAATCATTAAGGGCACAACCCATTTAAAGGGCCCATCACATTCCAAAGCACATTCAAACCTAGCCCTAAATAAAACAGAGTAGACGTTGGCCTTAAGGATTGGACTCGCTCTTCAGAACTCAGAACGAGATTATTTTCGATTAGTCTGTTTCTACTGTTCAATCTGATGTCTAGCTAGGGGAGCAGAGTCAAACGATCGCGGCTGGGGGGTACACTAGGAACCGGAGGCGCAAGCCGAAGGAAGAACCTTCTCCCCAGTCCCTCCTTCTAACTGGTTGGATTGAACAGACAGAAGTAGATCAAATCGTTCCTTTATCTCAAGACAGGTTTTGAGAGTCTATAGGTCTGTAGGCTAACCCATTTAAGGACAGGTTTGATTGTTTGTATTGCAGGGCACCTTTCTTCCTCCCGTATCTCATGAATCCTTCCACATATTTCACGCATTCCCGCTCTTTCCCTCCTGTTGTAAATTATCCTCAACATGACGATTATCCCAATTCGTATTGTAATAGACTATCAGTTAGTTGGGATAATTCGGATTGGGGATACAATTCCGGACCCCCGTGTTTAGGGTCTAACCCTGAACACTGTGATTCTCAATTTTATCCTTCTCAGAGTTGCATCGATTATAGATCGTCCTCCATTCATGAACAACCTAATGCGATCTACAATCAAGAAGGATACACTGATCCTTACCCATCCTCTGATTTCACTGCCTTTAGGTCATCTCCATCTTTTGAACAATCTAAAATGACCTATTATCAGGATGGGTATAACGAATCTCAATTCGTTAATTCCTCTGCTTTGACGTCAAACCCGCCCAATCCTGAACCAACTCATTTGGTTCAGGTTAATCAGGTTCAAGATAAGGTTCTGGCTAACTTGAGGAATATCATTCAATCTTTAGAAGTTCAGCCAATACCTTGCATTGAGAGATTGGAGCCCCTGATTGAAATGATTGATGATTTAAACAAGTCTTTGTTGGATTGGCTCCAGGATGTTAAGGATAAGAACCCAGGTGAGTTTCTACTTGGGAAATTAGCGAAATTGAGGATGAGATTCGTGGTTGCTTTGATTCAATCTTGGAATAATTCCCAGGATGAACTCTCTTCAGGAAAGCCAATGACAGAACCCGCTCAGGCACCTGTTGGGGGGGACACGTGTTACGAAGCTGACCAGATTGAATTAAAACAACCAATTAAGGATGATTTGATTTCTTCACCTGAAATCCCTGAGCCGGGTTACGAGGAAACGTATGTCTCCTTGGAACGCAAAGTGACAAATGATTTTGGAACATACATTGATACGAATCCTGATGGTGAAGATTCAAGTTGCGAAGTCTCACACGAGTTTTCAGATCACGATTTTTGTGAGACGATTGGGCCTGAGGAATCTGATAGATCATTTGATAGCCCAATAACTGAGGAAACTGATCTTATTAGGGCACACGATACGGATCCAGAATCGCATTTTCTGGAGGAATTAATTCAATGCCCTGATTATCAGTTACACCCTGTTGAGCTTATTGATGATTCTAACTCTGAGATAATTAGACCCAAGTCAATTTTGATTTTGCCACATCATCTAGACTTGGAGATTTCAGACGGGGTGATGAATATACAAGAGGTCATGGAATATGATATGCCGAATGAGGAGGATAGGAGCTGGGAAATTCTGATTTGGGAAGTCAATTTTGGAGGAAATGGAAGATTGAGTCGAAGGGTTCCTTTTAAACTGAAACCATCAAATCAGAACCCTTACGACATTTGTTTCGAGGATGTCAAACTCAAGCACACATTTAACGATTATCCTTTTGAGCTTCAATTCTCTGTAACCCGACATTTTGGCCTTGGGTTGCATCCTCACAAATCGCAGGCCCGACCCCGCTTGCATTCTGATTTTAGGTTTTGGGTAATTTTTATCCAGAACCTAAGATATTCTCGATTATGGGGTGTGGGTCTGCACCACAATCTGGTCCACATCTGTGGACCTTTGCTGACAGGTTAGAGGATTCTTCTGTTCATTCTAATTCTGACCTGCACATGTGAATTCTTCATTTCTTTTCTTTGTATAGTGTGCCTAGCTGAAGGCACTAAACTCAGCACATATATAGTTCTTTTTCATTTTCATCTCGGAGCGGACCCGATATCCACGCAATTCAGGTGCTTTCTACGCTTTTCCACTCTGTTTTAAGTCTTTTTAATACAATGAGGACATTGCATTAGATAGGCATGGGGGGATGGATATTTATCTTTGAATTCATTCGTCAGCTCCGTAGATTTGTTTTATTTTTTTTTTTTTTTTAAAAAAAAAAAAAATCAAAATTAGGAAAGAGAATTTGGGTTTAAGAAAATTTTTGATCTTAAGAAATACTATATTATGTTCTGAACACAAAGACCCTTCAGGTCTTTGGACTTAATCAGCCCGTATATCCACTAAAATGTGGATTTGTTTTTCGAGTTCTCGCCAACTTGAATTTTATTTTAATTGGAGTAAATAAGTTTGGGTGATAAGTACACGATTTATCAACCCGCCCTCTGATGTGAGGGAATTTTGAGTCTTAAGCATCTACACACTTTCTTTGCACTGACTCGTTGTTTGGCGATTTTAACGGAAATTGGGTAGCTAATGAACCTTCTAGGGTGATATGGCTGGCAAGTTATCGTGGGTAACAGCCCATAGGTAGGTTGTCCAGAGCCCAGTCACTGGACCTTTCTCTTTTTGCTGCCTTTAGGTAAATCTTAGACCAGGGAAGCCACCTACTTAAAAAAAAAAAAAAAAAAAAAGGAGATATACACACTTCGCCGCACGAGTATGGCTGGCAAGTTGTCGGTGGTAACAGCTCATCGACCGGTTGTCCAGAACCCAGCTCAGAAAATGCACTAAAAATTCCCAAAACACTTAGGAAGAAGCGGAGAAGTAGAATAAACCGGGGAGATATACACTGGATTCACCCTTGTGTTGACCCCGTTAAAAAAAAAATAAAAGTAGGGAGAAAGCTACCGGTTGTAAAGATACACCTTTAGGCAGAATTCTTTTTGAGGTCACCTAGAGGCGTAGAAATCCGAAGTCCGTTTTAATTGCCGGTCAACGAGTCTATCACAATCACAATAAGATGCTTAAAACTTAGGGTTCTCATCAAATCTTGGGTGAGTTGAATGGCCGTAGAAAGCCACTCTTAAACCCTAAAATTTGAAAATCTAAAAAAAGAGAGCAAAAACAGAAAAAGAAAATTTTCTTTGAATAAGGCGAGGCTTGAGGCGGTCTGCATTTTGGCTGATACCCGGGCACTGTTGTGTCTTTGAAAGTTCAGTTCTTAAGTAGACAATTTCTTAATGATTGAAAATAACTCAGGTCCAAATAATCTAACCTAATTCTTTTATAAATAGCATATAGTTTTTGCTAGGGACTAGCAAAAGATAGGCATGGGGGTATGATGTAAACACATTTACACTACTTAAAATGTCTATTTATGCATGTTCTTAAGCATAGGATTGCATTTCATGATATAAATATTGCATTACATGCATCATCTTGCATTTAGAGTAGTTTGAATAAAATGGAGGTTAATTGTCTCCTTTTATGTGCTTGGACAGGGCAAATATTTTATCGGGGCCTCAGATCAAAGATCCAACCGTATGGATATGATCAGGGCGACGATTGGAGTTCAACGACTCCAAGATCGCCCTAATCAGGCATCCGTAGCATCAGATAGAGACCAGGGAACCCTAGAAGATCAAGGGCCAGGATGGTGTAAATCCGCACTTCAGATGGAAAATCCGACCACACGGATGAATTTGGATCGACGATCGCAGCCGAACGACACAAAAATCGAGTCAATCCGACATCCGTGGCACCATCTACAACTTCCAGAAGATGGACGGCCAAGATGGCGCCACGTGGCGCCATCCCAGCCGCCCAATCGGCCGCAGGAGTCCTGTGAAGACCGCGCAACGTCTCCTCTCCGCCGTTGGATCTCGATCGAACGGCTGCGGTCGCGCGCGTTTAAAAACGTCCGCGCGACCATTTCGCCCGCGTAGCGCAGCGGCGACGCAGCTGCGGGCGAAGCGGAGGTCGCGGGGTCGAGCCGCGGAGAGGGGGTCGAAGGCGCGGGCGAGCGGGCGCGCACGAGCGTCGGATGAAGATCCAACGGCCGCACGTGCCCGATAGCGCCGACGCGCAATTGGACGCTCTGGTGGGCGCGCGATCGCACGCGGGCGGCGCGCTACGCAGCGGGCGCGGACCCGATGTAAGCCGTCCGATCTCGCGATCGGACGGCTGAGACGACGCGGACGTGCGTCTGCGTTACGCGCGCAGGCCAGCCGAGCGAGCGCGCGTGGGTGCGGCGGCGACGGCGACGGCAGGGCTTTAGCGACGGTTTTATCCGTCACTAAAGACCCCTTATTTATTATTTTGAAGATGTAATGTCCATTTTGCCCCCACTCCTTGCAACTATAAAAGGAGACCCCCTCCATACGAAATTTTCATCCCTTCCTTCTCCTCTCTACCTCTCCAAAGCTCAAGAGAAGCTTGTCCCACACCCGGGATGCTTCTCGCGAGATAAAGTCCAAATTTTCGTCCCCCTTCGGAAGTGGATCCCGCGACAACGACGGCGTGCTGCTTCGTTCCCGTTCTTCTGCTTCGTCCTCCTTCGTCCAGCTTCGTTCTCCTTCGTCCAGGCGTCGTCCCGTCCGGCTCGTCCTCCAAGCGACCGTCGAGGAGGATTTCTCTCTCCCTATTCTTTTTACTGCTTTCTAGTATAGATTTACTGCTTTCTAGAGTAGTCTATTCGTCCTCCGAGCGATCGTCGAAGAGGACATTTCTCCCTCCATTCTTTTAATGCTTTCTAGAGTAATTGTTTTATGTTTTCTAGTTGTAAGGAACGAACTCTTTTATGATAAATTCCTTGTCTATTCTACATCCCATTTTGATTTCCATGTATAGTATTCTTTCTCTCTCTCTTACTCCCTCTCTCTCTTTTATTTGTTGTAGATACTTAGATAGTTTAAATTGAATTTCTTCGTGACAAAATAAAAAAAAACGAAACGCGAAGTTTTTAAATCAAACGTTCGCCTCCCTGTGTTCGACCCGGAATTCTTATTTCGGTATAAATTTTATTTGTTGAACACGAATCCTTCGCTTTCGAACTACAACGACGGGTTTTCCAAAACCAAACACGTTAGCGTAGATTCTCGTTCAACACTCTCAGAACTGAGGATGATCAAGGGGTATACTCTATCGAGCAGTTAGGCTCTGGCTCCCGTGCTTCAATATGTGGATGACATGGTGTTTTTTGTAGAAGGGGGTACATGTGACTATTTTTTGGGAGATTTCAGGGTTGAAACTCAATGGGAAAAAATCCTCTCTTTTTTGTTTTGGAAGGAATAGAGATGGGGACCACCAACTGTCTGAAATTTTGCACACGCTGATCTTTTCATTGCCAATTACCTATCTTGGATTGCCACTGAAGAGCAAGAAGATGAAGAACAGTGATTGGAACTACCTATTCGAAACAATTTCTGCAAACCTGGAATGTTGGAGCAGTAAATTTCTCTCAAAGGAGGGATGGTTGATTCTCTTGAACTCTGTTATCACCGCAATGCCAGTATTTATGTTTTCTATCTTTAGAGCTCCTAAAGCAACTTGGAAGCGCTTAGATATAATGAGAAAGCGTTTCTTTTGGAAGGGGGTGAAACATGAGAGATGCTTCCTTTAGCTAGTAAAATGGGAGAGTGTGTGCACCAAAGAAGCACGGGGGATGTGGAATTAGATCCTTGAAGGAGTTTAATGACTCTTTGTTGTTGAAGTGGGCAATAATAAATTTCGAAGGGGAAAATAAACCATGGCCGGCAGTGATTAGAGGAACATATGATGCTTCACATTCTGTGGTAAATAGACTTTCCCCTATCAAAGCATCACCCTTTTGGAGCTCGATGGTGGCAGCTATGAAGGAAATTTGGGATTTTTTCCAACCAACCTATGGGGACGGAAAATCTTTTCTCTTCTGGTTGGAAAAGTGGTCTTCTTTGGGTGTTTTATAGAATCACTATCCATAGGTATATGGCCTTGTGGATGACAAAGAGGCTAAGGTTGCTGACCTCTGGGACGAAGAAGCAAATGGATGGGAGATACAGGAGATAGGCTACAGGGAGGGGAGTTGCACCTGGTGGGAAAGAGCAAGATTGATGCAAGACTTGCAAGCTTTCAAGCCAACAAGGGGTGCTGATACGTACTGATGGATGGGGAATTTTTCCACTGCCAAGGCCTATGAAGATATGGTTTCAAGGAGACAAACTGGTGATGCTGACATCAATTGTGCAGGTTTATGGAAGCTAAAATTCCCATTGAAGATACAAATATTTTTGTAGCTTTGCAGGAGGGATGGGCTTATCACTAGTGACTTGAGGCATAGAAGGATGGGAGTGGATGCTCATACATGTTATCTATGTGGCTTTCATACTGATACCATGCTCCATATTTTTTCCTCATGTGTGATCACTGATTGTGTCTGGAGTAGGGTATGTGGCAGTGGGATACCTGTATGGGAGGACATGTGGGGAGATTTTGTTAGAAGTGGGAGGTCCCATTGTTCTATGGTGGCCGTTCTGTGGTGTATGTGGCATGTGCATAATGAGTGTCTTTTTCAGGGGAGACCCGTCAACTCAACACAAATTGTGCATGAGTGTCAGGCTCTCATACATTATTGGAGAAGTTGATGTAATATTCTTTTTTCTTTGATTCTATTAATAAAATTCCCAGATGGCTATCTCCTTAGATAGCATTCCTTATTTTTTCAAAAAAAAACTAGGAAAGCAGGAAAACTATATTACGAAAGCAGTAAAGATAGAGATAGGTGAGAGAAATCCCCCTCGACGGTCACTCAGAGAATGACTCGCTCTGACATCACCTGGAGGAAGGTGGTGAGGAGTGGGATGAATGAGGATGGAGTTGGAGGACAGAGGGTGGGGCAAGACGGCATCGCGATGAGGATCTTCTTCCCAAAGGGAGGTGAGACGATAGCTGCGGGATGCTCCATTAATGGGGATGAGGGGTGGGAACAAATGTTTGTTTTCTAGTCTAGAGGAGCATCTTGAGCTTGGGACAAGCTCTCTCTATAGCCTTGGAGATGGTGAGAGGAAGAAAGGAAGAGATGATGAAGAATGGGAAGGGTAGGTGATGTGCATACATCTGATTAACCTAAAATGTCAATTAATACATGTTCTTAGTGTTATATTAGCATCATACATTGTAAATATTGCATAACATGCATAATCATGGTTTTAGGTTAATCTGTATAAACTGTAGGTTAATTATCTCCTTTTATGGCCAGGGATAGGATAACTTGTTAATCAGGCCTCGAATCGAAGATCCAACCGTACGGATCTGATCAGGGCGACGATTGGAGTTCAATGACTCCAAGATTGCCTTAATTGAACATCCGTAGCACCAGATAGAAATCGAGGAACCCCAAAGATCAAGGGCCAAGATGTTGCCAATCCGCACTTTAGATGAAAAATTTGCCCGCACAAATGGGTTTGGATTGATGATCTCAGCCTAACAGCATGAAAATCAATCCAATCCGACACCCTTGGAACTGTCTACAACACTCAAAAGATGGATGACAAAGATGGTGCCACATGGTGCCATCCCAGCCACCCAATCGACCCTCAGGATTGCCGCTGCCTCTCCAAAGGGTTTCCAATGTGTGATCTGGGCCGTTGGATCTTGATCCAACGGCCGCAAGCACGCGTGACTTAAATCCTCCACGTGACACAAATGAAGGCATAGCGCAGCGATCGAGTGCCCCTTCGCTAGCGAAGGGCATGCATTCGAGCAGCTCCAAGCTCCTCAATTCCGATAGGCGCGGGTGCGATTAGGCCGTCAGATCAAGATCGGGCAGTCGATGGGAGGAGGCATGGTGCACGGAGGATCCTCCGATCACGTACGTGCACGATGACGGGCATTTGCACCCCTCATTGTATGCGGGCTCACGGTAGAGGAGTTTTGAAGGTGCAGGCGAGGATCGATCTCAACCGTCCGATCGTGATCAATCCAAACGTGCGCAAGCATTAGGGCACGACAAGCGGGGAGGCACTCACGGTGTGTGCACGTTGGCCACGTTTAGGCCTTTAGTGACGAATAAATTTGCCACTAAAGGCCCTGAATTAATGTTTTTGAAATTAAAATGTCCAAAATGCCCCACTCCTTGCAACTATAAAAGGAGACCCCTACCCTACGAATTTCTCATCCCTTCCTTCTCCTTTCTTCCTCTCCAAAGCTTAATAGAATCTTGTCCCACACCTGGGATGCTCCTCAAGAGCTAAAATCAAGTTTTCGCCCCCGTTCCAGAAGTGGATCCCGTGATGACGACGACGTGCTGCCTCGTTCCTGTCCTTCTGACTTCGTCCTCCTTCTTCCTGCCTCGTCCTTCGTCTTCCAAGCATTGCCTCCATCTGGCTCATCCTTCAAGCATTCGTTGAGGAGGATAACTTCTCTCTCCTTTCTTTTATCACTTTTTAGAGTAGAATTTTCTCACTTTCTAGTTGTAATAGTTTCTCGCTTTCTAGTGTAATCATTTCTCGCTTTCTTAGTTATAAAACATTATTCAAATATCAAGTGATTGTTCTTTCTCTCTCTCTTTTATTATTTATATAAATTCCATTGTGGTTATTTTACCTTTTAAACAAAAATACAAAAAAATATAATTGCGGATTTTGAGATCGACGTAGCCTCCCTGTGTTCGACTCGGAACATCTTTACGAATTTTTGGTATAAATTTTATCTGTTGAACGAATTTCTTCACGACTTGAACTACAATGATAGGTTTTTGAATCCAACTGCGAACACATAGTTTTCTGCCCTCAACAGTATGGGTCCTTTTATAGTGGAGGAAAGGATCAATTTCCTATAAAGGACATCTAATGATAGTCATAAACATAGCTGAAGATTCACCGTAAACGTCATTGAAGATAGCCTTGCACCCATGCTGCCACTGTGTTGGCGCCTGCTCCACGCGCCCGTGTCGCGTGCCTCCATGCGCTTCGCAGCCGCATGTGTTCCCGCTGCCTCTACGAGCGCCCATGCACGCCTGCTGTGTTGCTGTGCAAGCATCCCTCCACATGCACACATGTCTGCGTTGTTGTGTACGTGCGGTGGCATGTGCGTGTGTGCATGGGTGGCCTGGGTTGCAGCACGTGGCATGATCTGGGCCGTCCATCTTCTTTTTGTTGTAAGGGTTGCTACAGAGGTCGGATTGAGTCGATCTTCGCACTGTTGGGCTACGATCGCCGACATGAATCCATTTGGGCAATCGGATTTGTCATTTGAAGCTCTGAATTATGTCCCGTAGTCCCTTGGACGTTGATCTTCCTCGGACTGCATATGGTGTTACGGGACTTCGATCAAGGCAATTTCGTAGGCATTGTACTTCGATCGTCATCCTGATCAGATCCGTATGGTCGGATAGTCACTCTGAGGCTCTAAATGAAATCTCCTCTCCTGATCACAAAAAGGATGCAATTAACCTAAAATATGCACTACTTTAAATGTAGAATGATGCATGCTATGAAATATTTATAATATGGAATGCAAATCTAAGCCTAGGAACATTCATAAATAGGCATTTTAACCTAAATGGATGTGTCTACATCACAACCACTACCATTACCACCCAACAGCACCACTGCCACCTGTTTCTCCTCCACGACGCATGAGGCCACCTCCCACCGTACTTCCACCTTTGCACGCACGACCAGCAGCACACCCACAGGCACCTCCAGTAGGCCAGCAACGTGATCCCACACGTGGCCAGCAGTGTGGCTACACACACCCCCAGTAGCTCGGGTGCACTTCAGCCTCCTTCCCCTTGTCGCAGCTTCACACATGCAGCCAGCAGCGCGCCCACGCGTACCTCCAGTAGCCGCATGTGCCCTCTCCTCTCCGTGCACGACTCTAGCAGCAGTGCAGGCCCTCCTCGTGCCTCCACCAAGTGTCATCTCTCCTCTCCGCAGGCAGAGAACAAATCTTGCAGCCGACCACCCAGCATCCATCCCTCCTCGCTGTCGCCATCTCCAGCCGTCGTTCTTTCCACCACCACCGCCATCGCAATGACCTCGGCTCCCTCATCTCCTCTGCCAAATCTTGCCACCTTCGGTGACCCCATGAGCGTGGTAGAGTCTCCGAAGGATTTGCTCTATTTTTACTCTTATTAGTTATTACATTCACATGCCATTGCAACTTTTGATTTTTCTTTTATTAATTAAATATTATGGTTATTTTAGGAGAGCCCCCTCATCTTTCATGAAAAAACGATTTCAGCAAGATCATACCTTGTTATCTTAATTAAAAGGTGATTTTGATTCGATTTCTTCGCGAAATCATTCATGAACAATAATTTTTTATTCTCGTGAGTTAGTAATAGTCATTGCCTCCCTGTGGGCATGACCTGCTCCATCTGTGAGTGGTTTAATTTAAATTGTGTTGATTGAGAGTTTTCCACCACGCAATATATAACGGCATTATCATTTTATTGTGATCATCATGTTTAAGAGAAAACTTCTCTTCCAGTTATCACCGTTTGAACATCGCACGGCACTGATTGCTCCACATCGCTACTCTCTTCACCACCAGATTGCCACCAAATCTCCAATTTCAATTGCATGTAGTGGTTGCTAGATTTGTCCCCTTGCTATTGCTTGAACTCATGCTTATGGTTTGAGAACGCCGCCCACGACCATTGTTCCACGTCCTCACAAGTATTGCATTTAGGAAATTTCGCAGCATGGTGGAGGCGGCTTCTCAGCCGTTGGACCTTGATCCAACGATTGAAATCTCTTTACGAAGATGCTCCTTAGGAGTGAGGGGTGCTGTTGGCCAGTTTGGATGGTTTAGATGGCGCCACATGGTGGCATCTAGACCTCCATCTTTAGATGCTTGTAGGTGGCACCACGGATGTCAGATTGGGTCGATTTTCACGCTGTTGGGTTGCAATCGTCGATCCGAATCCATCGTGCGGTTGGATTTGTAGTTTGAAGCTCTAAATTGTGTCATCAAGCTCCTTGGCCGTTGATCTTGCTCAGACTGCACAATGTTCTATAGGACTCTGATGAAGATGGTTTTGGAGGTGTTGGACTTCGATCGTCATCTTGGTTATATCCGTACAGTTGGATCGTCAATCTGAGGCCCTGAAATAAATCTCCTCTACTATGCACAAAAAGGATGTGAGTTAACCTAAAATTTATACAAACTATTCTAAATGCAGAATGATGCATGTGATGCAATATTTATAATATGGAATGCATCTATATGCTTGGAACATGCATAAATAGGCATTTTATCCTAAACAGATGTGTCTACATCATACCCTCATGCCTATCTTTTGCCAGCCCTAGCAGAATTAACCTATATACTATGTATAAAAACAAAATTAGGACTCAATTGCTTAAGGCATTAGTTGTTTATTAACAAAAAGAAATTTCAATTAAGGTCCTAAACTATGTATTGTTCAATTGTTTATAGTTATGGTTTTTGATAATGACAAATGAATTATTTCCTTAGAAAAGACTAACATATTACAGGAAGGATTTAAAGAAAAGGAATGAGGAAAAGGAAGGGCAAAAGATTTTCTTTATAGTTTATTTTATTTGTGTAGATTGTAAAAGGACTTGAATAATCCTTAGGATATCTTTAGAATCTTCATATTCTTATTGATAGCTTTGAAATTGCAAAGAATGATTTCTGTTGGTTTTCCAGACGTCTCATTTTCCCTTCAGATATCCGAGTATGATTTTTCAGATGTCTGATCTATTTCTCTAGACGTCCAATATCTTGTCTAGAGTCTTAATTCATGATCAGTCTTTGTAACCTTTACCATCGAGGTTTTTTAGTTGTCTACTATCCTCTTCAAACGTCTATTATTATCTTTCAGATGCCTCCTTGAGTTTTCAGATCTCTTTAACCAAATAGAACAATGGTCATAATCTTAGGTGTTTTCCAAATGTCTGTCATCTTGAGCCATCAAAAATTGTCCAACATTCACTTTCTATCCAAGGATCAAATTGACTGTAATTTATTATGTTAGTTTCTCTTTTGATTTTGGATCGTTGTAAACTATTAGACTTCGTTACATTCATTCAGGTGTTTAATGATTCTTTTTAAGATGTCTACACTTTTGTTGAGATGTCTAACTAGACATCTGATCATTTATCTTTAGATCCCTATTTGGATCCAATTTCATTCCAGTAACAATCACTTTGACCCTAGAACCTTTTCAAAAGTCCAATTTTATTTTTAGACATCTAAAACTATATGTTCAGATGTCTAAGTCTTTGTTCAAATGACCCTGTAATTGATCCAGTAATGACTACTTTTCTCTGGAGCTTTTTCAGACGTCCCAGTTTATTCTTAGACATCTGAAATAGTCTTTGTAGATTCTGTCTTTGTTTTTCAGACGTCTGATACAGTCTAATTTTGAGTAAATGCATTATAGTTGTTCTATCTCAATTTATTCCAATTCAATTCAAATTCCAACAATTACCTAAGCTTAAATCTAACCTCCTACACCTATATATACCCCCATATAGGTAGCCTTAAGATTTTACAACAAATAAATACACATTATACTCATATTTTGCAAAGCTTTTGTTCTTGTTGTGCTGTCTTGTTGCTCTCTTGCACTATTTGTGCTGTTGTCCATTTGAGAACAAACATTCCTGCTGCTTATAGGTTTGATAAGGGAGTATTCTTATTCTTTTATTCAAGGCTTACAGATTTATATTATTTTTTGATAGTTTATTTGGGTACTCGATTTGTGGGTTTCCCATTTCCTCTTAGTAGAAGGGCAAAACTCTTCTTGGGGTTTGTCTAGGAAGAGGGGATTTGTAATATTACTTGTTATTAATAATTCCTACTTGGGTAAGGGCAAAATCCTAGATTGAATGATCTAGGTAGAGGTTTTTCCAGCAAGGGTTTCCTTTCTAAATACTTGCATGCTGTTGCGATGGATTCAATTTTTTTTTGTGCAATTCAACCCTCCCTTTCTTGTGCCACTAACATTTGGTATCAGAGCCTTGGTTTAGTCTTGTATGTAGGTATCAAAACCTAAGTAAGACGATCAAATGGCATCGAAGGTGGTAGCAACGAGCAGCAGCTGTGGATTCTCAACATCAAAACCTCCATATTTCGATGGTACGAACTATTCGTACTGGAAGTAGAGGATGGAGGTTTTCCTGCAGTCTGGAGATTATACACTCTGGGAAGTGGTGGAAACACATTTGAAAGACCGATGAATTATGAAGATGGAGTTTTGATGGATGACAACAAGAAGCTATCACTCAATTCCAAGGCTATGAATGCCTTGTATTGTGCACTTAACCCTGATGAGTTTAATCGAATTTCTCAATGCACAAGTGCATATGAAATCTGGAAAACTCTTAAGGTTACTCATGAGGGAACAATAAGGTAAAGACTTCCAAAGTTGTTTTACTAACTCAAGAATTCGAGAAGTTTGAAATGCAGGAAAATAAAAGTGTGAAGGATATGTACACTCGTTTCACCTTCATAATCAACAACCTGAAGGCTCTAGGAAAGACTTTCATAATAGGTGTGCTTGAAGGTAAGATTTTACGTTTCCTAACAAATATTTTTGAGCCTAAAGTTATAGCTATAGAAGAAGCGAATGAAGTTGAAAACTTCAATATGGACCAACTTCTTGGATCTCATGGCATATGAGACCAAGCTCAATCAAAAGAAGAAAGGGACAGAGGAAGGGAAGAAAAAGCAACTAGCCTTCAAAGTATTTTCAGAATCTGAAGATAGTGATGAAGAAAATGAAGACCTTGCCATGCTTACTTGTAAGTTTAGAAAATGTCTAAGATATAACAAGAATTTCAGGAAAAAGGGATCAAGAGAGGATTCAAAGATGGAACCAATCATTTGCTACCAATAAAAAAAAGGGACATATTTGAAAGGATTGTCCACTTCTTAAGAAGGATGGAGATAGGAGCAAAAAGAAACAAGAGAAGGATTCAAAGAAGTCTTTTAACAAGTACAAGAAAAAGAAAGCTATGCAAGCTACATGGGATGATTCAGATTCAAGCGAAAGTGAATCAGAGACTAATTCAATCAAGGAATAAGCCGCATGCCTTGGATTTATAGCATTAGAAGATGAGGATAGAAACAAAGGAACTTGGATCATGGATAGCGGATGTTTCAAGCATATGATGGGCAACAAGGAACTTTTTATAGAGGTAACATACAAAGAGGGTGGTTCCGTTACATTCGGGAACAACCACAAAAGATAGATTATAGGTACAGGTTTTACTGGTAACGGTAATGCATCTTTTAGTCATGTTGCATTGATAAAAGGATTAAAACACAATCTCTTATGTGTAAGCCAGATTTGTGATAAGGATTATGATATTTTGTTTAGTCTTAAGTTTTTTAAGATATTTGATAGTGTAACAAATGAAATTCTTCTAATTGGAAAAAGATATCAGGATATATATATTATTGAAATAGATGAAAATGGAACCTATGATTGTTTAGTAGCTTCAAATGATGAAATGCTTACTTGGCATAAACGATAGGTCATTTGCTTCAAATACTTAAATAAATTAGTCAAGTATGAATTAGTTAAAGGATTGCCTAAAAAAAAGGTTTAATTCAAATATTTTTTGTGATGCATGTACACTTGGTAAGTTGAATAAAAGTTCTTTCAAAAGCAAAAATATTGTCTCTACATCTAGACCTTTAGAACTCTTGCATTTAGCCTTATTTGGACCAACTAGAGCAAGTAGTTGAAATGATATTAGATATTGTCTTGTAATTGTAAATGATTATTCAAGATTTACATGGGTACATTTTCTTAAACTTAAAGACCAAACCCTAGAAATTTTTAGCAAGTTTTTAAAACTTGTTCAAAATGAGAAAGGATATATGATTTCTCGAATTCTATCCGATCATGGGGGAGAATTTGAAAATCAATATTTTTCTCATTTTTGTGAAGAACTAGGAATAAAACATGAGTTTTCATTTCCTAGAGCTCCACAACAAAATGGTGTAGTGGAATGGAAAAATCAGCCTCTTCAAGAATGTGCTCGCATACTTCTTATAGAATCTTGTCTTCCAAAGTATTTTTGTGCCGAAGGCACTAACATGGCTTGCTATGTGCTAAATAGAATCCTAATTAGGCCTATACTTAATAAAACAAGTTATGAACTTTATTATAATAGAATACCTAAAATTAGTTATTTCAAAATATTTGGAAGTGTTATATGCTTATCACTAAAGAAAACCTTGATAAGTTTGATGCTAAGGGAGACGAATGTATATTCATAGGATATTCATCCCGAAGTAAGGCTTTATCGAGTATTCAATAAGAGAACTTTAACGATAGAAGAAACTCTTCATATCAAGTTTGATGAAAATTTTTCTATAGATAGTAAACAAGTTAAAGTAGTAGATAGTAATGATGAGGGCATACCATTTATAGATATATCACACATTAAAGATCAAAATACACATAATCTTCCTAAAGAATGGAGTTTTCATAAAGATCATCCAAAAGAACAAATAATAGGAGAGATTAATGACAAAATCAAAACTAGATCACAAGTTAACTTTGTTCTAACAGCTTTTGTATCTCAACTTGAACCCAAAACTATTGATCAATCTTGTTTAGATTCTTCCTGGATACTTGCTATGCAAAAAGAACTAAATTAGTTTGAAAGAAATCAAGTATCGGAACTAGTTTCTAAACCAAGTGATAATTCTATTATTGGGACTAAATGGGCTTTTAGAAATAAAACTAATGAAGAAGGACAAGTTGTAAGAAATTAGGCCAGACTTGTTGCACAAGATTGTAATCAACAAGAGGGTATAGATTATGAAGAAACTTATGCTCTTGTAGCTAGGCTTGAATCGATTTGAATGCTGCTTGCATTTGCACCCCATTTAGGTCTTAAATTATATCAAATAGATGTAAAATCAGCTTTCTTAAATGGATTTAGAAAAGAAGTTTATGTGCCCCAACTTCCTAGGTTTATAAATTCTGAATTTCCTAATCATGTGTATAAGCTTAAGAAGGCTCTTTATGGTCTCAAGCAAGCACCTAGGGCATGTTATGAGAGATTAAGAAACTATCTCATTAAATCAGGATTTATAATTGGAAAGGTAGAACCAACTCTTTTTATTAAAAATCAACTTAATGGTTTAATAGTTATTCAAATTTATGTGGATGATATTATTTTTGGTTCTACTAATGACAATTTGTGTAGAGAGTTTTCAAAGATTATGCAAGATGAATTTGAGATGAGTCTCATGGGAGAATTAAAATTCTTCCTTAGACTACAAATCACGCAAATGGATGAACGAATCTCCATATGTCAAACAAAGTATACTGATGACACATTGAAGAAATATGGATTGGATATGTGAAGGGGAAAACCACACTGATGGCTACAAACATAGGTCTTAACTTGGATGAAAATGGTAAGCAAGTTGATTAAAAGATATACAGAGGTATGATGGGATCTTTATTCTATCTTACTGCAAGTAGACCTGATATAATGTTTACTACTTGCCTTTGTGCACATTTTCAAAATTCATCAAAGAATCTCATTTGTCTGCATTAAAAAGAATCTTTAAATATTTAAAAGAAACTAGCGATTTTGGTTTATACTATCCTAGAACTCATACACTAAACTTACTAGCATATAGTGATGCTGATTATGCTGGTAATAGGACTAATAGAAAAAGTACTAGTGGTACTTGCCATTTTTTGGGTAATGCACTTGTTTCTTGGTTTTCTAGGAAACAAAATTGTGTTGCATTATCCACCACTGAAGCTAAATATATTTCAGCTGCTTTGCCATGTTCTCAAGTGCTTTGGATGAAACAAACTTTATCTAACTTAGGGTTAAACTTTGAACAAACTAAAATATGTTGTGATAATACAAGTGTTATAATTCTATTTAAAATCCTGTAAATCATTCTAGAACTAAACATATAGATGCAGCACATTAGATTTTGTAAACACTGAAGATCAACTTGCAGATATTTTGACAAAACCCCCTAGTTTAGAAGATATAGTCACATTAGAAGGCATCTAGGAATTTGCAAGTTGAAAGACTTAGAAAATTGAGTTTCTCGGACATTTGAATGTCCATCTCAGACGTCTTATTTTGTGCCTCCTAGTCTTATTATCATGTGCATGTTTTTTTTTTGTGTGAAGGATTTCTGGGAATTTCAGACATCTTGTATGCTTCTCAGACATTTGTGTTTCTATCTGACCCTTGTGTAATGCTGTCAGTGGTCATTCAACGGTCATCTTTTCAAATTTCAAATGGAGTGCTTTGAATTCAAATTCAAATGGTCTTTCAAACATCTTTTTCATCAGTCATACATCTGATTATCTAAGTTTAGACATCTATCTTTAACTAGAGACATCTGATATTTGAATGCTCTTGGATTTGAAATTTGAAACAACATCTTTCTTTTAACCAATGGATATTTGACCTCTTTATGAGAAACTCTACTCTCATTTTGATCTTCTCTTTATAAAGTGCAACTCCACCTCATGGACATTTCCATTTCACTCTCTTCACTTTCTACCACACTCCAAAGAGCTCTCTCACATCCACTTCTCATTTTCATTTATATTCCTCCATTTTTTATTTTTTTAAGAGCACCTAATAGCACCAGAAGTTTCCTGGACCTTGCCAGACATCTCTTGAGCTCTGCCAAGATGTCTCTTGCACTCACCAAATGTCTGTTGCCACATCCTCTTCTTATATTCTAAGAAGGTCACTTGTGATACGGATTTTACGCGGTTTGTAAAATACGTTGTTGTAATGTGCAAAACCGATCAACTCTTAAATTTATAAACCTAGATAGTGAGGTATCTAGGGTCGTCCAAGGAGCCAATATGTTTGCAAAATTAATTCTCTTGCTTACAAAATAGATCTCAACTTTCTTTTTTGTCTTTTTTCAATATATCATTTTTTTGTTTTTGAAATTAAGGCAACATGCGAAGTTGTTGGTAGAAAGTAAATAACAACTACGATTACTAAACTAACACCTAAGTGACAAGTAATTCCTCTTCCTAAGCTCACTCTAGGCACATGGAGGCCTAGAGTAATTAGGGAGAGTGAGTGAAGAGTGGTAGAATCACAGCAATCAAAGTGCAACTAAGAGAAATTGCAAAAGAAGGCAACTAGATTAATGAGAAAGTGTTTTATAGAAAAAATAGTAGATGAATGCTTTTACTACTAGAGAATTGCAATAAATAAAATAAAACACAAATCTTCTAGATAGATGGTGAAGAAGAGGGCTTCTTGCTCCAAGCTGGTAGCTCCCGAGCTTGAAAAGAGTCCTCCAACTCCTTCCTTGCTATGCTCTGACGAGTTGATTCTTCGCTTTTAAAGTCATTTGTCACATGAAATGATGCGTCGTTTGTAGTTCTATGTGATGGAAAAATCGACTAATCAATAATTAAAATAACCACTCGCAGAAGAGCGGGTCATGTCCACAGGGAGGCAATGACATATTTAAACTCGCACCGGTTAAAAACATATGTTCACAGTTAGTTTCGACGAGAATCGAGACAAATCAGCCTTCAGATTAAGAAAGCATCAAGAGAACATGTTGAAATGGCAATTTTGAACTAAAGGATATATTTTGCAATGCAACTTAATAAAATAATAATAAAAGTTGACAATGGCATAGAATGTAAATATTAATAGAGGCTTTTACGGTAGCAAAATAAGGGAACTTCTTCCCCTTATCTGTGCGCGAGGAGGAAGGAATGGCCAGAGGTGTGAAGCTCGGGGGAGGATCTCTAGACCGAGGGCTCCGTGATGGCGATCGTGGCGAAGTGTAAGGTGCCTCAAGGTGGCTAGACGGAGCTGCGGTGGAGGTGGGTTCTGGTGACTGCTGGCCATGCATGGAGTGCAGGAAGGCTCCTGGAGAGGAGGCGCACGGGCTGGACTACACGCACGTGGAGGGTGGCACTGCTGGCGAACGCAGCTACTGCTGTAGGATGCTGCTGGCTGCACGCTGCAACTCACACGCTGCAGCTAGAGGGCACGCGGCGGGTGCTGTAGGAGCTGCAGCTCTGCAGGCTGTAAGAAGGATGCAGGTGTGAAGGCTGGAGGAGCTGCAGGGTGCGCGCGGAGGTGGGTGCGTGTTCTGCAGGCTCATGGTTAGGCACTGCAAGGAGGCACGGAAGTGGGCACACGGAGGTGGAGCTCTGCAGTGGCGCTGGAGGGCACGCTGGAGGCTGGAGGCGCTGTAGGGTGCATAGGGAAGGCACGGGCGTGAAGGCTGGAGGCGTTGCAGGGTGCTGGCGGGCTTGTTTAGCCGAAGGGGCATGCCGGCTGCGTGCGTGGCTGGAGGCAAGGGTGGATTTGATGAGCGGGGAGAAGCTGCTGGTGATGGCATGGGATAGAGGAGAGGAGTGCACACGGTGGAGCTGTGGATGGTGCTACACGCTGGTGGGTAAGTGCGTGCAGTGGATTGGAGATGAAGGTGCGGGCAGGGTATGTAGGCACAGATGCGCTGAGGAACACGTGAGGCTGATGAAGAAGAAACATGGTGATGGTCAAGTCCACTGGATTGGCACGGCGAGCTGTCACCTCGCTGGCCCATGGTGTGGTGGAGCTTGGCCTTGGAGACCATAGTGAGGAGCGGGCGGTGTCTCCACGTACAAGGTAGCCTCCCTCCTCCTTTTGTAGCCACACCCTTCGTTTCAAATTCAAAATGGCGTGGCATAAATGTGATGCACAGGAGGAGGAGGTGGAACCAAAGCCAGAGGAGTTACTTGTGAAAAGGAGAAAAAAATAAAAGAATAAAATATTATGGTTATTTATGCATAAGCCCTTAACTTCTATGTTAAATCAAAATAATGCATGCAACGCACCTAATTGGTTAAGTAATGAAATTCTAAGTTAATTCTAAATGCATTTAGTTATGAATGCAATGCATGAATTATGTAATTAAATCAGAAATATGAATTAATCTATTTACAACCTAATGCATGCTAAATAAATGTTAGAATTAACTTAATGTCTAGGCACTTAAATACTTAAATAGCCCACAAATATGGGCTAATCATGCTCCACCAAGGTCATGTCCTCCAAAGAAAGCCCTAAGGGGGCGTGCCCTAAGCTTTTCTCCAAGGGTGGACGTCCACCCTAGGTACTTCTCCTTTTCCTAGCCATCCTCCTTGAAGTAGAAAAGTCCTCCTCCTTGGCATGGCCCAAGTTGAAGAGAGTGGGGAGAAGAAGGCACCAAAGGAGCTGGTGATGTGCCCCTTTAATCTTCTTCTCTACTCCTTCTTCTTGGCCGTAGGTGTAGGTGGGTATAGGTAGAAAAATACACTAATGGAGGATGCTCTAAAATGGTGGTAGGTGGTGGGTTTATATAGAGTAGGAAGGGGGCTAAGGTGACTCTTGAAATGAAGGGCTAAGATGGGAAGATGGAGGTGGTTGGGGATCCTATGGCTAAGGGCAATTGGTGCCAACCCAAGGGACACTTAGGGGGTGGTTATGGGTGGTGGCACCCTTGAAGTTGGCACAAAAATGGCTTCTAGAAGGGTGGCTTAGGTGGTGCCAAGTAGGGTTCTAGAAGGAGGGGTAGGTGGGTGGCTAGGATGGGTTGTAGGGTTAGGTGTATGGTGGATGTGGGGGTGGATGTTGGCACCAAAAAGGGGGGTAGTTAGGTTTTGGCACCAAAATTGGTGCCTTTTGGTGGTGATGATGGGGTGAAGAGGTGGCTAAGAGGTGGCGCGAACTTGGAGTAGGATAGCTAGCTTAGGTAGGGCTTAAGTTGGTGGAGCTAGCTAGGGTTTAGTTGAAGGTGGTGGATGGACAAGGAGCTAGGTGCTGGTTAAGCTAAGCTAAGCTAGATTAGCTAGGTATGGTGTAGAGGAGGGGGTATTGGAGCTAGTGTTTGGAGAGAGGAGCTGAGGAGGAGAAGTCTGGAGCTGGAACTGGAGCTGGCAGCTACTGAAGAGGCTAGCATGGAGCTACTCTAGCTGGCTTAGCTTGCTAGTTCTTTCCTAGCTGCTAAGCCAAGCTAAAGTGAGCTGGCTTCTACCATAATGAGTTGAGGTGAGTTGGGTCTGGTGCTCCCGGGGAGGATCAAGCTAGGTGAGGCAGCTAAGGTAGCTTAGCGCAACTGAGATGAGCTAAGCTGAGTCCCCGGGAGCTGGAATTGAGCATCTTGAGTTGGGATGAGTTTTTCTTCAGCTGGCTGGAGTTCAGCGGAGCTGGATGTAGCTGGATCTGAGCTGGGGTGAACTCCAGTCAACTCAGCTGAGCTAGCTAGAGCTCCCTGTGGACTTGTGGGAGCTAAAATGAGCTAGACTCAACTAGGTTGAGCTGGATCTGAGCTGACTTGAGCTAGGGTAAGCTAAGATGAACTCTCTTGAGCTGCCATTCAGCTGAAATTAGCTGAATGGAGCTGGGAGCTAACCCTAGCTGAAGTGAGCTAGGTTCCAGCTGTGGTGAGCTGGATCAAGCTGAGTTCCAGCTAGTCTGAGCTTCTCCTACACCATTTTCCTTCTTGAGTGCTAGGGTTTTAGGGATCTATATATCTGTTCATTCCTAACACTCACAAAAACATATTAAAAAGATAATAAAAAATTCAATGCATGCCTAACCTAATTTATTCCTAAATGCAGCCCAAAAACACATTTGCGAAGTAAAATACTAAAAGCTAGGTTTGTTTTAATGCATAAGAGTGATGATAAACTGGCGTTTATCACACCCCCATGCTTATCTTTTGTTAGTCTCTTAGCAAAGCTTCAATTTTTTTGGAAAATAGAATTTTTGTGAAATCTAATTTTTTTCTACTTTTGAAAAGAAAAAGATTAGGGCACCTTGGTTGATCTAAACATAGGAGGTACAGGATTTGTTAAAGATTAACATTGGGATTTGTTTTGGATCCAAACATTCGATAAAATGGGATCAATATATCCTCCAGAAAATTCACAAATTAACCCCTTGTTAATTGAGATGACTTGAAATTTTTGTTTTTAGGATTTTTCTGGCTCATGAATCTGATTTGCAACTTGCAAAAATCCTTAAAAACCTTGTGTCTGTGCTTGTGAAAAGCCAACATTTATAGGGGCGTGTTAATTTATTTATTTATTCTTTTTTTTCTCTCCCCCATGCTTATTTTCAGCTTAGTCTTACAATAGATGTGTCGGGATCATCATTCCCGTTACCAATCCTCGAGGGGGCTCTGGCGCCAGTACTTCGGGATAGCACTATCCATGACACCACCCAGAAGCTCACAACCCCAAAACACAATGAAGTGTAAAGGGGTGCTCCAAGCAAACCCAAGCTCTTGCTCCGACACTCTAGGTAGAGCACCGTCCAAGACACTTGAGTTGCTAAAATGTGCTTTAATGCTCCCTCTAAAGATATGAAATATAGATATGGAGCAGGGCTGAGGTGGTAACATGTTGACATCGCATCCTCAAAGGAGGCATTTTCCTCCTTCTCAGTGGTGGGAACTCAAACCAATGATCTACTTCAGACTTTTATTAAGTCCAAATAATGGAGTTCTTCAAATTTTTAGTTATTTTTAAGTGTTGGGTTGTGTGTGAAAATTGACACAAGAAGTTTCTCAAGACATGCAAGTTTTTGAATCAGAAACTAAGCCAAATACTTTCCACATTACAAAAGAGGATCAAGTCACCTGAACTATCATGAGTTCAGGTGGAATTTTTAGAGAAGGATATCTGATCTAGTCTAAAATAGACCCTGAAATTCTAATGATCAAATCCACGTCCTCTTCCCTAGTTTGTTAAAGATTAAATCCCATTGTACCAAAAGTAAAATTTTCGACCTTAGTCCCGATTTCAAAATTTTTCCTCAAAAAGTTTTCAACATTTTTATTTTTATTATTATTTTTTTATTTTTACTTTTTGGGTATGCAAGCAGGAAAATAAAATAACTAAAGAAAACTGCATGTTTTTAGGTTTTGAAAATCCTAAATCGATCGTCAAATTTTAAAAACACCCCCTCATGCTTAAGATATGCCATGTCCTCATGCATTAAGAGGGAAAAGTGATCACCTTAGTGAAGAATGGTCAGGTTTAGGATGATCAAAACCTGGAAAAAGAAGAAGAAAAAAGGAAAGCAGGAAAGAAATGATGGGTTACCTCCCATCCAGTGTTATCCTTTACACCATTCAGCCAGGCGTAGTGTGCACGGAAGATGGAAAATCATGTAAAAAGTTGGACACTTGAATGTATTTAACAAAAGTGTCTTCCTCAAGATCCCTAAAAAGATGAGTGGTAAAGATAAAGGGATCAAAATAAAATAGAGAAATGGAAAAAGGACCCCGGTCTGGCCATGGTTTGAATTGATGATGAAAGCCAAACTCAGATGGATCAGGTGGTAGGTCCAATAGAAAAGGGAGGAGAAAGGAGTTAGTGAGATGCAGGATGGGTGAAGTTAGTGTGGAAATTTTTGGTGAAAAATCAGGAAGATGAAAAGAGGGAAAGTCAAACCTTAGTTGATCTGGAAAGTCTTGGACCACATAATTTTCCCTAGAATAAGAATCAATAAAATCTAGATCAAAAGTGGTCAAAGATGAATGAGATTGGATCAACATAGACTTCTCAAATGCTGCTTCCATTTTATTATCAGTGTCCTCAAAAATTTTGTGATCAATGGACCTCTTGGAAGCTTGAAATAAATCTAATGAGAAGGTATAGTTACTGCAACTTATATTCATTTTCCCAGAATGAGAATTGATATTAACTGCTGCCATAATCAGAAAAGGTCTTCCAAGGATGGCATTAATGAAAGCCCTGGGTACCTATATGTCAAGGACTAGAAAATTTATCGAAAATAGACAATTCTAAACCTTGATAATACTATCCTCAACAACTCCCCGCAGTTGAATGGTAGATCAATCTTCCAATTGAAATTGAACCTTAGTAGGTTTTAAATCACTGAATTGAAATTCCTCAAATAAGATAGGGGGGATGAGATTACTAGACATACCTAAGTTGAGAGGGGTACGACAAAAAATGGTGTCAATTATGACAACTGAGATGAGTGATGTGCCTTGGTCCTTTTTTGTGAAAGGCGGCTTGCTTTGAAAAGCTGAGCTGGCTGTCTTTGAAAGGACCAACCTTTCTAGATTCTGATCATGCCCTTTTGCAGTAAATTTTTTAAAGGCATGGGGAGAATCTAGGAAGGGAATATTCCTCTCGACTTGATCAAATAAGTCCAAAGGATTGTGGTCAGAGGGCTCTGATTTTGGATTGTTGGATTGCAGTTTTTGAGAGTGGGAAATAGGATTTGAATCAAGTGTTTTTGGGATTTCTTTTTCTTCTTCCTTATTGAGGTTAGGGGGGTCAATCTGCATTGGTTGTGAATCTGTTTCATCATTTGAATGTGAATGCCTTAAATTCATGGTGGTTGCCTCACTCCTCAAAGTCTTTGCATACGCAGCTTGGTGATCACTGGGAGGAGGTTAGGGGGCCTAATGTTGATAGAAACTGGGTTGGTCCTGTGATATTGGGTTAATAGGAGGCTGAACCATGTGGTTCTGATGTTGGTAGCCGCCCGGGTGTTGGTTCCTGTGATTAATAAAGTTTGGTGTGGGTTGGGATGGTGTCCTGTAGGTCTTTGTGTCAGAATATCCCCAATTTGATCATTGAGATTGTTAATAAGATAGGTTGTTTCCTTTGTTTTTCTTTGTAACTCCTGCAATGTTTTCATCATCTGGGCGTTAATGTCTTCTTGAGATTGCCCAGATTGATAAGTCTGATTTGAACCATACCCTCCAAATAGGTTTTGTTGTTGGTGTGGAACCAGATTGGTCCAGGAGTGAGCCGGATAATTCCCCCCATTAGAGGAATTTTTCAATTTCTCCTAGAAAGTAGGGACATTTTGGGTGGGGTAATGATTGGGATAAACATAATTCCCTGTTGAACCATAGAAAGCCTCAGAATAACAATTATACTCAGCACGAGATTTATGCAGATTTTCTCTCTTGCGGGTGTTAAAAGGGGTGAGATATGGAATGTGTGGAGCTTGGGCAGGTGTGGTAGGACTCCCTTGGTTGGCTAGGTTTGTTAAATCCTTATGCAACTGTTGTTGCTTAACTTGTAGCTGAGCCATGATAGAGTAGAGATTAGGTGGAGGGGCCTGATTAAGTAGCTCCTGGGTGGAAAAATAGGGGAAAGAAAAATTAGCATGCGGGTTAGAGGACCAATTTTGATTTTCCATTTTTAAATAAGAGGAAGAATGCAGGAAAAGTCCTTTTTTGGGGAGGCAAAAAATGTGGTCCCTCCAAGTGTGGAGTTTTGGACTGCTGCCTGTGCAAAATGGAAGAAATAGTAGGGGAGGAGAAGAGAAAGAGATGAGAGAAAGTGTGCAAATGAAACAACCAAAGCTAGACCTAAGTTAAGTGTGACTCCTTAAAAATAAACCTAAGACTTGGTCTACATAGGAAATAAGTAATCAATAGTGAATACCTATTCTATCAACAGATCTAGCCAAGTTGCTTAAGGGGAGGTTTGGGCCCAAACGTTTCCCAGGGAAAACCCTAGGTGCTTGTACAAACCAATGCCTGGTCGTTTGACACGGCCCCTCAGCTTGAACACCAGATATAGATGACAGAATTGGTGTAACGACCCGGTTCCCGAGTCCCTACGAGACACAAGAACCGGACCGACTCGACTAATCCCAAGACCTAGTCGTCCAACGAGGAAGTAACCAAAAGACAGTAAAATAAACCACATTCAGCATGAATATAACTAACAGTAAGAAAGTACAGCAGTAAGGAAAGAAACTACTACAGTAGGTACCACCACAACAGTAAAACAACATTTATCATATAACAAGAACTGCAGATAAAGAAGGTACAGCGGAAACAAAAACTACTCACTAGAACAGAAACAAAAGAGGTACAAAAGACTGTGCTAACTCTACTGGACCCTACTCGGCCCAGCGTCCTCTGCAGCCGCCGACCCTGGCTGCTGAATACCTGGTCTTGAAAAAGGTAACGAGTGTAACACGTCAGCAAAACGCTGAGTAGAGTGGCAAACTAACTAAAGGCAACAGTAGAGTGTACAATAGTTGTTATGTTCTATTACTTCCTTTATTCACATCTTTCAATTTTTCTCACTATTTCATTTATTTCTCAGATCCTTTACTTGATCTCGAATGTCCTCGTGGGAACGATCTTGATTGCAGTCTTTTCCAAAAGTAGAAGTAGCACGTGGTGCTCTCCTGGCCGGGAGAGTCCCCCGTGGTGATCCTACCCTTAGTCAACCACCCCAAGGTCACTGACAGACGTAACAGTGACTACGGCACGCGCGATAAACGCACAGGTAGCTAGCCCGCACTGGCACGCGGTCAGTCGTTTCCATTAATGGGTGCGCCCAAAGCACAGCACGGAACCAGGGAAGAGCCCTCTCAGTAACAGGGGTCCAAACCCTCCACAGTAACCAAACCGGGGCCTTGCCCCTCCACAGTCCGTGCACCCTCGCCTGACTACCCTGGTTTGCCCTAGTGGGCCTAACAAGTCGGTGAAGGAGGCTAGCAGAACCCCGGGGCCCATGGGGTAGCTAGTACTCTCCTAACACTAGTAGCTCTCCTCGGTACTACGTACACGAGGGCCAACAAGTCAGTACAGAGCGGCCAATCCTAACCCTGGGTCCCTGGGGCGGCTGGCCCCACTCTGCACTAAACAGGTACAGGTACTTCCCTTGGTACTGCGTACCCAATAGACAGTACAAACTACATCTCAATTCCATTCCTTTTTCTTTCCAGGAGTTCCACTCCTAATTCCCCGTAGGGTTCCAGCTCTTTATCTCAGAACATCATATGTTTCACTTTCCAGTTTCACGTTCTCACAATCCATGATCTCAATCATGTTTCTTTATTCATAACAGGCAGCTGTTAATTCAATTTATATGCAGCTTTATATTCCTTTCCATTTTTTCCAAGACTGCAGTATTATACATTCCACTAGTTTTGCCATCCTAGGGTTCATGCCACATCCAAGGATCTAGCATACAACTAGTTTCCAGGATTCATGCATCACCTAAAAGCTATCATTCCATACATTTCTCATTCCTAGGATTCATGCAATGTCCTAGATTCTAGTTATGGTTCCATACTTTAACAGATTTTAATAATAAACTTAAGCCACTCTACCAGGTACAACGGGAGTAATGGGGGCGTGATCAGGAATCCCGCGTGCCTCCGCGACTCCCAAGACTGCAACTGAACGAGGTCCTATCACAAGGATCAAATACAAGGAGTGTCTCAAAACAGTGTATAGCTACTGTAGACGGGTGGAGGAATTAATTCTGAAAGGAACGCAACTCGAATCGCGGAAAATGGAGACCGAACGGGCCATAAACAGGTCAAAAAAGACGATACTGTGCAAAATCAGACGTCTTAAACAGTGGATCAGAGAATTACCTGTTCAGTGTGGTTTCCCAGACGTCCAGAAGTCTGCGGGGACGTCTGTCCTAGCTCCCAGACGTCCGATGGTCACCCCGGATGTCTGGAGGTCACTCCCGCCGTCTGGTACAACTTCCAGACGTCTGATTCGCAAAGGATGGCGAATCAGCGAACCTGCGCACAGCCAACTCCCTCCCTTAGTACGGTCGGTCAACAGGAACGAAGAAGAAAGTGGAATACACACCTTTCAGACGTCGCTATGAGCTACCAGACGTCGTCCTCGCCGTCTGCCTATCAACCCAGACGTCTGATTCTGGAAATTTTTCCAGAATCAGGGTGCGACCCGGACTCTGCTCGCGACGCCGCCCGCGTCGCACCTCGCGCTCCTACTGCTCAGACTGTAGCAGGTCCCTCTCCGCGTCGTTCCGCGCCCCTTGCGCCCTTCGCCTGCCGGCCAAGCCGCTCCGGCGAGCTCGCCCTCACGGCAGAGCTCTGCCCTCGCACGCCGCGCCTCCTCCGTGCTCACTGCGGCCGCTGCTGCAGCCCTCGCGCTCGCTCGCTCTCGTGCACAGGAAGGAGAAGAAGAAGGAGACGGTGGAGACGAGTGGGGAGGCGCGGCCCTTTTAAGGCCGCGTGGAGAGGAGAGAGAGAAGGCGCGGCAGGCGTCTGCAGCCGCAGAAGAAAAAGAGGAAATAATGAATATGCGGTCTGCGCGTGCAGGCGCGCAGACGACTCGCGGGTGTGGACGATAACGGTTTTTCAGACATCTGTAAACCATCCCAGACGTCTGGCAAGATGTCTGGATGTGATCCCAGACGTCTGGGCCACCTCCCAGACGTCTTAAAATACGTCCGAGGCACGCGTTCGTAGCAATATAGCAAACTCAAAGGAAGTTTCGTCCACGAAACTTGCGCCAACTAGGGTCCGGGAAAAGACGTCCAAATAACCATAACAAACTCAAAGAGGATCGAACCCGGTCCGAAAGGACGTACCCGCGAAAAGCTCTGGGTACCGCTCCCGCATTGTCGCCTCAGGCTCCCAGGTAGCCTCCTCGTACCGCTGGCTCCTCCACAAAACCTTTACTAGGGGTACTTGCTTTCGTCTCAAACTGCGGACGGCTCGGTCTAGGATCTGCACTGGCCGCTCAGGGTAGGTCAGGTCGTCGCTCACCTCGACGCTCTCGTGACTCAGTACGTGGCTGGGATCGGCTACGTACCTCCTGAGGTTGGACACGTGGAACACGTCGTGCATACCAGAAAGCTGCGGGGGAAGGGCAAGTCTGTAAGCAACGGGTCCAACCCACTCCAGGACCTCAAAGGGCCCCACGAACCTCGACGCGAGCTTCCCTCTCACCCCAAACCGCTGTAAGCCCTTCATGGGTGAAACACGAAGGAAGACGTGGTCCCCAACCTCGAACTGCACCTCTCTACGTCTGCGATCCGCGTAGCTTTTCTGTCTGCTCCAGACAGTGCGGAGTCGTCTGTGGATCTGCTCAACTACCTCCTGACTCTGTCGGATCAACCTGGGGCCAACCTCCCACTTGGTCCCCACCTCAACCCAACTCAAGGGTTCCGTACACCTCCATCCGTACAAAGCCTCGTAGGGAGCCATGCCGATGCTCGAGTGATAACTGTTGTTGTATGCAAACTCTGCCAGGGGCAGGTGCTCCTCCCAAGAGCCCCTCCAGTCCAGTACACAGGCACGCAATAGGTCCTCAAGTGTCTGTATCGTGCACTCAGACTGTCCGTCCGTCTGGGGGTGGTAAGCCGTGCTAAACCTCAACCTCATCCCCAAGGCCTGCTGAAACTCAGCCCAAAACTGGGACGTAAAGCGGGTATCCCGGTCGGATACGATCTCCCGCGGAACTCCGTGTAGTCGCACCACATCACGGATATACCTCTCTACCAACTGTGCTAGTCCCAAAGTGACTCGGATCGGCAAGAATCGCGCCGTCTTCGTCAATCTATCCACTATTACCCAGACTGCGTCGTGTCCCCGCTGGGTAACAGGTAAGCCCACCACCAAGTCCATGGTGATGCTCTCCCACTTCCACTCTGGCACTGGAAGCGGCTGAAGCGGCCCTGCAGGCCTCTGATGCTCGGCTTTCACCTGCTGGCACACTAAGCACTGCTACACGAACTCACCCACATCCCACTTCATCCCTCTCCACCAAAACTCGCGTCTCAAGTCATGGTACATTTTCGTGTTTCCAGGATGTATGGTGAATCTGGAACCGTGTGCCTCAGTCAGGAGCTCTCTCAACAGCTCCTCGTCTCTGGGAACGCACAACCGTCCCCTCAAGCGTTACACCTGGTCTGTGAAAGAGAAGTCCCCTGGGTCCCCTGATAGTACTCTGTCGCGCAAGACTGCAAGTACGGATCAGCCATATGTCCTGTGATGATACGGTCTATCAGCTCTAGCCTGGTCTGCCGTGTCACCGTCACTGCCCCACAGTATCCTCGTAACTCTAGAGGTCGCCAACTGCCCACCTCCTCCAAAAGGCTCCAACTCTGTAACTGTAGACTGGCCAAGCATGCGGGCACCTTACGGCTCAAGGCGTCAGCTACCACATTGGCCTTTCCCGGGTGGTAGGAGATGCTGCAATCGTAGTCCTTCAGGAGCTCCAACCAATGTCTCTGTCTCATGTTGAGCTCCTTCTGGTCAAAAAGATATCTGAGGCTCTTGTGATATGTAAAAATCTCGAAGGTCTCACCGTACAAGTAGTGCCTCCAGGGCTTCAGCGCGAAGACAACAGCTGCCAACTCTAGGTCGTGGGTAGGGTAGGTATGCTCATGGGGCTTCAGTTGCCGCGAAGCATAAGTGACAACATGACCCCTCTGCATGAGCACACCTCCTAACCCCTGCAAGGAAGCGTCTGTGTACACAACGAACCCGCCACTACTGTCAGGGATGGTGAGCGCGGGAGCCGAGGTCAACCTCTCCTTCAGCGCCAGAAAACATGCCTCACAGGCATCTGTCCAAGCGAAAGGCACGTCCTTCTGGGTCAACTGTGTCATAGGACGCGCAATCTGTGAAAATCCCCTGATGAACCGTCTGTAGTAACCTGCCAGTCCCAGGAAACTGCGAGTCTCAGTGATTGAACGCAGTCTCTCCCACCTGAGCACTGCCTCGACCTTGGCGGGGTCCACCGCCAGGCCGTCACCAGATATCACATGACCCAAGAAGGTCACCTCCCTCAACCAGAACTCGCACTTACTGTATTTGGCGTACAACCTGCGTCGTCTCAGCGTGTCCAGAACCATCCTCAAGTGTTGTCCGTGCTGCGTTCGATCTCTAGAATAGATGACCACATCATCTATGAAAACCACCACGAACTGATCCAAGTACGGTCTAAACACCCTGTTCATCAGGTCCATGAAAGCAGCGGGGGCATTGGTCAGCCCAAACAGCATGACCAAGAACTCGTAGTGTCCGTACCGGGTGCGGAAAGCTGTCTTGGAGACGTCGGTCTCCCTGATCCTCAACTGGTGGTATCCAGACCTCAAGTCTATCTTGGAAAACACCGTGGCACCCTGCAACTGGTCAAACAAATCGTCGATCCTCGGTAGCAGATATCTATTCTTGATGGTGACCCTATTCAGCTGTCGGTAGTCCACACAAAGGCGTAGGGTCCCATCCTTCTTCTTCACAAACAGTACCGGGGCTCCCCAGGGAGACGCACTGGGCCTCACGAAACCTTTCTCCAAAAGGTCCTGCAACTGGGACTTGAGCTCTCGCAGCTCAAGCGGTGCCATCCTATATGGCTCGGTGGAGATGGGGCTGGTCCCTGGTACTAGTGAGATCTCAAACTCGATCTCACGCTCGGGCAGTAGTCCTGGTAACTCGTCTGGAAACACGTCGGGGTACTCTGGAAGTCTGCCACAGGGCTGGGCTCTGCCACCACACAGGCTAGGAAGCCCTCACACCCCTAGCTCAAAAGTCTCGCCACCCGAAGTGCCGAAATGCACCTGAAACCTCCGTCCACTGGCTGTCCATGAAACTCGAAAGAAGGCAACTCCGGAATGGAGAAGACAATCTTCCTCTCAAAACAATCTACCAAGGCATGGTAAGCGGACAGCCAATCCATCCCCAGAATCACACCAAAGTCCTCCATCTGCATCATAATCAGGTCAGCTGGCAGGCTATGTCCTCCAACGCTGACCTCGCAATCCGTGTACACTTCCTCAGCTACAAACAGCTGACCACTCGGACCTCTGATTACGAACGGATTCTCTAACAGTGTATAATCCTGGTCCAAACTAACTGCGAAACTGGCTGCGACAACGAGTGCGTAGCGCCGGAATCGAAAAGCGTGTAAACGAGTCTGCCAGAAATTGAAACCATGCCTGCTACCTGACGTGCCTTCATGTGTGTGTGTTAAGAGGTGTCGTTATAGTTGCACTTGATACGTCGGTTTTAAAAGAAGTAAACGGAGGTGAGTCCGAGTGTCGATCTCAGGGAGGCGTGGAAATCGGATTTTGTTTACCACTTGTTGTCACGAAAAAGGCGGAGTTTTGCTTGCGAAAGAAACGGTTTTGAAAAGCGAGAGATAGAGAGAGTTTAGGGTTAGAAAGCTCTTGGTTTTGATCATGCACTTTAAACAGAAATTAAAAAGGCAACTAAATGAAAAATAATTTCATTAAACATGCATTCATAGTTCATGGTTTACAATATTAAATACATGCTTCAACAAAAGTAAATGAAAGCTTAAAAGAGAGAGAGAGAGGTAGAGAGAGAGTGGAGAGCGACGAGGCAGCCACGGCGGTGGAGGAGGCTCTGTCGGCGGCTCGTCATCTCCGGCAATTACAAGAGTGCCTAAGACTAGCTAGGAGAGGAGTGGAGTAGTTGCAAGTGGGAGCGGATGCCTTGAATGGTGGTAGAAGGGGGTTTAAATAGAGTTAAGGGCTTCCTAAAAGAATAATGTGCTTTAGCGACATCCAGAACGTCGCTAAAACCGCTTCCATATACGTCGGTGAAGGCCTTCTGCCGCCGGTCAGTCGCCCGTCCCTCTCTCTCTTCAGGCGCGATCCGTGGACGTCGAACGAGAGCCGTCCGATTGATGATCGGACGGCTGAGATCCTCCCGCGCCTGCGCTAGGATCGCGCTTCGGGCGTGCGTGCGCGCGCACGTTTCCGCCCGGCGTGCGTGCGCGCGTGGGAGGTGGGGCGCTGTCGTCGCGCCGCGTGGCGCAATCCTAGCCGCTCGCTTCTGATCGCGCGGCTCAATTTTGCCGCGCCCTTCGCCCACAAGTGATTTCCGCTCCGCGCGATTCGAACGCTCGTCGCCGCGACGCGGGCGTGCGCGCTAACCGTTGCGCCACGCCTGCGCTTTGTCGCGGCGACCACGGGTGAGCGCGCGGATCTCGGCCGTTCGATCGCAGATCAACGGCCGAGATGCGTCCTTGGCTGGCTTGGGGGCGTGCGGGCGGCGGGGGCGGGGCGACGTGGCGCGTTCTAGGCCGTTGATCTCCAGATCAACGGTCAGGATTTCTTGGGCCCATTATGGGGGCTCCGGATGTCGGATTTGGCCGATTTTGAGTCCGTTAGACTCCGTTCGTCGTCCTGAATCCATCCGTGCGGTCCGATTGCTCATCTGAGGCCTGCTTTGACAAATGCTTTACACAAATGGCCATTAATACAGTTTATAAGCAATCTTGGTACTTGATGCATGCAATGCTCCTATTCTACTTTATGTTGTGCCTTTTATTCTAAAGATGGGCCATATTCAACCTAATTACTACCCCCTTGCGTGGTGTTATCAGTACCACGGATCCCGATGCTCCGGCGTCCCTGTGTGTTAGGGCATTGATACGCCCCTCAGCTCTAGGTGCGGACGAAGAGCCACACTCTGCGTCGGATGGGTAGGTGCTGGCCGGTACCCTCCTCGCGACTGCTGTCCTCCTCCTCGTGCCTGGGAACCGCGGCCTCTTGCGCGCCCTCCAGTGCTCTGCACGGGAAGTATCTGCTGACCTCCTGCCCTAGATGGGCAGTCCCTCCTGACGTGGCCCGGCTGGCCACACTGGTAGCAGAGGGGAACCCGACTCCCGCCCTTAGTGAGTCCCTGCTGTCGGCTAGGCGGGGGTCCGGTGCTGGCGACTGGCCCCTGTCGAGGGCCCCCAAAGGCCACTGATGGCCCTGTATAACGTGATGGCTCTCCTGTGGATGCCACGTGTCTCCTTTGAGTCCTCCTAACGCGCCTAGTGTGGCGGCGAAAATCTTGTTCCACCACTAACTCCCCTGTCATACGCTCGGAAGGGGGAGGGTGTGGCGACGTGGGTGGAAGCTGAAATTCTTCTCGAACTACCTCTCGAATCAGTTGGACGAGGTCTGGAGATGGTATGCTCAGGAGAAGAGGAGGGGTAGTATGTACTCCAAGCCCGACACATCTGTCCCTCGGGCCTCGACCTCGGTCGCGGCCCACCCTCCTAGCTCCACGACGAGGCATCTCCTACAATGGAGATGCGAAACAAAACGAAAAACGTCAAAACAGACGGTACCTAACGAAACTTCTAAGAGCTCATGTCAAGAGATATGTTGTGGTGGCTACTCTAGTTATAAACCTGTGAATTGGTTATTTTCCAGTCAGTTGATTCACTTCTCGGGACGACCTTGCTCTGATACCATCTTGTAACGACCCGGTTCCCGAGTCCCTACGAGACACGAGAACCGGACCGACTCGACTAATCCCAAGACCTAGTCGTCCAACGAGGAAGTAACCAAAAGATAGTAAAATAAACCACATTCAGCATGAATATAACTAACAGTAAGAAAGTACAACAGTAAGGAAAGAAACTACTACAGTAGGTACCACCACAACAGTAAAACAACATTTATCATATAACAAGAACTACAGGTAAAGAAGGTACAGCGGAAACAAAAACTACTCACTATAGCAAGAACAAAAGAGGTACAAAAGACTGTGGTAACTCTACTGGACCCTACTCGGCCCAGCGTCCTCTGCAGCCGCCGACCCTGGCTGCTCAATACCTGGTCCTGAAAAAGGTAACGAGTGTAACACGTCAGCAAAACGCTGAGTAGAGTGGCAAACTAACTAAAGGCAACAGTAGAGTGTACAATAGCTGTTATGTTCTATTACTTCCTTTATTCACATATTTCAATTTTTCTCACTATTTCATTTATTTCTCAGATCCTTTACTTGATCTCGAATGTCCACGTGGGAACAATCTTGATTGCAGTCTTTTCCAAAAGTAGAAGTAGCACGTGGTGCTCTCCTGGCCGGGTGAGTCCCCCGTGGTGATCCTACCCTCAGTCAACCACCCCAAGGTCACTGACAGACGTAATGGTGACTACGGCACGCGCAATAAACGCATAGGTAGCTAGCCCGCACTGGCACGCGGTCAGTCGTTTCCGTTAACAGGTGCGCCCAAAGCAAAGCACGGAACCAAAGCAGAGCCCTTTTAGTAATAGGGGTCCAAACCCTCCACAGTAACCAAACCGGGGCCTTGCCCCTCCACAGTCCGCACACCCTCGCCTGACTACCCTGGTTTGCCCTAGTGGGCCTAACAAGTCGGTGAAGGAGGCTAGCAGAACCCCGGGGCCCGTGGGGTAGCTAGTACTCTCCTAACACTAGTAGCTCTCCTCGGTACTACGTACACGAGGGCCAACAAGTCGGTACAGAGCGGCCAATCCTAACCCCGGGTCCCTGGGGCGGCTGGCCCCACTCTGCACTAAACAGGTACAGGTACTTCCCTTGGTACTGCGTACCCAAGAGACAGTACAAACTACATCTCAGTTCCATTCCTTTTTCTTTCCAGGAGTTCCACTCCTAATTCCCCGTAGGGTTCCAGCTCTTTATCTCAGAACATCATATGTTTCACTTTCCAGTTTCACGTTCTCACAATCCATGATCTCAATCATGTTTCTTTATTCATAACAGGCAGCTGTTAATTCAATTTACAGGTAGCTTTATATTCCTTTCCATTTTTTCCAAGACTGCAGTATTATACATTCCACTAGTTTTTCCATCCTAGGGTTCATGCCACATCCTAGGATCTAGCATACAACTAGTTTCCAGGATTCATGCATCACCTAGGAGCTATCATTCCATACATTTCTCATTCCTAGGATTCATGCAATGTCCTAGATTCTAGTTATGGTTCCATACTTTAACAGATTTTAATAATAAACTTAAGCCACTCTACCAGGTACAACGAGAGTAATGGGGGCGTGATCGGGAATCCCGCGTGCCTCCGCGACTCCCAAGACTGCAACTGAATGAGGTCCTATCACAAGGATCAAATACAAGGAGTGTCTCAAAATAGTGTATAGCTACTGTAGACGGGTGGAGGAATTAATTCTGAAAAGAACGCAACTCGAATCGCGGAAAACGGAGCCCGAACGGGGCCTAAACGGGTCGAGAAAGACGATACTGTGCAAAATCAGACGTCTGGAACTTCTTCCAGACGTCTTAAACAGTGGATCAGAGAATTACCTGTTCAGTGTGGTCTCCCAGACGTCCAGAAGTCTGCGAGGACGTCTATCCTAGCTCCCAGACGTCCGATGGTCACCCCGGACGTCTGGAGGTCACTCCCGCCGTCTGGTATAACTTCCAGACGTCTGATTCGCAAAGGACGGCAAACCAGCGAACCTGCGCACAGCCAACTCCCTCCCTTAGTACGGTCGGTCGACAGGAACGAAGAAGAAAGCGGAATACACACCTTTCAGACGTCGGTATGAGCTACCAGACGTCGTCCTCGCCGTCTGCCTATCAACCCAGACGTCTGATTCTGGAAATTTTTCCAGAATCAGGGCGCGACCCGGACTCTGCTCGCGATGCCGCCCACGTCGCACCTCGCGCTCCTGCTGCTCAGACTGCAGCAGGTCCCTCTCCGCGTCGTTCCGCGCCCCCTGCGCCCTTCGCCGACCGGCCAAGCCGCTCCGGCGAGCTCGCCCTCACGGCAGAGCTCCGCCCTCGCACGCCGCGCCTCCTCCGCGCTCACTACGACCGCCACTGCAGCCCTTGCACTCGCTTGCTCTCGTGCACAGGAAGGAGAAGAATGAGATGGTGGAGACGGGAGGGGAGGCGCGACCCTTTTAAGGCCGTGCAGAGAGGAGAGAGAGAAGGCGCGGCAGGCGTCTGCAGCCGCAGAAGAAAAAGAAGGAATAACGAATATGCAGTCTGCGCGTGCAGGCGCGCAGACAACTCGCGGGTGTGGACGATAACGGTTTTTCAGACGTCTGTAAACCATCTCAGACGTCTGGCAAGACGTCTGGATGTGATCCCAGACGTCTGGTCAGACATCTGGGCCACCTCCCAGACGTCTTAAAATACGTCAGGGGCACGCGTTTGTAACAATTAGTATTAACTAAAGAAGACTTAAGACCTATATAGCAAGCCTAAGTTGATGAAGCCCTAGGGGTCAAGTTGCTATGGATTTTAGTTAGGTCTAGGATACTATAGTGCACACGGAATGTGGAGGGCGTTAATTGGGTTGTTGCCATGTTATTTCAATTTTTTGTGTGTGCAAGAATTCGAGAGTGGCTCCAATGAAAAGCAAGTTGTCACACAATTAATGTATTTCAGTCTTTTAGGATTGGATTTAACTTAGTGTATTTTTAGGGTTTCCTTTTTAAGTTTTCAAACAAGTTTGAGATTCCACAAACAAGAGGAAATCAAGTTGTATGGGTGAAGATATGTTTCATTTTGTTGTTTGTTTATAGAAATGAAAAAGGAAACCCTAATCCAATTGGTCCTAAGATAGGAATTTAACTACCAATGAGTTGTTTTTAGGCTTTCTGTACTAAGTAGTGGTCCAAACAATTCAAACAAAATCACTACTTTGAAGAGAATCAAACAAGGATTCCAGAAAAGATTTTTGTAAGATTTTAGAAATTTGTTTGATAATTATTTTCAATTTTTACTTGTACTGGTGTCAAAGTCCAGAAATGATACCCGTGGGTATTTTAGACTTTCAGTAGTACCACCAACCATATAAAATTTTGATGATTTTATATAATGTGTGAAATTTCACAAGGATTCCAACAAGATAAATTTCACAAAAATTGGATGAGTGTAAAAATTCTAAAAATTCGTGGATAGTAGCAAAGCAGGAAGATTGGAGGGTGTGACCCCTCTGCAGTCCACGAATTTTTAAAAATTAAATACAAATCCAATTGATCTAAAATTTGGAAAGATGTTCCTAACTTAATTTGAAATCACTGTATGAAATTTTATGATTTTAGATGGCCTGTGGTCATAGGGATTGATTTTTCAAGTCTAGATAGAAATCTGGACCCGAAAAATAGAATACCAATACTAGGAATGGAGTGGTGTTTAGTGAAGCATACAAACAAACAATGGATTTTTATGGGAACCACTCCACTTAATTAAAGTGTTTAGGGTCCTAAAAGCTAGGTTTAATATTTTTTTGGTAGTCTTGTAGCCTAAATGTGATAAGAAATGGGGAACCAACCTGAAATCGTGGGAAGAAAAGAAACTTTGAGCTTTTGCTTCTCAATTCCCGCTTTCCCGCTGTAGTTCCTGCACACACTAGAGAAAAGAAAGAGAAGGGGATGAGATCCACTTCAAGCAAGAGAAAATAAAATTAAGCAAAGCAGACCTCCGCAGCAATGGCGCCAAAAAGTGATATCGATTTTACACTGTTTGTAAAATACGTCGTTGTAACGCGTAAAATTGATCAACTCTTTAATTTATAAACCTAGATAGTGGGGTATCTAGGGTCGTCCAAGGAGGCAATATGTTTGCAAAATTAATTCTATTGCTTACAAAATTGATCTCAACTTTCTTTTTGGTCTTTTTTCAATATATCTTTTTTTTGTTTTTGAAATCAAGGCAACATGCGAAGTTGTTGGCAAAAAAGTAAATAACAACTACGATTACAAAACTAACACCTAAGTGACAAGTAATTCCTCTTCCTAAGCTCATTCTAGGCATGTGGAGGCCTAGAGTAATTAGGTAGAGGGAGTGAAGAGTGCTAGAATCACAGCAATCAAAATGCAACTAAGAGAAATTGCAAAAGAAGGCAACTAGATTAATGAGAAAGTGTTTTACAAAAAAACATAGTAGATGAATGCTTCTACTACTAGAGAATTGCAATAAATAAAATAAAACACAAATATTCTAGATAGATGGTGAAGAAGAGGGTTTCTTGCTCCAAGCTTGGTAGCTCCCGAGCTTGAAAAGAGTCCTCCAACTCCTTCCTTGCTATGCTCCACCAAGGTGATGTCCTCCAAAGCAAGCCCTAAGGGGGCATGCCCTAAGCTTTTCTCCAAGGGTGTATGTCCACCCTAGGTTCTTCTCCTTTGCATAGCCATCCTCCTTGAAGTAGAAAATCCTCCTCCTTGGCGTGGCCCAAGTTGAAGAGAGTGGGGAGAACAAGGCACCAAAGGGGCTGGTGATGTGCCCCTTTAATCTTCTTCTCTACTCCTTCTTGGCCGTAGGTGTAGGTGGGTATAGGTAGAAAAATACAGTAATGGAGGATGCTCTAAAATGGTGGTAGGTGGTGGGTTTATATAGAGTAGGAAGGGGGCTAAGGTGACTCTTGAAATGAAGGGCTAAGATGGGAAGATGGAGGTGGTTGGGGATCCTATGGCTATGGGCAATTGGCGCCAACCCAAGGGACACTTAGGGGGTGGTTATGGGTGGTGGTAGCCCTTGAAGTTAGTACCAAAATGGCTTCTAGAAGGGGGCTTAGGTGGTGCCACGTAGGGTTCTAGAAGGAGGGGTAGGTGGGTGGCTAGGATGGGTTGTAGGTTTAGGTGTATGGTGGATGTGGGGGTGGATGTTGGTGCCAAAAAGGGGGGTAGTTAGGGTTAGGTTTTGGTGCCAAAATTGGTGCTTTTTGGTGGTGATGATGGGGTGAAGAGGTGGCTAACAGGTGGCACCAGCTTGGAGTAGGATAGCTAGCTTAGGTAGGGCTTAAGTTGGTGGAGCTAGCTAGGGTTGAGTTGAAGGTGGTGGATGGACAAGGAGCTGGGTGCTAGCTAATCTAAGCTAGCTTAGTTGGCTATGGAGTAGAGGAGGAGGTATTGGAGCTAGGGTTTGGAGAGAGGAGCTGGGAAGGAGAAGTCTGGAGCTGGAATTAGAGCTGGCAGATACTGAAGAGGCTGGCATGGAGCTACTCTTGCTGGCTTAGCTTGTTAGTTCTTTGCTAGCTGCTAAGCCAAGCTAAAGTGAGCTGGCTTCTATCATAATGAGCTGAGGTGAGCTGGGTCTAGTGCTCCGGGGGAGGATCAAGCTAGTTGAGGCAGCTAAGGTAGCTTAGCACGACTGAGTTGAGCTAAGCTTAGTCCCCGGGAGCTGGACTTGAGCTTCCTGAGCTGGGATGAGTTCTTCTTCAGCTGGCTGGAGTTCAGTGGAGCTGGATGTAGCTGGATCTGAGCTGGGGTGAATCCAGTCAACTCAGCTGAGCTAGCTGGAGCTCCTTGTGGACTTGTGGGAGCTAAAATGAGCTAGACTCAACTAGGTTGAGCTAGATCTGAGCTGACTTGAGCTAGGGTGAGCTAAGATGAACTCTCTTGAGTTGCCATTCAGCTGTGATTGGCTGAATGGAGCTGGGATGAGCTAACCCTAGTTCAAGTGAGATAGGTTCCAACTGTGGTGAGCTGGATCAAGCTGAGTTCCGGCTAGTCTGATTTTCTCCACCATTTGCCTTCTTGAGTGCTAGGGTTTTAGGGATCTGTATATCTATTCATCCCTAACACTGACGAAAACATATTAAAAAGATAATAAAAAATTCAATGCATGCCTAACCTAATTTATGCCTAAATGCTGCCCAAAAACTCGTTTGCGAAGTAAAATCCTAAGAGCTAGGTTTGTTTTAATGCATAAGAATGATGATAAGCTGGTTTTTATCAACTTGTTAAGGAATAATATATATTATTTCTTTGGTAATCATTACATCTTCTTACCTAAATCTTGTTTGTTCTTACAATGAAAACTTTTATGGATATATTTTGTAACTGTGATTAACTCTCTTTGATTTTTTTGTTATTTTTGGGAATATCTTTGTTCTTTCTTCTTGATATGATTCCCTCTGTCTTTTCAGACGTCTTGTTACTCTTTCGAATGTTTACTGTTATGATTCTTATCTCTCAAAATCTTGGACATCTGTTTTCATTTTTTTGGTCATTTGTTTTGTGATTTCAGACATCTGACTTCCATACCAAACGTCTGGTTTCAACTGTTTCTATTAAGCTTGTTTTTCTCTCCTTTCCTCATTATGCCTCGTAGGAAGCAAAAGAGTGCTGGACTTAGTAACCCACCTCTTGTAGAAGAACTACCTAATGTAATGGAATAATTTTGCCTAACCAAAAAGGCCTCCCAAAAATTAAATAATTTTGAGAAGTTTGAAGGTAGGTGTGGAAGACCAATTATATGGGATGACTTTAAGGATTATGGTCTTCTAGCTCTTTTTCAAGCTTATGGAATTCAACATTTCTTTGATGAAGATTTTTTTCCTGGAGGAAAAATTCTTGGCATTTTTCCCGAGCTTGTAAAATTGTTTTATTCAAATCTAGTAAATGACTCCACACCCACTTCATCTATCCTAAAATCTAGTGTTTTGAATGTGTCGTTTACTGTTACCAATGAAGTGATTTCTTCTATTGCTTGATCACCGACTCAGGAGTTCATTGGCAGGACATTGCAAAAGAAGTAACCATCTCCATTATTACAAAAACATTAGTTAAAGATGATGTTTATTTTGAAGGAATGAAATTAGAATCTCATCATCTTAAGGTGGTGCCTCACATTTTAGCTAGACTTGTCTCTTAGAACTTGCATGGAAAATCAGGATCATTTGATCACATTTCTAGGGAGATTGCATACATCCTAAATGCTTTATTAAACCAAACCAAATTGAATTGGTGTGATTTAATCATGGACACATTATGTAGCACACACCGTAGGAACCTTCCTTTAGGTGCCTTTATTTCCAACATGCATCTTCATTTCAACCTTCATTTGAAACGTCAATTTGTAGATGAATCTGCTAAGAAGTTTGACCTCACTACTTTACTTCTTATGGGCCTTAAGAAAGGAATTGAAGAAGAACAAGTAGAAAAAGAAGTTCCTTAGTCTCCACCTTCTCAGTCTTCTCCTACTTCCTTACAAGTTCCTCTCATGACTCCTGATCCTTCTACTCATTCCTTTTATTCCATTTCTTGGGATTACTCTTGGGAGAATGTACAAGGAAATCAAGAGGCTTTTAAAAAATCCATGTTTGATGGAATGAACCTTCAACTAAAGAGGCAACATGAAGATCATGATTATCTAAGGAGTTTCACAAATCAATATTCATTGCAGCTTTCTCGTTTTGAAGACCGCATGAAGAATTTGGAGTCTGGTTACTCCAAAGGAAAGAAGAAATATTAATGTGTCTTTAGATGCCACAAAAGCTTTTTTCTAGGGGAAGTATACCATATAAATAATTTTGTCATTAGAAAAAAAGGGGGACATTATTGTTCAATTGTTTATAGTTATGTTTTTCGATCATGACAAATGAATTATTTCCTTGGAAAAGACTAACATATTGCCGAAAGGATTTAAAGAAAAGGAACAAGGGAAAGGAAGGGCAAAATATTTTCTTTATAGTTTATTTTATTTGTCTAGATTGTAAAGAGCTTTGAACAATCCTTTGGATATCTTTGGAATCTTCATATTCTAAATGGTAGTTTTAAAATTGCAAAGAGTGATTTTTGTTGGTTTTTATGACATCTCATTTTCCCTTTAGACGTCCGAGTATGATTTTTAAAACGTCTGATCTATTTCTCTAGACGTCCAATATTCTGTCCGGAGTCTTGATTCATGATCAGTCTTTGCAACCTTTTTCATTGAGTTTTTTTAGATGTCTGCTATCCTCTTCAGACGTCTATTATTGTCTTTTAGATGCCTCCTTGAGCTTTTCAAATCTCTTTAACCAAATAGAACAATGGTCATAATCTTAGGTGTTTTTTAGATGTCTGTCATCTTCTTGAGCCATCTAAAACTATCCAATGTTCACTTTCTATTCAATGATCAAATTGACCATAATTTAGTATGTTAGTTTCTCCTTTGATTTTGGATAGTTGTCGCTATCAGACTTCCTTACATTCATTCAGACGTCTAATGATTCCTTTTAAGATGTCTAAACTTTTGTCCAGACGTCTAACTAGACATCTGATCATTTGTCTTTAGATCCCTATTTGGATTCAATTTCATTTTAGTAATAATCACTTTGACCCTGAAACCTTTTCAGACATCTGAAACTATATGTTCAGATGACTAAGTCTCTATTTAGATGACCCTGTAATTGATCTAGTGATGATAATGTTATCATCAGCCATAACTAGCTTTAATTAGTTAGAAATAATTGACAACTGCTCCTACGTAATCGCCAGAGAGTCATAATTCATTGCATATACTTTCTGAGAAGAATGCAATAAATTAGGGTTAAATCTGCAATTTTAATAGAAGATCATAAATACAGAACAATCACAGTGTTTCCCAGGGGTTAAACTAAGGTCAAATGAGCATTAATGACTAACAAGAGGGTTCATATAGGTAGAAATGAGTTTTTACGCATTTCGAGAATTAATAGACACCTGAAACTCTAATTCAGAGTTGCTTGAATAACAGAGGTTCTCGTCAAGATAAATTTCATTTAAACCTTCTAAAATTCAAATAAAAATATTCCATAAGGTTTGGTATCCTTGATTTAACCATTTGAACCTATTTTGACCTAAAATAGAGTCTTAGACAGGAAGTTGCCCTAATTTGAGTTTCTATGTAAATTGCCTAGTCAAACTTGGTCAAAACAAAGATCCAACTTCACCATCAGTTTTCTTGGGTCGAAATTACATTTGTACCAAAATTTGGTCTCAATCAGATATCATCTTGACCTAATTTGCATTTTGGTTCAGTCTGACTCTTTTTCTCCCAAATAGCCCCTCAACTTTCGAAATCTATTACAAGGACCCCCTAATTTCATTATCTTCTTTACCAATAGGTCCTTGCCACCATGGCTGTGTGAACACACCTGCAGCCAACCTTCAATAAGGAGTTCTCCCTGATTTCACGCTCAAACCCTTCCAAAATTGGAAGGGAGACTCTTGAAGAAATTCCCTTCAATCTGAACCCAGTCTTTGGACTGCCAATATTGCCCTAGAGTTCATGTGAACTCTTGGAAATAACCAAGACTCAATCCCTGATTTTTGAATCTTTCAAGCTTGTTTCCAAGCTCGAAAGCTCGACTCTAGCCTAATAAAAGGACCCACAATGCAAACCTCTCCTTCTTAGCTTGGTTTAGACTGGAAATCCCCCTTCTCCTCTCTTCGGCCAAAATCTTTGCAAGTTTCGATGAGCTTCTTTGTCCACCTTCTTCATCGGTTGCTACAAACCATAGTCAGTTGGTGTCGGACCCAAATAGGTTGTTAATATGGTGATTTTATCGTTGAAGTGTGTATAGTGGTTAACCTAAATCGGACCTAACCATCTCTTTACAAAAATTTTTTTAACCTGGCCTACTTGATTTTATCTTGGTCACTTTTAGGCCCAGGGTCGAACTCAGGGAAGTGGGGTTACAAGTCAAACTTCTACACCTTTCCTACAACGAGTCTCTTCCATTCGTTTATTGTGTTTTTGGTGTTTTTCTATTTAAGATTTTTTTCTAACAATCTTGGTCCTTAAGGCACACCCTCAAAATTAAGTTCTTGGCTTTGAGCCAAATCAGGGTTCCAAAATGGATCTTGCTATTCGCAAGACGGAGTACCTGCAAGTCAAGGATCATCTTTTCTCTTTTATATATTTTTTCTATCTTTTTATGGGTATGCAAGAGAAATAGAAGTAAAGTAACTATAGTATCTATATATATATATATGTCTATACTATATATGTATAAAGGGGTGGGGGTGGAGGTGACGATGTAATGTAGCAAGGTGTCGAGTTGGTCGTCATCTAGAAAGATGCAATCGACGAGACGAGGTGCCGCGTGGAGTGTAGGATGGATGGAGGAAGATGTGTGTAACCATGCTGTTTGTACACGTGTATCGGGGAATATCAGCAACTGGTGCAGATATTCCCAAGATACCTTGTATGGTAAATAATGTGAAAAAATATATATATGTATGTAAATATATCAATATATATATATATGGTTATAAATATATAGGTATATATATGTAGTTATATATGTATATATATATGTATAAATAGATATATATATAAGTATATATGTATATATGTTTGTAGCTATATGTATTGATAGATATATGTATAGATATATGTATGTATATATAACTATATAGATGTATATATAGATATATGTAGCTAGATATGTATATATATGTATATATGTATGTATACTTATATATATATATGTGTGTGTATAAGTAGGTGTGTATATATGTATGTGTATGTGTATATATGTAAGTATATATGTGTGTATATATATATATATATATATAGACTAATATAAGTACTAATATATGTATAGATATATGTATATATATATGTGTGTGTATAAGTATATGTATATATTTAAATATATATATATATAAGTATATAGGTATATGTATATATATATATGTATACTAATTCCTAGTTATATACATACTACTACATATATAGATATAAGTATATATATATGTATATAAGTATATGTATAGATGTAAATATGTATGTATATATATATCTATATATATATATATGTATATAAATATATGTATATATATCAATATATATATGTATACGTATATATATATATATGTATATAATACTATATAAGTGGGAGAGTGTGTGTGTGAGAGTGTGAATGTGTGTGTATTTGTTCCTACAGAGAGAGAGGGAGAGTGTGCTGTGAGAGAGAGAGAGAGAGAGACAGGGAGAGAAAACAAGAGAGAGAGGGCTTCTGCTGACAGAGAATAAAGAGGTGTTTAAGGCTTCTGCAGCTTCAAGCTCGCCGTCTGGAGACTCCATGCACGTGCAGGTGTGTATGCACGCAGAGAGGCACGCATTGGTGGGCATGGCATGGAGAGGAGGGGCCGCAACACAGAGCGCTACGCGGAGTGGTGTACGCGGGCGAAGGAAGCGGGTGACGCGGGTGCACGCGAGCGAGTGGGGTGGGCGAAGGCAAGCGCACGCAGATTGAGACGCACGCGCGGGCGAATGGTGGTAGCGGCGCACCGGGAGACAGGATAAGTGAGAAGCTTTTCAGTCACCCCACTGTAGCACAGTGTTCCGCAGACTGGCGTGAACAGTGGCTACAGTGTAAGGCCACGCCGCGCGACCGCCTGCTGCCGGTGCTGCTAGTGCAGGCAGCTTACGGCTGGCACGCGTGGGCTGGCACCTGCGAGGATGGGTTGCACCGGCCGGTTGCAGGTGCGGAGAAGTTCGCATCAGAGCGCACGGAGAGGGAGGCAAGGGCACCTGCAAGCACGTGTGGTGGCCTACGTGTGGGTGTACGGTGGCCTGCGTGCCTACTGCCGCCTTGCTGCAGCTGCTTTGCTACTGCTGCCGCGGAGCTTCAAACCTTGAAGCCTGCGGTAATGGAGGAAGTGCTGGAACTAGGAAGTCGGGGAAGAGAAGACCACTATGCTACTGGCGTGCAAGGTGGAGCTGCTGCTGCTGTGCGGAGCTTGAGAGCTTCAAAGCTTGAAGCTCTCGCTCCAATGGCTGAAGTGGCTTGATGTTGAAACAAGGAACGAAGGCTACCACACCCACCGGCTCTTTGAAGAGATGGGTGGTGGTGGTTTCACGGTGGTGGGTGCTCACCACAGTGAAGACTCCTGCCTGCAGAGTGTCTCCTTTTAGGAGGAGGTCCTACGTATCTAGGGAGAGGGTGGAGAGGATGGTGGCCTGGAAGGAGAAGTGGAGCTGCTGTGGGATTTTTTTTGTGTGGAAGGACCAGGCCCTTTTGCAAGAAGGCAGCTGAGATCTTTTTATAGAAGGAGAGAGCTTGCATAGCCATGCCCTCGCTGTGCATGCAGCTGCATGGGGCTCGACAGGGAGAGGTAGCCGCAGGGAAGGGTCTGAGCAGGAAGAGGTGATGGAGAGCAGGGAATGGCTTGAAGGAGAAGAAGTTGCCATGTAGCTACGGGAGGAGTGATTACAAAATCAAATGAAATAAAAAATAAAAAGATGGTGAATTTGCAAAGATGCACTGGAGGAAAAATGTTAATTGCAAGGCCACTTATTTTATTCTCCTCCCTTCTCAATTAAATGCATGCATGCGTGTATTTTTACAATGCGACTATGGAGACCTAATATGCATTGGTAATGCTAGGAAATAGCACAAGACGGCACAATTGCAGGTGTATTTTTGCGGTGCAATCATAAGCCCATGCCTATCTTTTGCTAGTCCCTAGGAAAACATTTTTTGTAGTATTTAGAAATGATCTTAAGCTAAAGATTTTCTTCTGAGGCAACATAGGTGTGTTTATTGTTGGATATTGTGAGAACCAATTGTAGAGAAGACTACCAGTACTTTAAGTCTCACATGACATAGATCATCTATCGACTAACCAGGACTCTTGATATTTAAACCTTAAGTACGATTTCCAGGATCCAGGAGGTTTTTGCCGTACTCTAGAGCTCAAGAGATTATGGCTTGTGCATAGTGAAGGATCAAGACTGACCAGATGAACACTAAGACTCAAGCGCAGGGTTTCACGAATTTTTAAGTAAAGGTTAGTCCCAGTTTCAGCTTGTGTTTTCAGATTGACCCTTAAGAAGATGACGGAAAACTCAACTCCTATTTTCTGACATTTGTGGCTCACAGCAAAATAGGGTATTTGCGACTTGCCCTGAAGAACTTTTTTTAGGGTGAGGTCTTTACAGATATTTGTGATATATACTGACTCATTTGCATTTTTTTTTTTGAAACATGTGTCAGTATATCTCTTACAACATTATTTGGAGGAGCACACTTTTCTTTTTGGTGGGAGAGTTCTTTCTTGGTTGAAAGAGTAGCTCCTAAACACAAGACTAAAGCTTGGGATAACAAGTCTACCTGCGTGCATAGGTAAGGACTCCACCTTCCCTAATGAACACTAGGGTTGGATCTTATGTTCACCTGGTCTTTCTTGATATGTGTAGTGTGAACCAAGTTTACTTAAGCTCTCAAGTAAAAGCAAACCAACGGATCCTGTACTGGTGTCTCAGGTACAAGAATACGTCCTTAGTTAGGAGAGATTTTGATATATTTTATGAATGCTCAAGTGAATTAAGCTCGAGCCTGAGCGAATCAAGCTTCTGTGGCCTGGAAAGTCTTCAAAGCAGAGATTGAATATCCATAAAAACTTATTGTATTTTTGTTTCAGCCTTCAGGTCATTACTAGACACCATTTATTATTATTATATATATATTTTTTTTTCTTTTTCTTTTTCTTGCATATTTATAAATAGGTGGGAACTTCATGATAAAATAAAATACCTAGATCCTATGGATGCCTATCCACCCCCCATGCCAAATGATGCTACGTCCTCAATGCATGTAGGGAAAGGTAGAGAAAGGATGAAAGATTAGGTAACAAGAGTTGAGCTGCAGGGTATACAGTAGGGTGGTAGGGTGGGTGGATGGTGGGTGGTGAAGTGAAAAGTGAAGAGATAGTGATAGTAGCGTGAAAAGTGATGGTGGATGGTGAGAGATTTGGCATTTCTTAGGACGAGAGTGTCTCAGGCTGATCGGAGAACAAGTCGGGAAAAAGAAGTTGGCCCTCAGATTGGCCAAGAAGAGGGGCTTCTTGGATAGATGGACCCAAAAAGGAATAGCCCCAGTGAGTAGGATGTGGGCTCAAGGTCCCAGTGTGGAGTTACGAATCCGCCTGATTTGGCAGGAAAGAAAGGGCAATCCGGTCTTCAAAAGCGTGTACCGGCGGTGAATAGCCTAGATATGACTCAGACCACGAGGTATGGAAAGCGAAGAAAACCTCGTCAGAAGTCTGGCTAGGAGAAGGTACGAGGATAGGGAGGGATGGGGGAACCTCACAGTATATGTAGATCAGGCAGTCATCAGGTAATCCACAGTAGTCTGAATAGGTCCCAATTAGTCCAATACCCGCATTGATGGCCATGTCCTCGTCAGACGTGTCATCCTCGATACAATTGCAATTAAAGTTCTTGGCTGCCTTGAAGATGTTAAGCTTGATCGTTTCAAATCTAACGGCAATCTCGATACAGCCTGACTCGCATTCGATAAGGGCACAGGCTGTGGCCAAGAAAGGTCGACCAAGGATGATCGGACAATCAGAAAGTGAGCTAGGAACTTCCATATCTAAAACAAGAAAGTCAACAGGAAAATAGAGATTGTTGACCCTAACCACCACGTCTTCTACCACACCCTTTGGGATTTTGATAGAACGATTTGCCAATTGTAACGTGACAGGGGTGGGTTTCAGATTTCCCAAAGAAAATTTTTTGAGTATGATGGTCGGTATAAGATTGATGGAAGATCCTAGATCAAGTTGGGCACGGTTAAAATTGCAGCCTTGGATGCTACAGGAAATCAGTGGTGTGCCTGGATCTTTTTGCTTCGGTGGTAGGTTTGACAGTATAGCACAACTCTCATGAGGCGAGAGAACCCCCGGATTCTTAGTTTTCTTTGACTGTCGCTTGGGTGTTGTGTAGTCTTTGAAAAATCGGGTGACAGTAGGTATGTGGTCGATAGCCTCGAGCAGGGGTACCTTGATTTCAACATCCCTTAACAAATTACGCAGGTTATCAAAGGCCTGCATATCTTTCTTCTTGCCTTTTGGCTCCCTCAGTAGAGCCTCAGGGAATGGAACTGATTTTGGCACCAATTTGGGTGTATCATCCTCTCGCGAATGCGGTGCGCATCTCGAAGAAGACGAGCCAAGATCAGGTCGAGGCGGATCGACAGTCTGCTTGCTGCTCCTCGTAATGATAGCATTGGATGATGCAGGTCCAGTGGGATCATACGGCGGAGGAGGGTTTACAATAGGGACATAAGAGTGCGGTGCTGTAGTGGGATTAGCCTGAAATCCCAATGGAATTCTCGAAGCTTGAAGAATTTGATTAACCTACCCCTGATAAGGTCGTACCTGTGGTTGAGGACCATGAGGTACAAAGATTCATGGGTTTGGAATAGGTTGGGCGGGAAGAGTGCCCTGAGATCGAGTTGCCATGCATAGTTGATTGATCTTAGTATTCTACTGCGCCAATTGGTGCTGAAGAGAGGTCATGTTCTCTTCATGGCACTTTGACATTTTCATCATCATTCGCATCAATTTGTCAAGAGGACTTGATGCGTGTTCAGTTTGCAGTACGCAAGGGCCTGATGGTGGATTTGCCAAAGGATTATATTGGGCCCTTGGGATGATGGGTGCGGATGGTCGCATTGGTCCACCCGCTGGGTTTTGGTGCTGTGGGTTGTTGGACCATACGAAGTTCGGATGATTGCGCCACCCTGGGTTATAAGTGGCGGAGAACGGGTTGTTCCCCAGGGCGCGAGCGTCTTCTATGCCAGAAGACGCGTCTGCATGTAAGTATGAGTCCGAGCACATGGAGGCTTGGTCCTCGATGTCGAAATACTAGCTCATAGAAGCCACTTCCACATGACTTACCGAGTCGCTTGGCACGACACTCGATAAGGAAGGTCTTACGGGGTTTCTTGGGATAAGCCTGGTGTTGGAAGAATTTGGATTGTGATGAAGTGGGGGTGTTTGCCATAGAACGGGCGGGGTTGGCCAGAAGCTCGTCCAGCTTCTTGTGCACGACGGAGACTTCATCCAATTTTTGTGCAATAAGGTTGAGATCAGTGGATGAATGGGAGGGTCCCGTGTCAACTTCGTGGACATTTCGGGGCTGGCTGGTACGATTAAAGGCGATAATGGAAGCATTGTTCATTGAGTTTTCACTCATATTTTCAAACAATTCAAATGCTCCATTCTCATCTTTATTCATAAAGTTCCCTCCGCAGGAAGCATCTACAATCTGCTTCAAAGTCTCATTTAGCTCGTAGTAGAAGATCTGGGCTATATGCCACTTAGGCAGACCGTGGTGCGGACACTTCTTGAGGAGGTCATTATATCTCTCCCATGCCTCATGAAATTGTTCGCCATTTTGTTGCGTAAAAGAGGTGATAGCACAGCGAAGTGCATTGGTTCACCCGATTGGGAAGAACTTCTTGAGAAAAGTTATTCGCATCTCTTCCCAAGAGTGGATGGTTCTCCCAAGGGTGCTTAACCACTGCGACGCTTTATCTCGCAATGAAAATGGGAACATTTTCATGAGGACTATAGGTAACACGACATTTCTAGGTTTAACAGTTTCAGCCAATCGGGTTAAGTCTTACAAGTGGAGAAAAGGATCTTCACTTGCAAGACCATGGAAGTGAAAATTTATTAGGCCAATAATGTTAGGTTTCAGTTCAAAGTCGTCCCCACCAATGGGGACCCGAATTTGACCTATGGTCTCTGTAGTAGCGGGATTCTGATAGGAGCTAAGAGACCTAGGCTCCTCCCGTTCGAGAGGGTTTTTCATTTCCTCCAATGTTTCCCAAATGGCTTCCATTTGTTCATTATACATTTCCATTTGGGCTTGGAGGCGGGTTATGGGATCGAAGGCTCCACCACCTGGTGGGTTCTGAGGGTGGTTTCCTCCCTCGGGATTTGGGGGTGGGCATGTAGCCATGTTTGTGGAGGAGGAGGATGATTTGGCTTCTTTTCTAATTTATCAGGCAATTCAAACAGTTCATGGCTTTGTGACCTCCTCCTAAACATGCACTACTGCAGGAAGAATTAGGGGGATAAGAAGGGAAAAGGAGATGAGAAAAAGGACACCGTAAAGGTACACTTGATTACAAATCAGTACAATCAAATTCCTAACCTCTACAGTGTGCCCTTAGACCTAAAGATCTAAGTTACCTATTATCACGAACTACGGAACCGAATGCGAGCACCGCGGAACAACCGGGCTGGATTGAAAGGCCGTTTACCCCAGTCTTAGATACCTGATAGCACGTGGGAACCCTCACCAACACGTAGATGCTACACGTAGGTACTTAGACCTCCAATCCTTAAGAAGGGTCAAGTTACTACCAGTTTTAGTTAGAGGCTTAGGGTCAAGTGCTTTTGGAATGTGAAGGGCGTTGTTTATGGGTAATGCCCAAGTGATTGATTTTTTAAGTGTGTAAAACAAGCATGCAACTGGGAAATCTCCCTGAATTGAAGTTTTAATTGGTGAATGGCTTTTAGAGTTTAGCCTTAAGTAGTATGGATTTTAGGATATCCCTGAAATACGAATTCAACCAATCTCCGGGTTTTGAGAGAATACAGGCTTTCTTTCTAAGCCCAACAAACCCTTCTTCAATATCAGTTGGTTAATGCATGCTAAAATGCAATGGGATACCCTAAATGGAGATTTCTATGTGTGGATGCACGAATCAGTTTTAGAGTTTATGTGAAAGGGAGCCAAAGCACTTCACTTCAAGTGCTTCCAATCACCAGAAATGATTTCCACACACAAGGCTTCAACCAAAAGATAATGAAAATCAAATTGTTGGGGTTGAAGTATTCGGGATTGAATCTTAGGCAAGTTGAAAAGTCATGGTGGGGTTGGAATCAACTCAATTCCAAGTCTCCCCACCAAAAAGGTGATCCCGAATTGCAGGTAAATGAGGCAAATGGGGTGGCAATCAATCTTTTTATTTGCCTCAAATAATACTTAACACGGCGAAAATTTCAAGAATCAAGATTCTTGGATTTTCGCTATACGAAGTAGGGCTAGAAATCCCAGGGCAGTGGGAGTAAAGGCAAATAATCAAACAAGTAAATTTTAATCCACTTGCCCCAAGAGATCCGAAGAAGTTTTTATAGTTTTTTAGTTTTAATGATTTTTTTTTTTTACAAAGGTTACAAGTTAACCTAGGTTGCTAAGAAAGAAAGACTTACTTTTGCAGCAACGTGTGCGGAGCTCCAGTGCGGTGTCGGCATCTTCACTCTCTCGTTCCCGCCTTGGATCTGTTCACATCTTTGACTTCGTATGCCTACCTTCTCCTTGCAACAGGTTCACTTGTACACCAAAAATAGAGACACCCGTGAAGAGAGAGGAGAAAAATGAAAGGAATGGAATAGAAACTTACTTGCAGGCGCACTTCCCCAGCAACGGTGCTAGAAAAGATGTGGTGTCGAACCCGAATAGGTTGTTAATATGGTGATTTTATCGTTGAAGTGTGTATAGTGGTTAACCTAAATAGGACCTAACCATCTCTTTACAAAATTTCTTTTAACTTAGCCTACTTGATTTTATCTTGGTCACTTTAGGCCTAGGGTCGAACTTAGGGAAATGGGGTTACAAGTCAAGTTTCTACGCCTTTCATACAACGAGTCTCTTCCGTTCGTTTATTGTGTTTTTGGTGTTTTTCTATTTAAGATTTTTTTCTGATAATCCTGGTCCTTGAGGCACACCCTCAAAATTAAGTTCTTGGCTTTGAGCCAAATCAGGGTTCCAAAACGGTTCTTGCTATTCGCAAGACGGAATACCTACAAGTCAAGGATTATCTTTTCTCTTTTATATATTTTTTCTATCTTTTTATGGGTATGCAAGAGAAATAGAAGTAAAGTAACTATAGTATCTATATATATGTATGTCTATACTATATATGTATAAAGGGGTAGGGGTGGAGGCAACGATGGAGTGTAGCACGGTGTCGAGTCAGTCGTCGTCTAGAAAGACGCAACTGACAGGACGAGGTGCCGCGTGGAGTGTAGGATGGATGGCGAAAGATGTGTGTAACCATGCTTTTTGTACGCGTGTATCGGGGAATATCAGCAATTGGTGCAAATATTCCCATGATACCACGTAAGGTAAATAATGTGAAAATATATATATGTATGTAAATATATCTATATATATATATGGTTATAAATATATAGGTATATATATGTAGTTATATATGTATATATATATGTATAAATAGATATATATAAGTATATATGTATATATGTATGTAGCTATATGTATAGATAGATATATGTATAGATATATGTATGTATATATAACTATATAGATGTATATATATATATGTATGTATATATATATAGTAATATATGTATATATAGATATACGTAGCTAGATATGTATATATTTGTATATATAGTTATGTATACATATATATGTATGTGTATATGTATATATGTAAGTATATATGTGTATATATATATATATAAGTATATAGATATATATATATATTTAGGCTAATATAAGTACTAATATATGTATAGATATATGTATATATATATGTGTGTGTGTATAAGTATATGTATATATGTAAATATATATGTATATATATATATATATAAGTATATAGGCATATGCATATATATATATATGTATACTAATACTTAGTTATATACATAATACTATATATATAGATATAAGTATATATATATATATCTATACGTATATAAGTATATGTATATATGTAAATATGTATGTATATATATATATATATGTATATAAATATATGTATATATATCAATATATATATGTATATGTATATATATATAGGTATATAATACTATATAAGTGAGAGAGTGTGTGTGTGAGAGTGTGAATGTGTGTGTATGCGTTCCAGCAGAGAGAGGGAGAGTGTGCTGTGAGAGAGAGAGAGAGAGAGAGCATGATAGAGAGAGGGCTTCTGCAAAGAGAGAAAAAAGAGGCGTTTAAGGCATCTGCAGCTTCAGGCCTGCCGTCTGGAGACTCCACGCATGCGCAGGCATGTATACGTGCAGAGAGGAGCGCACTGGAGGGTGTGGCTTTAAGAGGAGGGGCCGCAGCGCACAGCGCTGCGCGGAGAGGCATACGTGAGCAAAGGAAGCAGATGACGCGGCCACACGTGGCCGAGTAGGGAAGGCGAAGGCAGGCACTGGGAGATGCGGGCGCACATAGACGTACGCGGGCTGGTACTGGCGACGCGGGGCGACATGTGCACGTAGGTGAACGGCGATAGCGGCGCGCTGGGTGACCGGATAAGTGAGAAGCTTTCCGGTCACCCCACTGCAGCCACAGTGTTTCGCAGACTGGCGTGAACAGTGGCTACAGTGCAAGGACGTGCTGTGCGACTGCCTGCTGCTGGTGCTGTGAGTACAGGCAGCTTGTGGCTGGCGCGCGTGAGCTGGCACGTGCTAGGAAGGGTTGCGCCGGCTAGTTGCAGGCGCAGAGAAGTTCGCGATAGAGCACGTGGAGAGGGAGGCAAGGGCGCCTACAGGCACGCGCGGTGGCCTACGTGTGGGCACGCTGTGGCCTACGTGCCTACTGTCACCTTGCTACTGCTGCTGCCGTGGAGCTTCAGACCTTGAAGCCTTCGGCAATGACGGAAGTGCTGGAATGAAGAATTTGGGGAAGAGAAGACCACCACGCTGCTGGCATGTGTGGTGGAGCTGCTGTTGCTGTGCGGAGCTTGAGAGCTTCAAAGTTGAAGCTCCCGCTCCAATGGCTGAAATGGCTTGATGTTGAAACAAGGAATGAAGGCCGCCATGCCCATCGGCTCTTTGAAGAGCTGGGCGGTGGTGGTTTCATGGTGGTGGGTGCTCACCACAGTGAAGACTCCTGCCCGCAGTGTGTCTCCTCTGAGTAGGAGGTCCTGTGTATAGAGGGAGAAGGAGGAGAGGACGGTGGCCTGGAAGGAGAAGTGGAGCTGCTGTGGGGTTTTTTTATGTGGAAGGACCAGGCCCTTTTGCAAGAAGGTAGCCGAGCTCTTTTTATAGAAGGAGAGAGCATGCACAGCCATGCCCTGGCTGTGCATGAGGCTGCATGGGGCTCGGCAGGGAGAGGTAGCCGTAGGGAAGGGTCTGAGTAGGAAGAGGTGATGGAGAGCAGGGAATGGCTCGACGGAGAAGAAGTTGCCATGCAGCCGCGGGAAGAGTGATTACAAAATCAAATGAAATAAAAAATAAAAAGCTGGTGAATTTGCAAAGTTGCACTTGAGGAAAAATGTTAATTGCAAGGCCACTTATTTTATTCTCCTCCCTTCTCAATTAAATGCATGCATGCGTGTATTTTTACAATGCAGTTATGGAGACCAAATATGCATTGGTAATGCTAGGAAATAGCACAAGATGGCACAATTATAGGTCTATTTTTGCGGTGCAATCATCGGTCGATTCTTCTTCCTCAAGCTCTTTCGCCGTCATTATACCAGTGAGGATCTCCTTCCTCCATCTTCCTCACCGTTCTCCCTCAATGGAGACTTCACCTTCTCTGGCACCATCCTACCCCTTTGGACCGTTAGTTTAGGTTAGTTTGGTTCCTTCCTCCCTCTACTCTCTTTTCCTCTATCAAAACCCTCAATTCAACCCACGATGCCACCGCTCACACATCATCTTCTCCATCTCTGGCTGTCCTCCGGTGAGGTTTTCCTGATGCTCCACTGCACCAAACACCTTGCCAACACCTCCATAACCTCTACCTCACCTCCGTGAACCAAACCCCATCCTTATTACGCCTTTCACCCACTCACGTGACCCACCAAACAACCCATCTTTTCACCCTCATCTCCATCACCACTTGACCCTCACACGCCACCAAACTCCACGAAACACCTGCTGCCACCTTTGTCATGCTTTAGTGAAGCTCCTGAGGTATTCTAATGTGGTCATAAGGCCTTATTCCTTGTTTCAAGTGTTCGTTGTCATCCTCCACCACTGCCATCATTCTCGTCAACGTCCGCCTCCCTCCGGCCATAAGAGCCCTTGATTTCACCTCCAGGTGTCGCAAACGGTGCCTGTGCATTCACCTGTAGCCTAAATTGAAACTCGAGGCCTTAGTAGATACATTGATTGGAGAAGGATCCATAGTAGTCATCGGGCCACATCGGTGAAAGAGGAACACAGACACGAGAATAAGTTGATTTTGTGCTTTGAGCTATTCGTCCAAGCACTAAGGGGTTGGGTCCCTCACGCCCATTCACATCCACTAACCCGACCTACTTCACTCCTCACTTAGGACCCATGCACGTAGGCCTGTACATGACCTGAATACCTGAGTATATGGATCTGACTATGCGCTAGGTTTGAGAGAGAAGACGAGGAGGAACTTGTGAGAGAGCAGGGGAGGGTGATCACACGTGTTCCGCGTGTTTGAAATCAGGGTTACGAGTAACCTATCATCATAGTTACAAAATTTGTGATCAAATAAAATTTATACCAAAACTCCAAGGGAGTCCCGGGTTGAACATAGGGAGGTGACGTTTACTTTGTATGAAAACCGTGCTTCGATTTGTTTCTTATTGGTGTTTTAGGGTTTTATTTTTTTATTTTTTTTTTGAAATAAAATGACAATCAATCACAATAGAGAGATAGAATTAAATGTGATATATTGCATGAATGTCAATTACAATAATATAGAAAACATAAAAAGGGGGGAGGTGAGAAGAAATCTCCCGAAGTGGCTGTTCGGTGAGATGACAGTGCCTGGTGGAAGCTCGGATGAAGGAGTTGGGAAGCGATTCGACGAAGGTGAGAAGCGAGAGGACATCGAGTAGAAGAAAACTTTAGTGCAGCTCTGGAATGGAGGTGATCTGCTACCGAAGTGGAGGTGGGAGTACGGCTCCAAGGCGACCTATGAATGGGGATGGGAAGTTGAAGGAGTATTTGGTGGGGCAGAGCTTCGCTACACTAATAGGTGCCTTGGGAGCTTGAGAGCAAGATCTAACAGAGTGTTGGTAGGCTTGCTAGAGCTTGGGAGTAGGTAGGAGTAGAGTAGGTAGAGATGGCTTGGGAGGGAGGGGGTGTTGGTCCTTTTATAGTGGATGAAAAGAGGCTAGAAAAGGCATGGGACCATTATTGACCTCCAAGCCATCGCTGGAAGTGTTGCAGTAGGTAGCTCACGCCCACTCACACCCACATTTAGCTTTGCTGGCGTGCAAAGAATTAGCGACGGCTATAAGCATCACTGTATGTCTACTAAGCTGTCACTAAAGTTTAGCGCCAACTGAGCACGCACCCACCCCATGCGAGCTATGTTGTTTCGCCTCATGTGCGTGGATTGCGTGGCGGCCTGCTGGAGTGCGCACTGGCATGCGCATGCACACGCGCACTCCAGCGGGCCGCCACGCAATCCACGCATGCGCATGCACACGTGCACTGCTGATGCATGTTGGCATTGCGCATGCACTGGCTGGATTGAGAATGGGGGGGCTACAGGGATTCGAACCCATGCCCCTCCCATGCAAACCGTCGCTCCCACCGTTGCGCCAAGTCTACATGTGCATCGCGAGGAGTTGCAGCCACATGGCGAGGGCGAGCTCTTAACCATTGAATTTTCATCCAACGGCTGAGACCACTTGATGGGCAGCCTTTGGAGATGTGGCGAGTGGCTTTGGGTGCTCCATATGGTGCCACATGGCACCATCCAGACTGTCCACCTTCCATTACTTGCAGAGGATGCCACGGTGCTCGGATTAAGGCGATTTTTACGTTGTCGGACTACGATTGTCACTCCGGATCCATTTGTACGTTCTGATTTTTCATACGAAGTCTGTAAGGATGTCGCATTGACTCCTGGCCATATAAAATGAAGGAATTAATATACAAAATGTACAACTATCCTAAATGCCATGCAATGGATGTTATGTAGTAGTTATATCATGATATGCATGTTGGTGCTAGAGCACCGCGATCGTTTGTTTTGATGATAACAAAACACGTGTCATTTAACATTTGCACTTGGAGTATTAGATTTCAGGAAAATTGCAAATGGAGACGTGATTAGACGGAGTTCGAGCTCGCATCCAGGACGAATTAGAGGAGCTTAATGGAGAACAGAGGATATTCGCGAGGAGCGATAGATTGAAGATGGAAGGATAAGAAGAATAGGATAGAATTCTATTTATTTCTTTCATGTACTTTTGTCTTTATTTTCTTGCTCTTTTTGTTCCTTAGAACATCATGTTAAAGACCCTCAAAGTACTGTAGTAATAGTCCTAGGAACACCTGCACAACCCTAGGACACTTAGGTTTTCTGTGGAGAACTTAGAAAACCAATATAGGGTTCAAACAACTTTTTAAGATGTCTAATTCAAAAATCAGACGTCTGATAATATGTTTTAAGACGTCTGACTGTTGATTCAGACGTCTGATAACATTTAAGCTGGACTTAGTTCTGTCTGATGAAATCAGATATCCAGACATTAGTGCAGACGTCTTAGATGATGTCTGATGTTTTTGCCAGACGTCCAATTAGTGGATCGTTGGCTGGCTTAATAAACACTGGAGGATATGACCATTAGAGCCTTATCAGACATCCTTAAGCCTTTCCAGACAACTGATAAATGATCGTTTTACCTCGGCTGACCCGAAAATCTCTTCCCAGAGATTTTCTAGCTATTGCACTCTCTTGGAAATCCATTCCCGCAGAAAAGTAGGTTTCCAGACATCTAAACATAGTGCCAGACGTCATGTATGTCATCTAATGGACTTGCACAAGAACCCTGTTTAGATCTGATTCAAGTCAGGAAGAGACCCGCCTAAAATCAGACGTCTGACTTTGTTCCCAGACATCTTAAACTGATCTTCCTGAGATCTGATGCGAGGATTAGACGTCTGATAACCCTGTCAGCGCAACATTGTTCTTGATTTCCGCCTGATTCTCTTGGGCTTTGCTCCCAACGGCTATGGAAGCTTTCCAAAGCCTTCCAAAGCCTTTCTAAGGCCTCTATAAATAAAGGAGAACCTCTTGCACACCAAGACACACCCAAGCAACATACTTTCTACTCTTTTGTGTCCTAGAAAAGCTCTTGCTCTCCAAGCTCAAGTTTTTCATCTAGAGAGCATCAAGCATTTGCGCACCTGCTCTCCCGCCGTAGTTCACGAGAGCGACGTTGTGCCGTCGTGTACCTCACGCACCCGCGTCATAGATTCGGCGCACTTCCATCAAAGGGGAGTTTCCTAATTCCTATAGAAGCTAGGTTTAAATCTTTATTAGCTCTATAGGATTATATTTGTTATTTTACTTTATTATTTGGTTTGGTATTTGCTTTGCGAATTCTCGTCTCCTTCGTGGGACAAAATCCTTCTCGTGAAGAGAAGGGGTTTGAGGTACGCTACCCTTGTATAAAGTAGCGTGGTTGTAATTGAGGTTGAATCACCCTCGTTTAAGTGATTCGTTTAGTGGATTTGATCAACTTGGTTGATCGGAAAATCCTAACTCGAGAGGGTTAGGTGGTGGTTTTCACCCGATTTGGGTTTCCACCTAAAAATAATTGTGTACATTGTGTGATTGAATTTTGTGAGATTGTTTTACATTATATTTCCGCAATTTATTACGTCACCCCCTCCTAGTAGGAAATCTACAATGCAGTGCTAAGCCTAGGAACTATAATAAATGAGCATTTTATCATGAATTCGTGTGTGTTTATCATACCCCCATACTTACTTTTTGCTACTCCCTAGAAAAATTAGCCTAAATGCTATTTAAAAAAGTAGAATTAGGATTCAATCTCTTAGGGATAATTTGTTGGTTGTTTTAGGAACTTTCATCCCAAGACCTGGTTATGAAGACTCGACAGTGCCCGGGTGTTTGCCAGAATGCAGGCCATCCAAGCCCTCACCTTATTTGAGAATAGAAGATAATTTTTTTTATTTTTCTTCATTTCTAATTTTTTTGAACTTTTGGAGTTTGAGAGTTCTGGGATAACTTTTTACGACTACCCAACTCGCCCAAGACCTCAAAAGGACTCTAAGTGCTAAGCATCTTATGAAAATAGTGAAAGACTCACTAGGCGGCCATTATATTAGACTTCAGGTTTTTACGACCTTAGGTGACCTTAACTAGTGGTTTATCTTTACGAATGGTAGCTTTCTCACTACTTTTATTTATGGGGTCAACACAAGGGTGAACTCAATGTATATCTTCCCGGTTTATTCCACTTCCCTGCTTCTCCCCTAAGTGCTTTGGAAATTATTGTGCTTTTTTTTTTATGAGCTGGGTTCTGGACAACTGGCCAATGGGCTGTTACCTGATAAGTCAGTTTTCACTTTCAAATAATGTGATTAAGATGATCTGTCGTTTTAGTAACAAAGTGTGGGAAAATCGCTTAACAAAATAATTACAATAAAAATTACCACTCATAGAAGAGCAGGTCGTGCCCACAGGGAGGCAATGATGCAATAAAATCTCAATTATTTCCTATTCTTTCAATCAAGTGCAAAATCCATAATCAAATCCGACATGAAATGTGATGGAAAGAAGATGCATAATAACTCAAAAATATAAGGGCATATGTGCAATTTTTCCTTACTGAAATATTCAATAAATATGTGATGATTTTATGTAATTTTCAATTGGCATGTATCAAAGAAAATTTATGCACATTTTAATCCCAAAATCAATGTTAAGACATGTGAATATCAATAACCACTCAATTATCAGAAAGCATGAGTATGCAGTCACAATTTCACCATAATAAAATAATTATAAATTAAAATTTATTTTGGTGGCAATGGCATTCAAATGTAATTTTTAATTAACACAGAAAAAGGGATTTTACCTTTCTCCACCTTGCACATGGGAGAGAGATTCAATCGAGGAGAGACTCCTATAGGTGGTTGGCTGAAGTATGGCCATCGCGGTGGTGGTAGTGGTGCATTGTGAGATGGCCGGAGCCAGCCTACTGGAGGAGAGGAGTGGCAGTGGTGGAGGAGCTACTGCTACCTCGCGTGCTGCAGGAGCAAGGAGAGCAGCACGTGCGGGTGTTGGAGATGCTGCAGACGTGCGGAGGGGCACGCGGGCGTGGGTGTGGCGTCGGTTGCAGGTGCTGCAGGCAGGCGCTGGAAGTGGGTATGTGGAGGTGCGGCACTACAGGCCCGCAGGGAGGGCGTGGACGTGAAGGCTGGAGCACAAGTTGCTGGTGCGCTGAAGGCACACACTGTGGCGAGCGGAGGTATGGAAGTGCAGTGGCACTGGAGGTGGGCACACGGAGGTGGGCGTGCATTCTGCAGGCTGGGCTGGAGGTGCATGGTGGGCTGGATGAAGTGGGGACAGGCACTGTTGGCGGGTGCACTGAGGGTGAAGTGAGCGCGCGTGCGGTGGTTTGCAGGCACCGCTGGAGGTTTTGGTGGGGATGAGGAGGCGCAAGCGTGGTGAAGGCGAAGGCTATTGTGAGCAGCTGGCGTGCGGTGTGCAGTGGTTGGTGGCTGGAACGGAAGTGAGAGTACGCAGGGTGGTGTCTGATGGAGCGGTGGCAGGAAGAGTTGTAGAGACTCTTTGGCGGTGTGGGCTGTCACCCACACCCCAACGGTGGTGAGTCGCTCTACCATGGTGAGGCCGGTGGTATGGAATGGAAGAGGAGTAAGGTCCTTTCAGCACAGTGATGGACAAGGGGTGGTGGCCTTCGGAGCATGGCAGCTCTCTTTCTTCCTTTTATAGCCACGGCCATCGTTTCAAATTCAAAATGCTGTAGCGTAAATGTGATGCACAGGAGGAGGAGGTGGAGACGAAGTTGGATTTACCTATGCAAAGGAGAAAAAAAATAAAAGAATAAAATATTATGATAATTTATGCATAAGCCCTTAACTTCTATGTTAAATTAAAACAATGCATGCAATGCACCTAATTGATTAACTAATTAAATGTATGCAATTCTAAGTTAATTCTAAATGTATTTAGTTATGAATGCAATGCATGAATTATTTAATTAAATCCGAAATATGAATTAATCTATTTACATCCTAATGCATGCGAAATAAATGTTAGAATTAACTTAATGTCTAGGCACCTAAATACTTAAATAGCCCACAAATATGGGTTAATTAAATACCCCCATGCCTAGTTTTTGCTAGTCCCTAGCAAATCCAAGCAAAACCTAGCACTCCAAGTAGACTAGCTAACCCAATCGATCTTCCTTTAGAAACATATTAAGTTCAAACTTTAGACCTAAGGTTCTCAAGTTACAGACTATGTCGACTAAAGACAGATTGCAGGCACAAGTTTCCCTGATTTCTGACTCTACCCTAAGGTTTATTGATCCCTGAGATTAAAGCATCCATGCATGTGCATTGGTCTGAGTTATTTGAGTTAAAGGAAAAATGATTTTTTTTTTCTTATTCCTCTAAGTCTAACCTCGGATCAGCTATCAACACGGTCTGTGTCGGATTCACTATCCCCATCACCGTACCTCGAAGGGTGCCTGGCTTTCAATGCTTCAAGATAGCATCGCCCATACCGACCCCAAGAACTCCTGGCAATCGACACTTCGAGGTTGTATCGCTCATGGATTTCTCAAGAGAATTCATACCTGTGGCAATCGGCACTTTGAGATAGGGCCGCCCATGGTACCTGAAACGCACAATGCGCTTACATGCCCCCAGTAGGATGGATATCCTAAGAGACAAACGTTGAGGAGGTAATATGTTATCATTGCATCCTCAAGGTGAGTATATACTCCACCTCTCCTGCGGCGAGAACTCTTCCAATCAAATTGTGTTTTCAAGCCTCTCTTAAGTCAAAACTAAGAGAACCAAATCTCCTTTAATAAAGGAATTAAGTTGATTACTTACTTACACCAGACCAAGTGTGTGAAATTTGGATGCTTGGGTTACAAGGACTCGTAAACCAAAAGGTAGAACAAGACTCCAAGTACTATCCCAATCTTTTAACTCAATCCCTAGCTTTCCTTCCTCAACCTCTTGAGGAATGGTCCGCAACTTAACTCCTACTTAAGTTTTTAAGTCCACAAAGGACCCTAAAGGTCTGAAACTAGTAACTCACTTAGCTTCTAAAGTTTGACCCTAGAATCAACTTAGTCTCACCTAGAGTTCTGATTTTCTTAAGAATGCAGAACCTAGCCAGTTAAGCTCAAAACTCCTTTTTTTATTTTTTTATTCTTTTATTTTATTTTATTTATTATTATTATTATTATTTTAAATGCAATATGCATGAATGAATGCAAAATGTAGGCATGCTATAAACAAAATGCCTCAGGTCCTCTCCCCCATGCCTGGTTCAAATAATATCCTCATTGAAAACAAAAATAGTTAAAGGAAGATATTACCTGTGGCGGAGAATGGTAGGAGCTAAGGCTCCTCAAGAGTGACCTCGTCAACCAGATTGCCATCCAAAGTAATGTATGGTTTTAACCGTTGACCGTTGATGATAAAGGGAGTTGCTGAAGAGGAAGGGCTTTCAATCTCCACAGCTCCATGTGGAAACACTTTCGTGATTATGTAAGGCCCATCCCAGCGAGATTTTAACTTCCCAGGAAAAAGCTTAAGTCTGGAATTGAAAAGCCAGACTTGTTGGTTGGGCTCAAAGGTCTTTCGAAGTATATACTTATCATGCAAGACCTTAGTTCTTTCTTTATAAGCTTGAGAGGTGTCATAAGCATCATTCCTCAGCTCCTCAAGCTCACTTAATTCCGGAAGTCGTGCCTTACCCGCCTTCTCTAAATCCATGTTAACAGTTTGAATAGCCCAAAGTGCCTTATGTTCCAACTCAACAGGCAAATGGCACACTTTCCCATACACAATCCGAAAGGGAGAAGTACCTAAAGGGGTCTTATAGGTCGTTCGATATGCCCACAAAGCATCATCGAGCTTTTGGGACCAGTCTTTCCTATCAGGTCTAACAGTCTTTTCCAAAATATTTTTTATCTCCCTATTCGACACTTCAACCTGGCCACACGTCTGAGGATGGTAAGGGGTAGCGACCTTGTGAGTTACTCGTAGACTCCTGATTAGCCGATTGAAGTGGTGGTTTCGAAAATGAGGTCCCCCATCACTTATAATGGTCGTGGGGCAACCGAAATGAGATATAATATTGGCCTTCACAAATTTCCAAACCACAGAGTGGTCATTTGTGCACGTAGGAATGGCCTCTATCCATTTAGAGACATAATCGACTGCCACCAAGATATATTCATAACCATGGGACGACGGGAAGGGGCCCATAAAGTCAATTCCCCACACATCAAAAATTTCAACAGATTGAATAGGATGTTGAGGCTTTTCATTCCTCTTCCCAATCATTCCAATCCGTTGACATCTAATACAGGCCTTAACAAAATTATGAGAATCCTTAAATAAGGAAGGCCACCAAAAACTGGACTAGAGAACCTTAAAAGCAATTTTCTTAGCACCAAAGTGTCCTCCACAATGAAGTTTATGGCAAAAACTCAGCACACTTTGTTGTTCCTCTTTAGGTATACAATGTCTCAATACTTGGTCTTGTCCAATTCTAAATAATTCTGGCTCTTCCCAATGAAAATATCTTGCTTAGGAAATGAATCTCTTTCTTTTCTGCTCGTCTCAAGAGCTAGGAGTTTGTCCAGTGACCAAGAAATTTATGATATCTGCATACCAAGGTAAAGTTGGTGTTACTGCCATCAGAATTTCATCAGGAAATGTCTCGCGAATGCAGCACATGAGGTCTTCCCTCAACCCTTTGTCCAAGGCTTGCTCCCACTGCATAATCCAAAGCATCACACATTAGCTAAAATGGGAGTATCCAATTAGGAGCTTGGAGAATAGGCACAGAGATCAAGGCCTCCTTCAGAGTTTGAAAGGCCTCGACACACTTTGAATCAAAATTGAAGAAGGATTCCTTCGCCAATAAGTCACAAAGTGGCCTAGAAATTTTACTAAAATTTTTAATAAAGTGCCTATAAAAGCTAGCATGGCCTAGAAAGGATCTAATCTATTTGACATTTGTGGGCAATGTAAGTTTGGAAATAGAATCAATCTTGGCTTTATCTACTTCCAAACCTTCCTCGGATACAACATGCCGAAGTACAATTCCTTTCTGTACCATGAAATGTCTTTTCTCCTAGTTGAGGACTAAACCAATCTCCTTACATTGCTTCAACACATTCTCCAGGTGCAGGTGACACTGGTCGAAAGATGAGCCATAAATGGAGAAGTCATCCATAAACACTTCAACACAGTCGTCAATCATGTCCGAAAAAATAGACGTCATATACCGCTGGAAGGTTGCTGGGGCATTACATAATCCAAACGACATACGCCTGAATGAAAAAGTACCGTAAGGACTCATGAATGTCTTCTCCAAGTCATCAGGAAAGACTGCCACCTGGTTGTACCCAGAATATCCATCAAGAAAGTAATAGTACTTATTCCCTACCAATTTCTCTAGAATTTCATCAATAAAAGGCAAGGGAAAGTGATCCTTCTGGATAGCGGTGTTCAGCTTGTGGTAATTAATATAGACCTCCATCTAGTTGAGGGTCTAGGGACAACTTGTTCACCTTGGTCATTGAATTCCATAGTAAAGCCTGCCTTCTTTGGAACCACATGAATAGGACTTACCCACTTACTATCTGCAATGGGATATAAGATCCCCGCGTCCGACCACTTTAGGATTTCCTTTTTGACCACCTCCCTCATATTAGGGTTCAGATGTCTCTGCATGTCCCTAAATGGCTTGATGGAATCATCAATATTAATGTGGTGCATGTAGAGTGTAGAGTCTATACCCTTAATGTCAGCAATGCTCCAAGCAATAGCTTCCTTGTGCCTAGACAGGCATTCAATCAGGGCTACCTCATGTGTCACAGATAGCACAGCCGAAATGATAACGGGGAGTGTATCATTGGCACCTAGGAAGACGTACTTGAGAGTGTTAGGGAGGGGTTTCAACTCAAGGTCGGGGGCTTGTATGGTTGAGGGTTTCATAATAGATGTCCCCATCTCAGGTAGTAGATCTACCTTAGGTAGAGATGATGGGGGAAGAGACTCAGCAGAACACCTAGCAATTCCTCAAGTTCTAGTATGTCCCCTTCACATTCCTCCAAGAGTTGGGAATGCTCATTTAGCATGATATGCTGAATGGGGTCATCACATAACATTGTAGTGGTTGCCTCTTCAATCAGGTCATCTATCACCTCAACTTGAGAATAATCCTCAAGTCCAGCTTGTTTGTAAGCATCAAACACATTAAGTCGAATTTTCCTGTTCCCAAAGCCCATTCTTAATGCCCCAGTATTGCAATTGATTGAAGCATGCAAAGTTGCAAGGAAGGGGCGGACCAAAATGATGGAGGGTTTGGTTGGCTTGTTGGTAGGGTCAGTGTCAAAAACTAAGAAGTCAACGGGAAAGAAGAAATCCTCCACTCTTACGAGGACATCTTCCAAAATTCCCCATGGTGTCTTAAGTGATTGATCAGCAACTTGAAATATTACAGGCTAGGCTTCAGATTGCCTCCCCTAAGTTGTTCATACATGTATCTCGGAAGGATGTTCACCCCCGCACCCAGATCAAGTAGAGCCTCACCAATTTGTAAGTCAGCAATAACTACTGAGATGTATGGGGCTCCTGGGTCCTTAAGTTTTGGGGGTGTGCCATGTTGAACAATTGAGCTAATAGAATCAGGTAGGACAACTTTTGATTGGACCTGTTTTGTAGATTGCCGCTTTTTCGTGCACAGGTCCTTTAAGAAGTGGGCATAAGATGGAATCTGCCTAATATCTTCAAGCAAAGGCAAGTTAATCTGCACTTGCTTGAAAGTTTCCATGATCTCATCCATCTTATCTTTGGCTCTAGATGAGCCAGCAGAAGTCTACCCAGAGGTGGATAAGTGCTCTGGAAAGAGCACTCTCGATCTCTGGGTGGAAGGGTTTTCATGTCGAGTAAGGGGTGGAATGGGGGCAACTTCTTTCGATGAGGTGATTTCAAGCGGAGAAGATTTGGGCTAGTCTTCTCCGATGGGGGTGAAAGTCGGGGTCGATGGTTTTTAGGGGGTGAGACTATAGAAGCATCAGGTTTGGAAATTTCTTTCCCACTCCTCAGAATAGTCACCGCCTGAGCATGCTCCCTAAAGACAATCCCTTTTCCTTTAGGATTCCCCTCAACAGCACTGGGGAGCTTCCCAATTTCCCTCTATCTAACGGCCTCAACAAGGTGTCCTATTTGTGATTTCATCTCATGTATAGCCTTGTCATGAGATTGGATGATGTGTTGAATGCACGAATGGTTACGCTAACTTGTTTGGTTTTGGAAAACCTATCGATGTAGCTTGAAAGCGAAGAATTCATGTTCAACAAATAAAATTTATACCGAAAATAAAATTCCAGGTCGAACACAAGAAGGAGGACGTTTGATTTAAAAACTACACGTTTCTTTTTATTTGTCACGAAATAATTCAATTTAAAACTATCCACTTATTTACAATAAATAGAAGAGAGAGAGAGTAAGAGAGAGAGAATATTACACAGAGAAATCAAAATGAGATGTAGAATAAACAAGGAATTTATCATTAAGGAGATTGTTCATTTCACTCTTACAACTACAAAGCAGAAAATAATTACTCTAGAAAGCGATAAATTTACTCCAGAAAGCATTAAAAGAATGGAGGGAGAAATGTCCTCCTCTACGATTGCTTGGAGGACAAGCAAAACTACACTAGAAAGCAGTAAATCTATACTAGAAAGCAGTAAAAGGAATAGGGAGAGAGAAATCCTCCTCGACTGTTGCTTGGAGGACGAGCCGGACTGGACGACGCCTGGACGAAGGAGGACGAAGCAAAAGAACGGGAACGGAGCAGCACGCCGTCGTCGTCGCGGGATCCACTTCCGAAGGGGAATGAAAATTTGGACTTTATCTCGCAAGAAGCATCTCGGGTGTGGGACAAGCTTCTCTTGAGCTTTGGAGGGGTAGAGAAGGGAAGGAAGGGATGAGAATTTTGTATGGAGGGGGTCTCCTTTTATAGTTGCAAGGTGTGGGGGCAAAATGGTCATTACAACTTTAAAATAATAAATGAGGGGTCTTTAGTGACGGATAAATCCGTTACTAAAGCCCCCAACGTAGCTCTCGCACCCACGTAGGCCTACCCAGCTGCTCGCGCGTGCAACGCATGCGCACGTTCAGCGATCCTCAGCCGTCCGATCGCGAGATCGGACGGCTTAAGTCGCGCCTTCACCCACTGCGCTGCGCACCCGCCCGCGTGCGATCGCACATCCATGTCACATGTTCAATCGCACGTGAACGCTATCGGGTGCGCGCGGCCGTCCGATCAAGATCCAACTCCCACCGGCGCCTAATCGCCCGTGCCTTCCAGCCCTTCGCTGCGGCTCAAACCCGCACCCGCCGCTCGCGTAAGCACGCTCGACCGCTCCGCTACGAGGCGTGGATGGTCGAGTGGATGCTTTTAGGCGCGGCTGACCACAGCTGTTGGATCAAGATCCAACGGTGGAGAGCGAGCGAGTGCGGGATCTTCAGAGGTTGCACGTGGCCATTTGGGTGGTCGAGATGGTGCCACATGGCGCTATCTTGGCCGTCCATCTTCTGGAAATTGTAGATGGTGCCACAGATGTCAGATTGACTCGATTTTTGCATCGTTGGGCTACGATCGTCGATCCGAATTCATCTGTGCAGTCGGATTTGCCATCTGAAGTGAGGATTTACACGATCCTGGCCCTTGATATTCTAGGGTTCCCCGATCACTATCTGATGCTACGGATGCCTGATTAGGGCGATCTTGGAGTCATTGAACTCCAATCGTCGCCCTGATCACATCCATACAGTTGGATCTTTAATCCGAGGCCCCAATAAAATGTTTGCCCTATTCAAGCACATAAAAGGAGACAGTTAACCTCCATTTTATTCAAATTACTCTAAATGCAAGATGATGCATGTTATGCAATATTTATATCATGAAATGCAATCCTATGCTTAAGAACATGTATAAATAGACATCTTAAGTAGTGTAAATGTGTTTACATCATACCCCCAAGCCTATCTCTTGCTAGTCCCTAGCAAAAACTATATGCTATTTATAAAAGAATTAGGTTGGATTATTTGGACCTAAGTTATTTTCAATCATTAAGAAATTGTCTACTTAGGAACTGAACTTTCAAAGACACAACAGTGCTTGAGTATTAGCCAAACTGCAGACCGCATCAAGCCTCGCCTTATTCAAAGAAAAATTCTTTTTCTCTTTTTACTCTTTTCTAATTTTTTTGAATTTTCAAATTTTACGGTTTAAGAGTGGCTTTCTACGGCCATTCAACTCACCCAAGATTTGATGAGAACCCTAAGTTTTAAGCATCTTATTGTGATTGTGATAGACTCGTTGACTGGTAATTAAAATGGACTTTGGATTTCTATGCCTCTAGGTGACCTCAAAAAGACTTCTGCCTAAAGGTGTATCTTTACAACCGGTAGCTTTCTTCCTACTTTTATTTTTTTACGGGGTCAACACAAGGGTGAATCAAGTGTATGTCTCCCCGATTTATTCTACTTCTCCGCTTCTTCCTAAGTGTTTTGGAAATTTTTAGTGCATTTACTGAGCTGGGTTCTGGACAACCGGTCGATGACCTGCTACCACCGACAACTTGTCAGCCATACTCATGTGGCGAAGTGTGGCTTATTTCTTTTTGTTCTTTTCTCCTTTTCTTTTCGATTTTTTTTTTTTTTAAGTAGGTGGCTTCCCTGGTCTATGATTTACCTAAGGGCGGGAAAAAGAGAAAGGTCCAGTGACTGGGCTCTGGACAACATACCTATGGGCTGTTACCCACGATAACTTGCCAGCCATATCACCCTAGAAGGTTCATTAGCTACCCAATTTCCGTTAAAATCGTCGAACAACGAGTCAGTGCAAAGAAAGTGTGTAGATGCTTAAGACTCAAAATTCCCTCAAATCAGAGGGCGGGTTGATAAGTCGTGTACTTATCACCCAAACTTATTTACTCCAATTACTACAGAATTAAGATGGCGAGGACTTGAAAGACAAATCCACATTTTAGTGGATACATGGGCTGATTAAGTCGAAAGACCTGAAGGGTCTTGGTGTTCAAATCATAATGTAGTATTTCCTAAGATTGACAATTTTCTTAAACCCAAATTCTCTTTCCTAATTCCAATTTTTTTTTATATAAAAGAAAATAAAACAAATCTATGGAGCTGACGAATGAATTCAGAGATAAATATCCAACCCCCCATGCCTATCTAATGCAATGTCATTGTATTAAAAAGACATAAAACAGAGTGGAAAAGCATAGAAAGCACCTGAATTGCGTGAATGTCAGGTCCGCTCCGAGATGAAAACGAAAAAGAACTGTATATGTGCTGAGTTTAGTGCCTTCAGCTAGGCACATATACAAAGAAAAGAAATGAAGAAATCACAAGTGCAGGTCAGAATTAGAATGAACAGAAGAATCCTCTGACCTGTCAGCAGAGGTCCATAGATGTGGACCAGATTGTGGTGCAAACCCACACCCCAAAATCGAGAATATCTTAGGTTCTGGATAAAAATTACCCAAAACCTAAAATCAGAATGCAAGTAGGGTCGGGCCTACAATTTATGAGGATGCAACCCAAGACCAAAAAGTCGGGTTACAGAGAATTGAAGCTCAAAAGGATAATCGTTGAATGTGTGCTTGGGTTTGACATCCTCGAAACAAATGTCGTAAGGGTTCTGATTTAATAGTTTCAACTTAAAAGGAACCCTTAGACTCAATCTTCCATTTCCTCCAAAATTAACTTCCCAAATCAAAACTTCCCAGCTCCTATCCTCCTCATTCAGCATACCAAATTCCAGGACCTCTTGTATATTAATCACCCCATCTGAAATCTCCAAGTCTAAATGATGTGGCGGAATCAAAATTGACTTGGGTCTAATTATCTCAGAATTAGAATCATCAATAAGCTCAACAGGGTGTAACTGACAATCAGGGCATTGAATTGAATCCTCTAGAAACTGCGATTCTGGATCCGTAATGTGTGCCCTAATAAGATCAGTTTCCTCAGTTATTGGGCTATCAAATGATCTATCAGATTCCTCAGGCCCAATCGTCTCACAGAAATCGTGTTCAGAAAACTCGCATGAGACTTCGCAACTTAAATCTTCACCATCAAAGAAATCAGGATCCGTATCAATGTATATCCCAAAATCATTTGTCACTTTCTATTCCAAGGAGATATACATTTCCTCGTAACCCGACTCAAGGATCTCAGGTGAAGAAATCAGATCTTCCTTAATTGGTTGCTTTAATTCAATCTGGTCAGCCTCGTAACACATGTCCCCCCCAACAAGTACCTGAGCAGGTTCTGTCATTGGCTTTCCTGAAGAGGGTTCATCCTGGGAATCATCCCAAGATTGAATCAAAGCAACCACGAATCTCATCCTCAATTTCGCTAATTTCCCAAGTAGAAACTCACTCGGGTTCTTATCCTTAACGTCATGGAGCCAATCCAACAAAGACTTATTCAAATCATCAATCATTTCAATCAGGGGCTCCAATCTCTCAATGCAAGGTATTGGCTGAACTTCTAAAGATTGTATGATATTCCTCAAGTTAGCCAGAACCTTATCTTGGACCTGATTAACCTGAATCAAATGAGTTGGCTCAGGATTGGGTGGGTTTGACATCAATGCAGAGGAATTAACGAATTGAGATTCGTTATACCCTTCCTGATAATAGGTCATTTCAGATTGTTCAAAAGATTGTAATGACCTAAAGGCAGTGAAATCAGAGGATGGGTAAGGATCGGTGTATCCTTCTTGATTGTAGATCGTATTAGGTTGTTCATGAAAGGAAGACGATCTATAATCGATGTAGCTCTGAGAAGGATAGAAATCAGAATCAAAGTGTTCAGGGTTAGACCCTAAACACGGGGGTTCGAAATTGTATCCCCAATCCGAATTATCCCAACTGACTGATGGTTGATTACAATACGAGTTGGGATAATCGTCATGTTGAGGATAATTCACAATAGGAGGGTAAGAGCGGGAATGCATGAAATATGTGGAAGGATTCATGAGACACAGGACGAAGAAAGGCGCCCTACAATACAAACAATCAAACCTGTCCTTAAATGGGTTAGCCTAAAGGCCTACATACTCTCAAAACCCGTCTTGAGATAAAGGAACGATTTGATCTACTTCCGTCTGTTCAATCCAACCAGTTAGAAGGAGGGACTGGGGAGAAGGTTCTTCCTTCGGCTTGCGCCTTCGATTCCTAGTGTACCCCCCAGCCGCGATCGTTTGACTCTGCTCCCCTAGCTAGACATCAGATTGAACAGTAGAAACAGACTAATAAAAAATAATCTAGTTCTGAGTTCTGAAGAGCGAGTTCAATCCTTAAGGCCAATGTCTACTCAGTTTTATTTAGGGCTAGGTTTGAATGTGCTTTGGAATGTGATGGGCCCTTTAAATGGGCTGTGCCCTTAATGATTGATTGATTTGTGTGTGCATGCACAACCAGTGGTTTTCAAGCAAGATTGTTTTTGATGTGGTGAATTTTAAGATTCAAATCTTGCTTAGTAACTTTTAGGATTCAACTTTAGGTGTTTTCAATCAAGTTTCGTTGGCACACCAAGTTTTACAAGCACAGGTGAAGATGTTTTCCTTTAAAGTTTAAAAAGAATGTGGAGTGCCTGGTAAATCCCTAAGAGTTGAACCTAATTGGCAGCTACTTGATGAGTTGATTTTAATTAAAGTGGTGCGGCCCAAACAACTCAAACAACTGGCCACAAATGCACCACTAAGTTAGGCACACAAAGATGGTTAACCTAGAATGATTTCTACTCTTTTATATGTTGCTTTATGTGTACCGGTTCCACAGATCAGAACCCAATTGAGTAGAAACAAATCAATACGGTTAAGTGCCTTTGAATGTGGGTGTACATTGTGTGTTTGTTGAAAATTGCCCCACAAAATTATCTTTTTTTTTATATATATGAATGAAGGTGGAATGAATGTGAGTGAGAATCCAAACAACCAAACTATTCCTAGGATTTATGCAAACACCTAGGTTAATTGGAATTTGGATTCAATGTGGCGAATGAAATCTATGGAGGGGGAAAGAATGGGGGATAACTTACAAAACCTTCCACAACACTTTACTCCAATCTACCGCTTTTGCTCGTCTCAAAAGAGTACCTGCAATTACAATAAGAAAGGAGAAAAGTGAGGTAAATGATTTGTAAGTTACAAAACACGAAGAGAAATCAAAGATCGTTGCCTCCCCGGCAATGGTGCCAAAATGTTGAGCGCACGAATTGCTCCCCAGCAACGGTGCCAAAATGTTGAACGTATGAATCGCTACGCTAATGTGTTTGCTTTTAGAAAACCTGTCATTATAGCTTGAAAGCGAAGAATTCGTGTTCAACAAATAAAATTTATACCAAAAAGAATTCCGGGTCAAACACAGGGAGGCTACATTGAAATATATTCGTAATTATATTTTTTTTAGAATTTTTGATAAGCAAGGCAATATAATTACAATGGAACTATTAGACTAAAAGAAAGAGAGAGAGAGAAAGAGAACATGCATTTAATATTTCAATTGTTTATATAATCAAACTAAATAAAAGTTACACTAGAAAGCAAGAAATCAATTACACTATAAAGTAGGAAAATTCTACACTAGAAAAGCTGTAAATAAGAATGGGAGAGAGAAGTTATCCTCCTCGACGATTTCTTGGAGGATGAGCCGGACGGGACGATGCCAGGACGAAGGAGAACGAAGCAGGATGAAGGAGGTCAACTTCTCTCTCCCATTCTTAATTAAAATTTATACCGAAATTAAAATTCCAGGTTGAACATAGGGAGGCGGATGTTTGATTTAAAAACTACGCGTTTCTTTTTATTTGTCACGGAATAATTCAATTTAAAACTATCTAATTATTTACAATAAATAGAAGAGAGAGAGAGTAAGAGAGAAAGAGAATATTACACAGAGAAATCAAAATGAGATGTAGAATAAACAATAAATTTATCATTAAGGAGATTATTCATTTCACTCTTACAACTACAAAGCATAAAACAATTACTCTAGAAAGCATTAAAAGAATGGAGGGAGAAATGTCATCGACGATTGCTTGGAGGATGAGCAAAACTACACTAGAAAGCAGTAAATCTATACTAGAAAGCAGTAAAAAGAATAAGGAGAGAGAAATCCTCCTCGACGATTACTTGGAGGACGAGCCGGACGGGATGACGCCTGGATGAAGGAGGACGAAGTAGAAGAATGGGAGCGGAGCAGCACGTCGTCATCGTCGCGGGATCCACTTCCGAAGGGGAACGAAAATTTGGACTTTATCTCGTGAGAGGCATCCTGGGTGTGGGACAAGCTTCTCTTGAGCTTTCGAGGGGTAGAGAAGAGAAGGAAGGGATGAGAATTTCGTATGGAGGGGGTCTCCTTTTATAGTTGCAAGGAGTGGAGGCAAAATGGTCATTACAACTTTAAAATAATAAATGAGGGGTCTTTAGTGACAGATAAATCCGTCACTAAAGCCCCCAACATGGGCGTAGCTCCCGCGCCCACGCACGCCTGCTCAGCTGCTCGTGCGTGCAACGCATGCGCACGTTCAGCGATCCTTAGCCATCCGATCGCGAGATCGGATAGCTTAAGTCGTGCCTTCACCCGCTGCGCTGCACGCCCGCCCCGTGCGATCGCGCGTCCATGCCGCGCGTTCAATCGCACGTGAACACTATCGGGCGTGCACGGCCGTCCTATCAAGATCCAACGCCCGCCCGCGCCCGATCGCCCACGCCTTCCAGCCCTGCGCTGTGGCTTGAACCTGCGTCCGCTACTTGCGTAAGCACGCTCGACCACTGTGCTACGAGGCGCGGATGGTCGAGCGGACGCTTTTAGGCGCGGCTGACCACATCCGTTGGATCGAGATCCAACGGCGGAGAGCAAGCGGGTGCTGGATCTTCAGAGGTTTCATGCGACTGTTTGGGCGACCGAGATGGTGCCACATGGCCCCATCTTAGCCGTCCATCTTCTGGAAGTTGTAGATGGTGCCACGAATGTCGGATTGACTCAATTTTTGCGTCATTGGGCTGCGATCGTCGATCCGAATTCATCCGTGCGGTCGGATTTGTCATCTGAGGTACAGATTTACACCATCCTGGCCCTTGATCTTCTAGGGTTCCCCAGTCACTATCTGATGCTACGGATGCCTGATTAGGGCGATCTTGGAGTCGTTGAACTCCAATTGTCGCCTTGATCACATCCATACGGTTGGATCTTTGATCCAAGGTCCTGATAAAATGTTTGCCCTGTCCAAGCACATAAAATGAGACAATTAACCTCCATTTTATTCAAACTACTCTAAATGCAAGATGATGCATGATATGCAATATTTATATCATGAAATGCAATCCTATGCTTAAGAACATGCATAAATAGACATCTTAAGTAGTGTAAATATGTTTACATCATGATGGCACTTTGACTTTCTTGCATAGTTTTCAACATTTCCTTCAATTCATCCATCTCAAAGGTCTTAGGTTGGGCAAAGGTCTGAGGTTGGTTCATTTGATGGTTTTGAAAGGATTGTAGTTTATAATTCCTTGAATTTGAGACATTTCCTTATCTCCATGAAATGTTTGGGTGGTTCCTCCATCCCTCATTATAAGTGTTGGAGAAAGGGTAATTACGAGGTCTAGGACGGAACCCTTGAGCGGCATTTAGATCCGCTTGTACAAGCTCAGGGAATTGGAAGGCCAAGTGGCAATCCACAGTGGCGTGTGTATTGCCTTGGCAAATTGAGCATTCGGAAGCTTGGGATGTGGAGGTGTTAGATACGAATGGACTTGGGTTCGACATAAGCCTTTCCATGTTTTGGTTCAATAATTGAATCTGATAGGCTAAATTCTAGGTGTCACCTACCTTATTCGCCTCCAACTTTCTTTGTGTGAGAGTGGGATTTCTATCCATGTTGGAAGAATTCAAGTGAATAGAATTCTCATTCAAAGTATCAAAAAGGTTCCAAGCTTCATCCTCAGTCTTAGATAGAAAGGTTCCTACACAGGCACCATCCACAGTTTGCCTATGCGAATCATTAAGTCCGGTGGAGAACCTTTCAACCAGTTGCCATTTAGGCACCTGGTGATGTGGGCAAAGTCTCAGCAAGTCGTTAAAGCGCTCCCACGCATCATGGAAAGTTTCCCCATCCTTTTGAACAAAACTCGTAATTTCCCTCCTAAAGTGATTGGTTTTGCTCATGGGGAAGTACTTCTTCAAAAAGTCCTTCAAGGCATCCCAAGTGTTAATATTATCAAGGGTGTGATACCAATACTTGGCTTTGTACTTAAGGGAGAAGGGAAAGAGGGTCTGCATTTGATCGTCATCAGTAACGCCCAACAGCTTCACCGTGGAACAGACCTCGGTGAATTCCTCTATATGCCTATAAGGGTCTTCCCTAGCAATAGCATAAAAGGAGGGAAACAAGGATATGGTACTGCTTTTGATCTCATAAGGATTGTCCCCTCCAGGTCTACGTAGTGCAGGGCCAGCTTGATTGCTTGGAATGAAATATTCCTTAAGGCTCCTTTGACTGGCCATTTCTACCATTAGAAGGTTTCTTTTTAAGATTCTTTCAGGTTCAGGATCAAACACAAGTTGTCTCCTAAGAGAATGTCTACCAAGCATGCACTACAAACACAATTCAAAATGACTTGTTCGGTCTTTACAAATTTAGGGTTTTGACTTTAGTTCAAATTGTAGGTGACAAAGCAAGTTGCCCAATTAATTATGCGCCTATTGTCAACCTTCGAAATGCCTTAAAAGACCTAATTGGAGCTTAGGTATTCTTCCCTAAATCTCAAATGGTAAAGCAAATCCAAAGATGGAAGATCGAGGGATGCAAGTAAGCTGAAGCCTTCGTTTGAAGCTGTGCTTTCGCGGTGCTTCTCAACTACCCCCAAAAATCCGTGACAGGGTATCCCCCTCTTTGGATTTACAAAACCTTTCATCTCAATTTCTGAACACTTCAGAATCCAACGGTAGGAGGGCTCTTGTCCTAGTCGTTCCAAGACTTAGGATTCTCTAAATGCATGCCGTGGTGCAAAAGATGTAAGTGTGCATGCACCACAAAAAGATTTTGAATTTTGAATCGCACACCACGTTTAAAAATCAAGTCCTTGATTTTTAGATGTCCCTCCTTTAATTAGTCCTTTTTCAAGAATATATGTGACCACTTGTGAAATCACTTAAATATAAATTATGTGGTCTTCGAATTATGTCCAAATGCAATACGTGATCAAGAATAGGATATAAAGTAAGAGAATGCATACCTTGCTTCCAGCAATCAACGATGAGAGAATGCATGTAATGCAGAGAAATAAATCTAGAGGCTGCTCATACAGACCTAAATGGTTCATCCTAGGGCAGGTAGCTTCTAGTAGGCAGCTCATTTTTTTTATATTTTCTTTTTAGCTACTTATGCACAAGTAAATAAATTTTAAGTAATCCACAAAATAATTTAAAAACCTAAATCTAAAGAAAAGGGAACAAGCTCCCAAAAATCAGCCCCAATTACTACAAGGGCGAGAAAATAGAAATAAAACTTATGAAATGGGAAATCTCCTATAGAGGCAAAATCCAGGTCTCCTTCATCTTCCTCGCATGTGTCACTCAAGGTTGACGTCTTCTCCCCAATGTGCCTATCACCTCTCTAAAATTCCTTGCACAAATTCCTCTCATAGAAAAGATAATAAATGGTCAGATCACTGTGCAATGAGAAATAATCAGAAATAAAATCAGGTGAAATTATTGCGTCTATTGCATCCCAAGCAACGGTGCCATTTGATAATTCAGTTTTCGCTTTCGAATAATGTGATTAAGATGATCTGTCGTTTTAGTAACAAAGTGGTGGAAAACCGTTTAACAAAATAATTATAATAAAAATTACCACTCACAGAAGAGTGGGTCGTGTCCACAGGGAGGCAATGATGTAATAAAATCTTGATTATTTCGTATTCTTTCAATCAAGTGCGAAATCAATAATCAAATTCGACATGAAATGCAATGGAAAGAAGATGCACAATAACTTAAAAATATAAGGGTATATGTGCAATTTTTCCACACTGAAATATTCAATAAATATGTGATGATTTTATGTAATTTTCAGTTAACATGTATTAGAGAAAATTTATGCACATTTTAATCCCAAAACCAATGTTAAAACATGTGAATTTCAATAACCATGCAATTATCAGAAAGCATGAGTATGCAGTCACAATTTCACCATAATAAAATAATTATAAATTAAAATTGATTTTGGTAGCAATGGCATTCAAATGTAATTTTTAATTAACACCAAAAAGGGGATTTTACCTCTCTCCTCCTTGCGCATGGGAGAGAGGTTTAATCGAGGAGAGACTCCTACAGGAGGTTGTCTGAAGTAAGGCCATCGCAGTGGTGGTAGCGGTGTGTCGTGAGATGGCCGGAGCTGGCCTGCCAGAGGAGAGGAGTAGTGGCGGTGGAGGAGCTGCTGCTGCTGCACGTACTGCAGGCGTAAGGAGAGCAGCACACGTGGGTGTTGGAGATGCTACAGACGCACGGAGATGCGGAGGCGTGGGCGTGCGAGCGCTCTGTAGAGCGCACAGGCGCATGCAGGCATGGGTGGGGCGCCGGCTGCAGGTGCTGCAGGCAGGCGCTGGAAGTGGGCGTGCGGAGGTGTGGCGCTGCAGGCCCGCAGGGAGGGCGCGGGTGTGAAGGCTGGAGCGTGGGTTGCTGGTGTGCTGAAGGCGCACACTGTGATGAGCGGAGGTGCGGAAGTGCAGTGGCGCTGGAGGTGGCCACGGGGAGGTGTGCGCACGGAGGTGTCCGTGCGGAGGTGGGCACGCGTTCTGCAGGCTGGACTGGAGGTGCGTGGTGGGCTGGATGAAGCGGGGACAGGCGCTGCTAGCAAGTGCACTGAGGGTGAAGTGAGCGCGCACGTGGTGGTTTGCAGGCACTGCTGGAGGTTCTGGTGGGGATGAGGCACAGGTGTGGTGAAGGTGAAGGCTGCTGTGAGCAGCTGGCGTGCGATGTGCAGTGGCTGGTGGCTGGAACTGAAGTGAGAGTGCACATGGTGGTGTCTGATGGAGCGGTGGCTGGAAGAGTTGCAGAGACTCTTTGGTGGTGTGGGTTGTCACCCCACATGCCCACTGTGGTGAGTCATTCTGCCATGGTGAGGCCGATGGTGTGGAATGGAAGAGGAGTAAGGTCCTCTCAACATATTGATGGACAAGGGGTGGTGGCCTCTGGAGCATGACAGCTCTCCCTCCTCCTTTTGTAGCTACAGCCATCGTTTCAAATTCAAAATGTCGTAGCATAAATGTGATGCGGAGGAGGAGGTGAAGCCGAAGCCGGAGGAGTTACTTGTGCAAAGGAGAAAAAAATAAAAGAATAAAATATTATGGTTATTTATGCATAAGCCCTTAACTTCTATGTTAAATTAAAATAATGCATGAAATGCACCTAATTGGTTAACTAATTAAATGAATGCAATTCTAAGTTAATTCTAAATGCATTTAGTTATGAATGTAATGCATGAATTATGTAATTAAATCAGAAATATGAATTAATCTATTTACATCCTAATGCACGATAAATAAATGTTAGAATTAACTTAATGTCTAAGCACCTAAATGCTTAAATAGCCCACAAATATGGGCTAATCATTACCCACGACCACTTGCCAGCCATACTCATGCAATGAAGTGTGGTTTTATTATTATTATTATTATTTTCTCCCTTTTCTATGTATATATTTTTTTGCTATTTTTTTTTTAAGTAGGTGTCTTTCTTGATCTAAGATTTACCTAAAAGCAGTACAATGAAAATGGTCTTGTCACTGGGCTCTGGACAACAGGCCGATGAGCTGTTACCACCAACAACTTGCCAGCCATACCACCCTAGATAGTTTATTAGCTACCCAATTTTCGAAGAAACCACCAAAAAGTGAGTCAGTGCAAAAAAGGTATGTAGATGCTTAGGCATAAAGTCCCCCCAAATCAAAGGGTAGGTTAATAAGTGGCATACTTATCATCCCAATTTATTTACTAACTTAAAATGAATTTTAATTGGTGAGGACTCGATACTAAGTCCACATTCGAGTGGACACCCGGGCTCATTAATCCCGAAGACCTGAAGAGTCCAAGTGTTCAGGTCTCAAAGTATCAATTCCTAAAGTTTGCAACTCCTAATGCCTAAGTTATTTTCTCTTAATTCTATTTTTTTTTAATTAAATAACAAGAAATTACTGTTACAGCTGACAAAAAGATTCTAAAATATATCAACCCTCCATGCTTATCTATCGCAATGTCCTCATTGTTAGAAATGAAAGAATGTAAGAGAGTAGAAGTGGAAGAATAGCACCTGGTTTTCGTGAGACTTTGGTTAGCTTGGAACAGTCTTTACATGTGCTGAGTTTAGTGCCTTCAACTAGGCGATGATCAGCCCACGATAGTTAAGGCAAGGTAAGGGCAACCTTGTCCGAGACGGGTTCAGGGAGCACATGGTCAACAAAGGGTTTGAGACACTGTCCATTGACCTTGAAAATATTACCCATCTTTTGGTCAGAGATTTCGATGACCCCGTTAAGGAAAATCCACTCAATAATGAATGGGTAGTCCCACTTAAACCTATGTTTTCCAGGGAAAAGCTTCAATCGAGAATCAAAAAGGCAGACCTTCTAGTTCAGCTCCAAGCTCTTATGTGAAATCATCTGGTCATGGAGAGCTTTGGTCCTTGCCTTATAAATTCTGGCATTTTCATAAGCATCATTTTGAAGGTCCTCCAACTCAGATAGTTCGAGTTTCTTGATTTTCCCGGCCAACTCTAGGTCAAAGTTACACTTCCTGATGGTCCAAAATGCCTGGTGTTCAAGTTCTACGGGTAAGTGACATGCCTTACCAAACATTAGACGGAATGGAGACATACTGATAGGCATTTTGTACATCGTACGGTAGGCCTAAAGAGAAACATCTAGCTTTTGGGTCCAATCCGTCCTATTAGGCCTAACGATTTTCTGCAAAATGTTTTTGATCTCCTGATTGGAGATCTCGGCCTGTCCGTTCGTCTAAGAATGGTAAGCCCTGGAAATTCGATGATTCACCCCATATTTCCCTAGTAAATTCTGAAAAAGGGCATGAGTGAAATGTGTGCCACCATCACTTATAATTTCTCGAGGAACCTCGAACCGACTGAAGATATTTTTCTTCGCAAAATCAATGACCACCTTGTAGTCATTGGTCTAGGTGGGAATTGCCTCAATCCATTTGGACACATAATGCATAGCGACCAAAATATACTGGTGTCCAAATGAAGGAGGGAAGGGTCCCATAAAGTTGATGCCCCAAATGTCAAAAATTTCGACGGAACGAATTTTGTTCAAGGGCATCGTATCTCTCTTAGCCATGTTCCCGAGTGTTTGGCATCAGGTGCATGACTTTGAGGATTCCTAGGCATCCTTAAATAATGATGGCCAATAGAATTCGGATTGTAAGATTTTTGCTGCCGTCTTTTTCCCAGAAAAGTGTCCACCACACGCAGATGTGTGACAGAACTTAAGTATGCTATGGAACTTGATTTCTGGGATGCATCGACGAATAATCTAGTCTGTGCTGATGCGGTACAGCTCGGGATCATCCCAAAAATAATATTTGGTCTAGACACAAGTATATCCTATTGTTGTTTGGTCCAATCTTGACCAATGGCCAAATAATTGACAATATCCACAAATCACGTGGTTAGGATACCCGAGACGGTAAGGATAGTCTCATCCGGAAAAGTATCAGAGATTGGGACATCCGGATGAGGAGAATCAATTAGGATTCTCGAGAGGTGATCCACAACTACATTTTGTGCCCCAGCTTTATCCCTAATTTCAAGATTGAATTCTTGAAGCAGTAGAATCCAGCAAATAAGCTAAGGTTTGGCATCCTTTTTGGCCAAAAGATGTTTCAAGGCCAAGTGGTCGGTATAGATGATGACACTAGAACCTAATGGATAAGCCCTGAATTTTTCTAAAGCGAAAACTACGGCTAGCAATTCTTTTTCAGTAACGGTGTAATTCCTTTGGGCCTCGTCCAGAGTTTTGCTAGAGTAGTAAATCACAGAGGGCTTTTTCTCAATCTTTTGACCCAAGACAGCCTCGACTGCATAATCAGATGCGTCAGCTATAATCTCAAATGGGGTTGTCCAGACCAGTGGTTGCAACACCGAGGCATAGGTGACTGCCATTTTTAATAAATCAAATGCCTTACGACATGATTCATCGAACTCGAACAGCGTGTCTTTGGCCAGAAGATTACTCAAGGGCCGAGCAACCTTCGAGAAATCCTTAATGAATCTTCTGCAAAAACCCACATGCCCAAGGAAAGAGTTGATCTATTTTACAGATGTAGGTGGAGGAAGTTTAGAGATAGCATCCACCTTTGCTTTATCAACTTCAATACCCCGACTAGAGACCACATGACCTAGAACAATGCCTTCTTGAGTCATAAAGTGACTCTTTTCCCAGCTAAGGACCAGCCGTGTTTTGATGCATCTCTGGAGGATCAATTCCAAGTTAGCTAGGTAAGACTCAAAAGTATCTCTGAAAACAGAGAAGTCATCCATGAATACCTCAAGACAATCTTTCACCATGTCAAAAAAGATGGCCAGCATGCACCTTTGAAAAGTCGCAGGTGCATTGCAAAGCCCGAAAGGCATTCTATGGAATGCAAAGGTTTCATAGGGACATGTGAAGGTTGCCTTTTCCTAGACTTCGAGATGGATAGTGACTTGGTTATATCTCAAATAACTATCCAGGAAGCAAAAGTACTTTTTCCCAGCTAACCTTTCCAAGATTTGATCGATGAATGGCAAGGGAAAGTGATACTTTTTAGTGGCTATGTTCAACTTCCTATAGTCAATACAAACTGTCCAAGTAGAAGCTGAACGAGTGGTGAAGGTTTCCCCTTTCTCGTTAGTCGTAATGGTTATTCCTGCCTTCTTGGGAACAATCTAAACAGGGCTAACACATTGACTATCTGAGATTGGGTAAATAATCCTAGCATTGAGCCACTTGATTATCTCCTTTTTGACCACTTCTCACATATTCAAGTTTAGACTCCTTTGCATTTCGCGAGAAGGGCAGGATCCATCTTCCATGAAAATATGATGATTAAGATAAGATGGCTCGATCCCCCTAAGGTCGTGGATGGTCCAACCAATTGCCTCCTTGTTGTTCTTAAGGACCTTAATTAACCTCAATTCTTGCTCCTTAGTCAAATCAACACTAATAATCACAGGAAGCATGTTTTCAGGTCCTAAGAACTCATATTTCAAATTTTTGGGCAATGGTTTTAATTCCAGCTGGGGTCGGCTTAGAATAGAAGGTAGGGAGGATGCTGATGAAGATTCATCAGGATGATCCAGTGGAAGAGGCTGGGAATGAACAAAATCAACAACCTCTTCAGGGTGTGGCAGGTCTACCATGGAGGGTTATTGGTTGGGTTCGCTAAAGCTGGTGGAGTCCTCGAGTGCACTGGTTGTCATACAAGTCTCAAGATCCCGATCCTCGAGCTCCTCAATATATCCACAATCCTCGAATCCTCTTATCGCCTTAAAAATATCTAGAGTTAACTTATTATCCCAAAGGCTTTCTCCATACTACCGCTTTCACAGTTTATGTTGGCCCTGGCGATAGCTAGGAACAGATCCTCAGAATGATGGGCATGTTCCTCAAATCATTAGGTGCATCTATGTCAAGGATGAGGAAATCTACAGGAAAATAGAAATCCTTGACCTTGACAATTACATCCTCAATAACACCTCTCATTGTGGTGACTAATCAGTACGCTGATTGTAGCGTTACTGAGGTTGGCCTGAGTTCACCAAACCCAAACCTCTCATAAAGAGAAGTTGGGGTTAGCTTGATGGATGCACCTAGTTCCAATAGTGCCCTATTAAAAGTGTATTCCCCAAATAATGCATGAAATTAAGGGGGCACCTGGATCTTTCTTCCTTTAAAGAAGGTGATGTAGGATCACAAAACTTACTTGCTCAGAGAGAATCACCTTCCTCGGAGTGGGTTCCCTCGGTTTATGCTTTTGGGTACATAGTTCTTTCAAAAATTTAGTGTAAGCCGAGATATGCTTAATAGCATGGAGGAGTGGAATATTGATCTCTATGCTCTTGAATAAATCCAGGAGCTCCTCGTTGCTATCTAGGGTTTTCTTCTTCTTGGTTTTAAATAGGGCTTTAGGGAACGGGATATGGGTGGAATTTTCAATTTCTGGTCCCTGGGCTTTATTGTCTTCTTCAATCTCCTCCTCTTCTATCTCAAGCTCCCCAGGGTTTTGGCATTTAGAAGGTAATTTAGGGTCCCAGGTTTGCTTTCCACTTCTCAAGATGACAGAGTTTGCAGAGGCATACAAGTTTGGGTCTTGAGGAGGGTTAGTGAAGATTGGAGGGCCTTGGTTAGTCATGTAACCAGAAGAAGAAGATGAGGGACCCTACTCAACCACCTGAGCATGTGCATGTGAGTCCCTTTGATTCTCATACCGTTGGGCTCTATTGCCCTGATTTTGCACATTGTACAGGTTGGGTACGGGTTGGGATGGTAGAGATCCAGGTTGTCGAGTGTAAGCAATTAACTTGGATTTCAAGTTATCCAATGATGTCTTCATTTGCTGCATAAGCTGAAGCATGGACCCTTGCATTTCCACCATCTGCCAGTTTAAATCAACTTGCCTTGCGGATTGTTGGGCATTCCATGATGGCTAAGTAACCAGTCTCAGGGGCAACTGGGTGTATACTTGATCATGACCCATAGGTCTTTGAGATGCATAGTTGCTAGGTCGAGTTTGGGTCTGTTGCCCCTGATTTTTCCAGGAGAAGTTAGGGTGGTTCCTCCATCCTGAGTTATAAGTGTTGAAATACGGGTTGGACCTAACATTATCCTACATTGCATACGCATCCTCATAGAATGAGGATGGAGATAAGGAAGGATCAGAAAAACTGCGATCAAAGGCCCCAGTTTGGAACCCATAAGGTTCTGAGAAATCCTGGCTCATAGGTTGAGCCGAATCAAGTTGGTTCATGAATTCTCGCCCGTGGGAGCTCGTGAGGAATGGAATCTCGAATTTTGGGATTGAGTAGGTATAGAAGTGTTTCCTGAATTCCCAGACATCCATTCTTCCATTCTCATATCAACCAAGTCCATTTTGTCTAGTTTATTACAAATTAATTCCATGTCAAATGAATGTGAATCCTAGATCTCATTATCACTTGACCTAGGTTGTTGGGACTAATTGAATGCATCCATGGAGGTGTGATTAATTGAGTTCTTGCTCATTTCCTCAAACAGGTCGTATGCACTATCTGCATCCCTGTTGAGGAAATTGCCTCCGCAGGAGGCATCCACGTGATTACGAAGTTGCTCAACCAACTCGTGATAGAAAATCTGCACGAGTTGCCATTTTGGCACCTCATGGTGTGGACACTTAATCAAAATTTCCTGGAATCTCTCCCAGGCACCATGAAATGGTTCCCTGGCCACTGGGCGAAAGTGGTAATCACCTGTCGCAAGGCATTGGTCCTTCCGACAGGGAAGAATTTCTTCAAGAAAGTTGCCTTAAGAGCAACCTAAGTTTCAATCAGCCTTCCTATGGTTCGGTACCAATGTGTGGCCTTATCCCTGAGAGAGTGGGGGAAAAGCCTCATGATCATTTGCTCTTCATTTACATTCCTTGCTTTGGTGGTCTGAACCAAAGTGGTCAGATCCTCAAGGTGTTGGAATGGGTCCTCTGAGCCAAGCCCATGGAAATGCTTAATCAAACTTAAGACTTGGGGCTTGATTTCTATGTCTCCGGCGAGAATCATGACGTTGGGATGTTCCCCATAGTTTGAAGGATCGTAAAAATCTTTCAAGGGCCGAGCACCCTTACCATGCATACGTTGGAACCATTGCTGCATTTGCTGCAATTCTTCTAACTGCTTCTGAATTAGCTCTTGTAGGTTCAGGGGCGGGGGAGGTGGTTGTTGATCAGCCATGGGATCTACTTGGCTAAAGCTCAACCACCGCCTCTGAGAATGGTCTAAAGATCCTTCCAATCTAGGGTTCAATGACCTCCTTCCAAGAATGCACTGGAAGGAAGTCAGAAGGATGGGGAAGAGAGGGAACCCTACAATAGAAGAATACAAGCTATTCTTAGGTTGGGTAGCCTAAAGGTCTATAGACTCTCAACATCTGTCTTAAGATTATGGACGATTTACTTTACTTATATCCAGGCAATCCAACCAGTTAGGAGGGACTGGGGAGAAGGTTCTTCCTTTGGCTTGCGCCTCCAGTTCCTAGTGTACCCCCCAGCCGCGGTCGTTTGACACTACTCCCCTAGCTAGACATCAGATCGACAGTATAAGTAGGTTAATCATGAATAATCTCAATCTAGATCCCATAGAGCAAACTAGCCCTTAAGGCCAATGTCTACTCAATTTTAATTAGGCTTGGGACAATGGTGCTTCTGGAAGGTGATGGGCCCTTATGGGTTGTGCCCTTAATAATTCATTTGAGAATGTATGAATGTGCACAACTAAGAGATTTTCAAGTAAGATTATTAATGATGACATGAGTTTTAGAGTTCGGATCTTTCTTAATAGCTTTTAGGATTCAAATATTAAGTGCTTTCAACCAAGTTTTGTGAGGAAAACCAAGTTTGTTTCTAAAAGCACGTGTTCAAGTATTTTCATTTAGAAATCAAGAAAAAATATGGAGTGCCTAGCTTGACCTAATTATTGAATCCTATGGGGCAGCTACAAAATGAATCTCTTTTAGATTAGGTGGTGCGGCCCAAACAATTCAATCAATCGGCTCAAATGCACCACTAATTAAGGCACACAAAAAGGTCATTAACCTAATATGACTTCTACTCTTTTATGTGTTGAATTTGTGTACCCGGTCCATAGGTCAGAATCCTGGTTGAGTAGATGAACGTCAAGTCCGATTATGTGCCTCAAATGTGGATGTATGAAGTGTGTTTATTGATTCGTCCCACAGAAAGTATCTTTTTTTTGTTCTTTTGTTTTAAATGCGGGGGTGAGGTGGATGAAGGTGGAAAGCAAGACAAACAATTCTATCCTAGGGTTTATGCAAACACCTAAGTAGATTAAATCTTGGTTATGGGTGTGGTGAAATGAACTAGTGGGGGGGAAATGTGGGGGACACTTACAGAGTACTCTACCCACACTTTACACCGGTCTACCGCTCTTGGATCTCCATGCTAGGGTACCCGCAAGACAGTAGATCAAAGACAAGCGAGGTTAGACCTATGTAAATGCAAAGAAGCGTAGAAAATAATAAAGTAAATTTCGTTGCCTCCCTGACAACGACGCCAAAATGATTGCACATGTTTCGTGTGTTTGAAATCGGGGTTACAAGTAACTCATCATCGTAGTTGCAAAACTAGTGATCAAATAAAATTTATACCGAAACTCCAAGGGTGTCCCAGGTTGAATACAGAGAGGCAATGTTTACTTTGTATGAAAACCACGTTTAGATTTTTTTCTTTTTGGTGTTTTATGGTTTTGTTTTTTTTGTTTTTGCTCTTGAAATAAAATGACAATCAATCACAATAGAGAGATAGAATTGAATCTAATATATTGCATGAATGTCAATTAAAATAATATAGAAAACATAAAAAGATGGGGAGGTGAGAAGAAATCTCCCAAAGTAGCTATTCGGTGAGATGACGATGCCTAGCGGAAGCTCGGATGAAGGAGTTGGGAAGCAGGTCGACAGAGGTGAGAAGCAAGAGGATGTCAGGTAGAGGAAAGCATCAGCGCAGCTTCAGAATGGAGGTGAGAAGTTGGAGGTGATCTGCTACTGGAATGGAGGTGGGAGGATGGCTCCAAGGTGACCTATGAATGGGGATGGGAAGTTGTAGGAGTATTTGGTAGGGTAGAGGTTCGCTATACTAATAGGCACCTTGGGAGCTTGAGAGCAAGGTCTAACAGAGTGTTGGAAGGTTTGCTAGAGCTTGGGAGTAGGTGGGAGTAGAGTAGGTAGAGATGGCTTGGGAGGGAGGGGGTGCTGGTCCTTTTATAGTGGATGAAAGGAGGCTAGAATAGGCATGGGACCATTAGTGACCTTCAAGCTATCTCTGGAAGTGTCATTGTAGGAAACTCATGCCTGCTCACGCCCACAGCTAGCTTTGCTGGCGTGCAAAGAATTGCGACGGCTGTAAGCGTCGCTATATGTCTGCCAGGTTGTCACTGAAGGCTAGCGCCAACTGAGCACATGCCCGCCCCATGCATCCTATGCTGTCCTACCTCATGCATGCAGATTGTGCGGTAGCCCATTGGTGTCGCGTTGGCATGCGCTAGCGTGCGTGTGCACACATGCTAATGGTGCATGCTAGCACTACGCATGCACTGGCTGGGTTGAGAATTGGGGTGCTGCAGGGATTCGAACCCTCGCCCCTCCCTTGGACCCGCCACTCCCACCATTGCACCAAGTCCGCATGTGCGTCGCGAGGAGGAGTTGAAGCTTCATGGTGAGGGCGAGCCCTCAGCCATTGGATTTTCATACAACAATTGAGATCACTTGATGGGCAGCCTTTGGAGATGTGGTGGGTGGCTTTGGGTGCTCCAGATGTTGCCACGTGGCACCATCTGGACCATCCACCCTCCATTGCTTGCAGAGGATGCCACGGTGCTCGGATTGAGGTGATTTCTATGTTGTTGGACTGCGATTGTCGATCTAAATCCCTCCATATGGTCGGATTTTTCATCCGAGGTCCGTAAGGATATTACATTGCCTCCTAGCCATATAAAATGAAGGAATTAATATACAAAACATACAACTATCCTAAATGCCATGCAATGGATGTTATGCAATATTTATAACATGATATGCAATGCTAAGCCTAGGAACTATCATAAATAAACATTTTATCATGAATTCATGTGTGTTTATCAGAGGATTTTGCTCCTCTATGTATGTGGCTAACACTTAGTCACTGAAGGCCCCTTGTGCTGTGCTTGCCTTGTGTTGAAATGCCTAACACTTAGTTTCTGTGAAGAAGAGGGAAGGAAGGCTTGTGTAGAAGGAAAGAAGAGAAAGAGAAGCTGAAGCAGAAGAGAGAAGAAAAAGGCTTTGAGAGCCTTATGCACTTTAAGTCATCTAATGCATGGTTCAAACGTCTGAGGCTACTGTGGATTAATTTGGCCACTTATCTTGCATGGCATTTCTGATTGACGATACTGTTCAAATATTTGAGTAGTTAATATATGCCTAATTAAGGAAAATAATTGGTGATCTACATCACCATTTATTTTCTCTTAGATTTCTATTTATCATTGTGATCTATTGAAATACTCATGCTTATAATTGAATATCAATTTGTCTAAATATTATTCATTGAATATCTCTATTGTGCTTCGATTATGGTGCTCATTTATATGCATTTAAAGATTAGTGCATGAATGCCATATTTGCACCTTGTGTTCGACCTCGGACTTTGATGAGTCGTGTTTTGCGAATTGAAATCAAGGTCCAGAGAACCCATCGTTGAAGCTCACAAAACGCGTCTATCAAATACAATTTCTAACCGAAACTCCAAGGGAGTCCCGGGTCAAACAAAGGGAGGCGACGTTTACTTTGTTTCAAAACTGTGCTTCATTTTGTTTCTTTTTGGTATTTTGAGGTTTTGTTATTTTTGTGTTTTTGAAATAAAAAGACAAAAAAGATAAGTTCACAAAATGAGATGGAACAAATATGATATATCACTCCAATGTTTATTACAATAATCTATGAAAGCATATAAGAGATAGGGGTGAGAAGAAATCTCTCGAATCGGCAGTTCGGTGAGACGACGGTGCCTAGCGAAAGCTTGGATGAAGGAGGTGAGATATAGGATGATGGAGGTGAGATGAGGAGGACGCCGGGTAGAGGAATACTTTACCGAGGCTCTGGAATAGAGGTGGGGAGACAGAGGCGATCTTCTACCAGAATGGAGGTGGGAGGATGGCTCCAAGGCAACCTATGAAGGTTGTGGGATGAAGGATGAATTTCTGGTGGGAAATAGGGATATTGCACTAATAGGAGGCCTTTGGAGCTTGATAGTAAGCTTTAATGGAGCTTTGGTAGGCTACTAGAGCTTAGGAGTAGGTAGAGTAGGTAGAGATGAAGAGGAATGGGGGGTGTAGGGGTGTTTATATAGTGGAGGGAAGAAGAAGAAATTCATGTAGAGGCCTGCATTGACAATTGCAAGCATCACTAAAGGCCCCTGCAGCTGTCACTGAAGATTGTGCCCCCATTGCTCATTCTCGTAGTTGTCCTTGCGCCTATAAGAAATTGTGACAGCTATAAGCATCACTAAAGGCTCGCCTAGGCTATCGTTGAAGGTCCTGGCCAACTCACGCAGTCACCCACGCACGCGTTGGATCGCGTATGGAGATGTGCGTCGACACCCGCGTGATCACCGCCACTAGATCAGCGATCATCTGTGGGCCCACATAGCTGCATCTCAATCGCTCATCTATGATTCAGCAGTTGAAATTAAGCATGCCTTGAAACTGTGCTGGATAGGAGGCTCTGCAAGATTCGACCCTGCACCTCTTGTTTTCAAACCATGCGCGCAACCGTTGAGGCAATGGAGCCTTTGGGTTGCGAAGATAGCTTGTGAGTTAAGAGCGCGAAGGAACCTTAGCCATTGGATCTTGATCCAACGGCAATTGTGCGATGTCTCTGATGATGAGGGGGCGCTAGTAGCTATCGATGGCCAATGTTGGGAGGCTGAGATGGCGCCACATGGTGCCATCTAGGCTGTCCATCTTCTTTCTATTGCAGAGGGTGCCATAGTGCTTGGATTAAGGTGATTTTCATGCTGTCGGACTATGATCGTCGCTTTGGACCCATCCGTATGGTCAAATTTTTCATCCAAAGCCCTTAAAGATGTTACACTACCCACTTGGCCGTTGATCTTCCTCGAATCGCATAAGGTGATATGGGATTCTTATTAGGATGATCTTGGAGGTGTTGGACTCTGATCATCATCCTGATAAGATCCGTACATTCGGATCGTCAATCCGAGAGCTCGAAATAAATCTCCTTCCCTCCTGGCCATAAAAAGGATGTAATTAACCTAAAATATACATAACTACTCTAAATGCAGGTGATACATGCTATGTAATATTTATAACATGAAATGCAAATCTAAGCCTACGAACATGTATAAATAGGCATTTTAACCTAATTAAATGTGTCTACATCAGACTTTAATTTAGATTTCGAGTAATAAATTTTATCTATTTTCGAGCGATTTCGACTTGCTATGATGATTACATCCTTTAAAACATCGATTTCGCCTGTTAACATCTAGTAATGACTCCCACCGGATTGCTATCGGTTCATGATAGCAATCCTCACTATTTCAAAGGAAACATCCAGTAATGACTACTTTTCTCTGGATATTTCACAGATGTCTTGGTTTATTTTTAGATGTCCAAAATAATCTTTACAGACATTTGTCATTGTTTTTCAGATGTCTGATACAATCTGATTTTGAGTAAATGCATTATACTCATTCTATCTGAATTTATTCCAATTCAATTCAAATTCCAATGACTACCTAAGCTTAAATTTGAACTCCTACACTTATATATACCCCCATATAGGTAGCCTTAAGATTTTACAACAAAGAAATGCACATTATACTCATATTTTGCAAAGCTTTTGATCTTGTTGTGCCCTCTTGTTACTTACTTGCTCTATTTGTGCTGTTGTCCATTTGAGAGAAACATTCCTACTGCTTATAGGTTTGATAAGGGAGTATTCTTATTCTTTTATTTAAGGCTTATAGATTTATATAGCGTTTTGATGGTTTATTTAGGTACCCGATTTGTGGGTTTCCCATTTCCTCTTAGTAGAGGGGCAAAACTCTTCATTTGGTTTGTCCAGGAAGAGGGGATTTGTATATTACTTGTTAGTAATTCATACTTGGGTAGGGGTAAAATCCTAGATTGAAAGATCTAGGTAGAGGTTTTCCTCTCTAAATACTTGCCTGCTGTTGCGATTAACTAAAATTTTTTTTGTACAATTCAACCCCCCTTCTTGTGTCACTAACACAATGAAGACTCAACAGTGTCCAGGTGCCTACCAAAATGCAGACCTCCCAAGTCCTTACCTTATTTTGAAAAGAGAAGATACATTTTTTTCTATTTTTTCTTCTTTTCTAATTTTTTTGGATTTTTGAGTTTAGAGTTTTGGGACAGCTTTCTACGGCTAGCCAACCTACCCAAGACTTGAATAGAACTTCAAGTTGTGAGCATCTTAATGTGAAAAAGTGATAGACTCACCAGGCGGCCGTTAAAATCGACTTCAAGTTTCTATCACCCTAGGTAACCTAAAAATTATACCTCAAGGTTTATCTTTCCAATCGGTAGCTTTCTCCCTACTTGTTTTAATTCTTTTATAGGGTCTACACAAGGGCAAACCCAATGTATTTCTCCTTAATCTATTCTACTTCCTTGCTTCTTCCGTAAGTGTTTGGAAATTATTTGTGCATTTTTTTGTGAGTTAGGCTATGGACAAATGGCCAATGGGTGTTTCCCATAGCAACTTGCCAACCATATTTGTACGTTGAAGTGTGGCTTATTTATTTTTCTCCTTTTTCTATTTTTAATTTTTTTTTAAGTGTATATTTATTTTTTCTTTTTCAAAGTAGGTGGTTTCCCTAATCTAAGATTTACCTAAATGCAGTAGAAAGAGTAGGGTCATGTACTTAGGCTCTGGACAACTAGCCAATGGGTTGTTCATTAGCTACCTAATTTCTGTAAAAACCATCGAAAAGTGAGTTCATGCAAAGTGTGTAGATGGTTTAGACTTAAACTCCCATCAAATTAGAGGGTGCGTTGATAAGTTGTGTACTTATCATCGTAATTTATTAGCTAAGTTAAAATGTAATTAACATGGCAAGGAGTTGAGAATAAGTCCACATTTTAGTGGATACTCGGGCTGATTTAGCCCGAAGACCTGAAGAACTAAGTGTTCAGGTCCTATCGTATCATTTCCTAAAGTTAATAACTTCCAATGCCTAAGTTTTCTTCTCCTAATTCTATTCCTTTTGTCTTTTTGAATTTTAATTTTTTTAAAAGAAAAAAAAAAGAAATTCTATGGAGCTAACAAAATATTGTCAGGATTATGTATCCACCCCTGATGCCTAAATGATGCAATGTCCTCATTGTAAAAATAAAAACATCAAAAGGGCAAAGTAAGCAACATATCACGTAAATTTTTTGATAGATCAGGTCAGCTCTGCTGAGAGAAAGAAGTATACACACGTGCTAAATTTATTGCCTTTAGCTAGGAATAATATACAAACAAAGAAAATGTTAAAAATTCACAGGTGCAGGTCAAAATCAATATAAAGATGTTAATCTCAGGACCAGCTAGTAGGTGTCCACAGATGTTGGTGCAGACCCATGCCCCAAGGTCGAGTGGTTCTAAGGTTCTGGATGAAAATCACCCAGAACCGAAGATTATTTTGCTTGTGGGGCTAAGCCTATGGTTTGGTGCTATTCAACCCAAGTCTAAAGTGTCGGACAATTGGTAGATCTAGTTCAATAGGCTTGGATGTCCACTTAGAATTCAGCTAGAAAAGATAGTCAACTATTCTATACTTGGGTTGCACATCATCAGAATAAAAAATGTCATAAGGGTCCTAGTAAAAGGTAGGTGGTTTCAAGTCAACAGGAACCCTTAAATCCAAACTCCTGCTTTCTGCGGAGTTAAATTCCTAGAGCTTAATTTGTAAATTCCTATCCTCCAAGTTGAAGTGTTCGATTTCCGGGACCTCTAGCATATTATTCACCCCATGTGATTTACCCAAGTCCAAAAATCATGGCTGAATCATAATAGACTTGGTAAGGTGATTTCAAGATCATCATTAAATTCTTCGTGGTGTGGTAGAGGAATGAGGGTATTGATTGAATCTTCTAGTAAATCAAGATTCAGATCCTTTGAGTTAGCCCCAACCGAATCAAATTCTTCAATTATAGGGCCATCAAATAATTGATTAAGTTCCTTTGGCCCATTTGTCTCGCTAAAATCATCTTCCTTAAGCTCAAGAGAGACTTCACCTAAAGATTCTTCACCCTTAGAATCAAAGAATTCTTGATCCTCATTTATATATGTCTCAAAACCATATGTTGTTCCTTGGTCTATAGAGACATATTTTCTTCTCTCCCAGGCTCAGGGACCTTGGGTGAGAAGATTGGTTCATCCTTAATGGGTTGCTCTAGACCAACCTGGTTATCCCCATTGATGAGCTAGCTTTGGTATGCAAAAAGTTAAGTTAGAAACCCATCATTGTAGTCGCATAAAAATCTACTATCAAATAAAATTTATAATCGAAACTTTGGTGAGTCCTGGGTCTAACACAGGGAGGCGAACGTTTGATAAAAAATCACATTTGGAATTATTTTCAGAAAGCAAATTAGCTAGTCGAATTTACTCTATGGTAGCTATTCTACTTAAATAATATTCAATAGAGGAAAGAGAGAGAGTAATACAAAGAAAGAAAAAATAGGGAGAGAATGAACAAATTTTATAACCATAGGAGCATGTTCATTACATTTAATCGCTACAACTAGAAAGCTGAAAATCTACAATAAAAAGCAATAAAAAGAGAAGGGGGTGAGAAGTTATCCTCCTCGATGGCTGCTTGGAGGATGAGCTGGGTTGACGGAGTGCCCGGACAATGGGGATGAGATGCTGGACGAAGGAGAACGGAGCTGGAGGATGGAGAATGAAGCAGGGTAGAGTCACAGTGGGATTCACTTCCCGAATGGTGATGAGAGGACAACTGCAGGCACTCCATGAGTAGGGATGAGAAGATGGAAAATTATTTTTACGATTCTAGTGGAGCATCCTGGGTATGGGACTAGCTCTTTAGAGCTTTGGAGGGGGTGAGTGAAGAGAGGGATCATGAAAGATGTTGTAGGGGTGGTCCTTTTATAATTGAAGATAGGGGGCAAAAAGGTCTTTCTCAAAGCTTAAAATAAATATGCAGCCTTTAGTGACACATATGAGTTTCACTAAAGGTGTACGTTGTTGTTGCTCGCGTCCAACGTCAGCCATCCATCCCTGATCGCACGATCCACACGCTGCCACGTCGATGGCTTCATGTCTTCAAGTGTTGAGGCCTTGGATCATCAGTCATCCGATCAAGAGATTTGATGGCTTAGAAACCGCATGCCTCTTCTCCTTCAGCACACCCACAGTGTCCACATACGATGGTGTGTCATTGCACTCATGTGAATTGCACGCTTCCAAACGTGCCACGTCACCACTACCATCGTCGCTCGATCTCCATCAGACACTCTAATTTCAGTTGCATTTGCTCCGCTCACTTAGGAGAGGCGAATTGCATTTTGAACGTGCACCTTCTCTTCGTGATAGAGCGTGCAACCAATGAGCTATGCTCTGCTTCATGTCGCGTTTACGATTTAACCCTCATGCATCCTCGGCTATTGGATGAAGATCCAACGACTGAAGGTGTGGGAGCTTTGTCTTCAGCTGAATAGATGCACTACCAAGATTGAATCTCAGATGTTGGATCATGGATCCGATAGCTGAGATTAACTGATTGGATGAAGAAGGGTTGTGGCACTCTTGGGGCAGCTGGGATGGTGCCACGTGGTACCATCTTGGCCATCCATCTTCAAAAGCTTGTAGGTGGTGTCACAGATGTCGGATTGGACTGATTTTCACGTCGTTGGGCTACGATCATCGATCCGAATCCATCCATGCGGTTGGATTTGTTGTCTGAAGTTCAAATTTTCTGCCACCTTTCCCCTTGGCTTGTAATCTTCCTCGAATTTCATTTGATGCTACGGAAGTTTAACTTGGGTGATCTTAAAGTTGTTGAACTCCAATAGTCACCCTGATCAGATCCGTACGGTTGGATCTTCAATTCGAGGCCCTGAAATGATATTGCCCTATCCCATGACAACAAAAAGGTAGAATTAACCTATAACTTGTACAAACTAATCTAAATGCATGATGATGCATGTTCTGCAGTATTTATAATGCATGATGCTTCTATAGACCTGGGAACATTCTTAAATAGGAATTTAGGCCAATTAGATGTGTGCACATCACACCCCCATGCCTATCTTTTGCTAGTCCATAGAAAAACTTTATGCTATTTATAAACAGAGTTAGGATCAATTTACTAGGGCAATAGTTATTTTTCAACACTAAGAAATTTCTACTAAAGACCTAAACTACTTAGACTCAACAGTGCTCAGGTGTCTGCCAAAATGCAAACCGCCCAAGCCCTCGCCTTATTCAAAAGAAAATACATTTCTTTTTCTTTCTTCTTTTCTAATTTTTTTTTGGATTTTTGAGTTTAAAGTTTCGAGGCAACTTTCTGCAGCTACCCAACCCACCCAAGATTCAAAGAGAACTTTAAGTTCTAAGCATCTTTTTGTGATTGTGATAGACTCATTGATAGGCAATCAGAATGGAGTTCGGGTTTCTATGCTCTAGGTGACCTTAAAAATAAAATCTACCTAAAGGTGTATCTGTCTGATCGGTAGCTTTCTCCAACTTTTTATTGTTATGGGGTCAAGACAAAGGTGAACCCAGTGTATATCTCCTCGACTTATTCTACTTCTCCATTTCTTCCTAAGTGTTTGGAATTAAATGTGCATTTCGTAAGCTGAGTTCTGGACAACCAATCCATGGGCTGTTACACACGGTAACTTGCCAGCCATACTCATGTGGTGAAGTGTGCCTTTTTTTGTTCTTCTTTTCTATTTCTCATCATTTTTTTTCATTTTATTTTTCTAAGTAGGTGGCTTCCCTGATCTAAGATTTACCTAAAGGTAGGAGAAGGAGAATGGTGTGTGGTTGGGCTCTAGTCAATCAGCTAATGGGCTGTTACCCATGACAACTTACCAGCCATACCACCCTAAAAAGTTCATTAGCTACACAATTTTCATTAAAACCACCAAAAGGTGAGTCAGTGCAAATAGCGTGTAGATGCTTAGACTATAAGTCCTCTCAAATCAGAGGGCAGGTTGGTAAGTCATGTACTTATCACCCCAACTTATTAACCAATTAGAAACAAATTAAAGATTGCAAGGGCTTAAGAAATAAGTCCACATTTCAGTGGACACTCGAGCTGATTAAGCCTGAAGACTTGAAGAAACTAAGTGTTCAGGTCCTAATGTATCATTCCCTAAAGTTGGAAAATTTTAATGCCCAAGTTCTCTTTTCCAAATTCAATTTTTTTTTATTTTTTCAAAAATAAAGAGAAAATAAAAAGAATCTATGGAGCTAATAAGATGATTCAAAGATGAATATCCACCACCCCATGCCTATTTAATGCAATGTCATTGTATTAAATGACATGAAAAAGAGCGGAGTAGAGAAGAAAAGACTTGAATTTGTGATTAATAGGTCGACTCTGAGATGAAAAAAAACTGTATACATGCTAAGTTTATTGCTTTCAATTAGGCACACTATACAAATAAGGAGGAAATAAAGAATTCACAAGTGCAGGTTAGGATCAGAATAAAAAGATCAATCTTATGACCTACTAGTAGAGAATGTCCATAGATGTGGATGAGATTGAGGCATAGATCCATACCCCACATCGAGTGGTTCTAAGGTTCTGGATAAAAATTACTCAAAACCTAAGATCATTATGCAAGCGAGCCCGAGCCTACAGTTTGTGAGGATGCAACCCAAATCCAAAAAATCGAACAATAGGAAAATTTGTATAAAAAAGATAATTAGTTAATTTGTACTTGGGTTGGATATCCTCTAAGTTGAAAATGTCATAAAGGTCCTGATAAAAAGTTGGTGGTTTCAAACAAAAAGGAACCCTAAGACTCAGACTCCTACTTCCCCTGGAATTGACTTCCCAACTCTTCATTTCCAGATTCATATCCTCCACAATCAGGATTTCCAGGACCTCTAAGTTATTACACACCCCATATACAATATCCAAGTCTAACAGTTGTGGCTCAATCAGGACTGACTTGGGTAAAATGATTTCAAAAACATCATCATTCAGCTCTTTAGGGTGTGATTGGGGAATGTGGATCTTGATTGAATCATCCATGAAAGCATGATTTGTACCTTTCAGGCTAGCCCCAATAGGATCAATTTCCTCAATTATTGGGCTATTAAATGATTCATTGAATTCCTCAGGCCCAGTCGTCTCACTAAAATCATTTTCCTCAAACTCAAGTGAGACTTCACATAAAGATTCTTTACCCTTAGAATCAAAGAATTCTATATCCGCATTTATATATGTCTCAAAATCATTTATCATTTCCTGATTCATTGAGATATACTTTTCCTTGTACCTTGGTTCAAGGATTTCAGGTGAAGAAATCAATTCATCCTTAATTGGTTGTTGTAGAATAATCTGGTCATCCCCAATCTCGTAAAATGTGTTCCCCCTATAGGTATCTGAGCGGGTTTTGACATTGGCTCTCTTAAAGAGGGTTTATCTTGGGAATCATCCCAAGATTGGACTAGAGCAATCACAAATCTCATCATCAATTTTGACAATTTCCTAAGTAAAAACTCACCTAGGTCCTTATCCTTAACATCTTGGAGCTAATCCAACAAATATTTGTTAAGATCATCAATCATTTGAATCAAAGGCTCCAATTCTTCAGTGCAAGGTGTTGGTTGAGCTTTTAAAGATTGAATGGTGTTCCTTAAGTTAGCCAACACCCTATCTTGGACCTGGTTCACTTGAACTAAATGGTTTGACTCAGGGTTGGGTAGGTTTGGGTTCAGTCTATTGGAGTCAAGGAATTCAGGTTCTTTGTACCCTCCCTGATAATAAGTCAATTCAAATTCTTCAAAGAGGGGTGGTAACCTATATGCAGTGTAGTCCTAGGGAGGGTAGGGATTATAATCAACATATCCTTCTTGATTGTAGATTGTCTTAGGTTGTCCATAGGAGGGTGATGATCTATAATCAATGTAGCTCGGAGAAGGATAAAAATCAAAATCATGGTGTCCAAGGTTGGACCCTGAACACGGAGGTGTAGAATTGTATCCCCAATCAGGATTATCCTAGCTAGTAGATGGGTGAGAATAAGTCTAGTTGGGATAATAATCATCTTGGAAATAAGCAGTGGTAGAAAGGTAAGAGTGGAAATATGAATAGAATGTAGAAGGATCCATAATGAAACAGGAGGAAAAGAAAGGTACCCTGCAATACAAACAATCAAACCTATCCTTATGTGGGGTAGCCTAAAGACCTACAAACTCTCAGAACTCGTCTTGAGATGAAAGAAACAATTTGGTCTACTTCATTTCGGACAATCCAACTAGTTAGAGGAAGGGATTGGGGAGAAGGTTCTTCTCTTGGCTTTCGCCTCAAGTTCCTTTGATACCCCCCAACTGCGGTCATTTGACACTGCTCCCCTAGCTAGAGATAAAATGGAACCGGTAGAAATAGATTAATCAAAAATAATCTAGATTTAGGCCCCAAAGAGTGAGTCAAATCCTTAAGGCCAACATCTACTTGATTTTAGATTAGGCTTAGGTTTGAATGTGCTTGGGAATGTGATGGGTCCTTTATCTGGGTTGTGCCCTTAATGATTGATTGAGATGTGTGAGTTAGTTCACAATAAGGGTTTTCAAGCAAGATTATTTGAATGAGTGGATTTTAGAGTTCAAATCTTGCTTAAGTAGCTTTTAGGGTTTGAATTAAGGTGAATTCAATCAAGTTCAGGAGGCGCATCAGGATTTGCAAAAGCAGGTGAAGATGTTTTCCTTAGAAATCAAAATAAGATGGAGTGCCTGGTACTTGATTAGCCCATAGTTGTGGGCTATTTAAGTATTTAAGTGCCTAGTCATTAGGTTAATTTTAACATTTATTTAGCATAAATTAGGATGTAAATAGATTAATTCATATTTTTAATTTAATTACAAAATCCATGCATTGCATTCATATTTTAAGTGCATTTAGAATTAGCTTAGAATGGCATTCATCTAATTAGTTAACCAATTAGGTACATTGTTTTAGTTAACATAAAAGTTGAGGGTTTGTATATAAATAACCATTATATTTTAATAATATCCTTTATTCTTCTTCTTCTCAGCAACGGCTCGGCTGCCGCTGCAACGCCTCTGGCTGCACTAAAAGCACATTCATGGATCAGCGGAGAAGGTGGATCTGTTCCCGCCTCTCCATTCAAATTTGTACAGGCCACTAAAAAAGGAGAGAGGATGCTGAGCGGGGGAGGCCTCCACCACTGACCCACCATTGTGCAGAGAGATCTTTTCTCTTCCATTCCACACCGCCAGCCTCAACCGCGGCGACGACCCTCCACCACCGTGGGTGTGTGGTGTGACAGGCCACATCAACATTCGGAGGTCGTTCGCATTACCGTAAGCACCTCGCTGTGCACCTCCCTCACTGTCGTCATCAACAACCACCGTTGCTGCAATAACCTTCTCAGTCAGTTAAGACATTTGGGAAATTTCCCAGACGTCAGAAGCCACCTCCCCACTCCAGCAGCAACCACCATCCGCCCACTTCACCTCCAGCACCTGAGTCGCAACCTCACCCGCTCACTCCCGCATCCACCCTAGGCAGCGCATCACCTCCAGTCGCACGCAAGGCGTGCACAGCCTGCAGCGCCTCACTGCTCACGCCCGCTCACCTTCAGCCTGTGGCCGCCCCCACACAACCACACTCGCCTGCTCACTCGCACGCCTGCAGTACTTCACTCGCGCCCTCTAGCCTTCACGACCACCCGCCTACGTACCCACGCCTGCAACCTCACCCGCGCTTACCGCCAATAGGCCACGCCAGCTACGTCATTGCCCCGCGCCACGCCTTCCACCTACGCGCGCCCCTACTGCGTCTCACCGCCACTTCCAGCGTGCGCTCGCCAGCACCAGCTGCAACGCTTCTGCCAACAGAGCGCGTACCCGCCTGCAGTGCACGCACTTCGCACCAATAGCAGCTATAGCACCCACTGCAGCCACCTTCGCCGGAGCTTCATCCGGCCGGCTCCGGCCGCCACTTGAAACGCTGCCACCACCGCTTCGAAGCCCTCGGTCCGATGAACTTCCTCCGAGCTTCCCGCGTTTGGCCGTCCACTCCTCGTTGCGCACGGCAAAGGGGAAAAAATCCCCTGTTTTGCTACATTAACATGGCCATTAAAAATTACATTTTTTGCCATTGTCAAATTTTAATAATATTTTATTGATTCTGCATTGCGAGAAATATCCTCTAGTTACTCAGAATTGCTATTTCAGCATGATTTCTTGATTCAACCTTAATCTGAAGGCAATTTTGGCTTGATTCTTGTCCAAACTAACTACGAACAAACATTTTTAACTGGTGCGAATTTAAATACGTCATTGCCTCCTTATGGATACGACCCACTCTTCTACCAGTGGTTATTTCTTTTTAAGTATTGATTAGTCGATTTTTCCACCACATAAAACTGCAAACGACTTTAAAGCGAACAATTGACTCGTCAAATGGCATCGTTGCTGGGGAGGCAACAGACGCAATAATTTCACCTGATTTTATTTTGATTATTTCTCAATTTCATAGTGATTTGACCATTTATTATTTTCTTTTCTGTGCGAGAAAATTTGTGCAAAAATCAGCCATTGTGAGAGGGGACCCTTGACGTCGCCAGAGGAGAATTGGACAAGCTATTTTGGAAAGGAGGAGAAGGAGGAGGACGCGACGATCATCATTGTATATTTAGTCGCCAATCTGATTAGAATAGAATTAAGACTTTAGATTTAATTTTTCATTGCATTTTGTTTGAAACCCTTGTTCTAGGTATATTTTGAGGGGTTTGTTCCCCGATTTTGTTTTAGGCCCGTGTTGGGTAATTTTTGAGAGCCTCTTCCCTTTTATTTAGATTTAGGTTTTTTGTTTATTGATTACTTTTATTTGCTTGTGCATAAGTAGTTTAAAAATAAAATAAAATAAAAAGAAATGAGCTGCCTGCTAGAAGCTGCCTGCCTTAGGACGGACCATTTAGGTCTGTATGAGCAGCCTCTAGATTTATTTCTCTGCATTGCGTGAATTCTTGCATTGTTGGTTGCTGGAAGCAAGGTACGCATTTTCTTACTTTGCATCCTATTCTTGATCACGCATTGCATTAGGACTTAATGCGAAGACCACCTAATCTGTACTGAATAAATCTAACAAGTGCGACATAGTTTCTAGAAAAAGGACTAATTAAAGGAGGGACATTTTAAAAACCAAGGATTTGATTTTCAAACTTGGCATGCGATTCAAACTTCAAAATCTTTTGCGGTGTATGCACACTTACTTCACTTGCACCATGGCACGCTTCTAGACACTCCTTAGGTTTGGAAATACTAGGACAAGAGCCCTCCTAAAGATCTAAAGCTAGTAGCTCATTTAGCTTCTAAAGTTTGACCCTAGAATTAAATTAGTCTACCCTAGAGTTTTGATTTGCTTAAGACTGCAGGACTTAGCCAGTTAAGCTCAAAACTTTTTTTTTTTTTCATTTTCTCTTCTTTTTTTTATATGGATGCTATAAACAAAATGCCTCAGGTCCTCTCCCCCATGCCTGGTTCAAACAATGTCCTCATTGGAAACAAAAATAGCTAAAGGAAGATATTACCTGAGGTGGAGAATGGTAGGAGCTAAGGCTCCTCAAGAGTTACTTCGTCAACCAGATGGCCATCTAAAGTTATGTATGGTTTTAACCGTTGACCGTTGATGATAAATCGAGTTGCTGAAGAGGAAGGATTTTTTATCTCCACAGCTCCATGCGGAAATACTTTGGTGATTATGTAAGGCCCATCCCAACAAGATTTTAACTTCCCAGGAAAAAGCTTAAGTCTGGAATTGAAAAGCCAGACTTGTCGATTGGGCTCAAACGTCTTTCGAAGAATAAACTTATCATGCAAGACCTTAGTTCTTTCTTTATAAGCTTGAGAGGTGTCATAAGCATCATTCCTCAGCTCCTCAAGCTCACTTAATTCTAGAAGTCGTGCCTTACCTGCCTTCTCTAAGTCCATGTTAACACTTCGAATAGCCCAAAGTGCTTTATGTTCCAACTCAACATGTAAATGGCACGCTTTTCCATACACAATCCGAAAGGGAGAAGTACCCAAAGGGGTCTTATAGGCCGTTCGATAAGCCCACAAAGCATCATCGAGCTTTTGAGACCAGTCTTTCCTATCATGTCTAATGATCTTTTCCAAAATATTTTTTATCTCCCTATTTGATACTTCAACCTGGCCACTTGTCTGAGGGTGGTAAGGGGTAGCAACCTTGTGAGTCACTCCCAAACTCTTGATTAACCGATTGAAGTGGTGTTTTCGGAAATGAGGTCCCCCATCACTTATAATAGTCTTGGGGTAGCTGAAACTGGATATGATATTGGCCTTCACAAATTTCAAAACCACAGAGTGGTCATTTGTGCGCATAGGAATGACCTCTATCCATTTAGAGACAATCAACTGCCACCAAGATATATTCAAAACCATGGGACGACGGGAAGGGGCCCATAAAGTCAATTCCCCAAACATCAAAAATTTCAACAAATTGAATAGGATGTTGAGGCATTTCATTCTTCTTCCCAATCATTCCAGTCCGTTGACATCTAATACAGGCCTTAACAAAATTATGAGAATCCTTAAATAAGGAAGGCCACCAAAAATCGGATTGGAGAACCTTAAAAGCAGCTTTCTTAGAACCAAAGTGTCCTCCACAATGAAGTTCATGGAAAAAACTCAGCACACTTTGTTGTTCCTCTTCAGGCACACAACGTCTCAATACTTGGTCTTGTCCAATTCTAAATAATTCTGGCTCTTCCCAATGAAAATATCTTGCTTGAGAAATGAATCTCTTTCTTTTCTACTCATCCCAAGAGCCAGGCGTTTGTCCAGTGACCAAGTAATTTACAGTGTCTGCATACCAAGGTAAAGTTGGTGTTATTGCCATCAGAGTTTCATCGGGAAATGTCTCATGAATGTCTCCAGAAAGAGAGTCATTAAGAGGAAGGCGAGATAGGTGGTCAGCCACAACATTTTCTACTCCTTTCTTTTCACGTATTTCCAAGTCAAATTCTTTAAGGAGTAAGATCCACCTAATCAGACGTGGGTTAGAATCTTTCTTGGCAATGAGATGTTTCACTGCTGCATGATCAGTAAAAATAACCACCTTAGACCCAAGTAGATAAGACCTAAACTTCTCCAGAGAAAAAACTATAGCAAGTAATTCTTTTTCAGCGACGGTGTAGTTTTGCTGAGGTGCGGTTAAAGTCTTGCTTGCATAATGCAGCACATGAGGTCTTCCCTCAACCCTTTGTCCAAGAACAGCTCCCACTGCATAATCCAAAGCATCACACATAAGCTCAAATGGGAGTGTCCAATCAGGAGCTTGGAGAATAGGCGTAGAGATCATGGCCTCCTTTAGAGTTTGAAAGGCCTTGGCACACTTTGAATCAAAACTGAAGGAAGATTCCTTCGCTAACAAGTCACAAGTGGCCTAGAAATCTTACTAAAATTTTTAATAAAGCACCTATAAAAGCCAGCATGGCCCAGAAAGGATCTAATCTGTTTGACATTCGTAGGCAATGGAAGTTTGGAAATAGAATCAATCTTGGCTTTATCTACTTCCAAACCTTGCTCGGATACAACATGCCCAAGTACACTTCCTTTCTGTACCATGAAGTGACTTTTCTCCCAGCTGAGGACTAAACCAGTCTCCTTACATCATTTCAACACATTCTCCAGGTGTAGGAGACACTGGTCGAAAGACGTGCCATAAATAGAGAAGTCATTCATAAGTACTTCAACACACTCGTCAATCATGTTCGAAAAGATAGACATCATACACCGCTAGAAAGTAGCAGGGACATTACATAATCCAAACGGCATACGCCTGAATGCAAAAGTACCGTAAGGACTCATGAATGTCGTCTTTTCCTGGTCATCAGGGAAGACTGCCACCTGATTGTACCCAGAATATCCATCGAGAAAGCAAAAATACTTATTCCCTGCCAATTTTTCGAGAATTTGATAAATAAAAGGCAAAGGAAAGTGATCCTTCTGGGTAGCGGTGTTCAACTTGCGGTAATCAATACAGACCCTCCATCCAGTTGAGGGTCCAGTGACAACTTGTTCAACTTGGTCGTTGAGTTCCATAGTAAAGCCTGCCTTCTTTGGCACCACATGAATGGGATTGACCCATTTACTGTCAGCAATTGGATATATGATCCCAGCATCCAACCACTTCAAGATTTCCTTTTTTACAACCTCCCTGATATTAGGGTTCAGACGTCTCTACATGTCCCTAAAAGGCTTGGTGGAATCATCAGTATAAATGTGGTGCATGCAGAGTGTAGAGTCTATACCCTTAATGTCAGCAATGCTCCAAGCAATAGCATCCTTGTGCCTAGATAAGCATTCAATCAAGGCTCCCTCCTGTGCCTCAGATAGCACAGCCGAAATGATAACGGGGAGCGTATCATTGGCACCTAGGAAAACATACTTGAGAGTGTTAGGGAGGGGTTTCAACTCAAGTTCGGGGGCTTGTATGGTTGAGGGTTTCATAATAGATGTCCCCATCTCAGGTAGCGAATCTACCTTTGGCGGAAATGATGGGGGAAGAGAATCAGCAGAAACTCCTAGCAATTCCTCTAGTTCTAGTATATCCCCTTCACATTCCTTGAAGAGATGGGAATGCTCATTCAGCATGACATGCTGAAGGGGGTCATCATATAACATTGCTGGAGTTGCCTCTTCAATCAGGTCATCTATCACCCCAACTTGAGAACAATCCTCAAGTCCGGCTTGTTTGTAAGCATCAAACACATTAAGCCAGATTTTCCTGTTCCCAAAGCCCATTTTCGATGCCCCAGTATTGCAATTGATTGAAGCATGCGAAGTTGCAAGGAAGGGGCGGCCCAAAATGATGGAGGGTTTGGTTGGCCTGTTTGTAGGGTCAGTGTCCAAAACTAAGAAGTCAACGGGAAAGAAGAAATCCTCCACTCTTATGAGGACATCTTCCAAAATTCCTCGTGGTGTCTTAAGTGATCGATCAGCAACATGAAGGATTACAGGGCTAGGCTTCAGATTGCCTCCACCAAGTTGTTCATACACGTAGCTCGGAAGGATGTTCACCCCCGCACCCAGATCAAGTAGAGCCTCATCAATTTGTAAGTCACCAATAACTACAGAGATGTATGGGGTTCCTGGGTCCTTAAGGTTCGGGGGTGTGCCATGTTGAACAATTGAGCTAACGGAATCAGGCAGGACAACTTTTGATTGGACCTGTTTTCTATATTGCCGCTTTTTTCGTGCACAGGTCCTTTAAGAAGTGGGCATAAGACAGAATCTACCTGATAGCTTCAAGCAAAGGCAGGTTAATCTGCACTTGCTTGAAAGTTTCCATAATCTCATCCGTCTTATCTTTGGCTCCAGATGAGCCAGCAGAAGTCTGCCCAGAGGTGGATAAGTGCTCTGGAAAAGGCACTCTCGATCTTTGGGTGGAAGGGTTGTCATGTCGAGTAAGGGGTGGAACGGGGGCAACTTCTTCCGGTGAGGTGATTTTAAGCGGAGAAGATTTGGGCAAGTCTTCTCCGGTTGGGGTGAAAGTTGGGGTGGATGGTTTTTTAGGGGGTGAGACTATAGGAGTATCGGGTTTGGAAATTTCTTTCCCACTCCTCAGAATAGTCACCGCTTGAGCATGCTCCCTAAAGACAATCCCTTTTCCTTTAGGATTTTCCTCAGCAGCACTGGGGAACTTCCCAGTCTCCCTCTGTCTAACGGCCTCAACAAGGTGTCCAATTTGTGATTTCATCTCATGTATAGCCTTGTCATGAGATTAGACGATGGCACTTTGACTTTCTTGCATTGTTTTCAACATCGCCTTCAATTCATCCATGTCAGAGGTTTTAGGTTGGGCAAAGGTCTGAGGTTGGTTCATTTGATGGTTTTGAAAGGATTGTGGTTTGTAATTCCCTGAATTTGAGACATTTCCTTATCTCCATGAAAAGTTTGGGTGGTTCCTCCATCCCTCATTATAAGTGTTGGAGAAGGGTCATTACAAGGTCTTGGACGGAACCCTTGAGCGACATTCAAATCCACTTCTACAAGCTCAGGGAATTGGGAGGCCAAGTGGCAATCCACAGTGGCGTGTGTATTGCCTTGACAAATTATGCATTCGGAAGCTTGGGATGTGGAGGTGTTAGGTACGAATGAACTCGGGTTCGACATAAGCCTTTCCATGTTTTGATTCAATAATTGAATTTGATAGGCTAAATTCTGGGTGTCCCTTACCTCATTCTCCTCCAACTTTCTTTGCATGAGAGTGGGCTTTCTATCCATGTAGGCAGAATTCAAGTGAATAGAATTCTCACTCAAAGTATCAAATAAGTTTCAAGCTTCATCCTCAGTCTTAGATAGAAAGGTTCCTGCACAGGCACCATCCACAGTTTGCCTGTGCGAATCATTAAGTCCGGTGTAGAACCTTTCAACCAGTTGCCATTTAGGAACTTGGTGATGTGGGCACAGTCTCAGCAAATCGTTAAAGCGCTCCCACGCATCATGGAATGCTTCCCCATCCTTTTGAATAAAACTCATAATTTCCCTCCTAAGGTGATTTGTTTTGCTCATTGGGAAGTACTTCTTCAAAAGCTCCTTCTTCAGGGCATCCCAAGTATTTATATTATCAAGGCTGTGATACCAATACTTGGCTTTGTCCTTTAGGGAGAAGGGAAAGAGGGTCCGCATTTGAGCATCATCAGTAACGCCCTGCAGCTTCACCGTGGAACAGACCTCGGTGAATTCCTCAATATGCCTGTAAGGGTTTTCCCTAGTAGTACCATAAAAGGAGGGTAGTAAGGATATGGTACTACTTTTGATCTCATACGGATTGTCCCCTCCTGGTCTACGTAGTGCTGGGCCAGCTTGATTGGTTGGGATGAAATATTCCTTAAGGCTCCTTTGACCAGCCATTTCTACCCTTGGAAGGTCTCTTCTTAGGATTCTTTCAGGTTCAGGATCAAATACAAGTTGTCTCCTAAGAGAACGCCTACCAAGCATGCACTACAAACACAATTCAAAAGGACTTGTTTGGTCTTTACAGATTTAGGCTCTTGACTTTAGTTCAAATTGTAGGTGACAAAACAAGTTGCCCGATCAATTACGCGCCTATTGTCAACCTTCGAAATGCCTAAAAGGACCTAGTTGGAGCTTAGGTATTCTTCCCTAAATCTCAAATGGTCAAGTAAATCCAAAGACGGAAGATCAAGGGATGCAAGTAGGCCTAAGCCTTCCTTTGAAGCTGTGCTTTCGAAGTGCTTCTCAACTACCCCCAAAAATCCATGATAGGGTATCCCCCTCTTTAGATTTACAAAACCTTTGATCTCAAGTTCCGAATACTTCAGAATCCAACAGTTGGAGGGCTCTTGTCCTAGTCGTTTCAAGACTTAGGAGTGTCTAAATGAGTGCCGTGGTGTAACAGATATAAGTGTGCATTCACCGCAAAAGGATTTTGAATTTTGAATCGCACACCACATTTTACAATCAAGTCCTTGACTTTTAGATGTCCCTCCTTTAATTAGTCCTTTTTTTTTTTTTGAATATATGTGACCACTTGTTAGATCGCTTCAAGACAAAGTTTGTGGTCTTTGAATTAAATCCAAATGTAATGCGTGATCAAGAATAGGATGCAAAATAAGTGAATACGTACCTTGCTTCCAGCAATCAACGATGAAAGAATGCATGCAATGCAAAAAAATAAATCTAGAGGCTGCTCATACAGACCTAAATGGTTCATCCTAGGGCAGGCAGCTCATTTTTTTTTTTTACTTTTTTAACTACTTATACACAAGCAAATAAAAGTAATCAATAAACTAAAATTCTAAATCAAAAGAAAAGGGAACAGGCTCCCAAAAATTACCCAACACGGGCCCAAAATAAAATCGGGGAACAAACCCCTCAAAATATACCCCAGAACAAGGGTTTCAAACCAAATGCAATGAAAAATTAAATCTAAAGTCTTAATTCTATTCTAATCAAACTAGCGACTAAATATACAATGATGTCCGTCGCGTCCTCGTCCTTCTCCTCCTTTCCAAAATAGCTCGTCCAATCCTCCTCTAGCGATGTCAAGGGTCGCCTCTCACACTGGCTGATTCTTGCACAAATTTTCTCACACAGAAAAGAAAATAATAAATGGTTAAATCACTGTGCAATTGACAAATAATCAAAATAAATTCAGGTGAAATTATTGCATCTGTTGCCTCCCAGCAACGGCGCCATTTGACGAGTCGATTGTTCGCTTTAAAGTCGTTTGCAGTTTTATGTGGTGGAAAAATCGACTAATCAATATTTAAAAAGAAATAACCACTCGCAGAGGAGCGGGTCATATCCACAGGGAGGCAATGACGTACTTAAATTTTCACCAGTTAAAAATGTTTGTTCGTAGTTAGTTTGGACAAGAATCAAGCCAGAATTGCCTTCAGATTAAGGATGAAACAAGAAACAATGCTGAAATAGCAATTATGAGTAACTAGAGGATATTTGTCACAATGCAGAATCAGTAAACTATTATTAAAAATTGACAATGGCAAAAAATGTAATTTTTAATGGCCCGATTACTGTAGCAAAATAGGGGATTTTTTCCCCTTTGCCGTGCGCGACGAGGAGTGGACGGCCAGATGCGGGAAGCTCGGAGGAAGTTCCTTGGACAGAGGGCTTCGAAACGGTGGTGGTGGCATGTCGCGCGGTGGCCAAAGTCGGCCGGACGAGCTCCACGGAGGTGGCTATAGCCGGTGTTGCAGCTGCTGTTGGCGGTGAGCGTGCGTTGCAGGCGGGTACAGGAGCGCGCGCGTGAGGTTCTGCTGGCGTGGGAGGAGGGTATGTGCGGCCTGGAGGGCGTGGAGATGGCGCTGGATACACAGGCGGTTGCACCCTCAGTTGGCATGCGGGGGGATGCTACAGCTGGCTGGAGGCATGGGTGTGCAGGCAGTGAGAGCGGGAAGGCACTGCAGGCTGTGCTTGCACGCGCTGTTGGTGGGCGGTGCGCGTGTGGGCTTCAAAGGCCGGAGGGCGTGCGGTTGAAGACTACTGGCCGTGGGGGTGGTGTGGGTGCGCAGGCTGGAGGGGGTGGAGTGAGCGGGTGAGGTTGCAGGCGGCTGGTGAGCGGGCGAGTGTGGTTGTTGCAGGAGTGGGAGGTCGAAGCTTCAGACGTCCGGGAAATTTCCCTGACGTCTTAACTGACTGAGAGGGTGATTGCACAGTGCTTGCAACGGTGGTTGTTGGTGACGACGGCGAGGGAGATGCACGCTAAGGTGCTCACGGTTATGCGGACGAGCTCTGGATGGCGGTGTGGCCTATCACACCACACGCCCACGGTGGTGGAGACTCGCTGCCACGGTTGAGGCCGACGGTATGGAATGGAAGAGAGAAGATCTCTCTGCACAATGGTGGGTCGGTGGTGGAGGCCTGCCTCGCTCAGCATCCTCTCTCCTCCTTTTGTAGTGGCCTGCACAAATTTGAAATCAGCTGCCCGACCAGATCCAACACATCCGCTCCTCCTTGAATGGGTTCTTCACTGCGACAGCTGGTGGCGTTGGAGCAGCAGCCAGCCGTTCCTGCAAGAAGAAGAATAAAGAAAATAATGTTAAAATATTATGGTTATTTATATACAGACCCTCAACTTTTATGTTAACCTAAATTAATGCATGCAATGTACCTAATTAGTTAACTAATGCAATTCTAAGTTAATTCTAAATGCATTTAAATATGAATAAGATGCATGAATTATGTAATTGAATTAGAAATATAAATTAATCTAATTACATCCTAATTTATGCTAAATAAATGTTATAATTAACCTAATGTCTAGGCACTTAAATACTTAAATAGCCCACAACTATGGGCTAATCATTAATAATGCCTAAAAGCGTAAGTTTTGTTCCCTTAATTCTATTTCCTTTTTTTTATCTTTTTGAATTTTCATTCTTTTTTTTAGTAAAAAAGAAACTAAAAGAAATTCTACGGAGTTAACAAAATGATTTCAGGATAAAGTATCCACCACCCCATGCCTAAATGATGCAATGTCGCCATTGTAAAAATAGAGACATGAAAAGGGCGGAGTAAACAGAATATCACCTGAATTTCATGACAACCTAGTCAGCTTCGTAGAGAGGAGAGAGTATACACACATGCTAAGTTTAATGCCTTCAACTAGGCATAATATACATACAAAGAAGAAATTGAGAATTCACAAGTGTGGGTCGGAATCAAAATCAAAAGATTAATCCTTCAACCCTCCAGCAGGAGATGTCCACAAACGTGGACCAGATTATGGAGCTGACCCATGCCCTAGGGTCAAGTGGTTCTAAGGTTCTAGATGAAAATCACCCAGAACCTAAGATTATTGTGTTTGCGGGGCCGAGCTTGCGATTTTGTGGTGTTGAACCCATGACCAAAGTGTCGGACAATGGGTAAAGATGGTTCAATAAGTTTGGATGTCCACTTGACGTTCAACTCCGAAAAATAATCAGCTATTTCGAGCTTAGGTTGCACGTGAAGGATATCATAAGGTTCCTAGTAGAAAGTAGGTGGTTTCAGTTCCATAGGTACCCTTAGATCCAAAATCAAAGTTCCCTCAGAATTAGCCTCCCAAATTTTTATTTCTACAATTCTATTCTCCAACATCAAGGTTTTTGGTACCTCCAGATCGTTGTACACCCCATCTAAAGTACCCAAGTCCAATAATTGCGGTTGAATCAGGATTTACTTGGGCGTAATGATTTCTAAATCAAAATCAATCCCTTTGAGGTGTGGTTGAGGGATGGGGCTACTAATTGAATCTTCTAGTAAATGAGGATTCGAATCCACCAAGTTAGCCCCATCCGAAACAAAATCTTCAATGAATGGGCTATCAAATGGCTCGTCATGCTCCTCGAGCCCATTTGTCTCACTAAAATCACCTTCCTTAAGCTTAAGTGAGACTTCACTAAGAGAGTCCTCACCCTTAAAATCAAAGAATCCATGATCCTCATTTATACATGTCTCAAAATCATATGTTATTTCATGGTCAGTGGAGACATTTTTCGTCATTCCTTGAGTTGGGGATCTCAGGCGAATCAATTGGTTCATCCTCAAATGGTTGCTCTAGACCAATCTGGTCATCTCCAGTCTCAGAATATGTATCCCCCGACACGCGCCTGAGTGGGTTTTGACATTGGCTCTACTGGAGAGGGTTCATCTTGAGAATCATCCCATGATTTGACTAGTGCAATCATAAATTTCATCCTCAACCTAGACAACTTCCCAAGAAGAAACTCACCCAGGTCCTTATCCTTAACGCTTTGCAGCAAATCCAATAAAGAGCTATTCAGTTCATCAATCATTTTTATCATAGGCTCCAATGCTTCAGTGCATGTTGTTGGTTGAGCTTCTAAAGGTTGGATGGTGTTCCTTAAGTTAGCCAACACCCTATCCTAGATCTGGTTCACCTGAACCGGCTGTTCGGTTCAGGTTTGGGTGGGTTTGGGTTAAATCTAGGGGATTCAAGATGTCGAGGTTCTCGAGTCCCTCCAAGTCATTTCGGGTTGTTCAAAGAATGGTGATGACATATTTTCAATGAAATACTAGGGAGGGTAGGTGTTATAATCAGCATATCCTTCCTGATTGTAGATCGGGTTGGTTTTGTCATCAAAGGATGGAGATCCATAATCATTGTAGGTTTGGGAAGGAGAGTAATCATGTCTTGCTGTCCAGGGTTAGGCCCTGGACACTGAGGTTCGTATTCATATCCCTAATCAAAGTCATCCTAGCTAGTGGATGGGTGATTACAGGTCAAGTTGGAATAGTAATCATCTTGGGGATAAGTGGTGGTAGGAGGATAGGATGGGAAATGTGTGTAAGAAGTGGAAGGATACATAATAGAATAGGAGGGAAAACAGAAGAGAGAAAGGTGCCATACAGTACAATCAATCAACCCTGTCCTTAGGTAGGTTAGCCTAAAGACCTACAGACTCCCAAGACCCATCTTGAGATTATAAACGATTTAATCTACTTTTATCCAGTCAATCCAACCAATTAGGAGTAACTGAGGAGAAGGGTCTTCCATTGTCTTATGCCTTTGATTCCTAGTGTACCCCCCAGCCACGGTTGTTTGATGCTACTCCCCTAGCTAGACATCAGATGGACCAGCAGAAGCAGATTAATCGAAAAAAATCTCAATCTGAGCCCCGAAGAGCGAATCAATCCTTAAGGCCAACGTCTACTTGATTTTAATTAGGCTTGGGATGATTGTGCTCTTGGCATGTGATGGGCCCTTTAAATGGGTTGTGCCCTTAATTATTGATTCAAATGTGTGTGCATACACAACCAGGGTTTACAAGCAAGGTTATTTGATGATGTGTTTTTTAGGGCTTAACCTTGTTTAGTAGCTTCTAGGGTTTTGTTCTTATGTTGGTGCAATCAAGGTTTAGTAGAACACTCAGTTTTGAAAACATGGGTGATGATATGTTCCTTTAAAAATCAAAAATAATGTGGAGTGCCTGGTTTAGCCTTAAGAATCAACCATAAGTGGCAAGCTAGTTGATCAATCAGTTTTAGAATGAGTGGTGCGGCCAAAATAATTCAAGCAATTGGCCTATTGTTCCACTTGATTAGGGCACACAAAAAGTTTTAACCTAATCAGATTTCTACTAACTTATGTCTGTTTTGAGTTAAGGCGTACTGGATCCATAGGTCAGATCTTGGTTAAGTGGTAGAATCAAAGTGGAGTGGTGCGCCTTAAGTGGAGAGTTGTGGGTGTTAACGTGTGTATTTTCTAGAAAATCCCACAAGAGAAGAGTTTTTTTTTTGTTTTTTTTATTTATACGGGGGTGAAATGAGTGGAGGTGGCAAACAAACAGCCATATCTATCCTAGGGTTTATAAAAAGCACTTAAGTTGATTTGGGTTTGAGTTATTAGTGTGGTGAAATGAACTAGTGGGTAGGGAAGTGGGGGGAAACATACAAATCATTCATCTGCACTTTTCTCCGATCTAACCGCTTTGGCCCACTTCGAAAGAGTACTTGCAATCAAGGTAAGATCAGAGAAAAAGTGAGATAAAAGTTAGGTAAGGTGGAAAAAATGTGAGAAAAACCAAAAAGCGTTGCCTCCCCGGCAACGACGCCAAAATGATGGAGGCACATTTTGCGAATTAAAATTAGGGGTTTGGCAAACCCATGTTTGTAACTCGCAAAACACGTCTATCGGATAAAATTTATAACTGAAACTCAAAAATTGAGTCCCGGGTCGAACATGAGGAGGCGAACGTTTAGTTTTATAAAAATTTGTGCTTCTCTTTTATTTATTTTTGTTGTTTTTATCTTTTCTAATTTTTTTTTGGTATTTTAATAGGGCAAGAGATTAGATTGACAATTGCTTATCTAGCTAATCCACTTGCAAAAATATAAGAGAGAGAGGGAGAAAGAAAGAGAGAGAGAAAAAATCATCTATTCATAAGCAAGTGTTTGTTACAACTACAAAAGCAGAAAAATCTACACTATGAAAGCGTAAAAAGATAGAATGAGGTGAGAGGAATTCCCCTCGCTGGTCGCTTGGAGGATGACTCACTCTGACGTCAACTGGAGGAAAATGGTGAGGAGCAGGATGAAGGAGGGCGGAGCTGGAGGACGGAGGATGGGGCAGGACGATGTCGTAGCGAGGATCTTCTTCCCAAAGGGTGGTTAGAGGACTACCACGGGATGCTCCACGAAGAGGTGGGAAAAGTAATTTCTTTTCTACCCTAGAGGAGCATCTCGGGCTTCGAACAAGCTCTCTCTAGAGCCTTGGTGGTGGTGAGAGGAAGAAAGGAAGAGATGAAGAAAAATGGCAGGGGTAGGGGTCCTTTTATATTGGAGGAAAGAATCAAATTTGTATACAGGATATTTAGTGATGATCATAAATGTCACTGAAGATCCACCGTAAACGTCGCTAAAGACTGCCCACGCACCCACTCTACCACTACACTGGTGTGCACTCCGCGCGTCGAGTCATGTGCCTCTGCGTGCTACACACTTGCGTGCACTGCTGCTTCACGCGAGCATGCACCAGTGCTGCTGTGCATGTGCAGTGGTGCATCCATGCACATGGGCGGCCTGGGTTTCACCACGTGGCACGATCTGGGCCATCCATCTCCTTTTCGTTGTAGGGGCTGCAACAAAGGTAGGACTGAGTTGATTTTTGCACTGTTGGGCTGCAATTGTCGATACGAATCCATCTGGATGGTCAGATTTGTCATTTGAAGCTCTCAATTATGTCACCTAGTCCGTTGCCCATTGATCTTCCTCAGACTGTATATGGTGCTATGGGACTCCTAACGAGGCGATTTCAGGGGCGTTGGACTCTAATCATCGTCTTGATTAGGTCCATATGGTCGGATTGTCAATCAGAGGCTCCGAAATAAATATTCTTCTCTTCTGACCACAAAAAAGATGCAATTAACCTAAATTATGCACTACTCTAAATGTAGAATGATGCATGCTATACAATATTTATAACATGAAATGCAAATCTAAGCCTAGGAACATGCATGAATAGGCATTTTACCCTCAATAATTGTGTCTACATCAGCTACTGATGAATCACTTTTATCTTAAGTGGTACGGTCCAAACAGCTTAATCAATTGACCTATTGCACCACTTAGTTAAGGCACACAAAAAATATTTCACCTATTCAGGTTTCTAATCACTTATTTGTGTGTAAACTTTGAGTGTACCAAGTCCACTTGTCAGAATCCCAGTTAAGTGATTAAATCAGAAAAGGTGTGCCTTAGGTTGAGAAATTTGTGGGCGTGTATATTTTAGTTATGTCCCACAATTAGAAATTTATATATATATATAGATATGGGGGTGAGGTGAGGTGAAGTGACAGTCAAACAATCCGATCTATCCTAGGGTTTATAAAAGCAACTAGGTTGATTTGAGTTTGAGTTATTAGGTGATGGAATGGAAATCTAATGGGTGGGTGGTGGGGATACACTTACATAACCTTCTAATTGCACTTTACTCTAATCTATTCCACTTTGCCTCGCCTTGGAAGGGCACCTGTAATTAGAGAAAGAAGGAGCAAAGAGGGGTAAAAAGCTAAGCAAGGTGAAAAACATGGAAAAACCAAAGAGTAGTGCCTCCCCAGCAACAACGCCAAAATGAAGTGTGTATTTTTCATGAGTAAAATCTGGGTTTTAGAGAACTCGTCGTCATAGTTGTAAAATATTGCTACCAAATAACTTTTTTTTTTTAAAACAAAAAGGAAAACTATTGTCTTACGATAGCAATCCGGAAAGGTATATTATATAACCAAATAAATTTATAACTGAAACTCAAAGGGAGTCCCACGTTGAACACGGGGATGTGAACATTTAGTTTGTGAAATCCGCATTTCGCTTTTATTTGTTTTTGTTATTTTTTCCTTTTGTAATTTTTTGATATTTTGTAAGATATCAAGCAAAATATTTGTCATCTATTCTAAGCTACTTTAGCAGAGTAAGAGAGAGAGAGAGATTTCATGAGATTGGACCTTGTCTATTACAACTAATTGAAACTACACTAAAAATCAATAAAAGATAGAATGGGTTGAGAAGAATCCCCCTCAACGGTTGCATGGAGGACGACTCACTCTGACGATGCCTAGAACGAAGGTGGCGAGGAGCTGGATGAAGAAGAATGATGTCGAAGGAAGGAGGATGGGGTAGGATGGCATCGCGACAAGGATCTACTTCCCGAATGTGGTCGAGGATGACCACTAGATTCTCCACAAAGGGGGGTGAGAAGTGGGAAAAAATGTTTAATTTCTACTCTAGAGGAGCATCCCGGGCTTGGGACAAGCTTTCTCTAGAGCCTTAAAGGTGGTAAGGAAGAGAAAGGAAGAGTTGATCAACAATGGGATGGGTAGTGGTCTGTTTATAGTGGATGAGACGAGACAAAATGAAGTCACAGTCAACAGTGACATTCACAATCGTTGCAAAAGCTCCACCATAAACATCGCTACATGTTTAGCTTACGCGCTTGCGCTGGCGCTCGTACATGTATGGCTGGCGCTGAGGTTGGAAGATTTGCAGTCACTGGATTGAAAGCGAACAGCCATGATCGCATGCTGATTGCGCTCTCTAGATCATGTTGGATGGAGCATGGATTTGCACGTTGGTTCACGTGTTATCACCACGTGCAGATCGTGTGGCATTGATTGGATAACGTCGCCGCTCTCTTCACCGCCAGTTTGATATCGGATGCTCCAATTTTAATCATGTGCTCTAACTACTGGATTTGTCCCCTCACCACAGCTTGAACTTGTGCTCGCAATTTGAGAACGCTGCTCGCAACCATTGTTCCACGTGCTCACAAGTGTAGTGGTCAGGAATTTTAGCAGAGTGGTGGAGCTACCTTCTCAACTGTTGGATCTTGATCCAACGGTCAAGATGGCTTCGCAGAGATGCTCCTTAGGGGTGAGCGATGTTGCTGTCCAGTTTGGATGGTCTGGATGGAGCCACGGGGTGCCGTCTGGACCGTCCATCTTCAGATGCTTGTAGGTGTCACCATGGACATCATATTGGGTTGATTTTCATGCTGCTGGTTTTGCAATCATCGATCCAAATCCATCCGTGTGGTTGGATTTGTCATTTGAATCTCTGAATTAACTCACCTAGCCCCTTGTCCATTGATCTTCCTCGAATTGCACAATGTGCTACAGGACTCCGAGCAAGACGTTTTTGGAGGAGTTGGACTTCGACAATCATCCTAATCAGATCTGTACAGTTGGATCATTAATTCGAGGCTCCAAAATAAATCTCCTCTCATAGCCACAAAAGGATATGAATTAACCTAAAATTTATACAAACTATTCTAAATGCAAAATGATGCATGCTATGCAATGCTTATAATATGGAATGCATCAATAAGTTTAGGAACATGCATAAATAGGCATTTTAGCCTAAATAGATGTGCCTACATCAAGGCTTAGAGATGATCATCTAGGCGATTGGGTCCCTCTCCAGATCTGTGAAGGAGGGGGCTCGCAACGGCCCCGCACCCAGTCGGGTGGTGCTGGGTTGGCCAAGGGAATGAAGTAGTCACCCTCCTTAGTGTGGTAGGTGCTAAGGCACCCGAATGATGCATTATCCTAGGCTACTTTTGTGCCGTTGGGTGATAGTGTAGCAATCATAGGTCCTAATTGACCTAAATTAGGTGAGGACTTAGCATAAGTTAGGGTAATTCATGCATGCATAAGCATTATTTGCATCTTTACTGCTTTCTTGTAGCTATGCATAAAATAATGCTATAGTGTACTGATTAGGTGCATTATGACAATTACAGGTAATAAGCTGACCAGAAGCTAGATCAGAAGCTAGATCTGAAGCTGGAATAACTGGTGTTGCAGCAGAGCTGGAGTAGAAAACCTAGATTAGATGTAATAGATAATAATGTAAGGGAGTTAAGGTTTGTTATGCTATTAAGTAGGAATAAAGTAGTAAAATATGAAGAACTTAGGACCATCCTAGCCTTAGGACAACTTAGAAGCTTCCCCAAGACTTAGCCACCCTTAGATTTGGTCACCGCACCCTACAAAACCTTAAAACCCTAATTCCAACCTCTATCTGGACATCCAGATAAGTTATAGAACATCCATAACCCTTAGCCAACCCCCGCACACCTTAAACCCACTTCTGCAGCGTTATTGGACGTCCAGACACTTGGTCAGACATCCAATTTCTGTAGAATACCCAAAACAGAACCTATAATCCTTCCTGACTCTAATTAGACGTCCAGACTTCAAGTATGGACTTCTCATTTTTTATTATAAGTTGTCTAATACTTTTATTGGACGTCTGGAACTGCTCTCTAGTTCCTGTTTTGAGATTCAAGCCTTTATATTGGATCTCTAGCTCCCTAAACCTAGTTCCAACCCCATAGGAACCTAAATTAAGGTCCCTTACCCAAGTACATCACCTCTAGACCTCCCTAAGGACCTAATTAGGTCCTCACTAAACCTAATTGACTTGGCTCTTACTCAAGTCCATCAACCTATTCAATTGGACTCATTGAGTCCAATTGAGCCCTGATCTCAGCACACACTATCCAATTGGACTTAGTGAGAGTCCAATTGACCTAGACGTAACTTAATTGAATTATTTTGCTCTCAATTAAGTTTTCACACACCCAATTAAACTTTTATTAAGTTAAATTGCACTTTACCCTAGTGAATTACGGTTTTCAACCCTAATTTGAGACCTACACCAACCTAAACCCCTTAGGACCTAAACTATATCACTTAGACACCTAGGGCACGACCACACACACACACCCATTCATGCACTCCCACACCACCTAGAGTATTCTAGGTTCTTCCAAAGGTGGCGCCACTCTTTGTTGCCAAAATTAGCAACCAAGAGCCATTCAAATTGGAGATCCACAAATGGTGGATCTAAAAACCACCTCTCTCTCTCCTTGCCCAACCACTCTTGGAGCTCTCTTTAGAGAGTTCCACACTTCTCTAGAGAGTCTCCCTTAAGTCTATAAAAAGACCTAAGGGGTGGCCATTTGCACCCATCCATTTCTTGGCTTCATTCACTTCCATTTAGGTTAGTTACATTCACTTCCACTCCACCTCAATGAGTTGCTTACCATGGCTACCACCATCTCCATGCCAAGATGCTAGATCACCTCTCCAACCTCTCTCCAAGGGCTGGCCTTAGCACCATTCGCTGCCATTCCTTCTCCTCTCAGCCAACTCAAAGGCCATCCGAGCCCACCTCTGAATGCCCTTTTTCTGCTAGATTAGTAGCTTAGTTCTTCATAGTTTACATGCTTTTATTGTTGCTTAGTAGTGTAGCTCTTTATTCTCCCCCAATGATGCATGCAAAATCCTCCCATAGATTCATGTATGCGATTGTTTTCTTTAGCTACATTTATGTTTTCAAGCTTTCCTCTATAAGCTTTACACTAGTTTCATGTTGCAAACACCATGATGAATGAATGAAAGATTATATATATATATATCTCTATGTTGAGAATCACCGTGAGCTTATTGCAATATAAATTTTGTGTGATTAAAGTTACATGATTTTATTTATTATCTATTGCAACCAGCATGTCATACCTGAAAATATTAAGGATCAAACTATTAGTGCATTTTCCATAAACAACCACCACATAACTAGAATCGTGCATACTGAAACTTACACTTTCACATTTGTCATCTATCTAACACATGCACACGTAATTAGGGTTCATAATGGAAGTGGCCAAACATTGATCTGATGATTTGAAACCGACATGCTATTTTAAATAAGTAGAGCGAAAAGGATCGATTTCAGATTTGTATAAATGCCTCCCAGAGATGAAAGACTGAAACTCAAGCCTCGCTATCCTTACAAAAATCATTTTTTTTTACAAGCATTTTAGCGCAACTATACTACGATTTCCAACGACTTTTAAAATACGCAAAAATGGCCTTGTCAAATGGCACCGTTGCCAGCGAGGCAACGTCATTTTTTTGATTTTGATCTCTAGAATTATTTCCAATACTTCTTCTCTACTTGTCTTTTGATGTGAGGAAAAATAGGAAAAAAAATGGGATCTGCACACACGAGCGTGGAAAAAAATTCTAGGTGCACGTCATACCTCCCTTAGTCTAGGCTTTTTTTTAACCCTAGGTTAGATTTCCTTCTAGCAATTTCATTTGAAAAAAAAAGAAAAAAAAGCCTATTTATTTTCGTGAAAAAAAAGAAAAAATAAAAAAAATCTAGGTAGTTAGATTTGGTTTCTTTTTGAATCCTAGGTTAGTTTTGAAAAAGCAAAAAATAAAAATTGAAAATCCTTTGAAAAAAAATCCTTTCTAAAAAAAAAAATTTTGAGAAAAAAAGAATTTTTTTGTGGAAAGTTTGAATTTTAAACTCAAACACCTTTTAAATGCTTTTCCACTATTCTCTGATTTTCGACCAGATTTCATGTTTTCATTTAAACATTCAATTGCCAAAAAATAATGAGTGAAAAATTCTAAAATTTGGGGTAGACCTTCATTTTCAAATCATCTTTTAATTGGCATCTTTCTTTTAAAAAATTTCAAGTAAAAAAGATTTAAAAATTCGCAAAGTTCAAGGGGGTCAGACTGACCTAGATTTGAGATTTTTCAAAATTCAAAAACCAAGTTCGAGTAATTTGTGACTCTGTTTTGACTAAAAATTGTATGGTTTGAAAGCTGATCTCATTGGCTTTAAGTTCCATATTTTTCTGGAATTTTTAAAAATCATTTGATACTATTTCAATTTGAAAAACCAACTAGGGGTCAAAATTCCAGATCTGACCGGTTGACATTTAAAAATCTCTACAAATTCAGTTGAAAAGTAAAAATTACAAAAAAATATTATATGAAAAGATAATTGGAAAAAAAATGCACTTACCAAGTTTCAATTTATTTGTATTCCAACTTTGTTTAGAAAACTATTTTTATTCTTGTGGTCTCGTAAAGAAGAACAAAACAAAATAACAAAAAAACCCTAGAATTGAATGAACCATAGGTTACATATTTAGGGTTATAATCTAGAGACCACATTGGGCTAACCTAGACTTAGTCAAGTCTAGTGTTTAGCCGGTGAGCTTGGTCACCTTGTGGGCCACTCACCACAAACCCCAATTGAGGAAAAACGGGTTAAAATCAATTTTAAAACATGAAATCAACCCGAATTCGTTGTCATACTACTGGGTGCATTCAGCCTCTCTTGCTTAACCTAGTGGCTGGGTTAGCTTGAGAGGTGGGAATCACTTTCAGTTAGTTGTACGATGAATTTTTCTTTAGAAATTAGAACTTAGAATGAAAAATCTGGTCACCCGATCATAAGGACCATCTGATTGATAAGGCCTTAGCCTTGTTTGGCTTGGCCACACCAACCTAGGTGTTGGGTGGTGTATGCAAGGAATGAGGTCACTTAGACCTTGACTGGTTGGACCTTGGGAGTCGCTCCCAAGGAGGCAAGTCACCTCGTTAGAACCATCTTCTCCCGCCAATTCTTCTACTTAGCCACAATGGCTAATCCTGGACTTGGACCTAGATCGGGTCAGGATGATGGTAATCTGGACCCGATGGCTCGTCTGGAACCTCAGGTGGTTGAATCAGAGGAGTGACATCAGCAGAGCATGGACCGTATTTTGACGACGCTTGATAGAATGCAGCATCCACCACAAGGAGAACAACTTCGGGACTTCTATGATCCAGCTGCACCAATCGACACACCCTTAGTTAGGATTCCCATCAACGAAGATGCGTTTGAGCTCAAGCCCAATGTGATTGGTTTGATCAACAATCATTTTTATGGAAACTCAAGCGAAGATCCATTCCAGCACTTAGTGGACCTGAGTCGACTGGCAAAAATGATTCGACCCAGGAATGTTGATCTTGGGATTGTTCCAATGAAGCTTCTCCCACTTTCTCTGAGGGACAAAGCTTCATACTGGCTCAAGACCATTGGGAAGCAATTGGAACTTGGATGAAATTACGACGTGAATTCCTACAAAAGTTCTTCCCAATCGGTCAAACAAATGCGATGAGGCATGCAATCATGACTTTCTCCCAAGGAGCTGGGGAGAAGTTGCATGAAGCCTAGGACCGATTTCACGACCTTCTCCAAAAATGCCCGCACCATGGTATACCTAGATGGCACCTAGCTCAAATCTTTTACCATGGGCTGAATGATACACATCGGTATCTGGCCGATGCATCTAGTGGCGGGAATTTCCTCGCAAGAGACGAGAATAGCGCATTTGAGTTGTTCAAATCTTTGGTGGAGAACTCGATGAATGACATGTCCATGAACCAGTTCCAACGGCCTGGTCAATAGCGGGTTGGTGTCCATGAGGTTCACACCGAGTCTATTCGAGCCGACATGGATATCATCGTCAAGCAGCTGGATAGAATAAACCTGATCAAGAAAAAGATTAACCAAATTAGTCAAGGCTAATCTAAATTGAACTCTACTACTCCAAGACCCTCCTATGCACCTCGAGCCCCCCCTGCTCGAGTTAATCTACTCACTCGGGATGCATCTTCTCCTTATTTATGAGATCTTGCTTATCAGGATCCCATAAACAATCTCGATCTGGCACCATATGACCAGGGTTACTCACCACCTGCAGACTATAATATGTATCCCCTTAATGGCTATACGTCTCAGACGTCTTTGGCCTACGAGGACGTTAGTGCTATTCAAGGATACGGGCGTAATAACCTGTATTCAGAGTCGTATAACCCTGGTTGGTGCCAGCATCCGAACTTCTCCTGGTCTAGTAACTCACAGAGACCACATCATGATCCACACTTCCAAACCAGGCAATACAGGAACGAGCAAAACACTTACCCTCGGTAGCAACCATTCCCGTCTCAGCGGCAGCAACCCTGTTCTTTATACCAACCGCTGCACCAAGCTGCCAGTCACCCTCCAAAGCGAGCTAACCCTCTGGAGGCACTGAAAGAGGAGCTGCAAGAATTGATGACGAAATCTACCTAGGATAGCTTGCAAATAATGAAGGCTATGGCTGACCAGATAGAGACTATACAGAACACAAAAAACCAGCTGTTGCAAGAGCATAGGACTCAAAGAGCCTTGGCCTCCCAACCCGTCCCGAACCGTCGGTATGTGTAGAGGCAAGGCACCCGACCTAGGTTTCAGGTACCACATGGATAGGCACACACCATATTATAGTTGCCTCCTGCACCACCTGATTATGCTCAAGGCCAACTGCCTTTGTTACAGAACCCCGCATACTCTGCCCCTTCCTCTCCCCCACCACTTCATGGACAGCAAGCCGATGCACATGCTGTCTCATTGAGGAGTAGAAGGAAGACATTCTACCCACCACATAGGCAGGCGGGTCCTGATTTTTCTCACCCTTCACCGCAGGCGGGTTTGACTCCTTCATCTCAGGAGCCACTTATGGTAGATAAGGGTAAGAGACGACTTGACCCTAAGATTCCTGTCCCTTTTCTTGAGGCACTGATGCGAAATGTAGTGTGGAAAAACACGTGGAATTTTCAGGACTTGAAGTCAATGTTCGAGGAAGTACATAATCAAGTCCCCCTCCCCGAGGCAATTGATCACATCCCCACTGTCGCTAGGTTCTTCAAGGATTATTGTACCCCAAAGCGACAGCCTAGAATTGGACGATAGGCGGTACTGTCAAAAGAAGCTAATGCCGTGATTCTAGTTGACTTGCCGCCAAAAAAGAAAGACCCTGGTACCCCACTCATATCCTGCTTCTTACAGGATTCTCCATTTGATCAGGTCATTCTAGATCTGGGGTCATCCATCAACCTAACTCCCACTACCGTATTTGATCAATTTTGATTTGGGGAGTTAAAGCCTACCTCGGTCACGATTCAGTTGGCTGATAGATTAGTAAAAATAATGAGGGGGGTGGTTGAGAATGTGATCGTAAAAGTCTACGGATTCTACTTTCTTGTGGACTTTTTCGTTCTTGATATGGAGGTTCCTCCTAATCTCCGAGATGCACCAATCATTTTGGGTCACCCATTTCTAGTAATAGCCCGAGAAAACACTGATTGTGCATGTGGGTGTATGGAGATAGCCCTAGGTAATGAGAGACTTTGACTTGACATATTCAAGGCATCAAGGAATTTTGACTGTGATTGCATAGAGGAGGACGGTGAAGACGAAGATTCGACATACTGTGGTAACATTGGGCTCCTTTGTGACGACCCAATGTCTCATTCGTCTGCACTATCAGGGTTCTTGGACCTCTATCCACAAGGGACTGAGACCATTGCATTGCACATATCTCCTAGAGGATCCAACTGTTTAGGGTGTGTTTCTGACCATAGCACCCTTGAATCTAGCCATCCCAATCCGTACACTACTGGGCCACTGTTGTTGTTACAAGAAGATGTGACCATTGCTAACGAGTTTCCCGTTAATGTAGTCACAACCGACTATCTCACAGGTCACGAATCAGCAGGAATTCACATGCATACGGATCGACAGATTCCCACCTTCGAGTTTGCTCCTCCTATCCCCATTTCTAACTCTGACCCACCCGTGATTGAATTGAAACCCTTACCTAACTCACTTAAGTATGTGTTCTTGGGCAAAAGTGAAACATACCCGGTCATTATTAGCGTCCACTTAACCCAAGAACAGGAGCATCAATTCATTTCTACGCTACAAGACCATAGGGTTGCTATAGGGTGGAGCATTGCTGATCTCTGCGGTATTCACCCCTCGTATTGCACTCATCACATTTACATGGATGAGGGGGGTGAAACCTTCGAGACAACCTCAAAGACACCTAAACCCGAATATGCTAGAGGTTGTTAAGAAGGAGATCATCAAATGGCTAGATACAGGTATTGTATAGCCAATCTCAAACAGCCAATGGGTGAGTTCGATCCAGATAGTGCCCAAGAAAGTAGGACTCACCGTAGTGAAAAATGATAAAGGAAAATCCATCTCAACCCACACTGAAACATCTTGGCGAGTCAACATCGACTATAGTAAACTGAACATGGCTACCCAGAAGGATCACTTTCCTTTGCCTTTCATTGATCATATCTTGGAACAGTTAGCCAGATGCAGTTTCTTTTGCTTTCTGGATGGATACTTCGGGTATAATCAAGTAGCAATTAGCCCAGAAGATCAAGACAAGACCACATTCACATGCCCCTTTGGAACATTCGCTTTCAAGCAGATGCCCTTTAGCCTCTGCAACGCACTAGCAACATTGCAGCGTTGTATGATGGCCATCTTCTCTGACATGATTGGGGACTATGTGGAGGTGTTCATGGATGACTTCTCCATTTTCGGAGATGATTTCGCATCTTGTCTTGATAACCTCACCAAAATCCTAAAATGGTGCATTGAGGTAAACCTAGTACTATCCTGGGAGAAAAGCCATTTCATGGTGAGGGATGGCATAGTACAAGGGCACAGGATCTCTAAAAATGGACTCGAGGTCGATTGAGCTAAATTTGAGATTATTTCCCACTTATCCCCACCTAGCTCGGTCAAGCAGATCAGATCATTCTTGGGTCACATCGGCTTCTATCGAAGATTTATACATGATTTCTCGAAAATTGCACGACCTTTGATGAATCTCCTGGTTGTCAATGCCCCATTCAAATTCGACACCTCGTGTCTCAGCGCCTTTGAGACTTTACAAAGCGCTGTCTGTGATTCCTCGATTCTCCAACCACCCAACTGGTCGCTTGATTTCGAGATGATGTGCGACACTTCTGAATTTGCTGTCGGTGCTGTTTTAGGCCAGCGTCGGGAAAAAAACCTTTTATCACATATTATGCTAGCAAGACGCTGAATGAGGCTTAGCGCAATTATACTGTCACCGAAAAAGAACTACTAGCAATAGTATTCGGGTTAGAGAAATTCAGATATTATTTATTAGGGTCCAAAGTTATCATCTTCACTGACCACTCCACCCTCCGGCATTTGTTGGTAAAGAAGGATGCCAAACCCCGACTCATTAGATGGATCATTCTATTGCAAGAATTTGATATTGAAATCTGTGACAAAGTCGGAAAGCAGAATGTTGTGGCGAATCACCTATCCAGACTGGATCCAGCCCACATTCCTTATTCCCTGCCTATCCACGACCAATTTTCAGATAAATCCCTTTTGGCAGTTCACTCTATTGAGTTCCCTTCGTACGCGGATATCGCAAACTATCTTGCCATAGGCACGATTCCTGCGAACCTATCCAAGGACTAGAAACTCAAATTTACTACGGAGGCCAAATTCTACCTCTGGGATGACCCACTACTCTTCTGCATTGGAGCAGATCAGATTATTCAAAGATGCATCCCATATTCTAAGATCCCCAATGTGTTATCTTTTTGCCACAATGATGCTTGTGGTGGTCATTTCTCAGGATGGAAAACCGCTGCAAAAATTTTGCAGTCGGAACTTTTCTAGCCAACTATTTTTAGAGATACACATGAATACGCCCAGCACTGCAAACGATGCCAGTCGGTCAGTTCTATGACTAGGAGAGATATCATGCCACTCCTACCCATCATGGTTGTAGAAGTGTTCGACGTCTGGGGCATCAATTTTATGGCCCCTTTTTCAAATTTGCATGGCTTTGAATACATATTACTAGCCGTTAACTATGTCTCGAAGTGGGTCGAGGCCATCCCGGTGAGATGGGCTGATCATAAGACCGTAATTTCTTTCGTACAGCAGTACATCTTTGCAAGATTCGAAATACCCCGCACTCTGAATAGCGACGGGGGAAGTGTTAAGACCCATTCTATTTGAGCCTTTTCAGATGTATGGACTATGGGTCAGACGTCTGGTCAGACGTTCGGACACCATCCTAGACGTCTGGAAATCAAAATTTTTGAGTACGAGATTGCGTCTGCATGCGTGCTGCACGCAGACAGTACACCCCCCTCATTTTCTTCTTTTTCTCTCTCTTTCTCCCCCAGTGAAAACCCTAAACCCTCACCCTTATAAACCCCTCCTCTCTCTGGTTCCACCCCACTTCCCAGCCACCTTCCTCCTTCCCTCCAGCGAGAGCAACAGAGCGAGAGAGAGCATGGGAGTGGCGTGAGAAGGAGAGGAGGAGCAGTGTGAGAGGGAGAGGAGTCTAGCTTGCGTGATCTTGTGGGAGCTCACCAGTGAGCACCCGATCGAAGCGGCGTGTGCACAAGGCAGAGGAGTGCATCAGGGAGGTCCTCCCCGACACTACTGCAGCCGGAGCGTAGGCGAGAGGGCGTGATGTGGCCACGCGCTGCGCGAGAGGGCAAAAGTAGGTTCTAGTTCTGTGTTCTTCCCAGAATCAGACATTTGGAGTGATGTCCAGATGACGTAGCCGACGTCTGGAGGAGGTTCCAGATGTTTGAGGAGTAGACATCGCAAAGGTACGTCTTCTTTGCAAATACGGCCATGCAGGCCACTCTGTCGAGGCCCTGTTGCATGCCTTTTTGAGGAGATTTGGTGGATTCTACATAGGGTTTGATTCGGGAAGGCATGGGACACGCCCTCCCATGCATATCGGATGTCTGGGCGACATACTAGACGACAGGAAGCACTTCCAAACTCCTGAAGGGGTGGTCAGACATCTCGAACTGGGTCCAGATGGTCCAATAGAGTTCCTGGATGTCTGAGGATTGGTGCAGAGGCTTAGGTACATTACTGGACCCTTTTAAGATGTCTGGAAGGTGTTCCAGATTTCTGATTTGAGTTAGGAACAATGTTTTGACCCATTTAGGATCCGTTTGAGGTCCATTTCCCGCAATTACGATACCGATGTTTTCCATATGAATTCCTCTACTTGTTAGAATACTTTCTATAATGTTCTAAGTGTTCTCTTGTGATTGATCCTTGTGATAGGACTTGTTTCCGTTGTAGGTTCGGGGCTTGCTGACGAACGTGAGCCTGCCGTTCAAGCCCTCAGTACTCCTGGGTTTACTGGTAGAGTTGCTTCCCCTAATTTAAATACAAACCTGATTGCATGTGTGGAATGAATGATTAGAACCTAGGATATGGAATGAATCCTAGGACTAGAAATACTGGAATGTCTGTATTGAATGAATGGATTGCAGTCTTGAATGAGTAGATAGAATGATAACAATTCCTGTAAATGAATAACAGTTCCCTGTGAAATATGTAGTACTTGTGCTAGTTAATTGTTGAATGTAATTTTCCTGTCGCACATATAATATGACCTGCATGTATATAATTTGAAATTGGAAAGGTGAATGTTGGAAACACGAACTACCTGTGAATAACCTGAATATAGAAATGTGAATGATAGAATTACTAGTTGCATGGTATAACCTGAGAATGGAGATAGAAATGATGAAACCTGGTATGGAATGACATGAGAAATATGAGCATGAACCCTACTGGGAATTAGAAGTAGAGCTCCTGGAATCAATGAAATGTAACTGGAAATGTGAGTGGGGAAGTGAGTTGGCCATTGACTACAGAGTACCAAGGAGAGCGATGATTGCATAGCAAAAATACACCAGTAGATATGCCATCTTGTGTTATTCCCTAGCACTGCCACTGCATTTTATGTAGCTATAGTTGCATTTGTACATGGACACATGCATGCATTTTTAGAGAGGGGAGGAGAGTGTGAATAATTGGCCATCTATTAATCAACATTTTACTTGAGTGTGGCATCGCAATTTCACCATTTCTTATTTCTTTTTTTTATTATTTTCTCATGTGGCTGCACAACATGGTGCAGCATTCCCTCCTCGCCGCTTCTCTTGCCAGCAGCATGGGGAAGTGCATGCTGTTCCTCTATAAAAGACCATGCACTGGCAGAGGTTTAACGACCCTGAGACACCTCACTTCCACCCTCCCCTGTGCACCACACACACCACTCCCTGCTGGCCACTCGCTTCCCCTCTCCCTCTCCATACACAGCACCTCTTCTCACCAGTTGAGAAGAGGAACGCTGAGTGTAGGAGAAGCTCATAGTTGTTCAGGACCCCATTGTGAGCTCCACCACCGCCTAGCTCCATCGTGAGCAGGTGGGCGTGGTGTGTTCTTGTTTTGTTTCTCTTTTTATTTTACATATTTGGCTTTCTATTCTCTATTCGGTTTTCGTTTGCAGGTTGCTCTCCGACGCCATTAGAGCAGTAGAGCTTCAAGCTCTGAAGCTCACGCACAGTTACTGTGCACACTCCGCCACCTCTGCGTGCCTTCGTGTGCCTCAAATGCCCGTTCCACATGCTCTGCATGCGTCCACTGCCGGTCCTCGCCCTTCTACGCACTCCCTGTCGCAATTCCCTGTGCATGGCCTAGCCAGTTTCCTCGCGAATCAGCCAGTCACCTTTTTGCCCTTGCACTGTAGTCGCGACCTCACGCGGCTATAGTGTCGCGACCGGTTTGTTTCTCACTTATTCAGTCACCGTGCCTTCTCTCTCCTCCTCGTGACTGCCACCAGCCAGTCACCCGCGTGTGTGCTCCTGCGCTCTGTGTTGCGCTCTCGTGTGCCTGTGAGACCAGACGATGGATGCAGCCCTCGGACGACTTAAACACTCACCCCTCTCACACACTGATGGCTGCTCCTCCAGAGCACGCTAACACACACTGATGCACATGCACACACCATAACACATACACACAGATACTCACACACTCATGCATACACGTATACATATATACACACTCACTTACCCTCACATATATTTATATCTTCATATATATATACAACTACATATATACATATATAAGTATAGCACTATCTATCTATATATATATTTACATACACATCCACCTACACGTATCCATACGCCCGTGCACTAGTCACTCCACCGCACATCATATCACTGGAATATCTGCACCAGTTGCTGATATTCCCTGGTATCCGCGCAAAGCAAGTGCCTCCACACACACTCCCACACATCCGCCCCTCACTCCACACGACACTCCCTCTTGTTGGTTGCGTCTTACTAGACGTCGACCAACTTGACACTGTGCTATACTCCATTTCCACTTCCACCTCCACCCTTATATATAATATATACATATATATATATAGAAACTGTATCTATTATATATCTTTACATATATTAAGCTAAGTATTCCTTTCTTTTCCAGCAACATACCTTATTTTTATTTATCTTTTGTTTCCTGCTATTAAAAAGAAAAAAAAAAGAGTAAAAGAGAAAAGATAATTCTTGTCTTGTAGGTACTCGGCCTTGCAAATAACAGGACCAGTTTTTGGAAACCCTAAATTGGCTACAAGCCAAGAACTTGATTTTGAGGGTGTGCCTCAAGGACAATATTATCAACAAAAAAAAATCTTAAATACAAAAACCAAAAACACAATAAACGCAAGGAAGAGATATGTTTTAGGAAAGGCGTAGAAACTCCTTGACCTTTAATTCTCGCCTCCCTGAGATTGACCTTGGGCCTAAAAGTGACCAACATAAAATTAAGTAGGCCAGGTTAAAAATTTTGTGAAAGATGGTTAGACTCGATTTAGGTTAACCCACTATAATAACTTCAATGATAATTTCACCATATTAACACAACCTATTCGAGTTATACCAAGCGATTGTCCCCCTGTTTAGTGTAGAGCGGAGCTAGCCGCCCTTGGGTTGGGACTCGGGGTTAGGATTGGCCACTCTGTACCGACTTCTTGGCCCTCGCATACACAGTACTGGGGAGAGCTACTAGTGTAGGGAGAGAGCTAGCCACCCTGCAGGGCTCGGGGTTCAGCTAACCACCCTACACCGACTTGTTAGGCCCACTGGGCAAACCAGGGTAGTCAGGCGAGGGTGCGCGGACTGTGGAGGGGTGAGACCCCTATTTGGTTCTTAGGGGCTAGACCCATGTTACTGAGAGGGCTAGGCCCTATACTGGTTCTGTGATGTGCTTTGGGTAAACCCGTTAACGGAAACGACTGACCGCGTGCCAGTGTGGGGTTGCTACCCGTGCACTTACCGCGCATGTCGTAGTCACCATTACGTCTGTCCGTGACCTTGGGGTGGTTGACTGGGTGTAGGACCCCCACGGGGGACTCTCCCAGCCAGGAGAGCACCACATGCGACTTCTACTCTTCAGAAAATACTGCAATCTAGATCGTTCCCACAAGGAACATTCGAGATCAAGAAAGAGACCTGATAGATAAACCAAGCGGTGAAAGAAAGAATAAGTAGTTAAAGAAAGTAATTGAAAAACAACAGCTACCTGTCCACCTTTACTATTTAGTTAGTTGGTTGCCACTCTACTCAGTGTTTGCTGACATTTTGTACTCATAACCTCTTTTCAGGTCCAAGTGTTGAGCAGCCAGAGCCTACGGCTGCAGAGGTTGCTGGGCCCAGTAGTTGTAGCTTCTGTTGTACTCTTTTCTGTTGTAGTGAGTAGTTTCTTGCACCTCTGTACTCTAATATTCAATACTTTATATTACCGTACCTGGTTACTTTTCTACTGTTATGGATGTGTGTACTGTAGTAGTTTACTTCTTTACTGCTGTACTTTTGTTACTGTTAGCTGCTTACCATGGTGAATGTCGTTTACTTTCCTGCTTTTTGGTTACTTTCTCGTTGGACGACTGGGTCTTGGGATTAGTTGAGTCGGTCCAGTCTCTTGTCCTATAGGGATTCAGGAACCGGGTCATAATAAGATGGTATCAGAGCAAGGTCGTCCCAGGAAGTCAACCAACTAGCTTGAGATTAACCAATTTACATGCTTGTAGCTAGAGTAACCACCACAACGTACCTTTTGACATCTGTTCTGAGGTTCTTTTGTTGAATGTCCATTAGAATTGACATCTTCCTGTTCTGTGTTCGCGTCTCCTTGTAGGAGATGCCTCGACGTGGAGTCATTGAGGTGGGCCGCGGACGCGGCCGTGGAGGAGGTCGGAGGGGCGAATGTGTTGAGCTCGACGTCTCAATGGACCAGCCACTACTTCTGGGCATTCAGGCCCAAGACCTTGCCCAGCTGATATGGGAGATTGTGTGAGAGGAGCTCCACCCACCTCCACGGGTGCCTCTCCCTGGGGACGTGGAGGGGGAGTCCTCTGTGGGACCACGAGACAGACGCAGCACTGGACGTGGGGGAGGGGGTGGCCCTCCACTGCCCCCACCGTCCTCTGACACTTCCGAGCAGGAGCCCTCCTTGCCTGGGGGCGTGCCCGTTTCCCCACTTCAGTGCCATTACGAGCCTTTCGGACAATTCCGGAAGCTGAAGCCCCCTCCTTCAAGGGGGATGAGGACCCGACTGAGGCAGAGGACTGGCTCGAGTAGATTGAGAAGGTGTTTGACTCCCTTCGCCCCCCTGCTGAGTGTCGCATGGCCTTTACCACGTACTAGTTGGAGAGTGCGGCACATAGGTGGTGGAGGGCGGTCAGAGGTCAAGAGAGGGCTGAGACGACATGGGACCAGTTTGTCACCCTCTTCTATGAGTAGTACTTCCCCCAGATGTGGTAGGATCAAAGGAGGTGGGAGTTCCACACTCTCTGCCAGGGGACGATGACCGTGAGAGCGTATCGCACATGTTTTCTGGAGCTCTCGTTTTGCTGCGACAGCTGTGGCTATTGAGGAGGAGCACCTATGGAGGTTCACCGAGGGGCTTCGGCCTGCTATTCGAAAGTATGTCAAACCCTTGAAGCTACCTACATTCTCGAGAGTGATGGAGGTAGCTATGACATATGAGGAGACCAGCCCAGCTGCTCGTGACACTGACAGCGGACGAAAGAGGCCCTACCAACTGATTAGCCCATATTTGTGGTTTATTTAAGTATTTAAGTGCCTAGACATTAAGTTAATTCTAACATTTATTTAGCATAAATTAAGATGTAAATAGGTTAATTCATATTTCTAATTTAATTACATTATACATGCATTGCATTCATATTTAAATGCATTTAGAATTAACTTAGAATTGCATTTATTTAATTAGTTAACCAACTAGGTGCATTGCATGCATTAATTTAAATTAACATAAAAGTTGAGGGTTTGTATATAAATAACCATAATATTTTAACATTATTTTTTATTCTTCTTTCAGCAACGGCTGCATTTCCTTCCGCTGCTGCTCCAACACCACCAGCTGCTGCACTAAAACCTGCAATCAAGGACTAACAGAGAATGTGGATCTGCTCCTGCCTCTCCACTCAAATCCATGCAGGTGGCTACAAAAAGAGGAAGAGGCAGCCGAGCTCTGGAGGCCACCACCCCCGACCCAAAACTATGTAGAGAGTTCATCTCTCTTCCATTCCACCACCATCAGCCTCAACCTCGGTAACGAGCCTCCACCACCGTGGGCATGTGGTGTGACAGGCCACACTGCCATCTGGAGCTCGTCTGCATCACTGTGCCTCATCAGAATCAACATCACCATCCTCGCCGTCATCACCAACAACCTCCACAACTGCCACTGCAACTTCACGTCCCTGTCAGTTAAGACGTCCGGGAAGTTTCCCATACGTCTCAAGCTCCTACAGCACACCTTCATCTTCCTCCCCTGTCCTTAGTTTTCTTTCCAGCCACCAGTCACAGCTACACCGCACGCCCCTTCCATCTTCCAGTGCCATCCCCAGCCCACACACACCTTCTTGTCACACGCCTGCAGTAGCAACCGCCCTTGCTACACCTCACCTCCACTTCATGCCCACACCACCTGCATGCATACGCACCTCCTGCAGCAGTGCCTCTAGCCACCTGTGCGTGCATCACCTGTATAAGCCCACCAGCATCCTGCAGCACCTCCAGCGTCCACTTCCACGCCCTCGCCGACTGTTGGAAACTGCTATTTCGTGACTACTAGTTTTGTTATAACGTTGTAGTATAGGTAGTCATTGCCATTATTACAATTTTATATTTTTTACTCGGAAAATAAAAGAGTTCCCGAGGTCGAACTCAGGGAGCAAGTTGTATTCTAGAGATATACATGTTCTATTACAAAAATAAAGAGAGAGAGAGAGATGAAAGTTTGGCTTCTTCTTCTTTTCTTCTTTCTTTCTCTTTGTCTTCTCTTTAGCTTTTGTTCTTCCTGTTCTTCTTTTCTTGCTTCAGATCTCCCTCCCGTGCTCTTCTTCTTCTTTTCTTCTTGCTTCTCTTCTTCTTCTGCTTGGCTGCTCCATCTCTCTTCTTTTTCTTCTTCTTCTTTGTCTTCACCTGTCTTCAGGACGTCATCTGATTTTCCAATCAGACGACTTAACCCGCAGATGCTACAGTGTTGCTTCAGTTCTTCTTCCTCTTCTTCCGCAGTCCTTTGCTTCGGGCAGCCCTGGCTGCTCTTCTTCCTTCAGTCTTCTTCTCCTTCTCTGTTCAGCGGGCGTCTTTCTTCTTCTCTGCCTGCACACTTGCACAGCTTGATCAGAGGGGCAAAACCTAATTCTACCCTCTCCCCCGCGTTTCTCTCTCACGGAAGCCGCTCTTAGGAAAGCTCTCCCAGAGCTGCCGGGTATTCGGGTACGGGTCGTGCCCGGGTTCAGGCCAACCGGCGTGCGTGGTGGGCGAGGAGTGCAGGTCGGGCTTAGTCGGGTCGGGCCAGGTCCGCGGGGCGTGGTCGCGGATGAGGCCGGGTCGAGCGGGTAAGTGAGAGGGACCTCACCCCGTGCTCAGGACGCAACGAGCCTATGGCACTTTTTGCCTTTATGCGGGCGCGCACCACTGAAAAGTTCTGAGGTGGGACTAAATGTCCCACCCCAATTGGGCACCCGCAGCTGAAGACACTGCAGGAGTTCGCGGTTGCACGCGAGGCCTTTGTCCCAGCTGCAAGCCTGGGACGCTTCGCGGAGACTCTCCGTGAAACCTGGGAGTCAGACCTGGGCGAATCGCGCCTGCAGCTGCAGGTTGAAGGAGCTCCAGCTGCTCAGCAATGGCGATGGAGGGCGAGACACCTGTTCACAGAAGAACGGCCTCTCGGCCTAATTAGACAAGCGGAGAACCTTCGCAGTGGCACGGCGAAGGTGGTGGGGGGTCTGGCAAGCCGTGGGGCAAAGCGTAGGGGCTGCGCTAGGTCAGATTGTGGCACGGGAAATGGGTTTGTTCGGTGGAGTATGGTGGAGGCGAAGAGTGGTAGCGAAGGGGCAGAAGTTGGTCGGCGTGATGAGGCGGAGGTTATATGCAGGTCGGCGAGCCGTGTGGGATGCTGGAGTGATGGGACGGGTCGCCGGAGTGTGGCCGGAGGTGGAGAAGGTGAGGGTGATTGGTCGGAATCGAGGGCGACAGTAAGGGTTTAAAGTGAGGAAAAGGAAGAGGGGAGAAAGGTGAGAAGTAACACCTACTTAGCAGGACGAGGAGGGGCCGGAGCAGGCGACAGTCGTATCGACTGTCGCCGGAGAAGAAGCTGCCCGGAGGAAGGAGCGACGGCGAGGAGAGGGCTGGAGAGGCGCGCGCTGGGTGCGGCGCTGCGCGGGAAGAGCGGGGGAAGGCAGTCCTGCTGCTGGTAGTGCAGCAGAACGACGACGAGGAAGAGGAGAGACCGCCGGAGCTGGAGGGCTTCCTGTCGGAGTGGGAAGAGAGTGAAAAGAGGGTGTTTCTCCGTCACGACCGAGCTGGGAAGAACGGCGGAGCGACGGGGGTATTTATAGGGGCTGAACCAGAGAGGAGGGCGGAGGGAGACGACGTGTCTCCCTCGTCGGAGGACGCCGGAGATGGAGACCCATACCGTCCGTGCGTTCGCACGGTCGGTATGGTGGGTTGCAGTGACCAGGGGGTGCTCCTGCGACGGCTGACAACGCAGGGCACCCCCAGTTGACTTGCCAGGCCCTCTCCCTTACCCTGCGCGGCGCCATGCTCCGCGTAAGGTCGCTGGAGCATGGTGCCAGTCAGGTTTTACAGGAGGGACCTGAACGCAAAGAACGAAGAAGAGTTAGGGGCCAAAATGCGAGGGTTCAAAAGTTGAGGGCCAAAAAGTAAATATATGAGGACCAAAGTGTAAAGTTGGTCAAGAAGGTTTCTTCTTAGGCTCAAGTTTTTATACATGACTAATTAGGACCTAAGGAATCTGATGGTGACTTTTATTTCTAGATTAAACCTTGTTTGACCGGTCAATTTACGCAAAAACCCAAATTAAGTTATTAATCGGGCATGATTCTCAATGTAGGTCAAAATGGGTTCCTAAGGCCAAATCGAAGGTTCTAAACCCTAGAGATTATTTTTCTATGAATTTTAGAGGGTTTATTACGTTTTTACTTTGCCTCGAACCTCGTGAATTGAAGTGGGTTTGTTTTAGGGTTGCAGATTATCATTTAGTTCCTTCGAATTGTTGTAGCCCTTATCAGATCATCCCACTTTTCTTCTTATTTGGTTTGTTTGACCTATGTTTGGACCTGTATGCATATTATACAGGTAAAATTGCATTTTTACCCCTTACGACTTGTTTTCTCCTTAAACTCAGAATTCTCTGAGTTAAGCCTTTCCTTGAGTTATGTAGGAGCTTTTATCATTTGTATTAGGTCAAAATGAGCTAGTTATGGCTCATGATGAGGTTCTCATCCCCGACCTTCTTCAGCGCTCCGCCAGAACTGCAGTGTGCTCACCCCTTCAGCGCCTTTGTCAGCCGCGCCGCTCCAGCACCTACGACCAATGTGCTGCCAGCAGGCGCGCGTTCTTCTCTGCGTGCGCAGCACCCTGCAATGCCCACGCACACCCATCTACACCTCCCATAGCAGGTGCAGCTAGCAGCAAAAGCTGTCAAAACCCACCTTCAATGGAGCTTCGTCCGATCGGCTCTAGCCACCTCACAACTTGTCGTCGCCACTGCTGCGAAGCCCTCAGTCTAAAGAGGTTCCTCCGAGCTTCACGCCTCCGGCTGTTCCTTCTTCATCGCGTGCAAATGAGGGGAAGAAGATCCCCTATTTTGGTACAGTACATGCCCTATTAATATTTACATTCTCCGCCATTGTCATCTTTTATTAATATTTTATTAAAACTGCATTGCAAAAAATATCCATTAGTTGTTCAAAATTACCATTTCAGCATGTTCTCTTGATACTATCTTAAATCTGAAGGCAGATTCGGCTCAATTCTCGTCGAAACTAACTACGAACATATGTTTTTAACAAGTGTGAATTTAAATACGTCATTGTTTCTCTGTGGACACGACCCACTCTTCTGCGAGTGGTTATTTTAATTATTGATTAGTCAATTTTTCCACCACATAGAACTACAAACGATGCGACATTTTATGTAGCAAACGACTGTAAAAGTGAAGAATCGACTCGTCAAATGGGGGCTAATCAAATACCCCCATGCCTAGTTTTTGCTAGTCCCTAGTAAATCCAAGCAAAACCTAGCACTCCAAGTAGACTAGTCAACCTAATCGGTCTTCCTTTAGAAACTTATTAAGTTCAGAATTTAGACCTAAGGTTCCCAAGTAGTTGCTAAGTTACAGACTAGGTTGGCTAAAGGCGAGTTGCAGGCATAAGTTTTCCTGATTTCTGACTCTACCCTAAGGTTTATTGACCCCTGAGATTAAAGCATCCGTGCATGTGCGTTGGTCTGAATTATTTGAGTTAAAGGCAAAAGGATTTTTTCTTTTTTTTGATTCCTCTAAGTCTAACCTCGGATCAGCTATCAACATGGTCTGTGTCGGATTCATTGTCCCCATTAGCATACCTCAAAGGGTGCCTGGCTTTTGATGCTTCGAGATAGCACTGCCCATAACGACCCCAAGAACTCTTAGCAATGACACTTCGAGATAGTATCGCCGATGGACTTCTTAAGCGAATTCAGGCCTATGGCAATCGATACTTCGAGATAGGGTCGGCCATGGTACCAGAACCGCACAATGCGCTTACATGCCCCCAGTAGGATGGATATCCTAAGAGACAAGCGCCGAGGAGGTAATATGTTATCATCGCATCCTTAAGGTGAGTATATACTCCACCTCTCTTGCGGCAGGAACTCTTCCAATCAAATTGTGTTTTCAAGCCTCTCCTAAGTCAAAACTAAGAGAACCAAATCTATTTCAAGAAAGGAATTAAGTTGATAACTTATTTACACCAGACCAAGTGTGTGAAATTTGGATGCTTGGGTTACAAGGACCTATAAACCAAAAGGTAGAACAAGACTCTAGGTACTACCCCACCTTTTAACTCAAACCCTAGCTTTCCTTCCTCAACCTCTTGAGGAATGGTCCACAACTTAACTCCTACTTATGTTTTTAAGTCCACAAAGGACCCTAAAGGTCTAAAGCTAGTAGCTCATTTAGCCTCTAAAGTTTGACCCTAGAATTAACTCAGTCTACCCTAGAGTTCTGATTTGCTCAAGAATGCAAGACCTAGCTAGTTAAGCTTAAAACTTTTTTTTTTAATTCAAATGTATGCATGCTATAAACAAAATGCCTCAGGTCCTCTCCCCCATGCCTGGTTCAAACAATGTCCTCATTGAAAAAAAAAATAGTTTAAGGAAGATATTACCTGAGGCAGAGAATGGTAGGAGCTAAGGCTCCTCAAGAGTGACCTCGTCAACTAGATGGCCATCCAAAGTTATGTAAGGTTTTAACCGTTGACCGTTGACGATAAAGGGAGTTGCTGAAGAGGAAGGATTTTTAATCTCCACAGCTCCATGCGAAAATACTTTGGTGATTATGTAAGGCCCATCCCAATGAGATTTTAACTTCCCAGGAAAAAGCTTAAGTCTAGAATTGAAAAGGCAGAATTGTTGGTTGGGCTCAAAGGTCTTTTGAAGTATAAACTTATCATGCAAGACCTTAATTCTTTCCTTATAAGCTTGGGAGGTGTCATAAGCATCATTCCTCAGCTCCTCAAGCTCACTTAATTCTAGAAGTCATGCCTTACCTACCTTCTCTAAATCCATGTTAACACTTCGAATAGCCCAAAGTGCCTTATGTTCCAACTCAACAGGTAAATGGCCCACTTTCCCATACACAATCCGAAAGGGAGAAGTACCCAAAGGGGTCTTATAGGCCATTCGATATGCCCACAAAGCATCATCGAGCTTTTGGGACCAGTATTTCCTATCAGGTCTAACGGTCTTTTTCAAATATTTTTTATCTCCCTATTCGACACTTCAACCTGGCCACTTGTTTGAGAATGGTAAGGGGTAGTGACCTTGTGAGTCACTCCCAGACTCCTGATTAGTCGATTGAAGTGGTGGTTTCGGAAATGAGGTCCCCCATCACTTATAATGGTCTTGGGGCAACCGAAACGAGATATGATATTGGCCTTCACAAATTTCAACACCACAGAGTGGCCATTTGTGCGCGTTGGAATGGCCTCTATCCATTTAGAGACATAATCAACTGCCACCAAGATATATTCATAACCATGGGACGATGGGAAGGGGCCTATAAAGTCAATTTCCCACACATCAAAAATTTCAACAGATTGAATAGGATGTTGAGGCATTTCATTCCTCTACCCAATCGTTCCAGTTTGTTGACATGTAATACAGGCCTTAACAAAATTATGAGAATCCTTAAATAAGGAAGGCCACCAAAAATTGGACTGGAGAACCTTAAAAGCAATTTTCTTAGCACCAAAGTGTCCTCCAAAATGAAGTTCAAGGCAAAAACTCAGCACACTTTGTTGTTCCTCTTCAGGTACACAGCGTCTCAATACTTGGTTTTGTCCAATTCTAAATAATTCTGGCTCTTCTCAATGAAAATATCTTTCTTGGGAAATGAATCTTTCTTTTATGCTCATCCCAAGAGCCAGAAGTTTGTCCAGTGATCAAGTAATTTACAGTCTCTGCATACCAAGGTAAAGTTGGTGTTACCACCATCAGAGTTTCATCGGGAAATGTCTCGCAAATGTCTCCAGAAAGAGTCATTAAGAGGAAGGCGAGATAGGTGGTCAGCCACAACATTTTCTACTCCTTTCTTTTCACGTATTTCCAAGTCAAATTCTTGAAGGAGTAGGATCCACCTAATCCGACGTGGCTTAGAATCTTTCTTAGCAATGAGATGTTTCACTACCTCATGATTAGTAAAAATAACCACCTTAGACCCAAGCAGATAAGACCTAAACTTCTCCAGAGCAAAAACTACAGCAAGTAATTCTTTTTCAGTGATGGTGTAGTTTTGCTGAGCTTCGGTTAAAGTCTTCCTTGCATAATGCAGCACACGAGCTCTTCCCTCAACCCTTTGTCCAAGGATTGCTCCCACTACATAATCCAAAGCATCACACATCAGCTCAAATGGGAGTGTCCAATCAGGAGCTTCGAGAATAGGCGCAGAGATCAAGGCCTCCTTTAGAGTTTGAAAGGCCTCAGCACACTTTGAATCAAAATTGAAGGAAGATTCCTTCACCAACAAGTCATAAAGTGGCCTAGAAATTTTACTAAAATTCTTAATAAAGCGCCTATAAAAGCCGGCATGGCTCAGAAAGGATCTAATCTGTTTGACATTCGTCAGCAATAGGAGTTTGGAAATAGAATCGATCTTGGCTTTATCTACTTCCAAACCTTGCTCGGATACAACATGCCCAAGTACAATTCCTTTTTGTACCATGAAGTGACTTTTCGCCCAGCTGAGGACTAAACCAGTCTCCTTACATCGCTTCAACACATTCTCCAGGTGCAGGAGACACTTGTCGAAAGAAGAGCCATAAATGGAGAAGTCATCCATAAATACTTCAACACACTCGTCAATCATGTCCAAAAAGATAGACATCATACATCGCTGGAATGTTGCAGGGGCATTACATAATCCAAACGGCATATGCATGAATGCAAATGTACTGTAAGGACTCGTGAATGTCATCTTTTCCTGGTCATCAGGAAAGACTGCCACCTGATTGTACCCAAAATATCCATCGAGAAAGCAATAGTACTTATTCCCTTCCAATTTCTCGAGAATTTGATCAATAAAAGGCAGAGGAAAGTGATCCTTTTGGGTAGCGGTGTATAGCTTGCGGTAATCAATACAGACCCTCCTTCCAGTTGAGGGTCTAGTGACAACTTGTTCACCTTGGTCATTGAATTCCATAGTAAAGCCTGCCTTCTTTGGCACCACATGAATAGGACTTACCCATTTACTATCTGCAATGGGATATATGATCCCAGCATCCAACCACTTCAGGATCTCCTTTTTTACCACCTCCCTCATATTAGGGTTCAGATGTCTCTGCATGTCCCTAAATGGCTTGATGGAATCATCTATATAAATGTGGTGCATGCAGAGTGTAGAGTCTACACCCTTAATGTCTGCAATGCTCCAAGCAATAGCTTCCTTGTGCTTAGAAAAGCATTCAATCAGGGCTCCCTCCTGTGCCTAAGATAGCACAGTCGAAATGATAACGGGGAGCGTATCATTTGTAGCTAGGAAAACATACTTGAGAGTGTCAGGGAGGGGTTTCAACTAAAGGTCGAGGACTTGTACGGTTGAGTGTTTCATAATAGATGTCCCCATTTCAGGTAGCAGATCTACCTTCAGCAAAAATGATGGGGGAAGAGACTCAGCAGAAACACCTAGCAATTCCTCAAGTTCTAGTATATCCCCTTCACATTCCTCTAAGAGATGGGAATGCTTATTTAGCATGACATGCTGAAGGGGGTCATCACATAACATTGTAGGGTTTGCCTCTTCAATCTGGTCATCTATCACCTCAACTTTAGAATAATCCTCAAGTTCGGCTTGTTTGTAAGCATCATACACATTAAGCCAGATTTTCCTATTCCCAAAGCCCATTTTCAATGCCCTAGTATTGCAATTGATTGAAGCATGCGAAGTTGTAAGGAAGGGGTGGCCCAAAATGATGGAGGGTTTGGTTGTCTTGTTGGTAGGGTCAGTGTCCAAAACTAAGAAGTCAATGGGAAAGAAGAAATCCTCCACTCTTATGAGGACATCTTCCAAAATTCCCCGTGGTGTCTTAAGTGATCGATCAGCAACTTGAAGGATTACAGGGCTAGGATTCAGATTGCCTCCCAAAAGTTGTTCATACACGTAGCTCAGAAGAATGTTCACCCCCGCACCCAGATCAAGTAGAGCCTCATCAATTTGTAAGTCACCAATAACTACTGGGATATATGGGGCTCCTGGGTCCTTGAGTTTTGGGGGTGTGCCATGTTGAACAATTGAGCTAACAGAATCAGGTAGGACGACTTTTGATTGGACCTATTTTCTAGATTGCCTCTTTTTCGTGCACAGGTCCTTTAAGAAGCAGGCATAGGAGGGAATCTGCCTGATAGCTTTTAGCAAAGGCAGGTTAATCTACACTTGCTTGAAAGTTTCCATAATCTCATCCGTCTTACCTTTGGCTCCAGATGAGCCAGTAGAAGTCTGCCCAGAGGTGGATAAGCACTCTAGAAAAGTCACCCTCGATCTCTGGGTGGAAGGGTTGTCATGTCGATTAAGGGGTGGAACGGGGGCAACTTCTTCCGGTGAGGTGATTTCAAGCGGAGAATATTTGGCAAGTCTTCTCCGGTGGGGGTGAAAGTTGGGGTGGATGGTTTTTTAGGGGGTGAGACTATAGGAGCATCGGGTTTGGAAATTTCTTTCCCACTCCTCAGAATAGTCACCACCTGATCATGCTCCCTAAAGACAATCCCTTTTCCTTTAGGATTTTCCTCAGCAGCACTGGGGAGCTTCCCAGTTTCCCTCTGTCTAATGGCCTCAACAAGGTGTCCTATTTGTGATTTCATCTCATGTATAGCCTTGTCATGAGACTGGATGATGGCACTTTGACTTTCTTGCATAGTTTTCAACATCGCCTTCAATTCATCCATCTCAGAGGTCTTAGGTTGGGCAAAGGTCTGAGGTTGGTTCATTTGATGGTTTTGAAAGGATTGTGGTTTGTAATTCCCTGAATTTGAGACATTTCCTTATCTCCATGAAAAGTTTGGGTGGTTCCTCCATCCCTCATTATAAGTGTTGGAGAAAGGGTCATTACGAGGTCTAGGACGGAACCCTTGAGTGGCATTCAGATCCGCTTGAACAAGCTCAGGGAAATGGGAGGCCAAGTGGCAATACACAGTGGCGTGTATATTGCCTTGGCAAATTAAGCATTCGAAAGCTTGAGATGTGGAGGTGTTAGATACGAATGAACTCGGGTTCGACATAAGCCTTTCCATGTTTTGATTCAATAATTGAATCTGATAGGCTAAATTCTAGGTGTCCCTTGCCTCATTCGCCTCCAACTTTCTTTGCATGAGAGTGGACTTTCTATCCATGTAGGTAGAATTCAAGTGAATAGAATTCTCACTCAAAGTATCAAATAGGTTCCAAGCTTCATCCTCAGTCTTAGAAAGAAAGGTTCCTGCACAAGCACCATCCACAGTTTGCCTATGCGAATCATTAAGTTCGGTGTAGAACCTTTCAACCAGTTACCATTTAGGCACCTGGTGATGTGGGCAAAGTCTCAGCAAGTCGTTAAAATGCTCCCACGCATCATGGAATGCTTCCCTATCCTTTTGAACAAAACTCATAATTTCCCTCCTAAAGTGATTGGTTATGCTCATGGGAAGTACTTCTTCAAAAACTCTTTCTTCAGGGCATCCCAAGTATTAATATTACCAAGGGTGTGATACCAATACTTGGCTTTGTCCTTAAGGGAGAAGGGAAAGAGGGTCCACATTTGAGCATCATCAGTAATGCCTTGCAGCTTCACTGTGGAACAGACCTCGGTGAATTCCTCTATATGCCTGTAAGGGTCTTCCCTAGCAGTACCATAAAAGGAGGGCAGCAAAGATATGGTACTGCTTTTGATCTCATAAGGATTGTCCCCTCCAGGTCTACGTAGTGCAGGGCTAGCTTGATTGGTTGGAATGAAATATTCCTTAAGGCTCCTTTGAGTGGCCATTTCTACCCTTGGAAGGTCTCTTATTAAGATTCTTTCAGGTTCAAGATCAAACACAAGTTGTCTCCTAAGAGAATGCCTACCAAGCATGCATTACAAACACAATTCATAAGGACTTGTTCGATCTTTACAAATTTAGGCATTTGACTTTAGTTCAAATTGTAGGTGACAAAGCAAGTTGCCCAATCAATTACGTGCCTATTGTCAACCTTCGAAATGCCTGAAAAGACTTAGTTGGAGCTTAGGTATTCTTCCCTAAATCTCAAATGGCAAAGCAAACCCAAAGATGGAAGATTGAGGGATGAAAGTAGGCCTAAGCCTTCCTTTGAAGCTGTGCTTTCGTGGTGCTTCTCAACTACCCCCAAAAATCCGTGACAGGGTATCCCCCTCTTTGGATTTACAAAACCTTTGATCTTAAGTTCCGAACACTTCAAAATCCAACGGTAGGAGGACTCTTGCCCTAGTCGTTCCAAGACATAGGAGTGTCTAAATGCGTGTCGTGGTGCAAAAGATATAAGTGTGCATTCACCGCAAAAAGATTTTGAATTTTGAATCGCACACCACATTTGAAAATCAGATCCTTTGTTTTTAGATGTCCCTCCTTTAATTAGTCCTTTTTCACGAATATATGTGGCCACTTGTTAGATCGCTTCAAGACGAATTATGTGATCTTCGAATTAAGTCCAAATGCAATGCATGATGAAGAATAGGATGCAAAGTAAGAGAATGCGTACCTTGCTTCCAGCAATCAACAATGCGAGAATGCACGCAATGCAGAGAAGTAAATCTAGAGGCTGCTCATACAGACCTAAATGGTTCATCCTAGGGGCAGGCAACTTCTAGCAAGCAGCCCATTTTTTTTTTTTTTTAACTACTTATGCACAAGAAAATAAAAGTAAACAATCCACAAAATAAATTAAAAAACCTAAATCTAAAGAAAAGGGAACAGGCTCCCAAAAATTACCCAACATGGGCCTAAAACAAAATTACGGAACAAACCCCTCAAAATATATCGTAGAACAAGGGTTTCAAACCAAATGTTCAATGAAAAATCAAGTCCAAACTCTTAATCCTATTCTAATTAAATCAGCGACTATATGATCATCGCGTCCTCGTCCTTCCCCACCCTTGCAAGGTAGCTCGACCAATTCCTCCTCTAGTGATGTCAAGGGTCGCCTCTCACGATGGTTGATTCCTCGCACAAATTTCTCGCACAGAAATAATAAATGGTCAGATCACTGTGCAATTGAGAAATAATCAAAAATAAAATAGGTGAAATTATTGCATCTGTTGCCTCCTGGTAACGGCGCCACCAGCCAGACTACTCACAGGGCCGGTGATAGAGGAGGCACGCGGCGCCCGCAAGAGAGCCATCACGCTTTGCGAGGCCATCAATGGCCTTTAGGGGCCCTCGACAGGGGCCAACTACCAGCACTGGACCCCCGCCCAGCCGTCAGCAGGGACCTACCTAGGGCGGGAGCCGAGTTCCCCTTTGCTACCAGTGTGGCCAACCAGGCCACATTCGGAGAGATTGCCCGTCTAGAGCTGGAGGTCAGTAGATGCTCCCCGCACTGAGCACTGGAGGACGAGCAGGAGGCCGTAGTTCCCAGGCGCGTGGGGGAGGACAGCAGTCGAGGGGAGGGTACCGGCCAGCGGTTACCTATTTGACGCAGAGTGTGACTGCTTCTTTAGCACCGAGGGCTGTGGGGCATATTAACGCCCTGACACACAGAGATGCCAGAGCTTCAGGTTCAGTGGTGGCAAGTATTGTTATAGTTTCCGGTAGACTAGTTTACACACTTTTTGTTTCCGGCGCCACGCACTCATTTGTTGCTGCTAGTTTTGCTGTCAGTTTGGGATAGGATTGTGTTGTTAGAGGATCCATTTGTGGTCAGAGGTCCAGGTGGTCAGCTGTTCGTAGCTGAGGAGGTTTACACAGGCTGCGAGGTTAGTGTTGGGGGACACAGCCTCCTCGCTGATCTGAATGTGATACAGATGGAGGACTTTGGAGTGATTTTGGGGATGGACTAGCTGTCCTCTTATCATGCTTTGGTGGACTGTTTTGAGAGGAAGATTGCCTTCTCCGTACTGGAGATGCCTTCTTTTGAGTTTCATGGACAACTGGTGGACGGAGGCTTCAGGTGCATTTCTGCACTTCGGGCGGCGAGACTTTTGGGCCAAGGGTGTGAGGGCCTTTTGGCTTGTGTGGTGGCAAAGCTTGACCCTGTGGTAGACTTTTAGAGTATACCAGTGGTCAGAGAGTACCCCGACGTGTTCCCAGAGAAGCTGCCAGGACTACCGCTTGAGCGTGAGATCGAGTTCGAGATCTCATTAGTACCAAGGACCAGCCCCATTTCTACAGCACCTTACAGGATGGCACCACTTTAGCTGCGAGAGCTCAAGTCCCAGTTGCAGGACCTTCTGGAGAAGGGCTTTGTGAGGCCCAATGAGTCTCCATAGGGAGCCCCGGTATTATTTGTGAAGAAGAAGGACGGTACCCTACGCCTTTGTGTGGACTATAGACAACTGACTAGGGTCACCATCAAGAACAGGTATCCACTGCTGAGGATTGATGATCTGTTTGACCAGTTGCGAGGTGCCACGATTTTCTCCAAGATAGACTTGAGGTCTGGCTACCACCAGTTGAGGATCAAGGAGATCGATGTCTCCAAGACAGCTTTCTGCACTCGGTACGGACACTACGAGTTTTTGGTCATGCTGTTTGGGCTGACCAATGCCCCCGCTGCTTTCATGGATTTGATGAATCGGGTGTTCAGACCATATCTAGATCAGTTCGTGGTGGTATTTATTGATGATGTGCTCATCTACTCACGGGATTAGGAGCCGCACGGACAGCACTTGCAGATGGTTTTGGACACATTGAGACAATGTAGGCTATGTGCCAAATATAACAAGTGCGAGTTCTGGTTGAGGAAGGTGACCTTCTTAGGTCATGTGATTTCAGGGGATGGCTTGGCTGTGGACCCAGCCAAGGTAGAGGCAGTGCTCAGGTGGGAGAGACCATGTGCAGTGACTGAGATCCACAGTTTCTTGGGACTGGCAGGCTACTACCAGCGGTTTATCAGGGGTTTCTCGCATATTGCACGTCCTATGACACAGTTGACCTGGAAGGACGTGCCATTTTCTTGGATAGATGCTTGTGAGGTGTGTTTTCAGGAGTTGAAGGAGACTGACTTCGGCTCCTGTGCTTACCATTTTGGACAGTAGTGGCAGGTTCATTGTGGACACAGATGCCTCTTTGTAGAGGTTAGGGGGTGCGCTCATGCAGCGGGATCACATTGTCGCTTATGCTTCATGACAACTGAAGCCCCATGAGCATAGCTACCCTACCCACGACCTAAAGCTAGCAGCTGTCGTCTTCGCACTAAAGACTTGGAGACACTACCTATACGGTGAGACCTTTGAGATATTCACGGATCGTAAGAGCCTCAGGTACTTGTTTGATCAGAAGGAGCTCAACATGAGACAGAGACATTGGTTAGAGCTCCTGAAGGACTATGACTATAGCATTTCCTAGCATCCGGGGAAGGCCAACATGGTGGCTGACGCCTTGAGTCGGAAGGCACCTGCCTACTTGTCCAATTTACAGGCACAGAGTTGGTGACTCATGGAGGAGATGGGCGGTTGGTGACCCCTAGAGTTACTTGGGCACTATGGGGCAGTGACTGTGACACGACAGACGAGACTAGAGCTGATAGACCGCATCATCACGGGATAGATGGCTGACCTGTACCTGCAGTCGTTGCGTGACAGAGTACTGTCAGGGGACCCTAGTGACTTCTCCTTTACTGACGAGGTGCTATGCATGAGGGTACACTTGTGTGTTCCCAGGGATGAGGAGTTGTTGAGAAAGCTCCTAACTGAGGGACACGGTTCCAGGTTCACCATACATCTCGGGAACACAAAGATGTATCATGATCTGAGACATGACTTATGGTGGAGGGGAATAAAGTGGGATGCAGGTGAGTTCGTAAAGTAGTGTTTTGTGTGCCAACAGGTGAAGGCTGAGCATCAGAGGCCTGCAGGGCTGTTGCAGCCACTTCCAGTGCCAGAGTGGAAGTAGGAGAGCATCACCATGGAGTTGGTGGTGGGCTTGCCCATTACCCGGCGAGGACACGACGCAGTCTGGGTGATTGTAGATAGATTGACGAAGTCGGCACGTTTCTTGCCGATCCGAGTCACCTTGGGACTAGCATAGTTGGCAGAGAGGTATATTTGCGACGTGGTACGTCTACATGGAGTTTCGCATGAGATTGTATCCGACTAGGATACCCGTTTTACGTCCCAGTTTTGGGCTGAGTTTTAGCAAGCTTTGGCGACATGGTTGAGGTTTAGCAAAGCATAGCACACTTAAACGGATGAATAGTCGGAGTGCACGATACAGATGCTTGAGGACCTTTTGCGTGCCTGTGTTCTGGATTGGAGGGGCTCTTGGGAGGAGCACTTGCCCCTGGTAGAGTTTGCATATAATAACAGCTATCACTCGAGCATCGACATGGCACTCTACGAGGCTCTGTACGGACAGAGGTGTACAGCACCCTTGAGTTGGGTTGAGGTGTGGACCAAGTGGGAGGTTGGCCCCAGACTGGTCCAGCAGAGTCAGGAGGTGATTGTCCAGATTCACAGACGACTTCGCACTGTCAGGAGCAGACAGAAGAGCTATGCCGATCGGAAGCGCAGAGAGGTGCAGTTTGAGGTTGGGGATCACGTCTTCCTTCACGTTTCACCCATGAAGGGCCTGTAGCATTTTGGGTGAAAGGGAAGCTCGCATAGAGGTTTGTTTGGCCCTTTAAGGTCCTGGAGCGAGTAGGACCCATTGCTTACAGGCTTGCCCTTCCTCCCCAACTTTCTGGTGTGCATGACGTGTTCCACATGTCCAACCTCAGGAAGTACATCACCGATCCCAGTCACATTCTGAGCCACAAGAGTGTCTAGGTGGGTGACGACCTGACCTACCCCGAGCGACCAGCGCAGTTACTAGACAGAGCCATCCAGAGTTTGAGATGGAAGCAGGTACCCCTAGTGAAGGTCTTGTGGATGAGCCAGAGGTACAAGGACGCTACCTGGGAGCCTGAGGCGGCGATGCGAGAGCGGTACTGAGAGTTTTTTGAGGGTACATCCTTTCAGACTGGCTTCGATCCTCTTCAAGTTTGTTATGCGTATGTTGTTCTTTTTCTGCACCCTAGCTAGCTCAAGTTTCGACGAAGAAACTTCCTTTAAGTTTGTTATGATGTTAAGATTCTTGCTGTTTGAGCCTTTTAAGACGTCTGGACTGTGGGTCAGATGTCTAGTCAGACGTTTGGACACCTTCCCAGATGTTTGGAAATCAAAATTTTTTAGTATGAGCTCACGTCTGTGCACGTGCTGCACGTAGATAGTACACCCCCCTTGTTTTCTTCTTCTTCTCTCTCCTTTCGCCCCCAGTGAAAACCCTAAACCCTCACCCTTGTAAACCCCTCCTCTCTCTCATTCCACCTAACTTCCCAGCCACCTTCCTCCTTCCCTCCAGCAAGATCAACAGAGCGAGTGAGAGCGCGGGAGTGGCATGAGAAGGAAAAGAGGAGTAGCGTGAGAGAGAGAGGAGTGTAGCTTGCAAGCTCACGTGGGAGCTCGTCGGTGGGCACACGGCCGGAGCGGAGCACGTGCGAGGCGGAGGAGTGAGTCGGGGAGGTCCTCCCTGACATTGTTGCAGCCGGAGCAGTAGGCGAGAGGGCACGGCATGGCCACGCGTGGCACGAGAGGGCAGAAGCAGGTTCTGGTTCTGGGTTTTTCCCAGAATCAGACGTCTGGAGCAATGTCCAGACAACATAGCCGACATCTGGAGGAGGTTCCAAACGTCTGAGTAGACTTCGTGAAGGTACGTCTTCTTTGCGGATATGGCCTTGTAGGCCACTCCGCTGAGCACTGTTGCATGCCTTTTTTAGGAGATTTGGTGGATTTCACGTAGGGTTCACTTCGGGAAGGTGCAGGACACGCCCTCCCATGCATTTCGGACGTCTGGGCGACATACCAGATGACAGGAAGCGCTTCCAGACGTCCGAAAAGGTGGTCAGACATCTGGAACAAGGTCCAGATGGTCCAGTAGAGTTCCTAGGAGTCTATGGATTGGCGCAAAGGTTTAGGAATGTTACTAAACCCTTCTAAGATGTCCAGAAGGTGTTCCAGACATCTGATTTGAGTTAGGAACACTGTTTTGACCTGTTTAGGGTCCGTTTTCTGCAATTGAGGTACCGATGTTTTCCATATGAATTCCTCTACTTGTTAGAAGACTTTCTATAATGTTCTAAGTATTCTCTTGTGATTGATCCTTGTGATAGGACATGTTTCCGTTGCGGGTTCGGGGCTTGCTGAGGCATGTGAGCCTGCCGTTCAAGCCCCCAGTACTCCTGGGTTTACTGGTAGAGTGGCTTCTCCTAATTTAAATACAAACCTGAATGCATGTGTGGAATGAATGATTAGAACCTAGGATATGGCATGAATCCTTGGACTAGAAATACTGGAATGTCTATATTGAATGAATGGATTGCAGTCTTGAAAGAGTAGATAGAATGATAATAATTGCCTGTAAACGAATAACAATTGCCTGTGAAATATGTAGTACCTATTCTAGTTAATTGTTGAATGCAATTTTCCTGTCGCACATATTATATGAGCTGCATGTATATAATTTAGAATTGGAAAGGTGAATGTTGGAAACACGAGCTACCTGTGAATAACCTGAATATAGAAATGTGAATGATAGAATTACTAGTTGCATGTGTATAACCTGAGAATAGAGATAGAAATGATGAAACCTGGTATGGAATGACTTGAGGAGTATGAGCATGAACCCTACGGGGAATTAGGAGTAGAGCTCCTGGAATCAATGAAATGGAACTGGAAATGTGAGTGGGGAAGTGAGCTGGCCCTTGAGTACGGAGTACTAAGGAGAGTGACTGTCCCCTTGTTTAGTGTAGAGCGGAGCTAGCCGCCCTTGGGTTCGGACCCAGGGTTAGGATTAGCCACTCTGTACTAACTTCTTGGCCCTCGCGTACATAGTACCAGGGAGAGCTACTAGTGTAGGGAGAGAGCTAGCCACCCCACGGGGCCCAGGGTTCAGCTAGCCACCCTTCACCGACTTGTTAGTCCCACTGGCAAACCAGGGTAGTTATGCTAGGGTGCGCGGACTGTGGAGGGGTGAGACACCTGTTTGGTTCTTAGGGGCTAGACCCCTATTACTGAGAGGGCTAGGCCTTATACTAGTTCCGTGCTGTACATTGGGCGCACCCGTTAACGGAAATGACTGATTGCGTGCCAGTGTGGGGTAGCTACCCGTGTGCTTATCGCGCATGCCATAGTCACCGTTACGTCTGTCCGTGACCTTGGGGTGGTTGACTGGGTGTAGGACCACCATGGGGGACTCCCCGGCCCGGAGAGCACCACGTGCAACTTCTACTCTTCGGAAAAGACTGTAATCAAGATCGTTCCCATGTGGAACATTTGAGATCAAGAAGGAGACATGATAGATAAACCAAGCGGTGAAAGAAAGAATAAGTAGTTAAAGAAAGTAATTGAAAAATAACAGCTGCCTGTCCACCTTTATTGTTTAGTTAGTTGGTTGCGACTCTACTCAGCGTTCGCTAACATTTTGTACTCATAACCCCTTTTTAGGTCCAGGTGTTGAGCAGCCAGAGCCTACGGCTGCAGAGGGTGCTGGGTCTAGTAGAGCCCAATAGTTGTAGCTTCTGTTGTACACTTTTCTGTTGTAGTGAGTAGTTTCTTGCACCTTTGTACTCTTATATTCTGTACTTTATATTCCTGTACCTGGTTACTTTTCTACTGTTGTGGTGGTGTGTACTATAGTAGTTTATTTCTTTACTACTGTACTTTTGTTACTGTTAGTTGCTTAGCATGGTGAATGTGGTTTACTTTCCTACTTTTTAGTTACTTTCTTGTTGGATGACTGGGTCTTGGGATTAGTCGAGTCGGTCCAGTCTCGTGTCCTCTAGGGATTCAGGAACCAGGTCGTAACAGGAAGCCACTTCATCCATGCCCACTTCAAGTCATTATTAAAGAAATACGAGGTACATCACTATATAGCCACCCCGTATCACCCGCAGACTAATGGGCAGGCGAAAGTGTCTAACCGTCAGATCAAGATGATTCTCCAGAAGATGGTTAAACCAGATAAGAAGAACTGGTCCGATAAATTAGTTGATGCACTCTGGGCATATCAGACTGTGTACAAGGCCCCACTAGGAATGTCTCCATATTGTATGGTATATGGCAAGGTCTGTCACCTTCCTGTAGAGTTGGAACACCATGCCTTTTGGGCGGTGCGAAAATGTAACCCTGACCTCGATGCAGGAGGTCAAGAGCGGAAACTTTAGCTCAGCAAATTAGAGGAGATCCGGCGGGAGGCCTATGAGAATGCATTGATATACAAGGACAAGACTAAGGCCTTTCATGACTGCCACATCCGGAGGAAAGCATTCACACCCAACCAACAAGTCTGGTTGTTCAATTCACGATTAAAACTTTTCGTAGGGAAGCTCAAGTCCAAGTGGACTAGCCCATATGTTGTGATTCACCCATATCCTAATGGGGCAGTCCAGATCAGGGACCCAAAATCTCAGCATATATCTACAGCATATGGCCAGTGCCTCAAGCCATTTTTGGCCTAGGAACCTCCTCCAGCTGACGAGATCGTTCATCTTATTGAGGACGTGTGATTGAGTTTTTGCCCAGCTGAAGGCGTTAAACAGAGCATCTACTCCACATCCATTACCCTATAAATATTCATTTTTATATATAGCATATTTTTCCTTTTAGCATATTTTCTTTCTGCATATTGCATTTTGTCAGGTTGGCCGGTGCTGAATGTATATTTCAAGAGCAATTACAGGTGATTTCTACCCATCTACTCCTTACTGTATTTATTTTCTTTTACATTCATGCAGACGGACATGCAAGATCTTAGGCATGGGGGGTAGATATAGTAAAACTTAATTTTTATGCCAACATTTAGGAAAAACCTCGGACCTGCATGTCAAACGTACTTTATGACCCTAAATAAAAGAACAATTGACTCCACCTCCAATGCTCGCATTAGAGCTAGAAATTGTCCGCAACAGCCATTTTTGACTCACCCGCTTACCTCTTGTTCTAAATTTATGGTCAAGCTGAATGTAACCCAATACAGAAATTTCACGAAGTACAAATTAGACGAGGTTACTTGTTTATAGCATATATACATATTGCATTAATGAATAAGATTATTTTATTAGGAGAATGCATTAGGGATTTTATCCTCTAGTTTATTCCTATAATCTAGAATCCAGTACAACTTTTCACACACACGTAGTATTTGCAATGGATTCAAGGTGAAGGCTGATAAACGTCTTTAGTCTATTGAGAAGAAGCAGTGCTTCTTTTCCTAAACCCCTACACAGTGTTTTGGGAGTCAGGCAGATTTTCCTCCAAAAATCCACCAAATAGTGTGAGATGAGAGTAGAGTGTACTAGTGCTCTAAGATTAGTACAAGGAATCCAGAGTCCTAGATAATTAGGTGATGATACTCTGAGATTAGACATAGTTTTCGCTCTCGGTTCCTGCGTATACATTTTGTGTGAAATTTTGAGAGCCACCAAATAAGGTAAATACACGGAGAGCAAGTTTTCATAAAACTAGGGCTAAGGTGGATGGTTACGACCATTCTTTACGAAATCCTCAACTAAAGGAGGGTATTGATGTCAAGGTCAGAAATACACCGTCCTATCCATCTCTCCCGGTGTCGTGAGTAGGCACTTCCACCAAATAAGCCACCCAATGTCTCTTGAGTACCACCAATCCCTAATAATGCCTCTTCAATAAAGTTCATGGATGTGTGCTAGTTGTGTATATGTTGAAAAAAAAATGATAAAAAAAAAAGCTGAAAAAGAGTAAAAATTAGAAAATGAAGAAAAAGCAAAGAAGAAAAAGACTGAATATTTAGTGTTTATTTTAGTTGCATTGAGGCAATACCACCAAATAAAATTTAGATCCACCAAATATGGCCTTAACCTATTTTTCTATGTTTCAGACCGCCCGAATACTGGCTGAGGAATTTTGACTTAGTGTTGGAGTTATGGGAACTCAATTAAAGTGTTAATGTCAAGTGAGACCACCAAATACAGGTCATATGTGTGAATTTGGTGAGATTGTGAGCTCTAAGAAAAAGAAAGAAAAGAAAAAAAAAGGAAAAAGTAAAAGAGAGAATGAATACAAAGGAACCAGAAGAGAGCATAGTTTTTCTCATCTTTCTCTGAGTTGAGTTACTTGATAGGCTGAGAATCTAGATTCTGAAATGCCAATCTCTATGTAGCACCAAGTAAGAGTGAACGACCAAATAAACACCTGTATCCCTCAGACATCCTCTACCAAAGCTTAAAGTCGGGGTGGAATTCATAGATTATGTTGAATGCCCTGAGGGAAGAGGTCAGCCTATCCCACTAGAATTTTACTAGGGGTCAAGTACAGGCTTTAGAGGTGAATTAGTTTTTCACTCGAATACGTTGCAAAAGCAACATAGCTACACTTTCACAATTGTCTGGATTTCTAGAGCATAGGATGAAAACAAAAAGGAGAAAAATCTCTATGCATACACTTGATAAAATAATCAATCCCTTAGGGACCCTTCTGTGAATAATTTAGTCTCGCATTTGCTAGGGACTAGCAAGATTTAGGCATGAGGGTATGATTGTGCAGCAATCATAGGTCTTAATTGACCTATATTAGGTAGGACATAGCATAAGTTAGGGTAATTCATGCATGCATAAGAATTACTTGCATCTTTAATGCTTTCTTGTAGCTATGCATAAAATAATGCTATAATGTACTGATTAGGTGCATTATGACAATTACAAGTAATAAACTGACCAGAAGCTAGATCAGAAGCTAGAGTAACTGGTGTTGCAGTAGAGCTAGAGCGGAAGACCAAGATTAGATGTAATAGATAATAATGTAAAGGAGTTAAGGTTTGCTATTGTTGTCAATGTTTTGTGCGGGTTTAAAGTATATCACGTTGTAGTACAACTGACAAAACATTTAAACAAATATAAAGAATTTTATTACTCGAAAACCAGAGTATCTGAGGTCGATCACAGGGAACAAATGGAATTTAATACAAGTCAAAATGTAATTGAACACTCTAATTTACTCAAAATATCAATTCAACTATGAATGTATGCGATTAAAAGTAGTTAGGACAAAAAGAAATGAAATTGGACGTCTGATCACTTAAAAGTATGTTCCCTTTTCTTCTTGATTATTCTTCTTCCTCTGCAGTCTCTCTGTTTCTTCTTTTTCTACTGCTGTGTTTGCTTTCTTTTCTTCTCTTTCTTCTTCTCCTGCGAAGGCTTCTTTCTTTCTTCTTCTCTGCCTTGCTCCTTCTTCTCCTGCGAAGGCTTCTTTCTTTCTTCTTTGGTCTCTCTGTTCTTCCTGCCTTTCCTTCTTTCTTTTCCTTCTCGCGACCAAGTCTTTCTTCCTCAACGTTCAGCCTGTGCCTACACAGAGCAAAACCTATCCTTTCTCCCTCTACCCACGCGTCTCTCTCTTTCAAGCAATTCACTCAGGGACGCTCTCCCAGAGCCACATCCATAATCGGGTCGGATCGTACCCGGGACCAGGCGCACCTGCAGGTGGTGTGATGCGCAAGGAGTGCGTAGGTTTAGGTCGGGTCGGATCCGCCAGATCCGCGTGGTCAAGCTGCGGAAGAGGCAGGTGGGGGGTCAGTGAGGGACCTCACCCCTATGCTTACGGAGGCAGTGAGAGTAAAACACAAATTCAATTTATGGTATGCCCGCACCTCGCGATTCCACGATGTGGGACTAAAGGTTCCGCCCTGCCTTTGCATGCGCCAGCAGACCTACGTGCAAACACCACAGCTGCTGGCTCTGCTGGCGCTCCTTGCTGGACTCACTCACCTCGCGACACTCGCGCGAGTATGCAGCACCTGTAGCCTGGGAAACCGGGTGCCTGGAGCTTCGTTGGAGCTTCATCAGAGGTCGTCCATGGCGGCAGGAGCTCAAACACTGTCATGCACAAAACGAGCCTCCCGGCCCAATCAGATCAGCTAGAGACCTTCGCCGTGGCACGGCGAAGGCGGTGGACGATGCTGCAGGCCACAGGTCATCCTAGGTCAACCTGTGGCCGGAGATGGTGGGTTGTTCGGGGGGTGATTATGGAGGTCTGGAGTGGCAGTTGTGGGGTGGAGCGAGTTCCTGGTGGTGAGGCGGAGCTCTTGAGGTGGTTGGCGAGTCGTGTGGGGGGCTGGAATGGTGGAAGCGGCTCACCAAAGGTCGGTCGGTGATGTGGAAGATGAGGGTGGTCAGCGTCGGTCGAGGAGTAATCAGATGAGATAACAGGGCGAAAAGAGAGAGGAGAGGATGGAGAGGAGTTCTAACCTAATTGTAAGGATGAAAGGGGATGGAAGGCAGACAGCAGTACCTGCTGTCGCCGGAGAAGATGATGCCCAGTGGGGGAGAACGACGGCGACGACGGGGCTGAGGCAGCGTGCGCGGGTACTGCGCGACGCGGAGGGAAGTCAGGAAGCTAACTCTGCCACTGGTTTTGTGGCAGAGCGAAGAGGGAGGGGAGGGGGGCTCGCTGGAGCTTGCTGGGACTTTTGGCCGGGCAGGAGGAGACGAATTGGGGGTGGACACTCGGCCAAATCAAGCTCGCCTTCTGCGGCAGGGTCTGGGGGGTGTTTTATAGATGCTGGCCGCTCCTATCAGCACATGGAGAGCGCACAATTAGGTCTGCCGGCTTGTCGGAGTTGGAAGGAAGGTGGATACCCAAATCTCTCGTGCATTCGCACGAGAGATTGGGTTCACACCAGCGATTGTAATTGGCTTTATAAGGGAATTCCTCAGAGAATCCCCCTTCCATTTCTGGGAGGGAATCTCTGAGGGATTAGAGAGCAATCCCTCTCTGAACCTCGCCGGAGCTCGGTTCTGCCCTAACAATGGCGGCAGGACCGGATTGCAAAGGGGGCGAAGAACTTGGGGGGCTCTTTGCAAGGATATTCAAAGGATAGGGACCTATTTGTGATTTGGGTGTACTAAATTGTAAAGTAGGTCAGGATGACCTCCCCTTAGGTCCAATTTTTGGTATAAACCTAATTTGGACCTAAGGCATCTAATGGTGAAGTTGGATTTTTGGTTTGACCTCGTTTGACTGGATATTTTGCGTAAAAACCCAAATTAGGTTAATTGAGGAGCTAGGACCCTAATCTAGGTTAGACTAGGTTCCAAAGGCCAAAGTAAGTGTTCTAAACCCTATAGGATTTTTTTCCATGATTTTTAGAGGGTTTACTCGATTTTTATCTTGACCATAACCTTGTTAATTAAAGCGGGTCTGTTTTAGGGTTACTAGGTGTCATTTAATTCCTAGATTGCACATGAACCCATTTCTTATTGACTCAACCCTCTTTTTATCTCATTTAGACCATTTATCTATGTTTTGCCTCTGAGAAATCCCGTTTATGTACTGCAATGGTAAAATTGCAGTTTTAACCTTTATTTCATGTTTTCTTCTCAGAGCACTTGCTCCTTCAGTTAGGCCTTCTTCTAGGTTATGTAGGAGCGTTTATCTTCTTTATTGGGTCAAAATGAGCTAGTTATGGCTCATGATGAGGCTCTCATCATACCCCCATGCTTAGCTTTTGCTAGTCCCTTAGCAAAATTTCAAGGTTTTAACTTCCGTTCTAGACCCTGAATGTCTGTCAATAATGATAAGTGCTTCTTCTTTTGTGATTAGCTAGGAATGCCGACAATAGGCCTGGAGGTATTCAAGTACCAACCAAAATCCGGACATGTTCTGCTTTAGCCTCAGTCCTCCGCAAAGGTTTCTACGACCCACAGAAACTATCCTAGGGTTTGTTGGACTCCGTGGTTAAAGCAACCGTGCTTGAGACATTTTTAGCCTAAGTTCAGTTTGCAGTGTGTTTTTTTTCCTTTCTTTTTTTTTTTGTAAGAGAGAGATAGAAGATTTATTTGTTTGGAGAGCTTTTCTCTCTCTTTTCTTTTTATTTCTAGCTTCGGATTAGCTTCTCAACTTGGTCTGTATCGGATTCCTCATCCCCATCATCAATCCTCAAGGGCCCCTGGCTTTCGAGATTTTGAGATAATCCCGCCCATGGCAACCCCAGAACCCTGGCTTTCGAGATTTCGAGATAATCCCGCCCATGGCGTTCCGTGGTCGAATCTAGACCCTGGCGATCAACATTTCGTGATAATGCCGCCCATGGTATCTGAACCAACAGAGTGCTTACATGCCCCCAGTAGGATATTTAAATATCTTAAGAGACAAGCACCGAGGAGACAATATGTTGTTACGCATCTTCGAGGGGAATTTCCCGCCTCTCTGCGCTGGGAACTCGTCCAAATCAATTTGTGTTGATTGGACGCTCCTAATCTAGGTGACTTTTTCAGAACATTAAACGCTTTTCGCATGATTTGGATGTTTATGCACACTGAACCAGACTGTGTGTGAATTTGGGTGCTTAGGTTACCGAATCCCGCAAACCGGAGGTCAGTTAACGAGGCCGAATACTTCCTAAGCCTTAGACCTAATACTCAAGCTTTGCATTTTCCTCAACCTCTTGAGGATTATCCAGATTTTAATGGATACGTGAATTTTTAAGCTAAAGGTACTAGCCCAAAAGTCCTAAGACCAGCGTTCCCGCTAATCTCTTGTTATATCTCCGTAGCACTTTTCTTTTCTTTTTCTTGATTCGGTCTAGAACTTCAGTTAACCCCTTACTCTTTTACTAATGACTATTTCTTTTCATTTTCATTTTGTGCTCCTTTTTATCATTTTTCTTCTTTTTCTCCTCCTTATGCTTAAGTGGCTCACAAAATTTCCTCCCTCCCCCCATTTTTTTGTTCTTTTTCTTAATTTTTTTCAATTTTTTTGAGTTTTTGACATATGCAAATTTTTTTGTGTGTGAGACTCCTGATTTTTTTCTTGGTTCTGTATGTATGCACTTTATCACCTCCCATGCCTAAGTTTTGCAATGTCCTCATTGTAAACAGAGGGTGGGAATTAGTGTTGAGGTCAGGGGCTTAGAACAGGATACATCGGGTGGGTTAATGGGTCGTAAATGACTGATGCGGATGATTTCAAGCTCTAATACGTGTACCAGAGGTGGGATCATCTGTCTAAGGCTGGACTCAAGGTGCAAGAGATGTGGAGTCCAGATGGATAATCAGACGGGTCTCTGTGTTTGGGATGATGAGTTGCCTCCCGTTAAGTGCTAAATTTAATGCCTTCAGCCGAGCAGAAAATGGGGTGGAGAGGGAGTGGTCAAATCAATGGAGTTTTGGAAAACAAGCACCTTGATTAAGAGCCTGGTTGGTCCAACCAGGTGCTTGTTGAGATCAGCAGGCTGATGATGCAGCCCGAACCCAATAAGTCTGGTGGGTTGATAGATGTAGATCAGTAGATGCGGAACCCACCATATGTAGTGACGTTCTGATGGATATGGAAGTGAAAACTCAGGTTCAGGCTGAGTCGAATCAGCCTGGTCAAAGTAGGGTTCCAAAAAATTATCCATGTAAGCTGTGGAATCCCTACAGAGGTGATCAAAGGATGGAGGCTCCTGATTTGTGGTCTGATCAGTACCCGATACCTGGTCTAGATATGGAGTTGAATCATCTGCAAATGGCTCAGTGAGAGGTGAATCGAAATAGAAATTGAGTCCGATTGCGGGTCGGGGTGGGGAACGGGTTTTGATTGGTTCTGTATATGTGGAGCAGGTGGCTTCAAAGAAGATTGACATGTTATAATCAGGAGGCAGATTTTCTCCGATGTTATGGTCAAATTCGAGATCGTCGGAGAGTTTGTGAAAATCAAAGTTTGAATGAGATTCTAGATCATGAGTTCCACCATAGAATAAATCATATGTTGTATATTCAGCAGCCTGACTGTTATCTAGCCTAAATGTTAATTCTGAGCTTAAAAGGGTATCCTTATCTGGTAGAGGCTCAGATTCTAAGCTAGTAGGGCAGACACAATTGAAACCCTGCTCGTCCAACTCCTCGATTTCTGTGTCGTATATTGGCATGACTTCCGCAAAATCGATTCGTTCCTCTGAGGAGGTTGATGAGGGATATTCATCAAATCGAGGCCCAAAATCATATTTTTCATTAAGAGATTGATTTTCTTCATCTGGGGCCTTGAAATCTTCAAAATGTGTTTCAGATCTAGGTTCTAGGCTTAGGATGTGGGTTGAATTACTAGAATTTAGGTATAAATAACCTTCGAGGGTCACCTTATCAGAATAAGGGATGGAATTTACACCCTCGAGAGGTTCAATTCTACTCTCATACTTGCAGGAGTCTTGGGATTCTAAAATGGGCTCATCATGGTCTTTTCCTGCATTTGGAGCTTCCCAACCTTCTTCAATATCAGGTGCATTATATTCCATCTGGGTTGGGAATCCACAACCATTTTGTGCCTCAAACCCGAGGTCAGATTTATCCCCGATGTTGTTCCAAGATAACTCATCCTCTGTTGGTGGTATGTACGGGTATTTCTGATCAATCACTTGTTTTATTAATCTCATTATCTCTTCCAGTTTTTCAAGACTATCTTGGTGTTGCTTCCAAAGTCGAGGATTTGTCATACATTGAAGGTATTCACTATTGTGCAATTTTTCTATCTCAATGTATGCAGTAATGAGCAAGTCACGGGTTGATCCTTTGTTGGCTTCTGCTAATAGTACTTGGGCACAAGTTATGACAAAGGTTGTGGTTGTTGGGACATCAACCTGAATGTTTCCTACTGTTGTTGAGGTTTCTTCATTTTCATAAAATCTCATGGCATCCTCAATCATTTTATCTCTCATGGATCTCTGGTATTCAGGTTTCTTGAATGGTAGTCCTAGGTGGTTCGGCTGCATATTTGGATCAGGTGGTGGAATCAAGATCAGAGTTTGACTCAGGATGTGTTATGAAGCGATCAGATCTGAATAACGAGTCCTACTAAAAATGAGTGTGTGTGCTCTAAAGAGAAAAGATGCAGGACTGGAGATGTTCTTGACCCAATCAAGACACCCAAAAGATGTTTGGATGACTATGGAGGTTCGAGGCGGATGGACCCCTGGATTCGAAGATCGTCCACCAAAGAATTACCTGGGTAGCCAGAGAGGGAGAGTCCCGCAAAGACCCGTACACGGTAGAGCGTCCCTACGGGTTACAGGGTTTTCGCCACCCGACCACTCTTGTCACTGAGATTCCAGGTAGGCCAGAATGGGGACCTTGACCTCTTAAGTCTATCACTTTTTATTTCAAAGGTGCTTTTAGGGTTCTCACTTGAACTTTAGATGTTTTTGGTATTGTGACCTAATTTAGAGGTTGGTTGACCCAAGGGGTCAACTTCACCTGACCTGTCCTATAGATGGCAGAATGATTCTAAGCTCGGAGCCTAGAGATCACCCTGATTTGACTCCCAGGTTATTAGGTCAAAAAAAAATTTTAAGATTCAAGTGATTTTAGAGCTCAATTTTAGGGTTTGTCTTATTTAGCTTTCTTCAATCAAGGGCTTGGGTAGCACATGATGCGGGAGGGTTTATTTCCTTTTACACAGGCATGTGTGACTAGCGCTTCAAGACCCTAATGTGGAAACCCTAATTTGGTTCTATTTCCAATCCTCTTTTTCTTTTTCAAAAGTTCTCTTTGGACTTATAAACAAGAAGTGTGTGGTCCGCCGAGATTAAGCGTTATTTCAATTAGGCACAAGAATTTGTGGGATGGAAAAAAAAATCACTCCAACTTCAAGAATATTTGCAGAAATTTTTGCAAGATCAGGAAATGTTTTGCCTTAGAGATGGTGATTACTATATAAAGAAGGCAATTGATTCCTAAATTGATTTTCTTCCTTTTGTCTTTCAAAGATTAGGGGATGATTAAGGAAGAAAAGAAATTACCTGCCCTGGAGTGGTTGACTTGCGGGAGAGATTTTCTCATGAAGTACCTGCAAGATCACATCAAAGCAAAGTAGGGCAAGTTAGTGTTCAATATGATAAAAAGAATGTAGAGACTAGTGGTAAATTGCGCATTGCTCCCCGGCAAGGACGCCAAAATGTTGTCAACATTTTGTGCGGGTTTAAAGTATATCACGTTGTAGTACAACCGACAAAACGTTTAAACAAATATAAAGAATTTTATTACTCGAAAATTGGAGTATCCGAGGTCGATCACAGGGAGCAAATGGAATTTAATACTAGTCAAAATGTAATTGAACACTCTAATTTACTCAAAATATCAATTCAACTATGAATGTATGCGATTAAAAGTAGTTAGGACAAAAAGAAATGAAATTGGACGTCTAATCTTGTGATTAGACGTCTTAAAAGTATGTTCCCTTTTCTTCTTGATTATTCTTCTTCCTCTGTAGTCTCTCTGTTTCTTCTTTTTCTGCTGCTGTGTTTGCTTTCTTTTCTTCTCTTTCTTCTTCTCCTACGAAGGCTTCTTTCTTTCTTCTTCTTCTCTGCCTTGCTCCTTCTTCTCCTGCGAAGGCTTCTTTCTTCTTTGGTCTCTCTGTTCTTCCTGCCTTTCCTTCTTCTTTCTTTCTTTTCCTTCTCGCGGCCAAGTCTTTCTTCCTCAATGTTCAGCCTGTGCCTACACAGAGCAAAACCTATCCTTTCCCCCTCTACCCACGCGCCTCTCTCTTTCAAGCAATTCACTCAGGGATGCTCTCCCAAAGCCACATCCATAATCGGGTCGGATCGTACCCGGGACCAAGCACACCTGCAGGTGGTGTGATGCGCGAGGAGTGCGTAGGTTTAGGTCGGGTCGGATCCGCCAGATCCACGTGGTCAAGCCGCGGACGAGGCGGGTGGGGGGTCAGTGAGGGACCTCACCCCTGTGCTTACGAAGGCAGTGAGAGTAAACACAAATTCAATTTATGGTATGCCCGCACCTCGCGATTCCACGATGTGGGACTAAAGGTTCCGCCCTGCCTTTGCGCGCGCCCGCAGACCTGCGTGCAAACGCCACAGCTGTTGGCTCTGCTAGCGCTCCTTGCTGGACTCACTCACCTCGCGACACTTGCGCGAGTATGCAGCACCTGTAGCCTGGGAGACTAGGTGCCTGGAGCTTCGTTGGAGCTTCATCAGAGGTCGTCCATGGCGGTAGGAGCTCAAACACTGTCATGCACAAAACGAGCCTCTCAGCCCAATCAGATCAGCTAGAGACCTTCGCCGTGGCACGGCGAAGGCGGTGGACGATGCTGCAGGTCGCAGGTGGGCCTAGGCGTGCGTGCCTAGGTCAACTTGTGGCCGGAGATGGTGGGTTGTTCGGGGGGTGATTATGGAGGTCTGGAGTGGCAGTTGTGGGGTGGAGCAAGTTCCTGGTGGTGAGGCGGAGCTCTCGAGGGGGTTGGCGAGCCGTGTGGGGGACTGGAATGGTGGAAGCGGCTTGCCGGAGGTCGGTCGGTGATGTGGAAGATGAGGGTGGTCAGCGTCGGTTGAGGGGTAATCGGATGAGATAACAGGGGGAAAAGAGAGAGGAGAGAATGGAGAGGAGTTCTAACCTAATTGCAAGGAAGAAAGGGGACGGAAGGCGGACAGCAATAACTGCTGTCGCTGGAGAAGATGATGCCCAGTGGGGGAGAGTGGCGGCGACGATGGGGCTGAGGCGACGTGCGCAGGTACTGCGCGACGCGGAGGGAAGTCAGGAAGCTAACTCTGCCACTGGTTTTGTGGCAGAGCGAAGAGGGAGGGGAGGGGGCTCGCCGGAGCTTGCTAGGACTTTTGGCCAGGCAGGAGGAGACGAATTGGGGGTGGACACTCGGCCAAATCAAGCTCGCCTTCTGCGGCAGGGTCTGGGGGGTGTTTTATAGGTGCTGGCCGCTCCTATCAGCGCGTGGAGAGCGTGCAATTAGGTCTGCCGGCTTGCCGGAGTTGGAAGGAAGGTGGATACCCAAATCTCTCGTGCATTCGCACGAGAGATTGGGTTCACACCAGCGATTGTAATTGGCTTTATAAGGAAGGGAATTCCTCAGAGAATCCCCCTTCCGTTTCTGGGAGGGAATCTCTGAGGGATTAGAGAGCAATCCCTCTCTGAACGTCGCTGGAGCTCGGTTCTGCCCTAACAATGGCGACAGGACCAGATTGCAAAGGGGGCGAAGAACTTGGGGGGCTCTTTGCAAGGATATTCAAAAGATAGGGACCTATTTGTGATTTGGGTCTACTAAATTGCAAAGTAGGTCAAGATGACCTCCCCTTAGGTCCAATTTTTGGTATAAACCAAATTTGGACCTAAGGAATCCAATGGTGAAGTTGGATTTTAGGTTTGGCCTCGTTTGACTGGACATTTTGCGTAAAAACCTAAATTAGTTAATTGAGGAGCTAGGACCCTAATCTAGGTCAGACTAGGTTCCAAAGGCCAAAGTAAGTGTTCTAAACCCTAGAGGATGTTTTTCCATGATTTTAGAGGGCTTACTCGATTTTTATCCTGACCAAAACCTTGTTAATTAAAGCGGGTCTATTTTAGGGTTACCAGGTGTCATTTAATTCCTAGATTACACATAAACCCATTTCTGATTGACTCAACCCTCTTTTTATCTCATTTAGACCATTTACCTATGTTTTGCCTCTGAGAAATCCCATTTATGTACTGCAATGGTAAAATTGCAGTTTTAACCTTTATTTCATGTTTTCTTCTCAGAGCACTTGCTCCTTCAGTTAGGCCTTCTTCTAGGTTATGTAGGAGCTTTTATCTTCTTTATTGGGTCAAAATGAGCTAGTTATGGCTCATGATGAGGCTCTCATCAGCTATTCTATTAAGTAGGAATAAAGCAGTAAAATATGAAGAACTTAGGACCATCATAGCCTTAGGACATCCTAGAAGCTTCCCCAAGCCTTAGCCACCCTTAGATTAGTTCACCACACCCTAGGAAACCTTAAAACCCTAATTAAACTATGCTCTCCTCTAGATAAGTTATAGGACATCCAGAACTCTTAGCCAACCCCTGCACACCATAAACCCACTTCTACAACATTATTAAATGTTCAGACACTTGGTCAGACGTCTAATTTTTGTAGAATACCCAAGATAGAACCTATAATCCTTCCTGACTCTAATTAGATGTCCAGACTTGAAGTCTGGACTTCTGATTTTTGAGTCTGTCATTAGATACTTTTATTGGACATCTGGAACTGCTCAGTAGTTCCTGTTTTGCGATTCAAGCCTTGATCTTGGATCTCTAGCTCCCTAAACCCAATTCCAACCCCATAGGAACCAAAAATTAAGGTGCCCTAACCCTAGTACATCACCTCTAGACCTCCCTAAGGCCATAACAAGGTACTCACTAAACCTAATTCACTTGGATCTTAGTCAATTCCATCAGCCTATTGAATTGGACTCATTGAGTCCAATTGAGCCCTGATTTTAGCATACATTGTCCAATTGGACTCAGTGAGAGTCCAATTGACCTAGACTTGACTTAATTGAGTTATTTTACTCTCAATTAAGTTTTTGCACACCTAATTAAACTTTTGTTATGTTTAATTGCACTTTACCTTAGTGAATTAGGGTTTGCAACCCTAATTTAAGACCTACACCAACGTAAACCCCTTAGGACCTAACCTATATCACTTAGACACCTAGGGCACGACCACACACACACACACACACACCCATTCACGCATTCCCATGCCACCTAGAGTATTCTAGGTTCTTCCAAAGGTGGTGCCACTCTTGGTTGCCAAAATTAGCAACCAAGAGCCATTCAAATTGGAGATCCACAAATGGTAGATCTAGAAACCACCTCTCTCTCTCCTTGGCCGGCCACTCTTGGAGATCCCTCTAGAGAGTTCCACACTTATCTAGAGAGTCTCTCTTAGGTCTATAAAAGGTCCTAAGGGGTGGCCATTTGCACCCATCCATTTCTTGGTTTCATTCACTTCCATTTAGGTTAGCTACGTTCACTTCCACTCCACCTCCACGAGTTGCTCACCATGGCTACCACCATCTCCATGCTAAGATGTTGGATCACCTCTCCAACCTCTCTCCAAGGGTCGGCCTAAGCACCATTGGCCGCCCCTCCTTCTCCTCTCAGCCAACTCAAAGGCCATCGGAGCCCACCTCCGAATGCCCTTATTTCTGCTAGATTAGTAGCTTAGTTCTTCATAGTTTACATGCTTTTATTACTGCTTAGTAGTGTAGGTCTCTATTCTCCCCCAATGATGCATGCAAAATCCCCCCATAGATTAATGTATGCGATCGTTTTCTGTTAGCTAGATTTATTTTTTCAACCTTTCCTCTATAAGCTTTCCACTAGTTTCATGTTGCCAACACCATGATGAATGAATGAAAGATTATATATATATATATATACATATCTGTGTCAAGAATCACCATGAGCTTATTGCAATATAAATTTTGTGTGATTAAAGTTGCATGATTTTAATTATTATCTATTGCAACCAGCATGTCGGTACCTAAAAATATTGAGGATCTGACTTTTAGTGCATTTTCTGTAAATAGTCACCACATAACTAAAATCGTGTATACTGAAACTCACACTTTCACATTTGTCATCTATCTAACACATGCACACGTAATTATGGTTCATAATTTAAGTGGCCAAACATTGATCCGATGATTAGAAATCGATGTGCGATTTTAAACAAGTAAAGCGAAAAGGATCGATTTCAGATTTGCATAAACGACTCCCAAAGATGAACGACTGGGACTCAAGTCTCGTTATCCTTACAAAAATCTTTTTTTTTTACATTCATTTTAGCACGACTATACTACGATTTTCAACAACTTTAAAACATGCGAAAACGGCCTTGTCGATGGGCATGAATTTCAACCATGTCTTTTTCTACTACATGCATGCGGTAAGTTGTTGGTCTTTCCCTCATCTCTTATTTTGCCCCATTTTCCTTTTTTTTATTGACGTGCTTGTGGGTTGCAGGCGAAAATGCTTGGGACCACCTTCGTTTCACATGGTGATACTCCTTCGAACCTCCCTGGATTGGCCAGCAACGTTGATACGATGGACATGGTCACCAAGTAGGTCATGACGACCAAGGTAGAGCAAAAGAGTTTGCTCCGCCAGGTGGTGGAGGTCATTGCCGCTCGAGAGAAGGTAGAGAACATGATGGATGATGCCATGTGCATGCTTTGCTCGGAGTAGCAGACGGCTAGCGATCTAGACCGACTAGACAATGAGCTCAAAAAGGCCTGCCCTGGTCTGAGGAGGGCCTTGTACATTGGTGGGGGGCTGGATGAAAGACTCATCAAAGAGCACAAGGTTGAAGTCATGGCTCTGAAGGGCTTGTCTGAGCTCCACACGATCGCCTGCTCCCACATCCTTTCCTTGAAGGAGTAGGTGCAAGTGCTCAGGGTTGAACACTCCTCGTTCGTGGAGGGGTATGAGAAGGCTGTTGAGGAAGAGCACCTCTTTCTGAGTACCATGATTGATAGACTTGATTCTTTGAGAGCAAGTCTCAAAAAGGCAAAGGTGACTACAAGGCATTTGAGAGCCGACCTCGGCAATGCCCAGCAGCTCGCGGAGGAAAGGGGTCATTGGGTGGCAGAGTTGGAGGATGCTGCACAGTTGGTGCTAGATGCAAAGATAGTGATGGCATTTTTCACTAATGATCCATCCATGGAGGCAGGATGGGAGGATCTTTAGAAGGAGATCGGGAAACATACCATGGCTGCATGTAATCCCTCCTTATAGGGAAGCATACTCTAGTGGAGGAGTTATGTTGCTGGTCTATGGATCAATTTTTGTCGTAGTATGTCCGTCAAAAGGTTGCTGGTCTTATTGTCCTCAAAAAACCTGTGGAATCGCCTATGGACTAGCCGACTCCAAAAGAGGAGGTAGACCAGCCATGTCCATCACAGGCCATAGAGGCACCTTCAGGGGAGATCAGCTCGCTCCGCCTCTCATCAGCACTTGGGGAGATATTTCTAGGGTTTGGGAGGGGAGTCCGTGAGCCTCTTGTTGGTGTTGCTAATTTTTTTTTCTTTTGGACTGTAAGAGGAAATATTCTTTTGGAATGAAGAAGAAAATTTCTATGTTTATTGTTTGTCTGTGTTCATACATGGTACAAATGTAAGTTGCTCGCATGCCCAATGCAGGGAATACTTTGCTGCCTATGGTCTGTAACTCGTAAAAGTCCCCTGGGCTGTCTTTGCAAACCTTATAAGGCCCTTCCTAATGGGCGTCTAGGTTTTTGCATAACTTGATTGGCATGGAGACTTCACAGTTGTACAGCACTAAGTCTCCTTGGGAGAATGTTCACTTGCGAACCCACCTATTATAAGTGGCAGCAATTGTTTATTTGTGCTTGAACGATGCTTTTGAGGCCTTATCCCGTAGCTCATCTATGAGGTCAAAGGATTGGCGAACTTGATCATCGTTGGTAGTGGGGTCATAGAGTTGTGTCCTGTAGGTGGGGAGGATTATTTCAATAGGTAGACGGGCTTCCATGTTGTATACTATGGCAAATGGTGTGTGGCTCGTGGAAGTTCTTTAGCAAGTCCTATAGCCCCATAGCATGGTTGACAGCTCGTCTGCCCATCTCCCGTTGGTTGAATCTAGCCAGTGTTTTAGTGCTGAGATGATGGTGCAATTGGTAACCTCTGCCTGTCCGTTTGCTTGGGGATGTCCCACAGACATGAAGTGTAGGCAAATACCTTAGCTGGAGCAAAATTTCTTGAATTTTTGCAGGCGAATTGGGTAGTATTGTCTATGACAATGTACTAGGGTATCCCATAACTAGCTATAATGCCTTTACAGACGAAGGAGATAACTCTATCAGCTGTTGGGTTGGCCATAGCCTCAGCTTCTACCCATTTGGAGAAGTAATCAACTGCCACCAATATAAACCACTTCTGAGTCGGGGCTACCGAGAAAGGGCCAATGAAGTCCATGCCCTATCTTGCAAAGGGGATGGGTGACTACATAAGTACTAACCTTCCAAGAGGTAGGTGGAGTAGGGTAGTGAACTATTGGCACTTGTCACACTTGCACACGAAGTCCTTGAAATATTGCTTCATTTGGGGCCAGAAGTATCCCACTTGGAATAACCAAGCCAGAAGTGCCTTGTACCTTTCGTGATTCCTTCACAAGCCTCTGTGGGCTTCTTGAAGGTTCTGCTTTGATTCTTATTTTGCCAAGTAGTGCAACAGGAGGTGGAATACCCCCACTTGTACAGTTGTCCCTCTATCAAGGTGTACCTTGAGGCTTTTAGGCAGAAGGCCTTGGGCTATGGTTCCCTTGGGGGTAGTTCACCAGAGTTTAGCAAAGTGACGATATGCTTCATCCAAGAGACGGACTACTCTATCATGAACATCTTGGGAGTGAGTACAGTTTGCTCCTTTAGGGTCTGGAGGTAGATATCTTCCTCATGCCCTAACAGGATGGCTGCAGCGAGTCTGGCCAACGCATCTGCCAGGGGGTTGTCGACTCTGGGCACCCCCCTGATTGGGACGATCTTAAAATCCACCAGCTCTTCCCTGACCTTGTCATCATACAAGATCATGTTTGGATCCCGAGCTTGGTATTTTCCATTTATTTGGTTGGCGACCAGCTGGGAGTCTATGTAGATTTCTAGTGAGGTGATGCCTCTAGACTTACCCACCTGGATGCCCGCCAGCATGGCCTCGTACTCCTCCTAGTTATTGGTTGCTGGGAAATCCAATTTGATGACATACTTATAAGTAGCGCCATCTGGGGTGATTAACTCTATCCTGACCCCAGCTTCAGCCATCATAGATGAGCTGTCAACATATAGCTGCCAAGGGAATGTGAGGGTGGCGTCCGGTCCTTGAATATTGCCATGAATTCTACTAGGGCTTTCCCTTTGATGTCTCTTCTCAACTGGTTCCTGACATCAAACTCCACCAATTCCGTAGAGTATTTGATTTGCCATGCTGACCCCATAAGCTTCTGCAGCATTCGTCACAGGGGGTAGTCTGATTGGACCCTGTAAGCTTGTGCGATGACCAGATCTAGTCCTAGTTTCTCGACTATTGTATACTTAGCTTCTACAGCTTGATAGGTTTTGCTAATGAAGTATATGGGTCACTGTGCTCCTTCTCGATCACTGATTAGGATAGTGTTGACAGCGAACACGTAGCCTGCTAGGTATAAAGAAAGGACCTCCCCGAGTTTAGGAGCCATTAAGATGGGGGGACTTTCGAGTGTGGCTTTAACTTCCACTAAAGCTTTCTGGCAGTAAGGAGTCCAGTGGGTGGCAGTATAGCCTCCGCCCTTTTTTATGCACTTGAAGAAGGGGAGGTATTTGTTGGAAGATCAAGATAAGAATCTTCCTAACAAGGCGATCTTGCCAACCACTGACTACATTCCTTTCAAGGTGCTTGGCAGTTGCTGATCCATGATCACTCGGATCCTGTTTGGGTTGGTTTTGATCCCTCAGTTGGAGACCAAGAACCCCAAAAATTTACCGATTGAGACCCCAAAGGTACAATTCTCGAGGTTCACGTGGAGGCAGGTGTCCCATAGATTCTGGAACACCTCGGCCAAATATTCTAGGTGTTGAAGGAAATTGGATCCCTTTACAAGTATATCATCTATGTACACTTCAAATGATTTTCCTTTTATTTTTGAGAGAACCATATTTATAAGGCTCTAGTAAGTTGCTCCAGCATTTTTCAAGCCAAAGGGCATGACTTTATACTAGAACATAACCCCATCAGTGATGAAGGAGGTGTGGGGTCTGTTTGTTGGTGAAAGGCTAATCTGGTGGTACCCACTATTGGTGTCCAGGAAGGACATATGAGATTATCCACTACAGGAGTCCACTAGAGCATCCACCATTGGTAGGGAGAACTCATCCTTTGGGCAGGCTTCATTAAGGTTGGTGAAATCTACACACATGCACCATTTGTTGTTGGCTTTTTTCACCATTACAACATTTGAGAGCCATGCTGGGTATAACATTTCTTTGATGAATCCAGCTTTAAGGAGCTTTCGGACTTAAGCCTCAGCTACTTGCCATTGTTCGGCTGACTTGTGTCGGAGTGCCTATTTGACCATGTGGGTGCCTGCCTGGATATTCAGGTGGTGCTGAATCAAGGACGGGTCAACTCTTGGTAGGTCGTTGGCAGACCAAGTGAAAAGGTTTGCATTGGCACTGAGTAGGAGGAGTAACTCTTGAACCTTGGAGTGATCAAGGTCCGCTCTGATCTCATCGGGCTTAGTCGTGTCTTGAGGAAAAAGTTATATAGCCATTACTGAAGAGCTTGGCTATAGTCCTGAAGTCACTGGCGAATCAACTAGATTTCCCTCTTGCTAGATCGCCTAAACTTGGTTCCTATTCTTCCCCCATTTCTATGGCTTGAGGTGTTTTGGCTTTGTGGATCATTCCAGCTCGATCCTTAGGAGCTTATGCCCAGCCGTTTGATCCCCATGTACTATTCATACTCCCCTAAAGGAGTGGAAAGGCATGAACTGGAAGTATGAGGAAGGGATGAGGCGAAAGGCATGGATGGACGGGAGGCCGATGATGCCATCAAATGCTGCCGTCAACCTAGCCACTATGAATGTGGCTGTCTGGTTGAGGAGCATGTTCCAATGGTAGATGGATAAACGAAGGCTAATCTCTCCCTTTGGAATTACTTTGTGGTTGCCAAAGCCTATGATCGGATGGGTTGATGGGGAGAGATGCCCCTCTCGAAGGCCTAGCTTGAGCAACATCTTTATGATTAAGATGTCTACTACGTTGCCTTCATTCACTAAGAGTCTAAGATGTAGCTACCCTGCCAGGAGGAGTGTCACTAGAAGCAGGTTAGTGTGTTCTACTGGATCAGGTAGGGAGCTGAACAGTTGGGATGCCATTTGCCTGATTGTATCCCTCTCGCCCCACTTAAGAGTGGGGAAGGCGCTCGGAAGGGTTGGCTCAGAAGGAGTGGCTTGTTGGCCTAGGGCAGCATTAACCCTGAAGATTACCTTGACCTCTACGCTAATACATTCAGGAGATAGAAGGTGAGCATTTTGGGGTAATGTGGGAATCGCCGCTAGGACTTGGCAGTGGTATTCTATTGGGGGTAGCCAGGGTGACACTAACAGCTCTATCTGGCAGGCTATCGACCCATCTGGCTCCTAGTCTGCTAGGAAGACCACATTGACTCCCTAGAGCTACCAAAGTTTCTCCTTATGGTAGTCTTTTGGGCCCTCCATTGGCCTCTTGCCTTTGTCTTGGCTCTCATTTCACCTGACAAAGTGAGCCAAGTTCCTGTGCTAGATCTGGGACTCAATCGATTGCGCTCGGAGTCAACCTTCTTTCTTATGGGCTTTGGCTGAGGTAGCAGGTCCTTGTCCATGGACCAAACCTCTACCAACACGTTTTCCTGGTTCACAGCCAGGGGAGTGTATTCCTCAAAGGACTCCCACCTTATTTGGAGGGGTCCATACTTGTGACCCTTGGTGGGCCGATTGCCCCTTTGGTTAGGGAATGTGACCCTTCACTTGTGGAAGTGACCACTTCTGCAGACGGGCATTGGAGCATTCTCGGCAAAGGCCCTCTTTTCCTCTATGGGACTGGCGTCGTCGCCATGACCCTCAGCTTGCTGATTATGAGAGAAAGAGTCGTCCTGCTCCGCGAACCTCGTGGCTCTATCCTAAAGCACTGTCATGTCCCTTGGTGTGAACTTGTCGATGTCCTACTAGAACGTTTGAGTTAGGAGGCTTGACTTGAAGTACTAGATGGCTATAGCATATTGGGACCCCTTGCACTTGAAGTACTAAGCCTTGAACTGATCTACGTTGGATCTGAAGGACTCAACCTTCCACTGTCTGACTTCCGACAGCCTCTCACGGTTGTTTATAGCCCTTTGTTGCCCATCAAAGTACTGGCAGAACTTATCCGCTGGGTCTTGGAAGTAGGCAATCTGCTCAGCTAGCAAGTCGTTGAACCATTCGTGGGCCATGTCGGATAGAAACGATGAGAATACTAGGTAGAGTACTCCATTAGGGCAACCCTACAATAGTATCATCTGGTGGTAGCTCCCATAGAAACTATTGGGGTCCTCCATCCCTTCATACGGGGCCATGACTGGCTACTTGAATTTCTCAGGCAAGGGGGTCTTCATCACCTCCTTTGAGAATAGGTAGGTTGTGACATACACGTGTAGGAGTATAGCAGTCATTGCTCGGGTGAGTTGGCGGACGATGTCTGGAATGGAGCCCCCACCGCCGGAAAGGGGTTGAGTGCCTGAATGCTCCCCCAGCAGAGGTGGGAGTGGAGCCTTTGGTGGGTTGGGGGGAACTTCACCTCGCTGGCTACTAAGCTCATGCTTTAGCTTTACGAGCTATTCATGCAAGTGGCATTTTCCTTCTGCACCTCACGTCGCCATTTCGACTGTTCGTTGCTGGGGCTTGAACTTTTGGGGCTCCGCTTGCTGAGTCTTGTCAGACTCCCTGATATGTTTCATCTTAAGGAGGTGGGCGGTGAGAGACTAATGCTCCGCCCTCAAGGCCGCCAACCTAGCTTTGTACTCCTCCTCCCTTGCTTGCATCTCAAGGAGGGGGTCTCGCTCGGGGGCCTCCAGCAACTGTTTGTGTTGTACCAACTTCCCTTTATTGGGATCGGCATGCTGATGGTGCCTCTTGGACACGAAGATGCTGGATTCCGCTTGGTCCTTATCATGGTACTGCAAGTGGAGGTGCAAGTGGTTGTGGCCATTACTAGGATTTCCAAATAGGGCATGATGTCAAAGGACGATCGCCTCCCATAGATAGTGCCAATTGATCGGGCTACTAAATAGAGGGAGGACCTGACTCAACAATCACACAAAAATGCAATCACAAGAAAGACAAGGAGATTGATGACCCATGTCCACCGCAAGGGGTGTACGTCTAGGGGGACAGTAGGGCTCCTAATAAATCCACTAGAAATAGTAGTAATACAACCTCTTGGAGTTCTTCTCTCTCGAATTTCATGAAGAGGCCCTTGTAAGGGCCTTCCTTTCTATTTATAGTTAAAGAAAGTGGTGTTACAGCTAGGAAATCCTATGAGATCATCTTCGTGGTGTCGTCATGTTCCTTGGTAAGCTAATTGTCAGGGCTCATCCATTGTCAAAACATTAATTGCATCGGTAATCCCATGATTACTGCTAGCATGGGCATTATGGGTGCTGTTATCGTGCTTTGTTGACTTTAGATGCACCGGGCCTTTAGGTGAGGTGGGGCTTGCCTGGATTTGGATCTGCTAGAGTGGAGGTGGGTCAGACTAGGCTGGGTCTGCCTGTTTACTCCAAGTTTGGGTGTCCGGATCTTTATATGGCCTACGTGCGAAGTTTTAAGTCCAAGGGCATTTCTTGCCCCTCATCAGGAACCAAATCCATGGCGGTGAAGGTGACTGTTCTAATTGCCTTCTTCTTTCTCTTGTCAACCCTCTTCTTGATTAGCTAAAATGGCTAATCTGAATCTTGGTTTGGGTCCTGAGGACCAAGACCCGATGGCTCGTTTGGAAGCCAGGGTCGCTGCATCTTAGCAGTGACATCAGCAGAACATCAACTGGATTTTAAACACACTAGACTTAATGCAGCATTTATCGCTGGAGAACAGCTACGGGATTTCTACTATCCAGCAACCATGATTGTGGCACCTCAAGTCTAGATTCCCATAGGTGGAGACACATTCGAGCTTAAGCTGAATGTAATAAGTATGATTTAGACTTATTTTTATGGACACTCGAATGAGGATCCCTTCTAGCACATTGAGGATCTGAGTCGAATTGTGAAAACGGTTTGACCCAGTAATGTAGATATGGGGATTGTTCTCATGAAGTTTTTCTCGTTCTTGTTAAGGGACAAAGCTTCATATTGGTTCAAGACCATTGGGAGGCCGATTGGAACTTGGGAGGAATTACGTCATAAAGTCCTCCAAAAGTTCTTCTCGATAGGTTGAATAAATGAAGTGAGGCATGCGATTATGACTTTTTCCCTAGGATCAAGGGAAAAGTTGCATGATGCGTGGGACAGATTTCATGATCTTCTCCTCACCATGGAGTGCCTAGATGGCACTTAGCCTAGATTTTCTACCATGGACTAGATGACACACAGCAGTACCTGGCTGATGCATCTAGTGGCGAGAATTTCTTTGCTAAGGACGAGAACAACAATTTTGAGTTGTTCAAGGCTTTAGCAGAGAACTCCATAAATGCCACCTCTATGAACCAATTCTAGCAACCTGGACAGCAACAAGCTATTGTCCATGTGGTTCATGTTGAATCAGCTCGAGCCAACAAGGACATAATCACCAAGAAGCTAGACAAGGTAGATCTCCAAGATAAGAAGCTGGACGAATTGATTCACGCCCATCCTAGATTATCTAGTAATGATATTGCATCCCACTCTTTGTCTGCATCCCTAGTACCTCTTGCTCGAGTACATCTACTAATTAGGGATGTATATTCTCCATCTTTGCAGGATCCTACATATCAAGAACTCATGAATAATCTCGATATCATGTCTTATGATCAGGGTTACGCACTGATGACTCTACATACAATAGTGATAATTACATCAATTAGAGTTAATTCCAAGGGCACATGCACATAAATATCATGATATAACAGGTTTGCGAACAATGCATGCACTCTACAATATCTTTATATTGGTATTTCTTGGAACTAATGTTTACTGGGCAGGTTATAAAATAGAACTTTGAAACATGCCTCAGATGAGCAATCGGACCATACGGATAGATCCAGATCGACGAACGGAGTCCAATGGACTTAAAATCACCTCAATCATACCTCCATAGCTCCCATAACAAGCCCGAGAAGTTCTGACCATTGATCTAATGATCAACGACCCTCATTGCGCCACGTATGCAAAAAAGCATGATTTGATAAGATTAGGGCTTAAGTCGTTGCAACATGCAAATCAGCAATCTCTTTTAAATTTATATAGCCTAGATAGTAAAGTATCTAGGGTTGTCCAAGGAGACAAGTTTTCAAATTTAACACTCTCGCTTGAAATTAGGAAATCAACTTTCTTTTTGTCATTTTGATTTTTGTAGTTTTTATGATTTCGGAAATAATCAGGTTCTTGAAAGCAGAGATAACTACACTAAACCTATGCCTAAGTGACAAAATAAAACCATCTCTTCTAAGGTCACTCTAGGCAAGTGCATCTAGGGTGATTAGAAGAAGAGAGTGTAGTGTGCACTACACTAATAAGAGAAGAGAAGCACAATAAATAAAAACATGAACTTGGAAGGCAATGAAAACTTGTATTACTAGCAGAGTAAAAAACAGGTAGAGGAATGCTTGTTACATGAAAACAAACAAAAACACTAGCTAATACAAGAAATTGGAAAGAGAAAGAAGGGGGAGTTCTTTGGTAGAAGATGGCCCTTGCTCCAAGTGTGGTCGCCCCACACTTGAAAAGAGTTCACCTTCTCTTCCTTCTTCAATTTTCCTTCCTTCAAGCTCTCCTCCAAGGTGGGCATCAACCACCTTGTTGGTTCCTCCTTTGCCTGGACATCCCCTCTAGATGAATATGACCTCCACCTTGGCGTGGTTAAGGGAGAAGAAAGAAAGGAAGAAGGCACCAAGGGGGCGAGTAGGTTGCCCCCTTGATCTTCTTCTCTCCTACTACTTCCTTGGCATGGAGAATGGGTGGATTAATGGTGGACCTAACTGATGGAGAAGATGATATTTAGGTGGTGGTTAGGTGGGGTGTATATAGAAGTGGAGAGGGAGATGGTTGGCATGGACATGTGTAGGCCTAGAATTGATTCTAAGGGAGGTTATGGGAATCCTAGGTCCTAGGTTAGTTGGCGCCACTCTAAAGGATGTAAGGGGGTGGTTATGGGTTGATTCCACCCCTTGGTGGACGTACATGAGTGGGGAGATGCCTCCACTTTGGCACCAAATTGGGGGTTTCTAGAAGGTGCATTAGGTGTAAGGTTGGGATTAGTTGTGGGCTTAGGTGTAGGGTTGTGATGAGAGGGTTTTTGGAGGGAAAAAATGGTGCCAAGAGGTGGTTCGAGGTGGTTTTTGGTGCCAGCTATGGTGTCTCTTGGTGGAGATTATGGGGTGAAGAGGTTTGGTGGTGGTGGTGCCATGTTGGAGTAGGAATAGGTGTAGGTAGGTGGCTTACTTTGGTGGACTAATTAGGTGGTGTTTTAGGGTTTGGTTTTTGTGGCGAAGGAGTTGACTAACTAAGCTAAGTTAGCTTAGCTAGTAGGGAGTATGGTAGAGAGGTGGAGCAAGCTATGGTTTAAAGGGAGAAGAGCTGGAGGTAGCTGGAAGGAGCTGCACTGGAGTTGATGTCTATTGAAGAGAGTTGAAGTAGAGCACAGTAGCTAGTTTTGCTAGCTAGTTCTTTGCTAGCAGCTAAGCCAAACTAATTTGAGTTGGATTCTTTTAATCTAAGCTGATGTGAGCTGGGTCTGGTCTTCCCGGAGTACCTAGCTTGCTGAAGTAGCTAGCTTAGGTCAAGTAGCTCAACTCAACCAAGTTGAGCTAAGTTAGGTCTCCAGGAGCTAGACTTGAGTTGGCCTGAGTTAGTTGATGACTTCTTTAGCTGATTAGGTCTAGCTAGTTGATGGTAGTAGCTAGTCATTGTCAGGTTGAGCTTCCAGAGAACTCTTTTGAACTGGAGGACTTGGAATGGAGTTGGGATCAACAGTCTTGAGCTAATTTGAGCTGCCATCCATCTAAGGTGAGCTAAATGGAGCTGAGGTGAATTAGCTTGAGCTGCCATTTAGCTGAGATGAGAATGGAGCTAAAGATAAGTTGATCCTGTTAGAATGAGCTTGGATCTAGTTGGGATGAGCTGGATCTAGCTATGATCCAGCTAAAATGAGCTTCTTTTACATCTTTTGCCTTCCTTAGTGCCAAGGTATGCGGGATCTAACTTTCCATCTATCCCTGACACTCAAGTAAACACATCAAAAGTACAACTAAAATGTAATACATGCCTATCCTTGGTAAATGCCTAAATGTAGCCCGAAACCCATTTGCAGAGTTAAAACCCTAAGAGCTGGATCTATTTTACGGCATAAAAATGATGATAAACTAGCATTTATCACACCTCTATGCTTATCTTTTGATAGTCTCTTAGCAAAATTATTTTCACAAAATGGATTTTTGGGAAAGATTAATTTTTTTTACTTTTAAGTACAAAATGATTACGGGGCCTTGGTTGGTAGAAAACATGAAATGCACGAGATTTGTTAAGGATAAAACATGGGGATTCGTCTTTGGATCCAAGAGTTATAAGAATCGGGATCAGTGTATCTTTCAAAAATTCACAAATTAACTCGTTATTAACTAAAATGACTCGAAACCATTTTACAGTTAGGATTTCCTTGGATCTTGAATCTGACTCGCAACTTGCATAATTCTTTTAAAACCTTGTGTCTGTGCTTTGTGAATGCCAACGTTTATCAGGATATTTATAAGGTCGTGTTTTTGAAACTTTTGCTTTTCTTTTTGTTGTCTCCACCATGCTTACTCCTAGCTTAATCCTATAGCAGATGTGTCGGGATCATCATTCCCATTACCAATCCTCGAGGGGGCTCTGGTGCTAGCACCTTGAGATAGTACTATGCAAGACACCACCCAGGAGCTCACAACCCCAAAACACAATGTGGTGTAAAGGGGTGCTCCAAGTGAACTCAAGCTCTTGCTCTGACGCTATGGGTAGAGCACCGTCCAAGACACTTGTGCTGCAAAATGTGCCTTAATGATCTATCTAAAGATATTAAATATATATAGAGCAGCGTTGAGGTGATAACATGTTGACATCACATCCTCAAAGGAGGCATTTTCCTCCTTCTCGACAGTGGGAACTCAAACCAATGATCTACTTCAGATTTCATTGTGACTAAACAAGGGGCTTTTCTAATTTTTCTAATTTGTTTTTAGGGTGTTGGCTTGTGTGCGAAATTTGACACAATAATTTCGCAAGAAACAAGTTTTTGGGTCAGAGACTAAGCTAAGTAATTTCTAGGTCACAAAAAGAGATCTAGTCACCTGAATCATCACGAGTTTAGGTGGAATTAAGAGGAGGATACTTGATCTAGTCTAAAAATGGACCTAAAGATTCTAACAATCTAATCCATATCCTTACACCTAGTTTGTTAAAGATTAAATCCCATTGTACCTTGAAATGAATCTTTCAACATTAGTCCAGATTTTGAAAATTTTCCTCAAAGAGCTTTATGATTTTTCTATAATGAGATGCATACTAAAGAAAAATTGCATACTTTTAGGTTTCTAAAATATTGAATCAATAGTTAAAATTTAAAAATACCCTCCCATGCTTATGATATGCAATGTCGTCATGCATTAGGAGGGAAAAGAGATCGCCTTTTTGAAAAGCGGTCTGGTTGAGAACGGTCAAAACCTGAAAAAAGAAAGAGAAAAGGAAAGCAGGAAAAATGATGGGTTAGCTCCCATCTAATGCTATCTTTTACGCCATTCAGTCGGACGTGAAGTGATGCATAGAAGATGGTTGTAAGTAGTTGGACACATGAATGCCCTCAAGAAAAAGCTCATCCTTTGGATCCCTTAAAAGATGATTGGTAAAAATACAGGGAACAAAATGAGATGGAAAAATGGAAGAATGGCTCGAGTTTGGCCATGGTTTGAGTTCATGGTGATTACCATACTCAGGCAGGTCTGATGATAGGTCCAATGGAATGGGAGTGAGAGAAATGATGAGGGTTGGGTGAGGTTAGTGTGCAAGGGTGGGGTGAAATTAGAGTGGTTGGGTCAAGTGGATAGTCAGAAAGAGATTTTAATGAAAGACAAGGCTCCAAGTCATAGATTTTGCCGACCATTGATTTAGAGTCAAAGTCCTCAAAAAAATTATGGTCGGGAAGGGTATCTATTAACATTGTCACGTCCACCAAATTAGATATTTTCATGTCTGAGTCCTAAAAAATATCATCATTATCATGTAATCTCTTGGAAGATTCGAAAATATCAAGAGTGATAGTTTGGCTCACGCAAGTGATATCCATTTTGCCTGTATGGCAATTGATATTTGCTTTTGCGGTGGCCAAAAAAGGTCATCCAAGAATTATTTGGGCATTAATCAATGTTTTGGGTACCTCAATGTCAAGTACCAGAAAGTCTACGAGGAAGACACAATTCAGGACTTTGACAAGGACATCCTCGACAATCCCACGGGGTTTGATTGTAGAATGGTCAGCTAATTGTAAGGTAACATTGATAGGTTTTAAATTACTGATCTTAAATTCTTTGAATAAAACCATGGGGATGATATTTACTGAGGCACCGAGATCGAGAAGGGCACAGTTGAAAGTGGTATCATCAATACTTACTAAAATCAAATGTGCACCTGGGCCTTTCATCTTAGGAGGCAGCTGGATCTGTAGGATGGAAATTACTATCTCTGGAAGATGCACTCTACTTAGATTTTTTGTCTATCTTTTAGGAGTACAAATATGTTTTAAAAATTTGGCATAGGCAGGTATATACTTGATTGCATCTAGGAGAGGGATATTGATCTAAACATGCCCAAATAATTCCATGAATTCTTCAATTGTGCCCTCAGATTTCTTCTTTCTGTTGGTGGTGGAGTGGAGAGCTTGGGGAAATGGGATAGGAGTCATGTCATGTGATTTTTGTGTTTCTTTTTCTTCTTGAGTTGGGGGTTGAGAGTCAATTTGCATAGGAATGATAGGGGGTTCATCAGGTTGTTGTGAAGGCCCATGATAAGTAGTGATTTTCCCACTCCTCAATGTACAGCATGTGTAGTTGGATTATTATTTGGAGGAGGTGGGGGGCCTATTGTTGCGGAAACCCTGATGGCTGTTGAGGTATAGGGTTAATGGGAGGCTAATTATAGTGGTTTTGAATTTGATTTATGCCCTGATAATGGTTCTGTTGATTATTAGGGTTATGCATGGGTTAAGATAGTAAATGTCTTGTAGGTCTCTGAGTTGGAGTAATCCCAATCTGATTATTCAGATATGTAATAGCGCAGGTTATTTCCATCATTTTGCCTTGCATTTCCTGCAAGGCTTTCATCATCTGGGCATTGATGTCTTCTTGAGATGGCCTAGGTTGATAAAAGGTCTGATTCAACCCATACCCTTCAAATTGATTTGGTTTCTAAGGGGGAACTAGGTTGGTCCACGAGTGGTTCGAGTAGTTCCTTCAGTTGGAAGCATTTCTAAATTGGTCCTAGAGGACAAAGATATTTTAAGTGGGGTTGGGATTTGGGTATGTGTAATTCCCCAGTAAACCATAGAAGGCCTCAGAATATTGATTATATTTAGAAGGGATAGTGTTTCAATTATGCAAATTTTCTCTCCATGGAATGTTAAACACGGTTAGATGTGGAGCCTATGGAGCTTGGATGGGTGTGGCAAGCCTTTCCTCGAATTTCTTTTGATTTATTTGCATTTGGTCGAGTCGTTGGGCAATCATTTGTAAATCATCTTGGGTAATGAGAATAGATTGAGTCCCTATTTCATGAACACCGAATTGTAGGTTTGAAGTTTTGCTAAAGGTGTTCAAGGATGCCTGATTGAAGGAGTTTTCACTCATTTCATTGAATAAATCATAGCCACTTTCAGCATCCTTATTTAAGAAGTTGCTGTCACATAAGGCATTGATGAAACATCGAAATTGATCTTCTAATGCAAGGTAGAAGATTTGCATGAGCTGCCATAAGGGAATCTCGTGGTGTAGGCAACTTCTTAAGAGATCTTGGAATCGTTCCCAAGTATCATGAAGAGTCTCGCCAGATTTTTGCGGGAAAGACTTAATAGATCTTCACAGGAAATTAGTATGACCTATGGGAAAAAACTTCTTGAAGAAAGCACTTTTGAGCTAGGGCCATATGGTAATAGGTCTGCCGATGGTTCTCAACCAATAAGCAGCTTTATCTGTGAGAGATAATGGGAATAGCTACATTAGCCAAAGATCTTGCACATTCTGGGAATGAGTTGTTTGTGCAAGGAGAGTGAGTTCTTCAAGGTGGCTGAATGGGTCTTCCTTAGGAAGGCCATGGAAGTGCTTAATCAGGTTTAGAACTACCGGTTGGATCTCAAAGTCCCCTTTTGGAATTACCACCCCTGGTCTGTCCTTATAGTGAGAAGGATTATTGAAATCCTTTAGAGGAATGATAGGCTGCTGGCGAGGTGGTAGGTTCTGCCCTTAGTTGGCTAGGTTTTTTATAGTCCTAGTCAACTATTGTTTATTAGCTTGTAGCTGAGCCAGCTACTCAGTTATCATGGAGTAGGGATTAGGCAGGGGGCTTATTGTTGAGGTTGTGGCATCTCAGCATCAGGTAGCTCCAGGTTTGGTAGATGAGGGAGGGGCAAGTCAAAGATGGATGGGTTAGTTTATGTGTTTTGGGTGGAAGGGTCAGTGCTAGGATTAGAGGTGGATGTGGATGGGTTAGTGAACCTATCCTTTTTATTTTCCATTCTTTTAGAATGTATAGGGGAATGAGGAAAAAGGGGTCTTTTTATGCGGGGGGCGAAATCAAGTGGTCCCTCCAAGTGCAGAGTTTGGGACCACTACCCTTGCATACAATGGAAGAATGGGGAGGAGATGAAGGAAAGGTGAGAAGAAGTGTGCAATCAAGTAACAAAATTCTAAGCCTAGTCTTATGATTAACTCTTGAAAACCTAAGACTTGGGAATCCAAAAAAGTAAGAAACCACTAATTGAACCCCCTTCCTAAAATCAACTTGGTTAGATGAAAGAGGTGGCTTTGGCTCAAGCATATCCTGGGAAAATCACTAGGGGGGGCTTGTGTAAGCCCGTACCCATCGTTTGACTCCCCTCTTAGTCTAACACCACATTTAATTAAGGGGATTGGGATAATTGGAGGTAATTTAAATTTCAGATATCAAGCCTAAGATGAAATGAAGTTCTTAGTGGCCAAATGAATGATTGCTTAGCAATCATGGGCCCTCATTCGCCTGAATTAAGGCAAAACCTAGCTTAACATGGGCATTCTGCTTGCATACACATCGTATTTTGCATCATAGTTGATTTATATCTTTTATGCAATTTACTATGCTATTTGAGAGGTCTTACTCCTTGCAGGAAATTCGGGGCTGCGGATGACCGACCCAACCTTATTGATCTGATTAGAACGATGATGGGAGTCGAATGCTTCCAAGAACGCATCAATCAGACTCCCGTAGCACCCTAGGGAGTCTATAGAAGAGCAAGAGCCAAGGGGCAAATTGAAGAATATCCTGACCTCAGGTGACAAATCCAAACACAGATGGATTCGGATCGATGTTCACAATCTGACACAAAAATCAACTCAATCGGTGGCCTACATCATCAAATAGAAGGAGAAGAGAATGGACGATCATGATGGCACCATGTCGCACCATCATAGCTGCCCCCTCGCCACACCCCAGCCTCTGAAGACCATCCTTCACGTGTTTTGGGTCATTGGATCTCCATCCAATGCTCACGAACGTGCCACTTCGCCTGCCTTCAGCTGCTTCATTGAGCGAGGATGAGATCTCGACCGTTGGATCTCCATCCAATGGTCAAGGCAGCGCGCACCTTAAACGAACTTTGCAACAACTCGCAACACAGCCCAGTCGGTCCACACGCTTAACGAACGCACACGACGCGCATTCGAATCCAAATTAGTTTGCTGGTGAGGCACACACATTATTGGACATTCGATCTTCATCGAGCAGTGACATAGGCGACCGCATGGCGCACGAGGATGTGAGGGAGATGGGGACGCACATGATGATGCGTGCTTTAAGAAACAAAGGCGTGATGGCGAGGCATTCTTAGCCATCTGATTGTAAGATCGAACGGCTAAAAAGATTAGGCACGTTTGGAGGCCGAGCAATGAGCATGCGAAGGCAGAATCGCCCACAAGAGAGTGGGGGTCGTGCAAATGAGATCCAAGGGCACACATTGTGCCACATGTCAACACCATGAGTGTTTGAGCATAAGGAGTTGTTGAAGGCTTTTTGAGGCGTAATTTGATCCATTGATCTCACGATAGACGGATCTGATCACCTAAGGGTTGTTACACAAATTTGAGGACTCGAATGCCCTAAATACCCTTGGTAACAACTATAAAAGAGGCCTAAGGGTCCTCTTTCAAAGGCATTCAAAGTAGATTTAGAGTAGATTTCTCCTTCTTCATTCTCTACCTACTTCTTCCCATCTTCTCCATCTCCATCTCTGCATCTTTGTTTGAAGCGCCTGTTGAGCCACCTTGGGGGGTCATCGTTGCTCTTCCCAACCTCTCGAAAAGGCCACCATGGACCACCTGTGGTGGCCTCATTCTGTTACAGTAGTTGTTTGTTTGAATTCATGTTTACATTTTATTGCATGTATCAAATTCATATTCAATCTCTTTGTGATGTGGATATTATGATTGATTATTTCTATTACTTGGTATTTGTTGAACGATTTACGAAGCTACGCTAACGTGTTCGGTTTTGGAAAACCTGTCGTTGTAGTTCGAAAGCGAAGGATTCGTGATCAACAAATAAAATTTATACCGAAATTAAAATTCCGGGTCGAAGACAGGGAGGCGAACGTTTGATTTAAAAACTTCGCGTTTCTTTTTATTTTGTCACGAAGAAATTCAATTTAAACTATCTAAGTATCTACAACAAATAAAAGAGAGAGAGGGAGTAAGAGAGAGAGAAAGAATACTATACATGGAAATCAAAATGAGATGTAGAATAGACAAGGAATTTATCATAAAAGAGTTCGTTCGTTACAACTAGAAAACATAAAACAATTACTCTAGAAAGCATTAAAAGAATGGAGGGAGAAATGTCCTCCTCGACGATCGCTCGGAGGACGAATAGACTACTCTAGAAAGCAGTAAATCTATACTAGAAAACAGTAAAAAGAATAGGGAGAGAGAATCCTCCTCGACGGTCGCTTGGAGGACGAGCCGGACGGGACGACGCCTGGATGAAGGAGAACGAAGCGGGACGAAGGAGGACGAAGCAGAAGAACGGGACCGAAGCAGCACGCCGTCGTCGTCGCGGGATCCACTTCCGAAGGGGGACGAAAATTTTGACTTTATCTCGCGAGAAGCATCCCGGGTGTGGGACAAGCTTCTCTTGAGCTTTGGAGAGGTAGAGAGGAGAAGGAAGGGATGAAAATTTCATATGGAGGGGGTCTCCTTTTATAGTTGCAAGGAGTAGGGGCAAAATGGACATTACATCTTCAAAATAATAAATAAGGGGTCTTTAGTGACGGATAAAACCGTCGCTAAAGCCCCGACGTCGCCGTCGCCGCCGCGCCCATGCGCGCCCGCTCGGCTGCCCGTGCGCGTAACGCCTACGCACGTCCGCGTAGTTTCAGCCATCCGATCGCGAGATCGGACGGCTTAGATCGCGTCCGCGCCCGCTGCGTAGCGCGCCGCCCGCATGCGATCGCGCGTTACGCCCGGCGTCCAGTCGCGCGTCGTCCTGATTGAGCGCGCGCAGCCGTTGGATCTTCATCTGACGCTCGTCCGCGCCCGCTCGCCCACGCCTTCCACCCCCTCACCGCGGCTCGAACCCGCGACCTCCGCTTCGCCCGCGGCTGCGTCGCCGCTGCGCTACGCAGACGAAATGGTTGCGCGGACGCTTTTAAGCGCGAGCGACCGCAGCCGTTGGATCGAGATCCAACGGCGGAGAGGAGACAGTGCGCGGTCTTCACAAGACGCATGCGGCCGATTGGGCGGCTGAGATGGTACCACGTGGCGCCATCTTGGCCGTCCATCTTCTGGAAGTTGTAGATGGTGCCACCGATGTCGGATTGACTCGATTTTTGTGTCGTTGGGCTGCGATCGTCGATCCAAATTCATCCGTGTGGTCGGATTTGCCATCTGAAGTGCGGATTTACACCATCCTGGCCCTTGATCTTCTAGGGTTCCCCGACCTCTATCTGATGCTACGGATGCCTGATTAGGGCGATCTTGGAGTCGTTGAACTCCAATCGTCGCCCTGATCACATCCATACGTTGGATCTTTGATCCGAGGCCCCGATTAAATGTTTGCCCTGTCCAAGCACATAAAAGGAGACAATTAACCTCCATTTTATTCAAACTACTCTAAATGCAAGATGATGCATGTTATGCAATATTTATATTATGAAATGCAATCCTATGCTTAAGAACATGCATAAATAGACATTTTAAGTAGTGTAAATGTGTTTACATCAGTATTTATATTTGAAACAAATGCATGAAATCAAAAGCTCTTCCTACCTCCCTGAGATCAACCGGGACTCACCAGTTCTGTTAATTTATTTGCTTGAGTCGTATTTTGTGCTATATTACAACATGCTCATCTTTTACGCGAACTACGCAGCGAACAAATTGGCACCGTTGCTGGGGAGGCACAGCGATTTTTGATTTCATCACTTACATATTACTTGTGTGTGCAGGATTTTACCATAGGAGCGGCGAATGAGTCAAACAGGGCGCTACGAGAATCAGGTGTGCATAATCTTGTTTGAAACTTGGCCAGAAATTGATTGCCATATTTAAAATTCAATAGTCATGTTTCTGATGTCCACAAATTTTGAAATTTGGACTGGAACTAAATTTTCAAATTATCTTTCCAACTCCACCTTTCTCAAAAATAAATTCTATCTGTGGAATTTTTGAAAATTCATGGAGTACATATGGGTCAGATTGCTTGAAAATAGAACTTTTATGAATTTTAGAAATCAATTCTAACCAACATACAAATCAAAATTGCTCACGATTGGTGAGGTTTGAAAGATAATCAAATTATCTTTAATTATGATATTTTCAAAAAATTTTTGGAGCATATTTGGTATTCTTTTCAACAGAAAAACAAACACAGTGTCTAAATCTTATATTTAACCCCTGGTTTGTTAAAAAATCATAACTACTTGTCGGAAATAGTAAAAATTTTGAAAAAATACTCTCTGGAAAAATTATTGAAATAGAAATCTTCTTGCCAAGTTTCAAATCATTTGGATTCTATCTTACTTGAGAATATACATTTGAATTGTGGCCTTCAATTTGAAAGAAAAAAACTTAGAAGTGCATGAGCCAATAGGACCACATAGACTAACTTGGACTCCGACAAGCCAAAGAGTTAGTTAGTGAGGAGAATCACCTTGTGGAATGCCTGCCATTTACTAAATCGAAGAAACAGGTTAAAATTCATGAACTCATCAAATAACCTGTAGTCAGCTTGAAACTACTAGGTAGTTTCAACCTCTCTCGCAAAACCTGGTGTCTAAGGCTGTGAGGTAGCGTCAAATGACCGTGGCTGTGGGGTAATGGAGCTGCAGGTGAAAGCCAAAGGAAGAACCTTCCTCGTAGTCCCCTCGTAACCAGCCTGACTCGGTTAGCCTGATAGGCAGGAATTCCTTGCAGTTAGTCTCTCGTCGAATTTTCCTTAATGGCACAAACTTAAACGAAAAATCTGCTCATCTGATCTAATGGTCCACTCTGATTAACAAGGCCTCAGCCTTGTACAATGTGACTACACCAGCCCTTACCCTTGTGTTAGTGTATGCAAGGAAGACAGTCACTAGGACCTAAGCTAGAGGGACCTTGGGAGCCAAACCCAAGGCAACAAAGGCAATTCCCGCCCTACCCTTCATCCCATGCATCATCATTCCAATTAGCTGAGATGGCTAGTCCCAATCCTAGAGCTGGTCAGGGCTATGAAAATCATGACCTTATGGTTTGTCTGGAAGCTAGGGTCGAGGTGTCCGAGCAACACTACAAGCAGAGCATCAATAGGATCCTCACAACGCTAGATAGAATGCAGCATCAACCACGTGGAGAACAACTGCTGGACTTATATGATCCGGCCTTGATGATTATCGCACCTCAAATTTGGATTCCCGCAGATGTCGATGCATTCGAGTTGAAGCCAAACATCATAAGTCTGATTCAAACTCACTTTTACAGAGACTCAAATGAGGACCTCGTCCAGCACATTGAGGATCTGAGTTGAATTGCAGAGTCGGTTTGACCTAGAAACATTGATATTGGAATTGTTCTCATGAAGCTTTTTCTTTTCTCTCTTAAGGATAAAGCTTCATACTGGTTCAAGACCATCGGGAGGCCAATTGGACCTGGGAGGAGTTACATCGTGAATTCCTCTAGAAGTTCTTCCCGATTGGTCTCATGAATCGATGAGGCATGCGATCATGACTTTTTTCCAAGGCTCTAGAGAGAAGCTGCACGATGCCTGGGATAGATTTCACGACCTTCTCAAGAAGTGCTCGCACCATGGAGTACCTAGATGGCATCTCGCATAGATATTCTACCATGGGCTAGATGACACACATCAGTACTTGGCTGATGCATCTAGCGACGGGAATTTCGTCGCTAAGGATGACAACAGTGCATTCGAGCTGTTCGAGTCTTTAGCAGAGAACTCGATGAATGCCACCTCCATGAACCAGTTCCAGTGACCTGGCAGCAATGAGTCAGTGTCCACGAAGCTCAAGCCGAGTCTACCCAAGCCAAGATGGACATTATCACCAAAAAGCTGGATAAGGTGGATCTGCTCGATAAGAAGCTCGATGAATTAATGTGAGCGAGATCTGGATCTTCTGGCAGCACTACTCCATCTTACTCCTCTCAAGCATCCTGAGCCCCCTCGCTCGTACATATCCGCTCACTCAGGATGTTTTCTCTCCATCTCTGCAGTATCCTGCGTGCAAGGAACCCATGAATAATGTGGATCTGCACCTTACAATCAGGGTTACGCACCACATGACAGCGCAAGTGCATATTCTTTTGATGCATTTACATCTGAGACGTCTTTGGCCCATGAAGATGCCAATGTTATTCAGGGTTATGGGCGTAACAACCTGTATTTAGAGATGTATAACCCTGGTTGGTGCCAGCATCCCAATTTCTCTTAGTCTGGTAACCCACAGAAATTGAGTCAAGCTCCACACTACCAAACCAGGCAATACGGGAATGCACAGAACACATACCCAAGGCAACAACCATTCCCATTGCAGCAACAGACATGCTCTATCTACCATCCACAACACCAAGCTGCCAACTACCCTCTAAAGCGAGTCAATCCTTTGGAGACTCTGAAGGAGGAATTGCAGGAATTGATTGCGCAGCAATCATAGGCCTTAATTAACCTAAATTAGGTTAGGACTTAGCATAAGCTAGTAGTGTAATTCATGCATGCATAAGCATCATTTGCATCCTTATTTCTTTCCTTTAGCTATGCATGAAATAATGATACAATGCACTAATTAAGGGCATTATATAAATTGTAGGAAATAAGAAGTTTAGAAGTTGGATTTGAAACTGGACCTGAAGCTAGTGCTGCAGTAGAGCTGGAGAAGAAGACCTAGAGTAGATGTAGTAGACAATAATGTAAGGGAGCTGAGGTATGCTATTCTGTTAAGTAGGAATAAAGCAGTAAATTGTGAAGAACTTAGGACTACCCTAGCCCTAAGACATCCTAGAAGCTTCCCCAAGCCTTAGCCACCGTTAGATTAGGTCACTGCACCTGAAGAAGACCTAAAACCCTAATTCTAGCCTATTCTTGGACGTCCAGATGAGTTATAGGACGTCCAGAACCCTTAGCCATGACCTGCACACCTCAAACTCACATCTGTAGCATTATTGGATGTCCAGACACTTGATCAGTTTCCAATTTCTGTAGAATACCTAAGACGAAACCCAGAATCCCTCCTGACTCTCATTGGATGTCAAGACAATAAGTCTAGACATCAAATTTTTCATTATAAGACATCTGATAACTTTATTGTACGTCGAGAACTGTTCTCTAGTTCCTATTTTGGAATTCAAGCCTTGATCTTGAGTTCTTAGGTTCCTAAACCCAATTCTAACCCACTAGGAATTTAATTAACGTGCCCTAACCCTAGTACATCACCTCTAGACCTCTCTAAAACCCTAATTAGGTCCTCACTAAACCTAATTGACTTAGATCATAGTCAATTTCATCATCCTACTCAATTGGACTCAGTGAGTCCAATTGAGCCCTGATCTCAGCACACATAGCCCAATTGGAATTAGTAAGAGTCCAATTGACCTAAACCTGACTTAATTGAGTTGTTTACTCTCAATTAGGTTTTCACACACCCAATTAAACCTGTATAAAGTTTAATTGCATTATAGCTTAGTGAATTAGGGTTTACAACCCTAATTTGAGACCAACATTGACTTAACCTATTCAACCTAGCCACCTAGGTTTCGACCCACACACACCCATGCACACCTACACGAAATTAGCCTAGCTAGAGTTCTCTAGAACTCACTACCTTGTGTTGTTTCCTTGGTTGCAAAAAATAGTAACCGAGATGCATTCAATTTTTAGATCCACCAAATGTGGATCAAAAAAACACCCATCCACCCTCTCTCTCCCTCTCCCATGACCTCCCACCATAGGCCTCTCTAGAGAATTCCATCATTCTCTAGAGAGCATCCCTTATGCCTGTAAAAAGACCTAAGGGTTGGCCATTTGGTCAATTTGGGCTCTTTGGCTCCATTCCACCTACACCTCCACCTCCATCTCCACGAGTACACCATGGCCATCACCACCTCCATGCCAAGAGTCTAGATCACCTTCTCCAACCTCTCTCCAAGGGCCACCCTAAGCACCATTGGCTACCCCACTTTCTCCTCTCACCCACTCAAAGGCCATCAGAGCCCACCTCCGAATGGCCTTCGTTCTGTTAGCTAGATAAGTAGCATAGTTCTTCGTAGATTTACTTCTTTATTTAATGCTTAGAAGTGTAGCTATCTCTCCCTCCTGCATGGTGCACGAGCAATCTCTTGCAGATCCACACATGCACACATTTTCTATTAGCTAGATTTAAATTTCCCTGTACAAGCATTCCGCTACCTGTGTTGTAACCAGCATCATGCCTTAATGAAAATATTTATATATATATATATTTTGAAAATCACCATGTGCTTGATTATCATCTTTTCATGTGATTAAAATTGTATGCTTTCAATTTCTGATATTCTGGCAACAGCCTGTCATATATCAATATGTATTTAGTATAAATCGTCATGCGATTTTGAATGAGTAGAGTGAGCGAGATTGAATTTGAATTTGCATTTCCAAAATGCCTCCCAGAGACGAAAGACCAGGACTCTAAGTCTAATTATTATAAAAATTATTTTTTACGAGTGGATTTTGCGACTATACTACGATGTTGTTTTCCTTAAACTTGCGATTTCTATGCATCCTATCAAGTGGCGCCATTGCCAGGGAACTCAATGCAATTGATTTTTGATCTAAAGCTTTTAGTGACAAATCTTCCTCTGCTTGTTTATTGGATGTGTAGGAAATTAAGAATAAATGGGATCTATGCACACATCGAGCATGGAGAAAAAAATGGAGGTGCACATCTCTCCCTTAGCTTAGGATTTTTGTTTGAACTCTAGTTTAGAAATTTCTCTTTGAAAAATATCTTTCTTTAGGTTGTTAGATTAGGTTCCTTTTGAATCTTAGGTTAGTTTGCTTGAAAAGAAAAAAAAGAGAGAAAATATGAAAAAGCTTTCCCTAAAAAAAAAAATTCAAATTTTTTTTTTAAAGAATCACTTTTTTGGTGGAATTTGAAAATGAAGTTCAAACATCTTTTCAAAGCTCTTCCACCACTTGCTGAAATTCGACCAAACTTCAATTTTTGACTTAAAAATTCATTTGCCAAAAATTAATGAGCGAAAATTTCTTAAATTTGGCCAGGTACTTAATTTTCAAACCATCTTCAAATGTAACCATTTATTAGAAAAAGTTCGAAGTACAAAATTTTAAAAAATTCATGAAGTGCAAGTGGGTCAAACTAACCTAGATTTGAAAATTTTCAAAATTCAAAAACCAATTCTGAGCAATCTTCGAATCTATTTTGACTAAAAATGGTGGGGTTTGAAAGATGATTTCATTATATTTAATTTCCATATTTTTTTCAAATATTTGAAAAACATTTAATCCTATTTCAAAATAAAAAATCAACCAGGGGTCAAAATTCTAGATCTAACACCCTCACAATTAAAAATCCCTATAAATTTGGTTGAAACAATAAAAATTATAAAAAAATATTCTCTGAAAAGATAATTGAAAAAGGAATCTGCTTACCAAATTTCAATTTATTTTGATTGCAATTTTGTTTAGAGAACTATTTTTATTGTTGTGGTCAGCTGAAAAGAAATAAAAACCCCTAGAACTACAAAAACCCTAGGTTACACCTTTAGGGTTACACTCTAGAGACCACACATGAGCTGACCTAGACTTAGCTAAGTCTAGTGTTTAGATGGTGAGCCTGGTCACCTTGTGGGCCACTCACCCCAAAACTCAGTGAAGAAAATGGGTTTAAAAAAATTCTAAAACACAAAATCAACACGAATCTGTTGTCATACTACTGGGTGTTTTGAACTTCTCTAGCCAAACTTGGTGACTAAGTCTACAGGGTAGTGTCAAATGACCGTAGCTCGGGGGTCAATAGAACCGAAGGTGCGAGCCAAAGGAAGAACCTTTCCTTTATTCCCCTCGTAATCAGACTGGCTAGGTTAGCTTCAGAGGTGGGAATCACTTTCAATCAATTCTCAACGAATTTTTCTTTAGGAATTTGAACCCAAAATGAAAAATCTGGTCATCTGATCATAACGACCATCTTATTGATAAGAACTTAGCCTTGTCTGGCTGGCTGCACCAACCTAGGGGTTGGTTGGTGCATGCAAGGAAGGTCACTGAGACCTCACCTGGTTGGACCTTAGGAGCCACTCCCAAGGACGTGAGTCACCTCGCTTAGACCATCTTCTCCCCTACCCTCTTCTTCTTCTATCCTCTTAGCCGACATGGCTAACCTTGGACCCCAACCTAGTCAGGATAAATCTGGACCTGATGGCTCGTCTAGAAGCCCAGGTCGTTGAATCTGAGGAACGGCAGAAACAGAACATAGATCGTATCCTGAACACTTTGGATAGAATGCAACATCCACCACAAGGAGAACAACTTCAAGATTTCTACGATCTGGCAATGCCGATTGTCACACCGCTAGTTTGGCTTCCCATATGTGGAGATGCGTTTGAGCTCAAGCCCAATCTAATTGGGATGATCAAAAATTACTTTTAAGGAAACTCAAACGAGGATCCATTCCGACATTTAGAGGACCTGAGTCGAATCATGGAAATGGCTCGACCCAGGGATGTAGATCTTGGAATTGTTCTGATGAAGCTTTTTCCGTTTTCTCTTAGGGATAAAGCTTCATACTGATTCAAGACCATTTGGAAGCCAATTGGAACATGGCTGGTATTATGATGTGAATTTCTGTAGAAGTTCTTTTCGATCGGTCGGACGAATGCGATGAGGTGAGTGGTCACAACTTTCTCCCAGGGACCTGAGGAGAAGTTGAATGATGCTTGGGATCAATTTCATGATCTCCTGAGAAAATTCCTGCACCATGTGTGCCCAGATGGCACATAGCTCAGATCTTTTACCATGGGTTGGATGACACACATCGGTACCTGGCCAATGCATCCAGTGGTGGGAATTTCCTCACAAAAGATGACAACAGCGCATATGAGTTATTTGAGTCTTTACCGGAGAATTCAATGAATGCCGCATCAATGAACCAATTCCATAGGCCAGGACAGCAACAAGCTAATGCCCATGAGGCTCAAGCAAAGTCTATTCGAGCTGATATGGAAATTATCGCCAAGCAGCTAGGAAAGATGGATTTGCTGGGAAAGAAAATCGATGACATAGCTTGAGGTCAACAAGATTTGGTCGGAAATTCTGCTGCCCCGAGACCCTCTTATGCATCCTAAGTCCCTCCTGCTCAAGTTAATCTACTCACTTGGGATGCACCTCCTCCATGTTCACGGGATCCCACGTATCAGGATCCCACGAACAATCTCGATCTGGCACCATATGAATAGGGTTACGCACCACATGATAATTATAATGCCTATTCCCTTGATGAATATATGCCTCAGACATCGTCAGCCTACGAAGATGTCAATGCTATTCAGGGACACTGGCGTAATAACCCGTACTCAATGACATATAACCCTAGTTGGCACCAGCATCTGAACTTCTCCTGGTTAGGTAACTCATAGAGACAACCTCAAGATTCACACTACCAGACCAGGCAGTACAGGAATGCACAGAACACACTCCCCAGGTAGCAGCCATTCCCATCTCAACAGCAGCAATCACGCTTCGCCTATCATCCCCTGCATCACGCTGCGTGTCACCCTCCAAAGTGAGCTTATTTGGGGGCACTAAAAGAGGGGCTGTAAGAATCAATGTGAAACTCTATACAGGATAGCTTGCAGATCATGAAGGGAATGCTGACTAGGTACAGAATATGCAAAACACATAGAACCAATTGCTACAGGAGCATAGGACCCAGGGAGCCTTGCCTTCCCAACCTATCCCAAACCCACAATATGTGTAGAACTAGGGTGCCCCGTACAGGTTTTAGGCACCATAGGGATAAGCACATGCCATATTACAAGCACCTCCTATACCACCTGGTTACATTCAAGGCCAGCTGCCTCTGATAAGGAACACAACACACTCTACCCCTTTCGCTCCACCACCTCATGGATAGAAAGCTGATGCAAATGTTGTTTCATTGAGGGGAGGGAAGAAGACACATGACCCACCATTTAGGCAGGTGGGTTTTGATTTTTCTCACCCTTCACCGCAGAATGGTTCAACTCCTTCATCTTAGGAGCCACCTACGGTAGACAAGGGCAAGAGGGCACTTGACCTTGAGATTCTCGTTCCTTTTTTTGAGGCTCTGACACGAAATGTAGTATCGGAAAAGGACACGCGAAATTTCTAGGACCTAAAGTTGATGTTCAAGGAAGTGCATATTTAGGTCCCTCTCCTCAAGGCCATTAATCACATTCCTACTATCACGAGATTCTTCGAGGACTACTGTACCCCAAAGCGACAGTCGAGAATAGGACGACAGGCAATACTGTCGAAGGAGGCTAGTGCCGTGATTCTCACCGACTTACCACCGAAAAAGAAAGATCCTAGTACCCCACTCATTTCCTGCTTCTTGTAGGATTCTCCATTTGATCGAGCCCTTTTAGATCTGGGTTCACCCATCAACTTGAATCCTACTGCCATATATAATCGATTTTTGATTCAGGGAGTTAAAACCCACCTCGGTCATGATTCAGCTAGCTGATAGATCAGTGAAAACACTAAAGGGGGTGGTTGAGAACGTGATCGTGAAAGTTCGCGGATTCTGCTTTCCCGCAGATTTTTTCATTCTCGATATGGAGGTTCCTCCTAATCTCCATGATGCACCAATTATTTTGGGTCGCCCATTTCTGGTGACAGCCCGAGTAAACATTGATTGTGGTTCTAGGTGTATGGAGATAGCCCTAGGTAATGAGCTACTTAGACTTCAAATATTTATGGCATCAAGGAACTTCAACTGTGATCGTATCGAGGAGGATGGTGAAGATAAAGAATCGGAACACTGTGGTAACATTAGGCTCCTTTGTGATGACCCAATGTCTCATTCGTCAACACTGTTAGGGTTCTTAAACCTCAATCCACACAGGATTGAGACTACTACAATGCACATATCTCCCTAACGATCCAATTGTCTAGGGTGTATATCTAACCACAGCACCCCTAACTCTAGCTATCCTAATCCACACAATACTGAATCGCCTCTGTTGACGCAAGAAGACTTGATGACAGCAGATGGGTTTTTCGTTAACATAGTCGCAATTGACCACTTTACAGGTGGTGAATCAGCAGGAATTCCCATGTGATCGCATGCGTTTCGCGAGTTTGAAATCAGTGTTACAAGTAACCTGTCATCGTAGTTGCAAAACTCATGGTCAAATAAAATTTATACTGAAACTCCAGGGGAGTCCCGGGTCGAACATGGGGAGGTAAAAGTTTGGTTTTGAAAATCCACGTTTCTCTTTTTATTTGTTTATTTCATTTTTTTCTTTTATAATTTTTTTGATATTTTTAATGGGACAAGAGATTAGGTCGATGAAAACTTTATCTACTTGCAAAAATGTAAGAGAGAGAGGGAGAAAAAGAGAGAAAAATCATCTATTCATGAACAACTGTTTATTACAACTACGAAAGCAGGAAAACTACACTATGAAAGCGTAAAAAGATAGAAAGAGGTGAGAGAAATCCCCCTCAACGGTTGCTCGGAGGACGACTCACTCTAACATCGCCTGAAGGAAGGTGGTGAGGAGCAGGACGAACGGGGATGGAGCTGGATGATGGAGGATGAGGCAGGATGGTGTCATGGTGAGCATTGACAGATGCCATTTTTGCACATTTGAAAGTCGTCAGAAATCGTAGTATAGGCATGCAAAAACATTCATTAAAAAATGATTTCTAAAGATAATGAGTCTTTGAGTCCTGGTCGTTCGTCTTTGGGAGGCGTTTGTTTAGTTCTGAAATCAATGTTTTATCGCTCTACTCGTTGAGAATCGCATGGCGATTTTTGATTATTACATATTGAAGTACAACATGCTTAGTTGCAAAATATATATATAAGTGAAAAATAGGCAACTTGAATCACACAGGAAAGATGGCAACCAATAAGCTCATGGTGATTTCAAACATAGAGATATGTATAAAAATATATCTTTTATTCATTCATTCAAAGAAGTGTTTGCAACATGGAATGTAGAGGAAAGCTTGTACATGAAATCTTAAAAAAGCATAAATTTAGCTAACAAAAAATGAACACATGCAGGAATCTACGGGGGGATTTTGCATGCATCATTGGGGGAGAATAAAGAGCTAAACTACTAAGCAGTAAATAGAAGCAGTAAAACTACGAAGAGCTAAGTTACTAATCTAGTAGAAAGGAAGGGCATTTGAAGGTGGTCTCCGATGTCCTTGGAATGGTTGAGAGGAGGAGGGGTGGCCAATGGTGCTTAGGCCGACCCTTGGAGAGAAGTTGGAGAAGTGATCCAGCATCCTAGCGTGGAGATGGTGGCCTTCATGGTGGTGCTCAACTCATGGAGGTGGAGTGGAGATGGAAGTGGCTAGCCAAAGTGGAATGAATGCTAAGGAAGTGAATGAAGCCAAGAATGTGGATGAAGCCAAGAATGTGGATGGGTGCAAATGGCCAGCCCTTAGGTCTTCTTATAGACCTAAGGGAGTCTCTCTAGAGAAGTGTGGAACTCTCTAGAGGGAGCTCCAAGAGTGGTCGGCCAAGTGGTTTTGAGATCCACAAAAATTGGATCTCAATTTGAATGTCTCTTGGTTGCTAAATTTGGCAACCAAGAGTGTCACCACTTGGAAAGAGTTCTAGAGAACTCTAGATGTGTAGGAGTGCGTGAATGGGTGTGTGTGTGTGTGTGTGTGTGGTCGTGCCCTATGTGGCTAGGTTGCTTAGGTTAGGTCCTAAGGGGTTTGGTAGGTGTATGCCTTGAATTAGGATTACAAACCCTAATTGCTAAGGGGAAATTGCAATTAAACTCAACCCAAGTTTAATTGAATGAGTGTGAACCTAATTGAGAGTGAAATAACTCAGTTAGGTTGGGCTTAGGTCAATTGGACTCTCATTAAATCCAATTGGACTTGTGTCGGTTGAGATCTGAGCTCAATTGGACCCTATGCGTCCAATTGACTTGGGTGATGGTAATTGACTTTGATTTAAGTCAATTGGATTTGGTGAGGACCTAATTAGGTCCTTAGGAAGGTCTAGAGGTGGTGTACTAGGGTTAGGATACCTTAATTTAGGTTCCTATGGGGTTGGAATTGGGTCTAGGGAGCTAGAGATCCAAGGTCAAGACTTGAATCTCAAAATAGGAACTGGAGAGTAGTTCCAGACATCCAAAAATAGAGTCATATGTCTTATACTAAAAAATCAGAAGTCCAGACTTCAATTCTAGACATCCAGTCAGAGCCAGGGGGAATTCTAGGTTATGTTTTGGGTATTCTGCAGAAATTGGATGTCTGACCAAATGTCTGGATGTCCAATAACACTGCAGAAGTGGGTTTGAGGAGTGCTGGAGTTGGCTAAGGGTTCTGGACGTCCTAAAATTCATCTAGATGTGCAGATAAAGGTTGGAACTAGGGTTTTAAGGTTTTCTAGGGTGTGGTGACTTAATCTAAGGGTGGGTAAGGCTTGAGGAAGTCTCTAGGCTATCCTAGGGCTAGGATGGACCTAAGCTCTTCATATTTTACTACTTTATTCCTACTTAGCAGAATAGCATATTAAGTCCCTTACATCATTATTCCCTATATCTAATCTAAGTCTTTTGCTCCAGTCCTGCTGCAACACCCATTATTCCTGATCCAGCTTCAGATCCAGCTTATTGCCTGCAATTGACATAATGCACTTAATCAGCACATTATAACATTATTTTATGCATAGCTAAAGTAAAGTAGTAAAGATGCAGATAGTGCTTTTGCATGCATGAATTGCCCTAACTTATGCTAAGTTCTAGCCTAGTTGAGGTCAATTAAGACCTATGATTGATGCACAATCAAGGATCTTCTTCCCGAAGGGTGGTGAGAGGACGGCCATGGGATGCTCCGCGAATGGAAATGAGGGGAGGAAAAACTATTTGATTTTCTACTCTATAGGAGCATCCTGAGCTTGGGACAAGCTCTCTCTATGGTGAGAGGAAGAAAGGAAGAGATGAAGAGAAATGGAGGGGTAGGGTGATTGCGCAGCAATCATAGGTCTTAATTCACCTAAATTAGGCTAGGACTTAGCATAAGTTAGGACAATTCACGCACGCATAAGCATTACTTGCATCCTTACTACTTTGTTTTAGCTATGCATAAAATAATGCTATAATGTACTGATTAGGTGCATTATGTCAATTGCAGATAATAAACTGGTAAGAAGCTAGATCTAAAGTTGGATCTAAAGCTGGATCTGAAGAATAAAGAACAACTGGTGTTGCAGCAGAGCTGGAGTGGAAGACCTAGATTAGATGTAATAGATAATAATGTAAGGGAGTAAGGTATGCTATTCTATTAAGTAGGAATAAAGTAGTAAAATATAAAGAACTTAGGACCATCCTAGCCCTAGGACAGCCTAGCAGCTTCCCCAAGCCTTAGCCACCCTTAGATTAGGTCATCGCACCCTAGGAAACCTTAAAACCCTAATTCTGTCCTCTATCTGGACGTCCAGATAAGTTATAGGTCATCTATAACCCTTAGCCAACTTCCGCACACCTTAAACCCACTTCTACAATGTTACTGGACGTCCAGACACTTGGTCAGACATCCAATTTCTGTAGAATACCCAAGGCAGAACCTAGAATCCTTCCTGACTCTGATTAGATGTCCAGACAACAAGTCTGGACTTCTGATTTTTCATTATACGATGTCCGGCACTATTATTAGACGTCTGATACTGTCCTCTAATTCCTATTTTGGAATTCAAGCCTTGTTCTTAGATCTCTAGCCCCCTAAACCCAATTCTAACCCCATAGGAACCTAAATTAAGGTGCCCTAACCCTAGTACATCACCTATAGACCTCCTTAAGGACCTAATTAGGTCCTCACTAAACCTAATTGACTTGGATCTTAGTCAATTCAATCAGCCAATTCAATTGGACTCATTAAGTCCAATTGAGCCCTGATCTCAGCACACATTATCTAATTAGACTCAGTGAGAGTCCAATTGACCTAGACCTAACTTAATTGAGTTGTTTTACTCTCAATTAAGTTTTCACACACCCAATTAAGCTTGTATTAAGTTTAATTGCACTTCACCTTAGTGAATTAGGGTTTACAACACTAATTTCAGACCTACCTTGACCAAAACCCACTAGAACCTAACCTAATCAACCTAGCCACCTTGGTTTCGACCCACACACACCATCCACATGAAAAATATTTATCCTATAGTTCTCTAGAACTCTCTACCATGTGTTGTTGCCTTGGTTGCTAAAATTACCATCCAAGAGCCATTCAATTTTTAGATCCACATTTGGTGGATCTAAAAACCACCATCCATCCTCATAGGCCTCTCTAGAGAGTTCCATAATTCTCTAGAGAGCTTCCCTTAGGTCTATAAAAGGACCTAAGGGCTGGCCATTTGCACCTATCCCATTCTTGGCACTCATTCACATTTAGGTTAGCTACTTTCACCTCCACGAGTTGCTCACCATGGCTACCACCATCTCCACTCCAGGATGCTAGATCACTTCTCCAACCTCTCTCCAAGGGTCGGCCTAGGTACCATTGGCCGCCCCATGATTGCACAGCAATCATGGGTCCTAATCAACCTAAATAATGTCTGAACCTATCTTAAATTGTGGATATTGAACTCATATCTTGCATATCATGCATTGCATCAGTCTATTTAGAATAAGATGAGATATCCTGCTAGTTAATGATTTTTATTGCTATTTACAGATAATAAAGTGATCCAGGATGGAGATAGTGGAATAAAGCAATCAAGGAAGAAGAAGACTGATCCAGATAAGAGGAGTAAGGAGGCTAGCATGATCCATACCCGTAGAAACCCTAGGACAGCATTCCCAAACCCAAGACAACCTCCATTAGGGCACCTTAGCCTCAAAACCCGAACATGGATAGCACTATCCATGTTCCTATCCCTCTCCCAAACACTTAGGAACCAAAACCAACCTTAGAAAACATAAAACCCACTCTCCAACACCTTTTAAGATGGCTGGACGTCTGATTTCTACAGAATAATAATCCAGGAAGCCAAAACTCATACTGACACAGAATTAGACGTCTAATTTAGTGTCCAAACATCCAATTTTGTAGTATAATACGTCTGACCACTATCCTGGATGTCTGATACTACTATCTGGTTCCTGATTTTGGTGTTGGAAGCCTTAGCTTGCCTATTTTAACCTAGGAACCCCATCGGACACCCTAGGAAACTTAAGTAGAGACCTCCTAAGCCTAGTCCACTATCCATAGCCCTACTTGTCCTATCCCCAACCCAATTGAACCATCCCATACCTAGTTGGGTGCATCTATAGTTGATTGGGTGCACCAGAGCCCAATTAGATCCACCCAGGATCTAATTAACTCATACCTATTATTTCTACCTAGCCTAATCACATGCACACATCTAATTAGACTTGACTTAGACCTAATTTGGTTCACTCCTACCTAATTATACGTTCCTAAGCCTAATTAGGTCCACACCCACTTAATCTAGATTGACCTAACCTATTTAGAACCTAATCCTACCAAAACCCACAACCTAGCCCTACGAAAAACACACACCCACACACACACGCACACCTTCTCATTTTACTCCCACCAAACCCATGCACACTCTCTTGGAAACCCTAACAACTTGTGTTAAACCTAGATCCAAAAATTGTGGCATTGGCTATTTTTGGAGCCACCAAACGTGGCAACTAAATGGAGCCTTCCATAAAGGGCAAAGAAAGAGATACGAAATTGGACCATCTCCATGCACTCTCCCATCCATACTCTTCACTCTAAACTTGCTTCCACCCTCCAAAACCTTAAGGCCGTCCTCCTCATCCTCCTCCAAGGCTCCATGGACGGCTAGCTAGAGAAGCTTCTCTCCAAAGCTTCAAAGACGGCCATTGGTAGAGAAAGGGAGCAACACCCTCCTCTCTCCACTTGGGTGCACTAGCCCCCATCTTCTTCTTCTTCTTGGATGGCCATGAAGGCTCACCCATAGCCTCTTATGGCCGGCCATCTCTTTTGGTAGGCTTGTCGACCGGTTTGCATACCCAAGGTCTAACCTACACCCTCACACAAGGTCGATGGCCCTAGTGGCAACTTTCCGGCGTGGGGGATTTTCTTCTATTTATATGCTTTCTAGTGTAGATGATGTGTGATAATTTTTTATGCCTAAATAATTTCATGATGTTTCTGTGATTGATTGTCCTCATGTTTGCTTGCCTATTGACAATTTGGTTTGTTCACACCATGCACGGCCACCATGGCCTCATTTAGATGCACATAGTCACTTAGGTTTTTACTAGTTTATCTAGATCTAGGTTTCAATTCACTTTTCGAAATAAAGAAATCAAAAACACAAAAAGACAAAAATAGTAGCCTAGGTTAGATTTAGGTTATAAAAGCCGATCCAAATCTCGATTCGTTTTCACGCCTCCCAGAGACGAACGACCGAGACTCAAGTTCTAAAAAGAATGAAGATCTATGAGAGTTTCGTTATCACAAATATCTTTGATGAGTGGTTTTTGCGACTATACTACGATTTCCAACGATTTGAAAATACGCGATTTCCACGTCTGTCAAATGGCGCTGTTGCCGCGGAGGTAACACGTGAGTTGAGATTTGGATTTGCTTAACTTCTGTTTGTTTTTATTGTAGGGTGTCAAGATGAGGATCTGCACACACATCGACCCATGGTGAAGGCCGCAGGTATCTTCTTCGTCCTCTAGTTTATTGCTTCCTTAGGTTAGAAAAAAAATATATATATATTCAAATTCAAAATTTCAGATCTAAACTAAAAAAAAAAATCATTTTCTTTGGTGTGTGTTTTAACTTGGAAACTATTTAAACACACCAAAATCAGATTTGAAATTTCAGCCAGCAAATATTGACAATTCTCAAAAATTTATTGCTATGAAATTAGGAGTCCAAAAATCTTGGGATTCGATCTGGTATTATGTTTTCAAACTAGCTTTCCAGCGCCACCTTTTATTTGGAAAGATTATCACTATAAAAATTTTAAAAATTCGCACAGTGGAAGGGGGTTAGAATAGTCTGCACTCTGATTTTTTATAAATGTTAATTTTGTCCTTTACATAAATCAGATATCTTTGAAATTTGTGGGATTGGAAAACCACTGAAACCTAGATTTCTCTATGAATTTTCAAGAATATTTGGATTTCTTTTATACTGTTTCAAACTGCACTTCTCGCAGGGGGTCCATTTGGTCTATTTGACCCCCTGGAGCACAAAAATTCATGAAAAATTGCATGAAATAGTAAAAATATTAAAAAAAATTCCCTGAAAAATTTATTGAAAAATTAAGATCTCTACCAAATTTCATATTATTTTTCTTCAATTATTGATCTGGGGAGTGATTTCAAGTCAGACTAAGGTCTGACTGCAAATTTTAGAAGAAGCATAAACCCTAGGTAATTCACATTAGGGTTTAAATTTAGAGACTCAAAACAAACCTTTTTGAGCCTGATTTGGGTGTGATTGCATGAGAAGGGATTTGATGTGAAGACTATCTCTTATCTTTATTCGCATCTTCTCTCAAATATCCATGAACCCATATCATTCTTTTGACCCTCAGGGTCCTCCATCTCCCAACCCAACCATGAATTCGACTCCTCCTGGTTGGGAGACTCATCCTAACCAACTAAGATATGATTATCCTTATCCCCCAGCTTATTTAGAACCTAAATCTCATGGATCTAACCCTTATCTAGATCAGAACCAATTGAAATCCATAGTTGCTAAATTCTGGGAATATAACAAGGACTATACAGATCAATGTGCCAAGCTTCTGGAGCAAATTAGACGATCTCAGGCACAATCTCAATCTTATCACTCCTTCTAGGGACAAGAGACTTGGAACAACTAGCCTAGTGGGTCTAGTGACCCATATTTTGGAACCACTAGCTATTCTACTGATTCTTGCTACCATGGGGAGGCATCCTGGACTCAGCCAACCCAAAAGGCACCTTTGTACCTAATCCATGATTTGGGTAGATCAATTAAGGAATGCACTATTTCTGATACACCTATACCTGATGAGATATCTCTAATGAATTGGAATAATGGATCACAAGTACAGGACCGCATAACAGGTTCTCAATCAACTCCCTCTGTAGTCAGCCCCACTCAGGGTGATAGACCTATTGCTTCATATCGAAATTCGTATAACCCTGAGTGGAGAAACAATCCTGATCTTTCATGGCCACCACAGAGACCGACTCAGACTGAACATCAATCTAGGCCAGCCCAATACTCCACTCAATCCACTTTAGGGCAACAATCTAGTCCAGCCCAACCCACAACCACCCTTGAAGATATCATGAACATTTTGTTGGACTTTGATAAGAAAAATGAAGAAAGGCTGACTAAGTTGGAAAATCATGTGAAATCTCAAGGGGATCAAATCAAGAGACTTCAAGAATCACTTTATCCCCGAATGCAAATGCCTTTTCACTCCTATTCTCCACCTATTCTTCTGACCCCTCCTCCAATCTATCAAACATGCCCTTGTGCAGGGGTCAAATCTGTGGCCTCTAAAAGGAAGAGAAAAGCTAAGAGGCCACCCAAACGACCTGATTTGGGCCCAACCAAAAATCATAAGACCAAACCCACATCCAGCTCTCACTCAGACTCAAGGGACAAAAAGAGGAAAAAGGCTTCTCAAGTTGATTTGACCTATTTACCCTTTCCTGAGGCCTTAAAGAAAGAGTCACAAAAGAAAAAAATGACTTGCACACCAAAAGAGGTGGTTTTATCAGCTAACATAAGTGCATTTATTTTTGGCACTATACCACCCAAAATGACTGACCTTGGAAAACCCTTCATATCTTGTGCCATAAAGGGATTCACCTTCAACAAAGCCCTTGTGGATCTAGGGTCTTCCATTAGCTTGATTCCTACCGCCCTTTTTGACCGCACCAAACTTGGAGATCTACACCACACACCTGTCACCATTAGAATGGCAGATGGCTCCATCAAACTACCGAAGGGGGTAGTTCAGGATGTGATTATTAAAGTGCAAGGTCTTAGCTTTCCAGTCGATTTTATTGTCTTGTACATGAATATATCAGAGAAGCTAAGTAATTCACCCATTATTCTGGGTCAACCTTTCTTGTCTACGACCAATGCACGGATTGACTATTACTCAGGATGAATGGAGGTGAGTAGCGGCAATGAGAAGATTCACTTTGATATGTATGCAACCACTAATAAAACAAAGTCAGGGTATTTTCTGGATGATATGGAAAGTGAGTCGGAGGGTAATTCGGAAGAAACTATGGCAATTGACACCTGGGTAGAACCACACGACCCGAATCAACAATCCACTAGATCACATAAGTCACCCTCCCTACCAGATCAAATCACTGATAATATGGTTGACTATCTTGATCGAGCTAGCCCAATTCAAACCCCTGCCCCTTGCAATGAATCCCATATTACTCAATTGATCAAAATGATTCATGAAATAAAAGAAGCTAGTGCAAGAGAATATGATGATATAAGGAAAGAGCTTCATAGAATCCGGGATGAGCAACAAAAACCAGAAATGTTTGAATCTGGGTCAGGTGTGTCACAACCGATTTGTGATTCGATGGTGGTCATGCAGGATTTTGTTGATCAAACACCCGAGGTGGATGATATTGATAACCCTATGGAAGCTGAGAATGGAGATTTATTTGAGAATCTTGATCTTGATATAGGGCCTGAGTACCAATCATTTCATTTTGAGGAACCAAGCATTAAGGGACCTGAATATAATTTTGTTGTATTTGAGAATACCCATGGAGACATTGATGAATTAATTCAAATGATCTCATACACGGAGCAACAAAATCAAAAACACTGTAACAACTCCTCAATCAATGATTCATCCCATTCCACTTTAATGGAGGGACTCACTACTAAATCTAATGCCCAACTTCATCTAAGTGAGAAGAAGGAAATATCCCCTTATGAAATAGATATTCAAGAAATTGAAAGATTATTGGGGATAACATATGATGAGTTATTAGAGGAAGCTACGAATTTTGGGGAATCATGTGATAATTGGGAATTGGCATTGGACAATTTGGAAGAGATAAAAGAAGAAGATGAGACCCAAACATCTTTGGTAGAGATAGAGACTGATCACTGGACCTTGATTTCCAGATCTGACCACACAACTTGGGTCATGCCTTCCATTCATCACCATTATCAGGACCCATATGATTTCACCCCACACGACTCCACCCATACCCCTACCACCCACATTCTCCATCACCTCTTCGGGATGCCTTCACCTTCATTCCTTCCAAGCACCCGTATTTATCTATCTTTCTTCTGTAGCATCTGGCTGCAGATAATCCCAAGCCCCATCTACATATTTTCCCAATTATTTGGACTTGGAATTCATGGACAGCTAGTTTGCATTTGTGGTCTGCTGTTGGCGAATGAGACTAAAATTCTTATCATTTTACACGCCATTCTCAATACTGTATTGGTATATCCTTTTTGAAGTGTACGCCCAGCTGGAGGCGTTGAACTCAGCACGTATAAATACCATTTCACCATCATCTATACATAACCATTTTTATACATAGCATATTTTTGTTTTAGCATATTTCCCTTTTCTATATTGCATGTTAATAGGTTGGCTGGTGCTGAATATAATTTCAGGAGCAATTACAGGTGATTTCTATCCATTCTCTCCCTGCAGCATTTATTTTCTTTTACATTCATGCATGAGGACATGCAAGAACTTAGGCATGGGGGTGTAGATATAGAAAAACTGAAAAATAATTTTTTGCCAACACTTAGGAAAACCTCGGAGCTGCATGCAAAATGTACTTTAGGTCCATAAATAAAAGAACAACCGACTCCACCTCCAATGCTCTCATTAGAGCTAGAAATCGTTCGCAACAACCACGACTCACCCACCCACCTTTTGTTCTAAATTTAGGGTCAAGTTGATTGTAACCCGATACAGGAAATTCATGAAGTACAAATTATATGAGGTTACATGTTTATAGCATATATAAATATTGCATTCATGAATAAGATTATTTTATTAAGGGAATGCATTAGGGATTTTATCCGTTAGTTCATTCCTGTAATCTGGAATCCAGTACAACTTTTCACACACACGTAGAATTTGCAATGGATTCGTGGTGAAGGCTGATAAACGTATTCAATTTGTCGAGAAGAAGCAGTGCTTCTTTTCCTGAACCCTTGGACAATGTTTTGGGAGTCAGGCAGATTTTCATCCAAAAATCCACTAAATAGTGTGAGATGAGAGTAGAGTGTGCTGGTGCTCTAAGATTAGTGCAAGGAATCTGGAATCCTAGATAATTAGGTGATGATACTCTGAGATTAGACATAGTTTTCGCTCTCGGTTCCCGTGTATACATTTTTGTGCGAAATTGTGAGAGCCACCGACTAAGGCAAATATGCAGAAAGCGAGTTTTCATAAAACTAGGGCTAAGGTGGATGGTTACGACCATTCTTTACGGAATCCTCAGCGGAAGGAGGGTATTGATGTCAAGGTCAGAAATACATCGTCCTATCCATCTCTCCCAGTGCTGTGAGTAAGCACTTCCACCAAATAAGCCACCCAATGTCTCTTGAGTACCACCAATCCCCAATAATGCCTCCCTAATAAAATTCATGGATGTATGCCAGTTGTGTTATGCTGAAAAAAAAAGAAAAAAAAGAGAAAAAGAAAAAGAATGATGAAAGGAAAGAAAAACTGAAAAAAAATTAGAAAAAGAAGAAAAAAGAAGAAAAGAATGAATATTTAGTGTTTATTAAGGCAATACCACCAAATAAAATTGAGCTCCACCAAATATGGCCTTAACCTATTTTTCTTGTGTTTCTAACCGCCTGAATACTGGCTGAGGAATCCCGACTTAGTGTTAGGGTTATGATAACTCAATTAAAGTGTTAATGCCTAGTGAAACCACCAAATACAGATCTTGTGTGAATCTGGTGAGGTTGTGAGCTCTAAGAAAAAGAAAGAAGAGTAAGAGAGAATGAATACAAAGGAATCAAAAGGGAGCATAGTTTTTCTCATCTTTCTCTGAGTTGAGTTACAGGGTAATCTGGGAATCTAGATTCTGCAGTACTAGTCTCTATGTAGCACCAAGTGAGAATGAGCCACCAAATATATAATCCTTTCCCTCAAAGATTCTCTACCTAAGCCCAAAGCTGGAGTGAAATTCATAGAATATCTTGAATACCCCGAGGGAAGAAATCCGCCTATCCTGCTACAATTTTTATTAGGGGTAAAGTACAGGCTTTAGAGGTGCATTAGTTTTCACTCGAATCCATTGCAAAAGCTACATAGCTGCACCTTCATGATTGTCTGGATTTCTAGAGCATAGGATGAAAACAAAAAGGAGAAAAATCTCTATGCAAACACTTGATAACATAACCAGTCCCTTAGGGACCCTTGCTGTAAATAATTTAGTCTTGCATTTGCTAGGGACTAGCAAAGTTTAGGCATGGGGGCATGATTGCACAGTAATCATGGGTCCTAATCAACCTAAATAATGTCTGAACCTATCTTAAATTGTGGATATTGCACTCAGATCTTGCATATCATGCATTGCATCAGTCTATTTAGAATAAGATGAGATATCCTGCTAGTTAATGGTTTTTATTGCTATTTACAGATAATAAAGTGATTCAAGATGGAGAAAGTGGAATAAAGCAATAAAGGAAGAAGAAGACTGATCCAGATAAGAGGAGTGAGGAGGCTAGCCTTATCCCTACCCTTAGAAACCCTAACACAGCCTTCTCAAACCCAAGACAACCTCCATTAGGGCACCTTAGCCTCAAAACCCAAACATGGATAGCACTATCCATGTTCCTATCCCTCTCCCAAACACTTAGGAACCAAAACCAACCTTAGAAAACATAAAACCCACTCTCTAGCACCTTTTAGGACGTCCAGACATCTGGCTGGATGTCTGATTTCTGCAGAATAACAATCCAGGAAGCCAAAACTCATACTAACACAGAATTGGACGTCTAATTTAGTGTCCAGATGTCCAATTTTGTAGTATAAGACGTCTGACCACTATCCTGGACGTCTGATACTGCTGTCTGGTTCCTAATTTTGGTGTTGGAAGCCCTAGCTTGCCTATTTTGACCTAGGAACCCCACCAGACACCCTAAGAAACCTAAGTAGAGACCTCCTAAGCCTAGTCCACTATCCATAGCCATACTTGTCCTATCCCCAACCTAATTGAACCATCCCATACCTAATTGGGTGCATCTACAGTTGATTGGGTGCACCCGAGCCCAATTAGATCCACCCAGGATCTAATTAACTCAAACCTATTATTTTTATCCTAGCCTAATCACATGCACACATCTAATTAGACTTGACCTAGACCTAATTAGGTTCACTCCTACCCAATTAGACTTTCCTAAGCCTAATTAGGTCCACACCCACTTAATCTAGATTGACCAAACCTATTTAGCACCTAATCCTACCAAAACCCACAACCTAGCCCTATGAAAAACACACACCCACACACACACGCACACCTTCCCATTTTACTCCCACCAAACCCATGCACACTCTCTTGGAAACCCTAACAACTAGTGTCAAACCTAGATCCAAAAATTGTGGCATTGGCTATTTTTGGAGCCACCAAAAGTGGCAACCAAATGGTGCCTTCCATAAAGGGCAAAGAGAGAGCTACGAAATTGGACCATCTCCATACACTCTCCCATCCATACTCTCCACTCTAAAATTGCTTCCACCCTCCAAAACCTTAAGGCCGTCCTCCTCATCCTCCTCCAAGGCTCCATGGACGGCTAGTTGGAGAAGCTTCTCTCCGAAGCTTCAAGGATGACCATTGGTAGAGAAAGGGAGCAACACCCTCCTCTCTCCTCTTGGGTGCACTAGCCCCCTTCTTCTTCTTCTTCTTCTTCTTGGACGGCCATGAAGGCTCACCCATAGCCTCTTGTGGCCGGCCATCTCTTTTGGTAGGCATGTAGACGGGTTTGCATACCCAAGGTCTAGCCTACACCCTCACACAATGCCGATGGCCCTAGTGGAAACTTTCCGGCGTGAGGGATTTTCTTCTATTTATATGCTTTCTAGTGTAGATGATGTGTGATAATTTTTTATGCCTAAATAATTTCATGACGTTTCTATGATTGATTGTCCTCATGTTTGCTTGCCTATATGACACTTTGGTTTGTTCACACCATGCACGGCCACCATGGCCTCATTTAGATGCACATAGTCACTTAGGTTTTTGCTAGTTTATCTAGATCTAGGTTTCAATTCGCTTTTCGAAATAAAAAAATCAAAAACACAAAAAGACAAAAATAGTAGCTTAGGTTAGATTTAGGTTATAAAAGCCGATCCAAATCTCTATTCATTTTCACGCCTCCCAGAGACGAACGACCGGGACTCAAGTTCTAAAAAGAATAAAGATCCATGAGAGTTTCGTTATCACAAATATCTTCGATGAGTGGTTTTTGCAACTATACTACAATTTCCAACGCAATTTCCACGCTCGTCACCCCTCCTCCTCTCAACCACTCAAAGGCCATCAGAGACCACCTTCGAATGCCCTTCATTATGCTAGATTAGCTTTAGTTCTTCATATTTATGTGCTTTTATTTATTGCTAAGTAGTATAGCTCTTATTCACCTCCAATGATGCATGCAAAATCCCCCAATAGATTCCTGTATGCGATCATTTTCTGTTAGCTAGATTTAAATTTTCAAGCTTTCCGTTATAAGCTTTCCTCTAATTCCATGTTGCAAAACACCTTCCTGAATGAATGAATGAATGAAATATTATTTTATATATATATCTCTGTGTTGAAAACCACCCTGAGCTTGTTGATTGCAATATATTACATGTGATTCAAGTTGCCTGCTCTTCATTTTTATATATTGCAACAAGCATGTCGGTACTAGAAAATATTGAAGATCTAACGATTAACGCATTTCCTATAAACAGCCACCACATAACTAGAATCGTCCATATTGAAACTCATACTTTCACATTTGTCATCTATTTAACACATGTGCACGTAATTAGGGTTCACAATGAAAGCGGCAAAACTTTAATTCGACGATTAGAAATCGACGTGCAATTTTAAACAAGTAGAGTGAAAGGATCAATTTCAGATTTGAATAAACACCTCCCAGAGATGAACGATTGGGACTCAAGTCTGGTATTTTTACAAAATCACCTTTTTTGACGAACGTCTTTGCGCAAGTATACTGCGATTTCAGACAACTTCAAAATGCACGAGGACGGCTCTGTCATAGGGGCCCTTTTATAGTGGAGGAAAGAATTAAATTCGTATACAGGACATTTAGGGATGGCCATAAACATCACTGAAGATCCATCGCAAACATCACTGAAGGTAGCCCACGCGACCACACTGCTGCTGCGTTAGCGTGCGCGGATCGTGCTCCTACACTCACTACGCGTCTGTGTGCGCTGCTGCTGTGCATGCACACGCTTGCGTTGCTGTGTGCATGCGGTGGTGTGTGCGTGTGCATGGACAACCTAGGTTGCGCCATGTGGCGCGATCTATGTTGTCCATTTTCTTGTCATTGTAGGGGCTGCTACAGAGCTCGGATTGAGTCAATTTTCGTGCCGTTGGGTTGTGATCGTCGACCCGAATCAATCCACGCAATCAAATTTGTCATTTGATGCTCCAAATTGTGTCACCTTGTCCCTTGGTCATTGATCTTCCTCGGATTGCATATGGTGCTACGGGACTTCAATCAAGGTGATTTCAGAGGTGTTGGACTTCGACTGTCATTCTGATCAGATCTGTATGGTTGGATCGTCAATCCAAGGCTCTGAAATAAATCTCCTTCTCTCATAACCACAAAGAGGATGCAATTAACCTAAAATATACACAACTACTCTAAATGTAGAATGATGCATGCTATGCAATATTTATAATATGGAATGCAAGTCTAAGCTTAGGAACATGCATAAATAGGCATTTTAACCTAAATAGATGTGTCTATATCACCATGTATCCAGATCATCAAACTTTCATTTCTGATTCTGCTCCTCCCATTTTAACTCCTACCCCCACTTTTGAGTCTGACGCAACCCTGATTGAATTGAAGCCCTTACCTAACTCACTCAAATATGTGTTCCTAGGTGAAAGTGTGACATACCTAGTCATCATCAATGCTCACTTGACCCAAGAACAGGAACACCAGCTGATTTCTGTGCTACAAGACCATAAGGCTACCCTAGGGTGGAATATTGCTGATCTCTGCGGTATTCGCCCCTTGTATTGCACTCATCACATTTACACAGATGTGGGGTGAAGCCTTCGAGACAACAACAATGACGGCTGAACCCGAACATGCTAGAGGTTGTTAAGAAAGAGATCATCAAATTGCTGGATGCGGGTATTATACACCCAATCTCTGACAGCCAATGGGTGAGTCCGATCCAGATAGTGCCTAAGAAAACAGGACTCACTGTTGTAAAAATTGATAAGGGTGAATCCATCCCAACCCTCACTGTGACATCATGGCGAGTTTGCATAGATTATAGAAAATTGATCATGGCTACCCAGAAGGATCACTTTCCTTTACCATTCATTGATAAGATCTTGGAGCGGTTAGCCAAATGCAGTTTCTTTTGCTTCTTGGATGGATACTCAAGGTATAAACAAGAGCGATTGGCCCGAATGATCAAGACAAGACCACTTTCAAATGTCCCTTTAGAACATTCACCTTCAAGCAGATGCCCTTTGGCCTTTGCAATGCACCAGCGACGTTTTAGCGTTGTATGATGGCCATCTTCTTTGACATAATAGGGGACTATGTGGAAGTATTCATGGACGACTTATCTATCTTTGGAGATGACTTCATGTCTTGTCTTGATAACCTCACCAAGATCCTAAAATGGTGTATTGAGCTAAACCTAGTACTATCCTGGGTGAAGAGCCATTTCATGGTGAGGGATGGCATTGTACTAGGGAACAGGATCTCTGCTAATGGACTCGAGGTCGACCGAGTTAAATATGAAGTCATATCCCGATTACCCCCACCTATCTTAGTCAAGCAGATAAGATCATTCTTGGGTCACGTCAGATTTTATCAGAGATTTATATGTGATTTCTCAAAAATCGCATGACCTTTGACAAATCTCCTGGTAGCTGATACCCCATTTGATTTTAATACCTCGTGTCTCAGCGCCTTCAAGACTTTACGAAGTGCTGTCTTTGATTCCCCGATTCTCTAACCACCCGACTGGTCTCTTGGTTTTGAGATGATGTGCGACGCCTCAACTTTCACCGTCAGAGCTGTTCTAGGCCAGCGTCGAGAGAAACAACCCTTCGTCAAATACTATGCTTGAAAGACGCTGAATGAAGCTCAGCGTAATTATACTATCACTAAAAAGGAACTACTAGAAATAGTATTCAGGTTGGAGAAGTTCTGATCATATCTATTAGGGTCTAAGGTCATCATCTTCACAGACCACTCTGCCCTCTGACATTTGTTGGCAAAGAAGGATGCCAAACCTCATCTTATCAGATGGATCCGTCTATTGTAGGAGTTTGATATTGAAATATGAGACAAAGTCAGAAAACAAAATGTTGTAGCAGATCACTTATCAATACTAGACCCAGCCCACATCCCTTACCCCCTTCCTATTTCAGATCAATTTCTAGATGAATCTCTTTTGGCAATTCACACTATCGAGTTCCTCTGGTACGTGGATATCGCGAATTATCTTATCGCAAGCAAGATTCCTGCTAACTTATCTAAGGACCAAAAACTCAAATTCATAGTAGAGGCCAAATTCTACCTCTGGTATGATCCACTGCTCTTCCGCATTGGAGTTGATCAGATTATCATAAGATGCATCCCAGATTATGAGATTCCTAGTGGTTATCTTTTTTCCACAATGATGGTTGTTGTGGTCATTTCTCAGGATGGAAAAGCACTGCAAAAATCCTGTAGTCAAGATTTTTCTAGCCAACTATTTTTAGAGATACACACAAGTACTCCCAGTGTTGTAAACGATGCCAGTCAGCCAGTTTTATGACCAGGAGAGACATGATGCCTCTCCGACCCATCTTGGTCGTAGAAGTGTTCGATGTTTGGGGCATTGATTTTATGGGCCCTTTTCTGAATTCGCATGGCTTTGAGTACATATTGCTTGCTGTTGACTATGTCTCGAAGTAGGTCGAAGCCATCCCGGTGAGACAAACTGATCATAAAACCGTCATTGCTTTTGTACGAGAATACATTTTTGTGAGATTCAGAACACCCCGCACTCTGATTAGCAACGGGGGAAGCCACTTCATCCATGCCCACTTTAGGTCATTACTAAAGAAATACATGGTACATCACCATGTAGCCACCCTATATCATCCGCAGACTAATTGGCAAGCTGAAGTGTCTAACTGTCAAATCAAGCTGATTCTCTAGAAGACGGTTAGACTGGATAGGAGGGATTGGTCCAATAAATTAGTTGATGCACTTTGGGCATATCGGACCACCTACAAGGCCCCACTCAGAATGTCACCATATTGCATGGTATATGGTAAGGCCTGTCACCTTCCTATCGAGCTGGAACACCATGCCTTTTGGGCACTGTGAAAATGTAAGCTTGATCTTGATGCTGGAGGACATGAAAGAAAGCTCCAACTCAGCGAATTAGAAGAAATCCAATGGGAGGCTTATGAGAACTCAGCGATATACAAGGATAACACCAAGGCCTTTCACGACCGCCACATCTAAAGGAAAGCATTCACACCCAACCAGCAAGTCTGGTTGTTTGATTCATGACTGAAACTCTTTGCGGGGAAACTTAAGTCCAAGTGGACTAGCCCATTTTTTGTGATTCACCCCTATCCTAATGGGGCAGTCCAAATCATGGACCCAAAATTTGGGCATGTTTCTATAGTAAATGGCCAGCACCTCAAGCCATTAATGGCCCAGGAACCTCCTCCAGCTGACAAAGTCATTCATCTTATCGAGGACGTGTGATTGAGTTTTCGCCTAGCTGGAGGCATTAAACTGAGCATCTACCCACACTTTTCATCACCCTATACATACTCGCCTTATACATAGCGTAATTTTCTTTTAGCATATTTCCTTTACGCATATTGCATACTGTCAGGTTGGCCGGTGCTAAACATTAAAATCTAGGAGCAATTCTAGGTGATCTCTACCCACTTCTTGTTGTATTTATTTTCTTTTATATTCATGCATGAGGACATGCAAGAACTTAGGCATGGGGGCGTAGATATATATAGCAAAATTGAAAAATTTTTATGCCAAAACTTAGAAAACCTCAGAGCAGCATGTCAAACGTACTTTAGGATCCCAAATAAAAGAGCTACCACCTCCACCTCCAATGCTCACATTGGAGCTAGAAATCATCTACAACAGCCATTTCTGACTCACCCACTCACCCTTTTGTTCTAAATTTAGGATCAAACTGAATGTAACTGATAACGAAAATACGCGGTTTGTTAATTAGGTCGTTGTAACGCGTAAATCCGCTTTCGCTCTTAAATTTATAATCCTAGATAGGGAAGTATCTAGGGTCGTCCAAGGAGGCAATATGGTTGCAAAATTGATTCTCTTGCTAGGAATATAAATCTCAACTTTCTTTTTGGTATTTTTTCAATATATCATTTTTTTGTTTTTAAGCTAAGGCAATATGCGAACTGATGGCAGGAAAAGTGATTTACACTTCAATTTAAATACTACTTCTATGTGGCAAGTAGAGCCTCTCCCTAAGCTCACTCTAGGCAAGTGGAGGCCTAGAATAATTAGGGAGAGGGAGTGAAGAATGCTGAAAATAAGCTAATAGAAATGCAAACAAGAAATGAAAAGAAGGCAACTAGATAATTGATAAAGTGTTTTACAAAAGGCCTAATAGGGGAAAGCTTGTACTACTAGAAAAATGCAAATAAGAAAAGAAAACACAAATCCTCTAGATAGATGGTGAAGAAGAGGGCTTCTTGCTCCAAGGTTGGTGGCTCCCAATCTTGAAAAGAGTCCTTCAACTCCTTCCTTGCAGTGCTCCGCCAAGGTGACGTCCTCCAAGGCAAGCCCTAGGGGGGCATGCTCTAAGTTTCTCTCCAAGGGTGGACGTCCACCCTAAGTCCTCCTTTGCCTGGCCGTCCTCCTTGAAGTGGAAGAGTCCTCCTCCTTGGCGTGGCTCAAGTTGAAGAGAGTGGGGAGAAGAAGTCACCAAAGGGGTTGGTGATGTGCCCCTTTAATCTCCTTCTCTACTCCTTCTTCTTGGTCGTAGGTATAGGTGGTTTTGGTAGAAAAATATACTAAGGGAGGATGCCCCAAAATGGTAGTAGGTGGTGGCTTTTTATAGAATAGGAAGGGGGCTATGGTGACGTTTGAATTGGATGGCCAAGATGAGTTGATGGAGGTGGTTGGAGATCCCATGGCCAAGGAGAGTTTGGCGCCACCTTAAGGGAATTTATGAAGTACAAATGAAAGATGTTACTTGTTTATAGCATATATACATAGTGCATTCATGAATAAGATTATTTTTATTAAGAGAATGCATTAGGGATTGTATCCACTAGTTGATTCCTGAATCTAGAATCTAGTACAATTTTCACACCCACACATAAAATTTGCAATGGACTCATGGTGAAGACTGATATATGTCTTTAGTCTGTTCCTGAACCCCTGGACAGTGTCTTGGGAGTCGATAGATTTTCTTCTAAAAATCCACCAAATAGTGTGAGATAAGGATAGAGAGTACTGGTACTCTAAGATTAGTGCAAGGAATCTAGAATCATGGATAATTAGGTAATGATACTCATAGAATAGACATAGTTTCCACTCTCGGATCCTGCATATACATTTTGTGTGAAATATTAAGAGCCACCAATCAAGGAAAATACGCAGAGAGCGAGTTCTGATAAAACTAGAGCTAAGGTGGATGGTTACGACCATTCTTTATGAAATCCTTGGCTGAAGGAGGGTATTTATGTCAAGTTCAGAAATACACCATCCTATCCATCCTTCCTGGTGCTGTGAGTAGGCACTTCCACCAAATAAGCCACCCAATGTCTCTTGAGTACTACCAATCCCTAATAATGCCTCCTCAATAAAATTCATGAATGTGTTCTTTGATTGTGTTGCGTAAAAAAATAATAATTATATATGAAAAAAGATAATGAGGCAATACTATCAAATAAAATTGGAACCCACCAAATATGTCCTTAACTTACTTTTCTGTGTTTCTGACCACCCAAATACTGGTTGAGGAATTCTGACTTAGTGTTAGGTCTATTAGAACTTGATTAAAGTGTTAATGCCAGGAGACCACCAAATATGGAATACATGTGTGAATCTGGTGAGATTGTGAGCTAAAGAAAAGAAAAAGAAAAGAAAAGAGAAGAGAAGAGAAAGAGAAAATGAATACCAAAAGAGAGCATAGTTTTTTCTCGTCTTTCTTTGAGTTGAGTTACTTAATAATTTTGGGAATCTAGATTTTGTAGTACTAATCTCTATGTAGCATCAAATGAGAGTGAGCCACCAAATAAACAATCATTTCCCTCAGATATTCTCTACCCAAGCTTAAAGCTAGGGTGGAATTCATAAAATATCTTTAATACCTCAAGGGAAGAAATTTGCCTATCCTGCTAGAATTTTACTAGGGGTCAAGTACAGGCTTTAGAGGTGAATCAGGTTTTTCACTTTAATCCATTACGAAAGCAACATAGCTGCACTTTCACGATTGTCTAGATTTCTAGAGCATAGGAAGAAAACAAAAAGAAAAAGAACCTCTAGGCATATGCTTGATAAAAATAATCAATCCATTAGGGACCCCTTTGTAGATAACTTAGTTTTGCATTTGCTAGGGACTAGCAAGATTTAGGCATGGGGATATGATTGCACAACAATCATAGGTCTTAATTGACCTAAATTAGGCTAAGACTTAGCATAAGCTAGTGTAATTCATGCGTGCATAACCATTATTTGCATCCTTACTGCTTTCGTTTTGCTATGCAGGAAATAATGATATAATGTACTAATTAAGCGCATTATATAAATTGCAGGAAATAAGAAGCTTAGAAGTTGGATCTGAAATTGGATCTGAAGCTAGACCTAAAGCTAGTGCTGCGGTAGAGATGGAGCAGAAGACCTAGAGTAGATGTAGTAGACAATAATGTAAGGGAGTTGAGGTATGCTATTCTGTTAAGTAGGAATAAAGCAATAAATCATGAACAACTTAGGTCTACTAGAGCCCTAAGACAGCCCAGAAGCTTCCCCAAGCCATAGCCACCCTTAGATTAGGTCACTACACCCTAGGAAGCCCTAAAACCCTAATTATAGCCTATTCCTGGACGTCCGGATGTGTTATAGGATATCCAGAACCGTTAGCCACAACTTGCACACCACAAACCCACATCTATAGCATTATTGGATGTCTAGACACTTGGTCAGACATTGACTTTCTACAGAATACCCATGATAGAACCCATAATCCCTCCTGACTCTGATTGGACATCTAGACAATAAGTCTGGACTTCTAATTTTTCATTATAAGACGTTTGATAACTTTATTGGATGCCCAGAACTATTCTCCAATTCTTGTTTTGGAATTCAAGCCTTGATCATGAGTTCTTAGGTCCCTAAACCCAATTCTAAGCCCCTAGGAAACTAAATTAAGGTGCCCTAACCCTAGTACATCAGCTTTAGACCTCCCTAAGGACCTAATTAGGTCTTCACTAAACCTAATTGATTTGGATCATAGTCAATTTCATTAACCTACTTAATTGGACTCAGTGAGTCCAATTGAGCCCTGATCTCAGCACACAGCCCAATTGGACTTAGTGAGAGTCCAATTGACCTAAACCTGACTTAATTGTGTTTTTATACTCTCAATTAGGTTTTCAAACACCCAATTAAACTTGTATAAAGTTTAGTTGCATTTTATCATAGTGAATTAGGGTTTGCAACCCTAATTTGAGACCTACATTGGCCTAAATCCACTAGAACCTAACCTAATCAACCTAGCAACCTAGGTTTTGACCCACACAGACCACCTACAAGAAATTAACCTAGCTAGAGTTCTCTAAAACTCTCTACCATGTGTTGTTGCCTTGGTTGCTAAAAGTAGTAACCGAGATGCATTCAATTTTTAGATCCACCAAATGTGGATCTAAAAAACACCCATCCACCCTCTCTCTCCCTCTCCCATGACCTGCCACCATAGGCCTCTCTAGAGAATTCCATAATTCTCTAGAGAGCATCCCTTAGGCCTGTAAAAAGACCTAAGGGGTGGCCATTTGGTCAATTTGGGCTCTTTGGCTCCATTCCACTCATTCCACCTACACCTCCACCTCCATCTCCACGAGTACACCATGTCCATCACCACCTCCATGCCAAGAGTCTAGATCACCTTCTCCAACCTCTCTCCAAGGGCCACCCTAAGCACCATTGGCTACCCCACTTTCTCCTCTCACCCACTCAAATGCCATCGGAGCCCACCTCCGAATGGCCTTCGTTCTATTAGCAAGATAAGTAGCATAGTTCTTCATAGATTTACTTCTTTATTTATTGCTTAGAAGTGTAGCTATCTCTCCCTCCCGCATGGTGCACGAGCAGTCTCTTGCAGATCCACACATGTACACGTTTTCTATTAGCTAGATTTAAATTTCCCTGTACAAGCATTCCACTGCATGTGTTGTAACCGGCATCATGCCTTAATGAAAATATATATATATATATGTTGAAAATCACCATGTGCTTGATTATCATCTTGTCGTGTGATTAAAGTTGCATGCTTTCAATTTCTGATATTCTGGCAACAGCATGTCGTATGTCAATATGTATTTAGTATAAATCAATATGCGATTTTGAACGAGCAGAGCGAGTGAGATGGAATTTGAATTTGCATTTCCAAAATTCCTCCTAGAGACAAACGATCGGGACTCCAAGTCTCGTTATTATAAAAATTATTTTTGACAAGTGGATTTCGCGACTATACTACGACGTTGTTTTCCTTAAACTCGCAATTTCCACACTGTGTTAGGTATGAATTCAGAAATCTACTCATGACAACCTGCAAATAATGAAGGCATTGTCTAACTAAATTCACAACATACAAAACAGACAAAACCAGATGATGCCGGAGCATAGGTCAGAAGGAGCTTTGCCTTCCGAACCTGTCCCAAACCTGAGATATGTACAGAATCAGTGTGCCTTGACTAGATTTCAAGCACCACAAGGGCAGGCACATGTTGTTCTGCAAGCACCTCCCGCACCACCTGGTTATGGGCTTGGTCAGCCACCTCTGTTGCTAAACCCTGTGTATTCAGGCTAACCCACTCCTCTGCCCCTCCATGGATAGCATGCCGAAGCAAAAGCTATCACTTTGAGGAGTAGAAAGACTACACAGTGTAGGATCTAAATAGAGGATATGGCTATGCACACAAACACTAAAGCATAATATTAGTAATAAGAAGAAAGATTTGCACAATCAATTCAAACCACAAAGGGCACAAAATGTATAGTGGCTCCCCTCCCTTGGGTACTCCACTACCTAAGCCTCCCAGCTTAGGGTTTTTAACCCGATTCCCTCAACCCAAAGGAAATCAATTCACTAAATGAGGTAATTAACGGGTTACCTCAACCCAAGTACAATGACGGGTTTGTTACAACCCAACAAGCAACAAGCTCAAAATACAAATAAGAACTGTTGTAAGAAAGAGAACTCTTGAAACAAGAATTCCTATGCCTCCCAATAATAATTAAAATGAATACCAATTTGAGAGCCTAGGATGGACGTGAATCACTTCGTAGATGCGTAAGAGAAACACGTCATTGAGCTTATAAGAATGTAGAGAGAGTGAATGGCAAGCTTCTTCTTTCTCTCTTGAAAATATGGTGGAAATTTGAAATGTAGCTCTAGGAATTTTTCTTCTCTTTTCTTATGTGCAAACTAAGGGTCCAAGGGTTTATTTATAGAGTTTAGGACCTAGGATACTTGTCTACTAGATGTTGGGATTTAATTCCCAACATTCATATAGCCAAAATTAATTTTCTAGCCATTCAGTTTTTAACCAATGGCTACCTAGTATTGGTAATAAAGTATGGGTACCAGTACTCGCTGCTTTCATATTTGGGTTTCAAACTCCTAACATAAATCTTAACCCACTTGTACCGGTACCGATCATGAGTACTGGTACTTGCGGGGTACATGTTTGTTTCTTTGAAAAAAACCCAAACCTGTAACTCACATGTACCAGTACTTGTGGGTTAACAAGTACCTTTTTTAAGTGATTTAATCAATTACGTTCTTTGAAAATGATCGCAATATTAATCCTAATTTATCTATAATTATTTTTAAGATCTAAATTATATTCCTTTGTTAAGAGGCATACATTCTAAAAAAAAAATTAAACTAAAAAACTAAAGGTCAAAGATGATCTTCTTCTCCTTGACTCATCCTTGTCATCTTGCCTCCTCCTTGTTATCATCTTCTCTTTCTCACCATCATGCCTCCATCACTTCTTACTTGCCTTGACCTTCACCTAAATCTGAAAGGAACTCAATTACAAACATTAATCCATAATAATTTTGTTAACACCAAAACAAGATGTGAAACAAGGTTCCAACACACAGGACTCGCTACCTAGCCAAGCGGGTAATGATTTTTCCTACTCTCTATTGCAAGATGGATCACAACCCTCTTCCTCTCACAAGCCATCTTCATTAGGTAAAGGAAAGAAGCCCCTCGACCCTGAGATTCCCATCCCTTTTCCCGCAGTTCTAATATCGGATTCAGCACAGAAAAAGGATACGTGGAATTTCGAGGACCTAAAATCTATGTTCAAGGAAGTTCACATTTAGGTCCCTCTCCTCGAAGTAATAGATCACATCCCTGTTGTTGCTAGGTTCTTCAAGGACTACTGTACTCCAATGAGACAGTAGAAAATCGGATGACAGGCAGTATTATCTTATCTAACTTACTGCCATAAAAGAAGGACCTAGACACACCACTGATTTCCTACTTTTTGCAAGATTCCCCTTTTGATAGGGCCCTTCTTGATTTGGGGTTGCCCATCAACCTAACTCCCACCACAGTATTTGATCAATTTCGATTTGCGGAGTTAAAGCCCACCTCGGCTACCAAACAGTTGGCTGACCAATTGATGAAAATGCTGAGGGGGGGTGGTTGAAAATGTGATCGAGTCCAATTATTCTGCTTTCCAGTAGACTTTTTTGTTCTTGATATGGAGATTTCTCCTAATCTTCGTGATGCACCGATTATTCTAGGTTGCCTGTTCTTGCCAATCGCCCGCACAAACGTCGACTGTGCATCGAGGTGCATGGAGATTGCCTTAGGGAACAAAAATCTTAGACTTTACATTTTTAGGGTATCAAAGAACTTCGATTGCTATCCAATCAAGGAGGATGGTGAAGATGAAGATTCAGCTTTCTATGGTAACATTAGGCCCCTCTTCAGCGACCCGATGGCACATTCATCCTCACTATCAAGGGTCTTAGATTATGGTCCACAAGAAATTGAGACTAATAACATACACATTTCATCCCATGGATCTGGTTGTCATGGGTGTTCATCTGCTCCTAACACCCCTGATCCTGACTATCCTGTCCCATCTAGCACTGATATCTTAAAATTGGATTACATGACCATTGCAGATGGATTTTCCATTAGTCAGGATCAGTAAATTTCCATTGTTCCTTCCTCTCCTCCCCTGCATAAACCCTCTCCCTACCCTCTGCTACTAAAGTTACAGTCCTTACCTAATTCACTCAAGTGTGTGTTTTTGGGAGAAAGTGAGGTGATTCCGTGATTATCAATGCTCACTTGACTCCAGACTAGGAACACTAGTTGATCTCTATTCTACAAGCACATAGGGCTACTACCGGGTGGGGCATTGCTGATCTCCATGGGATTCGCCCCTCATATTACAATCACCATATCTACACTGATGAAGGGTTGTCAAGAGGTTGTCCTTCTTGACAACCTCAGAGGCACCTAAATCCAAATATGTTGGAGGTTGTCAAGAAGGAGATCATTAAATGGCTGGACGCGGGCATTATCTATCCAATTTCCAATAGCCAGTGGATGAGTCTCATTCAGATTTTGCCCAAAAAGGTGGGACTCACTATGATAAAAAATGAAATGGGCGAATCCATCCTGGTCCGCACCACGACTTCTTGGTGGGTCTACATTGATTATAGGAAGCTGAACTCGACTACCAGAAAGGATCATTTTCCTTTACCCTTTATTGATCAGATTTTAGAATGGTTGGCCAGGTGTAGTTTCTTCTGCTTTCTGGATGGATACTCCTGGTACAATCAAGTAGCAATCAACCCAGAAGATCAAGACAAGATGAACTTTACGTGTCCCTTCGGAACATTCGCTTTTAAAAGGATGCCCTTTGGCCTCCGCAACGCACCAGCTACTTTTCAGCGATGCATGATGGCCATCTTTTAGACATGATCGGAGACTGCGTAGAAGTGTTCATGGATGACTTCTCTGTGTTTGGAGATGATTTTTCATCTTGTCTTGATAACCTCACAAAGATCATAAGGAGATGTATAGAAGTTAACCTAGTACTTTCATGGTAAAAAAACCATTTTACGGTGATGGATGTCATCGTACTAAGTGATAGGATCTCCTCTAATGGACTCAAGGTCGACCAAGCTAAGTCCTAAATCATTTTGCAATTACCTCCGCCTAGCTTGGTCAGGTAAATCAGATCGTTCTTAGGGCATGTCAGATTTTATCGAAGATTCATTCAAGATTTGTCAAAAATTGCTTGTCCATTAACGAATCTTCTAGTAACCGACAATCCTTTTGATTTCAACTCCTCATGTCTTAGCACTTTCGAGACCTTGTGAAGTGCTATTTCAAATGCACCTATTCTCCAACCTCTCAACTGGTCTCTCGACTTCAAGATGATTTGTGATGCCTTCGACTTCGCTGTCGAAGTTAATCCATTCATAATATACTATACTAGCAAAATGCTGAACGAGGTTGAACGTAACTATACAGTCACTGAGAAAGAATTGATAGCTGTGGTATTCGGGTTGGAGAAATTTAGGTCATACTTACTAGGGTCTAGAGTTATTATCTACACTGACCATTCCGACCTCCAGCACTTGTCGGCAAAGAAGGACGCCAAACCCCGCCTTATCAGATGGATCTTTCTTTTGCAAGAGTTTGATGTCGAGATCCATGACAAAGCCGGAGCCCATAATGTAGTGGTGGATCACTTGTCTCGACTAGACTTAGACTATACTCCGTACTTCCCATCGATATCTGACCAATTTTCGGATGAGTCTCCGCTGTCAAACAACTCTATTGAGTTTCCTTGGTATGATGATATAGCAAACTATCTCATCACAGGCAGGCTACCTGTAGGATTATCCAAGGATTAAAAACTCAAATTTATCTTAGAGGCTAAATTCTATTTTTGGGATGATCCACTACTCTTTCACATTGCGGCTTTTCAGATCATCCATAGATGCGTTCCTGAATCAAAAATCTCTAGTGTGCTATCCTTCTGCCATAGTTATGCTTGTAGGGGTCATTTCTCAGAACAAAAGACCGCTGCAAAGATTTTGCAGTTGAGATTTTTTTAGCCAACCATTTTCAGAGATGCACACAAGTTTTCCAAATGCTGTAAGTGATGCCAGTCGATCAGTTCTATGACTCGGAGAGACATGATGCCTCTCCAATCTACTCTGGTTGTAGAAGTGTTTGATGTCTGGGGCATCGATTTTATGGGCCCCTTCCCGAACTCGCATGGCTTTGAGTACATACTCCTCATAATAGACTGTCTTAAAGTGGGTAGAAGCTATCCTGGCAAGATAGGCTGATCATAAAATTTTTATATCCTTCGTCTAAGAATTCATTTTTGCGAGATTTGGAATTCCCCATGCTCTAATAGCGATGGGGGTTGTCACTTCATCCATGCCCATTTCAGGTCATTATTAAAGAAATACGGGGTGCAACACCGCATTGTTACCCTGTATCACCCACAGACCAATGGGCTGTCTAGAGTATCTAACCATCAAATCAAGCTTATCCTTCAAAGGACAGTTAGACCTGATAGGAAGGATTGGTCCATTCTGTTGATTGATGCACTATGGCCATATTGGACTGCATACGAGGCCCCGCTCGGAATGTTACCATACCGCATGGTGTATGGAAAGGCCTATCACCTTCATGTGGAGCTGGAGCACCGTACCTTTTAGGCAGTGTAGAAGTGTAATTTTAACCTCGAGGCTGGAGGTTATGAAAGGAAGCTCCAGCTTAGTGAGTTAGAGGAGATTAGGCAGGAAGCTTATGAGAATGCAAAAATATACAAAGACAAGATGAAGGATTTCCATGATCGACACATCTGGAGAAAGGAGTTCACACCTAACTAGCAAGTCTGGTTGTTTGACTCTCAACTCAAATTCTTTGCGAGAAAGCTTAAGTCCAACTGTATTGGGCCATTTCTGGTGGTCCACCTGTATCCTAATGTGGTGATCCAAACTAGAGACCTGAAATCTGGGCATGTTTTTATGGTTAATGGCCAGCGCCTTAAATCATTTTTTGCCCAAGAACCTCCTCCTGCTGACAAAATAATACATCTTCTCGAGGATGTGTGACTGATGAGTTGCCCAGTAGGAGGCGTTAAACTTAGCACGTATACATATATACATATCATATATACATACCATATTTTGTTTTTGCATATTGTTTTGCATATAGTGTAGCATTGCAATGTTAGCATGAGCTGAACGATAACTCAGAAGCAATCCCAAGTGATTTCTATCCACATACACCCTACCTTATTCCAATTTCTTTTATTCATGCATGAGGACATGCAAAAACTTAGGCATGGGAGGGTAGTCCATAAAAACTGAAAATTTTCTACCAACAATTGGAGGATTAGATCATTTTATCAAAAAGTTTTATTAAAGATTTATTCTTTAGTAGATTCCTAAGCTTAGAATCCAGTATAACCTCACACCTGCATGTAGAATTTGCAATGGATCCATTGTGAAAATCGATAGGCATCTTTAGTTTGTCGAGAAGAAGCGTCGCTTCTTCTCGTGAACCCTTAGACAGTAATCAAGGAGTCAGGTGAACTATCTTCTAGTAGATCTACCAAAACATATGTGAGGTGAGAGTAGAGAGTTTACTGGTGCTCTAAGGCTAGTATACGGAATCTTTAATTTTGGATAATTAAATAATGACACTCGAAGTAGGGCATAGTTTTCGCTCTCAGTTCTTGTGTACTAATTCTGTGAGATATTCCATATGAGAGTCACCAAATAAGGCAAAAACATAGAGAGCAGGCTCTGATAAAACTAGGACTTAGGTGGATGGTCACGACCCTCCTCTACGAAATCCTTGGCTGAAGGAGGGTACTAATGTCAAGGTCAAAAATATGCCATCCTATCTGTTCCCTACCCGGTGCTGAGAGTAGGCAGTTCCACTAAATAAGCCACTCGAGATCCTCTTGGTCAACCCAAAAATCCCTAAGAATGCCTCACGTATAAAATTATGTATGTCGTGTTGTGTTGTGCTGATAAATACAACAGTATGTTGTGTTGTGGCATTGTGCCAATAGAAATGCATACGGAAGAGTTGTTTGCTCGGGAAAAAGAAAAAAAAAAAGCGAAGAAGAAAAAAAATAGGAAAGAAGAAGAAGAAGAAAAAAGTGTTATGTGAAGCAGTTGCGTGATGTGAGTCAAGTTAAATGTTTTGAGGCAAAAATACGTACCACCCTCATGAACCACCAATATAGCCTTAACCTACTTTTTTTGTATTTTTGATCGGCTGAATACGGGCTAAGGGCATTTGACTTAGTCATAGGGTTATCAGAACCTAATTAAATTGTAATGCCATGTGAGACCACCAAATACGTTCATCTGGTGAGATGTGAGCTCAGAAAAAAGGAGAGAAATCAAAAATGAAATAAAAAAAGATAGAGAGAGAAAAAGAGAGAAAAGAAAATGTATAAAAGACTGAAGAGAGCACAGTTTTCCAGCCTCTCTCTAAGTTAATTTATTCAATAATTTGGAAAGCTAGGTTTTGAAATACTAGTCTCTATGTACCACCAGAAGAGAGTGGGCCACCCAATACAAATCCAGTTAACTCAGACATCTCCTACCCAAACCAAACACTGGGGCTGAAATTAGAGAATATTTTATAATCCCAGGAGAAGAGGTTCGCCTATTCAGATAGAATTTTACTGAGAGGGCAAGTATGAGCTCTAAATGTATATTGACTCTTTGCTTGGATCCGTTGCAGGAGCTACAACATTACATGTTCATGGTTATCTGGATTTTAAATTTTTGGATAAAATAAAAAGAAATAAATCTTGAGTTTAACTCTTGATAGAATTCATTTAGTCTTGTACTTGCTAGGGACTAGCAAGATTTAGGCATGGAGGTATGATTGCGCAGCAATCATAGGCCCTAATTCGCTTGAATTAAGCCAGAACCAAGCTTAACTTGGGCATTCTATATGCATACACATCATATTTTTCATCGTAGTTGATTTATATGTTTTATGCATGTTACTGTGATATTTTAGAGGTATTACTCATTGCAGGTAATTTGGGGCTGCAGATGACCAATCCAACCTTATGGTTTTGTTTAAAATGGCGAGAGTCCAATGCTTCCAAGATCGCATCAATCAGACTCCCGTAGCACCGTAAGGAGTCTACAAAAGAGCAAGAGCCAAGGGGCAAATTGAAGAATATCCAAACCTTAGATGACAAATCCGCACACGGATGGATCTGGATCGACATTCGCAGTCCAACAGCACAAAAATCAACTTAATTGGAGGCCTACATCATCAGATACAAGGAGAAGAAGATGGACGGCCACAATGGTGCCCTGTGATGCCATCATAACTGCCCCCTCGCTGCGCCCCAACCTCTGAAGACCATCCTTCACGCGTTGTGGGCCATTGGATCTCCATCGAATGCCCATGAACGTGCCACATCACCCTCCTTCAGCCACTTCATTGAACGAGGAAGAGATCTCGACCGTTAGATCTCCATCCAATGGTCGAGGTAGCACGCACCTCAAATGAACTTTGCAACAACTCGTGACACAGCCCAGTCGGTCCATGCACTTAATTAACATGCGCAATGTGCGTTCGAATCCTAATCAGTTTGTTGGCGAGGTAGATGCATTATTGGCTATTCGATCTTCATCAAGTGGTGACAGAGGCAACTGCGTGGCGCATGCAGATGTGAGGGAGATGTGGACGCACATGATGACACGTGCTTTAGGAAATGAAGGCACGATGGTGAGGCATTCTTAGCCATCTAATCGTAAGATCGAACGACTAAGGGGATTAGGCGTGTTTGGAGGCCGAGCGGTGAACGCGCAAAGGCATAAACACAAGCAGGAGAGTGGGGGCCATGCGATCGAGATCCAAGGGCCCACGTTGCACCACGTGTCAGCAGCAGGAGCGTCTAACCATAAGAAGGATTTGTTGAAGGCTTTTTAGGGACTAATTTGATCCATTGATCTCCCGATCAAAAGATCTGATCAACCCAAGGGTTGTTACATAAAATTGAGTACTCCAATGCCCTAAATACCATTGGTAACAACTATAAAAGAGGCCTAAGGGTCCTCTTTCAAAGGCATTCAAAGTAGATTTAGAGTAGATTTCTCCTTTTTCCTTCTCTACCTCCTTCTTCCCGTCTTCCCCGCCTCCATCTTTGCGTCTCCATCCAAAGCGCCCGTTGAGCCACCTCGGCGGGTCATCGCTACTCTTTCCAACCTCTCCAGAAAGCCAATACGGACCACCCGTGGTGCTCTCATTCTGTTATAGTAGTAGTTTGTTTGCATTCATGTTTACATTTTATTACATGTATCAAATTCATATTCAATCTCTGTTTGTGATGTGGATATTGTGACTGATTATTTCTATTACTTGGTATTTATATTTGACACAAATGCATGAAATCGAAAGCACTTTTTGCCTCCCTAAAATCGATCGGAACTTACCAGTTCTGTTAATTTATTTGCTCGAGACGTATTTCACGCTATACTACAACACACTCATCTTTTACGCAATCTACGCCGTGAACAATGACTACCAATTTTAATTTAGTCTTAGGAACTTAACTGCGCAAGAAATGTGATGGGCGTTAATTGGGGTAATGCTTAATTATTTCTTTTTTGGTGGCTGTGCAAATTGGATGGAGTGAATCCAATGCCAAATGAAGTTGTCACACAAAATTTATTGTGTTTCTAATTTTAGGATTTGATTTAGATTAGTGTCTTTTAGGGTTCTCTTCTTATGCTTTCAAACAAGTTTGAGTTCCACAAACAAAAAGAAATCAAGTTGTATTGGTGAATATAGATTTCTTTTATAATGTGGGACTATAAAATGGTAAGAAAACCCTAATTGATTTGAATCCCTAAGCAAAAATGTTACTATCAGTGAATTATTTTTGACTTTTCTTATTAAGTAGAGATCCAAACAGAGCAAACAACACCATTACTGGAAGACAAATCAAACAAGGATTCCAAAAAATATTTGTTTATGATTTTAGAAATTCATTTGATATTTTTTTGAGATTTTTCTTTATGCTGGTGTCAAAGTCCAGAAATGGTACATGTAGGTATTTTGGACCTTTTAATAGCACCACTGGCTACCAAAATTTTTTGATGATTTTATATGTTCTATAGAATTTCACAAGGATTCCAGAAAGCTAAATTTTATAGAAATTGGACTAGTAGAAATTCCTAAATTCATAGACAGTAACAAAATAATGAAATCAGAGGAGATGATCCCCTTATGGCTCGCTAATTTCTAAAAATTCTCTATAACTCCGAATGTTCTGAAATTTGGTACAAATGTTCCTGACTTGATTTGGAATCTTTGAATAAAATTTGAATATTTTAGTAGTCTTGTGGTGTCAGGAATTGATTTTAGAAGTCCTAATAGAAGTTTGGACCCGAAAATCAGAACACTAACACTTAAGGTAGAGTGGTGTTAATTAATCAAACAACCAAACAATTTCCTTTAAAGGTCACCACTCTATCTAATTTTAATGTATTTGATCCTGAAAGCCTGATTTAATTTTTTTTTATAATTTTTAAGAGAAATTTTGTGTCAAGAAAGATGGCACTGATCCTGAATCTGTGGGAAGAAAAGGAACTTGAAGCTTTGCTTCAAAAATCTTGCCTTCTTCCTGTAGTGCCTACACACATGAGATGAAAGAAAAGAGAAGGAGATGAGATCCACGTATCAAGAAAGAGATATGAATGAATGCAAAGTCGTGCCTCCCCAGCAACAACATCAAAAAGTGATGCGAAAAAGCATGATTTGATAAGGTTAGGGTTTAAGTCATTGCAACATGTAAATTCATAATCACTTTTAAATTTATATAACCTAGATAATGAAGTATCTTGTTAAGGCCTCTGTTTTGTTGAAACAAAATTATGTTTTATTCTGAACTAATCTTTTAGGATAACATTCAAACGAATCAAGTCAATTATCCTTCACGTGGATCAAAGTGAAGATTATCTCTAGTCAATGTAATTCTTTTATATTTCTTGAGTCTAGAATTACTGTAAGGAACCTCAGTATTAAAGAAAAACCTTTCTAAATCATAAAATAAACATCTAAATAGTATTGATAGACCAAAATAAGAATATTGACCAACTAAACTAGCCTAACGATCAAATCCGATTTTCCCACAATTTATCGACGAATTAAATATTTGATCGATCAACAATTGATCAACCAATTAAATAAATTGATTTATCAAAATAAAAATTGATCGACCAATTTGATTCGAATGATTTTTTGCACCATTCCAAAAATGCTCCGTTTCCACCTATAAATATAGCTCCACACCCGCGTTTCAAAACACATCTTGAAAAATAATTCGAATCTTCATCGTGCTTTCATGCTCATTATTCTATGCTCTTGAAAAGACGTCGCTCTACGCTTCTGAAAAGAGAACTCAGTTTGCATAATTTAATTACTTGAGGTTTCATAGGATTAATTTCTGTTTTCATTTTACTTCATTCAATTCATTGTTGGGATTCTTTATGTTGGAATTCCCAACGTTGTTTGTGACTTCTCTTTGTTGGTAAAAGAGAAGTGATTTGTAAAAGGTTGTGCCACTAATGCAAACACGTTTATATTACATAAACCGTCAATTTATGCATGTTATTAGGCATGTAGTTGCATCATGCATTATATGTGTTGCATAACATACATCATCTTGCATTTAGGTTAGATTGTATAAAATTTAAGTTAATTGTCACTTTTTATGGTCAAGTGATAGGGCGCTATTTAATCGGGGCCTCGGATTGAAGATCCAACCATACGGATCTGATCAGGACGACGATGGAAGTTCAACGACTGCAAAATCGCCCCAATCGAACTTCTATAGCATCAGGTGTAGTCTGAGAAAGATTAGAGGTCAAGGGGCCAAGATGGTGTAAATTCATAGACCATATGACAAATCTAATTACACGGATGGGTTTAGATCAATGATCGCAGCCCAATAGCATGAAAATCGGCCCAATCCAACATCCGTTGCACCATCTACAAGGCACAGAAGATGGACGGCCAAGATGGCACCACGTGGTGCCATCTCAGCCACCCACACCGACCCAAGAACACCTGCAATGACTTTCTCCTCAACCACTAGATCAATCTCAGCCGTTGGATTTCAAAGCCAACGGTCGAGATTCAATTAAGACCGCGCCTCCTCTTCTGAAGGCCAATGCTCGAGCACCCTCAGCCATTAGATCTTCATCCAATAGTCAAGGGCACTTGAGCTCAAAACATAAACGTGACCATCCACCACGATAGCACAGCAGTCACGCACCTGTGGGTGAGCCACAGGTCACGAGTTCAAGCCACGCGGAGCCTCAAATCGAGGCGTGAGCGTAGGCGCGGTCAATTTTAGCTATCAAATGAGGATTGAGTGGCATCGGAAGTGACAATGTGGTGTGATGGATGGGCGAGGATCGCATACGCATGTGATGATGCGTGATCGAATGCGCCATCGCTTGCATAAGGTGCACGATGTGGAGGCTAGTGCTATGCACTTTAAGCTGTCCGATCTTGTGATTAGATGACTAAGAAGGGTTGAACATGCGTAAGCATTTTACGTGAAAGAGGAGAGAAGGTGGGGGCGTGCGCACGTTCTTCAGCAACGTGGGGTCTTTAGTGACATTTATATCTGGTACTAAAGACCCCCCATTTAATGTTTTATGATAAAATGACCATTTTGCCCATTCAAACTTCACTTATAAATAGCCCTACGACCGCCACACTTTCTTCATCCCTTCCTCTCTTCTCTCATCCCCTCCAAAGCTCTAAGAGCTTGTCCCCAACCTGGTATGCTCCTGTAGAGTTAAAAATATAATTTTTCCACCTTCTCATCCCTTTTGTGGAGCATTCTACGATGTCTTCTCACCACCGTTCGAGAAGTGGATCCTGCTGTGACGTCATGCTACCCCATTCTCCATCATCCATCATCGTTCTCCTTCGATCAGCATCTCACCACCTTCGTCCGGGTGCTCCTTCAACGTAGGTCATCCTCTAAGCAACCGTCGAGGAATATAACTTCTCTCCACCTTCTCTTTACTGCATTCTAGAGTAGATTTACTACTTTCTAGCATATCTTTCCTGCTTTCTAGTGTAACAAGTAGTTGTAATGAACATCACTTGATGATTATGAAATCCATGTGTATTATATCTCGATTTTGTCTTTATTTATAATATTCTCTCTCTGTTCTATTCATCATTCTTTATGTAGATAGGTAGTTTAGATTTAATTCAACCAATTAATCTGCTTCGTGACATTAAATCAAATGCGATTTTTAACCAAATGTCCGCCACCCTGTGTTCAACCCAAAATTTATTTCGAGTTTCGGTTAAATTTTTCTCTTGCCAATTTTTCCTCACAAATTATGCTACAACGATGGGTTTTCCAAACTCAAACCTTTTTGCATAGATTTTTCGCTTAAACATTTTGGTGTCGTTGTTGGGGAGGCGATGCTCTTTGATTTTTCATGTTTTCCCGACCTACTTAATCATTTTCTCACTTCTCTCCTTATTGTGATTGCAAGTACTCTTACGAGATGAACAAAAGCAGTAGATTGGAGTAAACTGCTGTTGAAGGGTCTGTAAATTTTCCCCCACCTCCCTACCCAGTAGATTTCATTCCATCACCTAATAACACAAACCCTAATTAACCTAGGAGCTTGCATAAACTCTAAGAGTAGTTTTGATTATTTCTTTGTCACCTCCACCTGCCTTACCCTCCGCTTATAAAGAAAAATTAAAAAAAAAGAAAATCTCACAGAGGTACACAACCTCTTTTGATTCTTCATACTCAACTGGTAGCCCAATCTTTTGGACCGGCACACTCATCAACACATAATTGAGTAGAAATCAGATTAAGTATTCACTTGTGTGCCTAATTAAGTGGTGCATCAGGCCAATTGTTTGAGTTGTTTGGGCTGCACCACTTCAACTAAAAATAATTCATCAAGTAATTGCCAAATAGGTATCGCTTTTAGGACTACACCAGGCACTCCACATTTTTAGCTTGATTTCAAAGGAAAACATCTTCACCTATGCTTTCAAACCTTGGTGTGCCAACTGAACTTGATTGAATACACCTAAAGTTGAATTCTAAAAGCTACTAAGAAAGATTTAAACCCTAAAATTCATCACATCCAAAAATAATCTTGCTTGAAAACCATTGGTTGTGCATGCACAGATATATCAATCAATCATTAAGGGCACAACCCAGATAAAGGGCCCATCACATTCCAAAGCACATTCAAACCTAACCCTAATTAAAATCGAGTAGACGTTGGCCTTAAGGATTGGACTCGCTCTTCAGAGCCCAGATCAAGATTATTTTCGATTAGTCCATTTCTACCGTTCAATCTGATGTTTAGTAGGGGAGCAGAATCAAATGATTGCAGTTGGGGTATACATTAGGAACCGGAGGTGCAAGCCAAAGGAAGAACCTTCTCCCCAGTCCATCCCTCTAATTGGTTGATTGACCCGAAAGAAGTAGATCAAATCATTTCTTCATCTCAAGATGCATTCTAGGAGTCTATAGCCTTTAGGCTAGCCTACCTAAGGATAGGTTTGATTGTTTATATTGCAGGGCACCTTTCTTCCTCCCATTCTATCATGGATCCTTCCACTCCCTATTCTCACTTCCACTCCTACCCTCCCACCACTACTTATTCCCAAAATGATTATTATTCCAACCAGACTTATTCTCATCCATCTTCTAGTTGTGATAATCCTGATTGGGGATATAGTTCTGGACCTCTGTGTTCAGGGTGTAACCCTATACACCATGATCTTGATTCTTATCCTTCTCCGAGTTACATCGATTATAGATCACTGCCCTCATTTGGACAACCTAATATGATTTACAATCAAGAAGGATATGCTGATCCTTATCCTTCCCCAGATTACACTGCATATAGGTCATCACCTCTTTATGTACAACCTAAAATGACCTATTATCAGCGAGGGTACCAAGAACCTCAATCCGTTGACTCCCCTGCACTGAACCCAAACCCATCGAACCCTGAACAAAACCATTTGGTTCAAGTTAACCAGGTCCAAAATAAGGTGTTGGCTAAATTAAGGAATACCATTCAATCTTTATACACTTAGCCAACACCTTGTCCTGAAGAATTGGAGCCTCTGATTGAAATGATTGACGATCTAAACAAGTATTTGTTGGATTGGCTCCAAGATGTTAAGGATAAAGACCTAGGTGAGTTTTTACTTGAAAAGTTATCAAAATTGAAAATGAGATTTGTGATTATTCTAGTCCAATTTTGGGAGGATTCCCGGGATGAACCCTTGGAAGGAGAGTTGATGTTAGAATCTGCTCATGCACCTATAGGGGGATACATTTTACGAGACCAGGGTTGACCAGGTTATTTTAGAGTAATCGAATACGGATGAATTAAATTCTTCACCTAAGATCCTTGAGTCAGGGAACAAGGAAACCTATATCTCCATGGAACAGAAAGTGATTGATGATTTTGAGACATTCATTAATGCAAATTGAGAATTCTTTGATTATGAAGATGAAGAATCATTATGCGAAGTCTCACTTGTGTTTATAGCACATGATTTTTGTGAAACGACTGGGCTTGAGGAATTCGATGAATCGTTTGATGGCCCTAAAATTGAGGAATTTGATCTTGTTGTGGCTTGCATGGTAGATTCAGATCCTGTTATTAAGGATTCAATTCAAAGCCCCATTCCTCAATCACACCCCATTGAGCATGTTGATGATTTTTATTTTGAGATCACTAGACCCAAGTCAATTTTGATTGACCATCAATCTTGGACTTGGAAATTTTAAATGTGGTGATTATCATGAAAGAGGTCCTGGAATCTGAAGTCCTTATTGCAGAGGGTAGGAATTGGGAAATGATGATATAGGAAGCCAATTCTGGAGGAGGCGAAAGATCGACTCTAAGGGTGCCTATTTGTCTGAAACCACCAGCCTTCTACTATGACCCTTATGACATTTTTGATTCAGAGGATGTACAACCCAAGTGCACATTCATTGATTATCCTTTTGAGCTTAATTTCTCTATAACTTGACTTTTTGGTCTTGGGTTGCTTCCTCACAAATCGTAGGCCCGACCTCGCTTGCATGCTGATCATAGGTTTTGGATAACTTTTATCCAGAACCTTAGATACACCCAACCACGGGGGTATGGGTCTACACCACAATCTGGTCCACATTTGTGGACATCTGCTGGTAGGTCCTGAGGTGAATCTTTTTATCCTAATTCTAAGCTACACCTGTCAATTCTTTATTTCTCCTTCTTTGTATACTTTGTATAGTGTGCCTAATTGAAGGCACTAAATTCAGCACGTACACAGTTTCCTTTCATCTCGAAGCCGGCCTGTTATTCACGCAATTCAGGTGCTTTCTACTCTACTCAACTCTATTTCTTATCTTTTTGATACAATGAGGACATTGCATTAGATAGGCATGGGGGGGTGGATATTCACCTCTCAATTATTTTGTTAGCTTCGTAGATTCTTTTTATTTTTTCTTTTAATAAAATTATGGAATTAGTAAGGAGAACTTGGGCTTTAGAAAATTTTCAATCTTAGAGAATAAAACTGTATGACTTGAACACTAAGACCCTTCAGGTCTTTGGGTTTAATCAGCCTAGGTGTCCACTAAAATGTCGACCTGCTTATTAAGTCCTTACCATTCTAAATTTAAATTTTAATTGGTTAAATAAGTTAGGGTGATAAGTACACGGCTTATCAACCCACCCTCTGATTTAAGGGGATTCTAAGTCTAAGCATCTACACACTTTTCGCACTGACTCATTGTTCAGTGGCTTTAATGAAAATTGGGTAGCTAATGAACCTTGTAGGATGGTATGGCTGGCAAGTTATCATGGGTAACAACCCATTGGTCGGTTGTCTAGAACCTAGCCACATGACCATTGCTTTCTGGCTACCTTTAGGTAAATCTTAGATCATGGAAGCCACCTCCTTAAAAAAAGAAAAAAAATATATCTAGAAAGAAAAGAAAAAAAGAAATAAGCCACACTTCACCGTACAAGTATAGTTGACAAGTTATTGTGGGTAACAACCCATTGGTAGGTTGTCCAAATCTCAGCTCAAGAAATGCACGTATATTTCCTAAACACTTAGGAAGACCTGGAGAAGTAGAATAAGCCAGGGAGATGTACACTGGATTTGCCCTTGTGTTGACCTCATAAAAATAAAAGTAGGGAGAAAGCTACCAGTGGAATAGATACACCTTTAGGCAGAATTCCTTTTTAAGGTCACCTAAGGGTGTAGAAACCCGAAGTCTATTCTGATTGTCGATCAATCAGTCTAGCACTTCACACAAAAAGATGCTTAGAACTTAGAGTTCTCAACGAGTCTAGGGTGGGTTGAGTGATCGTAGAAAGCTACTTCGAAACCCTAAACTCAAAAAGCCAAAAAAATTAGAAAAGAAGTAAAAGAAAAAAAAAAAGATCCTTCTTTGAATAAGGCGAGGGCTTGAGGAGGCCGCATTTTGGCAAACACTCGGGCGTTGTTGTCTCTCTGTAGTTCAGGTCTTAGCTGAAATATCTAAGTGTTGAAAAATAACTATTGCCAAATCTAAACCTAATTGTCTTATAAATAGCATATAGTTTCACTAGGGACTAACAAAAGATAGGCACGGGGGTGTGATGTAAACGCGTTTATATCACATAAACTATATATTTATACATGTTCTTAGGCATATACTTGCATCATACATTATAAATATTAAATAACATGCATCACCTTGCATTTAGGTTATATTATATAAAATTTAGGTTAATTGTCACTTTTTATGGTCAGCTGATAGGGTGATATTTAATTACGATCCAACCATATGGATCTGATCAGGGCGATGATCGGAGTTCAATGACTCCAAGAATTCCCCGATCGGACTTCCGTAGCATCAGATGCAGTTCGAGAAAGATCAAAGGTCAAGGGACCAAGATGGTGTAAATCTATACATCAGATGACAAATCTAACCACACGAATGAGTTCAGATCGATGATTGCAGCCCAACAGTGCGAAAATCGATCCAATCCAACATCTGTGGCACCAACTATAAGGCACTGAAGATGGATGGCCAAGATGGTACCACGTGGAGCCATCTTAGTAGCCTACACCTGCCTAAGAATGCCTACATGACTCTCTCCTCAACCTCTCAATCAATCTCAGTTGTTGGATCTCAAATCCAGCGATCGAGATTCAATCAAGACCGATGTAAACACATTTACACTACTTAAAATGTCTATTTATGCATGTTCTTAAGCATAGGATTGCATTTCATGATATAAATATTGCATTACATGCATCATCTTGCATTTAGAGTAGTTTGAATAAAATGGAGGTTAATTGTCTCCTTTTATGTGCTTGGACAGGGCAAATATTTTATCGGGGCCTCGAATCAAAGATCCAACCGTATGGATATGATCAGGGCGACGATTGGAGTTCAACGACTCCAAGATCGCCCTAATCAGGCATCCGTAGCATCAGATAGAGACCGGGGAACCCTAGAAGATCAAGGGCCAGGATGGTGTAAATCCGCACTTCAGATGGAAAATCCGACCACACGGATGAATTCGGATCGACGATCGCAGCCGAACGACACAAAAATCGAGTCAATCCGACATCCGTGGCACCATCTACAACTTCCAGAAGATGGACGGCCAAGATAGCGCCACGTGGCACCATCCCAGCCGCCCAATCGGCCGCAGGAGTCCTGTGAAGACTGCGCACCGTCTCCTCTTCGCCGTTGGATCTCGATCCAACGGCTGCGGTCGCGCGCGTTTAAAAACGTCCGCGTGACCATTTCGCCCGCGTAGCACAGCGGCGACGCAGCTACGGGTGAAGCGGAGGTCGCGGGTTCGAGCCGCGGAGAGGGGGTCGAAGGCGCGGGCGAGCGGGCGCGCACGAGCGTCGGATGAAGATCCAACGGCCGCGCGCGCCCGATAGCGCCGACGCGTAATTGGACGCTCTGGTGGGCGCGCGATCGCACGCGGGCGGCGCGCTACGCAGCGGGCGCGGACGCGATCTAAGCCGTCCGATCTCGCGATCGGACGGCTGAGACGACGCGGACGTGCGTCTGCGTTACGCGCGCAGGCCAGCCGAGCGGGCGTGCGTGGGTGCGGCGGCGACGGCGACGGCGGGGCTTTAGCGACGGTTTTATCTGTCACTAAAGACCCCTTATTTATTATTTTGAAGATGTAATGTCCATTTTGCCCCCACTCCTTGCAACTATAAAAGGAGACCCCCTCCATACGAAATTTGCATCCCTTCCTTCTCCTCTCTACCTCTCCAAAGCTCAAGAGAAGCTTGTCCCACACCCGGGATGCTTCTCGCGAGATAAAGTCCAAATTTTCGTCCCCCTTCGGAAGTGGATCCCGCGACGACGACGGCGTGCTACTTCGTTCCCGTTCTTCTGCTTCGTCCTCCTTCGTCCCGCTTCGTTCTCCTTCGTCCAGGCGTCGTCCCGTCCGGCTCGTCCTCCAAGCGACCGTCGAGGAGGATTCTCTCTCCCTATTCTTTTTACTGCTTTCTAGTATAGATTTACTGCTTTCTAGAGTAGTCTATTCGTCCTCCGAGCAATCGTCGAGGAGGACATTTCTCCCTCCATTCTTTTAATGCTTTCTAGAGTAATTGTTTTATATTTTCTAGTTGTAAGGAACGAACTCTTTTATGATAAATTCCTTGTCTATTCTACATCTCATTTTGATTTCCATGTATAGTATTCTTTCTCTCTCTCTTACTCCCTCTCTCTCTTTTATTTGTTGTAGATACTTAGATAGTTTAAATTGAATTTCTTCGTGACAAAATAAAAAAACGAAACGCGAAGTTTTTAAATCAAACGTTCGCCTCCCTGTGTTCGACCCGGAATTCTTATTTCGGTATAAATTTTATTTGTTGAACACGAATCCTTCGCTTTCGAACTACAACGACGGGTTTTCCAAAACCAAACACGTTAGCGTAGATTCTCGTTCAACATTTTGGCGCCGTTGCCGGGGAGGCAACGCTCTTTGATTTCTCTTCGCGTTTTGTAACTTACAAATCATTTACCTCGCTTTTCTCCTTTCTTATTGTAATTGCAGGTACTCTTTCGAGACAGGCAAAAGCGGTAGATTGGAGAAAGTGCTGTGAAAGGTTTTGTAAGTTATCACCCATTCTTTCCCCCTCCATAGATTTCATTCGCCACATTGAATCCAAATTCCAATTAACCTAGGTGTTTGCATAAATCCTAGGAATAGTTTGGTTGTTTGGATTGTCACTCACATTCATTCCACCTTCATTTATATAAAAAAAAAAGTAAAAAGATAATTTTGTGGGGTAATTTTCAACAAATACACAATGTACACCCACATTTAAAGGCACTTAACCAAATTGATTTGTTTCTACTCAACTGGGTTCTGATCTGTGGGACCAGTACACATAAAGCAACACATAAAAGAGTAGAAATCATTCTAAGTTAACCATCTTTGTGTGCCTAACTTAGTGGTGCATTTGAGGCCAATTGTTTGAGTTGATTGGGCCGCACCACTTCAAATAAAATCAACTCATCAAGTAGCTGCCAATTAGGTTCAACTCTTAGGGATCTACCAGGCACTCCACATTCTTTTTAAACCTTAAAGGAAAATATCTTCACCTGTGCTTGCAAAACCTGGTGTGCCAATGAAACTTGATTGAAAACACCTAAAGTTGAATCCTAAAAGCTACTAAGCAAGATTTGAACCTTAAAATTCATCACATCAAAAATAATCTTGCTTGAAAACCACTGGTTGTGCACGCACACACAAAGCAATCAATCATTAAGGGCACAACCCATTTAAAGGGCCCATCACATTCCAAAGCACATTCAAACCAAGCCCTAAATAAAACAGAGTAGACATTGGCCTTAAGGATTGGACTCGCTCTTCAGAACTCAGAACGAGATTATTTTCGATTAGTCTGTTTCTACTGTTCAATCTGATGTCTAGCTAGGGGAGCAGAGTCAAACGATCGCGGCTGGGGGGTACACTAGGAACCGGAGGCGCAAGCCGAAGGAAGAACCTTCTCCCCAGTCCCTCCTTCTAACTGGTTGGATTGAACAGACAGAAGTAGATCAAATCGTTCCTTTATCTCAAGATGGGTTTTGAGAGTCTGTAGGTCTATAGGCTAACCCATTTAAGGACAGGTTTGATTGTTTGTATTGCAGGGCACCTTTCTTCCTCCCGTGTCTCATGAATCCTTCCACATATTTCACGCATTCCCGCTCTTTCCCTCCTGTTGTAAATTATCCTCAACATGACGATTATCCCAACTCGTATTGTAATCGACCATCAGTTAGTTGGGATAATTCGGATTGGGGATACAATTCCGGACCCCCGTGTTTAGGGTCTAACCCTGAACACTTTGATTCTCAATTCTATCCTTCTCAGAGTTGCATCGATTATAGATCGTCCTCCTTTCATGAACAACCTAATGCGATCTACAATCAAGAAGGATACACTGATCCTTACCCATCCTCTGATTTCACTGCCTTTAGGTCATCTCCATCTTTTGAACAATCTGAAATGACCTATTATCAGGATGGGTATAACGAATCTCAATTCGTTAATTCCTCTACATTGATGTCAAACCCGCCCAACCCTGAACCAACTCATTTGGTTCAGGCTAATCAGGTTCAAGATAAGGTTCTGGCTAACTTGAGGAATATCATTCAATCTTTAGAAGTTCAGCCAATACCTTGCATTGAGAGATTGGAGCCCCTGATTGAAATGATTGATGATTTAAACAAGTCTTTGTTGGATTGGCTCCAGGATGTTAAGGATAAGAACCCGGGTGAGTTTCTACTTGGGAAATTAGCGAAATTGAGGATGAGATTCGTGGTTGCTTTGATTCAATCTTGGAATAATTCCCAGGATGAACTCTCTTCAGGAAAGCCAATGACAGAACCCGCTCAGGCACCTGTTGGGGGGGACATGTGTTACGAAGCTGACCAGATTGAATTAAAACAACCAATTAAGGATGATTTGATTTCTTCACCTGAAATCCCTGAGCCGGGTTACGAGAAAACGTATGTCTCCTTGGAACGCAAAGTGACAAATGATTTTGGGACATACATTGATACGGATCCTGATGGTGAAGATTCAAGTTGCGAAGTCTCACACGAGTTTTCAGATCACGATTTTTGTGAGACGATTGGGCCTGAGGAATCTGATAGATCATTTGATAGCCCAATAACTGAGGAAACTGATCTTATTAGGGCACACGATACGGATCCAGAATCGCATTTTCTGGAGGAATTAATTCAATGCCCTGATTATCAGTTACACCCTGTTGAGCTTATTGATGATTCTAATTCTGAGATAATTAGACCCAAGTCAATTTTGATTTTGCCACATCATCTAGACTTGGAGATTTCAGACGGGGTGATGAATATACAAGAGGTCATGGAATTTGATATGCCGAATGAGGAGGATAGGAGCTGGGAAATTCTGATTTGGGAAGTCAATTTTGAAGGAAATGGAAGATTGAGTCGAAGGGTTCCTTTTAAACTGAAACCATCAAATCAAAACCCTTACGACATTTGTTTCGAGGATGTCAAACTCAAGCACACATTTAACGATTATCCTTTTGAGCTTCAATTCTCTGTAACCCGACATTTTGGCCTTGGGTTGCATCCTCACAAATCGCAGGCCCGACCCCGCTTGCATTCTGATTTTAGGTTTTGGGTAATTTTTATCCAGAACCTAAGATATTCTCGATTATGGGGTGTGGGTCTGCACCACAATCTGGTTCACATCTGTGGACCTCTGCTGACCGGTCAGAGGATTCTTCTGTTTATTCTAATTCTGACCTGCTCATGTGAATTCTTCATTTCTTTTCTTTGTATAGTGTGCCTAGCTGAAGGCACTAAACTCAGCACATATACAGTTCTTTTTCATTTTCATCTCGGAGCGGACCCGATATCCACGCAATTCAGGTGCTTTCTACGCTTTTCCACTCTGTTTTATGTCTTTTTAATACAATGAGGACATTGCATTAGATAGGCATGGGGGGATGGATATTTATCTTTGAATTCATTCGTTAGCTCCGTAGATTTGTTTTATTATTAAAAAAAAAAAAAAATCGAAATTAGGAAAGAGAATTTGGGTTTAAGAAAATTTTCGATCTTAAGAAATACTATATTATGGTTTGAACACAAAGACCCTTCAGGTCTTTGGACTTAATCAGCCTATGTATCCACTAAAATGTGGATTTGTTTTTCGAGTTCTCGCCAACCTGAATTTTATTATAATTGGAATAAATAAGTTTGGGTGATAAGTACACGACTTGTCAACCCGCCCTCTGATTTAAGGGAATTTTGAGTTTTAAGCATCTACACACTTTCTTTGCACTGACTCGTTGTTTGGCGATTTTAACGGAAATTGGGTAGCTAATGAACCTTCTAGGGTGATATGGCTGGCAAGTTATCGTGGGTAACAGCCCATAGGTAGGTTGTCCAGAGCCCAGTCACTGGACCTTTCTCTTTTTGCTGCCTTTAGGTAAATCTTTGACCAGGGAAGCCACCTACTTTAAAAAAAAAAAAAAAAAAATCAAAAAGGAGAAAAGAACAAAAAGAAATAAGCCACACTTCGCCGCACGAGTATGGCTGGCAAGTTGTCGGTGGTAACAGCTCATCGACCGATTTTCCAGAACCCAGCTCAGAAAATGCACTAAAAATTCCCAAAACACTTAGGAAGAAGCGGAGAAGTAGAATAAACCGGGGAGATATACACTGGATTCACCCTTGTGTTGACCCCGTTAAAAAAATAATAATAATAATAAAAATAAAAAAATAAAAGTAGGGAGAAAGCTACCGGTTGTAAAGATACACCTTTAGGTAGAATTCTTTTTGAGGTCACCTAGAGGCGTAGAAATCCGAAGTCCGTTTTAATTGCCGGTCAACGAGTCTATCACAATCACAATAAGATGCTTGAAACTTAGGGTTCTCATCAAATCTTGGGTGAGTTGAATGGCCGTAGAAAGCCACTCTTAAACCCTAAAATTTGAAAATCCAAAAAAAAAAAGAAAAAAAAAAGTAAAACCAGAAAAAGAAATTTTTCTTTGAATAAGGCGAGGCTTGAGGCGATCTGCATTTTGGCTGATACCCGGGCACTGTTGTGTCTTTGAAAGTTCAGTTCTTAAGTAGACAATTTCTTAATGATTGAAAATAACTCAGGTCCAAATAATCCAACCTAATTCTTTTATAAATAGCATATAGTTTTTGCTAGGGACTAACAAAAGATAGGCATGGGGGTATGATGTAAACACATTTACACTACTTAAAATGTCTATTTATGCATGTTCTTAAGCATAGGATTGCATTTCATGATATAAATATTGCATTACATGCATCATCTTGCATTTAGAGTAGTTTGAATAAAATGGAGGTTAATTGTCTCCTTTTATGTGCTTGGACAGGGCAAATATTTTATCGGGGCCTCGGATCAAAGATCCAACCGTATGGATATGATCAGGGCGACGATTGGAGTTCAACGACTCCAAGATCGCCCTAATCAGGCATCCGTAGCATCAGATAGAGACCGGGGAACCCTAGAAGATCAAGGGCCAGGATGGTGTAAATCCGCACTTCAGATGGAAAATCCGACCACACGGATGAATTCGGATCGACGATCGCAGCCGAACGACACAAAAATCGAGTCAATCCGACATCCGTGGCACCATCTACAACTTCCAGAAGATGGACGGCCAAGATAGCACCACGTGGCGCCATCCCAGCCGCCCAATCGGCCGCAGGAGTCCTGTGAAGACTGCGCACCGTCTCCTCTCCGCCGTTGGATCTCGATCCAACGGCTGCGGTCGCGCGCGTTTAAAAACGTCCGCGCGACCATTTCGCCCGCGTAGCGCAGCGGCGACGCAGCTGCGGGCGAAGCGGAGGTCGCGGGTTCGAGCCGCGGAGAGGGGGTCGAAGGCGCGGGCGAGCGGGCGCGCACGAGCGTCGGATGAAGATCCAACGGCCGCGCGCGCCCGATAGCACCGACGCGCAATTGGACGCTCTGGTGGGCGCGCGATCGCACGCGGGCGGCGCGCTACGCAGCGGGCGCGGACGCGATCTAAGCCGTCCGATCTCGCGATCGGACGGCTGAGACGACGCGGACGTGCGTCTGCGTTACGCGCGCAGGCCAGCCGAGCGGGCGCGCGTGGGTGCGGCGGCGACGGCGACGGCGGGGCTTTAGCGACGGTTTTATCCGTCACTAAAGACCCCTTATTTATTATTTTGAAGATGTAATGTCCATTTTGCCCCCACTCCTTGCAACTATAAAAGGAGACCCCCTCCATACGAAATTTGCATCCCTTCCTTCTCCTCTCTACCTCTCCAAAGCTCAAGAGAAGCTTGTCCCACACCCGGGATGCTTCTCGCGAGATAAAGTCCAAATTTTCGTCCCCCTTCGGAAGTGGATCCCGCGACGACGACGGCGTGCTGCTTCGTTCCCGTTCTTCTGCTTCGTCCTCCTTCGTCCCGCTTCGTTCTCCTTCGTCCAGGCGTCGTCCCGTCCGGCTCGTCCTCCAAGCGACCGTCGAGGAGGATTCTCTCTCCCTATTCTTTTTACTGCTTTCTAGTATAGATTTACTGCTTTCTAGAGTAGTCTATTCGTCCTCCGAGCAATCGTCGAGGAGGACATTTCTCCCTCCATTCTTTTAATGCTTTCTAGAGTAATTGTTTTATATTTTCTAGTTGTAAGGAACGAACTCTTTTATGATAAATTCCTTGTCTATTCTACATCTCATTTTGATTTCCATGTATAGTATTATTTCTCTCTCTCTTACTCCCTCTCTCTCTTTTATTTGTTGTAGATACTTAGATAGTTTAAATTGAATTTCTTCGTGACAAAATAAAAAAATGAAACGCGAAGTTTTTAAATCAAACGTTCGCCTCCCTGTGTTCGACCCGGAATTCTTATTTCGGTATAAATTTTATTTGTTGAACACGAATCCTTCGCTTTCGAACTACAACGACGGGTTTTCCAAAACCAAACACGTTAGCGTAGATTCTCGTTCAACAAAGACCATGCCTCCTCTCCTGAAGGCCAACACTCGAGCGCCCTCAACTGTTGGAACTTCATCCAATGGTTGAGGGTGCTTGAGCTCAAAACATAAATGCGACCTTCCACTGCAATGGTGCAGCGGTCTGACGGAAAGCCATTCTCACAGATTTTGAAGTCGTCGGAAATTGCAGTATAGTCGTGCAAAAACGTTCGTCAAAAAAATGATTTTTTGTAAAGATAATGAGACTTTGAGTCCTTGTCGTTTGTCTCTGGGAGGCGTTTATGCAAATTTGAAATTGATCTTTTTCACCCTACTTGCTTAAAATCTCATGGCGATTTATGGTTATTACGTATTTAAGCGCGACATGCTTAGTTGCAAGAATATCAGAAATTAAAAGCAGGCAACTTTAATCACACAAAATATATTGCAACAAGCTCATGGTGATTCTCAACACATCAACATATATATATAGAAAATTTTCTTTCATTCATTCAAGAGAGTGTTTGAAACATGGAACTAAAGGAGAGCTTATAGAAGAAAGCTTAAAGACATCAATCTCGCTAATAGAAAATGATCGCATACAGGAATCTATGGGGGCATTTTGCAGGCATCTTTGGGGGAGAATAAAGAGCTACACTACTAATGTAAACATGTTTACACTACTTAAGATGTCTATTTATGCATGTTCTTAAGCATAGGATTGCATTGCATACTATAAATATTGCATAACATGCATCATCTTGCATTTAGATTAGTTAAATAAAATGGAGGTTAATTGTCTCTTTTTATGTTCATGGATAGGGCAAACATTTTATCGGGGCCTCGGATCAAAGATCCAACCGTACAGATGTGATCAGGGCGATGATTGAATTTCAACGACTCCAAGATCGCCCTAATCAGACATCTGTAGCATCAGATAGTGATCGGGGAACCCTAGAAGATCAAGGGCCAAGATGGTGTGAATCCATACTTCAAATGACAAATCCGACCGCACGGATGGATTCGGATCGACGATCGCAGCCTAACGACGTGAAAATCAACTCAATCCGACAACCGTGGCACCATCTACATCATCCAAAAGATGGACAGTTCAGATGGCTCCACGTGGCGCCATCTTAGTCGCCCAACCGGCTGAAGCACCCGTCGCACCTTCTCTTCTTTAATTAGAGTGCCGCTTCTCCGCCGTTGGATGCACATCAAACGTCTATGGATGCACATGCCTGATTTCATCCGCGCGACCATCTCGACGACGCAGCGCAGCGGGTGGAAGCTCTATTGCGAACAAGTGGCGTGCGATCGACTCCTTGTGAGTGGGTGCTGGAGCGCGGGTGAGCGGGCTCCGCGATCGCTCGATCACGATCGAGCAGCTACGGGTGCTGGTGTCGGACCCAAATAGGTTGTTAATATGGTGATTTTATCGTTGAAATGTGTATAGTGGTTAACCTAAATTGGACCTAACCATCTCTTGACAAAATTTTTAACCTGGCCTACTTGATTTTTATCTTGGCCACTTTTAGGCCCAGGGTCGAACTCAGGGAAGTAGGGTTACAAGTCGAGTTTCTACGCCTTTCCTACAATGAGTCTCTTCCTTTCGTTTATTGTGTTTTTGGTGTTTTTCTATTTAGATTTTTTTTTGGTAATCTTTGTCCTTAAGGCACACCCTCAAAATTGGGTTCTTGGCTTTGAGCCAAAACATAGTTCCAAAAATGGGTCTTGCTATTCGCAAGACAGAGTACCTGCAAGTCAAAGATTATCTTTTCTCTTTTATATATATTCTTTGTCTTTTTACTATCAGGAAAGCAAAATAGAAATAAAGTAAATATAGTATATATATATGTATATATTATGTATATAAAGGGGTGGGGGTGGAGGTGGAGATGGAGTGTAGCATGGTGTCTAGTCGGTCGTCGTCTAGCAAGATGCAACAAATAGGATGAAGTACCGCGTGTAAGGTGTAGGATGGATGGTGGAAGATGAATGCGAACACGCTTTTTGTAACCATGTATCGGGGAATATCAGCAACTGGTGTAGATATTCCCGCGATACAGTGTGTGGAAATGATGTGAAAATATACATATATGTATATACGTAAATATATCTATATGTATATATGGTTATAAATATATAGGTATATATTTGTATATGTATATATATATATTTATAAGTATATGTATAGATAGATATATGTATAGATTTATATATATATATATGTATATATATATATATAGTTATATAGATATAAATGTATATATGTATGAATATTTATATATATATATATATGTATATGTATACATGTATATATATATGTATGTATATATATATATATATGTGTGTATATGTATATAGATTAATACATATTTATGTAAGTACTAATATATGTGTAGATATATGTATAAATATATATATATATAAGTATACTAATACTTAGTTATATAAGTACTACTATATGTATAAATATAAGTATATATATATATATGTATATATGTATATATATATATGTATATATATAAGTATATAGATATATATATATATATACATATGTATGTATGTATACTATTACATAAGCATATAGGTACTACTATATGTATAAATATAAGTATATATATATGTGTACATATATATATGTATATAAATATATGTATATATATATCAATATATATAAGTATACGTATATATATATATATGTATGTATATAATAGAGTATAGGAGTGTGTGTGTGTGTGGAAGTGTGAGTGTATGTGCGTAAACGTTGGTGAAGAGAGTGAGAGAGTGTTGTGAGAGAGAGCGAGAGAGAGAGCAGCCACGCTGCTGGAGACGAGGTGCTGTTAAGGAGTTTGGGCTTTAGGGTCGACGTCTGATCCATGCGTGCACGCGCAGGCGCATATTCGCGCAGAGAGGAGCGCGCATGCAAGAGAGTTGGTGCGGAGAGGACCCAGCACCCAGTGTTTCGCGAAGTGGCTGGAACGGGTGCTCGCAGGCACCGGCGAAGGGAGTGCACGACGCAGACTGGTGCGGGCGACGCAGATGCGCGGGCATGTGTGGGCGACACGGGGCGAGATGCGGGCGTGGGCGATCGGCGGTAGCGGCGCACCAGGTGACCGGTAAAGTGAGAAGCTCACCTGTCACCCCACTGTAGCCACAGTGTCATGCAGACTCACGTGAATAGTGGCTACAATGGTCGGGCGAGCTGCGCGACCGGGAGCTGTAGGTGGTGTGAGTGTGGCTGGCTCATGGCTGCTGCGCGCGGGCTAGCGCGCGAGGAAGAGGGTCTGCGCCGGCCGGTTGCGAGCGTGGAGAAGCTTGTGACCTAGCGCGCGGAGAGGGAGGCGTGGGCGCCTGTAGCTTGCACGGAGGCTTGCGGGTGCTGGCAGGGGTGCGGGGAAGCGCTTGGCCGGTCGCTGTAGTGATGCGCAGTGGCCGATTGCGGGTGGAAGAGAGAGCATGACAGAGTGAAGAAGCGGGAGGCATCGAGGCCTGCAGGAGTGCGCGGAGGGCGAGGGCACCTGCAAGCACGCGCGGAAGGGGCTGGGGATGCTGCTGCTGCTGCCTTGCTACTGCTGCTGCTGCCGAGCTTCGAGCATCAGACCTTGAAGCTTGCGGCGATGGCTGAAGGTGCTGGAGCGGAAAAGAAATGAGAGAAGAGCCACCACGCCCACCAGCTCTTTGAAGAGCTGGGCGGTGGTGGTCTCACTATGGTGGGTGTTCACCACAGTGAGGGCTCTTGTCCGCTGGGTGTCTCCGAGGAGGAGGGCCGACGTGTGGAGGGAGAGGGAGGAGAGGATTGCCTGGAAGGAGATGGATCTGCGGGTTCTTTTTTTTGAAGTTGACCAGGCTCCTTTTGCAAGAAGGAGCTGCACCTATTTTTAAAGAAGAAGAGAGCATGCACAGCCATTCCCTGGCTATCATGGCTCAAGGATGGCTCATGGCAGGGAGATCATGTACCCAGCTGGTAGGGAGAGGGATGGAGAGCAGGGAATGTTGCGAGGAGAAGCTGCTCCATGCAGCCGCGGGAGAAAGATTTAAAAATCAAAAAGAAATAAAAATGGAGATGGAAATATTACGAAGCAGCACTTGAAGAAAATGTGAATTGCGAGGCCAATTATTTCATTCTCCTCCTCTCTTAATTAAATGCATGCATGCATGTATTTTTACAATGCAACTATGGAACCCTAATATGCATAGGTAATGCTAGGAAATAGCATAAGAAGACACTATTGCAGGTGTATTTTTGCGGTGCAATCATATCCCCATGCCTATCTTTCACTAGTCCCTAGCAAAGCATTTTTTGTCGTATTTAGAAATGATCTTAAGCTAAAGATTTTCTTCCGAGGCAACATAGGTGTGTTTATTGTTGGATATTGTGAGAACCAATTGTAGAGAAGACTACCAGTACTTTAAGTCTCACATGACATAGATCATCTTTCGACTAACCAGGACTCTTGATATGTAAACCTTAAGTACGATTTCTAGGATCTAGGAGGTTTTTGCCGTACTCGAGAGCTCAAAAGGTTATGGCTTGTGCTTAGTGAAGGATCAAGACTAACCAGATGAACATTAAGACTCAAGCCCAGGGTTTCACGAATCTTTAAGTACAGGTTGGTCCCAGTTTCAGCTCGTGTTTTCGGATTGACCCTTAAGAAGATGACGAAAAACTCAACTCCCATTTTCTAATTTTTGTGGCTCAAAGGAAAACAAGGTATTTGTAACTTGCCCTGAAGAACTTCTTGTAGGGCGAAGACTTTACAGACAATTGTGAGATATACTGACTTATTTGCAACTCTATTTTTTTTTTTTTTGAAACACGTGTCAGTATATCTCTTACAACTTTATTTGGAGGAGCACACTTTTCTTTTTGGTGGGAGAGCTTCTTTTTGGTAGAAAGAGTTTCTCCTAAACACAAGACTAAAACTTGGGATAAAAAGTCTACCTGCACGCATAGGTAAGGACTCCACCTTCCCTAATGAATACTAGGGTTGGATCTTATGTTCACCTGATCTTTCCTGATATGTGTAGTGTGAACCAAGTTTACTTAAGCTCTCAAGTAAAAGCAAACCAACGGATCCTGTACTGGTGTCTCAGGTACAAGAATACGTCCTTAGTTAGGAGAGATTCTGATCTATTTTGTCAATGCTCAAGTGAATTAAGCTGAGCTTGAGCGAATCAAGCTTTTGTGGCCTGGAAAGTCTTCAAAAAAGAGGTTGAATATCCATAAACACTTATTGTATTTTTGTTTCAGCTTTCAGATCATTACTAAACGCCATTTTTTATTATTATTATATTTTTTTTTCTTTTTCCTTTTCTTGCATATTTATAAATGGGCGGAAACTGCATGATACCATAAAATACCCAGATCATATGGATGCCTATCCACCCCCCCAAGCCAAACAATGCTATGTCCTCATATGCATGCAGGGAAAGGTAGAGAAAGGGCGGAAGATTGAGTAACGAGAGTTGAGGTGCAAGGTATATAACAGGGTGGTAGGGTGGGTGGTTGGTGGGTGGTGAAGAGAAAAGTGAAGTGATCGTGATAGAGGCGTGAAAAGTGACGGTGGATGGTGAAATGTCTGGCATTTCATGGGATGAGAGTGTCCCAGGTGGATCGAAGAACAAGTCGGGAAGGAGTTGGCCCTCAGATTGGCCAAGAAGAGGGGCTTCTTGGATAGATGGATCCAAAAAGGAATAGCCCCAGTGAGAAGTATATGGGCTCAAGGTCCTAGTGTGGAGTTGCAAATCCTCCTGATTTGGCAGGAAGGAAAGGGCAATCCGGTCTTCAAGAGTGTAGACAGGCAGTGAGTAGCCCGGATAAGACGTAGACCATGAGGTATGGGAAGTGGGGAAAACCTCGTCAGAAGTCTGGCCAGGAGAAGGTACGGGACAAGGGAGGGATGGGGGAATGTCATAGTATGTATTGATCAGGCAGTCGTCAAGTAATCTGCAGCAGTCTGAATAGGTCCCAATTAGTCTGATACATGCACTAACGGTCATGTCCTCGTCAGATGTGTCATCCTCGATGTAATCGCAATCAAAGTTCTTGGCTGCCTTAAAGATGTTAATCTTGATCTTTTCAGATCCACCGGTAATCTCAATACAACCTGACTCGCAGTCGATAAGGGTGCAGGCTGTGGCCAAGAAAGGTCGACCGAGGATGATCGGACAATCAGGAAGTAAACTAGGAACTTCCATATCTAAAATAAGAAAGTCAACAGAAAAATAGAGACAGTTGACCCTAACCATCACGTCTTCCACCACACCCTTTGGGATTTTGACAAAACGATCCGCCAATTGTAACGTGACAGGGGTGGGTTTCAGATTTCCCAAGGAAAATTTTTCGAGCATGGTGGTCAGTATAAGATTTATGGAAGATCCTAGATCAAGAAGGGCATGGTTAAAATTGCAGCCTTGGATGCTACAGGAAATGAGCGGTGAGCCCGGATCTTTCTGCTTTGGTGGTAGGTTTGACAGTATGGCACAACTCTCATGAGGCAAGAGAACCACCAGATTTTTAGTTTTCTTTGACTGTCGGCTGGGTGTTGTGTAGTCTTTGAAAAATTGGGCGACAGTAAGTATGTGGTCGATAGCCTCGAGCAGGGGTTCCTTGATTTCTACATCCCTGAACAAATTACGTAGGTTATCAAAGGCCTGCGTATCTTTCTTTTTACCTTTTGGCTCCCTCAGTAGAGCCTCAGGGAATGGGACTGATTCTGGCAACAATTTTGGTGTATCGTCCTCTCGCGAATGCAGTGCGCATCTCGAATGAGAGGGTGATGAAGAAGAAGACGGGCCAGGATCAGGTTGAGGCAGATCGACGATTTTCCTACCACTCCTCGTAATGATAGCATTGGACGATGCAGGTCCAGTGGGATCATACGGCGGAGGAGGGTTCGCAATAGGGACATAAGAGTGTAGTGCTGCAGCGGGATTAGCCTGAAATCTCGATGGAATGCTCGGAGCTTGCAGAATTTGATGAACCTGCCCCTGAGAAGGTCGTACCTGTGGTTGAGGACCACAGGGTATGAAATTTCGCGGGTTTTGAATAGGTTGGGGGGGAAGAGTGCCTTGAGATCGAGTCGTCATGCGTAGTTGACTGATCTCAGCATTCTGCTGTGCTAGTTGGTGCTGAAGAGAGGTCATGTTCTCTTCATGGAGCTTTGACATATCCGTCATCATTCGCATCAATTTGTCAAGAGGACTTGATGCGTGTTCTACTTACAGTACGCAAGGGCCTGATGGCGGATTCGCCATAGGATTAGACTGGGTCCTTGGGATGATGGGTGCGGACGGTTGCATTGGTCCACCAGCAGGGTTTTGGCACTACGGGTTGTTGGACCATGCAAAATTCGGATGATTACGTCACCCTGGGTTATAAGTGGCAGAGAATGGGTTGTTCCCCAGGGCGCAAGCGTCTTCTATGCCAGAAGACGCGTCCCCATGTAAATATGCATCTGAGCACACTGAGGCCTGGTCCTCCGTGTCAAAATACTGGCTCGCAGAAGCTAGTTCCACATGACTTACCGAGTCGCTCGGGTTTCTTGGGATAAGCCTGCTGTGGGTAGAATTTGGATTGTGACGAAGTGGTGAAGTGGGGGTGTTTGCCAGAGATCAGGTGGGGTTGGCCAGAAGGTTTTCCAACTTCTTGTGCATGACAGAGACTTCATCCAGTTTTTGTGCAATAAGGCTTAGGTCAGTGGATGAATGGGAGGGTCTTAAGTCAACTTCGTGGACATTACGGGGTTGGCTGGTACGATTAAAGGCGACAATGGAAGCAACCTTCATCGAGTTTTCACTCATAATTTCAAACAATTCAAATGCTCCATTCTCATCTTTATTCATAAAGTTCCCTCCGCAGGAAGCGTCTGCAATCTGCTTCAAAGTCTCATTTATTCCATAGTAGAAAATCTAGGCTATATGCCACTTAGGCAAACTGTGGTGCAGACACTTCCTGAGGAGGTCATTATACCTCTCCCATGCCTCATGAAATTGTTCACCGTTTTGTTGCGTAAATGAAGTGATAGCACGGCGAAGCGCATTGGTTCACCCGATTGGAAGAACTTCTTGAGAAACGCTGTTCGCATCTCTTCCCAAGAGTGGATGGTTCTCCCAAGGGTGTGTAACCACTGCGATGCTTTATCCTGCAATGAAAATGGGAACATTTTCATGACTATAGGTAACCCGACATTTCTTGGTTTAACCATTTCAACCAGTCGGGTTAGGTCTTCCAAGTGGAGAAAAGGATCTTCATTTGCAAGACCATGGAAGTGAAAATTTATTAGGCCAATTATGTTTGGTTTCAATTCAAAGTCGTCCCCACCTATGGGGACCCGAATTTGTCCTGTGGTCTCTGCAGCAGTGGGATTCTGATAGGAGATAAGAGACCTAGGCTCCTCCCATTCGGGAGGGTTCCGTGTTTCCTCCAATGTTTCCCGAATGTCTTCCATTTGTTCATTATACATTTCCATTTGGGCTTGGAGGTGGGTTATGGGATCTAAGGCTCCACCACCTAGTGGGTTCTGAGGGCGATTTCCTCCCTCGGGATTTGGGGGTGGGTGTGCAGCCATGTTTGTGGAGGAGGACAATTCGACTTCTTTTCTAAATTTATCAGTCAATTCAAATAGTTCAGGGTTTTGTGACCTCCTCCCAAACATGCAATACCGCAGGATGAGTTGGGGAGATGAGAAGGGAAAAGAGATGAGAGAAATGACGCCACAAAGGTATACTTGATGACAAATCAATTCAATCAAATTCCTAACCTCTATAGTGTGCCCTTAGACCTAAAGATCTAAGTTACCTACTATCACGAACTACGGAACCGAATGCGAGCACCGTGGAACCACCGGGCCAGATTGAAAGGCTGTTTGCCTCAGTCTTAGACACCCGATAGCACATGGGAACTCTCATCAGCACATAGATGCTACATGCAGATAGTTAGACCTCCAAATGTTAGGAAGGGTCAAGTTACTACCAGTTTTAGCTAGAGGCTTAGGATCAAGTGCTTTTGGAATGTGAAGGGCATTTTTTACGGGTAATGCCCAAGTGATTGATTTTTAGAGTGTGTAAAACAAGCATGCAACGGGGAAATCTCCCCTAATTGAAGTTTTTATTGGTGAATGGTTTTTAGAGTTTAGCCTTAAGTAGTATGAATTTTAGGATTTCTCTAAATTACCAATTCAACCAATCTTCGGGTTTTTGAGAGAATACAGGTTTTCTTCAAAGCCCAACAAACCCTTCTTCAAAATCAGTTGGTTAATGCATGCTAAAATGAAATGGGCTACCCTAAATGGAGATTTCTATGTGTGGATGCACGAATCAGTTTTAGAGTTTATGTGAAAGGGAGCCAAAGCACTTCAATTCAAGTGCTCCCAATCACCAGAATGATTTCCACGTACAAGGCTCAACCAGAAGATAAAGAAAATCAATTTGTTGGGGTTGAAATATTCGGGATCAAATCTTAGGCAAGTTGAAAAGTCGTGGTGGGGTTGGAATTAATTCATTCCAAGTTTCCACTCCAAAAGGGTGATCCCGAATTGTAGATAAGTGAGGCAAAAGAGGGGTGCAATCAATATTGTTGTGTTTGCCTCACGACAAAAAATTCAAGAATCAAGATTCTTGGATTTTCATGAAGTGAAGTAAGGCGGGAAATCCCGGGGCGGTGGGAGTGACGACAATCAATCAAACAAGTGAATTTTAATCCACTTGCCCCAAGAGATCCCAAGAAGTTTTTCTAGTTTTTAGCATTTAGTTTTTTTTTTTTATTAAGGTGACAAGTTAGCCCAAGTTGCTAAAAGAAGACCTACTTGTTCAGCAACGTGTGCGAAGCTCCAATGCGGTGTCGGCGTCTTCATGCTCTCGTTCTCATCTTGGATCTGCTCACGTCTCCAAGTTTGTCCGCCTACCTTTTTCTTGCAACAGGTTCACCTGCACACCAAAAACAGAGATACCCGTGAAGAGAGAAGAGAAGAGAAAAAATTATAGGAATGGAGTAAAAACTTGAAGGCGCACTTCCCCGGCAACGGCGCTAGAAAAGGTGTGGTGTCGGACCCGAATAGGTTGTTAATATGGTGATTTTATCATTGAAATGTGTATAATGGTTAACCTAAATCGGACCTAACCATCTCCTAACAAAATTTTTAACCTGGCCTACTTGATTTTTATCTTGGTCACTTTTAGGCCCAGGGTCGAACTCAGGGAAGTGGGGTTACAAGTTGAGCTTCTACGCCTTTCCTACAACAAGTCTCTTCCTTTCGTTTATTGTATTTTTGGTATTTTTCTATTTAGATTTTTTTTTTGTAATCTTTGTCCTTGAGGCACACCCTCAAAATTGGGTTCTTAGCTTTGAGCCAAAACAGAGTTCCAAAATGGGTCTTGCTATTCGCAAGACGGAGTACCTGCAAGTCAAAGATTATCTTTTCTCTTTTATATATATTTTTTGTCTTTTTACTATCTGGAAAGCGAAACAGAAATAAAGTAAATATAGTATATATATATGTATATATTATGTATATAAAGGGGTGGGGGTGGAGGAGGAGATGGAGTGTAGCACGATGTCGAGTCGGTCATCGTCTAGAAAGATGTAACCAGCAGGACGAAGTGCCGCGTGTAAGGTGTAGGATGGATGGTGGAAGATGAATGCGAACACGCTTTTTGTACGCATGTATCGTGGAATATCAGCAACTGGTGTAGATGTTCCCAGGATACAGCGTGTGGTAAATAATGTGAAAATATATATATATGTATATATATATAGTTATATAGATATAAATGTATATATGTATGAATATTTATATATATATAAATATGTATAAGTATATATATATGTATGTATATATATAAGTATATAGATGTATGTATATATATGTGTATATCTGTATAGATTAATACATATTTATATAAGTACTAATATATGTATAGATATATGTATAAATATATATATATATATGTATTTAAGTATACGTATATATGTAAGTATATATGTATATATATATATATAAGTATATAGATATATGTATATATATATATAAGTATATAGATATATGTATATATATATATGTATACTAATACTTAGTTATATAAGTACTACTATATGTATAAATATAAGTATATATATATATGTATATGTATATAAGTATATGTACATATGTATATATATAAATATATATGTATATATATAAGTATATAGAGATATATATATGTATGTATGTATACTAATACATAAGTATATAGGCACAACTAAATGTGTAAATATAAGTATATATATATATGTATATAAATATATGTATATATATATCAATATATATAAGTATACGTATATATATATGCATATAATAGAGTATAGGTGTGTGTGTGTGTGTGGAAGTGTGAGTGTTTGCGTGTAAACGTCAGTGAAGAGAGTGAGAGAGTGTTGTGAGAGAGAGAGAGAGAAAGAGAGTGGGAGAGAGCAGTCGATCTGCTGGAGGCGAGGGCACTGTTAAGGTGTCTGGGCTTCAGGGTCGACGTCTGATCCACGTGCGCACGTGCAGGCGCGTATTTGCGCAAAGAGGAGCACGCATGCAGGAGAGTTGGCGCAGAGAGGACCCAGCGCCCAGCGTTGTGCGGAGCTGCTGGAATGGGCGCTCGCAGGCACGGGCGAAGGGAGTGCGCGACGCAGACGGGTGCGGGCGACGCAGATGGGCGAGCGTGTGCAGGCGATGCAGGGCGAGAACGCACGCGGGCGATCGGCGGTAGTGGCACGCTGGTTGACTGATAAAGTGAGAAGCTCACCGGTTACCCCACTGTAGCCACAGTGTTGCGCAGACTCACGTGAACAGTGGCTACAGTGGTCGGGCGAGCCACGCGATCGGGAGCTACAGGTGGTGTAAGTGTGGCTGGCTCGCGGCTGGCGCACGCGGGCTGGCACGGGAGGAAGAGGTTCTGCGCTGGCCGGTTGTGAGCACGGAGAAGTTCATGACAGAGCGTGCGGAGAGGGAGGCGAGGGAACCTACAGCTTGCATGGAGGCTTGCAGGTGCTGGCAGGGGTTCAGGGAAGCGCTTGGCCGGCCGCTGCAGTGACGTGTGGTGGTCGGTTGAGGGTGGAAGAGAGAGCATGACAGAGAGAAGAAGTGGGAGGCGGAGAGGCCTGTAGGTGCGCGTGGAGGGCGAGGGCGCCTGCAGGAGCGCGCGGAAGGGGCTAGGGCTGCTGCTGCTGCTGCCGTGACGCTGCTGCTGCGGCCGAGCTTCGAGCTTCGAGCTTCAGAACTTGAAGCTTGCAGCCATGGCTGAAGGTGCTGGAGTGGAAAAAAAATGAGAGAAGAGCCACCACGCCCACCGGCTCTTTGAAGAGATGGGCGGTGGTGGTCTCACTGTGGTGGGTGTTCACCACAGTGAGGGCTCCTATCCGCCGGGTGTCTTCGAGGAGGAGGGTCGGTGTGTGGAGGAAGTGGGATGAGAGGATGGCCTGGAAGGAGATGGAGCTGCGGGTTCTTTTTTTTGAAGTGGACCAGGCTCCTTTTGCACGAAGGAGCCACACCTGTTTTTAAAGAAGAGGAGAGCATGCACAGCCATGCCCTGGCTGTGCATGGCTCAAGGATGGCTCATGGCAGGGAGATCATGTACCCGGCTGGCAGGGAGAGGGATGGAGAGCAGGGAATGGCACGAGGAGAAGTTGCTCCATGCAGTCGTAGGGAGAAAGATTTAAAAATCAAAAAGAAATAAAAATGGAGATGGAAATATTGCGAAGCGGCACTTTAAGAAAATGTGAATTGCGAGGCCAAGTATTTCATTCTCCTCCTCTCTTAATTAAATGCATGCACGTGTGTATTTTTACAATGCAATTATGGAACCCTAATATGCATAGGTAATGCTAGGAAATAGCATAAGAAGGCACTATTGCAGGTGTCTTTTTGCGGTGCAATCAGGTGCCCAATCCATCCCACGTGCTATTGCACGCCGGCCTCACGCGGAATCGCATGCGAGCGGGCGCGTAGAGGAGGTAGGTAGTAGTGCGATTTATGCCGTCCTATCTCGCGATCGGACGGCTGAGAGCAGCTGGACTTGTACACACGTTACATGCGCGAGCAAGCGAGCAGACGCACGTGCGATGCCCACTACGCCCACGTTCGGACCTTTAGCAACAGTTTTATCCATCACTAAAGGTCCTGAATTAATGTTTTTAGAGTTGTAATGACCAAATTTCCCCCACTCCTTGCAACTATAAAAGGAGACCCCCTCCATACGAAATTCTCATCCCTTCCTTCTCTTCTCTTCCTCTCCAAAGGTCAAGTGAAGCTTGTCCCACACCCGGGATGCTTCTCACGAGATAAAGTCAATTTTTTGTCCCCTTTCGGAAGCAGATCCCACGACGACAATGATGTGTTGCCCCGTTCCCATTCTTCCGCTTTGTCCTCCTTCATCCTGCTCCATCCTCCTTCGTCCAGGCATCGTCCCATCTAGCTCATCCTCCAAGCGACCGTTGAGGAGGATATCTCTCTCCCCATTCTTTTTACTGCTTTCTAGAATAGATTTACTGCTTTCTAGTGTAATCATTTTCTCGCTTTCTAGTCGTAATATTTAGTGTAATGAACAATCCTTTCGATAATGAATTCTATGTGCATTCTATATCTTTTTTATTTTTGTTTGTATTGTTCTCTCTCTCTCTTCTATTTATTGTAAATAGTTAGATAGTTCTAATCAATTAATTTACTTCGTGACAAATAAATCAAATGTGTGCTTTTAAATCAAATGTTCGCCTCCCTATGTTCGACCCGGGATTTCCATTCCAGTATAAATTTTATTTGTTGAACATGAATTCTTCGCTTTCAAACTACAACAATAGGTTTTTCAAAACCAAACATGTTAGCGTAGCAACTCTGCGATCAACATTTTGGCGCCGTTGCCGGGGACGTGACGCTCTTTGATTTTTTTCTTCGCATTTTCTAAGTTACAAATCATTTACCTCACTTCTCTCCTTTCTTATTATGATTGCAGGTACTCTTGAGACGAGCAAAAGATGTAGATTGGAGTAAAGTGTTGTGGAATGTTCTGTGAGTTATCCCCCACCTCCCACCCATTAGATTTCATTTCACCACATAATAACACAAACATCAATCAACGTAGGTGTTCTTATAAACTTTAAGATTAGTTTTGTTTGTTTGTTTGACACCCACACCTGCCCCAACCTCCACTTTTAAAAAGAAAAATAAAAAAAATCTCACAGAGGTACACAACCTCATCTGATTTTCAAACTCGACCGGTAAACCAACCTTTGGAGTCGGTACACACATCCAAACACATAATTGAGTAGAAATCATATTAGGTAATCAATTGTGTGCCTAATTAGGTGGTGCAACAGGCCAATTATTTGAGTTGATTGGGTCGCACCACTTCAATTAAAATCAACTCATCAAGTAGCTGCCACTTAGGTTCAACTCTTAGGGATTTACCAGGCACTCCACATTTTTTTTAAGCTTCAAAGGAAAATATCTTCACCTATGCTTTCAAAACCTGGTGTGCTAAACAAACTTGTTTGAAAACACCTAAAGTTGAATCCTAAAAGCTACTATGCAAGATTTGAACCTTAAAATTCACCACATCAAAACTAATCTTGCTTGAAAACCACTTGTTGTGCACGCACACACAAATCAATCAATCATTAAGGTCACAGCCCAAATAAACTGCCCATCACATTCCAAAGCACATTCAAACCTAGCCCTAAATAAAATAGAGTAGACGTTGGCCTTAAGGATTCGACTCACTCTTCAGAGCGTAGAATGAGATTATTTTCGATTAGTCCGTTTCTACTATTCAATCAAATGTCTAACTAGGGGAGTAGAATCAAACGATCGTGGCTGGGGTGTACACTAGGAATCGGAGGCGCAAGCCGAAGGAAGAACCTTCTCCCTAGTCCCTCCTTCTAACTGATTGGATTGAACAAAAAGAAGTAGATCAAATTGTTCCTTCATCTGAAGACAGGTTTTGGGAGTCTGTAGGTCTTTAGGCTAGCCCACTTAAGGACAGGTTTGATTGTTTGTGTTGTAGGGTGTCTTTCTTCCTCCCATCTCTCATGAATCCTTCCACATATTACACGCATTCCTACTCTTTCCCTCCTGTTTTGAATTATCCTCAACATGACAATTATTCCGACTTGTACTGTAACCAACCATCAATTAGTTGAGATAACTCAGATTAGGGATATAGTTTCGGACCTCCGTGTTTAGGGTCTAACCATGAATACTATGATTGTGATTTCTATCCTTCTCAGAGCCATATCGATTATAGATCGTCACCCTTTCATCAACAACCTAATACGATCTACAATCAAGAAGGATACACTGATTCTTACCCATCCTCCGATTACACTGCCTTTAGGTCATCACCACCTTTTGAATAATCTGAAATGACCTATTATCAGGAACGGTATAACGAATCTCAATTCGTTAATTCCCCTGCATTGACCCCAAGCCCGCCTAACCCTGAACCAACTCATTTGGTTCAGGGTAATCAGGTTCAAGATAAGGTTTTGGCTAACTTGAGGAATATCATACAATTTTTAGAAGTTCAGCCAATACCTTGCATTGAGAGATTGGAGCCTTTGATTGAAATGATTGATGATTTGAATAAGTATTTGTTGGATTGGCTCCAGGATGTTAAGGATAAGAACCCGGGTGAGTTTCTACTTGGGAAGTTAGCAAAATTGAGGATGTGATTTGTGGTCGCTTTGATTCAGTCGTGGGATGATTCCCAGGATGAACTCCCTTCAGGAAAGCCAATGTCAGAACCTGTTCAGGCACCTGTTGGGGGGGACATGTGTTACGAGGCTGACCAGATTGAGTTAGAGCGACCAATTAAGGATGATATGATTTCTTCACCTGAGATCCCTGAGCCAGGGTACGAGGAAACGTATGTCTCCTTGGAACAGAAAGTGACAGATGATTTTGGAACATACATTAATACGGATCTTGATTTCCTTGATTCTGATGGTGAAGATTCAAGTTGCGGAGTCTCACGCAAGTTTACAGAACATGATTTTTGTGAGAAGATTGGGCCTGAGAAATCTGAAAGATCATTTGATAGCCCAATAACTGAGGAAACTGATTTTATTAGAGCTCACATTATGGATCTAGAATTGCATTTTCTGGAGGATTCAATCAAATGCCCTGATTGTCAATTACACCCCATTGAGCATATCGATGATTCTATTTCTGAAATAATTAGACCCAAGTCAATTCTGATTCAGCCACATCTTTTAGACTTGGAAATTTTAGATGGGGTGATTAATATGCAAGAGGTCCCAGAATTTAACATTCTGAATGAGGAGGATAGAAGCTGGGAAGTTCTGATTTGGGAAGCTAACCCCAGAGGAAGTAGAAGACTGTGTCTAAGGGTTCCTTTTCATCTGAAACCATCAAACCAAAACCCTTATGACATTTGTTCTGAGGATGTTCTACCCAAGCACACATTCATTGATTATCCTTTTGATATCTCTATAACTCGACTCTTTGGTCTTGGGTTACATCCTCATAAATCGTAGAACCAACTCCACTTGCATACTGATTTTAGGTTTTGGGTAATTTTTATCTAGAACCTGAGATATTTTCAACTGTGGGGTATGGGTCTGCACCACAATCTGGTCCACATTTGTGGACATCAGCTGACAGGTCAGTGGTTTCTTATGTTTATTTTGATTCTGACCTGCACCTGTGAATTCTTCATTTCTATTCTTTGTATAGTGTGCCTAGCTGAAGGCACTAAATTCAGCACATATACAGTTCTTTTTAGTTTTTATCTCGGAGCGGACCTGACATTCACGCAATTCAGGTGCTTTCTACTCTATTCCACTCTGTTTTATGTCTTTTTAATACAATGAGGATATTGCATTAGATAGGCATGGGAGGGTGGATATTCATCTTTGAATTTATTCCTCAACTCCGTAGATTTATTTTATTTTATTTAAAAAAAGAAAATTTAGAATTAAGAAAGAGAATTGGGTTTAAGAAAATTTTCAATCTTAGGAAATACTACATTATGATCTAAACACAAAGATCCTTTAGGTCATTCGACTTAATTAGCCCGTGTATGCATTAAAATGTGGATTTCTTTTTTGAGTCCTCACCAACCTGAATTCTATTTTAATTGGAGTAAATAAGTTTGGGTGATAAGTACACAACTTATCAACCCATCCTCTGATTTGAGGGAATTTTGAGTTTTAAGCATCTACACACTATCTTGTCACTGACTCGTTGTTCGACGATTCTAATGGAAATTGGGTAGCTAATGAACCTTCTAGGGTGATATGGCTGGCAAGTTATCGTGGGTAACAACCCATAGGTAGGTTGTCCAGAGCCCAGTCACTGGACCTTTCTCTTTTTGCTGCCTTTAGGTAAATCTTAGACCAAGGAAGCAACCTACTTAAAAAAAAAAGCCAAAAAGAAAAGGAGAAATGAAAAAAAGAAATAAGCAACACTTCACCGCACGAGTATGACTGGCAAGTTGTCAGTGGTAATAGCTCATCGACCGGTTGTCCAGAACCCAATTCAATAAATGCACTGAAAATTCCCAAAACACATAGGAAGAAATGGAGAAGTAGAATAAACTGGGGAGATATACACTGGATTCACCCTTGTGTTGACCCCGTAAAAAAATAAAAGTAGGGTGAAAGCTACCAGTTGTAAAGATACACCTTTAGGTAGAATTCTTTTTTAGGTCACCTAAAGGCATAGAAATCCGAAGTCCATTTTAACTGCCGATCAATGAGTCTATCACATTCACAATAAGATGCTTAGAACTTAGGATTCTCATCAAATCTAGGGTGAGTTGAATGGCTATAGAAAGCCACTCTTAAACCCTAAAACTTTAAAATCCAAAAAAAAAAAAAATAGAAAAGAGAAGAAAAAAGAGTGAAAAAGAAAATTTTCTTTGAATAAGGCGAGGGCTTGAGGTGGTCTGTATTTTGGCAGATACTCGGGCACTGTTGTGTCTTTGAAAGTTCAGATCCTAAGCAGACATTTTCCTAATGATTGAAAATAACCCATGCCTAAATAATCCAACCTGATTCTTTTATAAATAGTATATAGTTTTTGCTAGCAAAGGATAGGCATGGGGGTATGATGTAAATATGTTTACACTACTTAAGATGTCTATTTATGCATGTTCTTAAGCATAGGATTGCATTGCATACTATAAATATTGCATAACAAGCATCATCTTGCACTTAGATTAGTTAAATAAAATGGAGGTCAATTATCTCCTTTTATGTTCATGGATAGGGCAAACTTTTTATCAGGGCCTCAAATCGAAGATCCAACTGTACAGATGTGATCAGGGCGATGATTGGAGTTCAATGACTCCAAGATCACCTTAATCAAACATTTGTAGCATCAAATAGTGACCGGGAAACCCTAGAAGATCAAAGGCCAAGATGATGTGAATCCATACTTCAAATGACAAATATGACTGCACGGATGGATTCGGATCGACGATCGCAGCCTAACGGCGTGAAAATCGACTCAATCCCACAACCGTGGCACCATCTACATCATCTAGAAGATGGACGGCTCAGATGGTGCCACATGGTGCCATCTCAGCCACCCAACCGGCCGAAGCACCTGCCGCACCTTCTCTTCTTCAATCAGAGCATCGCTTCTCCACCGTTGGATGAACATCCAACGGCTGTGGATGTGTGCGCCTGATCTCATCCGTGCGACCATCTCGAAGGTGCAGCGTAGCAGGCGAAAGCTCTATCGCGAGCAAGCGGCGTGAGATCGACTCCTTGCGAGCGAGTGCTGGAGGGCCGATGAGCAGGCTCTGCGACCACTTGATCACAATCGAGCAGCTGCGGGCGACCAATCCATCCCATTCGCTATTGCACACCGCGCCTCACGCGGAATCGCACGCGGGCGGGTGCGTAGAGGAGGCGGGCGATCATGCGATTTAAGCCATCCGATCTCGCAATTGGACGGCTGAGAGCGGCTGGACATGTACGCACGTTACACCTGTGCGCCGCCCACTACGCCCACATTCGGACCTTTAGCGACGATTTTATCCATCACTAAAGGTCCTGAATTAATGCTTCTAGAGTTGTAATAACCAAATTGCCCCCACTCCTTGCAACTATAAAAAGAGACACCCTCCATACGAAATTCTCATCCCTTCCTTCTCTTCTCTCCCACTCCAAAGCTCAAGAGAAGCTTGTCCCACACCCGGGATGCTTGTAGCGAGATAAAGTCAATTTTTCATCCCCTTCCGGAAGCGGATCCCACGACGACGAAGACGTGCCGCCCCGTTCCCATTCTTCCACTTCGTCCTCCTTCATCTTGCTCCATCCTTCATCCAGGCATCGTCCCTTCCGGCTCGTCCTCTAAGCGACTGTCGAGGAGGATATCTCTCTCCCCATTCTTTTTACTGCTTTCTAGAATAGATTTACTACTTTCTAGAGTAGATTTACTGCTTTCTAATGTAATCATTTTCTCTCTTTCTAGTCGTAATATTTAGTGTACTGAACAATCCTTTCGATAATGAATTCCATGTGCGTTCTATATCTTTTTTTATTTTTGTTTATATTATTCTCTCTCTCTTACTCTCTCTCTCTTCTATTTATTGCAAATAGTTAGATAGTTCTAATCAATTAATTTACTTCGTGACAAATAAATCAAACATGTGTTTTTAAGTCAAACGTCTGCCTCCCTGTGTTCGACCTGGGATTTCCATTCCGGTATACATTTTATTTGTTGAACACGATTTCTTCACTTTCAAACTTTAACGACAGGTTTTTCAAAACTAAACACGTTAGCGTAGCAACTCGTGCGATCAAAAACTACCAAGAAGTAAATAAAAGCATGTAAATATGAAGAACTAAAGCTAATCTAGTAGAAAGAAGGGCATTCAGAGGTGGTCTCCAATGGCCTTTGAGTGCTGAGAGGAGAAAGAGGGGTGACCAATGGTGCTTAGGCCGGCCCTTGGAGAGAGGTTGGAGAGGTGATCCAGCATCCTGGCGTGGAGATGATGGTGGCCATGATGAGCAGCTCGTGGAGGTGGAATGGAGGTGAATGTAGCTAACCTAAGTGTGAATGAAAGCCAAGAATGGGATAGGTGCAAATGGCCATCCCTTAGGTATTTTTATAGACCTAAGGGAAGCTTTCTAGAGAATTATGGAATTCTCTAGAGAGGCCTATGGTGGGAGCTCGTGGGAGAGTGAGAGAGAGAGGATGGATGGTGGTTTTAGATCCACCAAATGTGGATCTAGAAATTGAATGGGTCTTAGTTGCTAATTTTAGCAACCAAGGCAACGACACAAGGTAGAGAGTTCTAGAGAACTCTAGGCTAGGTATTTTCCATGTGGATGGTGTGTGTAGGTGTGTGTGGGTCGAAACTTAGGTGGCTAGGTTGATTAGATTAGGTTCTAGTGGGTTTAGGTCAAGGTAGGTCTCAAATTAGGGTTGTAAACCCTAATTCAGAAAGGTAAAGTGAAATTAAACTTAATACAAGTTTAATTGGGTGTGTGAAAACTTAATTGAGAGTAAAACAACTCAGTTAAGTTAGGTCTAGGTCAATTGGACTCTCACTAAGTCCAATTGGATAGTTTTGCTGAGATCAGGGCTCAATTGGACTCAATGAATCCAATTGATTTGCCTGATTGAATTGACTAAGATCCAAGTCAATTAGGTTTAGTGAGGATCTACTTAGGTCCTTAGGGAGATCTAAAGGTGATGTACTAGGGTGTGGGCACAGTAATTTAGGTTCCTATGGGGTTAGAATTGGGTTTAGGGGGCTAGAGAACTAAGATCAAGGCTTGAATTCCAAAACAGGAATTGGAGGATAGTATTAGATGTCTAATAATAGTGTCAGACATCATATAATGAAAAATTAGAAGTCTAGATTTATTGTCTGGACGTCCAATCAGAGTCAGGAGGGTTTCTAGGTTCTATCTTGGGTATTCTGTAGAAATTGGATGTCTAACCAAGTGTCTAGATGTCCAATTATACTGTAGAAGTGGGTTTAAGGTGTGTGGGAGTTGGCTAAGGGTTCTGGACATCCAGATAGGGCTTGGAATTAGGGTTTTAAGGTTTCCTAGGGTGTGGTAACCTAATCTAAGGGTGAGCTAAGGCTTGGGGAGGCTTCTAGGCTGTCCTAAGACTAGGATAGACCTAAGTTCTTCATAATTTACTACCTTATTCCTACTTAGTAGAGTAGCATACCTTAACTCCCTTACATTATTATCTACTAAATCTAATCTAGGTCTTCCGCTCCAGCTCTACTGCAACACCAGTTACTCTTTATTCTTCAGATCCCGCTTTTGATCTAGCTTCAAATCTTGCTTCTGATAAGCTTATTAGCTGTAGTTGACATAATACACCTAATCAGTGCATTATAGCATTATTTTATCCATAGCTAAAAGAAAGCAGTAAAGATGCAAGTAATGCTTATGCATGCATGAATTACCCAAACTCATGCTAAGTCTTAGCTTAATTTAGGTCAATTAAGACCTATGATTGTTGCGCAATCCTGGTCATGCACCTGTGGGTGAACCACAGGTCACGAGTTCAAGCCACGCAGAGCCTCAAATCAAGGCGTGAGTGCGAGCGCGGCCAATTTCAGCCACAAGATGAGGATTGAGCAGCATCGGAAGTGGTGGCGTGGCGCGATGGATGGGTGAGGATCTCATACACGTGCGATGATGCGCGATCCAACGCGTCATCGCACGCATAGGGTGCATGATGAGGAGGTGAGTGCGATGCACTTTAAATTGTTCGATCTTGTGATTGAACCGTTGAGAAGGGTCGAACATGCATAAGCGTTTCATGCGCAGAAACAGAGGAGGCGGGGGCATGCGCATGTTCTTCAGCAACATGGGGTCTTTAGTGACATTTATATCCGTCACTAAGGACCCCCCATTTAATGTTTTAAGATAAAATGATCTATTTGCCCATTCAAACTGCACCTATAAATAGCCCTACGACCCCCACACTTCATCCATTCCTCTCTTCTCTCACCCCCTCCAAAGCTCTAAGAGCTTGTCCCAAACCCGGGATGCTCCTCTAGAGTTAAAAGTATAAATTTTCCACCTTCTCATCCCGTTTGTGGAGCATTCTGCGGTTGTCTTCTCATCGTCGTTCAGGAAGCAGATCCTACTGCGATGTCGCCCTGCCCCATTCTTTGTCATCCGTCGTCATTCTCCTTTGTCTCTTATCTCACCACCTTCATCCAGGCGCTCCGCCAACGCGGCCCATCCTCCAAGCAGCCGTCGAGGAGGATAACTTCTCTCCACCTTCTCTTTACTGCTTTCTAGAGTAGATTTACTACTTTCTAGCGTAGCTTTCCTACTTTATAGTGTAACAAGTAGTTGTAATTATTAGTTGTAATGAACATCACTTGATGATTATGAAATCCATGTGTATTCTATCTCTATTCTATCTTTATTTGTAATATTCTCTTTCGCTCTCTTCTATTCATTATTCTTTAAGTACATAGCTAGTTTAGATTTAATTAGATCAGCTAATCCGCTTCGTGATAATAAATTAAATGCGATTTTTAATCAAACGTACGCCTCCCTGTGTTCGACCTAGAATTCCTTTCATGTTTTGGTTAAATTTTTCTATTGATGATTTTTTCTCGCAAATCACGTTACAACGATGGATTTTCCAAACTCAAGCATTTTTGCATAGATTTTTTGCTTCAACAGCCACCCTCGTTCAAGTGATACATTAGTGGATTGATTAGTGTTGGCTAGTTAGGAAAATTCTTAGCTGGGAGGCTTAGGTAGTGGTTTTTACCCGTAGGTTTTCCACTATAAATCTTTGTGTATTTTGTGGGATTGTTTTTTATGCCATATTTTTTTACAATCAATATCACGCTTGATCTTGTGTTTATGGTCATGTAAGATCCGCAAGACACCCTTATTTGGTATCAGAGCCTGACTGTGAAGGAGACGTCACACCTCAACTTTACATGGTTGCAACAACAAGTTTTATGGAGGGGCAATTATTTTTCCAACCACCACTATTTGATGGATCAGAATATGATTATTGGAAGAGAAGAATGAAAATTTTTCTTGAAACAGTGGACTTTGAGCTTTGGCAAATCATTAAGTCCAAATATATGCCAAAGAAGAAAGAAGAAAATAATTAATGAAGGAAGAGAAGAAGAAAGTGACAAATAATGCTAAAGCCATGAATGCACTATTTTTTACATTAACAAGAAAGGAATTTGGCAAAGTTGTGTCTTGCAAAAGTGCATTTGAGATATGGAACCAACTCTTTGTCATGCACAAAGAAACCACTAAAGAAAAAGTAACATAACATGGGATGATTCTAACTCAAGTTCGGAATCAGATGTTGAGGAAGAAAGCCATGAAGATGGAGTTACTCATCTATGTCTCATGGCACCAATGGAATCAAGCGAAGAAGAGGTAAACTCTGACCTTACTTTAGATGAACTATTAGATGCATATCATGATTTATACAAGTTGGCTAAAAAGTTAAAGGAAAATAAGGAACTTAAGGGTAAGTGCCCAAGTTTAGAAAATGAAAAAGATGGTTTATCTCTAGATTTAGAAAATAAAAAAGGAAAATTAGATGAAGTAAGAGTTGTGAATATAGAGTTTCATGAGAAAATAGAAGATCTAAACAAACAACATATTCACTTTAAAGACACACTTAATGGCCTCAAATATTCTACTAGAACGCATGTACAAAAATATGAGGACATTAAAGAAAAGAATCAAAAGATGATTAGGCATGTACTTTTATATCGAAAGAGGCCAAGAGAAGAGTGTCTAATGGACCCTCTAACTCAAAAGGAATTAACAGCTACAGACCCAAAAGAAAATGTGTACCAAAAAATTTGTAGAAAATTGTGTTGCAGGTTATGTAAAAGATCGACATGGAAATTACAATTGGAGAGGCAGCATAGCTTCAACAAGCCAATAGTCTTCAATTTGGCTATGAAGGATGGTGGAACCAACAATGTTAGTTGATGCCAGATTTTTGGTGGAGACCCCCTCCACCTGGATACTACTATTGGGTATAACTCCTTATACCTTAGCAGGTATGGTTTCTAAAACTAAATCTTTATTACCTACTTAGATATAAATTAGTTTTTAATATAAAATTGACTAAGCATTGAATTAATTAAATTGGGATAGCAACTTGATAGGGGGAGAAGAATAAGGAAAATCAAACCTTGATAAGGGATCATTGTTTGAGGGGGAGAATGAAGATCACTTTCTTAGTAGTATTTAGATAGCACATTTATTTATGTTGGACTGTATAACTCTTACTCAACACTTCATTTTATTTGGATATAGTCATTGTGTTAGACTATCATGAATTTCATCATCTCCTTATCATGAATTTGATAATTTTCATATGATAAATTTGACATCATGTTTAATAGAATATTACTTGAAAAAAAGGGGAAAAAAATGTAAATTTCATTCTTATAATTTTACTTATTTAAGTATGACTAACAACAAGTCACTTGAGATATATCTTTTTGTTGATAACAAAATGGTGGAGTAAAATATGCATGTTGATAGGGGAAGCAATTCAAAAGTAATTATTTATTTTTTCGCATGCATAATTATAATTTTGTTATCATCAAAAAGAGGGAGAATGTTAAGACCTCTATTTTGATGAAACAAAATTATATTTTATTGTGAACTAATCTTTCAGGATCATGCTTGCACAAATCAAGTCAATTATCCTTCACGTAGATCAAAGTGAAGATTATCTTTTCTCAATGTAATTCTTTTATATTTCATGAGTTTAGAATTACTGTAAAGAACTTCATGATTAAAGACAAACATTTCTAAATAGTAAAATAAACATCTAGATAGTATTGATCGACCAAAATAAGAATATTGGTCGACTAAATTAGCCTAACAGTCAAATCCAAATTTTTTGCAATTGATCGACCAATTAATATTTAATTGATCAGCAATTGATCAACCAATTAAGTAAATTGATCGATCAAAATGAAAATTGATTGACCAATTAAGTAAATTGATCAACTAATTTGGTTCGAATGATTTTTCACAACATTCCAAAAATGCTTCATTTTCAGCTTTAAATAGGGCTCCACACCCCTCATTTCAAAACACACCTTGAAAAACATTTCAAAGATAAAAAGTACTTCTACTTCAATTCTTCCTCGTGCTTCCATGCTCATTCTTCTATGCTCTTCAAAAGCACGTCACTCTGTGCTTATGAAAAGAGAACTCAGTTTGCATATTTTAATTCCTTGAGGTTTCATAGGATTAATTTCTATATTCAATTTAATTCATTAATTTCATTGTTGGGATTCTTTGTGTTGGAATTCCCAACGTTGTTTGTGACTTCTCTTTGTTGGTAAAAGAGAAGTGGTTTGTAAGAGGTTGTTGTTTCCTCATTCGAGTGGTACGTTAGTGGATTGACTAGTGTTGCCTAGTCGGGAAAATCCAAAGCTGGGAGGCTTAGGTAGTGGTTTTCACTCGTAGGTGTTTCCACTCTAAATCTTTGTGTATATTATGGGATTATTTTTTGTGCCATATTTTTTTACAATCGATATCACACTTGATCTTATGTTTCTGGCCAAGTAAGATCCGCAGGACACACTCATATCTAGGGTCATCCAAGGGGGCAAGTTTGCAAATTTAAAACTCACTTGAAATAAGGAAATCAATTTTCTTTTTGTCATTTTGATTTTTTTAGTTTTTATGATTTTAGGAAATAATCCAGTTCTTGAAAGCGGAGATAACTACATTAAACCTACAGCTAAGTGAAAAAATGAAACCCTCTCTTCTAAGCTCACTCTTGGCGAGTGCACCTAGGGTAATTAGAAGAAGAGAGTGTGGTGTGCACTACACTAATAAGAGAAGAAAAACACACTAAATTAAAACATGAATTTGGAAGGCAATGAAAACTTGTATTACTAGCAGAGTAAAATATATCTAGAGGAATGCTTGTTACATGAAAACAAACACTAGCTAATACAAGAAATTGGAAAGATAAATAAGATGGGGGAGTTCTCTGGTAGAAGATCCGCATGGCTCTTGTTCATAGTGTTGTTGCTCCACAATTGAAAAGAGTTCTCCTTCTCTTCCTTCTTCAATTTGCCTTCCTTCAAGCTTTCCTCCAAGGTGGGTGTCAACCACCTTGTTGGCTCCTCCTTTGCCTGGTCGACCCCTTTAGGTGGAGATGACCTCCTCCTTGGCATGGCTAAGGGAGAAGAAAGAGAGGAAGAAGTCACCAAGGGGGCAGGTAGGTTTCCCCCTTGATCTTCTTCTCTCCTTCTTCCTTGGCATGGAGAATGGGTGGATTAAGGGTGGACCTAGCTAATGGAGAAGATGATATTTAGGTGGTGGTTAGGTGGGGTATATATAGAAGTAGAGAGGGAGATGGTTGGAGTGGACTTGTGTAGGGCTAGGATTGATTCTAAGGGTGGTTATGGAAATCCTAGGGCCAAGGTTAGTTGGTGCCACTCTAAAGGATGAAAGGGGTGTGGTTATGGGTTGATTCCACCCCTTGGTGGACATCCATGAGTGGAGAGATGCCTCCACTTTGGCACAAAATTGGGGGTTTCTAGAAGGTGGATTAGGTGTAGGGTTGGGATTAGTTGTGCGCTTAGGTGTAGGGTTGTGAATAGAGGGTTTTTGGAGAGAAAAAATGGTACTGAAAAGGGAGGTGGTTGGAGGTGGTTTTTGGTGCCAACTTTGGTGTCCCTTGGTGGAGGTTATGGGGTGAAGAGGTGTGGTGGTGGTGGCGCCAAGTTGGAGTAGGAGTAGGTGTAGGTAGGTAAGTGGACTAGTTAGGTGGTGCTTTTTAGGGTTAGGTTTTTGTGGCCAAGGAGGTGACCAACTAAGCTAAGCTAGCTTAGCTAGTGGGGAGTATGGTAGAGAGGTGAAGTGAGCTAGGGTTTAGAGGGAGAAGAGCTAGAGGTAGCTGGAAGGAGCTGCACTAGAGTTGATGTCTTGTGAAGGGAGCTGAAGTAGAGCTTAGTAGCTAGCTTAGCTAGCTAGTTCTTTGCTAGCAGCTAAGCCAAGGTAATTTGAGTAGGATTCTTCTAATCTAAGCTGAGCTAAGCCTGGTCTTCCCAGAGAGCTAGTTGTACTAGCTAGCTTTGGTGAAGTAGCTCAGCTCAGCCAAGTTGAGTTGAGTTAGGTCTCTGGGAGTTGGACTTGAGCTAGCCTGCACTGGCTGATGACTTCTTCAGCTGACTAGGTCTAGCTAGTTGATGATAGTAGCTAGTCCTAGTCAGGTTGAGCTTCTAGTGAACCCTTCTAAATTGGAGGAGCTGGGATCAACTGTCTTGAGCTAGTTTGAGCTGCCATCTAGCTAAGGTAAGCTGAATGGAGCTAAGGTGAACTAGCCAGAGCTACCATTCAACTGAGATGAGCTGAATGGAGCTAAAGATAAGTTGATCCAGCTAGAATGAGCTATGATCTAGCTAGGATGAGCTGGATCTAGCTGAGATCCAACTGAAATGACTTCTTTTACTTCTTCTGCCTTCTTGAGTTCTAACGTATGCAGGGTCTTACTTTCCATCTATCCTTGATACTCAAGTAAACACATCAAAATTACAACTAAAATGTATTGCATGCCTATCTTAGGTAAATGCTAAATGCAGCCCGAAAACCCATTTGCGGAGTTAAAATCCTAAGAACTAGATTTGTTTTATGGCATAAGAATGATGATAAACTGGCATTTATCAGTGGCGCCCGCTCTACTCTCCATCCTGCACTAGCAGCCACTATTCAATTTCTTCATTACATGGGTGCGAGTGCCATCAGCCACACGATCTCCATCTGATGGATCTTGAAGCATCGCATCATTCCACACCATCATCTGCACGATCTACCGCGAACGGCCTATTTCGCATCTTGGATTGCACAATGTAGCTGTTGCACGTCCAAACCTACGCGTGGTGATCGCACATTCAAATTGTGATCTGCCTCATCCTCGCCCTAATGTTGCGCTGTAATTGAGTTGTCTGATTCGCCATTGATATAGACACATCTATTTAGGTTAAAATGCCTAGACATGCATGTTCCTATGCTTAGATTTGCATTTCATGTTATAAATATTGCATAGCATGCATCATTCTGCATTTAGAGTAGTTGCATATATTTTAGGTTAATTAGGTCTTTTTTATGGTCAGGAGAGAAGAGGATTTATTTCAGGCCTCAGATGGATGATCAGACCGTACGGATCTGATTAAGACGATGGTTAGAGTCTAATGCCTCCAAAATTATCTAGATCAGAGTCATGTAGTATCATATGAAGTCCGAGGAAGATCAACGGCCAGGAGATCAATGCGACATCCTTACAGGCTTCAGATGAAAAATCCAACCATATGGATGGATCCAGAGTGATGATCGTAGTCCATCAATGGTGCCAAAATGATTGCGGCATGTTTCACGTGGTAAAAATTGTGGTTTGGAGGACCCGTCGTCATAGCTCACAAAATACGTCGATCATATAAAAATTATAATCGAAACTCAAAAAGTGAGTCCTTGGTCTAACACGGGGAGGCAAACATTTCATTTTGGAAATCCATGTTTCGCTTTTTATTTATTTTTGTTGTTTTCATCTTTTCTAATCTTTTTAGTATTTTTTATCAAGCAAGAGATTAGGTAAATGAGATTTTATCTAGCTAATCTACTTACAAAAATATAAGAGAGAGAGAAACAATCATGGATTTTTAATCAAATATTTTTTTACAACTAAGAAAGCGAGAAATATTACACTATGAAAGCAATAAAGATAGAAAGAGGTGAGAGAATCCCCCTCGATGGTTGCTCGGAGGATGACTTACTCTAACGTCACCTGGAGGAAGGTGGTGAGGAGCAAGACGAATAGGAACGGAGCCTGAGGACGGAGGATGGGGTAGGACAGTGTCGCGGCGAGGATATTCTTCCTAAAGGGTGATGGAGGGCAGCCATAGGATGCTCCATAAATGGGGATGAGAGGTGGGAAAACTATTTTCTTTTCTACTCTAGTTGAGAATCCTGGACTTGGGACAAGCTCTCTCTAGAGCCTTGGAGGTGGTGAATGGAAGAAAGTAAGAGATGCTTTGGAATGGAGGGGTGTTAGTCCTTCTATAGTGGAGGAGGAGACACAAAATCTTCCATGGGTAATTAGTGATGGTTGTAATCGTCACTGAAGATCCGCCCAACTGTCACTGAAGATCCACGCTCTTCAATTCCTTTGCTGGCACATGCATAGCGCAGGCTATTAGTGACATTAACACCCACAACTCTTGACTTAAGGCACACCACTCTACTTTGATTCTACCACTTAACTAGGATCTAACCTGTGTACCCGGTACACTTCAACTCAAAACACATAAGTGAGTAGAAATCTGATTAGGCTAAGACATTGTGTGCCTTAATCTATGGTACGTATAGGCCAATTGATTGATTTGTTTGGGCTGCACCACTCAAATTAAAAGCGATTCATCAATAGCTTGCCACTTAGGGTTGATTTTTAGGGCTGAATCAGGCACTCCACATCTTTTTTATTTCTAAAGGAATATATCATCACCAGTGCTTTCAAAACTTGTAGTGTTCTCTTGAACTTGATTGAATACTCCTAAGATTAAACCCTGAAAGCTACTAAACAAGGTTAAACCCTAAAAGATACATCATCAAATAACCTTGTTTGCAAACCCTGGTTGTACACACACACATTTCAATTAATCATTAAGGGCACAACCCATCTAAAGGGCCCATCACATTCCGAGAGCACGATCATCCTAAGCCTAATTAAAACTAAGTAGACATTGGCTTTAAGGATTGATTCGTTCTTCGAGGCTCATACTAAGATTTTTTTCAATTAATCTACTTCTGTTGGTCCATCTAATGTCTAGCTAGGGGAGTAGCGTCAAACGACCATAGCTGGGGAGTACACTAGGAATAGAAGCGCAAGCCAAAGGAAGAACCTTCTCCCCAGGCCCTCCCTTTAACTGGTTGGATTGACTGGATAGAAGTAGGCCAAATTGTTTATAATTTCAAGACGGGTCCTGAGAGTCTGTAGGTCTTTTGGTTAACCCACCTATGGACAGGGTTGATTGCTTGTATTGCAGGGCTCCTTTCTTTCTTCGAATTTCCCGTCCTATTCTACCATGTACCCTTCCACATCCAACATATATTTCACATCCTATCCTCCTACCACCACTTATCCCTAAGATGATTACTATCCTGACTTGACTTGTAATTACCCATCAACTAGCTGGGATAACTTTGATTGGGGATATGAATCAGGACCTCAGTGTCTAGGGCCTAACCCTGGACAACAAGACTATAATTACTTTCCTTCCCAGAGCTACAATAATTATAGATCTTCATCCTTTAATGATCAAACCAACCTGATCTACAATCAGGAGGAATATAATGATTATAACATCCACCCTCCCCAATATTCCATTGAATATAGGTCACCTCCATTTTCTGAACAAACCGAGACAACCTACTATCAGGGAGGGACTCGAGAACCTCAATATCTTGACTCCCTTAGATTTAACCCGAACCCACCCAACCCTGAACTGAACTAGTCGGTTCAGGTGAACCAAATCCAGGATAGGGTGTTGGCTAATTTAAGGAACACTATATAATCTTTAGAAGCTTAGCCAACACCATGCACTGAAGCATTGGAGTCTATGATCAAAATGATTCATGAACTTAATATTTCTCTATTGGATTTGCTCCAAAATTTTAGGGATAGGGACTTGGGTGAGTTTCTTCTTGGGAAATTATCGTGGTTGAGGATGAAATTTATGGTTGCCCTAGTCAAATCTTGGGATGAACCCCCTTCAGGAGAGCCAATGTCAGAACTAGCTTAGGTGCCTGTCGAGGGGGGAAGCATATTCTGAGATTGGAGATGACCAGGTTGGTCTAGAGCAACCCATTGAGGATGAATCGAGTTTCTCACCCGAGATCCTAGAGCCAAGGAATGACGAAAAATATGTCTCCATGGACCATGAAATGACATGATTTTGAGACGTATATAAATGAGGATCATGAATTCCTTGATTTTGAGGGTAAGGAATCTCTTAGTAAAGTCTCACTTGAGCTTAAGGAGAATGATTTCAGTGATACAAACGAGCTTGAGGAATCTGATAAACCATTTGATAGCCCGACTAGTGAAGATTCTAATTCAGTTGGGGCTAACTTGGATGATCCAAATCCTGATGATTCAATCAGTAGCCTCATTCCTCAACCGCACCCCAAAGAGCAGACTTATGAGATCATTGTGCCCAAGCCAATCTTGATTTAGCCATGATTTCTGGACTTGGGTAAATCTTATGGGGTGAATGGTATGCTAGAGGTCTCAGTGCTTGAGCACTTGATGTTGGAGGATAGAAATGTTGAAATGAAAATTCAAGAGGTTAATTCTGAGGGAAAAACAAGTTTGGATTTAAGGGTTCCTGTTGACCTAAAACCACCTACTTTCTACCAGGACCCTTACGATATCTTTCATGTGCAACCCAAGCTCGAAATAATTGATTATTTTTATGAGTTGAATGTTAAGTGGACATCCGCATCTATTAAACCTCTTTACCCATTGTCTGATACTTTGGTCTTGGGTTGCACACCTTAAAACCATAGGCCTAGCCCCACAAGCTTAACAACCTTCGATTCTGGGTGATTTTCATCCAGAACCTGAGAACCACTTAACCTTGGGGCATGGGTCTGCACCATAATCTGGTCCACGTCTGTGGACATCTTCTGCTGGTGGGTTTGATGATTAATCATTTCATTTTGATTCTGACCTGCACTTGTGAATTCTCAATTTCTTCCTTATATGTATACTATGCTTAGTTGAAGGCATTAAAATTAGCACGTGTGTATTCCACGTTCTCTACGGAGCTGACCGGATTTTCAAGAAATTCAGGTGATATTCTGTTCACCCTACCCTTTTCATGTCTTTGTTTTTACAATAAGGACATTACATCATTTAGGCATGAGGAGGTGGATACTTTATCCTAAAATCATTTTGTTAACTCCATAGAATTTCTTTTAGTTTCTTTAAAAAAGAAAAAATTCAAAATTCAAAAGTTAAAAGAAAAGAAGAATTAGGAGAAGGGAACTTAGCCATTTGGAAGTTATTGACTTTAGGAAATGATGCGATAGGACCAAAACACTTAGACTCTTCAGGTCTTCGAGCTTAATTAGCTTAGGTGTCCACTAGAATGTGGACTTAGTCTCAAGTCCTCGCCAATTCAATTTCATCTTTAATATGGTAAATAAATTGGGATTATAAGTATACGACTTATCAATTCACCCTCTGATTTGAGGGGATTTTAAGTCTAAGCATCTACACACTATTTGCACTAACTCACATTTCGGTAGTTTTTACAGAAATTGGGTAGCTAATGTACTATCTAGAATGGTATGGCTAGCAAGTTATCATGGGTAATAGCCCATTGGCAGGTTGTTTAGAGCCCAGCCACAAGATCATTTTCTTTGTACTGCCTTTAGGTAAATCTTAGATCAGGGATGACAACTACTTAAGAAAAAAAAAAGAAAAAGGAGAAAATAATAAAAATAAACAAATAAAACCACACTTCACCGCACGAGTATGGTTGGCAAGTTGCAATGGGTAACAGCCCATTGATTGATTATTTAGAGCCTAGCTCACAAAAATGCAAAATAATTCCCAAAACACTTTAGGAAGATGTGGGGAAGTAGAATAAATCAGGGAGATATACACTAGGCTCACCCTTGTGTTGACCCCATAAATAAAGGAGTAGGGACAAAGCTACCGTTCAGAAAGATAAACCTCTAGGCAAGGTCACCTAGGGTAGTAGAAACTCGAAGTCCATTTTAACGGTTTCCTAGTGTGTCTTTCACTCTTTTCACCAGATGCTTAGCACTTTGAGTCCTTTTTTAGTCTTGGGGGGGTTGGGTGGTCATAAAAATTTATCCCGAAACTCTCAAACTCCAAAAGTCCAAAAAGAATAGAAAAGAAGAAAAAATAAAAAAATGTATCTTCCCTTTTCAAATATGATGAGGACTTGGGCAGTCTGCATTCTGGCAGACACCCGAGTACTGTTGAGTTTTCGTAGTTTAGGACCTTAGTTGAAATTTTCTATTATTAATAAACAACATAGGCCGAAGAGATCGAATCCTAATTCTATATTTATACATAGCATGTAGTCTAATTTTGCTAGGGACAAGCAAAAGATAGGCATGGGGGTATGATATAGATACATCTATTTAGGTTAAAATGCCTAATCATGCATGTTCCTAGGATTAGATTTGCATTTCATGTTATAAATATTGCATAGCATGCATCATTCTACATTTAGAGTAGTTGTATATATTTTAGGTTAATTAGATCCTTTTTATGGTCAGGAGAGAAGAGGATTTACTTCATGGCCTCAGATGGATGATCGAACTGATGGATCTGATCAGGACAACTTTCGGAGTCTAACGCCTCTGAAATAGTCTAGATTAGAGTCCCGTAGCACCATATGAAGTCTGAGGAAGATCAATGGCCAGGAGGGCAGTGCGACATCCTTGTAGTCTTTGGATGAAAAATCCGACTGTATGGATGGATCCAAAGTGACGATCGTAGTCCAACATCGCGAGAATCATTTCGATCTAAGCACCATGGTACCCTCTGCAACAGATAGAAGATGGATGGCCCAGATGGCACCTTGTGGCCTGGTCAGGCCCGGATAGGTTGTGTTAATATGGTGATTTTATCATTGAAATGCGTATAATGGTGAACTTAATTCGAGCCTAACCATCTCTTTTACAAAAATTTTTTACCTGGCCTATTTGATTTTATCTTGGTCACTTTTAGGCCTAGGGTCAAACTCATGGAAGTGGGGTTAGAAGAAGTTTCTACGCCTTTCCTACAACAAATCTCTTCCATTCGTTTATTGTGTTTTTGGTATTTTTCTATTAAGGATTTTTTTCTGCTAATTTTTGTCCTTGAGGTACGCCCTCAAAATTAGGTTCTTGGCTTTGAGCAAAATTAGGGTTTCAAAACTAGTCTTCGCAAGACTGAGTACCTGCAAGTCAAGGATTATCTTTTCTCTTTTGTATATTTTTTTTTATCTTTTTACTGGCAGGAAGAAAGGAAACAGAAATAAAGCAAATATAATATGTATATATATGAATATATTATATATGTATAAAGGGGTGGGGGTGGAGGTGGAGATGGCGTGTAGCACGGTGTCGAGTCGGTCGTCGTCTAGAAAGATGCAACCAACAGGACGAAGTGCCGCGTGGAGTGTAGGATGGATGGTGGAAGATGTGTGCGAAAACGCTTTCTGTATGCGTGTATCGGGGAATATTAGCAACTGGTGTGGATATCCTCGTGACACAACTTATGGTAGGTGATATGAAAATATATATATATATATGTAAATATATATCTATATGTAAATGTATATATGGTTATAAATGTATAGGTATATATGTAGTTATATGTGCATATATATATATGTATATATATATATATAATATATATATATATATGTATGTATATATAACTATATATATAGATATAGATATATATATGTATATATATGGTAATATATGTATATAGTTATATATAGGTGTATATGTATATATATATATATATATATATTTGTATAAGTATTTATGTATATATATATATGTATATCTATGTATATATGTATTTATAGTTATAGATATATATATATGTATGTATATTTGTATATATATATGTATAAATATATGTGTATATATATGTATATATATATATGTATATATACTTATACTTAGTTATATAAGTACTCATATATGTATAGATATATGTATATATATATGTATATAAATATATATAGATATAAATATATATATATGTATATATATATAAGTATATAGTATTGGATAAGTGAGAGTGTGTGTGTGCGAGAGTATGAGTGTGTGTGTATGTGTCTGTAGGAGTGAGAGAGTGCTGAGAGAGAGAGAGAGAGAGAGAGAGAGTGCTCGTCTGCTGAAGTGAAGGACTGCAAGTTAAGTCGTCCGGAGCAGTGGGCCGTCATCTGATGCCAAGCGCACGCGCACGCACGTAGGCGTGCGAAGAGGCGTGCGCTGGAGGGAGCGAGCGTGGGGGACAGACTACAGCGCACCGCGCTGCGCGAAGAGGTGGTTGCGAGCGAAGGCACTTTGCATTGAAGCAGGCGAAGACGTGGGCGGGTGCCAGCGCTGGCAGACGCGGGCGCAGGCAGTGGAGAGGGCGAAGACGCGGGCGTGTGCAAGCACTGGCAGACGTGGGCGTGTGCGAGCGCTGGCAGACGCGGGCGCAGGCACTGGAGCGGGCGCGGGGAGAGACGCGGGCGTGGGCTGGGGCTGGTAGCTGTGCGCCGGGTGACCAGATAAGTGAGAAACCTACCGGTCACCGCACTGTAGCCATAGTGTTCCGCTGACTAGCGTGAACAGTTGCTACAGTGCCGTTCGATTTCGCACGACCGCCTGCGCCCGGTTCCGTAAGCACGGACGGTGTGGAGCGGCTGGCGCGTGCTGAAGAGGCTGCGCTAGCTGCTGGCTCGCACGTAGAAAGGCGAGGGCGGTCTGCTGGCTTGCACAGAGAGAGGCGAGGGCGGCCTGCAGGCTCACGCAGAGGGCGCGGAATAGGCGCCTGAGGCACGTGAAGGCCCATGCTGCCGCTGCTGCTATTGCTGTGAGCTTGAGACCTTGACTCTGTGGCAATACCGGAGAGGCTTGAAACTACTAATTCAGAGAAGAAAACCACCACACCCACCGGCTCTTTGCTGAGCTGGGCGGTGGTGGGACTCACAGTGGTGGTTATACACCACTGTGAGTTGCTCCTGCCCACAACGTGGCTCCTCAAAGAGGAGAGGCTGCGTATGGAGGGGAGAGTGGAGGCGATGGACTGGAGGAAGCTGTTGTGTTGGGTTTTGGCGTGTGGACCAGGCTCTCTTTGCAAAGAAGAAGCCATGCCCTTTTAAAGAGGAAGAAGGCATGCACATCCATGCCCTGGCTGTGCATGGCTATGCATGCGGCTATAGGGAGAGCTTGTGCATGCGGCTGCAGGGCAAGCTTGCTGCAGAGCATGGCACGAGGAAGGTCCAGCCATGCCATGCAGCCGTGGAGAAGAAGTCAAAATCAAATAAAAAAATAAAGATGATGAATTTGCAAAGCAGCACTTGAGGAAAACATTAATTTCATGGCCAATTTATTCACTCTCTTCCCCTCTCAAATAAATGCATGCATGTGTGTATTTTTACAAATGCGACTATGGATACCTAATACGCACTGGTACTGCTTGGAAATAGCATAAGTTGGTACAATTGTAGGAGTATTTTTGCTTTGCAATCATACCCCCATGCCTATCTTTTGCTAGTCCCTAGCAGAACATTTTTTTTGTATTGCATTTAGAAATGATCTTCAGCTGAAGATTTTCGACTGAGGTGACATAGGTGTGTTTATTGTTAGATATTGTGAGAACCAATTGTAGAGAAGACTACCAGTACTTTAAGTCTCACATGACGTAGATCATCTCTCAACTAACCTGGACTATTGATATTTAAACCTTAAGTACAATTTCCAAGACCCAGGTGGTTTTTGCCGTACTCGAGAGCTCAAGAGATTATGGCTTGTGCTTAGTGAAGGATCAAGACTAACCAGATGAACATGAAGACTCAAGCCAAGGGTTTCACGAATTTTAAAGTACAGGTTGGTCCCAGTTTCAGCTTGTGTCTTGGGATTGACCCTTAAAAAGATAACGGAAAACTCAACTCCCATTTTCTGACATTTGTAACCCAAAGAAATAGGGTTTTTGTCTTGAAGAATCTTTTTTTGTAGGAAGATTTTACAGACATTTGTGAGATATACTGACTTATTTGCATCTTTTTTTTTTTTTTTTGAAACACATGTCAGTATATCTCTTACAACATTATTTGGAGGAGCACACTTTTCTATTTGGTGGGAGAGTTCCTTTTTGGTGGAAAGAGTCTCTCCTAAACACAAGACTAAAGCCTGGGATAAAATGTCTACCTGCACGCACAGGTAAGGACTCCACCTTCCCTAATGAACACTAGGGTTGGATCTTATGTTCACCTGGTCTTTCTTGATATGTGTAGTGTGAACCAAGATTACTTAGGTTCTCAAGTAGAAGCAAACCAACGGATCCTGTACTGATGTCTCAGGTACAAGAATACATCGTTAGTTAGGAGAGATTCTAATCTATCTTGTCAATGCTCAAGTGAATTAAGCCGAGCCTGAGCGAATCAAGCTTCTGTGGCCTGGAAAGTCTTCAAAATAGTGGTTGAATATCCATAAACACTTATTGTATTTTTGTTTCAGACTTCAAATCATTACAAACCACCATTTTTTTTCTTTTTTTTCTTTTTTTTTTTGCATAGATGGATGAAAACTGCACGATACCACAAAATAACCAGATCCTAAGGGTGCCTATCCACCCCCCCATGCCAAATGATGCTATGTCCTCATATGCATGCAGGGTAGGGTAGAGGAAGGATGAAAGATCGGGTAATGAGAGCTGAGGTGCAGGATATACAGTAGGGTGGTAGGGTGGGTGGATGGTAGGTGGTGAAGTGAAAAGTGAAGTGATCATGACAGTGAAGTGAAAAGTGATGGTGAATGGTGAGTGTTGTTGGGGTGCCTCCCAACAAGCGCTGAATTTAACGTCCCCAGCTAGACTCAGGATGAGGCACAACATTAGTTACCCTCCAGCAGGGCAACAGTTTCTCCAACGAGGGTATTTCATGAGTAAGATAGGGTTTCAAATGCTGCCCATTGACCATAAATTTATGTCCAAATTTGGGATCTTCAATTTGAACAGCCCTGTTGGGAAATGGTCTCGACACCAGGAAAGGACCAGTCCATTTGGACTTCAGTTTCCCAAGAAAGAATTTGAGCCGGGTATTGTAGAGCCAAACTTGCTGAGATGGCTCAAATTCTTTCCGCCGAATATGGCTGTCGTGAAAAGCCTTAGTGCGTTGCTTGAAAGTTAAAGCAGAATCATAGGCTTCACGACGGAGCTCTTCCAGCTCCTGCAGTTGGAGTTTCCTTTCTCGACCACACAGGTCTGGGTAGAGGTTACATTGGCGAACCGCCCAATAAGCACGGTGCTCCAACTCCACGAGCAAATGGCAAGGCTTCTCGTAAATGACTCTATAAGGAGACATGACAAGGGGAGGCTTGAAGGTGGTCCGATATGCCCAAAGTGCATCAATCAGCTTGTCTGACCAATCCTTACGGTCAGGCCGAATCATTTTCTGGAGAATGTGCTTGATTTTCCAGTTCGACACCACTGCTTGGCCGTTTGTTTGAGGATGATACGGGGATGCGATACAATGGTGGACTCCATATTTCCTCAGTAGTGCCCGAAAAGAAGCATGGGTAAGGTGGCTTCCTCCATCCGAGATAATGGCTCGAGGGATCCCAAAGCGTGCAAAAATGTGGTCTTTGACAAATCGAGTGGATATGACATGGTCAGCACGGTGCGTGGGAATAGCCTCGATCCATTTCAAAACATAATCAACAGCCACGAGGATGAATTCGAAGCCGTTGGAAGGACGAAAGGGACCCATGAAATCAATTCCCCAAATGTCGAAGATTTCTATAGCTAGGATGGGTTGTAAGGGCATCATGTCACGACGTGACATTGACCCCAACGAATGTCACCTAGTGCAATGTTTGGCATACTTGTGTGCATCCTGGTGAAGGGAGGGTCAAAAGAAACCGTACTACAGCACCTTGGTTGCAGTTTTCCTCCCAGAGAAATGGCCTCCGCAGGCCTGATCGTGGCAGAAGGATAGCACACTGGGGAATCGCTATCAGGAACATAGCGATAGATGATTTGATCAGCACCTATGCGAAAAAGAAGTGGATTATCCTAGAAATAATACTTTGCTTCTACCATGAGATGCTCGTGCTGGTTTTTAGGCCAGCCACGTGGAAGGGATCCAGAAGCAAGGTAATTGGCAATGTCTGCATACCACGGTCCACTTACCACATTAATTGCCAATAGGTGCTCATCAGGAAAAATTTCATTGATCGGCAGAGTAAGTCCAATATGGTCAGGGTCTAGTCTGGAAAGATGATCAGCCACAACATTCTGGGCTCTGGCCTTATCTTGGATCTCAATGTCGAATTCTTGGAGCAGAAGGATCCAACGAATTAGTCTAGGCTTGGCATCCTTCTTATGCATGAGATGGCAAATGGCCGCGTGATCAGTGAAAGCAATAACGTGTGAGCCCAGAAGGTAAGAGCGGAATTTCTCCAGCCCAAAGATGATCGCAAGTAGTTCTTTCTCAGTGGTAGTATAATTACGCTGGGCCTCATCCAACGTCTTAGTGGTGTAGTACACCATGAAGGGGTGTCTATCGCGTCTTTGTCCCAGGATGGCTCCGACTGCAAGGTCGGAAGTGTCACACATGAGTTCGAAGTCGAGGGACCAATCAGGTGGCTAGAGAGCAGGGACCTTGGTGACAGCATTACGCAGCTGCATGAATGCTTGTATGCCGTAGGGGCCCATATCGAAGGGTACGTCGGTCGGTAGGAGATGAGTAAAGGTCGAGAAATCTTTGAGAAATCTTTGATAAATCTCCTTTAGAAACCGATGTGTCCCAGGAAGGAGCAGATTTGTTTAATAGAGCCAGGCACAGGTAAATCAGCAATTACATCAAGCTTAGCTCTATCAACCTCAATACCCCTTTCGGAGATGATGTGTCCGAGAACAATTCCCTCGTGCACCATAAAATGACATTTTTCCCAGGAAAGCACGACGTTTACATTAATACATCTCCTAAGGATACGGGTCAGGTTGGCAGGACATTCATCAAAAGATGGTCCAAAGATCAAAAAGTCATCCATGAAGACCTCGAGAAAGTCACCCACCATGTCATGGAATATCGCTAGCATACATCTCTAGAAAGTTGATGGCGCATTACAAAGTCCAAACGGCATCCTTCTAAATGCAAATGTGCCGAAGGGGCAGGTAAAAGTGGTTTTCTGTTGGTCCCGGGGGTCAATTGCCACCTGGTTATATCATGAGAATCCATCCAGGAAATAGAAAAATTTATTTCCCGATAACCACTCCAGGATTTGGTCAATGAAAGGTAGCGGAAAGTGATCTTTCTTAGTTGCAGCATTGAGTTTCCTATGATCTACACACACTCTCCAAGATGTAGGAGTGCGTGTAGGGATGGATTTACCCCTGTCATTTACACAGATGGTGAGTTCCGCCTTTTTGGGCACAACGTGAATCGGACTCACCCAAGGGCTATCGCTGATTGGGTAGATTATACTCGCATCCAACCTCTTAATAATTTCCTTCTTAACGACCTCCTACATGTTAGGGTTGAGACATCGCAGCATCTTGTGGGAAGGTCGAGCCTCCTCCTCCATATATATACTGTGAGTGCAGTAGGAGGGGCTAATGCCAGATAAATCTGATAAAGACCATCCAATGGCTGCCTTGTGTTCCATAAGGACCTTAGTTAATTTGCACTCTTGCTCCCTGGTAAATTTTGAACTCATGATTACAGGGAGCATTTCATTTGGTCCCGAGAAAACATACTTAAGTGTACTAGGCAGCTCTTTCAGCTCGGGAGTGGATGGTGAAAGGTCTGGCATTTCTTAGGACGAGAGTGTCCCAGGCAGATCAGAAAACAAATTAGGAGGAAGAAGTTGGTCCTCAAATTGGCCAAGAAGAGGGGCTTCTTGGATAGATGGATCCAAAAAGGAATAGCCCCAGAGAGTAGTATGTGGGCTCAAGGTCCCAGTGTGGAGTTACAACTCTGCTTGATTTGGCGGGAAAGAAAGGGCAATCCAGTCTTCAAGAGTGTGGACCGGCGGTGTGCATCCTGGTGAAGGGAGGGCTAAAAGAAACTGCACTGCAGCACCTTGGCTGCAGTTTTCCTCCCATTGAAATGGCCTCTGCAGGCCTGATCATGGCAGAAGGATAGCGCACTAGGGAATTCATTGTCAGGAACACAGCACCGGATGATTTGATCAGCACCTATGAGAGAAAGAAGTGGATTATCCCAGAAATAATACTTTGCTTCTGCCAAGAGATGCTTGCGCTAGTTTTTAGGCCAGCCATGTGGAAGAGATCCAGAAGCAAGGTAATTGGCAATGTCGGCATACCATGGTCCACTTGCCACATTTATTGCTAATAGGTGCTCATCAGGAAAAAATCTCATTGATCGGTAGAGTAAGTCCAATATGGTTAGGGTCCAGTCTGGAAAGGTGATCAGCCACAACATGCTGGGCTCCAGCCTTATCGCAAATCTCAATGTCAAATTCCTGGAGCAGAAGGATCCAACGAATCAGTCTAGGCTTGGCATCCTTCTTGTGCATGAGATGACGAATGGCCGCGTGATCAGTGAAAATAATAATGTGAGAGTCCAGAAGGTAAGAGCGGAATTTCTCTAGCCCAAAGACGACCGCCAGTAGTTCTTTTTTAGTGGTAGTATAATTACGCTGGGCCTCGTCCAATATCTTACTGGCGTAGTACACCACGAAGGGGTGTCTATCGGGTCTTTGTCCTAGGATGGCTTCGACTACAAGGTCGGAAGTGTCACACATGAGTTCAAAGTCGAGGGACCAATCAGGTTGCTGGAGAATAGGGGCCTTGGTGACAGCATTATGTAGCTGAGTGAATGCTTGTATGCAGTCGGGGCCCATATCAAAGGGTACGTCGGTCGATAGGAGATGAGTTAAAGGTCAAGAAATCTTGGAGAAATCTTTGATGAATCTCCTATAGAAACTGATGTGTCCCAAGAAGGAGTGGATTTGTTTGACAGAGCCAGGCACAGGTAAATCAGCAATGACGTCGGGCATAGCTCTGTCAACCTCGATACCCCTATTGGAGATGATATGTCCGAGAACAATTCCCTCGTGCACCATAAAATGACTTTCTTCCCAGGAAAGCACGAGGTTTACATCAATACATCTCCTAAGGATATGAGTCAAGTTGGCAAGACATTCATCGAAAGATGGTCCGAAGATCGAAAAGTCATCCATGAAGACCTCGAGAAACTCACCCACCATGTCATGGAATATTGCCAACATACATCTCTGGAAAGTTGCTGGCGCGTTGCAAAGTCCGAACGGCATCCTTCTAAATGCAAAGGTGCTGAAGGGGCAGGTAAAAATGGTTTTCTCTTGGTCTCGGGGGTCAATTGCCACCTAGTTATATCCTGAGAATCCATCCAGGAAACAGAAAAATTTATTTTCCACTAACCGTTCCAGGATTTGGTCAATGAATGGTAGCGGAAAGTGATCTTTCTTGGTTGCAGCATTGAGTTTCCTATAATCTACATGCACTCTCCAAGATGAAGGAGTGCGTGTAGGGATGGATTCACCCCTATCATTGACACGGATGGTGAGTCTTACCTTCTTGGGCACAACGTGAATCGGACTCACCCAGGGGCTATAGCTGATCGGGTAGACTATACCCGCATCCAGCCACTTAATAATTTCTTTCTTAACAACCTCCCGCATGTTAGGGTTGAGACGTCGCTGCATCTCGCGGGAAGGTCAAGCCTCCTCCTCCATATATATACGGTGAGTGCAGTAGGAGGGGCTAATGCCAGATAAGTCTGATAAAGACCATCCAATGGCTGCCTTGTGTTCAATGAGGACCTTTGTTAGTTTGCACTCTTACTCCCTGGTCAATTTTGAATTGATGATTATAGGGAGCATTTCATTTGGTCGTAGGAAAGCATACTTAAGTGTACAAGGTAGCTTTTTCAGCTCGGGAGTGGATGGTGAAAGATCTGGCATTTCTTAGGACGAGAGTGTCCCAAGCAGGTTGGAGAACAAGTCAGGAGGAAGAAATTGGCCCTCAGATTGGCCAAGAAGAGGGGCTTCTTGGATAGATGGATCCAAAAAGGAATAGCCCCAGTGAGAAGTATATGGGCTCAAGGTCCTAGTGTGGATTTGCAAATCTGTCTGATTTGGCGGGGAAGAAAGGGCAATCCGATCTTCAAGAGTGTGGACCAGAGGCGAGTAGCTCAGACTCAGACCATGAGGTATGGGAAGCAGAGAAAACCTCGTCAGAAGTCTGGTCAAGAGAAGGTATGGGACAAGAGAGGGATGGGGGAATGTCACAACATGTGTCAGTCAGGCAATCGTCAATGTTTAAAGGTAATCCGTAGTAGTCAGAATAGGTCCCAATTAGTTTGATACACGTGGTGACGGCCATGTCCTTGTCAAACATGTCATCCTCGATGCAATCACAATCAAAGTTCTTGGCTGCCTTGAAGATGTTAAGCTTGAGCTTTTCAGATCCAACAGCAATCTCAATACAGCCTGACTCGCAGTCGATATGGGCATGGGCTGTGGCCAAGAAAGGTCGACCAAGGATGATCGGACAATGAAAAAGTGATCTAGGAACTTCCATATCTAAGACAAGAAAGTCAACAGGAAAACAAAGACTGTTGACCCTAACCACCACATCTTCCACCACACCCTTCGAAATTTTGACAGAACGATCTGCCAACTGTAACGTGACAGGGGTGGGTTTCAGATTTCCCAAGGAGAATTTTTCGGGCATGATGGTTGGTATAAGATTTATGGAAGATCCTAGATCAAGCAGGGCACGGTTAAAATTGCAGCCTTGGATGCTACAGGAAATAAGCAGTGTGTCTAGATCTTTCTACTTCGGTGGTACATTTGACAGTATAGCACGACTTGCATGGGGTGAGAGAACCACCAGATTCTTAGTTTTCTTTGACTGTCGCGTGGGTGTTGTGTAGTCTTTGAAAAATCGGGTGATAGTAAGTATGTGGTCGATAGCCTCGAGCAGGGGCACCTTGATTTCTACATCTCTGAACAAATTACGCTGGTTATCAAAGGCCTGCGTATCTTTCTTTTTGCCTTTTGGCTCCCTCAGTAGAGCCTCAAGGAATGGGACTGATTCTGGCACCAATTTGGGTGTATCATCCTCTAGCGAATGCGGTGCGCATCCCGAATGAGAGGGCGATAAAGAAGATAGGCCAGGATCTTGTCGAGGCGAATCGACAGTCTGCTTGTCACTCCTTGTAGTGATCGCATGGATGATGCGGGTCCAGTGGGATCATAAGGTGGAGGAGGGTTCGCAATAGGGACATAAGAGTGAGGTGCTGCAACGGGATTAGCCTGAAATCCCGGTGGAATGCTCGGAGCCTGTAGAATCTGATGAACCTGCCCCTAGGAAGGTCGTACCTGTGGTTGAGGACCACACGGCACGAAATTTCGCAGGTTGGGAACAGGTTGGGTTGGGAGAGTGCCCTGAGATCGAGACGCCATGCGTAGTTGACTGATCTCAGCATTCTGCTGTGCCAATTGGTGCTGAAGAGAGGTCATGTTCTCTTCATGACGCTCTGACATTTTTGTCATCATTCGCATCAATTTATCAAGAGGACTTGATGCGTGTTCTACTTGCGGTATGCAAGGACCCGATGGCGGATTCGCCATAGGATTAGACTAGGCCCTTGGGATGATGGGTGCGGATGGTCGCATTGGTCCACCCGCAGGGTTTTGGCACTGCGGGTTGTTGGACCAAGCGAAGTTCAGATGATTTCACCACCCTAGGTTATAAGTGGCAGAGAACAGGTTGTTCCCCAGGGCGCAAGCATCTTCTATGCCAGACGACGTGTCCACATGTAAATATGCATCCGAGCACACGAAGGTTTGGTCCTCCATGTCGAAATACTGGCTCGCAGAAGCTAGATCCACATGACTTACCGAGTCGCTCGGTGCGACACTCAGTAAGGAAGGTCTTACAGGGTTTCTCGAGATAAGCCTGGTGTTGGAAGAATTGGAATTGTGACAAAGTGGTGAGGTGGGGGTGTTTGCATAGAACGGGTGGGGTTGGCAAGATGCTCGTCCAGCTTCTTGTGCACGACGGAGACTTCATCCAATTTCTGTGTGATAAGGCTGAGATCTGTGGATGAATGGGAGGGTCCCATGTCAATTTTTTGGACATTACGGGGTAGGCCGGTACGATTAAAGGCGACAATGGAAGCATTGTTCATTGAGTTTTCGCTCATATTTTCAAATAATTCGAATGCTCCATTCTCGTCTTTATTCTTGAAATTCCCTCTGCAGGAAGCATCTGCAATCTGCTTCAAAGTCTTATTTAGCCCATAGTAGAAAATTTGGGCCATATGCCACTTAGGCAGACCGTGGTGCGGACACTTCCTGAGGAGGTCATTATATCTCTCCCATGCCTCATGAAACTGTTCGCCGTTTTGTTGCGTAAATGAGGTGATAGCACGGCGAAGCGCATTGGTTCCCCTGATTGGGAAGAGCTTCTTGAGAAATGCTGTTCACATCTCTTCCCAAGAGTGGATGGTTCTCCCAAGGGTGCGTAAACACTGCGATGCTTTATCCCGCAATGAAAATGGGAACATTTTCATAAAGACTATAGGTAACTCGATATTTCTTGCTTTAATTGTTTCAGCCAATCGGGTTAGGTCTTCCAAGTGGAGAAAAGGATCTTCACTTGCAAGACCATGGAAGTGAAAATTTATCAGGCCAATTATGTTAGGTTTCAATTCAAAGTCATCCCCACCCATGGGGACCTGAATTTGTCCTATGGTCTCTGTAGCAGCGGGATTCTGATAAGAGCTAAGACACCTAGGCTCCTCCCACTTGGGAGGGTTCTGCATTTCCTCCAATGGTTCCCTAATGGCCTCAATTTGTTCATTATACATTTCCATTTGGGCTTGGAGGCGGGTTATGGGATCTAAGGGTCCACCACCTGGTGGGTTTTGAGGGCGGTTTCCTCCCTTGGGATTTGGGGGTGGGCGTGCAGCCATGTTTGTGGAGGAGGATGATTCGGCTTCTTTTCTAAAATTATCAGGCAATTCACACAGTTCAGGGTTTTTTGACCTCCTCCTAAACATGCACTATCGCAGGAAGAATTGGGGAGATAAGAAGGGAAAAGAGATGAGAGAAATGACGCCGCAAAGGTACACTTGATGACAAATCAATACAATCAAATTCCTAACCTCTACAGTGTGCCCTTAGACCTAAAGATCTAAGTTACCTACTATCACAAACTACGGAACCGAATGCGAGCACCGTGGAACCACCGGGCCAGATTGAAAGGCCATTTGCCCCAGTCTTAGACACCCGATAGCACGTGGGAACCCTCACCAGCACGTAGGTGCTACACGCAGGTAGTTAGACCTCCAATCCTTAATAAGGGTCAAGTTGCTACCAATTTTAGTTAGAGGCTTAGGATCAAGTGCCTCTGGAATATGAAGGGCATTATTTACAGGTAATGCCCAAGAGATTGATTTTTAGAGTGTGTAAACCAAGCATGCAACGAGGAAATCTCCCCAAATTGAAGTTTTAATTGGTGAATGGTTTTTAGAATTCAGCCTTAAGTAGTATAGATTTTAGGATTTCTCTGAATTACCAATTCAACCAACCTCCGGGTTATGAGAGAATGCAAGTTTTCTTCTAAGCCCAACAAACCCTTCTTCAATGTTAGTTGGTTAATACATGGTAAAATGCAATGGGCTACCCTAGATGGAGATTTCTATGTGTGGATGCACGAATCAATTTTAGATTAGTGTGAAAGGGAGCCAAAGTACTTCAATTCAAGTGCTCCCAATTACCAAAATGATTTCCACACACAAGGCTCAACCATAAGATAAAGAAAATCAGATTGTTGGGGTTAAAGTATTTGGGATCGAATCTTAGGCACATGAAAGGTCGTGGTTGGGTTGGAATCAACTCAATTCCAAGTCTCCCCACCAAAAATGTGATCCTAAATTTGCAGATAAATGAGGCAAAGAGGGGTGGCAATCAATCTTTTTATTTGCCTCAAAGAATACTTCACACGGCGAAAGATTCAAGTTGGATCTTCGCTATGCGAAGTTTGGAGGGAAATCCCGGGGCTGTGGGAGTGATGACAACCAATCAAACAAGTGATTTTTAATCCACTTGCCCTAAGAGATCCCAAGAAGTTTTTTTTTTTTTTTATTAAGGTGGCAAGTTAACCTAAGTTGCTAAGAAAGAAAGACCTACTTGTTCAGCAACGTGTGCGAAGCTCCAGTGCGGTGCCGGCATCTTCACACTCTCGTTCTCGCATTGGATCTGCCCACATCTCCGACTTCATCTGCCTGTCTTATCCTTGCAACAGGTTCAACTACAAAGTAATAAACAAAAATACTTGTGAAGAGAAGGGTGTGAGAAGAGAAAAATTAAAGGAATGGAGTAGAAACTTACTTGATTATGAAATTCCCTGGCAACGGCGCCATGAAAAAAGTGTATGGTCGGGCTCGGATAGGTTGTGTTAATATGGTGATTTTATCGTTGAAATGCGTAGAGTGGTTAACCTAATTCGAGCCTAACCATCTCTTTTACAAAAATTTTTTACCTGGCCTATTTGATTTTATCTTGGTCACTTTTAGGCCAAGGGTTGAACTCAGGGAAGTGGGGTTAGAAGAAGTTTCTACACCTTTCCCACAACGAATATCTTCCGTTCGTTTATTGCATTTTTGGTGTTTTTCTATCGAAGAGTTTTTTTCTGATAATTTTTGTCCTTGAGGGACGCCCACAAAATTAGGTTCTAGGCTTTGAGCAAAATTAGGGTTTCAAAACTAGTCTTCGCAAGACTGAGTACCTGCAAGTCAAGGATTATCTTTTCTCTTTTGTATATTTTTTTTTATCCTTTTACTGGCAAGATAAAAGGAAATAGAAATAAAGCAAATATAATATGTATATATATGTATATATTATATATGTATAAAGGGGTGGGGGTGGAGATGGCGTGTAGCACGGTGTCGAGTCGATTGTCATCTAGAAAGACGCAACTAACAGGACGAAGTGCCGCGTGGAGTGTAGGATGGATGGTGGAAGATGTGTACGAAAACGCTTTCTGTATGCATGTATCGGGGAATATCAGCAACTGTTGCGGATATTCCTACGACACAACTTATGGTAGGTGATATGAAAAAAGATATATATATGTATATATCTGTAAATATATATCTATATGTAAATGAATATATGGTTATAAATATATAGGTATATATGTAGTTATATGTGTATATATATATTTGAATATATATATAGATATGTAAATATATGTACAGATAGATATATATGTATGTATATATCTATATATATAATTATACATATATGTATGTATATATAACTATATATATATATATAGATATATATATGGTAATATATGTATATCTATGTATATATGTATTTATAGTTATAGATATATATATATATATGTATGTATATTTGTATATATATATATGTATAAATATATGTGTATATATATGTATATATACTTATACTTAGTTATATAAGTACTAATATATGTATAGATATTTGTATATATATATATATGTATATAAATATATATATGTATATATATATATATATAAGTATATAGTATTGTATATGTGAGAGTGTGTGTGTGCGAGAGTATGAGTGTGTGTGTATGTGTCTGCAGGAGTGAGAGAGTGCTGTGAGAGAGAGAGAGAGAGAAGAGAGCTTGTCTGCTGAAGTGAAGGAGTGTGGGTTATGTCGTCCGGAGCAGTGGGCCGTCATCTGATGCTAAGTGCACGCGCACGCACGTAGGCGCGCGAAGAGGCACGCGCTGGAGGGAGCGGTCGTGGGGGAGAGACTGCAGTGCATCGTGCTGCGCCAAGAGGCGGGTGCGGGCGAAGGCACTCTGTGCTGAAGCGGGCGAAGACACGGCCGAGTACGGGCACTGGCAAACGCGGGCGCAGGTGCTAGAGTAGGCGAAGACGCGGGCGGGTGAGGGCGCTGGTAGACGCCGGCGCATGCACTGGAGCAGGCGCGGGGAGAGATGCGGGCGCAGGCTGGGGCAGGTAGCGGCGCGTCGGGTGACCAGATAAGTGAGAAACTTACCGGTCACCACACTGTAGCCACAGTGTTCCGCTGACTAGCGTGAACAGTGGCTACAGTGCCGCTCGGCTTCGCGCGACCGCCTGCTCCCGGTTCCGTAAGTGTGGGTGGTGTGGAGCGGCTGGCACGCGCGCTGAAGAGGCTGCGCCGGCTGCTAGCTTGCACGGAGAAAGGTGAGGGCGGTTTGCTGGCTTGCGCGGAGAGAGGTGAGGGCGGCCTGCAGGCGCATGTAGAGGGTGCGAAACAGGCGCCTGAGGCGCGTGAAGGCCTGTGCCGCTACTGCGAGCTTGATACCTTGACTCTGCAGCAATGGTGGAGAGGCTTGAAATGACGAATTCAGAGAAGAGAACCACCACACCCACCGGCTCTTTGATGAGCTGGGCGGTGGGGACTCACAGTGGTGGTTGTACACCACTGAGTTGCTCCTGCCCGTAGCGTGGCTTCTTAAAGAGGAGAGGTTGTGTATGGGCGGGAGAGTGGAGGAGACGGCCTGGAGGAAGCTGCTGTGTTTGGTTTTGGCGTGTGGACCAGGCTCTCTTTGCAAAGAAGAAGCCGTGCCCTTTTAAAGAGGAAGAAGGCATGCACCGCCATGCCCTGGCTGTGCATGGTTGTGCTTGCGGCTGCAGGGAGAGCTTGTGCATGCGGCTGCAGGGTAAGCTTGCTGCAGAGCATGGCGCGAGGAAGGTCCAGCCATGCCATGCAGCCATGGAGAAGAACTCAAAATCAAATAAAAAAATAAAGATGGTGAATTTGCAAAGCAGCACTTGAGGAAAGAGTTAATTTCACGGCCAATTATTCACTCTCCTCCCCTCTCAAATAAATGCATGCGTGCGTGTATTTTTACAAATGCGACTATGGATACCTAATATGCACTGGCAATGCTTAGAAATAGCACAAGTTGGCACAATTGTAGGTGTATTTTTGCTGTGCAATCATGGTTCCATCCAGGCCACCCAACACTGGCCAGCAGCAATGGGAAGGCTCCCTCATCATCTTCATCATCAATTCTCAGTGGTTGGATCTTGATCCAATGGTTGAGAACTCTCCTCCACCACGCACCTTAAGACATCCGCACGACCATCTAGATGACTTAGCACAATGGTGGAGGTGTGGGCTTTCAACGGAGGGGCGTGGGTTTGAATCCCCACAGCGCCCCCAATTGGCCAATTGAGTGCACAGCAGCTCAAATGTAGCATAGCTCATGGAGGCATGCACGTGCAAACGTAGTGCAGTGTGCAGGGCAGCACTGTGCGGTGCCAGCTTGCGAGCGTACACGTGACAAGGAGCGTGCAATGTGCGCGATAGTGGGGCATAAGCCGTAGGGGCGCTACCTTCAGCGATAGTTGGGCAAGCCTTTAGTGACGCTTGTAGCTATCACTAATGGCCTACGCAATGTGTACGCTAGCAAAGGAATTGAAGGGCATAGAACTTCAACGACAGTTGGGTGGATCTTCAGCAATGATTACAACCGTCACTAATTACCCATAGACAATTTTGTCTCTCTAGTATGAAAGGACCTACCCCCTCCATCCCAAAGCATCTCTTCCTTTCTTCCTCTCACCACCTCCAAGGCTCTAGAGAAAGCTTGTCCTAAGCCCGGGATGCTCCTCTAGAGTAGAAAAGAAAATAGTTTTCCCACCTCTCATCCTCATTCTTGGAGCATCCCGTGGCCATCCTCTCATTTCCTTTCAGGAAGAAGATCCTCGCCGCGACGCTGTCCTACCCCATCCTCCATCCTTCGACTCCATCCCCGTTCATCCCGCTCCTCACCACCTTCCTCCAGGCGACGTCAGAGTGAGTCGTTCTCTGAGCAACCGTCGAGGGGGATTCTCTCACCTCTTTCTTTCTTTATTGCTTTTATAGTGAATCTTTCCTACTTTCTTAGTTGTAAAAAAAAAATTGATTAGAAATCCAAGATTGTTTCTCTCTCTCTCTCTTATATTTTCGCAAGTAGATTAGCTAGATAAAATTTCGTCAACCTAATCTCTTGCTTGATAAAAAATACCAAAAAAATTAGAAAAGATAAAAACAAAAAAAGCAAATAAAAAGCGAAACGTGGATTTTCAAAACCAAACGTTGCCCCCCGTGTTAGACCTGAGACTTAGTTTTTGAGTTTAGGTTATAAATTTTATCTGATCGACGTGTTTTGCGAGCTACAACGATGGGTCCTCCAAACCCCAATTTTTACCATGCAAAACATGCCGCAATCAGCCATCAACGGAGCAGATGAAGCCACATCACCTGCGTGCGATGAATGCAATCTAGTCATTCACTGGCGAGTGAATCTCCACCATTGGTGCGAGATTCTTGCACCCTCACGATGCCATGCAGCTTGATGGATGGATAGTGCGTGATCACGTGCAATCTTAAGGTGCGCACATGGCACGTCCTTAGCCTTACGATGGAGATCCTATAGCTATTGTGCCTCCTTGCATGATCTACATGCCAGCGTGCATTCCAGCACATGTGTGTTCGCATGGGCACCAATTCAGCTCGCGCGGGATGGTGCAGCGTAGTTCAGCGCACTTTAAGGCAGGTTTGAGGGCTGTTCAAGGCCGATTTAAGGGCTTTCTTCACCTATAAAAGTCCCTTAAGACCCCCATTGCAACACATCTCCTCCACCAAGCTTTCCACCACCTTTTAGAGCTTAGAGCAACTCTTTGAAGCCATCGAGCCACAGACGGATGTCTCTCCACTGTCGTGGCTACCTTAACGCCTTTCCATTTATTGTATTTATTCTTCCTTAGCTTAATGTTTATGTTTGTTTAAGCATTCATCTAGTGTATTTATTTGAAGTTGTAAGTCAATTCTGCCTATGCAATAGAGTAGCTTTCATTGTTATCATTTTTGCTCTAAAACTATGCTCTATTTATGCTATTCCATGTTGCTATAAGTATCATTGTAACAAATCTCTCACTCTCTCTCGCTCTCTCTCTTTCTTTCATTTTCTCTTTTCGTAAGGAAATCAAAATAGCCATCATGTAGAAATAAAAATAAGCTACTAATTGATTCAATTTTCACCTCCATGAGTTTGACACTCATACTCATTTTTCATCTTCTTAAAATTGACGTCGCATTTACATGCTACAACGAACAACTTATGACATCGCATTTTTCGACATCAGTTTTTGGTGCTATTGCAAGGAAGGCAATGGATCTTTTAGTCGCTTTTATCCTTGCATTGGTACTCACATTTTCTAACTCTCTTTTCTCTCATTCTTTTTATTGATTGCAGGAATCTGGTGCGGAAGCGACAAGAGGACCGCACTTGAAGATGATAGATTGGGAGCAAAGTGCAGCAAAGACTTTTGTGAGTATCATTTCACCTTAGCATAGTCTCATCCTTTGCTTATCAAAAAAAAAAATTGCATTTAGGTTCTTGCATAAACCTTAGGCTAGATTGATTTCTTGATTGTTAAAAAAAACCAAAAAAAAAATAAAAATCCAAAAAAATTAGCGTGGTTGATTATTGCTTGACCCATATCTTGAACCTACCACCCAAACAAAAAAAAATTTCTCTTCCACTGCTCTTCTTGGAGTGGTGCTTGTGATGCAGAACGTGTTTTGTATTGGGTCGCACCACTGATCAAATTAAAATCAATTCACCTAGTAAAATCACATAAACTTTAGGGTGAATACATATGGTTGTTTTTCTAGGGCCACATTACTTGTTCTAAATGAAATTGACGAACACTCGTTTTGTGTAAAAACTTTGTGTCCCAACTACAAACATTGTTTGAAAATATAAAGAAATTATAACCCTAAAAACCACTAAGCAAGGACAAATCATTGAAAGACACCGCATCTCAAAAACCTTACATGGAAACCCTATTTTATTGAGTGCACACACACGTTCAATCGGATTAATTAAGAAGCACAACCCCCAACAATGCCTCATCACATACCTTGAGCACAAGCACTATCTCAACCTTAAAATTAAAATTGAGTAGATGTGCCCTAAGTAGGACTAATCTAAGTCGTAGGAGTGTGATTGGATTTGTTAAGTGCTTGCCCTTAATTCCCATTATGGTATCCAGTGTCTAGGCTGTGGGGAAGTGTCAAACGATTGTGGTTGGGGGGTATCGAGGAATCGACGGCATGAGACAAAGGAAGAAGCTTCCCCTCAATCCCCTTGTAATCAACCTGGTCAGATTAACTTTGGCATGGAGGGTTTAAGTGCTTGCAATTTGATCATTCTTTCCAGGGCTTTTAGGTCACCTAGGTTTACACTATAGGGCCTAGTCTATTTGCTTGGTTGTGCACACACTATTCTCTTGTTTGTCGCCTTCGCATCCCTCCCTATTCCTCTCTAGTGCATGCACGAAAGACATTCACCTCACCCTGAGCTGGTTGCAATACAGAGAAACCCTAGGAGGAGACTAAGTTACTTGAGAGCTAGAACTACGGAAATGGCTGACCCAAGAATTGAGGATATTGAGGACAAACCTCAACCTGATGCCATGGCCATTATCTAGGCTCAAATCACATCCATCCACCAACACCAGCAACAACAAATCTAGACCATCATGTATGACATACATCGATTACAGAACCCTCACGAGCAACCCCACCTAATCCACCACAACCTCATGAGCGCCAACGAAGACCTCTTCGTGATTCTACGATCCGGTTGCCATCCAAGTTCAGCCATATCTTAGGGTCCTCGATAGGGGAGATGATTTTGAGTTGAACCCAATGCCCTTAGCTTAATCCAAAGCCACTTTCATGGGAGCTCAAATGAGGACCCTTTTCAACACCTGGAGAATGTACACCAGATTGCTCGAACTATAAAACCTAGGAGCATCTGCCTTGATATCGTCATAATGAAGATGTTCCCGTTCTCCCTAAAAGATAACGCTTTCCACTGGCTTAGAACTTTAAAGAGACCCATCTCCACTTGGGAGGAGATGGGTCACACATTCCTAAAGAACTTTTTCCCCATAGGAAAGACCAATGCCCTCAGAAGAGCCATGATGTGCATACATCTAAATATCCAAAAATGTCTATTTATGCATGTTCTTAGTATTATAGTTGAATCATACATTATAAATATTGCATAACATGCATCATCCTGAATTTAGATTAGGTTGTGTAAATTTTAGGTTAATTTTCCCTTTTTAGTGGTCAAGTAACAAGAAGACTTTTAATCAAGGACTCAGATCGAAGATCCAACTATACAAATCTGATCATGGCGACGATTGGAGTTCAATGACTCCAAGATTACCCTGATCGGACTTCCGTAGCATCAGATATAATCCGAGGAAGGTCAGAGATTAAGGGCAAAGATGTTATAAATTCGCACTTCAGATGACAAATTTGAATGCACGGATGGATTTGGATCGACAATCGCAGCCCAACAGCACAAAAATCAATCCAATCCAACATCCGTGGCACCATCTGCAACTCACAGAAAATGGATGGCCATGATGGCACCACGTGGTGCCATCATAGCTACCCAAACCAGCTGCAGCATTGCTTCTCAACCTCTGAAGGTGTAGGCGAGGCAAGATCCATCCAACAGCCATGGGTACACGCGCTTAAAACATAAGCATGACAAAGAGGTGGCCACAGTGCAGCAGTCGAGTGCTCTTTCGCAAGTGCGAGGCTCAGGTTCGATCCCCGCTGTGCCTCAAATCAGGTGTGGGCACGGGAGTAGCAAAATCAGGCCATTGGATGGCGAGCAGACGGCGTGGATATGGGCGTCGTGCTGCACCCTGATTAGAGGAACACGAATGCGCCATCAGACGTGTTTTAGTGAAGGTGGTCGAGCGCTCGTCCTAAGTCATTGATCTTCGATCCAACGGCAATGATGGTGGCCGCATTGCCTCTTAGCAGGCGTTGAGCGAGATTAGGCATGGCATGTTTAAGCCGTCTGATCCCTGAGAATGCACGTACGTGTGTATGCGTTGAGGCATGGGGAGAGGAGGAGGTGTAGCGTGCGCGGCAGCTATGCCCACAATCTGGGCTTTAGTGACGGTTTTATTCATTACTAAAGGCCCTGATTTAATGTTTTTAAACTAAAATGACCTATTTGCCCATTCAAACCTCACATATAAATAGCCCTATGACCACCACATTTTCTTCATGCCTTCCTCTCTTCTCTCACCCCCTTCAAAGCTCTAAGAGCTTGTCCTAAACACGGGATGCTCCTCTAGAGTAAAAATTAGAATTTTTCCAGCTTCTTCCCCCTTCGTGGAGCATCTCGTGGTTATCCTCTCACTCCATTCGGGAAGTGGATCCCACAACGACGACATCCTACCTCGCCCCTGGTTCCTCCCACTTCGTCCTCCTTCTTCCCGATCTATCCTCCATCTTCCAGGCATTACCCCGTCTGGCTCGTCCTCCAAGCAGTTGTTGAGGAGGATAACTTCTCTCTTCCTTCTCTTTTACCGCTTTCTAGTGTAGATTTCCTGCTTTCTAGAGTAGTGGGTAGCTGTAATTGTAATGAACATTAGCTTGTGATAATGATATCCATGTTTATTCTATCTCTCTTTCGCCTTTATTTGTAATATTCTCTCTCAGTCTTCTATTCTTTATTCTTTAAGTAGATAGTTAGTTTAGATTCAAGTCGACTAGCTAATCAGCTTCGTGACAATTAAACAAATGCGATTTTAAATCAAATGTCTGCCTCCTTGTGTTCGACCTGGAATTCTTAGAGTTTTGGTACAAATTTTATCTGTTGACGCATTACTTCGCAAATCGAATTACAACGACGGGTTTTCAAAATTCAATTCCGATCGTGTAGTTTTCCACAACAACATTTTGGCGCCATTGCCGGGGAGGCGACAATAATTGATTTTTCGCATTTTCTCACCATACTTACCTTTTACCTTACTTCTCTCCTTCCTTATTGTGATTGCAGGTACTCTCATGAGGCGAGCAAAAGTGGTAGATTGGAGTAAAGTGTGGTTGAAGGGTTTGTAAGTTTACCCCCACCTCCCTACCCACTAGATTTCATTCCACCACTTAATAACATAAACCTTAATTAACCTAGGAGTTCTCCTAAACCCTAAGGTTAGTTTTGATTGTTTGGTTTCACCTCCACCCACCTCACCCTCCACATATAAAAGAAAAATTAGAAAAAAATCTCACAGAGGTACACAACCTCTTCTAATTTTCAAACTCAACCAGTAAATTGATCTTTGGAACCAGTACGCACACCCAAACATAGAATTGAGTAGAAATCAGATTAGGTAATCATTTGTGTGCCTAACTAAGTGGTGCATTAGGCCAATTGTTTAAGTTATTTGAGCCACACCACTTCAATTAAAATCAACTCATCAAGTAGCTGCCACATAGGTTCAACTTTTAGGGATTTAGTAAGCACTTCACATTCTTTTATGTTTCAAAAGAAAACATCTTCACCTGTGCTTTTAAAACCTGGTGTGCCAACTAAACTTGATTTAATATACCTAAAGCTGAATCCTAAAAGCTACTAAGCAAGATTTAAATCCTAAAATTTACCGCATCCAAAAATAATCTTGCTTGAAAGCCACTAGTTGTGCACGCACACACATATCAATCAATCATTAAGGGCACAACCTAGATAAAGGACCCATCACATTCCAATGCCCATTCAAACCTAACCCTAACTAAAACAAATTAGACATTGTCCTTAAGAATTAGACTCACTCTTCGGAGCCCAAGCCAAGATTATTTTCGATTAGTCTGTTTCTACCATTCAATCTGATGTCTAGCTTGGGGAGCAGAATCAAATGATCGTGGCTAGGGGTACACTAGGAACCTGAAGCGCATCCCAAAGGAAGAACCTTCTCTCCAGTCCCTCCCTTTAACTGGTTTGATTGGCCAAAAAGAAGTAGATCAAATCATTTATTGATCTCAAGATGGGTTCTGGGAGTATGTAGGTCTTTAGGCTAGCCCACTTAAGGACATGTTTGTTTGTTTGTATTGCAGGGCACCTTTCTTCCTCCTGTTCTATCATGGATCCTTCAACATCCTATTCAAACTTCCACTCCTACCCTCCTACCACTACTTATTCCAAAAATGATTATTATTCCAACCAGACTTATTCTCATCCATCTTCTAGTTGGGATAATTCTAATATGAACCTCCGTGTTCAGGGTTTAACTCTGGACACCATGATCTTGATTCTTATCCTTCTCTAAGCTACACTGATTATAGATCATCACCCTCATTTGGTCAACCAAATATGATCTACAATAAAGAAGGATTCACTGATCCTTACCCCTCCCTAGAATACACTACCTTTAGGTCATCACCACCTTATGAACAACCTAAAATGACCTATTATCAGGGAGGGTATCGAGATCCTCAATTCGTTGATTCCCATCCACTGAACCCAAACCCACCCAACCCTGAACCAAACCATTTGGTTTAGGTTAACTAGGTCCAAGAGAAGGTGTTGGCTAACTTAAGGAATAGTATACAATCTTTAGAAGCTTAACCAACACCTTGTACTGAAGAATCAGAGCACTTGATTGAAATGATTGATGATCTTAACAAGTATCTGTTGGATTGGCTCCAGGATGTTCAGGATAACGGTCTAGGTGAGTTTTTACTTCGGAAATTATCAAAATTGAGGATGGGATTTGTGGTTGCTTTAGTTCAATCTTGGGATGATTCCTAGGATGAACCCCCATTAGGAGAGCTAAGATTAGAACCCGCTCAGGTACCTGTTAGGGGGGACACGTGTTACAAGATCTAGATTGACCAGGTTGTTCTAGAGTAATCAAATAAGGATGATTTGATTTCTTCACTGGAGATCCCTGAGCTAGGGTATAAGGAAACCTATGTCTCCATGGATCGAAAAGTGATTGATGATTTTGAGACACACATTAATGTGGATTTAGATTTCTTTGATTCTGAAGGTGAAGAATCATTATGTGAAGTCTCACATGAGTTTACAGAACACGACTTTAGTGAGACATCTGGGCCTGAGGAATTTGATAAATCATTTAATGGCCCTAAAATTGAGGAATTTGATCCTGTTGGGACTCGCATGGTAGATTCAGATTTTGTTTTGAAGGATTCAATTCATAGCCCCAATCCTCAATCACACCCTATAGAGTTTACTGATGATTTTGATTTTGAAATCACTAAACCCAAGTCCATTCTGATTCAGTCACATCTTTTAGTCTCGGAAAATTTAGACCGGGTGATTAATATGTGGGAGGTCTCGAATCTGAAATTCTGATTACAGAGGATAGAAAGTGGGAAATGATGATATGGGAAGTCGATTCTGGAGGAAGCAGAAAACCAAGTCTAAGGGTTCCAATTTGTCTAAAACTCCCAACCTTCTACCCGGACCCTTATGACATTTTTTCAGAGGATGTCAAACCCAAGCACACATTCATTGATTATCTTTCTGAGCTTGATTTCTCTATAACCTGACTTTTTGGTCTTGGGTTGCATCCTCATAAATCGCAAGCACAACTTCACTTGCATACTTATTTCAGGTTTTGGATAATTTTTATCCAGAACCTTAGATATACTCAACCATGGGGTATGGGTCAGCATCACAATCTGGTCCACATCTGTGGGCATCTATTCGTAGGTCCTAAGGTGAATCTTTTTATTCTGATTCTGACCTACATCTGCGAGTTCTTTGTTTCTTCTTTATTTGTATAGTGTGCCTAGCTGAAGGCATTAACTTCAGCACATATATAGGTTCTTTTCATTTCGGAACCGACCTCTTATTCATGCAATTTAGGTGCTTTCTACTCGATTCCACTCTGTCTCATGTCTTTTAATACAATGGGACATTGCATTAAATAGGCATGGGGGGTGGATATCCATCTCTGAATCATCCTGTTAGCTCCATTGATTCTTTTTTTTTCTCTTTATTTAAAAAAAAATGAATTAGGAAAGAATACTTGGGCATTAGAACTTTTAAATCTTAGGAAATATTACAGTAGGATCTGAATACTAAGACCCTTCAGGTCTTTGGGCTTAAATAGCTCGGGTATTGATGTAAACACATTTGTTGAGGGTAAAATGCCTATTCACGCATGTTCCTAAGCTTAGATTTGCATTTCATGTTATATATAATTTAGGTTAATTGCATCCTTTTTGAGGTTAAGAAGGAAGGATATTTATTTCAGAGCCCCAGATTGATGATTCGACCGTACTGATCTGATCAAGACGACGATCGAAGTCCAACGCCTCTGAAATTGCCTCGATCGGAGTCCCGTAGCACCATAAGCAGTCCAAGAAGATCAACAGCCAAGGGACTAGGAGACATAACTTGGAGCTTCAAATGGTAAATTTGACAGTGGGAATGGATTCGGGTCGACGATCGCAGCCTAACGACGCAAAAATTGACTCAATCCGACCTTTGTAGCAGCCCTTACAATAAAAAGAAGATGGACAACCTAGATTGCGCCACGTGGCGCAGCCCAAGCTACCAGCACACGCACGTAGCATCGCACGCGCACAGCAACACAGGTGCATGCAAGCGCACATGCATGCAGCTAGCGCCAGCGCGTGGGCGCACGCGCGTGAGGCAAGGCAAGAGCATGGCGCCAACACAACGTGAGCTAGACTTACAACGATGCATGAGCTGGACTGACAGCGATGCTTACAGCCGTTGGTAATTCATCGCATCCCAACAAAGCTAGCTGTGGGTGTCGGCATGCATGAGCCACCTACAGCGACGTTTCTAGTGACGGTTTGGATGTCACTAATGGTCCCATACCTATTTTTGCCTCTTCTCCTCTACTATAAAAGGACCTACACCCCCTCCCTTCCAAGACATATCTACCTACTCTACTCCCACCTACTCCCAAGCTCTAGCAAGCCTACCAACGCTCCATTAGAGCTTGTTCTCAGGCTCCCAAGGTGCCTATTAGTGTAGCGAACCTCTGCCCCACCAAATACTCCTCCAACTTCCTATCTCCCTTAATAGGTCACCTTGGATCCATCCTCCCACCTCCATTCCGGTAGCAAATCAACTCCATCTTCTCACCTCCATTCCGAAGCTATGCCAAAGCTTTCCTCAACCCTACGTCCTCCAGCATCTCACCTCCGTCATCCCGCTCCTCACCTCCTTTGTCTGAGCTTCTGCCAGGCGCCGTTGTCTCGCTGAACAGCCGATTCGAAAGATTTCCTCTCACCTCCCTCTCTTTATACGCTTTCATAGTTTCTTGTAATTGACATTGGAAGTAATATATATCATATTTGTTCTACATTTCTATCTTGTGATATATTTGCTTGTTTTCTTTTATTTCAAATATACAAAAAAATAACAAAACCCCAAAATACCAAAAAGAAATAAAATGAAGCACGATTTTCAAGTAAAGTAAATGTTGCCTCCCTGTGTTCGATCCAGGACTCCCTTGGAGTTTCGGTATAAATTTTATCTGATTGACGTATTTTGCAACTACGATGATAGGTTACTTGTAACCTCGATTTCTAACACGCGAAACACGCCCAACCATTTTGGCGCTATTGCTGGGGAGGCAACAGAATTTACTTTATTGTTTCTGCGTTTCTTTGCATTTACATAGCACTAACTCTACTTGTCTTTCATCTACTGTCTTGCAGGAACCCTAGCATGGAGATCCAAGTGCGGTAGACCGGAGTAAAGTGCAGGTAGAGTGTTTTGTAAGTGTCCCCCACACCACCCCTACCTTAGTTTTCATTTCATAACCTAATAACTCAAACCCAAATCAACTTAGGTGCTTTTTATAAACCCTAGGATAGATTTGGTTGTTTGTTTGCCACCTCCACTCACCTCGCCATCCACATAAATAAAATAAAAAATAAGAAAGTGTTATCTGATTGTGGGATTTTCTAAAAGCTACACACTTAACACCCACAACTTCTTATCGCAAGGCGCACAATCACTTTGATTCTACCACTTAATTGGGATCTGACCTGTGGGTCCGGTACACTTCAACTAAATACACATAAGTGAGTAGAAATCTGAATAAGCTAAGCATTCCTGTGTGCCTTAACTAAGTGGTGCAATAGGCCAATTGATTGAGCTGTTTGGGCCGTACCACTCAATCTAAAATTGATCCATCAAGTAACTTGCCACTTAGGGTTGATTCTTAAGGCTGAACTAGGAACTCCACATTATTTTTTATTTTTAAAGGAACATATCATCACCTGTGCTTTCAAAACTTGGAGTGTTCTACTAAACCTTGATTGAATTAACCTAGGAATTAAACCCTAAAAGCTACTAAACAAGGTTAAATCCTAAAAGACACATCATCAAATAACCTTGTTTGAGAACCCTGGTTGTGCACGCTCACACATTTTAACTGATCATTAAGGGCACAACCCATCTAAAGGGCCCATCACATTCCTGAAGCATCATTGTTCCAAGCCTAACTAAAATTGATTAGACGTTGGCCCTAAGGATTGGTTCGCTCGTTGGGATCCAGATTGAGATTGTTCATGATTAATCTAGTTATACTAGTCAATCTAATGTTTAGCTAGGGGAGTAGCATTAAACTACTGCGGTTGGGGGATACACTAGGAACCGAAGGTGCAAGCCAAAGGAAGAACCTTTTCCCCAGTCCCTCCTAACTGGTTGGATTGCCTGGAGATAAGTAGAGTAAATCGTCCATAATCTTAGTTTAGATTCTGAGAGTCTGTAGACCTTTAGGCTACCCAACCTAAGGATAGGCTAGTATTTTTGTATTGCAGGGCTCCTTTCTCTTCTGATTTCCCTCCTTACTTCACCATGTACCCTTCTACATCCTACACACATTTCACATCCCATCCTCCTACCACCACTTATCCCCAAGATGATTACTATCCCGACTTGACTTGTAATTACCCATCCACTAGCTGGGATGACTTTGACTGGGGATATAAATCCGAACCTCAATGTCCAGGGCCTAACCCTGGACAATAAGACTATGATTATTATCCTTCCCAGAGCAATAATGATTATGGATCTCCATCCTTTGATGACCAAACCAACCCGATCTACAATCAGGAAGGATATCATAATTATAACACCTACCCTCCCCAGTATTCCACTGAATATAGGTCGCCACCATCCTTTAAACAACCTAGAATGACCTACTTTTAGGGAGGGACCCGAGAACCTCGACATCTTGACTCCCCTAGATTCAACCCAAACCCACCCAAACCTGAATCGAACCAGTCGGTTCAGGTGAACCAGATCTAAGATAGAGTGTTTGCTAATTTGAGGAACACCATACAATCTTTAGAGGCCCAGCCAACACCATGCACTAAAGCACTGGAGCCTACGATCAAAATGATTGATGAACTTAATAGTTCTCTATTGGATTTGCTCCAAAGTGTTAGGGATAGGGACCTGGGTGAGTTTCTTCTCAGGAAATTGTCAAGGTTGAGGATGAAATTTGTGGTTGCACTAGTCAAATCTTGGGATGATTCTCAAGATGAACCCTCTTCAGAAGAGCCAATGTCTGAACCTGCTTAGTCACCTGTCGGGAGGGATACATATTCAGATATTGAAGATGACCAGATTGGTCTAGAGCAACCCTTTGAGGATGAACTGATTGATTCACCCGAGATCCCTAAGTCAGGAAATGAAGAAAATTATGTCTCCTTGGATGATGAAATGACTTGTGATGTTGAGACATATACAAATGAGGATCATGAATTCTTTGATTTTGAGGGTGAGGAATCTCTTAGTGAAGTCTCACTTAAGCTTGAGGAGAATGATTTTAGTGAGACATATGGGCTCGAGGAGTATGAAGATCAATTTGGTAGCCCAACTACTGAAGATTCTGATTCGGTTGGGGCTAACTTGGATGATCCGATACCCAACGACTCAATTAGTTGCCCCATTCCTCAACCACACCCCGAAGAGCAGAATGAACGTACTTTTGAGATCATTGTGCCCAAGTCAATCATGATTCAACCACAATTGTTGGACTTGGGTACTTTAGATGGGGTGTACAATGATCTGGAGGTCCTAGAAACCTTGATTTCAGAGGATAGGAAGTTGGAAATAAAAATTTGGGAGGTTAATTTTGAGGGAAAAATAAGTTTGGATATAAGGGTACCTATTGACCTGAAACCACCTATCATCTTTGTAGACCCTTATGATATCTTTCACGTGCAACCTAAGCACGAAATAACTGATTATTTTTCTGAGCTAGATGTTAAGTGGACAACCCCACCTATTGAACCATCTTTACCTATTGTTCGATACTTTGGTATTGGGTTGCACACCACTAAACCGCAATCCTGACCCCGCAAACACAACAACCTTCAGTTCTGGGTGATTTTCATCCAGAACCTGAGAACCACTCGACCCTAGGACATGGGTCTACACCATAATCTAGTCCACGTCTGTGGACATCTTCTGCTGGCGGGTTTCAGAATCAATATTTTTATTTTGATTCTGACCCGCATTTGTGAATTCTCAATTTCTTCCTTGTATGTATTTTATGCCTAGCAGAAGGCATTAAATTTAGCACGTGTTTATATTTCACATTCTCTATGGAGCTGACTAGATTCCTCACGATGTTTAGGTGATATTCTGTTTACTCCACCCTTTTCATGTCTTTATTTATACGATGAGGACATTGCATCATTTAGGCATGGGGGGTGGATAATCGATTCCTGAAATCATTATGTTAACTTCGTAGAATTTCTTTTAGTTTCTTATAAAATTTAAAAAAAATTGAAAGTTTGAAAAAAGATAAAAAAAAAGAAATTAGGAAAAGAGAACTTAGGCATTTGGAAGTTATTAACTTTAGGAAATGATATGAGAGGACCTAAACACTTAGACTCTTCAGGTCTTCGGGCTTAATTAGCCCAGGTGTCCACTCGAATGTGGATTTAGTCTCGAGTCCTTGCCAATTAAAATTTATTTTAATTTGGTAAATAATTTGAGATGAAAGTATACGACTTATCAACTCGCCCTTTGATTTGGGGGGACTTTAAGCCCAAGCATCTGCACACATTTTTTTGCACTGACTAACTTTCTGGCGGCTTTTACGAAAATTGGGTAGCTAATGGACCGACTTGGGTGGTATAGCTGGCAAGTTGTCGGTGGTAATAGCTCATCGGCCGATTGTCCAAAGCCCTGCCACAAGACCATTTTCGTTGTATTGCCTTTAGGTAAATCTTAGATCAGGGAAGCCACCTACTTAGGCAAAAAAAAAAAAAAGAAACACTCAAAAAGAAAAGAAAAAAAAAGAAAAAGGAGAAAGTAAAAAAATAAATAAAACCACACTTCACCGCACGAGTATGGCTGGCAAGTTGTTGGCGGTAACAGCTCATCGACCGATTGTCCAGAACCCAACTCACAAAAAAAAATGTATAATAATTCCCAAAACAATTAGGGAAGAAGCGTGGAAGTAGAATAAACCGGGGAGATATACACTGGGTTCGCCATTATGTTGGCCCCATAAATAAAAGAAGTAGGGAGAAAGCTACCGACCTTAAAGATAAATCTTTAGGCAAGGTCACCTAGGGTCGTAGAAACCTGAAGTCCGTCTTAACGACCATGTTGTGAGTCTATCACTTTTTCACAAAGATGCTTTATACTTAGAGTCCTTTTCAAGTTTTGGGCGAGTCGGGTAGCCGTAAAAAGTTATCCCGGAACTCTCAAACTCCAAAAGTACAAAAAAATTAGAAAAGAAGAAAAATAAAAATATATATATCTTCCCTTCTCAAATAAGGCGAGAACTTGGGCAGTCTGCATTCTGGCAAACACCAGGGTACTATTGAGTTTTTGTAGTTTAGGACCTTAGTTGAAATTTTTTATTGTTAATAAATGACTTAGGTCTAAGTGATCTAATCCTAATTCTACTTTTATACGAAGAATATAGTTTAATTTTGCTAGGGACTACCAAAAGATAGGCATGCGAGTATGATGTAAACACATTTGTTGAGGGTAAAATGGCAATTCATGCATGTTCCTAGGCGTAGATTTGCATTTCATGTTATAAATATTACATAGCATGCATCATTCTACATTTAGAGTAGTATACAATTTAGGTTAATTGCATCCTTTTTATGGTTAGGAGAGAAGAATATTTATTCTGGAGCCTTGGATTAATGATCTGACCGTACAGATCTGATCAAGATAACGATCGGAGTCCAACACCTCTGAAATGGCCTCGATCGGAGTCCTGTAGCACCATATGCAGTCAGAGGAAGATCAACGGCCAAGGGATTAGGAGACATAATTTGGAGCTTTAAATGGTAAATCCGATCACGTGGATGGATTTGGGTCGATGATCGCAACCTAACGGCATGAAAATTGACTCAATCAGACCTCTGTAGCAGCCCCTACAATAAGAAGAAGATGGACGGCCCAGATTGCACCAAGTGGCGCAGTAAGGCCGCCAGCACACACACGCATCATCACACACGTGCAGCAGCACAGGTGCACGCGTGGGCGTGCATGTGCACATGTGTGTAGCGTAGCGCCAGTGCGTGGGCAAGTGCAGGCGTGTGGCAAGGTAGGAGCGCAGCGACAGCGCAACGTGAGCTGGACCTACAGCGACGCATGAGCTGGACTTACAGCGACACTTACAGCCGTCGATAATTCATCTCATGCCAACAACGCCAGCTGTGGGCACTAGTGGGAATGAGCTGCCTACAACGACGTCTTCAGCGACAATTTAGATGTCACTAATGGTCCCATACTTATTTTTGCTCTTCTCCTCCACTATAAAAGGACCTACACCCCCTCCATTCCAAGTCATCTCTACCTACTCTACTCTCACCTACTCCCAAGCTCTAACAAGCCTACCAACGCTCCATTAGAGCTTGTTCTCAAGCTCCGAAGGTGCCTACTAGTGTAGCGAACCTCTGCCCCACCAAATACTCCTCCAACTTCCCATCTCCCTTCATAGGTCACCTTGGAGCAGTCCTCCCACCTCCATTCTGGTAGCAGATCAACTCCATCTTCTCACCTCCATTCCAGAGCTACATTGAAGCTTTCCTCAACCCGACATCCTCCAGCATCTCACCTCCGTCGTCTCGCTCCTCACCTCCTTCGTCCAAGCTTCTGCCAGGCGCCGTTGTCTCACCGAACAACTGATTTGGAAGATTTCCTCTCACCTCCTTCTCTTTATATGCTTTCATAGTTTCGTGTAATTGACATTGGAAGTAATATATATCATATTTGTTCTACATCTCTATCTTGTGATACACTTTCTTGTTTTCTTTTATTTCAAAAATACAAAAAAATAACAAACCCCAAAATACCAAAAAGAAACAAAATGAATCACAGTTTTCAAGTAAAGTAAACGTAGCCTCCATATGTTCGACCCAGGACTCGCTTGGAGTTTCGGTATAAATTTTATCTGATCAACGTGTTTTGCAACTACGACGATGGGTTACTTGTAACCTCGATTTCTAACACGCAAAACATGCCCGACTAGGTATCCACTAAAGTGCGGATTTGTTTATCAAGTCCTCGACATCTTGAATTCTATTTCAGTTTCATTAAATAAGTTGGGGTGATAAGTACACAACTTATCAACCCACCCACTGATTTGAGGGAACTTTAAATCTAAGCATCTACACACTATTTGCATTGACTCGTTCAGTGGTTTTAATGGAAATTGGGTAGCTAATGAACTTTCTAGGGTGGTATGGCTAGCATGTTATCATGGATAACAACCCATAGGTAGGTTGTCCAAAGCCCAGCCACTGGACCATTCTTTTCCTGCAGCCCTTAGGTAAATCTTAGACCAGGGAAGCCACCTACTTAGAAAAAGAAAAAGAAAGTCCAAAAATAAAAAAAGAAAAGAAAAAGAAAAAGAAAAGGAGAAAAAGAAAAAAAATAAAAGAAATAAGCCACACTTCACCACATGAGTATGGCTGGCAAGTTATTGTGGGTAACAGTCCATTGGTAGGTTATCCAGAACCTAGCTCAAGAAATGCAAGTAAAAATTCCTAAAACACTTAGGAAGAAGTGAAGTAGAATAAGCTGCGGAGATATACACTGGATTCACCCTTATGTTGACCCCATAAAAAATAAAATTAGGGAGAAAGCTATCGGTCATATAGATACACCTTTAGGTAAAATTCTTTTTAAGGTCACCTAGGGGCATAGAAACTCGAAGTCCGTTATGATTGCCGATTAACGTATCTATCACATTCACAGAAAGATGCTTAGAACTTAGGGTTCTTATCAAGTCTTGGGTGGGTTGAGTGGCTATAGAAAGCCTCTCTGAAACCCTAAAACTCAAAAAAATCCAAAAAAATTAGAAAAGAAGAAAACAAGAAAAAGAGATCCTTCTTTGAATAAGGCGAGGGTTTGAGGCGGTTTGCATTTTGGTAGATACCTAGGTGCTGTTGTGTCTTTGAAATTGAGGTCCTAAGTAAAAATTTCTTAATGTTGAAAATGACTTTTGCCCGAGTAATCCACTCCTAATTCTTTTCTGAATAGCATGCAGTTTTTGCTAGGGACTAGTAAAAGATAGGCATGGGGGTGTGATGTGCATACATCTAAATGGCTAAAAATGTCGATTTATGCATGTTTTTAGTATTATAGTTGAATTATACATTATAAATATTGCATAACATGCATCATCTTGCATTTTGGTTAGGTTGTGTAAGTTTTAGGTTAATTTTCCCTTTTTCGTGGCCAAGTAACAGGGCAACTTTTAATCGAGGCCTTGATTTGAAGATGCAACCATACGGATCTGATCATGGCAACAATTGGAGTTCAACGACTCCAAGATTTCCCTGATCGGACTTCCGTAACATCAGATATAATCTGAGGAAGGTCAGAGATTAACGGCCAAGATGGTGTAAATCAGCACTTCATATGACAAATCTGACCACACGGATGGATTTGGATCGATGATCGTAGCCAAACGGTGACGGCCATGATGGCGCCACATGGCGCCATCACAGTCGCCCAAACCGGCCGCAACACCGCTTCTCAACCTCTGAAGGTGTGGGCGAGGCAAGATTTGGGTCATTGGATCTTGATCCAATGACCATGGGAGCGCACGCTTAAAACATGAGCGCGACAAAGAGGTGACTGTAGCACAGCAGTTTAGCACTCTTTCGCGAGCACTAGGCGCAGCTTCGATCCCCACTATGCCTTAAATTAGGTGTGGGAGTGGGAGCAGCGAAATCAAGCCATTGGATGGTGAGTAGATGGCACATATGTGGGCAACGTGGCGCACCTAGATGCGAGGAACACGAATGCGCCATCAGACGCATTTTCGTGAAGGCAGGCGAGCGCGCATCCCGAGCCATTGATCTTCGATCCAACGGTGATGAAGGAGGCTGTGTTGCCTCTTAGTAGGTGTTGAGCGAGATTGCGCATGGTGCATTGAAGCCGTCTGATCTGGCGTGTATGTGCATGTGCATTGAGGAACGGGGAGAGGAGGAGGCGCAGCATGAGCGGCAGCTACGCCCACGATCTGGGCATTAGTGATGGTTTTATCCATCACTAAAGGCCCTAATTTAATGTTTTTAAAGTAAAATGACCTATTTGCCCATTGAAACCTCACCTATAAATTGCCCTAGGACCACCACATTTTCTTCATTCTTTCCTCTCTTATCTCACCCCGTCCAAAGCTCTAAGAGCTTGTCCCAAACCCAGGATGCTCCTCTAGAGTAAAAATTAGAATTTTTCCACCTTCTTCCCCCTTCGTGGAGCATCCCGCAGTTGTCCTCTCACTCCATTCGAGAAGTGGATCCCACGATGACAACGACGTCCTACCTCACCCCCGGTTCATCCCGCTTCATCCTCCTTCTTCCCACTCCATCCTCCATCTTCCAAGCGTCGCCCTGTCCGGCTCATCCTCCAAGCAGTCGTTGAGGAGGATAACTTCTCTCTACCTTCTCTTTTACCGCTTTCTAGTGTAGATTTCTCGATTTGTAGTGTAGATTTCCTACTTTCCAGTGTAGTGGGTAGTTGTGATTGTAACGAACATCAGCTTGTGATAATGATATGCATGTTTATTCTATCTCTCTTTTGTCTTTATTTGTAATATTCTCTCTTTGTCTTCTATTCTTTATTCTTTAAGTAGATGTTAGTTTAGATTCAAGTCGACTAGCTAATCTTCTTTGTGATAATTAAAAAATGTGGTTTTGAATCAAACGTCTGCCTCCCTGTGTTTGATCCGGAATTCTTACAGTTTCGGCATAAATTTTATCTGTTGATAGATTGCTTCACAAATCGAACTACAATGACGGGTTTTCAAAATCCAATTCTGATAGCATAGTTTTCCACTACCAACAAGCCATTACCACATTCACCTTACAAAGTGGAAAGCAATTTCATGTGGCGTGGGAATGATTTATTGAACTATTGAGGAAATGCTCACACCACAAAGTTCCAAGGTGGCAATTGGACCAGATATTCTACCATGGTCTAAATAGAGCCCTTAGGAACTTTGTTGATGCCTAATGTGGAGGTAGTTTTCTGAATACGGATAATGAAAGCGTGTTCGAGCTTTTTGAGTCCATGAGTAAGAACTCGCATAATAATGCCTCCATGATTATGTAGCAATCACAAGACCTAGTCTACCTAAATTAACTGAGATCCTAGATTAACTTAGGAATAATGCATGCATGAGTAGCATATTTTGCATCATAGTTGACTTGTATAGCTATGTAATTAATAAAGCTATTTTTATGTTCTAATTGATATTCAATAATAATTGCAGATGACTCAAGGCCGTGGATGACAAATCTGACCGTACAGATGGACTAAGAGTGACGATTGCAGTCCAATGATGCGAGAATGACCTCAATCGGAGCCCTGTAGCACCATCAACAAAGTTGAGAAGATGGACAGTCAAGATGGCACCACGTGGAGCCATCCCAATGGCCTACCGATAGCCCTCATCCACTGAATGACATTCTACACATTTTGTTGGCCATTGGATCATCATCCAATGGCCACAAAAGAGGCATGTCGCCACTTCCCCATGCACTTCATCAAAGGACTTCATCTCAACCGTCGGATCTTCATCCAACGGCCAAGGGCGACCGCACACGAAAGCAAAAAGTGACACAAACATGTGCGTAGTGCACTGGTCACCACATTCAAACGAGAATGAAGGGCGCCCGTTCTAGGCACGGAGAGCCGCAAAATTAAAGGTGGTGGTGGGCGGCTGAAATTGCATCGTTAGATTACGATTGAGCGGCATGGGGTGAGACACGTGGGGAGCGGAGGTGCGTTGGATCAAGGTATGCAATGACATGCTGCTAGACTCATGGTTGCACATGGGGAGCGTTAAGGCCATTGTGAGTGCGCGATCTTAGCTGTTGATCGTCGTGATTAGATGGTCGATATTGAAAGCAAGTGCACGTGCGATGAAACTTTAGGCGATGGATCGGGCGATGTAGCGAGCTCCACGTGGCATGATCAAGTAGTAGCGTGCAATGGGCACGTGATGGAGGCACATGTGTAGGAATTTTGGATTTGATCTAAACCGTAGATGGTGAGATCAACAGCTCTTGTCGCTGCAAAGTGTTTGCACGAATTGAGGATCTAAAAAAACCCTTTTTGCCCCTCACTTTGATTATAAAAAGGACCCAGACCCCCCATTTGAGAGCCAATTCCACATCCTCACATCTCCCACTCACTTCTCCTTCAAAAAGCCCTCTTCCTCCAAGATGTCCACCAAGGCCACCCTTGGTGCACCGCTGTTGCTCCTCAATGCCACTCTAAAGGCCACCAACAACCACTCCTTGATGCCCTTGTTCTTGTAGAATAGATGGTCATCTTTTAATTCTTCTAGTAGTTCTAGTTCTAGTAGATTTTGTTCTAGCTTCTAATTTAATTCTAGTTATTTTTCTTTTCAAGCATTCAACTAAATGAAAAGCTTGCCTGATTAATATCTGAATAGAGTTGATTTGCTTCACATTATATATCTATCTTGCTTATTGTTCTAGTTCTAGTAAGATTAGATTGTTATTAAATCAAGGTGCATGCACATAAATATCATGATATAGTGGGTTTGGGAGCAATGCATGCACTCTGCATTATCTTCATATTGGTATTGGTTGGAACAAATGTTTAATGGCTAGGTTCTAAAAGAGCACCAAGAAACAAGTCTCATATGAGCAATTGGACCATATGGATGAATCTAGATCAACGAACGGAGTCCAACAGACCCAAAATCACCTCAATCCGACATCCGTAGCTCCCACAACAAGCCCGAGAAGTTCTGACCATTGATCTGATGATCAACTGCACTTATTGCACCACGTGGCACTCACTCTGCCCTCCATCGCGGGCAAGCAGCCACTGCTCAATTTCTTCATTGTGCGGGCGCATGCACCATTAGCCACATGATCTCCATCTGATGGATCTCGAAGAGCCACGTCATTGTATGCCGTCACCCGCACAATCGATTGCCAATGGCCCAGATTTTATCTTGGACAGTGTAGCATACCGATCGGATGCCCAACCCGCATGTGCAGAGATCGTGCATTCGGATCACGATCTGCCTCCTCCTCACCCTCGCGATGCACTCTAATTGAGCCGTCCAATTCACCATCAACAGAGTAGATGAAGCCATGTCACCTGTGTGCCATGAATGTAATCTAGTTGATCGCTAGTGAGTGAATCTCCACCGCTGGTGCGTGATCCTTGCACCTTCATTGTGCTACGCAGTGCGACGTGAACATGAGCGATCTAAAGGTGCGTGCAAGGCGAGTCCTCAGCCTTACGATGGAGATCCTACAGTTGTTGTTCCTCTTTGCATAATTCACGTGCCAGCGTGCATTCCAGGATGTGTGTGAGTGTGTGGGCACCAGCTCAGTGTGGTTTAGCATTCTTTGAGGCAAGTTTGAGGGTGGTTCAATGCCGATTTAAGGGCTTTCTTCATTTATAAAAGTCCCTTATGACACTCATTGCAACACATCTCCTCCACCATGTTTTCAACCACCTTCTAGAGCTTAGAGCAAGTCTCTGGAGCTGTCAAGCCATCGATGGAAGTCTTTCTACCATCGTGGTTACCTTGACACCCTTCCATTCGTCTCATTCATTCTTCCTTAACTTAATGTTTATGTTTGTTTAAGCATTCATCTAGCATTATTATTTGAAGTTGTTAGACAATTCTGCCTATGCAATAGAGTATCTTTCATTGTTATCATTATTACTCTAAACTATGCTCTATTTATGTTATTCCATGTTGCTATAACTGCCATTATCACGAATCTCTCACACTCTCTCCCTCTCACTTTCTTTTGTTTTCTCTTTTCACAAGCAAATCAAAATAGTCATCATGTGGAAATAAAAATAAGAGAATAATTGATTCGATTTTCACCTCCCTGAGTTTGACACTCGTACTCATTCTCATCTTCTTCTTAAAATTGACATCTCATTTGCATGCTACAACGAACGACTTATCACATTGCATTTTTCGCCATTACGCACCTCATGAAGATTTTAGTGCGTATTCCCTTGACGAATATGCATCTCAGACATCTTTAGCCTACGAAGATGTCAATGCTATCAGAGGATACATGTGTAATAACATGTACTCAAAGATGTATAATGCTGGTTGCCACTAGCATCAGAATTCCTCCAGGTCTAGTAATTCACAGAGGCCAAATCATGGTCCATAGTATGACAACTTGTGTCCTACCAAGCGACGAAGCCTAGGTCATCATGTGCTAACAACCACACAACTTGCCCCTAAGATCTTAATCACCCATCACATAATCATAGAATATAACCATATCCAATAAATAATTCATATTGCATAAGTTAAACGAACATAAATTGAATACTAACTAGAAGATTTACAGCAGAACATAGGTATATAAGCCTAAGAAGATGTACAATGGAATCACCTTGTGAACTACCAAGTATACCTAAGTACGGAACCCAAAAGTACAACAGTAAAATCTGAGTAGAGTAAAACCAAGAATAGTAGAGTGCAACAGTAACTGAGCATAAGAGAAAATGGGTACTATAGCTTTAATTAATTCATTTATTAGACATCTCATTATTCGATTCTGTTTCATATATTGGAAGCCTAATTTATTATGGTCCACAATCTGTCAATCAACATTTCAGGGTATGAGACAATTTCGTGTAACTTCCTACGGTGCAAGACCGGTATAAGCCATCCTCCTGGCTAGGAAGACCGCTTATACCCATTGAGTCGCCACACTCCATCACCCTAGGGTCATTGTGAAAAGGGATGGCAGCTACGCTGTGTAGTGTGAACACATGCAAGTGCTACATATGCTGAACTATAGATAGCCAATGACCACCCTCCGGCCAAGAAAGAACTAAACCTTGAGCCTGGCATCCCTCTATCCCAGTTGGTCGCTGATGAATGACTTGCAACCATCTTCAAACAATCACAATAAGGCATTATTGGCATGTTTTTGTCTCCGGCAATGATGTCAAAAATAATGCTCGATAACTTTCGATTTGTAATAAAAGCATTATTTAATGTGTCATTGTTGTAGTATATGTGTCACAAATGGAAATTGATGTCGCGTCAATTTTATTTATTTACAATTTTTACTGCTTTATTTCCAAGTCATTCATTGGGAGGTAGTTATTGATATACATCACTCTCGAAGTCCAAAAATGTTCTTTTATTCCAAAAATGTTGATTTTATTTACAAAATGAATGAATTAATCAAATAATGAATGAATGGGTTAATTATTTACAAAAGAATAAGCTAATATGCATCATAATGCCTGAAAAATACATACAATAAATGGGCAACAAAAACTAGCTACTATTACAATATGTTAATTATATACAATTATAGGTAATACCTAAGTATAGGTACAAAAATAGTTATAAATATCTATTATACTGAATGATATTAACATACTAATATCTATAATAACATATATTATGTATACAGTAGCATATACAAGTGTCCCTGTAAGCTTAGAAAAAATGTACATAAGGAAAAATAGTTATCTATACTAACATATCTACAATGACGAATGAATCTGTCACTAAAGCTCTTAGTTATTTTTATACATATATAAGAGCTCAAACATACTATACTATTCTATTATACATATATACCTACTATATATATATGTATATATATATTACAGAATATGTTATTTATTTACATTATTTTTATACATATATTTTATATACTTATACCATACATATTATGCATATGCACGTAGTACAACACACGCACACACAGGCAACTCTCAATACTATCCAACACTTAGCCGCTCACGGCTAACATCTATTCTTTTTTCTCCTGTGTCAACACTTAGTCAATTTTCTAGGGCCTTTCTCACACAACCCCTTCAACCATAGTTCACTTAAATAAAAATTTGGGTATTTTATTGGCCAATCGGCCTTTCGTGGGATACACACACTCATATGGGTGGGACCAAACCACTACAAGACTCGATTCTACTTCATTATTGTGCATTTCATCCAAATTTTGGCACATTATTGGGCCCTCACAGCCCCTCCTATAGTACGTGGCCCTTGCCCCACCACTGTGCACCATTTCGTTCATATGCTCATAGGTATCAGAGGAGAGGATGTAATGCTTGTTTTGGTGCTTGACACCTAACGACCGAGAGGGCAAGAGACGAAATTCAATTTATACTACGGTGGAGCTTCTTCGCCACATGATGTGGTGCTATTTATAGTGCCCAGGCACTGCAGTTGCATGCGTGATTGTGTGAAATTCAAGGGTTTAGGCCTCGAGGGCCCAAATTAAGTCCAATTTCAACAATAAGTTATATTTTTGAAAATCCATTATATAGGGCTATATATTGGTATAGTTAATTTAGGGAAATAAATTATTTAGATATATAATTAAATTACTTAAAGTTTACAATTTATCCATGATAAATTATGTATTAATCTATTAATAAAAATATAAATTAGTTAATTAATCATACAATTGACTTTGTACAGAGTTAATTCAGATAATAAATTATTTATTATAAATTTTTACTGTACTTTAGAGCCATTATTTTAATTTATATACAATTAAATATTGGTTTAAGTTAGTTTTACATATAAATAATTTATAAATACTATAATATAGTATAAATACAATATAAATAAGTTGAAAATACTTAATATAATATAATACAAGTGTACATTATAACTTACTTCAGCATTAAATGAAATTACTAATTTATTTTATTTTAAGTTAATAAATTACCTAATTAACTTAATAACTTAATTGGCTACTATAATTGCTTAATTAAATTAACTTACAGGTATTGTATAGTACATAATACATATATAAATACATATGTACATTATTAAGTATAATTATGTACATATAAATATGTTTATATAATTACTTAGATTATTATATATTTAAGTTCATATAAATTAATAGATAATAATGCAATAATGTTATATATATAATAAATCATTCTAAATACTTAATTTAATGTATAGAATACATATATAAGTTATTTATGTATATTTTATGCATATTATACATTATAAATATAGCTTAGATTTAAATTATATATATAAGTATATACATAGTGTATAGGGTATTTTTGGGTATTTCTTTCGTTTTTCTCATTTTTATGATGTTTATAGGTTTAGGGGAGGTAGGGGATGAGAGGGAAAGAATGAGATGATAGAGATGAAGCTCTTTTTGGTGTTTTCAAACTTAAGTCTTTTATTAAATTCCAAGATAAACTGAACCGTCGACTGGTATGTCTACCAAGCTAGGGATTCAAATTACCTTGAAACATGACACACACCTAAGGAAATACCTGATCTAACTTAGGACAAGTTTATTTTATTTATTTTTATTTTTTTAAGATTTTTATTTATATAGAAGGTAGGTCAAATTTGAGGCCTTGAAGAGTGTTTCACTAAAGAACCTAAGGCACTAAAATTAGTTTGAGTGGTGGGATGAAGTTACAACCATTCAAAACTATCCAACAGATCGCATAACAAATGTTTGAACATATAAACATGAATTTCATCTTAATTTTCATTAGAATCCTAATTTGGACAGTAAAAACACTCAATAATAGCTGACAATGAATTTAAAATGAAATTACAAGCAATTCTAGTCAAATTATAATCCATTTCAAGTACATGAATGCTTGTACAAATCTATTTTACAAATATACACAAGTTAGCTTCCTTAATTCACAAAATCCCAACTCAATTCTCAGCTCAGACCCTTTGATTCAAGCCTACAACTATTTAGCAACCTAGTAGCCAAGAGCTATTGATCCAGTAGCTCATCCAGCTGCCAATACTGCTAACAGAAGTCAGCAATTGTGTAGCTACTGCACATGAAAATCTAGCAGTACTCTAAGTTTCTTAGCAACTACTACTGATGGATCAGATCAGTAGCCTCAATTGAGCTGACAACTTAAATCTGTAGCTACTGACAGACTTCAACAGTAGTGGTTGTTACATTGAAATCAACCTACATCATATTTTGAGACCCGATTAGTCTATCTAGAAAATCATCTTCAGATCTGATAAAACAGATCTAAGAATCAATAAAGCCCAAAAAGACCATTTCATCTCCAAAACATTTGAAATCAAGGTCAATCCCATATAATGTAGCTGTTGAGTAGCTGTTTTATGTGCTGATGTGGGATAACATGATCAAACCATTATGCAAAACATAATCAATCTAAAGGTTCATTCAAATTCAAATTCCACCAAATACCCTCAAATCTCTTGACAGATAGTCTGAAGATTCTTGAAAACCAAATTCATCTCCCACAACATTAAAATCTTGATCTGAATTATATCTTACACTATGGATAGTGTAAGGTATAATTTCATTTCAAGATTCTAATACATGAAAACCCTTCTCAAATCACACAAAACAACTCCCTATAAGTTAAAATGGAAATTAGAGTTAAGATAAAAAATAATCCTAATCTAATGCTCCTCTTATGTTACAGACAACGTGAAGAGAAACACTCAGATCAATCACTGACGCATCCACATTTCAATCCAAAACTCTGATCATTAAAAAAAATCTAAAATGATCTATGATTTAGCTCAATCAAAATTCACACTAGGGTCATTGGGAACAAATGGAATGAATGGAGTGACCCTAGATTGCTTTGGAACGTGGATTCGAGTATGGAAACTAGAGAGTTTCTAGATCTGAATCCAACTCAGCGGAATGAAATGTGATGTAAATTATCGAGGAAATCAGAACATACAAGTGTAAGAGGATGTGGGAGATTAGTGGATCAAAATGACAATAAAAAACCACCTCTCTAATCTGAATTGATTAGAGAGGCTAGAGTCGATCTAGGCTAATTCTACTCCTAACTAATCAAGAAAGCAGTTAACCCTATCTTGAAAGCAGCAATCTAGCTATCAAAGCGAGAAAGATAAGGGAAGAAGGTGACTCTCTAGCATCAATAGCCGACGGCTGAAGAGGACGGAAGGGGAGGAACCTCCAGTGGAAGAAGGTGACTCTCAAGGGCCAGCAGCTGTGGCTAAAGGTAATGAACGGAGGGGGAAAGTGGTCCCTGTCATCGACTACAGAGGAAAGGGAGAAGCTGCTAGAGGGGTAGAGTGAAAGGAATCACTCAAGGGGGAAGGAGTGATTAGCTTGCATGCGAGCTCAAGGAGGAGCTTAAGTAGCTAAAATAGTGAATCCAAACACCGCGAGGGTTAGGTTAGGCGATTAGGTTTTGGGAGATGGAGATGGAGAGAGAGGAACACACGCGTGTCCAAATCAAATCATGGTCATTGGATTAGATCTAGCACAGGTGGTGATCACATGCGTGAAGTCCTGCGAAGGTTTGATTAGGATTGGCCATTGATCAAGGGGTGCATGAGATGAATGGCTGAGATCACGCCTGTTCTTGAGATCTACAGTAGACCGGTGCCATCAGGTGTAATGGGACTTTTTCAAAGAAGCCCTTATGGGCGAAACGGTAGGAAAGTTAGGACAAAACCCATAAGTGACTAGTTTTAATGTAGCCCTATCCTTAAGGTTTTCAAAGAGGTCCCTGGCAATTTTCAGAATGGTCCTTGAAGGTTTTAAATGAATGAAATGTGTTATGACTTGAGAACCTAAGTGTAATGTCATTAATGGAAGGTCCTAATGATGCCCAAATGCAACCAAGTTTTTATTGAAGCCCAATTGAACATTTAAGAAGTTGATTTAACTTTCAATTTGATCTTTTGAACCCAAAAATGTGTTCAATTTGCAAAAGGATCATCAATTTGTATTAATGAATAGAATATCTCATTTTACGACCTAATTTTCCATTCTTAACACAAATTCGATGTTTTAGGTCATTTATGTTATTTCCTACACTTAACCCTTTTCATGTGTTAATTTTATAGTGTTTAACGTAGTTTCTAGCTTAACTTGGGCATTTTAGCTACGATGAGCCAGACCTCATCAGCCACACCTCATTAGCCACTAAGTCTAACCAAGGAGTCATAGGGAGGCCAGCAACTTACTAAACTAGCCCCTGAAATCAGTTTGGAAGACCAAAGCTACTGCCAAAATCTGGCGAGTAGTAGGTTTAAAACCAGTTATCTAATTCATTTTATTCCCGACAAATCCGTCGTATTGATTACATAACCAATTCTAGATAACTGCATCAATTATTAGTATCCAATCAAACCATACTAATGATTACACTTTTGAATTCCAAAATTATTAGATATTCACGTTATCCTCTAACTTATCTGTTTCCAGGAAATTTTCAATCTCTGATTGTGGTTCCAATAAAATTATTATTTAACTATCTTAATGATGCTAGTTTTATTAAAAATGGAATTCTTTTTGTATGTGATGATAAAACTACATCCCATGTTCTAAATTCATTTAATTCATGAAAGTGATTTAATAAATTGTTGTTAACTACTTTCGACCCAGTAGTTAATTATTCACATTTCAAGTCAACAACTTTATTTACAACATCCACATTTAATATTCAAGTACCCAAGACATTAATCATAACCCCTACTGGGTTCCAAACTCAGCAAGGAGAAGAAACTCATATCGACATGCACTAGACATGAGAAGTATGCAAAATGCATTCGCAATACCCAAAAATGAACTATAATCAAAGGAAGGGTAGACTACTCTACCTAATGTCACCAGAAGGTCATGGTGACTTTGAGCTATGCGCACAGGGCTTGGGGGCAGTATCCACGCCTACCAGGAAATTCATGCATGCACCGGAGTAAGGTCTAATTCAAACGGACCAACAATATGGTTGGTGGCACCTAATCACGTTTCTGATTTGTCACTAAGGATAGCATACTTAAAAATGAAAATAAATCATACCAAGGTGTAGTACATGTTGATACGATTACAACTATACCTTATTTGTCGAAATCCAAGGTCGGGAAGGCCTCGAACCAGTCCAAACAGTGTGAGAGTGTCGTTGAATTGATCGGTTCAAGCAAATCGATCAACTGGGACCACGCGTGACATGCATCGCACCCCGATTCGCTCACCTGTGCGCCGATGGATTGTGCCTACCCATACCCACAGCCATTCGATGCATGCCACCCGTTGGCAATCGTTGGCTTCTCGTGCGTGCCCTCGCTCGCTCTTCCACACGCACTCAGGCTCGTGCATGCGACACGTATTGCCTCCTTGCATCTGTAGCCGCTACACATCAACTAATCTTATTATGCGACTAGAGTCACCGTGTGAAAAGGTAAAAATTTCAGCGGGAAGGCCAGACTTCTTAGAATTGCACTTAGGACCCTGAACTTTTGAATTTGGATTTCAAATTGAAAATCCAAATTCCTTTTCTGCTTTCTCTCGTATGATTTTAGTGGGTTTAAGGGCTAATGATGACCCAAAGACCCAAAGGGGTGTGTTTACAGGCTTAAATTTGGTTGGGATCAAGATTAGTGGAGTGAAATACCTAAAATACTGCTAGGGATGGGTCTACCTTACACAAAGGTCCTTCTTGACTTGTTTTGACCATAAATTAAGCTATACACCTCAGATTCACACGAACAAGCATCACAGAAAGCTTGTGATGAGAGAAATCCAATGGTATCATATATTGATCTCTTTTGATAATGTTTGACTAGGGGTTGACTCAAATTACACTTTTTTTGGCAATTTAAGGAAGTGTAACACTAGCACAAAACCACAACTAGGTTTTCGAGTTTAAATTGGCCCAGACCATCTTGAGATGATTTAGAACCTAGATTTTCGGACATTACGCACACCACTAGATTAGGCAGTAGGGGACTGTGCAAAACACATACCCGAGGTAGCAGCCATTTTCACCTCAGCAGCAGTCACGTTCCATTTATCAACTACTGCAGCATGCTACCAATCACCCTCCAAAGTGGGCCGACCCTTTGTGGGAGTTAAAAGAGGAACTGAAAGAATCCACACAACAATCAACTCATGATAACTTGAAGATCATGAAAGCCATGGCCGACTAGATACAGAGTATCCAAAACGTACAAAATCAATTTTTGCAGGAACATAGATCACAGGGAGCCTTGCCCTCCTAGCCCATCCCAAATAAAAGGTATGTGCAGAACCAGGGATAGGCGAATGAAGTATTACAGGCACCTCCTAAATGACTTGGTTACGGGCAGGGTCAACCAACTTTATCACTGAACCCTACCTATTATGCTCCTTCCACTCCACCTCATGGATAGTATGCCGATGTAAAGGTTGTCACATTGAGGCATGGGAAGATCACATAGGACCCACCATTTAGGCTGGCAAGTCATGATTCTTCTCATCCCCTACTGTAAGATGGCTCATCTTCTTCTTCTCAGGAGCCACCTAATGTAGACAAGGGCAAACGACGTATTAACCCTGAGATTCATGTACCAGTTCCATACGCTCTTAAGTGGGATTTAGCAAAGAAAAAGGGCATGTGGAATTACGAGGACCAGAAGACCATGTTCAAGGTGGCTCATATTCAGGTGCCACTCCTTGATGCAATTAATGACATCCCTACTGTTGCTAGGTTCTTTAAGGACTACTGTACCCCAAGGCGACAACAGAAGATATGACTATAGGCGGTACTGTCGAAAGAGGCTAGCACTGTTATTCTAGCTAACTTATTGCAAAAGAAAAACCTTGGTACCCTACTCTTTTCCTACTTCTTGCAAGATTCTCTATTTGGCTGGTCCATTCTAGATTTGGGTTCTTCCATCAACCTAACTCCCACCGCGGTGTTTGATTGATTTTGATTTTACGAGTTAAAACCCAGCTCGGTTACCATTCAATTGGCCAACATATCAGTAAAAACACCAAGGGAGGTGGTTGAGAACGTCATTATCAAAGTCCATGGATTCTGCTTTTCGGCAGACTTTTTCATTGTAGATATGGAGGTTCCTCCTAATCTTCGATATGCATCAATTATTTTGGGTCACCCATTTTTGGGGACAACCCAAGAAAACATTGATTATGCATCCAAGTGTATGGGGATTACCCTATGAAATGAAAGACTTAGACTGGATATATTCAGGGCATCAAGGAACTATGACTATGTTCTGATCGAGGAGGATGGTAAAGATGAGAATTCAGCTTATTGTGGGAACATTAGGCTTCTCTATAGTGACCCAATGTTGCATTCATCTTCACTGTCATGGTTTTTAGATGTTGATCCACAAGGAACTGAGAAGGCTACAATACACATTTCATCCCATGGATCTGATTTTCTGGGGTGTCCTTTTGATCTTAACACCCTAGATTCTAATTCTCCGGATTCATCATTTCCTAATTCACTCCTACTCGTGCAGGATGGCGTGATTGTGACAGACGATTTTCATGTTATTACAATCATGACTGACCTCTTTAGAAGTAGGGAATCAACTGAGAGTAACACATATCAAGAGGATCAGAGTTTTGCTATCGATTCTTCTCCACCCACCAACGAATCTATTTCCCACCCACCCATGATTGAATTGAAGACCTTACCTGATTCTCTGAAATATGTGTTCTTAGGTGATGGTAATGCCATCATTTGGCATAACTAGCCTAAATTAGTTGGAATCAAGAGATAAATGCTCCTAAATGATTGCTTAAGGACTATAATTCCATTCTGATACATTTTGAGAAGAAAATAATAAAATAGGGTTAATTCCATTATTTTAGCAGCATATCACAAATGTAAAAGAACCATGGGGTTGCCCAAGGGGTTGATTAGAGGTTAATTGAGCATTAAAGACCAAGAAGTAGGTCCACACTAATAGAAACAAGGTTTCACGCATATCAAGAACTAAAATATACATTAAACCGTAATTATCAACCCTACTTAAATTGAAAAGGTTTTGGTTAGGATAAAATTTATCTAAACCTCCTAAAATTCATAGAAAAATATTCTAAGTGGTTTGATACCTTTGATTTGACCATCTGAATCCATTTTGACCTAGAATAGAGTTTCAGATGGGGATTTGCCCTTAGTTGGGCTTCTATGCAAATGACCTAATCAAATGTGGTCAAAACTCAAATCCAAGTTCACTATTAGATTCCTTGGGTCCAAATTTTTTTCAAACCAAAATTTAGGCCCAATCAGAGTCCATCTTGACCTAGTTTTCACTTCAGTCCCTAAAGATCTTTATTTCTTACAAACAGCCCCTCAACTTTCAAGTTTGTTGCATTTACCCCCTAACTTTCTCATCACTTTCACATATATGCCCTTGCCGTCACTAATGGGTTAGCCATGCAACACCAACCTTTGACCAAGCTTTAAACCCCATCAAACCAACACGAAATCCCACCAAATTTGGTAGGATTGATGTTCACATGCTGAGGAATCATCTAAACACAATTTGAGACGCAAATCTTGAGTAAGAAGAGCATGTGAATTCAAGTAAATCATGGGGATTTTCTTGATTCCAAATCCAATGCATGGGCATCTAATTTCCTATTAGGTCTCAATTTCGAGCTTTATAAGAGCTCCCCTAGGTTCCAACGTTTGAGGGAGCCTGGTTTAGGCCAAGAAAAGTCTTCCTCTCCTCCCTTCGACTGTCTCTTACCATGACTTCGGCAAGCCTCCTCGACATTTTGTTCAGGCCAACCAATGGCCAAATTGGCTGATCCATCTTCTTCCTCACCTTCCTCCTCTCCTCATTGGCCAAAGCAGGAGTCTCCAACCCCATCTTCCTCGCCACTCGACCACACCAGAGAACTCATCTGCTCCATGTCTAGCCATCACACTAGCATGATTTCCCTAACCCTTTTGTCTAGATAACTAGTTCTCTCTCTCCCTCTATCTCCTTATATTAGCTCCAGCCCCTCAAAACCTCAATTCCACTGTCGTTCACCACTCTCCCTCTCCATCTTCTTCGCGACTAGCGAAGCTCCAGCAAGCTTCGTTCGGTCGTTACACTCAACCAAACAACCCGTGACCACCACCATAAGATTCCCCTCACAACCTTGGTCGAAAGCCCTTAGATAATTGAGGGCTTTGCCCTACTTTCCACCTAGCTGGACACACCCACTTAAAACACCCTCCGCCGTCACCATCCGACCACCTCACTCCGCTAATCACTCAACCAACACCACCATCATGTTCCTCATTCTTTGGCGACCATCATGAATAATTTAATTGGGTCGCATGGTTGTTTCCATGAGTTTTTGGTTCACGCCAGTGAAGCTTCCATCTTCGATGTCATTCGCTAACTACTAGTCGTCAGGCATTGCACCTCCACCTCGAGAAGCTGTGGATTCATGAGAGCCAATTGTGTGGGCCTTCAATTGGGCTTCCTGACCTCTTTGCTCCTTCGATTGAAGTGCAATACTCAGCAGCAGCTTACGTCATATGCGCGAGGAAGACCACTCATATTTAGTCCCACATCATTGGGAATATGCTAAAAGTAGCGCATAAAAGGAATAGCTGTCGAGGGCTCTTCGCTTCTCATAGCGGGGATGAGGTCCCCACCTCAAATGCCGTGCACTCCTTGCTCATCACCCACTGCCGGTGAGTTTGGACACTATACACGATCGGATAACCCACTACTGTTCACCCGTTTACCTAGGTTTGAAGGTAGAAATCTGAGGGAGAGGGGAGGTTTTGGCTCGGGATGTGTGCACACGTGCCTCAGGTAGTATGCCTTCTCCTCAGCACTGAGCCATTCTCAGGCTCTATAAGTTAACGCATCTGGGCCTTAGATGCAATGTATGACTTGGTTACTCACTTTGGTTCTGATAGTGTGGGTACATCTACTGATGTGGAAATTGCCATTAATGGTTGAGAGTTACTATTCAAATATTGGGTTTGATTGGAGCTTAAATGTAGGGATAAATTTGGTGGTTCAGACCACCATTTTTAGCCCATTCTTTTTGCTTATTGATATCTACATTTTGAGATATATTTTTTTACATATATTACATATCTTTTTGGTTATCTGATTCACTTGCACATTCTATTTTTGATTATTGTGATTAGTGAATTGATTTGCTAGAATTGCTCCCTACGAATGACCTCAAGCTCACTTTTATTTTCAAGATTATAAATTTAAATGCTGTATCGATTTTTGTCACTATACTTCGACGCATTATTTTCCTAAAAATGATGATTTTCAACTCAACATTTTAGTGCCAATGCTAGGGAGCAACGCGCAATCATCACTAGTAATATTCTTTCTGAGCTGATTGCTAACTTTCCCTCTCTGCTTTGCTGTGTTTTGCGAGGTACATCACGAAGAGTTCTTTTGCACAATCAACCATTCCAGGGGCAGGGAAATTTTCTTTTCTTCTGTAATCTCCTCCTAATCTTCGGAAGAGAAAAAAGGAAAGAAAATGAATTAGGATCCACTTGCCTTATTTTCTTAGTAATATCACTTAAAGTCAAAGAATTTTTTAATTTGTGAATTGATATTGAATTAAAGTTGAGATGATTTGATTAAAGATCCCCATCCTAATTTCCTATACCTGTTAGGGATTTGTGCTAAATTTCTCAGCATCTTGGACTACTCACATTCTTGTTTGAGTCTAGGGTGTGATATTTTGAATTCAAATTGGACTTGGAAAGAGTGACAATTAGGATTTCCACATTAGGGTTTTGAAGTATTAATACACATTTGCCTGGCTCATTATGGGACTCTCCCTTCCTAGCTACCCAAGCAATTCTCGGGTGGGTGGATTTCTATTTCAGAGCTATCACCTGCCTCAAAAAAGCCTTAGTCATCAATTTTCTTTTTTTTGGGTGCCTTGCCTTGGTCCAATACACATCTAGTCCCTCATCTATTCTCTAGTGCACATACACAGGAGAGGTCCCTAGGTTGACCTAGAGGCCTCCATTAGAGTTGATCTTTTGGGGAAAAATCTGATATGATCTGATTAAATCAATCTAGACTTAAATTTTGATTCTATAGTAGAGGTTGTTATGGACCCCCAACCCAAATGGAACCAGATTTGGATTTTATGCAAAATGACATACCTGATCATGGTATGGGTTGGGTGGATTTAGTTGCAGGTGTTCCTAATTATGAGCCAACCATAGTGCCTAGATTTTTCAAACACTTGCGACAAGTTAGACTCAGAACCTCTTGAGGATATAACTCCCACATCTTATCCTGTTAAGGTAGTCCTCAAGAGTGATTCTGACATCCTAGTAGAACCAAGTCCAGATTCTGGTGACCCAAGTCCTTCACATAAACTAGAATCTAGATCTAAGCCTATTTGAGATGATCATAAGGCCTAATGTGATGAGAACCAGATTTTAGAGTTGAACTATGATCTTAGGCTTGTATTTGATGATTATATTTCTTTAGAGTCCTCAGAAGAATGAATTGATTTATCAAAAGTCACACCTATTTACATTATAGAATCAAAGGAGATGAAAGAGTTGGGATTTGATTGGATCTACCCTAGGTACCCAGAACTCTATCGTACACCTAATAAGGATATCTCTTTGAGCTTGGAATTTTAGACTATGCTAGACCAAAGTCAGATTGATGATTCCATGCATCTTGATTTGTTCAGTGGTGGAAATCTCGATCTTAAATCAGGTTTAGAAGTTGATTGTCGAAAATTCTCCTATGATTTCAAATCATACTCTGATTTCAAAGAACCATTATTTCCAGATGATTACGAGCCAGTTTACGACCTCGGTATCCATGACCCATTCTTTGATTCTGATTCGGAGGTCTCGAATCCTAAGAGCATTTATTCAAAATTACATTTCATTGATTTGGAAACATTTTGCTATGATCAACAGGAATCAAACACAGTAAGTTCCAAGAGTGTCTACAAGGCAGAGTTTGAATCTTTTACTGACTCAAACGTCCATGGTCCTACAAGCATTGTCCAGGCATTTACAACTGATTGGGATGAACATCATGAAAAAGGCTCTATGGATGAACCAATCTTTGAATCATTTCTTGAGGAGTCCATACTGCACCCAGATATCGAAGTAGCACAACCATTACAAAGCCATTAAAAAACCAATCCCAACTCGGACCCTCCACCAGAATCAATTTCTATTTTGACTCATCTCTTTATGATTCGGTTACATATGATTTAGCACCACAATTTGACAGGGAGTCGGACATTGATCAAATTATCAGCCACATTTTGTTCGCCTCTGATCCCACCAGTAGGGTTCCTACATTTTCCACAGAACCATTATCATATGAGGACCCCTACATTGCATACATTTACATTAAAAAAAATAATAATAATAAAAAAAAAGTTTGACCTTAACTGGCTAGGTCCTACATTCTTAAGCAAATCAGAACTCTAGGTGAGACTAAGTTGATTCTAGGGTCGAACTTTAGAAGCTAAGTGAGCTACTAGTTTTAAACCTTTAGGGTCCTTTGTGGACTTAAAAACTTAAGTACAAGTTAAGTTGCGGACCATTCCTCCAGAGGTTGAGGAAGAAAAGCTAGGGATTGATTTAAAAGGTTGGGATAGTACCTGGAGTCTTGTTCTACCTTTTGGTTTACGGGTCCTTGTAACCCAAGCATCCAAATTTCACACACTTGGTCTGGTGTAAGTAATCAACTTAATTCCTTTATTAAAAGAGATTTGGTTCTCTTAGTTTTGACTTAGGAGAGTCTTGAAAACACAATTTGATTAGAAGAGTTCCCGCCATAGGAGAGGTTGAGTATGTACTCACCTTGAGGATGCGATGATAACATATTATTAGGATATCCATCCTACTGGGGGCATGTAAGCACATTGTGCGATTCAGGTACATGGGTGGCCCTATCTCGAAGTGCCAATTGCCACAGGCCTGAATTCGCTTAAGAAAACCATGGGCAATACTATCTCGAAGTGTCGATTACTAGGAGTTCTTGGGGTCATTATGGGTGCTGCTATCTCGAAGCATTGAAAGCCAGGCACCCTTCAAGGTACGGTGATGGGGACAATGAATCCGACACAGACCGTGTTGATAGCTGATCCGAGGTTAGACTTAGAGGAATCAAACAAATAAAAAAAAATCCTTTTTCCTTTAACTCAAATAACTCATACCAATGCACATTCATGGATACTTTAATCTCAGGGATCAATAAACCTTAGGGTAGAGTCAGAAATCAGAGAGACTTGTGCCTGCAACCTGTCTTTAGCCGACCTAGTCTGTAAGTTAGCAACTACTTGAGAACCTTAGGTCTAAAGTCTGAACTTAATATATTTCTAAAGGAAGACCGATTGGGTTAGCTAGTCTACTTGGAGTGCTAGGTTTTGCTTGGATTTGCTAGGGACTAGCAAAAACTAGGCATAGGGGTATTTAATTAGCCCATATTTGTGGGCTATTTAAGTATTTAAGTGCCTAGACATTAAGTTAATTGTAGCATTTATTTAGCATGCATTAGGATGCAAATAGATTAATTCCTATTTCTGATTTAATTACATAATTCATGCATTGCATTCATAACTAAATGCATTTAGAATTAACTTAGAATTGCATTCATTTAATTAGTTAACCAATTAGGTGCATTGCATGCATTATTTTAATTTAACATAGAAGTTAAGGGCTTATGCATAAATAACCATAATATTTTATTCTTTTATTTTTTTCTCCTTTGCACAGGTAACTCCTCCGGCTTCGACTTTGCCTCCTCCTCCTATGCATCACATTTACGCTACGGCATTTTGAATTTGAAACGATGGCCGTGGCTACAAAAGGAGGGAGAGCTGCCATGCTTAGGAGGCCACCACCTCTTGTCCATCACTGTGTTGAGAGTACCTTTCTCCTCTTCCATTTCATACCACAGGCCTCATCACAGGAAAACGACTCTCCACCATGGGCATGTGGGGTGACAGCCCACACCGCCAAAAGAGTCTCTGCAACTCTTCACCTCAGCCTGCAACTCACACCCACAGCCATCAGACCCTGCACACCGCATGCCAGCTGCTCACAGCAGCCTTCGCCTTCACCATGCCCGCGCCTCCTCATCTCCACAAGAACCTCTAGCAGTGCCTGCAAACAACCGCGCGTGGGCTCACTTCACCCTCAGCGCACTGATGCGTGCGTTTCACTCAACTCAGTAGTTAAGTTAATTTCACTTAATTAAGAGTAGCAGAAATCACTTAGGTTAACTCGAAGTTGTGTCGGTTGTATAGTATAGGGTCGAATTAACCTAACATTTTAAAAATTTTTACTGGTTGAGTCTAGGTCGTTCACTGGGAGGCATAATAATTTTTCTCCAAATTCACCAATTTTCTTTTATCTCTTTAAGTTTAGGAGGTATAACTAGTTTGATTTTCAAAACATGAATTTTTTAAAATATTTAAACTATAAAGAATATACAAAATTCCATATGCAAACATATTTACTCAAAATAATGTACTTTATTAACATGCAAAAATGCTAATTTTTTAATTTTATTTCATTCTAAGAAATTAAGGCAACTAAAAAGTTATCCAATTAAAACATGCCTTTTTACATTTAAGAACAAAAAGATAATGATGCAAGAAAATTTCATTTATTTTCATTTATCTCTTCAACCTCTCATCTTCTTCTTTCTTTCTTTTATTTTCTTCTCTGTCTCTCGAACTCTCTTTCTTCTGTTGTTCCTGCCTTCTTTTCTTCCTGTCACTTATTCTTTTTCCCTTAGTCTCCTACCTTCTCTTCTTCCCTTAGCTTTCTCCTTTGTTCCTTAGTCTCTCTTCCTCCTGTGCTTTCGTCTTTAGCTTTCAGTTTCAACACTTAGCATCCTTCAGCGGCTTCTCTCTTCCTTAAACTTTCAGCTGAATCAGGTTTTTTTACTTTTTTAACCAAAAGTTCTTTTATTTGCGGCGAGGTCCTTTCGAGGATACACAGCACCCTGAGACCAGGGTGGGACCAGACCCTACTAGGTCCTCCTCGCCTAATCTCAATTAGGTTCGATTCAGATCATTTGTTTATCCGTTCACAATCTCGAGCCATTTTCGGCTCAACTCGGCCTCCTAGGCCACTCTCGCCCTCCCAGGCCACAACCTCATTCACATGCCCCCAAGGGCGCACACCCACAGGCATAAGCCTGCACACACAGACACATGCAATGCTCAGTTCAGATGAAATCGGTAACTGGTGCACCGAGCACTGACGACTGCATTGCCAGAGAAACGAATTACTTTTATCCCTAGGCGCGCGCTCATGAACAACCGAGGTGGTACTATCCTACCCCTTCCAGACCCGAATTCAAATTTCATAACTTTCTACCTGGAGCTCCAAATTGAGTGATTTCAAGTTTGTTGGAAAGCTCTAAAGGTAATCTACACAATTTCAGGGTTAATTTAATGTTTTAATGATGTTTTCCTTTTCAATTTAAAAGATGAAATCAAGGGTTCCTACGGGGTTTTTACTAGCCTGGAAATGAAATTAAATCTAGAGAGTCTTCAGATGGACTTCTCCCTTCAATTAAAAGGTCTATACATGTTATATAAGTAATTCTGCTTCTATTAGAGTAGGTTTTAAGTTCTTAAGACCTTCAGAACCACCAGGGAAGCTTTTCACATCTTTGAAAGCTTTAGAGTTTGATTTTTCATATTTCAATAAGTGCAAAAGACACTTAAAAGTGTTCCTAATCAATTTAGATTAATTCTAAGGGTTATAGAAAATCAATCTGGGCAGGTTTTAAGTTTAAATTTCATCATAACAGTACTCCTGTTGGTTTGGGTTCGAAAGTAACCTAAATTGGCAGAAACTAAATCCTCAAATATTCATTAACCAGAGTGAGCTCACTTTAATTACTCTCAAATCATCAAATGAGTTCCCAAAAACAATTTTCACTCCTCAAAATCTCAATTCGAGCTCAGAACTCCACTAACAGACTCATGTTTGACTTTGGAAGCTTAAAAATTGACTTTCTATTTAAAATCTTCTCCCAAGAAATTAATGCCTCATTAGAGTCTCCTCAACCTCAGAAACTCATTCAGATCTTCAGAAAGTTGTTCTAACCTTTATTCCTAGGGTTCCAGTCTTGTCGCCTGAACTGAAATAGGTGTTTGTTCGACAGAATTATTCAGAAGTTGTTACAGTGTTCTAAAGGTTAAAATAGCTTCAGTGCTTTGCACTGAAGCTTCTAGGATCATTAAATGCTCTTCAGATCTTTCCTAACAGACTTCTCCAACTCCGCCAGAGTTAGGGAAGATGAAGTCAAATCCATAGCTCCAGTGGTTAAATCCTCAAACAAATTTCTTCAAAACGATCAGTAATCCTTATTTTACTATTCTGGAGCTACTCAACAAGTTCTAGAGGCTGAAACGCAACTTTGGCTCGCCGGAGCTCGCCGGAGTTCCGGTGAGTGCAAAAAATAGAAAATTGTATGTACAGATTATTAAAATTAACCATTTTTTATTCAAAAAGGATCCTAAGGTTACAAGGAACCTCAGTATCACTTTTAATTCTTCATTTATCTCTTAGAATTAAGATTTGACAGTGAAATTATTTTCTTAAAAGATTTGAGTGGTTAAAGATCAGGACTTCTTTAACCACTCGATTGGGAGGTTAAATCAAGTCAATAGATGTTATTATTCAAAAATATGTATTTAATTTATAGTTTGAACTGCTCCTGAGCTGGCATGGACAGCAAGCTCAGGAGCTTAATTAAGATTTGGGCGTTTAATTTATAGATGGTAATAATAGGTATTATAATGTCGATTAGGGTTCATAGGTGGTGATAAGTGATGAAAGAACCCAGTGAATGTGGAATTAAATTGACTACTATCACCATGGACAGTGATAGTAGTCGGTGAAGGTGAGATTTGAATTTGGTGTTTAGGTGATTTAATTAAACAATTAAATGATTTAGAAGTGATCATGGAAGATACAAGAAGGTGGACAGTGAATTAAAAGACAAGATTGAAGCTCTGGTGAGCTCAAGGAACTCACCGGAGTTGGAGGAGATGAAACTAAATTCTAACATTACTTTAATCTAACAAACTAAACTAACTAACTAAGCTAGCCTACTCCTACTCCTACTCCTAATCTACTGTTACCTAGATGAAGGGGTCAATAGGGTTCCGCTGAAGGTTCATAGCGGACGATGAAATCAGAGGGTGGAAGAAAGATCTCCGGCGGGTGGATTTGAGGTGGAGCAGAGGAATCCTTGGGTCGACGCCTTTGTCAGAGGTGCGAAAGACCACGGCGAATCTCCTCAGCTGCTTAAGATGGATGGAGGAAGTCGGAAAATGGAATGGGAAGTCGCTGAAGTTTTGGACGAATAGCCTATTGGGTTGGCTGCAGTGTTAGAAGAGGGAAGGGAGCCAACTTGAATAAAATCAGAGGTGTGAGGGGGTATTTATAGTAGTTTGCGGTGAAGAGAGTGGTGGGGTTTAGCCGAAGAAGGAGCTCGAGGAGCATAACCTCCGTCGTCGTCTCCGACGACGGTGAGGTTATCTCCCACTGAAAGATAGGATTCTCGGTTAATCCAGACCTATGGATCAAGTGGAGGTGGTGAGCGCAAGCTGCAAGAGCTTGGACAAAGAGGAATGATATCGGTAGGGCGTTGATCGCGCGGTGGGGTGACTCTCTGCTGCCAGCGTTCGTTCGGCTGGAGAAGAAGAAGACGAAGAGGGACTTAGAAGTAATAAAACTTATGGACCTGTGTGAGAAATAAGGACCCGACAGTAATGAGAAGTAAGGACTAAAATGTAAACCCAGGTTTTGAAGGTTTATTTTAACTTAAATCCTTTTCAACTTTTTATATATGTTAGTAAATAAAGTAAATATTATGTTTACGCCTTGAATTTACATTTTTGACCTTTCTAAGTTAATTTATTAGATTAAGTAAAATCACTTAAGTTATTACATACTTAGAAATACATTAAATTTAAGTTACTTATCTTATTAATTAAGGAAACGATTAATAGGATTTCGAGTCCAATTATTATCTAAATTATTAATAATGTTAATTGAATGATAAAATGTCATTTTAAACTTATTTTAAAGTCCTTAATTAAATATCCCTTATTTTATAATTAACCCTTATATATTCATAATCTTAGCTAACTAACTAGGAAGACTAGTTAATTAGGGGCAATTAGAGATCATGATGAGTGTCTCATCATACCCCCAAGCCAAAGTTTTGCTAGTCCCTAGCAAAATTAACTAAGACTATGATGATTTAAAGCGCTTGGGTTTAAATTATTATAAATAGTAACTATGTTGAGGAAAGCTTAGGTCAGAAATTTTTAAATTTAATATAAATGATTAATGTATAGAGCATGTGAAAATTTTCTTACTTAGACTTATACTTATAACATTTTCAAAACACACTAAAAATAATTTGTAAACAAGAATTTTATTTTGAATTAGAATTCTTCAAAAATCTCTTAATCTTTGTAACTATTCTTAACTCAAATTAGAATACAAAGTGTTTTAAGAAAAATAAAACTTAAGGATTGAGAATTAAATTTTAACTCAAAAACTCAAATAGATTTAAGTTAATCCCTTGTTTATGATATTTGACTTTTATCAATATAAGTTTAAGCAAATTAACCAGATACTCATTATTAATCAAACTTAGAGTAGTAAAACTCTAATTTAATAGCCTACAACACTAAAGATTAACTTCTAGACCTAGGATTCTGTCAATTCTTCTCCTTTAGATCTCAACTTAAAATCTTCAAAATCCAATTTCTTAGGCTTCATTGCCCAATACCAAGGTTCAGTAGCTATGATTTTAAAACATCTATGCTTAGTGAAGAGAATTGTCCTAAAGACATCCAAAGTTGCAAAAATCCAGATCTTAAGACATTACTTGCCAATCTCAATTATTCCAATTCAAGCCTTTTGCTTGGCCTTACTCAGGTTTGGTTACTTTCTCCTAACCAGTTTTCTATCTCAAGGTCAACACTTTTTGTGTATATCTCCCCGATGGACCACTGGGTCTCTTATTCCTAATTTTTTTCTCCATATTTTTTTTTTCTCTTTTTCTATAGGTTAGAGCATCCATTTGTAGCGAGGTGTTCTTTTTATTTGATGGAAGGAAGGGTAGCATCCATTTGTATTGAGATGCTTTTACTTATTTATGGAAAACTGCATAAGAACCCATTTTTAACGAGGCACTTAACTGCAGAGTGTTTTATTTATTTTTTTCTTTTTCTTTTTCTTTTCCCCCCTTCTCATTTTTCTTACTACCATTATTCTCCAAATCCTTTTTTTAGGTGAGTGGCACATCCTTCACCCTTTCAAGAACAGCCCCGCGGAAATCCTTGGACTAAAGAGGATTCAGAATTGATCTCTTAACCTTTGTGTTTTCACGGTCTTAGATGTCAGCAAGACAATTCTATGTGAGTGAATTTTAGATGTTTAGGTTACTTAGCTCTCAAACCAGAGCTTGGACAACAAAACCCTTTACTCTTAGGTTCTTCAAATTTTTCATTTCCTCCTATAGGATCTGCCAAGACAAAATTTACCAAGTCTAGTTATTTATCTCTAGCTTGTAAGTTTTGTAAACTAAAATTCTACCAACTCTCTATTTAATTAACTCTGAATATCTAGCCTTTTACTTAACTTTATGATAAAATCAAATTTTTAAAAAGCAAAAAGATTACTCAATCTAATTGATTAAAAAGTTATAATTCAATTCCAAAACTTAAGTTTAAAATCTTAACACACTTAGTTTCTTAATTCAAAGTAAAAATAGAAAAATAAATCTTTAAAAGATTTAAAAGATTCCTTAATTCAAATAAAATCTTGTTTTGAAAATTTTAAACACAAAAGTGTGTTTTTACAAAATGCTTAAGTAAAATCTAATTAAGAATTGAATGCTCTTAAATATTTATATATATTATATACATTTTAAACTTCTGACCTAAAATAAAATTAAGCTCTTAATTACAATATATATATTCTTCTTCTTTTCTTCTTTATTAATAATGAATATTCCCTCTTATTATTTTTATGAATTTTCTTTTTTCAAATTTTTGTATTTATATATTTTTATTTTTATGAATAAAGATTTTTCAATTTTTATGATCTTTTTAAAAATTTTCAAATTTTTATGAAATTTTTGAATTTTTTAAATTTTTATCATTTTTAGATTTTCTATTTTTTTAAAATTTCGTGGACATTTAATTTTTATGTGTTTTTATTTTTTAACCCACACTTAAAGTGAAAATTTCACTTTAACACCCCTCAAGCCAAAATTTTACAATGTCCTCATTGTAAGAAGGGTGAAAAATATTACACTTCATTTAGTATAAGGTGATGGAAGGAGTCAAAAAGAGGAGATTAAAAATCTTTGTGCAAACAATTTCAAGTCTGACCAAAGGTCAGAGTGGTCAGTTGAACTAAATGAAGGTAATCAATATGATATGGAGTGAAATTTTAAAAGTGTATAAGAAAATCAAAAAGGATGAAAACAGGAAACATCTATGTACATGTGCTAAGTTTTACGCCTTCAGCTAGGCGTAAACACTAGTAAAGAACTCCTAAAAAGAATAGGTATATGGTAAAAATAGAGGAGTTATGAAAGAATTAGATCAAAAAATTAGAAAACAGATTAAACCACCCAATCAAAACTTGTCTTGAAATTGCCTAGAATAGATCTCACAGATCCTAGAATCAGATTCTCGTGAAAATATAAAAAAGATCAGAGTGAAAATCATGAAGAATAGATATGATTTAGGTTGAGATGTAGAATGTTTAAGATTAAGGCAATTCAAAAATGTTTCCACCAAGTTCAGAAGATCAGCAAAATCAGTTTTGGTTCTCAATAATAGATGGGTCATTTTGACACAAAATAGGTTGCTGATGTTGGTTTGATGGGTTATTTTTCGGTAATACAGAGGACTGGTTATGATTAGAATCAAAGGCCTGATTAATGAAATGGACTTGGCCTTGGTTTTGCCTAGGATTTGGCAGATTCCTAGGATTCGGAATTGGCTGAGATGGAAGAGTACCTGGCTGACGAGACTCAGCCAAAAGCGTGATTTGATTTCGTAAATCAGTCAATTCTACCTTACATTGCCTTTGGATCTCAGCGAGAGCTTCAGCATTTTGTGGCTTACTCTCTGACACAGCTCTCTTAAAATTTGGTCTAGCTGTGTATCTCTATTTGGCCTAGAGTAATTCTGCATACTCATAGGGCTAGGCCTTAAATTTGATTGCTGAGGAGGCAATGGAGGTGGGTTAAAATGGGTCTGATTTGGATATGATGGTCTTTGATTTTGATTTGGATCAGCCCAAGAAAAATTTGGGTGGCTTCTCCATCCAGGATTATAGGTATTTGAATATGGGTTTTGTCTTAGAATATTTTCCTGGATGGCGTGTAAACCTAAAAGATATGGCATGTTTTCTGAAACAATAAAGGGTGGGTAAGATTGTGGGACAAAGGTCCCTCCTTGGGTTGGTGAAGGAGTAGATAGAAAACCCAAGGAAGATGGATCTCTAGAATCCAGATTATTCACAAATTCCCTCCCCGCGGAAATTTGCTAAATAGATAAATACGCGGGATTCATAGCAAGTAGAGGCGTAAGAGTCTTCATTGTGTTTCTAACCTCGTCGAGATGCTTTTCTACGATATCTACTTTGTCCAATTTTTCTGCAATAATCTCTAAATCCTTTGAACTAGATGGATTACCGTTCTCATGAATGCCTTTATGCGGATTTTGGTGATTCGTATTCGCACTCCGCAAAAATTGCAACATTGATTCATTGTTGATCGAGTTTTCCGCCATCCCTTCAAATAATTTTGAAGTGGATTCTGCATCGCGATTCAGAAAATTCCCTCCACAAGTGGCATCGACTAGATTGCGAATGCCCTCTTGTAAACCATAATAAAAGATATGCATGAGTTGCCAATGAGGGATGTCATGATGTGGGCATTTTCTTTGCAATTCATGAAAACGTTCCCACGATTCATGAATTGGTTCTCCTTGATTTTGATTGAAAGTAGTAATAGCTCACCTTAAAGCATTGATTCTACCAATTGGAAAGAATTTCTTCAAAAATGCGATTCGAGTTCAGCCCAAGTTGAGATTGGTCTTGCTATAGTTCTATACCAATAAGCTGCTTTATCTTTAAGGCTAAAAGAGAACATTTTCATTAGTAGGATTTCCTTATTTTGATTTTGAGGACTAAGAGTTTGGGATAAATTTTTAAGATCTTCAACGTGTTGAAATGGATCCTTGGATACAAATCCGTAAAAGTGAGGAATTAAACCTATAATGTTTGGCTTTAATTCTGGATCATTTTCCCCAATAGGAATCCTAACATTAGGCTCTACTTGTGCATTAGATGGGTTATAATAATCTCTAAGTAGAGGCCTTGGATGATTGATCGGTAAATCAGGATTTTCAAAACACGCCTCAGGTCGAGGTGAAGAACGGGTTTGAAGAGTTTGTAGATTATTTAAGGCTGCCGTTAATAAATTGATTTGTCTTGTTTGCTCTAGCATCCTAAGGTTCTGGTTTAGGAGCTCCTCATGAACATCAAAAGGAAGCATCTCCCCCTGACCAGAAGAAGAAGGGATCTCTAGATTAAGATTCTACACTGGATCCATAGAAGTAGATGGATCAGACGAGAAAACCATTGGTTGCTTATCTGCAATTGGCCTAGGATCACCTGTCAACGGTGGTGCAAGAGGCGGATGCAAGGATCGCCTCCCATCCATAAATGGAAAATAATGTGCAAAGGCACACGCACACCACCGATAAGAAAGTAGTGGCACAAAAAAAACCCGCAAAACAGTGCAAAAGATGCAGGTTTTGCTCTTCTTTCAAAGGAAAGAAGAAATTACTAAGATACGCAAAGTAGTTTGACGCAAACAAATAGAGTAACAGTATCAAAATACGTGTCCTAATTCGTGACTACACAGGTGCATACCTTAAAGCTCAAAGGTCTAAGGTCTAGGATCGAGACCGCTCACTACTGGCTCCCCGAGGCTCTAGTAGTGAGACAGACTTGTTGATCTTCGGCCAAAGCCCTAAGAGGTGCAAAGAGGAGAGATAGAAAAATAGACTTGTGTGACTCTAGTGATAGCACTATGTGCGCGATAGCATGCAACAGATGATATCGATATAAAACCAACATGCATTCTGCAAACAGATTTAAGTTACAAATTTTACTTCGTCTTTTTAGTTAGTCGTTTTCAAAAATATATCAATTAAACTACAATGACCACTTTTTATATCTTTTCAAACAAAAATATGTGGTCTTTTTAATTCTCAAAGGACAAGGATCTACGCAGGTTTTCTTGTGTTTTCCCGCTGATGCGAGAAAAACAGTTTAAAAATTTCCCGAGTTAGATCGCTAAAATACTAGCAGGAAATATGAACTCCTAAGAGTGTATGCCTATGTTTATGCTGCTGCTAGTCAGATAAGATGTATTTTTATATATTTTTTTTTATTTTTTTAAATGCAACAAAGCAAAAGATTAAGAAATACTTACAAAAATGAAAACAGTAAAACGGATTCCCGTCTTCTCTTGAGATTACCCATAGAGGTAAACCAGAAAAGAAGACAGAAACCAAAAACAAAAACAAAAAAAAAACAAAACAAAACAAAACATACTAATTAGAACAAAACTTAGTAAAAACAAAAATATATTTACAAAATACCTCCTAATTAAACAATTAATCCTTTTTAAATTTTAGTGAATCAAAATATTTCCTCCCCGGCAATGGCGCCATTAAAATGATGGTTAGACGAAGCAATGCCAGGGAATATTTTGATGAGTGGAGTGAATCAAAATATTTCCTTCCCGACAACGGCGCCATAAAAATGATGCATGCATTTCACTCAACTCAGTAATTAAGTTAATTTCACTTAATTAAGAGTAGAAGAAATCACTTAGGTTAACTCGAAGTTGTGTCGGTTGTGTAGTATAGGGTTGAATTAACCTAACATTTTAGAAATTTTTACTGGTTGCGTCTAGGTCATTCACTGGGAGGTATAATAATTTTTCTCCAAATTCACCAATTTTATTTTATCTCTTTAAGTTTAGGAGGTATAACTAGTTTGATTTTCAAAACATGAATTTTGTCAAAATATTTAAACTATAAAGAATATACAAAATTCCATATGCAAACATATTTACTCAAAATAATGTACTTTATTAACAAGTAAACATGCTAATTTTTCAATTTTATTTCATTCTAAGAAATTAAGGCAATTAAAAAGTTATCCAATTAAAACATGCCATTTTACATTTAAGAACAAAAAGAAAATGATGCAAGAAAAATTTATTTATTTTCAGTTATCTCTTCAGCCTCTCATCTTCTTCTTTCTTTCTTTTATTTTCTTCTCTATCTCTCGAATTCTCTTTCTTCTGTTGTTCCTGCCTTCTTTTCCTCCTATCTCTTATTCTTTTTCCCTTAGTCTCCTGCCTTCTCTTCTTCCCTTAGTTTTCTCCTTTGTTCCTTAGTCTCTTCTCCATAACACTCCTTAGTGCCTGTGCTTTCTTCTTTAGCTTTCAGCTTCAAAACTTAGCATCCTTCAACGGCTTCTCTTTTCCTTAAACTTTCAGATGAACCAGGTTTTTTTACTTTTTTAACCAAAAGTTTTTTTATTTGTGGCGAGGTCCTTTCGAGGATACACAGCACCCTAAGACCAGGGTGGGACTAGACCCTACTCGATCCTCGCCTAATCTCAATTAGGTCCGTTTCGGATCATTTGTTTATCGGTTCACAGTCTCAAGCCATTTTCGGCTCAACCCAGCCTCCCAGGCCACTCTTGCCCTCCCAGGGCACAACCTCATTCACACGCCCCCAAGGGCGCACACCCGCAGGCATAAGCCTGCACACATAGACACATGCAATGCTCAGTTCAGATGAAATCAGTAACCGGTATGCCAAGCGCTGACGACTGCATAGCCAGAGAAACGAATTACTTTTATCCCCAGGCGTGCGCTCATGAACAACCGAGTTGGGACTATCCTACCCCTTCGAGACCCGAATTCAAATGTTCATAACTTTTTACCCAGAGCTCCAAATTGAGTGATTTCAAGTTTTTTGGAAAGCTCTAAAGGTAATCTACACAATTTCAGGGTTAATTTAATGTTTTAATGATGTTTTCCTTTTCAATTTAAAAGATGAAATTAGGGGTTCCTATGAGGTTTTTACTAGCCTAGAAATGAAATTAAATCAGGAGAGCTTCAGATGGACTTCTCTCTTCTATTAAAAGGTCTGTACATGTTATATAAGTAATTTCACTTCTGTTATAGTAGGTTTTAAGTTCTTAGGACCTTCGAAACCACCAGAGAAGCTTTTCACTTCTCTGAAAGCTGCAAAGTTTGATTTTTCAGATTTCAATAAGTGTAACAGACACTTAAAAGTGTTCCTAATCAATTTAGATTAATTTTAGGGGTTATAACAAATCAATATGGGTAGGTTTTATGTTTAATTTTCATCAGAACAGTACTCCTGTTGGTTTGGGTTTGAAAGTAACCCAAATTGGCAGAAACTAAGTCCTCAAATATTCATTAACCTGAGCTCACTTTAATTACTCTTAAATCATCAAATGAGTCCCAAAAACAATTTTCACTCCTCAAAATCTCAATTCAAGCTCAGAACTCCATTAACAGACTCATGTTTGACTATGGAAGCTTGAAAATTGACTTTCTATTTAAAATCTTCTCCCAAGAAATTAATGCCTCAATTAGAGTCTCCTCAACCTCAGAAACTCATTCAGATCTTCAGAAAGTTGTTCTAACCTTGATTCCTAGGGTTTCAAGCTCGCCGCTTGAACTGAAATAAGTGTTTGTTCGACAGAATTATTCAGAAGTTGTTACAGTGTTCTAAAGGTTAAAATAGCTTCAGTGCTTTGCACTGAAGCTTCTAGGATCATTAAATGCTCTTCAGATCTTTCCTAACAGACTTCTCCAACTCCGCCAGAGTTAGGGAAGATGAAGTCAAATCCATAGCTCCAGTGGTTAAATCCTCAAACAAATTTCTTCAAAACAATCAGTAATCCTTATTTTACTATTCTAGAGCTACTCAGCAAGTTCTAGAGGCTGAAACACAACTTTGGCTCGCTGGAGCTCGTCGGAGCTCCGTTGAGTCTAGAAAATATAAAATTGTTTGTACAGATTGTTAAAATTAACCATTTTTGATTTAAAAAGGATCCTGAGGTTACAAGGAACCTCAGTATCACTTTTAATTCTTCATTTATCTCTTAGAATTAAGATTTGAGAGTGAAATTATTTTCTTAAAAGCATTGAGTGGTTAAAGCTCAGGACTTCTTTAACCACTCGATTGAGAGGTTAAATCAAGCCAACAGATGTTATTATTCATAAATATTTATTTAATTTATAGTTTGAACTGTTCCTGAGCCGCCATGGACAGCGAGCTCAGGGGCTTAATTAAGATTTGGGCGTTTAATTTATAGATGATAATAATAGATATTGTAATGTCGATTAGGGTTCATAGGTGGTGATAAGTGATGAAAGAACCCAGTGAAGGTGGAATTAAATCGACAACTGTCACCATGGACAGTGATAGTAGTCGGTGAAGGTGAGATTTGAATTAGCCATTTAGGTTATTTAATTAAATGATTAAATGATTTAGAAGTGATCATGGGAGATACAAGATGGTGGACAGTGAATTAAAAGACAAGATTGAAGCTCTGGCGAGCTCAAGGAACTCGCCGGAGTCGGAGGAGATGAAACTAAATTCTAACATTACTCTAATCTAACTAACTAAACTAACTAACTAAGCTAGCCTACTCCTACTCCTACTCCTAATCTACTGTTACCTGGACGAAGGGGTCAATAGGGTTTCGCCAAAGGTTCATAGCAGACGACGAAATCAGAGGGTGGAAGAAATATCTCCGCCGAGCAGATTTGAGGTTGAGTGGAGGAATCCTTGGGTCGGTGCCTTTGTCAGAGGTGCGGGAGACCATGACGGATCTCCTCGGTTGCTTAAGATGGACAGGGGAAATCGAAAAATGGAATGGGAAGTCACCGGAGTTTTGGACGAATAGCCTATTGGGTCAACTGCAGTGTTAGAAGAGGGAAGGGAGCCAACTTGAATAAAATTAGAGGTGTGAGGGGGTATTTATAGCAATTTGCGACGAAGAGAGTGGCGGGGTTTGGCCAAAGAAGGAGCTCGAGGAGCTTAACCTCCGTCATTGTCTCCGACGACGGTGAGGTTATCTCCAACTAAAAAATAGGATTCTCGGTTAATCCAGACCGATGGATCAAGTGGAGGTGGTGAGCGTAAGCTGTAAGAGCTTGGACAAAGAGGAATGATGTCGGTAGGGCGATGATCGCGCGGGTGGGTGACTCTCTACCGCCAACCGTTCGTTCGGCTGGAGAAGAAGAACAAGACGAAGAGGGACTTAGAAGAAATAAAACTTAAGGACTTGTGTGAGAAATAAGGACCCGACTATAATGAGAAGTAAGGACTAAAATGTAAACCCAGGCTTTGAAGGTTTATTCTAACTTAAATCTTTTTCAACTTTTTATATATGTTAGTAAATATGGTAAATATTATGTTTACACCTTGAATTTACATTTTTGACCTTCTTAAGTTAATTTATTAGATTAAGTAAAATCACTTAAGTTATTACATACTTACAAATACATTAAATTTAAGTTACTTTTGTTATTAATTAAGGAAATGATTACTAGGATTTCGAGTCCAACTATTATCTAAATTATTAATAATGTTAATTGAATGATAAAATGTCATTTTTAACTTATTTTAAAGTCCTTAACTAAATATCCCTTATTATATAATTAACCCTTATATATTCATAATCTTAGCTAATTAACAAGGAAGACTTGTTACTTAGGGGTAATTAGAGATCATGATGAGTGTCTCATCACGCACGTGCCAGCAGCACCTGTCCCTGCTCCAACAGACCCACAGTCTACGCTCCATCCTTCACGCCTGCACCCTCCTTGCAGTCTTGTAGCACCGCATCTCCACGCGCCCACCTCCAGCGCCTCCCTGCAGTGCCTCACCACGCGCCTCCAGCCCAGCCTGCAGAACGAGCACCCACCTCCACTTCATCCATCGCCATTGCAGCGCTGCACCTCCGCATGCACCCTGCAGCGCCGCACCTCTGCGTGCACCTACGTACTATGCAGAGCACCCAGCGCCACCTGCAGCGATGCCAACAGTACCATCACCCTGCGTAGCACCTGCAGCGTCGCACCTACGCGCTTTGCAAAGCACCTAGTGCCCACGCCTCCATGACTCTGCACACCTGTAGCGCCCTCTGCACCCGCGTGCACCTGTAGCACGCACGGCAGTAGTAGCTCCACCACCGCCACTCCTCTCCTTCGGTAGGCCAACTCCAGCCATCTCACGACGCACCGCTGCCACCATCGTGATGGCCTTGCTTCAGCCAACCTCCTGTAGGAGTCTCTCCTTGATTGAACCTCTCTCCCTTGCACAAGGAGGAGAGAGGTAAAATCCCCTATTTTTGTGTTAATTAAAAATTACATTTGAATGCCATTGCCACCAAAATCAATTTTAATTTATGATTATTTTATTGTGGTGAACTTGTGACTGCATACTCATGCTTTCCGATAATTGCATGGTTATTGATATTCACATGTTTTAACATTGGTTTTGGGATTAAAATGTGCACAAATTTTCTCCAATACATGTCAATTGAAAATTACATAAAATCATCACATATTTATTGAATATTTCAGTAAGGAAAAATTGCACATATACCTTTATATTTTTGAGTTATTGTGCATCTTCTTTCCATCGCATTTCATGTCAGATTTGATTATGGATTTTGCACTTGATTGAAAGAATACGAAATAATCAAGATTTTATTGCATCATTGCCTCCCTGTGGACACGACCCGCTCTTCTGTGAGTGGTAATTTTTATTGTAATTATTTTGTTAAGCGATTTTCCACCACTTTGTTACTAAAATGACAGATCATCTTAATCACATTATTCGAAAGAGAAAACTGACTTATCAGATGTCCTTTGGGACCTTTGGTCTTCAATCTTACAGTTGACAACTTAGCTTGGAATGCATGTAAACTTGTTGAAGCAGGTCTTATTAGAGGATACCCTCTCTAGCAAGAGTGCTTTGGCCCCTATACTTCAATATGCAGATGATACGTTCTTTTTTTGGAAGGATCCATTGATGAAGCTCAGGCTCTTTGCCATATGGTCAACATTTTTGGGGACATCTCAGGCCTTATGCTGAACAGAGAGAAGTCTAAATTGGTTTGTTTTGGCTTACCTGAGGCTGAGCAAGGAGACATCTCTGCTGCTTTGGGGACTCCTCGCATCAGTCTCCCTATCAGATATTTGGGTCTACCCATGAGGTGTTCTAGAATGAAGACAAGAGATTGGAACTGCCTCTTTGACAAAATCTCTGTGAAGCTGGCTCGATGGCATAGCAGCTTCTTATCCAAGGGTGGCAGACTCATCTTGCTCAATTTAGTGATCACCTCCATTCCTGTATTCTAGCTCTCTATCTTCAAAGCACCTAAATCTGTGTGGAAGCGGCTGGATGTATTGAGGAAGAGGTTCTTTTGTAGGGGATCCAAGCATGAGGGTAGATTTCTGCAGCCATTGAAATGGGAGCAGCTCTGCCAAGTAAAGGACAGGGGGGTCTGGGGATCAAATCTCTGAAATAGTTCAATGAAGCCTTGCTGCTTAAGTGGGCTATCAAATTCTTTCAAGGGGAGGTGAAACCATGGACTGAAATGATCAAGGATAGTTATGGTTCTTCAAACAGTGTGCTCAATAGACTGCAGCCTAGCAGACCTTCACCCTTTTGGAGCTCTGTGATCAAAGCCTTGGCTGATAGCTAGCACCTGCTATAGCCGACTCTAGGTGATGGCAGGACCTTCAATTTCTGGAATGAAAGATGGTCTCTGCTGGGTGTTTTGCAGGAGATCTATCCAAGGGCTTTTGCAGTAGCCTCTGATAAGGAGGGGACGGTCAGTTGCTTCTGGTCTGATAGTAGAAGATGCTGGCTACTGAATGAAGAGTGTTGGTGCTAGAGCACCACGATCATTTGTTTTGATGATAACAAAACACGTGTTATTTAACATTTGCAATTTGAGTCCTAGATTTCAGGTAAATTGCAAATGTGGATGTGTGTAGACGGAGTTCGAGCTCGCATCCAGGATGGATTGGAGGAGCTTGACGGAAAACAGAGGTGGTTCGCGTGGAGCGACAGATTGAAGATGGAAGGAAATGAAGAATAGGATAGATTTCCTTCTTTTGTACTTGTTGTATTTTTCGTTTCTTTTGTTGCTCTTTATTTCCTTAGATATTTCATGTTAAAGAGCCTCAAAGAACCCTAACAGTAGTCCTAGGAACACCGGCACAACCCTAGGATACTTAGGTTTTCTGTAGAATACCTAGAAAACTAATATAGGGTTTAAACAGCACTTCCAGACGTCTAATTCCCAAATCAGACATCTGATAAAGTATTCTAAGACGTCTGACTATTGTTTCAGACGTCTGATAACTGTTAGGCTGGACATAGGTAGTTCTGTCTGATGAAATCAGACGTCCAGACCTTAGACCAGACGTCTTAGAAGACGTCTGATGGATTTACCAGATGTCCAATTAGTGGACCGTTGGCTGGCTTAGCAGACACTCAAGAATATGACTGTTAGAGCCTTATCAGACGTCCTTAGGCCTTTCCAGACGTCTGATAATTGACCGTTTTGCCTCGGCTGACCCAAAATCTCTTCTCAGAGATTTTCTAGCCGTTCCAACGTTTGGAAATCAATTCCCACAGTAAAAGTAGGTTTCCAGACGTCCAGACTTAGAGCCAGACGTCCTGTATGTCGTCTGATGGACCTGCACAAAAACCCTGTTTAGATCTAATTCAAGTCAGGGAGAGACCCGCCCAAAATCAGACGTCTGACCTTTGAATCAGACGTCTTATAGTGAACTTCCAGACGTCTGATGCTAGAATTAGACGTCTGATAAGCCTGTCAGAACAATGATTGTTCCTGATTTCGGGCTGATTCACTTGGGCTTTGTTCCCAACGGCTATAGAACCTTTCTTACGCCTTCCAAAGCCTTCCTAAGGCCTCTATAAATAGAGGGGAGACTTTACACACCTACATACACTAAGAGACACACAAGATACACACCTAGAGAGACCAAGATACACTAAGATCAAGTATTTCCACTCTCTTGTGTCCAAGAAGCTCTTGCTCTCTAAGCTCAAGCTCCATCATCTTGAGAGCATCATTCCCTTCGCGCACCCGCTCTCCCGCCATTGTCTACGAGAGCGACATTACGCCGTCGCGTGGCTCACGCACCGCGTCATCGTCGACGCACTCCTTGCAAAGGGGAGTTTCCTAAATCCTATAGAAGCTTAGGTTTATTACTTTGTTGGCTCTATAGGTTTGTTGTTTATTTTACCTTTGTCTTTTGGTTGGGTATTCGCTTTGCGAATTACCGTCTCCTTCGTGGGACAAAATCCTTCTCGTGGAGAGAAGGGGTTGAGGAACGCTACCCTCGTACTTGTAGCGTGGTTGTACTGAGGTTGAATCACCCTCGTTTTAAAGTGATTCGTTTAGTGGATTTGATCAACTAGGTTGATCGGAAAATCCTAACTCGAGAGGGTTAGGTGGTGGTTTTCACCCGATTTGGGTTTCCACCTAAAAATTCCTGTGTACATTTTGTGATTGCTTATTTTTGTGAGATTGTTTATATTTTCAATTCCGCATTTTTTTGTCACGCTGATCTCACCCCTCCAAGTAGGGAAATTACAAAGAGGACTCCACCAGAATGGGCACCCGGTTGTGGGAAGAGAGGAGAAATCTAATCTCAGACCTTGAGAGCTTTAAACCAAGACATGGAGTGGATGATAATTATATATGGGATGGTATTTACACTGTGCATTGTGGCTATAACAAAATCATGGAGAATGGCAATGGGGGGAGCTATGATGTCATTGACAAGAAAATTTGGCTCTTGAAGATCCCCCTTAAAGTACAAATTTTCCTTTGGTTGTGTAGGAGGGAGGGCTTGATAACTGGTGACCTACGACAAAAAAGAATGGGAGCTGCTCTTCATGAATGTCACTTGTGTGGGATGCACACTAACAACCTTAATCACATTTTCTCGTCTTGCCTGATCACAGATGCTGTATGGAGGAGGACTTGCCAGGAGCCACTACCATCGTGGGATTCCATTTGGCATGGTTTTGTTGTGAGGGAGAGGCCGCATGTGCGCATTGCTGTAACTCTCTGGTGTGTGTGGAAGGCAAGAAATGAGAGGCTTTTTCAAGAGAGAGAGATTTATTGTGAACAAATTGTAAGAGAGTGCTGGTCCCTCATACATATATGGGGATCTGGGTTGTAAATCCTCTTAGTTAGTTATATAATATATCCTTCCAGATTGCTATCGTAAGACGATAGCTTTCCTTTTTATTTCAAAAAAAAAAGAAGCTTTTATTACTCGAAAACCTAAGTATCCAAGGTCGAACACAAGGAGCAAATAGAATTTATTCACTGATCTCAATAATGTAATTTGAACACTTAAATTTACTCAAAATCTAATTCAGAATATAATGCATGAGTTTATGAATTAAAATGTAGCAAAATAGAATGGAGAGATTGAGAAGGATAGAGCAAAAAGTCTGATTCTCTCTCTTCTTTAGCTTCTCCTTTCTTTTCTTCTTCTTCTTTCTCTTCTTTCCTTTAGCTCTTTCTTCTTTCTCTGATTTTCCTCTGCGTGTCTTTGCCTTAGCTCCTTTTCTTCTATTCTTCTTCGACTTTGGCCATCTGCTTCTTCTTCCTTGCTTCTCTTCTTTGGCCTTGGCTCTTCTTTCTCTGACTTCTCTTGCATAGTACCTTTCTCCTTCCTTGTCTTCTTCTTCTGCCTACTTCTTCTGCAGTCTTCTTCCTTTCCTTCATATTCTTCCTTTCCTATGCCTTATACTTCTGCCTTTGCCTTCAGCCGCTACAGTACTTTCTCTTTAGCTTTGGCTTCTGCCTCTACCTCAGCTTCTTCTTCTGAGCCTTCACAAGTGCTTCTTCAGCAGCTACTTTTTCCTTCTCCTTCTTCTTCCTTAGCTTCTCTACGGCTGCGCCTTCCTCTTCCTTTATTCTTTTCCCTGCACACACGCATGAGTGTAAAACCTATCCCCTACCCTCCTCACGTACACTCTCTCTCTGTTTCTCTCTTCACTCTCTCAGAGCCAGCCTGGTAATCGGGTTGGGTTACGCATGCCTGGGTCCTGGTGCACCGGCGTGAGTAGTGCGCGAGGAGTGCAGGGTAAATGGATCGGTCAGCCAGGTCATGGGTGCATAGGTCGTGGACTAGGCGGGTGTGCGTGGGTGAGGGACCTCACCCCGTGTACTTGAGGCGATGAGATAAAAGCACAAATTCAATTTAATGCACTCACCTTACTCCTAAGTTTCCAAGGTGGGACTAAAGTGTCCAACCTGCTTCTTCGTGCACCCATAGGAGGACATCTTCAATTGCCGCGACGTGGTCTCTTTTAAAGCTAATTTCCTGGCTGAGTGCATGTGCAAGTCCAACCCACACCTCCTGGACCTGGTTTCCTGGAGCGCAGCACCTGGGTCGCAGCTTGCGAGCAACTTCGAGTTGGCGTTAATGGCAGCAGAGGGGTTAGACCTGAAACTCACAAAGATGGCCTTGTGGCCTCATTAAACCATATGGGGAGCTTCACTGTGGCACGGTGAAGGTAAAGCACTGGGTGGCTGGCCATGGGGCAGCCTAGGCATGCATGCCTAGGTTGCTCTGTGGCCGTGAAGATGGGTTTGGTTGGGGGGCGTTTATGGAGGTGTTGGTAGGTAGTGGAGGGGCGGATGATGCTCAGTGGATGATGGCAGAGGTTATGAGGGGTCTGGCGAGGTGTGTGGAAGTGCGAAGCAGTGGAAGCTCCTTCGTCGGTGGTCTGCTGGAGGTGGAGAAGGTGATGGTGGCTTGTGGTGGTTGGTGCCTGAAAGTAGAAATAAAAGTAGGGGAAATAAAGAGTGGAGAGAGAGAAAGTGTTGTAACCTAACTACGTAGATGAAGGGGGATAGGAAGGCAGCTGGCCGTACCTACCACCGTCAGAGAAGAAAGTACCAGAGGAGGGAGAATGGCAACGACGATGGGGTTGGAGGTGCACGCGTAGGTATTGTGCGATGCGGAGGAAGGTGGTGAAGACATCTCTACCCCTGGTATTGTGGTAGAGTGATGAAAAGAAGGAGGGCCGCCGGAGCCTGTTGGACACCTGGCCGGAGGAGAAGGGAAGAAATTGGGGTGGTTCTTCGGCCAAGTCAAGCTGAATCTCTGCAGCCGGAGTTGAAGATCCTTTTATAGGCACTGGCAGGGGCACTTATGCTTAAAAGATAAGCTTCCAAGCACAAGAGTCCTCGTTGATGTAGGAATGTGGAAGATACCCACATCTCTCGTGCATTTGCATGAGTGGTTGGGTGCAAATCAGATCTTGTGATTGTGCTCAGACCAAAGGGAATTCTTTAGAGAATCTCCCATTCAAATCTGAGAGGAGATCTCTAACGAATAAGGGAGAAATCCTCATTGGATCCTCTCCAGAGTAGGATTCCTCTACATTAATGGTTGAGGGACCTAATTGTTAGAGTGGCGAGGAAGTTAAGGGGGTCTGCACAATGAACTTCAAAAGCTAGGGGTTAAAATGTAATTAGGTGGACTATTTTGTAAAGTAGGTCAAGGTGACCTCCCCTTAGGTCCAAATTTTGGTACAAATCTAATTTAGACTTAAGTAATCTAATGGTGAAGTTTAATTTTAGGTTTGACCACGTTGGACTAGGCATTTTACATAAAAACCCAAATTAGGTCAAATAATGAGCTAGGACCCCAATCTAGGTCAAAATAGGTTCCAAAGGCCAATTTAAAGGTTCTAAACCTTAGAGGACATTTTTCCATGAATTTTAAAGGGTTTAGTTGATTTTTATCCTAACCAGAGCCTTGTTGAATTAAGTGAGTTTGTTTTAAGGTTAAAAGATGTCATTTAATTCTTAGCTCTCACAATAACACATTTTTGATTAAACCAACTTACTTTTTATCTTCTTTAGACCATTTGACCTATGTTTAGCCCCTGAGAAATCCCATTGATGTACTGCAATGGTAAAATTGCAGTTTTACCCTTTATTTCATATTTTCTTCTCAGAACAGTAATTCCTTGAATTAGGCCCTTCTCTAGGTTATGTAGGAGCTTTTATTCTCTTTCTTAGGTTAAAATGAGCTAGTTATGGCTCATGATGATGTTATCATCATGTTGCGGTGTGGGCGCTTGGATCAAAGGCAAATGGTAGAGATAAGGTGCAGCTTCAGTGACGTGGGGGCTTTAACGACATGCACATCCATCACTAAAGACCCTGCATTCATGGTTAAGAATGTAAAAGGACCTATTTTCCCTTAAATCTCACCTATATAAACCCCCTATGCCCTCCACTTTTCATTGATCCCTTTTCTTCTCTCACCCCCTCCAAAGCTCTACGAGCTAGACCCATACTCGGGAAGCTCCATTAGAGCTTGAGTAAAATAATTTTCCATCTTCTCACCCCCTTCGTGGAGCATCCTACGGTTGTCCTCTTGCCTCCACTCAGAAAGTGAATCCCGCTGTGACGTTGATAAATGCCAGTTTATCATCATTCTTATGCATTAAAACAAATCTAGCTCTTAGGATTTTTACTTCGGAAATGGGTTTTTGGGCTGCATTTAGGCATTAATTAGGTTAGGCATGCATTACATTTTCTATTATCTTTTTGATATGATTTTGTGAGTGTTAAGGATGAATAGATATGCAGATTCCTAAAACCCTAGCACTCAAGAAGGCAAATGGTGAAGGAGGTGCTCAGACTAGTTGGAACTCAACTTGATCCAACTCACCACAATTGGAACCTAGCTCACTTGAACTAGGGTTAGCTCATCCCAACTCCATTCAGCTAATCTCAGCTAAATGGCAGCTCAAGAGAGTTCATCTTAGCTTACCCTAGCTTAAGTCAGCTTAGATCCAACTCAACCTAGTTTAGTCTAGCTCATTTTAGCTCCTACAAGTCCATAGGGAGCTCTAGCTAGCTCAGCTGAGTTGACTAGAGTTCACCCCAGCTTAGATCCAGCTACATCTAGCTCCACTCAACTCCAGCCAGCCGAAGAAGAACTCATCTCATCTCAGGAAGTCAAGTCCAGCTCCCAGGGACTCAGCTTAACTCAACTCAGTTGAGCTAAGCTACCTTAGCTGCCTCAACCAGCTTGATCCTCCCCAGGAGCACCAGACCTAGCTCACCTCAACTCATTATGGTAGAAGCCAGCTCACTTTAGCTTGGCTTAGTAGCGAGCAAAGAACTAGCAAGCTAAGCTAGCTAGAGTAGCTCCATGCTAGCTTCTTCAGCAGTAGCCAGCTCTAGTTCCAGTTCCAGACTTCTCCTCCTCAGCTCCTCTCTTCAAACCCTAGCTCCAATACCTCCTCCTCTACTCCTCCATTCGCTAAGTGATGAGAACCTAATCATGAGCCATAACTAGCTCATTTTGACCTAATACAAAGGATAAAAGCTCCTACATAACTCAAGGAAAGGCCTAACTCAGAGAATTCTGAGTTTAAGGAGAAAATAAGTCATAAGGGGTAAAAATGCAATTTTACCAGTATAATCTGCATACAGGGTAATTCAGGGCCCAAACATAGGCCAAAGCAACTTAATAAGAATAAAAGTGGTATGAGATGATCTAGCAAGGGCTACAACAATTCCAAGGAACTAAATGATAATCTGTAACCCTAAAACAACCCACTTCAATTCACAAGGTTCGAGGCAAAGTAAAAATAGAATAAACCCTCTAAAATTCATAGAAAAATAATCTCTAGGGTTTAGAACCTTCAATTTGGCCTTCAGAACCCATTTTGACCTACATTGAGAACCATGCCCAATTAATAACTTAATTTGGGTTTTCGCATAAATTGACCGATCAAACAAGGTTTAATATAGAAATGAAATTCACCATCAGATTCCTTAGGTCCTAATTAGTCATGTATAAAAACTTGAGCCTAAGAAGAAACCTCCTTGACCAACTTTACACTTTGGTCCTCATATATTTACTTTTTGGCCCTCAACTTTTGAACCCTCGCATTTTGGCCCCTAACTCTCCTTCGTTCTTTGCGTTCAGGTCCCCCCTGCAAAACCTGCCAGCACCATGCTCCGGCGACCTTGCGCGGAGCATGGCGCCGCGCAGGGTGAGGGGGAGAGCCTGGCAAGTAAACCGGGGGTGCCCTGCGTCGTCAGCCGTCGCAGGGACACCCCCTTGGTCGCTGTAACCCACCATACCGGCCGTGCGAACGCACGGACGGTATGGGTTTCCATCTCCGGCGTCCTCCGACGAGGGAGACACGTCGTCTCCCTCCGCCTTCCTCCCTGATTCGGTCCCTATAAATACCCCGTCGCTCCACCGTTCTTCCGAGCTCGGACCTGACGGAGAAAACCCCCAACTTTCCTCTCTTCTCACTCCGGCAGACGCCCACCAGCTCCGGCGGTTCTTCCTCCTCCTCCTCTTCACTCTGCCGCAATACCAGCAGCAGAGACTTCCTCCCCTGCTCTTCCCACGCCACGCCGTACCCAGCTGGGGCCTCTCCAGCCCTCTCCTCGCCGCCGCCCCTTCCCCTGGGCATCTTCTTCTCCGGCGACAGTCGATACGACTGTCGCCCTGGTGCTCCCCCTTCGTCCCTGCAAGTAAGTTAGAACTACTTCCCTTCCTCTCCTCTTTCTTTCCCCGGTTTCAATTTGTTCAATTAAGCCCTCGACCGACCCTGACCATCGTCACCCCCTTCGTCTCCGGCCACCCTCCGGCGAGATGCTCCCATCGCTCCACAGCCTCACACGCCTCGCCGACCCTTACCGAACCTCCGCCTCATCACATTGAGCACCCCCCACCCCTCCACTGCCACTCCACACCTCCGTAATGCTCCCCCAAACAAACCCATTTCTCCGGTTGCAATCCAACCTAGGGTTGTCGCCAGACACCACCTTGCGGCTTGCTGCACAGCTCCACACCTTCGCCGTGCCACGGCGAAGGTTCCCCAGTAGTTTGATCAGGCCGAGAGGCCATATTCGTGTCCGACAGGTTCTGAGGCTCGACCGCCATTAACGCCACATTGAAGCAGCTTCTCCTGCGCTCCAGGCTTGAGGACTCCAGGTCTCCAGCTGCTGCGGATTACGGAGACTCCTGCGAAGGCAGCCAGCCAGCAACCGATGCAAATCGAAGCTGCAGCTACAGAAGCAAGGCCGCAGTCTTCCAGCAGGCGCACGCGAGGAGAGGCCTCCGTTTAGTCCCACATCGGTAAGCCTCACAACTCTTTCACTGTTTAAATTGATTTTGTGAATAAGCCTTACTGCCTCAGCACACGGGGTGAGGTCCCCTTCACCCGCCCGGTTACCCGGTCTCGTCCGCGCTCACGCCCCGCGGACCTGACCCGACCCGACTTAGACTGACCTGCACTCCTCGCCCACCACGCACGCCGGTGGGCCTAGACTCGGGCGCTACCCGTACCCGACTACTCGGTAGCTCTGGGAGAGCTATCCTATGAGCGGTTTCTGAGAGAGAGAGACGCGGGGGGGGAGGGTAGAGTAGGTTTTGTCCTCTGACGTAAACTCTGAACTGTGCAGGCACAGGTGAAGAAGAAGGACCGCGGAAGAAGAAGGAAGCTGAGGGAGACACTGTAGCAACAAGCAGTTTAAGTCGTCTGATTGGAAAATCAGACGACGTCCTGACAGGAAAAAGAAAAGAAGAGAGAAGGAGATCTGAAGAACAACAGAAGAAGGCGAGGCAGAAGAGAACACAAAAGAACAAGGGAAGAACTGAAAGAAGAAGAGCACGAGAAGAAGATCTGAAGAAAGGAAAAGAAGAAAGAAAGGAAGAAGAAGAAGAACAGGACCGCTCTGCAGAAGAAAAAGGAAGAGCAGGAACAACTGAAAGAAGAAGAAGAACATCACCACTGCAGATAAAGAAGAAGAAGATAACAGAAGATCTGAGACGAGGAGAAGCAAAGAGAAAAGAAGAAAAGACAACAAATTCTCTCTCTCTTTCTTTATTTTTGTAAAAGAAACTTGTACCCCTAGAATACAACTTGCTCCCTAAGTTCGACCTCGGGAACTCTTTTATTTTCCGAGTAAAAAATTTATATATTTGAAATGTTGGTAATAACTGGCTATACTACAATGCTATAACAATAAAACCCGGTTATCTCTCGAGCACAGCGTATCATTTTGGCGCCATTGCCGGGGAGCAACGGCTATTCTAGAGGTAAACATTCCTGTTTCTTTTTAATTTCTGATAATCTCCTCTCTTTTGTGCAGAAAACTACAGGAAATCAAGAAGACAAGCAACCGCACTACAACCACTCCGAGGACAGGTAAATTCTTCCTCTCGCTATTAACCCCTAAACTCTAAAGAGGAAGAAAAGAAAAAAACAAGCAATATAGGGCTAACCTGTCTTCCATACTTAGTAACCATAAAGAGTTGCATGTTTTCAACTCATTAGTCCTGCACACTATTAAGGGTATTTAAGGGCTAACACATTCTTGCTTGAGCCCTAATTACCCAACAAAAAACTAACTGGACCAAGTAGAGCCAACATAAGATTCAACATTAGGGTTTTAGAGACACACTACTTAAATCAAGAATGGAGAAAATCCAAAAGAAATGTGCCTAAACCATTGATTGAAAATACCTATTCAAAAGAAAACCTAAAACAATTGGCTCTCTAAACACTTGAACCCTAAAAGACAAGACCTAAAAGCTCTCAAAGAAAACAAGAGGTAAAGTTGACCCCTTGGGTCAACCAACCTTAAATTAGGTCACTCTTTGCACTTAAAAGACTAAAGTTCAACTGAAACCTTAAGCACCCTGATCTTAAAATTGGTAGACTTAAGATGTCAAGATCCCCATTCTGGTCTACCTGGAACCGCAGTGACAAGAGAGGTCGGGTGGGGGAAACCCTGTAACCCGTGGGGACGCTCTACCGTGTAGGGGTCTTCGTGGGACTCTCCCTCTCTGGCTGCCCAGGTAATTCTCAGGTGGACGATCTTTCTGATCAAGGGGTCCATCTGCCCCGAACCTCTATAGTCACCCAACATTTTTTGGGTGTCTTGATTGGGTCCAGCACCTACTTATCTCATCCAGCCCTTCAGTACTTTGCAGGAGGTCCTTGAAACTTCCTATAGAAATTCATTCTCCCCGAGGCTAAGCCTCGGCTCCCTTGTTTTTGCAGAAATCATTCACATAGCCCCTCTTTCCTCTGATTCTGAACAAAGTCCCCTTCTTCCATTAATTCAAACTTCTGATTCTATCTTGATTCCACCACCTGATTCGAAGATGCAGCCTAATTACCTAACAAGACTACAATGTAAAAAACCTGAATATCTGAGATCCATGAAAGATAAGATGATTGAGGATGCCCTTGAAATCTATGAAATCAAATATAAACCCTCAACACCAATAGGAAACATTCAGGTTGATGTTCCAACAACCACAGCTTTCATCATAAACTGTGCCCAAATTCTATTGACTGAAATTTCAAAAGGATCGACCCGAGATATGGTCATGACAGGATACATTGAGATGGAAAAATTACACCAATCTGAATACCTTCAATGCTTGACAAATCCTGTACTTTGGGAACAACACCAAGATGCCCTTATGAAATGGGTAGAAATGATGAAATCAGTAGAACAAATTATCAACCAGAAATACCCGTATACACCAGAAATAGAGGATGAACCATCTTGGAATAGTATCCCAGATCTCGGGATTGAGGCACAAAGTGGTTGTGAAATCCCAACCCAGATAGAAGACAATGTTGAATTAGGTTGGGATATTGCAGGAGAACACAATGATAAGCCAAACTTAGACCATGAATTGCCAAGCCTAGAATTCCAAAACTCCTGCAATAATGAGATCACTACTGAACCTTTTGAGGGTATAAATTCTGCCCCTTATTTTGATAAGGTGGCCCTCAAAGGTTATTTGGACTTAGGTTCTAATAATTCTACCCACATCCTAAGCCTAGAACCTAGATCCAAAACTAATTGGGAAGATTATGAGGCCCCTTTTGAGAAAGATCAAATTTTTGCAGAATATGATTCCGGGCCTCTATTCGATGAATATCCCTCTCCAACATCTTCAGAAAATCTGATCGATTTTCTAGAAAACATGCCAATTTATGATACAGAAACTGAGGAGTTGGACGAGTTGGATTTTAATTGGGTCTATCCTACCAGCTTGGAGCTTGAGCCTAGACAGAATACCTTTTCGAGCCCAGAATTGACATATAGGCTAGACCCCAATCAGGCTGCTGATTCCACATCTGATGATTTTTGCTGTGGTGGAATTCATGATCATGAATCTCATTTTCGCCAACTCTCCGACAATTTCAAATCTGACTATAATTGCGGAGAGATTCCCCTTCCTGACTCTGTTCTATCTACGACCTCAGTTCTCATGACTCTGACTCCGACTCTGAGGTCCTGATTCCCGAGATCACTGATAACACAGAATCATTCCTTTTCGATCCTCAGGAACCAAAAATAGAAAATGCCAAGAGTGATTGTAACCCAGAATCCAAATTTTTTCTCGAATCCGATTCCTTTCATCCTACAGACACTCTTCCGGCATTTGATAGTTACCCAGAGGACTCTCTACAGAAAACCACCTATCATCTGTTTCTAGAAGAGCCCTTGTACACAATGGCCACCTCGTCTGCACACACAGAACAGATCAAAACCTCTCCCAAACCCCGACCCGCAACCGGACTCAATTTCTATTCAGATTCACCTCTCACCGAGCCGATTGCATTTCCACATCGGGTTTCGAACATTGATCAGACTACATACCATACTCTATCATTCTCTGATCACCCCCGTAGGGTTTCCGCGTCATTCATTGATTATTCTACGGGTCCCTACTCTGACCAGGCTAATTCGACTCAGCCAAACCCTGCGTTTACACTTCCACATCCATCTGAGCTTCATAGTTTATGGTGGGTTCCACACCTTTTTATCCACATCTATCAACCCACCAGATTGATTGGGTTTGGGCTGCATCATCAGCCTGTTGATCTGAACAAGCACCTGGTTGGACCAACCAGGCTCTTAATCAAGGTGCTTGTCTTACAAAACTCCGCTGATTTGACCATCCCCTCTCCATCGCATTTCCCGCTTGGTTGAAGGCATCAAATTTAGCGCTCAACGGGAGGCAGCCCATCATTCTCTTTGAAAACCTGAAACTTGTTCTGACAGCTTTTTGCACTTGAAGTTCACACTTTAAGACAGCCGACTCCACCTCAGGTGCTTGCATCTGAGATTAGAAATCGTCCGCAACAGTCACCCCGACCCATTCACTCATCAAAACAGCTATCCTAATGTATGAACTTAGTTGAATAAAAACCCCTAGGTTACAATGAGGACATTGCAAATCTTAGGCATGGGGGGGTAGGAAAGTGGAAAAACTTGTAAGAAAAGGTTTCAAACAAAAAATTCACATATGCCAAAAATACCATAAAAATTAAAAAAAATTTTCGAAAAAGAATAAGAGGAAAAGAGGAGAAGGAAATTTTCTGAAGGAGAAGGAGAAGAGAAACAAAATGAAAAAGGAGCACAAAATTATAAAAAAAGGTGATAGTCATTAGTAAGGAACTAAGGAATTAACCTAAGTTCTAGACCTCATTCAAGAAAATAACTGAAAAGTGCACAATGAGATTAGTAAGAATGCAAACCTTAGGCATTCTTGAATAGACTCTTAGTACCCATTAAGATCTGGACACTCCTCAAGAGGTTGAGGAAAATGAAAAGCTGAAGTATTAGGTCTAAGGCTTAGGGAGTATTTGGCCTCGTTAGCTAATTTTTGGTTTACGGGACTCAGTAACCTAAGCACCCTAACCTCACACACAGCCTGGTTCAGTAAGCGTAAAATTCAGAATCACGCAGAAGCGTCGCAAAATTCTGAAAAGAACATCTAGAATAGGAGCGGCCGATCAACACAAGTTGATTTGAACGAGTTCCCAGCGCGGAGAGGTGGGAAATCCCCTCGAAGATGCGTAACAAAATATCATCTCCTCGGTGCTTGTCTCTTAGGATATTTACATATCCTACTGGGGGAATGTAAGCACTCTGCTGGTTCAGATTCCATGGATGGCATTATCTCGAAGTGTCAATTGCCAGGGTCTGGATTCGGCCACGGAACACCATGGATGGGATTATCTCGAAATCTCAATAGCCAGGGTTCTGGGGCTTGCCATGGGCGGTGCTATCTCGCCAGGAACCCTTGAGGATTGATGATGGGAGCAAGGAATCTGATACAGACCGTGTTGAAAAGCCAATCCTAGGCTAGAACTAAAAAGAAAAAGAGAGAGAAAACTCTCCAAACATAAAAACTTTCTATCTCTCTCTTACAAAACGCACTGCGAACTGAGCCAGGGCTAAAATCATTTCAAGCACGGGTGCTTTAACCACAAAGTCCAATAAACCTTAGGTTAGTTCTTGTGGACCTTAAAAACCTTTGCTAAAGACTGAGGCTAAGGCTAGACAGATTTGGATCTTGATTGGTACTAGAGTACCTTTTAGGCCTATGGTCAGCATTCTAACCTAATCTATGCTCAAATAAAAAAGCACTTATCTAAAACTATTAAAAACTTCATGGTCTAGAACAAGGGTTGAAACCTTAAGTTTTTGCTAAGGGACTAGCAAAAGCTAGGCATGGGGGTATGATGAGAACCTCATCATGAGCCATAACTAGCTCATTTTGACCTAATACAAAGGATAAAAGCTCCTACATAACTCAAGGAAAGGCTTAACTCAGAGAATTCTGAGTTTAAGGAGAAAACAAGTCATAAGGGGTAAAAATGCAATTTTACCAGTATAATCTGCATACAGGGTAATTCAGGGCCCAAACATAGGTCAAAGCAACTTAATAAGAATAAAAGTGGGATGAGATGATCTAGCAAGGGCTACAACAATTCCAAGGAACTAAATGATAATCTGTAACCCTAAAACAACCCACTTCAATTCACGAGGTTCGAGGCAAAGTAAAAATAGAATAAACCCTATAAAATTCATAGAAAAATAATCTCTAGGGTTTAGAACCTTCAATTTGGCCTTCAGAACCCATTTTGACCTACATTGAGAACCATGCCCAATTAATAACTTAATTTGGGTTTTCGCATAAATTGACCGATCAAACAAGGTTTAATATAGAAATGAAATTCACCATCAGATTCCTTAGGTCCTAATTAGTCATGTATAAAAACTTGAGCCTAAGAAGAAACCTCCTTGACCAACTTTACACTTTGGTCCTCATATATTTACTTTTTGGCCCTCAACTTTTGAACCCTCGCATTTTGGCCCCTAACTCTCCTTCGTTCTTTGCGTTCAGGTCCCCCCTGCAAAACCTGCCAGCACCATGCTCCGGCGACCTTGCGCGGAGCATGGCGCCGCGCAGGGTGAGGGGGAGAGCCTGGCAAGTAAACCGGGGGTGCCCTGCGTCGTCAGCCGTCGCAGGGACACCCCCTTGGTCGCTGTAACCCACCATACCGGCCGTGCGAACGCACGGACGGTATGGGTTTCCATCTCCGGCGTCCTCCGACGAGGGAGACACGTCGTCTCCCTCCGCCTTCCTCCCTGATTCGGTCCCTATAAATACCCTCGTCGCTCCACCGTTCTTCCGAGCTCGTATCTGACGGAGAAAACCCCCAACTTTCCTCTCTTCTCACTCCGGCAGATGCCCACCAGCTCCGGCGGTTCTTCCTCCTCCTCTTCGCTCTGCCGCAATACCAGCAGCAGAGACTTCCTCCCCTGCTCTTCCCGTGCCACGCCATACCCAGCTGGCGCCTCTCCAGCCCTCTCCTCGCCGCCGCCCCTTCCCCTGGGCATCTTCTTCTCCGGCGACAGTCGATACGACTGTCGCCCTGCTGCTCCCCCTTCGTCCCTGCAAGTAAGTTAGAACTACTTCCCTTCCTCTCCTCTTTCTTTCCCTGGTTTCAATTTGTTCAATTAAGCCCTCGACCGACCCTGACCATCGTCACCCCCTTCGTCTCCGGCCACCCTCCGGTGAGATGCTCCCATCGCTCCACAGCCTCACACGCCTCGCCGACCCTCACCGAACCTCCGCCTCATCACACTGAGCACCCTCCACCCCTCCACTGCCACTCCACACCTCTGTAACGCTCCCCCAAACAAACCCATTTCTCCGGTTGCAGTCCAACCTAGGGCTGCCGCCAGACACCACCTTGCGGCTTGCCGCATAGCTCCACACCTTCGCCGTGCCACGGCGAAGGTTCCCCAGTAGTTTGATCAGGCCGAGAGGCCATATTCGTGTCCGACAGGTTCTGAGGCTCGACCGCCATTAACGCTACATTGAAGCAGCTTCTCCCGTGCTCCAGGCTTGAGGACTCCAGGTCTCCAGCTGCTGCGGATTACGGAGACTCCTGCGAAGGCAGCCAGCCAGCAACCGACGCAAATCGAAGCTGCAGCTGCAGAAGCAAGGCCGCAGTCTTCCAGCAGGCGCACGCGAGGAGAGGCCTCCGTTTAGTCCCACATCGGTAAGCCTCACAACTCTTTCACCGTTTAAATTGATTTTGTGAATAAGCCTTACTGCCTCAGCACACGGGGTGAGGTCCCCTTCACCCGCCCGGTTACCCGGTCTCGTCCGCGCTCACGCCCCGCGGACCTGACCCGACCCGACTTAGACTGACCTGCACTCCTCGCCCACCACGTACGCCGGTGGGCCTGGACCCGGGCGTGACCCGTACCCGACTACCCGGCAGCTCTGGGAGAGCTATCCTCTGAGCGATTTCTGAGAGAGAGAGACGCGGGGGGGAGGGTAGAGTAGGTTTTGTCCTCTGACGTAAACTCTGAAGTGTGCAGGCACAGGTGAAGAAAAAGGACTGCGAAAGAAGAAGGAAGCTGAGGGAGACACTGTAGCAACAAGCAGTTTAAGTCGTCTGATTGGAAAATCAGACGACGTCCTGACAGGAAAAAGAAAAGAAGAAAGAAGGAGATCTGAAGAACAACAGAAGAAGGCGAGGCAGAAGAGAACACAAAAGAACAAGGGAAGAACTGAAAGAAGAAGAGCACGAGAAGAAGATCTGAAGAAAGGAAAAGAAGAAAGAAAGGAAGAAGAAGAAGAACAGGACCGCTCTGCAGAAGAAAAAGGAAGAGCAGGAACAGCTGAAAGAAGAAGAAGAACATCACCACTGCAGATAAAGAAGAAGAAGATAACAGAAGATCTGAGACGAGGAGAAGCAAAGAGAAAAGAAGAAAAGACAACAAATTCTTTCTCTCTCTTTCTTTATTTTTGTAAAAGAAACTTGTACCCCTAGAATACAACTTGCTCCCTGAGTTCGACCTCGGGAACTCTTTTATTTTCCGAGTAAAAAATTTATATATTTGAAATGTTGGTAATAACTGGCTATACTACAACGCTATAACAATAAAACCCGGTTATCTCTCGAGCACAGTGTATCACTAAGCTGGCTTAGCTTAGCTTAGCATAGCTATGCTCGAACTTCCTTGGCTTGTACCACCCCAAAACCCACCTAACAACTCCACCCAACTAGCTCCACCTAAGCTCCACATAAGCTAACCTACTTGGCGCCAACCTAGCCTACCCACCACCTCCAAAAGACACCTAAAAGTGGAGCCAAAACCACCCTAACTACCCCCTTGTTGGTGCCACTTTTCCATCCAAAAATCCCCTTCATCTCCACCACACATCTCCCCTTAAACCCATCTCCACCCTCCACATAACCCCTCCTTCTATAACCTTTCTTGGCGCCACCTAAGACCCCCTTCTAGAAGCTATTTTGGCACCAAATTCAAGGGGTGCTACCACCCATAACCACCCCCTAGGTGTCCCTTGGGTTGGTGCCAATTGCCCTTAGCCATAGGATCCCCAACCACCTCCATGTTCCCATCTTAGCCCTCCATTTCAAGAGTCACCTTAGCCCCCTTCCTACTCTATATAAACCCACCACCTACCACCATTCTAGGGCATCCTCCATTAGTGTATTATTCCACCTACATCCGGCTATACCTACGGCCAAGGAGGAGTAGAGAAGAAGATTAAGGGGGCACATCACCAGCCCCTTTGGTGCCTTCTTCTCCCCACTCTCTTCAACTTGGGCCACGCCAAGGAGGAGGACTTTTCCTCTTCAAGGAGGATGGCCAGGCAAAGGAGAAGGACCTAGGGTGGATGTCCACCCTTGGGGAGAATCTTATGGCACGCCCCCTTAGGACTTGCTTTGGAGGACATCACCTTGGCGAAGCATAGCAAGGAAGGAGTTGGAGGACTCTTTTCAAGCTTGGGAGCTACCAAGCTTGGAGCAAGAGGCCCTCTTCTTCACCATCTATCTAGAGGATTTGTGTTTTCTTTTATTTATTGCAATTTTCTAGTAGTATAAGCATTCATCTACTGGACTTTTCTGTAAAACACTTTCTCATTAATCTAGTTGCCTTCTTTGCAATTTCTTTAGTTGCATTTTTTAATTTCTTTATTTTTAGCATTCTTCACTCCCTCTCCCTAATTATTCTAGGCCTCCACTTGCCTAGAGTGAGCTTAGGGAGAGGCTCTACTTGCAACTTTAGAAGTAGTATTTTGAGTTGAGTGCAAGTCACTTTCTCGCCAACAATTTCGCATGTTGCCTTAATTTCAAAAACATAAAAATGATATATTGAAAAAGACCAAAAAGAAGAGATCTATTTTGTAAGCAAGAGAATTAATTTTGCAAACATATTGCCTCCTTGGACGACCCTAGATACCCCACTATCTAGGTTTATAAATTTAAGAGTTGATCGATTTTGCACGTTACAACGACGTATTTTATAAATCACGTAAAATCCATGTCAGATGTTGCCCTATTTCGTCCTTCATCTTCTAGCTTCATTCTCCTTCATCTAGCATCTCATCCCCATTGTTCGGGCACTCTGTCAACGTGGCTCATCCTCCAAGTAACCGTCGAGCAGGATAACTTCTCACCCTCCTCTTTAATCGCTTTCTAGTATAGATTTATAGCTTTCTAGTATAGCAAGTAGATGTAATGAACATGATGCTATCATTATAAAATATTTGTTTATTCTCTCCCTATTTTCTCTTTATTTGTATTATTCTATCTTACTCTTCTATTAATTATTCTTTATGTAGAATAGCTAGTGTAGATTAATTTCAACTAGCTAATCTACTTTCATGACAATAATCCAACATGGCTTTCAATCAAATGTTTGCCTCCCCGTGTTTGACCTGGGACTCACTTTATGTTTTGGTAAATTTATTTGATTTCGAATTTTCTTACAAATTGTACTACAACGATGGGTTTTTTAAACTCAATACCTTTTGCTGCGAAATTCTGAGGCATCATTTTGGTGCCGTTGCCGGGAAGGCAACGATCTTTGATTTCCCACATTTTTTTGCCTTACCTAACTTTTATCCCACTTTTTCTCCAATCTTGTTGTGATTGCAAGTACTCTTCCGAGGTGGGCCAGAGCAGTTAGAGCGGAGAAAAGTGCGGATGAAGGTTCTATAAGTATATACCCACCTCTTACCCACTAGTTTTCATTCCACCACATAATAACGTAAACCCTAACTAACCTAGGAGCTTGCATAAACCCTAGACTAGAAATTGATTGTTTGTTTGCCACTTCCACCCACCTCACCCCCGCATATGTATTTAAAAAAGGAAATCTGATTGTGGGATTTATTTAAACTTACACATCATATACACCTACAGAGGTACACGACCTCTTCTGATTTTAATCACTTAATCGGGAATCCAACCTAAGGACCCGATACACCTACACGACTTATACAAATAAGTGTTCAGAAATCTTACTAAGCTAACCATTTTGTGTGCCTTAATTAGTGGTGCATCAGGCCACTTATCTAATTTGTTTGGGCCACACCAATTAACATAAAATCGATCCATCCAGTAGCTTGCCACATAGGATTCAACTTTTAGGGATTAACTAGGCACTCCACATTCTTTTTAAGTTTTAAAGGAAGGCATCTTCACCTGTGCCTTCAAAACCTGGTTTGTCAACTGAACTTGATTGAATACACCTAAAGTTGAACCCTAAAAGCTACTAAACAAGGTTGAACCTTAAAAGACAAATCATCAATTAACCTTGTTTGAAATCCATTGGTTGTGCACGCACACACATTGAAACTAATCTTTAAGGGAACAACCTAGATAAAGGGCCCATCACATTCCTAAGCACATTCAAACCTAAGCCTAATTAAAATAGAGTAGACATTGTCCTTAAGGATTGGACTCGCTCTTTAGGCCCTAGATAGAGATTACTTTCAATTAATCTGCTTCTACCATTCAATCTAATGTCTAGCTAGGGGAGCAGTGTCAAACAACCGCAGTTAGGGTATCAAAGGAACCTGAGGCGAAAGCTAAGGGAAGAGCCTTCTCCCCAATCCCTCCCCCTAACTGGTTGGATTGACCAGAAAGAAGTAGACCAAATCATTCTTTTCATCTCAAGATGGGTACTGAGGGTCTGTAGGTCTTTAGGCTACCCCACCTAAGGACAGGTTTGATTGTTTGTATTGTAGGGAACCTTTCTCCCTTCCATTTTGTCATGGATCCTTCCACATCCTACACACATTTCTACTCCTACCCTCCTAATATTTCTTATCCCCAATATGATGATTATTATCCCGACCCATGCTGTAATCAACCATATACTTTTTGGGATAACTTGGATTAGGGATACAATTCTAGACCTCCGTGTTTAGAGTCTAACTCTGGACATCACAATTGTGATTTCTATCCTTCTCTGAGCTATAATGATTATAGATCACTACCTTTATTTGATCAACACAATCTGATCTACAACCTGAACCAAACCATTTGGTTAAGGTGAACCAAGTCCATGATGGGGTGTTGGCTATAAGCACCTCTATTTTGATGCACCAAAATTATGCTCATTGTTAGACTAACATTTTAGGACTATCTTGGATTAAAGCATCTTTCAAGCCAAGTGTAGATAGTTGCCGATGTGTGTCCTTGTATCTTTATTTGAGTCCAAGACGTTATTGTAACGAACCACAAATAAAACTCAAAAATGGATTTTCACGTATCTTTTCAAAACCACGTTTTTAAGGATATTGATTGACCAAATTAGTTATTTGATCGACCAAAATACATTGATCGACCAACCAACTTCATTAACCGATCAAATCATCCCATTTTAGGAAGTTGATAAATGTCATTTTGATCGACCAACCAAGTAAATTAACCGATCAATTAGTGATCTACCAACCACCTTATTTGATCGACCAATTAACCTTAATTGATTGACCAAATTAATTCCTATTCAGGCAAGACTTTTAGTATAAATAGAGGTCGTCAGTAGCCCATCTACACAACTTTCAAGAGAAATATCTTTCAAAATGTAGAGCTTCTCGTTCTTATTCCAAAGGCCTCTGCAACGCGTTCTTCACATTCTTCGACAGCATGATGCCTCAAACCTTTGCAAAAATTTCAGTTTGATCTTTTATTGAGGTTCCGTAGAAGTTATTTCTGTTATTCTATCTTTTTGCATTGGTTTACGGATCTCAAGATTGTTAGGAAGATTCGTGGTTGTTTTTGCTTCCCTTCAGGATAAAAAGAGTAGTGGTTGTAAGAGATTCTGCTACCATCATTCAAGTGGCACGGTTAGTGGATTGACTAGCTTGGACTAGTCGAAAAAATCCTAAGTTGGGAGGCTTAGGTAGTGGTTTTCCCCCAGTTTGGGTTTCCACTATAAATCAGGTGTAATTTGTGCATGAATCTGTGGTGATTTATTTTTGATCTGTGTATATATTTTTTAAGGCTATACTATTCGTCCCTCTCCTCTATTATATGCTGCGATTTGCAGGATATCCTCCTAGTCTCATTTGGTATCAGAGTCTGTGTTGTCCGAGAGATGTCAAAGTCGAATGCTGAAACGTATGCTGAGGGTCAGTCAGCGGTTCGACTTCCTCTATTTGATGGAACAAACTTTGGCTATTGGAAGACCAGGATGCAGATCTTCCTAGAGTCAATTGACTATGAGGTATGGGATGTCATCACCTCGAAATACACACACCCAGAGATCAAGGATGGCATTGCAATCACTCCAGACCAAAAGAAGATGGCTACACACAATGTGAAAGCCGTGAACGCCATATTCTGCACCCTCTCTAGAGTAGAATTTAATAGAGTCTCTGCATGCAAAACTGCACACGAGATATGGAGCATTCTCGAAGTTATCCATGAGGGAACTTTAAAGGTAAAAGAAACATGGGTAAATCTACTAACCCAGAACTACGAGATTTTTAGGATGAAGAAAGGGGAGTTGATAAAGGAGATGTTCACAAGATTCATGGACATCATAAACTCTTTACAGAAGCTTGATCAAGACATCAAGAACGGAGCCCTTGTCAGAACAATCCTTCGCTCACTCACCAGCGACTGGGAAACCAAGACTACAAACATTCAAGAGTCAAAAGATCTGTCTAGCCTGAAACTAGACAATCTTATTGGAAGTCTAATAGCGTATGAGGTTCAACTCCAACACATGAGGGATCAAGAGGGAGAAGGATCCAAGAAGAAGACTATAGCTCTTGAAGCTATTCTGGAATCCAAATAGACTTCAAGTGGAGAAGAAGAAGAAGACATAGCCCTCCTCTCCAGAAAATTTAGGAAGTTCCTCAGAGATAAGAAGATTTGGAGGAAGAAGAAAGAAGAAATCAAGAACGATGCAATCACCTATTACAACTGCAAGAGAAAGAGACACATAAGAAATGTCTGCTGATTAGCCCATAGTTGTGGGCTATTTAAGTATTTAAATGCCTAAACATTAGGATAATTCTAACATTTATTTAGCATAAATTAGGATGTAAATAGATTAATTCATATTTTTAATTTAATTACATAATCCATGCACTGCATTCATATTTTAAGTGCATTTAGAATTAGCTTAGAATGCCATTCATTTAATTAGTTAACTAATTAAGTACATTGTTTTAGTTAACATAAAACTTGAGGGTTTGTATATAAATAACCATAATATTTTAATAATATTCTTTATTCTTCTTCTTCTCAGCAACGGCTCGGCTGTCGCTGCAATGCCTCCGGCCTCACTAAAAGCGCATTCATGGATTGGCAGAGAAGGTGGATCTGCTCCCGCCTCTCCATTCAAATTTGTGCAGGCCGCTACAAAAGGAGGAGAGAGGATGCTGAGCGAGGCAGGCCTCCGCCACCGACCCACCACTGTGCAGAGAGAACCTCTCTCTTCCACTCCACACTGTCGGCCTCTACTGTGGCGACGAGTCTCCATCACCGTGGGTGTGTGGTGTGACAGGCCACACCGGCATCCGGAGCTCGCCGCATCACCGTGAGCACCTTAGCGTGCATCCTCCTCGCCGTCATCACCGACCACCATCACTGAGCTACTGATTCAGCCACCCTCTCAGTAACATAAGACGTTTGGGGAATTTCCCAGACGTCTGAAGCAACCCGCTCACCTGCGATCACCCGCTTGCGTACCCGTCTGAACTCCATCTGCACCCGCACAGCCACATCTACCCATCTCACCGTTCACGCCCGCACCACCACCCGCGCGCCTGCGCCTTCATCCGTGTGCGCCCACGCCTGCAGCGTCACCCACCAGCCTCCAGCGCAACCGCCCCCACCATCAGCCTTCGCCATCTCCGCGCCCTCTAGACCGCGCACGCACTCCTTAGCCTGCAGCACCCACCTCCCGTGCCTGCAGCAGCAACCGCGCCTGCAGAACTACAACAGCACTTGCAATCTGCGCCGTTCACCCCCGCGCCTGCAGAACTACCAGCAGCGCACCCCCGCCAGTTGCAGCCGCACCCGCTCAACCGCCTGCAGACCCATCCTCCCACGCCTGCAGAGCCGTCAGCAGCAGCGCACGAGCAGATCTCATGCCAACAGCCGCGCGAGCTCACCGGCTGCAGCACCTCCGCCGGAGCTCGTCCGGCCACCTCCAACCGCCGCGCGACTCGCCGCCACCACCGATTCGAAGCTCTTGGTCCAAGGGACCCCCTCCGAGCTTCCCGCGCCCGGTCATCGGCTCCTCATCGCGCAAGACAACGGGGAAAAATTCCCCTATTTTGCTACAGGAAACCTTCAATTA